>CM033721.1:43387112-44662757 GCA_019671005.1 Hibiscus mutabilis | reverse complement strand
CGTTTTTTTTTTCTCGTGCAGCGGTACAAAGAAATTCGGAATGAGCACACCGATAATGCCGAACCTGAAAACCTCGACTCTCCCCTTCCCCACCTTATCCCCTGCTGGCTGGAATGAGTGAGCCTCAAATTCTTTCTACGAGACAAATGAGTAGCCAATGAAGAAGAGAAAAGTTGCTTTCTCTTAGTCAGAAGAAGTATTCCCTAGCAATATGAGTCAAAAATAATGATGCGCCTTTCTCTTTTTGGAAAGATTTTAGCATTATATCTAAAGATTCCATCTCTGCTTCGTCGAGACGGTGGACAACACCATAATATCACAAAAAAAGTCAATATTCTTACCATGATTTCAAATGTTTTATCAATGCAGTTGAATGGGTTAATGTTAAGATGGATAAATTACCCGGCCCCGACCCAACCCGAGGTGCCCGACCCGACTCGGCCGGGTTTTTAGCCTTGAATTTCGGGGATCGGGGCGGGTTCGAGTGTATACTAGAAATTCCCTGCCCTGGTATGTATTTAAATAAATAAATAAATTTTAATTATATTTATTAAAATACAACTATATATAAACTCCTTTATGGTTGTTTAACTATATTTTTTATTTTTGAGGTTTGTGCTTATCGTAATATATTTAGATGTTGTTCAAGTTTTAATATATTAGATTCTTACGGTGAATGGTTCAAGTTTATTCTTTAAAATATGTAATTTTTCTTCTGGTAATTTAAAATTGGTTTTATTTTATTTATTTTTATATAGATTTAAAGTCCTTTGAAACTATATTTTGTGGTCGTGGTAGTGGATTAATCGAATCTAACTTTATTGTCAGTGAAGATTTATTTTTTTTAAATTTGTTGGGTCAGGTCGGGTCAGTTCGGAGTAGAATTTAAAAATTGTTACATCGGGGCAGGACGAGGTGGGTAAATTAATATTTTAATCCGGAGCGGGGCGGGGTCGAGTTTAGAGGTTTATAGACCAGGGCAAGTTTGGGGCGTCCAAAAACCCGCCCCGTTGCCATCCCTAATTAATTTGGACTTGAAAGCAAACTCGAATAATTTACTAATAAAATATTCTAATATTAATATTCGTATGTTCCATGATTAAATTTAAATAACAAATAATATTTATCGTTACTACATAAAGGGAAAAAATAAGTCTGAATTCCGAAAAATTCAAATTCAAACTCAAAAAAGTCGAAGCCCCAAATGTCTAAATTCTAAGAATTTAGAGCGCGAAAAAAATCCAAACTCGAATTAATACTAAAAATTAAACAAATTATAATTAAATAAATTTATAAAAACTAATTATTAATTTTATTCTAAAATTATTTTCATAAATTAATTATATATTTTATATAAATGAAATAGTATTTTTTTGTAATATCACCACAATTACTTGCTTGATGCAACTCATTGGAATTTTCAAAGTCGGTCTGTTTGTTACTTTTGATTTTTTTGGATTATCTTTTCTTTGTTGCTCTTTATTTCTTTACCGGTTCCGAGATACATTATTGTAAGTTCTTTCTTTATTATTAATAACAGCAGCCGGCATTTTAGTAAAAAAAATATATCACCACTATTGCACAGACACAAAAGCTCCATGTACTTATACTTAATTTAAATGGAGAGATGTTACATTTTTAAGACAAATATTAAAATTTGAACTCATATGCGATAAAATAATATGAATATGTTCATCCTACAGTTCATGTTCGAGGTATGAGGCTGCACCTCCCTAATAATGTCATTTCTAAAGTTTGAACCTACGTCCTTTCTTTAGGAGTACAATTTGTCTTACCAATGCACACAACACTTTTTGGTACTAGTACTTAATTTTTTAATTCTTAGTCAACAATCTCTAGAGCAAGTGTTTAAAAGCTCTTAGTTGACATCTTTTCCTCCCCTTAAGTTGTGGGTTTTAGACCTATTAGGAGTAAATTTCTCCTTCCAATCCCCTAAGTAAGAATTGTTAAAAAAAATAGTTGACATTTGTTATTGCATCTCATTCAAATTCATTTAGTATCTTGATTCTTGAAATATAAATTTGTATTGGTTCATTTATTCCTAGTTTGAATATTATTTGTTTTACCAAAGCACACAACACTTGTTTGTACTAATACTTAATTTTTTAGTTCTTAGTCAACAATCTCTAGAGCAAGTGTTTAAAAGCTCTTAGTTGATATCTTTTCCTCTCCTTATGTTGTGGGTTCTAGACTTATTAGGAGTAAATTTCCCCTTCCAATCCCTAAGTAGGAATTGTTAAAAAAATAGTTAACATTTGTTATTGCATCTCATTCACATTAATTTAGTATCTTGATTCTTGAAATATAAATTTGTATTGGTTCATTTATTCATAGTTTGAATATAATTTAGATATAAAAGATATTTATATATTATTGATTAACATATTTGAAACCAAGTATTAATCTTGATAAAAACTATTAGTAGAACAATAAAGTATAAAATAAAAATATTTTTATTAGTCAAGGTAAATAATTTTTAAGAGCGATAAATAAACAAGTTTAAATGAAATAAAGTTTAAATTTTTATCAGTATGCATAAATTTTTTGTATTTTACAAATATATATAAAAAGAACTTTTATCTGCTGAGAGTTTCTTTCTCATAGTATTTTAGATTTTAATATATAATTTTAAATATGAATATAATTAATTTATAATACACCACATATTATAATAAAAATATTTGAAAACCCTATAAGTGGTCCAACAGAAAAGAGGATGATGTTCATCTTAAAGACTCTAGTTCAAATCGCTTTGTTTGCAAGGTGTGTGTGACGACCCAATTCTCAGGTTAGTGAATCGGGTCTCAGGCCCGAATTATGGGACTTTATCTTGGAAGACTAAGTTAGATGCTTTTTTGTTGGGCTCATTATTTTAGAGAAGAGATTTTAAATTTTAAATAGGGTTGTATGTGGAAAAAAAGGGATGAAGATATTATGAGGAAAGAAAAAAATTGATAATGGGAGAGAGAAGAAGAAGAAAAGAGAGGAAGTAAGGGGAGTTTTAATCTCTGATCTACGGAGATCGAGCCATTCGTTGTCTACACATCCACTGCTATTGTGTTCATCTCGTCGAGACGAGTTCACCAATACTAGTGTCGTAGTCACTAGAGCTGTCGTCGGAGGGGGTGAAAGAAAAAAAGTTTTGGGTTGTTGAGTTGATGGGGTTACATGGCTCAAAAAGAAGAACATAGGCCACCATCGAGATCAATAGCTCGAGGACAGTCAGCCGGTGAAGTTTGGTCGTCGTTCTTCGCCGCCCGCCAGCCACGCGTGGGCATTATCCTCGACAGTTAAGCCATCTAAGCCGATCAGTGAGCCACGTTGACCAGCCAAGCCATGAGCATCATTGACCGCACCGCCAGTCGCAGTTGAACAACACCGCCCCCGTCGTTGATCTGCATTGACTTTTCTAGGAGACCCTACCTGGGGGTTTCTCGACGTTCTAAGTTTGTTTTGCCAAATTCGAACCCAGTAAGCTGTTTTTACATGTTTTATCCCCCAAAGTAGTATGATATTGTGAAATGGCTTATGTAGTAGTATTTGTTTTATCCGAGGTTTTGGTAGACTCGAATATTGGAATTAAAGAGATGTTTGGAGGAGCTTGGAGGGGGATTTAATGTGTTGGCTCAAGGTTAGTACACCTCGAACTCTTATTGCTTCATAAGCATCATAAATGTGATTTCCTTGCTTGTTAGTATTCGCAAAATAGGTAGACGATGAATAAGTATGTGTTGAGACCAATATTATGGGACTTGGTAAATATTGAGATGTTATTATGAGCTTTGGAGACTATGTAACACCCTTAGTTTTGGGCCTAGAAGTTTCTAGGTTGATTAGATGGTATGATGGACTGAGATTAGAGATTCGAGTCGAATTCGGGATTAAAATCGGAATAAATATTTTTGGTGTGAGAAAAATATGGGGAAAATATCCTAAATTCATTGTTTAATATATGAATATTTTTGGTAAAGTCAATTTTGAATAACTGAATTTGGAAATTGGACATTTTGGCTTGCGACCAAAATGTAAAGAATGTAAAACTGATTTGAAAAATGGGTCAAATCTTAGAATCTTTAAGGAGCAATTTTACCAAAATTTTTAATATGATTTCCTCTTAATTTTGATTATTTTAAATGAGTTTTAATTAGGAAAGTTAAAGGGGATTTAGTTAAAGAAATGTGGTTATTTTCCTAAAACTACTTTTGATGTAACTTGTTTCTCTAAAACATTTCTTTCTAAAACTTTTCTCTCAAAATTTCTTCAGCCAAACACTCTCTTTTGCATAAAAATTTGAGGTTTTCTAATGGATTCTTCAATCTTGTTTTCCAAAATCTCATTGTTTTCCTTTGTTTTTCAAGAGTGAAACATCAAATTGAGAGGAAATTCACTCATTAGAGGTATGGTTTGTTCTTCTCCTTTAATGAATGGTGTAACACCCTCAACCCGGTTTAGTAGAAAACTAGAATCGAAGATGTTACTGCAAGGAAGACCAAAAAAGCAGGAACCAAAATTTCAAATAACTCTAAATTTATTAAGGTAGGTTGGCAAATTTCCTTTTTTGTTATTACCACTTGACTCATTAATATCACCAAAAGCAATCCTAATTGCCAATACTATTATCAAACTTATGAATGACTTCAAACCATAGCTAAGACTATGATTATTTAATTCCTATAACCAAATCTCAGACACATGAAACCTTCAGTTGATAAACATGCAAACTTCAAATTTGAAACATATTATCATCATACTGTTAAAGTCTAAACCACAAACACGAGTTTGACATACTTGTATATAGGATTTTAAAATTTTTGCTCATATAGGTACATCACACCACCAACATGTGATCTATATATAACAATCGTTCAAACATTATTTTAAAACTATCTCAATCATCAAAAAGGCATTTAATCCCCGTTTTAACCAATAAAACAACCATTCAAATCTATTTAACATGTATTCTCTAACAAGTATTCATTCTAGCCACATTCTAGCCACAAAACATAAGATGTGATAAACCAAACATTAAGGAAGCCCGAGTGAGGCTCATTCAGACTAAACAAATTCATTAGTGAATTTGGATTCCATTATCTTGGCTCATTATTATCAAATATACTCCTTTTATAAGATATATGAACCTCATCTTTCCTTCTCAATTATACTAATTCATAGGTGAGCCTTTAATCTATTTTTAGAATATGATTTATATCAATCATTCAAGTCAAGGGATAGGTCAAAATTGATTACATAGATATACCTGCAAGGGGTTAACTTGATGTACAAATTAACATTTACTCAAGCTACAAACCTAACAAAACTCATTTTCTTTTACTAAGATCTAACTTCTCATTAACCATGAATCTTAACCTTATATTCGAATCATTAGTTTTACTCATGTATGGTCTAACTTGTTATTTAAGCAAGTGTTCAAAAACATTGGCATCGAAGTTTCATAATTAACAAACATCAATCTTAGAATTACTTACGACCCCTCACAGCACTAATATCATACTTGAGATATCACATTTCATAAGTCGAATAACTTTTATCCAAAACTATCCATATCATTCAACCATAGTTATCAATCAACTTACCATGAGCATCAAACATTTGATCATGCTAATTAATGCTTATGACATATTATCAAACATTCATAGATAACTTAAACCACAAGCGCTTAAATAAATAACATACTAACGTGACCTAATAGATAAGGAACCATTTGAACTCCCTCAATCATGTCTTAATTTACCATCTGATCATTCAAATAACATAGCTATATTTAGTCAATAGTCACCATTCGAATATTCTACTTACGTAACTTGAGCTCTAAGCAACCATTCAAATTATATATATACAATATTGATTACATGCAGTATATGGTATTGATAAATTGTACAAAATAGAGAATACACTACGTATATCAATCAAAGCAACGTGCCACCATTCTAGGAGTATACTACTTAAGGAGAGTTCCAAACTCTACTTGGATCTTGAACAAAGATTCATAACTCACAACCACACTTGAAACATATAAGCTTTAATTATCCTGCAATGCATGAAAATGGGTGCATTAGGATTTTATAGCCTAAGTGAGGTAGTGATGACAAAGTAACAAACAATAATATTCATAAACTTTGAATGGCAACCGAGTAATTAAAGTATGTGAGAATACAATAATATTCTTACGTCTTAAGTTAGCTCAAAAATGACTTGTTTATTAGAAGAATATTTGGAGTTTATGATTTTACATGTTATTCGTTATTCCTTTCAAGAATTAAATTTAGTTCATTTTCATGCTCACCAAGAGCCTTATCGAGATTCGTGCTCACCAAGAGCCTTATCGAGATTCATGCTCACCCAGAGCCTTATCAAAGCTTATGCTCACCAAGAGCCTTTATTTTGAAGTTCATAACATCTTCAATATTCTCTTGATACCCTTATTTTTTCTCTCTTAAAGTTCATATCTTTTAAAAGTTTGCCTTGGATCTCATTTGGTCATGAATAACATTGGTCCGAGTTTGACCATATAGGTCCATAATACACATAGCACAATGCACATAGCAATGGCTAGTGACCGAATCATAACAAATCCTAGACTTCCCACTATCCAACCAAACTATCTCCAATCTCCGTATCATCTCTCCGTTACCTCCTACTGTCGCCAAAATATCACATATAAATAGGGCATCCCCGAGTCGTAGCTCATGGACCGTAGTCCCTGAAACATATACCGATGTGCCATGCCAAATTGTCCAAGGTCTTCTATTATCCAAGCAACTTACGTATCTTATTCTTTGGAGTTTGGAGGGTAACTTATGTTACAAGCAATCATACATATTTCCTTACTTAATATTTTATGGCAAAGATGAGCCAACGAATTCTTGACTTTCAATACTTTAAGCTTTGCTTGTTATCAAGAGTTTTATGAACAGAGGAGTTCGTAGTTTAATTCTCAAGTTTTCAATCGAAATATAGTACCACATGTAAAAATCGTATCAAACACAACATAACATAGAATGCATATGAATTGCAACATTAACAAAGAACCTTTCACAATTTCCATGCTTGAATGCCCTTTCCCAATGTGCTGTACTTGAGCTTTATGCAATATGTATGCATTTAGAATATAGAAAATCAAATAAACAAGGATTAGGATGACACCCTGTCATCCCAAATGCTTAACTACGCTCACCTCTTATCCCGAAGTTACGGGATACCTGAATCCACAATCTTACCTTTCTTCCCAATAATTCCATTTCTTAGGCTTCCTTGTTAGTTTATGCACCTCAAAACAATTAGCAATTCATTACTAACCAAGATAATTCTTTATACAAATGCACTTATACTTATTTATGCACATAACCAACCAATTTCATAAGTTTACATTCAAAACAATTCACATGCTTGCATACATACTTGTGTCTCCAAAAAGCCCATTATGTATTGTATACATATCAAATGATTTATTTATACATACATATATACATGTTCACAATACTTGTATCTCCAAAAAGCCCATTATGCATTACGAATTTTTTGCAATGTCGTTTGATTTGACCAATGTGTCGGCTGCGTTTATGGATATGATGAATCATGTATTCTATAAGTTTTTGGACCATTTTATTGTTGTGTTTATTGATGATATTCTTGTGTACTTTTGTACTTATAAGGATCATGATAGACACTTACAGATTATGCTTCAGACGTTATTGGATAATCAGTTGTATGCCAAGTTGAGCAAGTGTGAGTTTTGTCTTAGAGAGGTTGTCCTTTTTGGGCATGTTATGCCGACCAAAGGAATTGGGTTGACCCACAGAAGATTGAGGTGGTGATAGGTTAGAAGTCACCTAAGTTCGTGTCGGAGGTTCGTAGTTTTCTTGGGTTGGCTGGTTATGACTATCGGTTTGTTGAAGGTTTTTTCAAAGATTGCTGCTCCTTTGACCAAGTTATTGCAAACGAATGTTTGTTTCGAGTGGACGGAGGACAAAAAACAGGCATTTAGAAAGTTGAAGAAGGCTTTGACGCAAGCTCCAATATTGATTCAACCTGAATTGGGTAAGGAGTTTGTTGTTTATAGCAATGCATCATATGTAGGCTTGGGTTGTGTGTTGATGCAAGGCGGAAAGGTTGTGGCTTATGCATCTAGACAGTTGAAGGTGCACGAGCACAATTATCCTATGCATGATCTTGAGCTTGCTACAATTGTGTTTGCTTTGAAGAATTGGAGGCACTATGTCTATGGTGAGAGGCGTGTTGTGCACACGGATCATAAGAGTTTGAAATATTTGATGATGCAAAAGGATTTGAATATTAGGCAATGTAGATGGTTAGAGTTTCTTAAGGATTATGATTTGACAATCGAGTATCATCCTGAAAAAGCTAATGTTGTGGCTGATGCTTTAAGTAGAAAGGTTGCGATGGAGTTAAGGGCGACGTTTGTGCGGTTTTGTGTGACGCGGGATAGAGGCTTATTGGTCGAGTTGCAAGTAAAGCCGTCTTTATCATAGTTGACTAAGGACAAACAACCTTTTGATGATGCGTTGGTACTGCATGTTAAGGATATCATGGATGGAAATCCGACGAATTTTCACTTTAATGATGATGGGGTGTTATGTTTCAAGAATCGGATAGTGGTGCCTAATGATGATGAGTTGAGGCGTGCTATCTTGTCTGAGGTGCATACTAGTCCTTTTGCTATGTATCCCGGTAGTACTAAGATGTATCGAGGTTTGAAGGAAGAGTACTATTGGGTTGGTTGAAGAAAGAAGTGGCTGATTTTGTTGTTAGATGCATGGTGTGTCAGCGTGGCAAGGCTGAGCATCAGTTTCCTTTTAGATTGTTGCAATCGTTGAGGATACCAAAATGGAAGTGGGAAAGAATCACCATGGATTTGTGTCTGGGTTGCCATTGACGCCCACTAAAAAGAATTCCATTTGGGTGATTGTTGATCAGTTTACAAAGTGTGCACATTTTGTGCCAACGCATACGACGTATACCTTGGATAAGTTGGCGGATTTGTATATTGCTGAAATTATGCATTTGCACAGGGTGCCTAAATCCATAGTTTTGGATAGGGATCAATGGTTTACAACGAGGTTTTGGGAGTGTTTGCATCATCCTTTGGGTACATGATTGAATTTCAGTACTTCGTATCATCCTCAGACGGATGGTCTGTCTGAACGTGTGATCCAAGTCTTGGAGGATATGTTGAGATGTTGCATCATTGAGTTCCAAGGAACCTAGGAGAAACAATTATCTTTGGTGGAGTTCGCCTATAACAATAGTTATTAGGCTAGTATACAGATTGCACCGTATGAGGCCTTGTATGGTAAGAAGTGTCGTACGCCTTTGTGTCAGGTTGAGGTTAGGGAAAAGCATGTTTCTATGCTGGATGTGTTGAAAGACACAAATGAGAAATTGAAGCTTGTTTGTGATCGCTTGAAAGCGGCCTCGGATTGTCAGAAATCCTACGTGGATTTGAAGCAGAGAGAGACTGAGTACGCTGTTGGTGATCGTGTGTTCTTGAAGGTGTCACCTTTGAAGAAGGAGATGCGGTTCAGGTGTAAGCAAAATCTTAGTCCAAGATTCATTAGACTGTATGAGGTTGTGGAGCGTGTAGGTCATGTGGCTTATCGTTTGAGGTTACCTCCTAAGTTGGAGAAGATTCATGATGTGTTTCATGTATCGATGTTGCGGAAGTATCACATGTTATGCCGATGAAGGATATTGAGTTACCGACGAACTTATCTTATTATGAGGAGCCTGTAGAGATTCTTGATTCTAGCAGTAAGGTTCTTCGTGGCAAGACGATCGAACTTGTGAAGGTGTTGTGGCGACACTGTAGAGTTGAGGAGGCCACATGAGAGAGTAAGGCGGATATGTTGAGTCAATTTCCGCATTTGTTTCCTTCAGGTAACTTTTGAGGATGAAATTCCTATGTGGGGGAGAGTTGTAATGCCCTTGTTTTGGGCCTAGGAGTTTCTAGGTTGATTAGACAGTCCAGTGGACCGAATTAGTGACTTGAGTCAGATTTGGGATTAAAATCGAAATAAATACTTTTGGTGTGAGAAAAATATGTGAAAATATCCTAAATTCATTATTTAATATATGGATATTCTTGGTAAAGTCAATTTTGAAAAATGGAATTTGGAAATTGGATATTCTGGCTAGTGACCAAAATGTAAAGGATGTAAAACTATTTTTAGTGACTGTTTTGAAAAAGGGGTCAAATATTAGAATATCTAACGAGCAATTTTACCAAATGTTTTAATCTGACTTTCCTCTTAATTTGGATTATTTTAAATGAGTTTTAATTAGGGAAGTTAAAGGGAATTTAATTAAGAAATGTGGTTATTTTCCTAAAACCACTTTTGGCGTAACTTTTTTCTCTAAAAATTTTCTCTCAAAATTTTCTTTAGCCAAACACTCTCTTTTGCATCAAATATTTGAGGTAATGATCATGATTTCTTAAGCTCTTGATTTCTAATGGATTCTTCAATATTGTTTTCCAAAATCTCATTGTTTCCCTTTGTTTTTCAAGAGTAAAACATCCAATTGAGAGGAAATTCACTCATTAGAGGTATGGTCCGTTCTTCTCTTCTAATGAATGGTTATTTACTTAAATTTCCAAGTATTTAATCATTTTTAATGTTTTTTAATAATTTTTAATGATTTAATTATGGAAATTGGTTAAATCAAGGTTTAATTGATAGAATTGAGTGATTTTCGTGTTGGATATGTTTTCCTGAGTTTTTGATTGGTTTTGATCATAATTTTGATGGTTACCCGAAACTAAGTGAACCTCTAATTTCCTAGGTTGCTAGTGATGTATTTTTAGGGAGTTTGGGTGGTTTATGAATGCTGGAGGTATAAGGATGTTATTAAGATGTTTTTGGATATTAATTGAAGGTAATTGTTGGATTAAACGTTTTGGTTTTGGCTGGGTTAAGTTTGGAAGATGATTGATGTTGATTTTGGTTGTTGAGGAAGGGTTTTTGGATGGGGTTGTTGGGGATTAATGTTACTGTGTCTTTGAATGCATTTTGATGCATTGAATCCTCTGTTTTTGTGTGGTTAAATCATGGGAGGTTAATCCTCAAGCTTGTGGCACCATTTTGGAAGCTTTGGAGGAGTAGTTCACATCGGCAAACGAGGTTTTGCATAGTCGGTGAGTGAGAACGTGGATTTCAGCTTTGAAATGGTTTAAAGTTTATTTTGGGAGTTTAAATTAAGCTTGAAACACTGCTTTAAATTTGGAAGCAAGTATGATAAGATTTCTCCCTTGGCTGTGCTTTGGCGAAATTGTTTTTATGCACTTGTTTTTGAATTACATGGTAACTACTGTTTAAGCATGTTTTGAGTATGTTTTATATTTTTTTTGATCACATATTGGTGATGGATGCATTTGGGAAAAAATGTAACCCCTTAACTGGGGCGTTACAAAAATGGTCCATGTAAGTATGATGAATACTTGTAAATGCATGGTTTAATGCATTGGAAATGATTTTGATGAGGCGTATAAAACAATGAGGTAAATGGTTAATAATGAATTACATAGGCAAGTGATTTGGTTCAAAATGTTATCAGATATAGTTGGTCGGCCATAGGATTGATAATGCACTATAAAAAGTCCCCTCGTGTGTTGAGGGGTTTATGTGTACCAAATACTCCACCACGAGTACCCTAACGGTTGAGGGTTTATATGGTACTAAAAACTCTCGTTAGCGGGTTATACATCTAACCAATGATTTGGTTTGTGATGGTACCCAGTTCTGATTGTACCGGTTATGATTGTACCTTAATTCCGATTGAGATTGTATGAAGTGTTGGGAGGACACTTGTTGAATCCGTGTATCCGATGTAAAATTTTGTAAAGTAGAACTTGGTTATGATCACTTGAAAGCCAATGTAATTAATGGATTATGTTTTATAATGTTCATTTATACATGTTTACTATGCCTTGTGTCACGGCCTTAGCCTTTAGTTCACTCGGTCGCTAAGCCGTGCGGCACTTGAAAAGGACTCTTCCCGATCAAGTCAGCCTTTTCTCTCGATTGATCTGCTCAAAATAAGCAAGCAACACATTAGTCTCGCGCCACAAAACCATTCATCAAGCCATGGTCGAAACCGAGGGGCATAGCGGATGCACACAGTCGACCCCCAGCTTCCCCGTAGGAAAAAAGAACGGTTTTTATTTTATTAGAAAAAAAAGATACATCGGTTACATTAGAAAACTCACCCACACCATCGACTTAGGCGGTAGGGGCCGCCTCGATGGTGTGTAGGATACATACCTTTACCAGTGGATCAGCCCAAACTCTACCGACTGTCCACCCCCTACATATATCACGAAAAAAACATAATAGAAATGACCCGAGTAAACATTCTATTGTTTGAAACGAGGACACTTTTTCCTAACTAAAGAAATAATTGAAAACAAAGACTCTTCTTCCTAAAACATTGATGTGCTTGAAAATGGGGCATGGTAGAAGTGACTCGGTTGTGGCCCCGGAACTCGGTTGTAACACCATGTGAGGGGATGGCCACAACATCCTCCCCCACCTAACTTGTCGACTCCCTCGTTGACTGAGTTGCAAGGAACTCCTCGATTTTTTGCTTGAACGCCTTTAGGTCATGATCTCTCTCCCAACTTGTCTCTTCGGCTCCGAGACCTTCCCACTAGACCAGGTACTCACGAACAGGCTTCTTCTTGGACACCGTAACAAACCTATCAGCAAGGATCTCCTCAACTCGACGTTCTGATGGGGGTTTGGTACATATGGGGCCTCGAACACTCTGTCTTCGGCTAACATCTGAGGGGCTCGCATAAAAAGGCTTCAAGTTGCTCACATGGAACACAGGGTGAACTTTCATCCATGAGGGCGGCTTGATCTTGTATGAGTTATTTCCAACTTTGGCCACAATCGGTACTGGTCCTTCATACTTTCGCACCAATCGCCGATCTCTATTCCGTAAGAACCACAACTATTCTGCCATTAGCTTCACAAGCACTAGATCGCCAACTTTGAACTGCTGGTCCCTTCGGCCACGATCTGCCCACTTCTTCATATGTTTTGCAGCTTTCACTAGATAAGCCCGAGCAATCTCTGTATTTTGGCGCCACTCCTTTGAGAAATTAAAAGCTCGGGGACACTTTCCTTTGTATGACTCTAGAGTGGTGTGTGGAAGCCGCGGCTGCTGACCTGTCACAATTTCAAAGGGGCTTTTATTAGTAGCAGAACTCTTTTGTGAATTAAAACAAAGTTGTGCCACATCCAACAAAGAAGGCCAAATTTTCTGGTTGTCCTGGATAAAATGCCTTAAGTACTCTTCTAACAACCCATTAAAGCGCTCCGTCTGCCCATCCGTCTGGGGATGATAACTTGATGACAAATTCAGTTTGGATCCCAACATCTTGAATAACTCTCTCCAGAAATTTCCAATGAACCGACCATCCCTGTCACTAACGATATCTTGTGGGACACCCCAATACTTTACCACATGTTTAAAGACTAATCGAGCTGTCTCCTCCGCCGAACAATATTTGGGGGCAGGGATAAATGTAGCATATTTTGAGAACCGATCCACCACCACAATGACAGCTCCAAGATCCCCCACCCGAGGCAAGTTCACTATGAAGTCGAGTGAAATGCTCTCCCAAGGTCGTGCTGGCACTGACAATGGCTCCAACAATCCTGCAGTCTTTTGTCGATCCACTTTGTCTTGCTGGAAAATAAGGCAAGTCTTGGTATAGTCCATAATATCCTGTCGCATGTGCGGCCAATAATATCCTTGTTCCAACAGGGCCAGAGTACGCCGCCAACCTTGGTGACCTGCCCAGGGAGTGTCATGGCATTCGCGTAGTAGTTTCTGTCTAAGTTCTCCTGCTCTCGGGACATACATACGCGGATCTTTCGTCATTAGGATCCCATTCTCTACCCAAAAGGTCTTTGATTGGCCACTTTCCACCATCCTCAATATTGCCATCATCTGCGGATCCTTTCCCATATTCTCCATTATGAGTTCCCGAATGTCATTCGTCACCCTACTAGCTGACATAGGAGCAATTAATCTAAGGGTTGCGGATCGGCCCTTCGACTCAACGCATCAGCTACCTGATTCTTCTTCTTCCCGACTTTTATGCTCAAAACTGAAATCAAACTCCGCTAAGCTCTCTTGCCATCTTGCTTGCCTTGCCGATAGTTTTGGTTGTGTCAGGATATGACTAGCAGCTGTGTTGTCTATTTTAACAACAAACTTTGAGCCTAACAAATAATGCCTCCAAGCCCTGAGACAATGGATCACAGCTAGAAGTTCCTTTTCCGAGTTGCATATCTCGCCTCGCACCACTCAACTTCCGACTCTCAAAGGCCACAGAGTGACCACCCCGCATGAGTACTCCCCTATGGCAAAGTCGGATGCATCGGTTTCAACTTCCATTGGTTTCTCAATGTCCGCAATACTAGGATCAAGTTATTCATCACAACAGTTTTTAGTCCCTCAAAAGCATCTTGACACTTTTTAGACCAGGCCCACTTCTCACCTTTCTTTAACAAATTGGTAAGTATAGCTGTCCTCCGAGAGTAGCCTTCGACAAACCGTCTATAATAGTTAGCTAATCCCAAGAATGATCTGAGCTCACTGACACTCTTTGGAGTCGGCCATTCTTGGATTGCCTTCACTTTTTCCTCATCCATTCGAACATGTCCCTGCCCAACGAGGTGTCCTATGAACTTAATTTGAGTTTGGGCAAAAGCACATTTCTCCCTTTTAACAAATAGCTGATTATCTTTGAGTCTCTGCAACACTAATCGCAAATGGTTTTCATGATCTGTCAAAGAGGAACTATATACCATTATATCATCCAAGTATATCACCACAAACTTGTCCAAAAAATCATGGAACACTCGGTTCATCAAGGTGCAAAAGGTTGCAGGTGCATTGGTTAGCCCAAATGGCATCACAAGAAACTCAAATGCCCCATATCGAGTAACACAAGTTGTCTTTGGTTCATCTCCCTCGGCCACTCCTACCTGATGATACCCCGATCGAAGATCCAGCTTTGTAAAATATTTCGCGCCACTTAGCTGGTCGAACAAGTCCGCAACTATGGGGACGGGATACTTGTTCTGAACAGTCACTTTGTTCAGGGCTCTATAGTCCACACACAATCTCAGGCTCCCATCATGTTTCTTCTGGAACAACACGGGCGCCCCAAATGGCGCTTTAGACGGTCGAATAAACCCAGCTTTTAACAGTTCATCGAGTTGTTTCCTCAATTCATCTAATTCCAGAGGGGACATACGGTACGAGCATCTCGCAGGGGGTTTAGCACCGGGGACCAGTTCAATCTCATGATCCACTGTCCTTCGAGGAGGAAGCCCTTCTGGCAACTGATCTGGCATGACATCTTTATAGTCCCCCAACACTCTCAAAATCCCATTTGGTACCCCTTCAAGGGTTGACTCCCCATGTAGGATAGGTAATATGACAAAAGAAGGTTCCCCCTTCTTCACCCCTTTCTTAAATTGTATTGCTGACAGCATCTTTCCTCTTCTTGGTAGAATGGTAGCGGGTACCACCCCAGGGCAATCCCCTAGAAACAATAGGCAGCTCGCAGCAGGGACGGGGATGGCCTGGGCTTTTGTCATAAAATCCAGTCCCAACACAACATCAAAATCGTCCATAGGGGAAACAGTGAGATCCACGCTTCCCTCCCAGGACCCAATCTTGGCCTTCACCCTCTTAACACTTCCACAAATTTCGGCGGCAGCAAAATTAACTGCTTTCATCTGTCCCACATCTCTAGTAATTGTTAAACCGTATCTCTTGACTTCCTCAGGTGAGATAAAAGTATATGTTGCTCCCGTGTCAACAAGAGCCCTAGTCGCCTTCCCATTTATCACCAAGTCCACGTACATCAAGCCCTTTCCCGGTTCTTTCTTTATGTTGTCCAATTGCGATTGTAATGCACTCAAAAAATGAATAGACCCAATCCTGGCCAAATCGATCTCACTATTCTCTGTAGGTGGGTTAGGGAGTGTGTCCCCAGGCCGTGAAAGTTCCAAAGCACTCAATGCACCCCTATGTGGGCACTCAGCCACGCGATGAGGCCCCTTACACAAGAAGCATGCTAGGGGTAGCCTATTTGTCCCATTCCTCGGCGTAAAGCCACCATTCCCCCTATTCTGCACTGGCTCCTTGTTTGGAAGTCCTCTCCCGGCTCCCCAAGTTATCGGCCTCTCCCCTCTAGCCATCTTACTCCCATTACCTGCATGGTTATTGCTCCCACCAGTTGGGGCCTTGCGTTTGTTTGAGCCATCATTGTAATCGTTAAGCCGCTCGGCAGCGGCCATGGCAGCGACTACATCCTGCACCCATTGTCTTTGAATCTCAGTTCTAGCCCATGGCTTTAGGCCCTCAAGAAAAGCAAACATCTTGTCTTTCTCTGACATGTCCTTAATATCCAGCATCAATGCCGCAAACTCTCTCACATAATCACGAATAGTCCCAGTATGGGTCAAATCCCTCAACTTCTTTCGAGCATTATACTCCACATTCTCCAGAAAGAAGGTAGCTATTACTTCTTGTTTCAACTCGTCCCAACTTTTAATGGAACACACGCCATTTGTGAACTTGGACCTCCACCACAATTTGGCATCCCCTGACAAGTACATAGAAGCCATCGAGACCTTGTCTTCTTCTATAGAGGTGCGAGTAGCCCGAAAGTATTGTTCAATATCAAATAGGAAATTTTCAAGCTCTTTGGCATCCCTGTTCCCCTCATACCGCTGAGGCTCGGGGACCCTATTCCTCTGGCCCCTTTCTATGGTCACTGAATTTCCCACAGCCACTTCAATCAAATTAATTTGAGCCTTAAGCTCCTCTATCTCATACTTCAGAGTACTCATTGCCTCCTTGTCTCATCAGTGAGGTGTTACACCATGTGAGCCAACTCCTGATGAGAAACTTCAATTGCTCGAACTCGTTCACTGGTCACCACATGAGCCCTCAGGGCCGCCACCGCAGCTTCTAGCTCCTCATACCTATCGGGGTCTATGGTCCTACCCCCTTGTGCAGGCACTCTAGCGCCATGTTGCGCCGAAGTACCTGCGCCCGCTGGCACCTCAGTTCTCGGGACGGCTCTTGGCCCCTGATGCTTACGCGTAGTCACCATCCTTGGGTTGACTCCCACCACACTAGTTCCTGCACAGGAAGAATAATAAGCACCACAATGCCTATTAATAACTCAGCACCACTGTGCTTCAAGAGGGAGTAAGCACCACTGTGCTTTCCCACTCAAAAAAAACTCGGCACCACTGTGCACAAGAAGCAAGAGAGCACCACTGTGCATCAAGAGGGAATAAGCACCACTGTGTTTTCCCAATAAAAACTAGGCACCGCTGTGCACTAGCAACAAGGAAGCACCGCTGTGCTTGAATAAAAAAAAATTGAGCACCACTGTGCCACAATTAAAAAGCACCTCTGTGCTATTGATTACGCACCTTTGTGCTTTTCACCGCAATGAACATGCAACACCACCCGAAATTGAGTGCAACAACCTTGCTCGGATACCACGTGTCACGGCCTTAGCCTTTAGTTCACTCGGTCGCTAAGCTGTGCGGCACTTGAAAAGGACTCTTCCCGATAAAGTCAGCCTTTTCTCTCGATTGATCTGCTCAAAATAAGCAAGCAACACATTAGTCTCGCGCCACAAAACCATTCTTCAAGCCATGGTCGAAACCGAGGGGCATAGCGGATGCACACAGTCGACCCCCAGCTTCCCCGTAGGAAAAAAGAACGGTTTTTATTTTATTAGAAAAAAAAGAAACATCGGTTACATTAGAAAACTCACCCACACCATCGACTTGGGCGGTAGGGGCCGCCTCGATGGTGTGTAGGATACATACCTTTACCAGTGGATCAGCCCAAACTCTGTCGACTGTCCACCCCCTACATATATGCGAAAAAAACATAATAGAAATGACCCGAGTAAACACTCTATTGTTTGAAACGAGGACACTTTTTCCTAACTAAAGAAATAATTGAAAACAAAGACTCTTTTTCCTAAAACATTGATGTGCTTGAAAATGGGGCATGGTAGAAGTGACTCGGTTGTGGCCCCGGAACTCGGTTGTAACACCATGTGAGGGGATGGCCACAACGCCTTGCATATGGGTTGTTATGCATGGGAAAGCTTAAATTGAGGCTTAACAATAAGATTTTGCTGTTGATTCATGATACATGTTGCATATGGTTTAATATGTATATTTTGGAAACGTTAAGTTCATGGTTTGAAGGCATGATGATGTTTTTAAAGAGGTTGAAAATGGGATTTTCATTGTGGTTTTATAACTGGTTTTAAATGCATTGATGGTGGTTGTTTTTGAGCACCCCTCACTAAGCCTAGTGTGCTTACGCTCTCTTTGTTCATCAATACAGAGAATTAAAGGTTGGAGGCAGCGAGCAAGCGAAGGAAAATCCAAGGACTTTGATCTACTTGAAAGTATGGTTTTCAAACTAGATTAGCAGTGATAAAGACAATGAAGTTCGTTGTTGTTTGGGAGCGTTCTTTGTTAGACTCTCATTATGTTCAAGTTTATATTGTTGTTGTGGAGTTGTATGAGGCTTTATATGTTATGTATTGATTTGGATTTATGTTTTGTGCGCTGTAAGGTTCGGTTCTTAGGAAGCATGCCTCTAGACATTTGATTGAAGCATGCGGCTATGATTTGATCATGTTTCCTTGATATTCTGGCATGGTTGATCTTTGGTTTAGTGGTATATATGTTTGAGGCATGTTTAATCATGTATGAATCCGTGATTGTATGAGAAACTAGCAAATTTGGTCATTATAGGCCAGAGCATATCAGTATGTGTAACTCTGTACTGATACGGGTAAGTATAATTTGAAGCTAGGTTTTAATAGATGGGTACTTGTATCGGTACAGGCACGTGTATTTCAGCAAGGTGTACTGATATGCGGGAAGGCTTATCGGTACAGTTTTGAGCTACTGGAATCTAGAATTTTGAGAATGTACAAGCATACCGATACACTTGCTCGTGTACCTATACAGGCTGCGGTTATTTCAGTTGTTGTGATATTTGTGAGTTTCTAATTCTTTCATTTTGGTCCCTAATATTTGTGAATGCTATTATATGAGTTTGGTTGATTGTTTTAAAATGAAATTTGATAAACAAGCATGTAACCTGATTTATTGAGGATTGGTAATCTTAAATCTAAGTAAGTCCCTATAACTATCTTCATTTGCAATTTAGTCCCTAAATTGTAAATGCGCGTGATTGGATGTCAATTCGACGCCCAATTTAGTTAAGCTTTCACCCGTTGCGAGCTTGCTCACCATAGGTCATAACATTGCATATAGACAAGATAAAAAGAAAAAAATTGACCTAAGTTTGGCTAATCGTTCGGGTTTGTTTCAGCAAACCCAATGTTGCTCACTTGGTTTGGTCTGGCGTCTAGGCCGGGTCGAGGGGGTTATAGACCATGTAGGGTTGTTTGAATATTCGTATGATTATTTGATTGATTGATTTACATGTTGTGTTGCTTGAGTGTTTGACATTTGAATTGGCATGTTCGATAGAAATTATACTAATTGGACTAATAATTGGTAATATTCAAATGAATGATCATGAAGCTGATAATTAGCATTAGTTAATTAAATACATTAATAAAGAAACCCTAATGACTTTCATAAGCTTTAGGGATCGAATATGCATTGTAACATCATAATTCGAGGAAATTGTATGAACCCGTAAATAAGGAATCAGTACGAGGTTTGGCCGTACCGGTACGTGACTGCGGGGTCGTATCGGTACGAGTTGACCCGTAACAGTACTTGTGGGATTTGAATATTTCTAGTAAGCAGTCTCAGTATTGGTACGCTTGTGACTACCGATAACCGAGAATGTCGTACAATTACTCGTGTTCGAGTATCGGTACCCAAAATGCTAAATATCCAATAAAGGTAAATTAAGGGTGAAAGCTGATGTGTATTTTAATAAATTGAATTATGCCTTAATAAATATGATATCGGAGATCAATGGAGATAATAAATAAGATTAATTGTATACTTCTCCATAATGTATTAACAACTCGGTAATGTAAAATAAATGATGTGATGATGATTAGCAACAATAATGGGATCCTTGGGATCGCGTTTCTTGTATGTCGAGTAGGCATTTGATTGATTGAGTCTTCTTGATTGATGCAATCCGGATATCCGTAGAAAGAGTGTTGCAACATCATGGTTGAAGATTTCTAAATGTAAGGTCCCGATGCTTTGTAGACGTGAGCCTCATTCGATGATGCTTGATGAGAGATCCTGAACATAGATGTAGGATCTCGATACTGTGTGGACGTGGGCCTCATCCCTACGAGTGTTGGATCCCGATGCTGTGTGGACGGGAGCCTCATTCAGAGCGGGCGTCACTCCAAGTTTATGGTATGACTTGTGTGCTTTTTCTCAGATGATCTGGGAGATCCCGAGTATGGTTGGGCCTTCTGGGCAATGTATGATGATTTCTATGATGAGAACATGAGTTTAAGAGACTAGTATTAGCACAATGTGCTTATTTATCTCTCCTTATTGCTCGAATTAGCTTGCACGTAACACCCCTTAACCAGTTTAGGAGAATAAACCGAGTTAAGAAACATTACAAGCAAACAAAGACAAACAACCAACTCCCGAGGATGGAGTCATAAGCAAAGACAAGGGAGATTATAACTATCCTTTACAATCTCTGGTACAAAAATTTTCATTTGAAACCAAAGATGATCTTAACATAGCTTCTAGATTTCTATTAGATTAATGACATGTTTAACTAAATGAATTTAGCATAATCCATTCGAAAATGAGTCTTATTAATAACCTTATCTTGAATATTACCTTCTTATGATTTTACCAAACTAATTACAGCTATTACAAGGTTATTTAAATCAATGAGGAGACTTGGTTCCTTTTCTTAGGTCTAGATCGAGATATGGAAAGTAATTAGTCGTCATTTAAACTCATTGAATTACTAGTAAATCCATTTAGACCTTAATTCGGTTATTAAGACATGTTCTACATGAACCACTATCAAACTAAGACTAACTCTTTACATATAAAATGGTAAGCTCACTATAAACGTTTTAAGGGATCCCAAACAACTAGTAAACCAAGCTAACTATCCCAATGATATTCGAATTAGGCATGATAAGGGTGGCTGCATACATATGCATACCAACAACCTTCTCAAGATCATGATAACACTTCAAACATGTACTTTAAATTATGTTCAAAACATATAAGTGAATCATTCATTCATTCATGATCTATTCACCATATTAGCAAACCAAGGTAGGCTATAATTCTATTCGTTACAAATTTATCATGCTAAGCTTTCTTTTTATTTCTATTATCAATCTTGACTTAGCTTTTAAATTACTTATAAAACAAAGTCATGATAAGCCAAACATTAAAGACACGTATCTCATAAATTTAATCATTTAGATACCCATGCTTTGGTCACTATAATCTTTTGATATTACAAAATTACAAATTTTCCATAGTAAACGCTTTTAATCTAGAGATGAGACACATATTTCTTTAATTCAATTTGATTGTTTTTAAAAGAGGGTGATTCGATTATTACCCAGTTCATTCAAACACAATGATATATCATTTTTCATACCTAAGCATTGATTCAATTAACAAGCCATAACTTACATAAAAAATACTCAAATTTGGATTTAGCTTAACACTCAATCACAAACAAATGTCTATAAACAAAATTCATAAGATCCTAACTCAAATAATTAGATCAAAGTTTAAGAGACATCCTTAACAATTATACAAGGCATACTCAAGCATCAAATATGTCAACCAATCAAAAACTATACGAGTTTAACAAATGCAAACCATCTAAGAATATAGGTATACACCAACATTCAAGACTATGACGTATTACAAACTGACATTCGTAATACTTCTATGTATTTATGCATGATAGACAACCATACTAAGATCTTGACACGTTATAAGGACAAAACATATTAATCACATTCAAGTCACATGGCAAACATTAAATATTAGAGAGGCCATACACCACATTTACAAGAACATTGAGTGCTTATAAGCATTGCTACCAAAAGACATAATGATCAAACTATATGCAAAATACTAGCATGATGCCAGCATTTAGGAGTTCTAGAAAAGGATTAACTAACAAACACCCTTTTTACTTGTGATCCGTTCTGAGCTCGATAGGTAACCACAAACAAAATTTCAACTTGAAAAGTAATCAAAAGGATAGAGTAAGCATACACTTAGTGAGGTAGTATAAGGGTAATTTGAAGAATGTTTAATAAGGCAACTAAAACTAACATGGCTATCCTTTCGAAATGAAGTTCAATCAATGACATATAATACTTCGAGTCTAGAATTGTTCATTTGTAAACTTTAACTGCCATATTTAAAACATGGCATCATTTCTTTCTTTTAAAGAAATCTAATTATCACATATCTAATTTTTACTTTTCATACAAGCATATAAATGGATTGTTAACATAGTTAATAACTATATACTTATTTAAACTATCATAACCTTAATAATCAAGTCAACTGATTTCACACATATACCACTTATTCAAAGAGTCTATAATACAACAAGTTTATGACACATTAACATACTTCAACTAATGAATCAAAAAGTAGCTTAGCTTAGCTTAGATTTACTTGTCATGCATGAAATCTTTTATCATAATAATTTAAAAAAATGTTTCAACTAAAGCATAAGAAATGAACAATCTGTCTTTATGTATTTCTATCCTTCCATTCCAAAATCAATAAAGGTTATACAAGGGTTCAAGTAGTCGATTAGATAACTAATGGCCATACTTATCATACTCGAACATAACATCATTTCTTCAATTAAAGAAGTACATGTATCATGTAGACAAAACTTATCAAGAAAATATTAAGATAGTTTGTTAATTTAACTTATTGATTTCATTATTTTGAGTTATCATGACCTTGGTAATAAAGCAACCTAGGTACACGAATCCCCAACCAAACTGTCGCCAAAATAAGGTACTTAGAGTACCAGTCAATCCCTCCTACTGTCGCCAAGTGGTCAAACACATCCCTCCTACTGTCACCTCATAAGGATCGTAGCCCAGGATCGTAGTCCACCCAAGCACGAGCTCTATGGACTCTATGGCATGCCAACTATACCTATGACTAACTCGAAACTAAGGCTTTTCCATTTCTTATATCTTAACATAATCAGAATTAAGCTTAGCTCCATAATCAAATAATCACATGAACATATCTTATCCTTTAACTTGTCAAGCTGTATAAGCATGTATAGGTCTCAAATTGAGCATATAATCAAATCAAGCATTTCATTTCATAGAATACCTAACATTTAGGTACTTACCTCGAATCCAAGCTTATGTATGCATAGCTTAACTCAACAATAAAGGAATATAATTAAAACAAATAGGAATGCTCGGGAAGGTTACAAGCCTATCCTGAGACTTTAAACTACACTCACAATTAATCCAGCTAAGGTTGATCTTGAATTACTATTCCTGATTTCTTTTCTACAACTTTACCCGCTTTGGATCTTGCTTCATCTACTATCTCTTGATCTAAACACAACAATAATACAACATGCATCAAATTCATTTCTATCTTGCTACTACAACGTTTTTCTTTCTCATTTAGACAGCTTTATACAATTCAGATTCACATGTCTACTCGGACATATAACAATGCTTAAACAAACACAAGATAGTTCTTAACAAATTTGTATCATAACCTTTTTTCTTTAGTAGTAAATAATCCATTGTAATTACAATATCAACCCTTATTTGGTACAAAATAGTCCCTAAATTTGTAGGTTTATAAAACAACCCCCAAATGTATTAAAATAGTCCCTGAATGTATTAAAGCAGTCCCTAAATTTTCATTCGATCAAAACAGTTTCAAAACTATTCTCTCTTGTATAAATCCATACTAATTAGCATATCAACATTCTTCACTTTTAATTCATGATTCAACCGAATCATCCACACCTCAACTATGTTACACTAACACCAATTCTAGATAATTCATCATGTATGCCATTTGAATGACACAATCTCTCTACAACTACATAATCAAAATTTATAAGAGATAGCACAAACATTATAGTTACTACATGCATCGCTTAATCTTCTCACATAGTTCATTCGAATGCTCTAGAGAATGTTCATGACATGTATTTTTGTTTCTCTAACCACAATAACACAAGGTTCATGGAATTTTATTATCCAAACTCAATTTAAACTCTAATTTAAAATGGAAGGAAAACGGAATGCTTGCCCTCTTCCTTTGATTGCCTAATCAAGGATTCAAAATCCTTGGATTAACAAGCTTGTTCCCAAAAATTTACATGGCTAACATAAAGCTTTCTATCTCTCACTCTATTTGGGTTTCAGCACTTTTGTGGGAGGAAGATGAATGTGAGACAATCCCCCTAAGGTCGAGACCACCTTTTCACCCTTAGCACATGCCTTCCTTCATGTTTGACATCTGTACAAGCCCCCATATAAGATCTGTTGAGTGGATCAAAAGATAGTGATTTGGCCAAGAGGAGGGTAAATTGGCTATTTAAAATTTGAGGGAGCAAAAAGGAAATTTAAAAATTAAGGAAAAAGGCAATTATAGTGGTTCAAGCTTCTAACAAGCTCTACATCCACTACCTTAGCTCCCACTAAGGATTTTCAACAAAATCCACTAGATTTTCTTCCCCTTTTCTAGGCTTAGAAGGTAACCTTTACAATCGGTCAATCTTTCTACCCAAAGATTGACCCAAGAAATCTCTCATTACAAAGAAGAAGTTGGCAATATAAAAATATCTCTGACAAGATGGATATTGCCCAATTACAATAAAAATAAACCCCAAACTCTAAATAAAGATTTACAATGAAGAACTCCAATAAGTTGGGTACAAAAATATGACTCTATAAGGCACAAAGATTTAGATTAATGCTTAGATGTTGCTCGATGGTTCAATAGTTGTTGCTGGTGCTTTGGAGGCTTGCTTTTATACCCTTGCATTGATTTCTAGCCGTTTGGGTGGTTGAGATCATTATTGTAGCCGTTGGGCTACATTTTTCGCGCAATTAATGCTCTTGATCAACCATCTGTATCGGTACACGAAGGCCCGTATCGATACCTGTCTATAAGAAGAAAAAGCCATTGTGCACAAAATAACAGGGGCGTATCGATACGCGGGGAAGCGTATCAATACGGTCTCAGTAAAAACCAAGGGGTGTATCGATACGGGAGAAGCCGTATCGATGCAATTTTGCTCACATGAGCTACTTACTAAACATGTATCGGTACATCTTGAGGGTGTATCGATACAGGTCCAATGGCATTTTAAAATTAGTCTTTCCCAATAACAGACTCTAACGGCTAAATCATTAAATGTTGATATTTGAGAAAACCTTTGAAGTGTATCGAAACACCTAGTTGCATATCGGTACGCAATGCTTAAAACTTTATCCCATTTGAAGGTCGTATCGATACGGAAAGAGCCGTATTGAAACGGATGCTTACAGTGTCCAATATTTCAAAAATTGCATCGATATGCTTAGAAGCGTATCGATACACCTGGGTGTATTTCAATAGTTTGGCCTTTAAAATACTTAAAAAATTTAGGGCTTTAAGTTTTTGACTTAAAATCAAATATGCTTTGAAATATTTGTCAGTTCGGGACACTTTAAAAATTTGTTTGCTTTACAATTAAGTCCTTGAAAAATATTTGTTATATCAAAATCATCAAAGGTTTTACAATCTCCCCTTTTTGATATAACAAAACCAAAGCAAATTTTTAAGTGTTTTGAAATTACTCCCCCTTCGAGTAAGCTAGGTTTTGAAAAAAATTAGGCTAGGTTTTGAAAAAAATTAGCTTATGCACATTCTCCCCATTTTTGTTAGATCAAAATCAATGATAGTAAAGGATAATTCAAAGCAACATGCTTAGCATAATTCAAAGCATAATCTACGCAACATAAGTATCATTAAGGCAACATAATCCAAATCCAAACAAAGTTAAAATTAAAGCATAGGTTCATAGAGTAAATATCATAGGTGCATAAAAAGAAAAGTCTAATATGACATGCAATGAAATGAAGGTCTAGGGAGCATCATCTTCATCCTCGTCTTGATCTTCATCATGGGTGTTGGTAGCTTGAGATTGTCGCCATTCTCCATGGAAAGAAGTGATATGTCCATCTAACTTTGTTGGCTTTCTATGGCTTGAACTCTATCCTCTAAGGAAGTGAATCGAGTATCAATAGCCGTAAACCCTTCGGTCATGGTGGTCCTCAATGAAGTGAATTGCTCATTGAGATAAGCCATGCGAGTGTCCATAGCTTGTGGAGCAATCGGAGCTTGAGGGGTGGATGGAGGAGGAACTTTCGGTACTTCGGGAAATGTATCGTGTGGAAGCTCACAAGATGTAACCACTCACCATTAAAATAGTGGAACTTTGAACGAACAAGAGATCGCTCATCAATGGGATCGGTAAGAGGGTCAAAAAAATCTGGCGAGTAATCAATTTCCAAGTGAGTGAACAAGTAACTCAAAGCTGTCCCATAAGTGAAGGATGCAAAAAGAGGGGTGTGTCAATGTTGGATAAGGTAGACTAGCTTTGCAGTCATGATTTGAGCAACATTGGGCTACTTCTCTTCACGAAAGCATCAAATCCAAAAGTCACCCACTTGGCGAATAGTGGAAAACTTTCCATCGGATGGTCGAAACCACCAAGTGATCATGAGATGCAAGAAACGATCATGAGCATCTAGAATCGTAACAGAACTGCCAAGAACATGTCTCAATGAGTCTTCAACATTGATTCCTTCATCTTCAAACCCAAAAACATTAAAAAGAGTTTGAACATCAATTCGAAATTTCTTCCCCATTAAGAAGGACTCAATAGCAATAACTTTAGTACGGTCTTGGTTGGGGATGCATCGGGCATTGTCAAAGAAAATCAAAACAAGATTACAGTACAAAAACCCGAGGATTGACAAAAAAGACATAAAGTTCCAATGTTGTAAAAGAAGAAGGTATTTGAACTTGAAACGTTCAGAATTTAAAAAAGGATAGATGTTACTCTTTCGCGGCAGATTTCATTATTTTGGTATTGCTTGAAGTTGTTTAGAGCCGCCGGGGTTGCAAAACTCTTTTGATAAATGACACTGTGATTAGGACGTGCCAAATTATCTTCATTAGAAGACTCGCCAACCTTGTTTGTTCGACCTCTTTTTCGTGGTGCCATATTGAATCTGAGAATAAGTTAAGGAACAAAACATATGTGTGCATAAAATCATCAAATTCAATCCAATATGTAATCCAAAATTCAAGGTATTAATGAAAAACTATACAATATAAATTTAGAAAGATTTTGGTAAAAATAAATCTAAAAAAATAGATTTTAAAAAATACAGTATAATTTTTATATTCGAATCGAAAAAATCTGGATTTTTGAAAGAATTTTTGCAAATACTTTAAAACCCATACTATTAGTATAATTTTTGTACAAAAAACTTATTAAAAACAATATATTAATCTAAACAAAAATAAAAAGGAAAAAAGAAAGAGTTTATACCTTGATTTGAGGAAATTGGAAGAATGGATGGATGATAATGCACCAATTTGATGAGAGGTCTTAGACTTGGTTTGTTGAACAAAAACCCTAAAAATTTTATGTGAAAAACTAGATTATTTGAAGGGTATTATAGTTGAAAAAGTTAGGGTTTCAGATGAAAAAGGGTTTAAAGAGATTGATTTAAAGTTGGATTCTCATTAAAGGCTCATTTAAAGACTCAGCGCTCGGGCGTACCGATACGCCACATGGCCTATTTATACAGGTGTGTCAAAACACAGAGACCATTTCGATACGGACTTACCTATATCAAAACATGTTCTTGAGCCCGTATCGATACGTTTGGATGCGTATCGATACACTTGTGCTGAGAAATGCAATTTGGCTTGAGTCAAGAATGGTGTATCGTACACTTTAACCCGTTTCGATACGAATAACCCATAAAATGCATTTTAGGCCACAGGTTGCTCAAAAGTTAAATTTCACTTGAACCAGAATGCATGCATATGATGAATGAATATGATGAAGGTTGAGAATAGAGACAAGCTCCCCCTAACTAAAGGCATAGATGCATTAAGAAGCACAAATTACATAAACATGGCAATCAAATCAATTTAAGCAAATTCTCGGTCTTTTGGGACTTTAAAGGGTCAATGAAGGCTTGTTAAACCTAACTCTCTCCTAAGGGTCCAAAAAACGTTATTTATCTAATGGTTTAGTAAAAGTATCCGCTAATTGGTTCAAGGTATCGACATACTCTAGAACTACGTCATTCTTTAAGACATGATCCCAAATGAAATGATGTCTTATTTCTATGTGCTTGGTTCTAGAGTGTTGGATGGGATTCTTAGTGAGACAAATGGCACTAGTATTGTCACACTTAAGGGGTATGGCATCTATTTCAACACCATAGTCTAAGAGTTGTTGCTTCATCCAAAGGACTTGAGCACAACAACTCCCTAAGGATATGTACTCCACTTATGTGGTAGATAAGGCTACACTATTTTGTTTCTTAGAGAACTAAGATACAAGCATACTACCTAGGAATTGACATGTTCCGGAGGTACTTTTCCTATCTATCTTACACCCCCCATAATCTGTATCTGAAAAAGCATGAAGGTTGAAGGAAGAGTCTCTAGGATACCAAAGACCTAAACTAGGTGTATCTCTAAGGTATCTAAAGATCCTCTTAATGGCTACTAGGTGCGATTCTCTAGGGCTAGCTTGAAACCTAGCACACAAGCAAACACTAAACATGATATCGGGTCTACTTGTGGTAAGGTAAAGCAAAGAGGCAATCATTGAACGATAAAGCTTAGAATCGATACACTTACCTCCTTCATCTTCGTCAAGCTTAATAGATGAGCTCATTGGAGTGGATTGAGGCTCTACGTTCTCCAAGCTGAACTTCTTGAGCATATCCTTGATGTACTTAGCTTGATTGATGAAGTTGCCATCCTTCCTTTGCTTGATTTGGAGCCCCAGGAAAAATGAGAGATCCCCCATCATGCTCATCTCGAACTCACCTTGCATTAGCTTAGAAAATTCTTGGTAATAAACCTCATTAGTAGAACCAAAAATAATATCATCAACGTATATTTGAACTACTAAGATGTCATTGCCATATCTTTTAATGAAAAGTGTAGTATCTACCTTGCCTTTTTCAAAACCTTTTTCAATTAAAAAGTTTGAAAGCCTTTCATACCAAGCTCTAGGAGCTTGTTTTAAACCATATAAGGCTTTGGTCAATTTAAAAACATGATTTGGAAAATTTGGATCTTCAAAACCCGGTGGTTGTTCAACATACTCTTCTTCATTAATAAAACCATTTAAAAATGCACTTTTAACATACATTTGAAAAAGCTTGAAATCATGAAAGCGTGCAAATGCAAGAAGCATCCTAATAGCTTCCATCCTAGCTACGGGTGCATAAGTTTCATCAAAATCTATTCCCTCTTCTTGAGTGTAACCTTGAGCAACAAGTCTAGACTTGTTTCTCACTATGTTACCACTCTTATCTAGCTTGTTTCTAAAGACCCATTTAGTTCCTATAGTAGATTGATTACAAGGCCTATCAACTAATATTTTTAAGCTCAATGCATGAAATAAATGCAACATTATTTATAAGTTTGAGAGAGGATCTAGTGGTTACCCCTTTGGATTGATCACCCAAAATTTTACCACATTTGACATAGTTGAACTCCCTTGGGTAGGTGACCTCCTTTTTCTCTAGAGCCAAGTCCTTCAAGGCTTCAAGAGGTGGATCTTGTGCTTCCTCTTCTTTGCTTGGAATCTCATCCACCTTTGATATTTGTCCTCCACCAATGGCTTCAATGATCCCTACATCATCATCATCACAAGATTCCTTCCTCGGAAGGAGGTTATCATTGAAAATAACTTGTATAAACTCTTCTACAACCAAATTTCTTTTATTAAATACTCAATAGGCTTTAGAGTTTGAAGAGTAACCTAGAAAAATAGCTTCATCGCTTTTTGCATCAAATTTACCTAAATTATCTTTTCCATTGATTAAAAAAAGCATTTACAACCAAAAGGATGAAAGTAACTAATGTTAGGCTTTTTGGATTTTAAAATCTCATAAGATGTTTTCTTCAAAATAGGCCTAATCATAACTCTATTAATTATATAGCAAGCCGTATTAGTGGCTTCCACCTAAAAATATTTAGGTAAATTATTTTCACAAAGCATGATCCTAGCCATTTCTTCTAAAGTTCTATTTTTCCTCTCAACTACCCCATTTTGTTGAGAAGCGCGAGGAGCATAAAAATTGTGGCTAATACCATTTTCATTACAAAAATCTTCAAAACCCATATTTTGAAATTTGGTTCCATGATCGCTTCTAACATGCGATATTTTAAGATCAAGATCATTTTGGGCAATTTTTGAAAACGTGATGAATTTTTCTAAAGCCTTATCCTTAGTACTTAAGAAGAGAACCCAAGTGTATCTAGAATAGACATCTACTAACACATATGCATATGACTTACCCCCCAAACTCATAGTCCTAATAGGCCCAAAGAGATCCATATGGATCAATTATAAACATCTATTAGTAGAAACATTATTAATGGATTTAAATGAGGTTCTTTGTTGTTTACCCTTAGCACATGAATCACAAAATTTATCTTTAGAGAACTTTAGCTTAGGTAAACCTCTTACTAGATCAAGGGAAACCAATTTCTCTAAAACACTAATGCTAGCATGTTCTAGTTTCCTATGCCACAACTATATATCATTTTCATTATGTGCCACAAGGCATGCATTGGATGTATGTATGTCGTCTAAATGCACCATATAGATATTACCTATGCGATGACCTATGAACATTATTTGATTTGTTTTAATGTTCATGATTTTACACCCATTAGCATCAAAAAAGAACATTAAAACCCTTATCGCACAATTGACTAATGCTCAACAAATAATGTTTAAGATCATTGACATAAATAACATTTTCAATAAGAGTAGTTGAGAGATTACCAATGGAGCCAATTACTTCAATGTGACCTTTGGAGTTGTCACCAAATGTCACTACTCCTCCACTCCTTGGTTTGAGCTCCAAGAATCTACTATTGTCTCCGGTCATGTGTCTTGAGAAACCACTATCAAGGTACCAAGAATTTTGACTTGTGGTTTTGACCTTGTAAAATTGCTCCCCCTACAAACAAAGTTCAAGTTTTGAATTTTGGCACCCAAATCATTTTGGGTCCATAAATATTAGTTCCCAAAATCTTGGTTCCCTTAGGAATCCAAGAAGCAATAGCATTCATATTGTTAGAAACTATAAGTTCCTTAGGCACTCATACACTCCTAACTCTTTTAGCTTTAGATTGCCTTTGAAAACTTCTTTGTTTGGGGGTTAAAAGCCTTTCTCTTTACATACTGGGTTTTTGAAGAACTACTCTTTCAAAAGTATTTTTCCTAATAGTAAGAGAAGTTTTAAGATTATCCACCTCCTTTGTGTGATAATCTTGGAAATCAGAAATAAGTTTTTCTAACTCGTGATTTTTCTTTTTATCATCATTTGAAAATTTGCCAATTATAAAACTTTCTTTTCCAATTCGGAATTTATTTTTGAAAGAGACTTGTTTTGAAATTTCAAATCGAAAGTGTTTTTCTTGTTTTTCAAAATAGACTCTTTGTATTTTTCTACCAATTCATCGTAAACATCTTGTAGCTCATCATAAGCATCATATAATTCATCATAAGTAAAAGATGATGAGTTAGAGTTTACCATTGGTTCCTCCTCAAGGGCCATGAGGCAAAGGTTGGCCACTTCATGCTCCTCATCCTTGGATGACTCCTAGTCTCTCCAAGTTGCCATTTGAGTTTTGAGTTTCTTCTTCTTCCCGAAGCTCTTCTTCCTTAGTTGAGGGCAATCGGTGTGAATGTGGCTGGGCTTCTTGTACTCATAGCAAATGAGTTGGTCCTTCTCTTCTTCTTTGCTCTTTCTCTTGAACTCCCCACTTCTATTGAATTTTCTTCCACGGTTGGAATTCATGATTTAGGTAAACCGCTTGGACAACATGGCCATCTCTTTGTCTTCTTCCTCGCTTGAATCACACTCCTTAAAGGAAGCTTTGAGAGAAATACCAAGCTTCTTTTTGTCCACCTCCTTCTTCTCTACTATTTTCTTCCTCCCTTCCTTGCTTTATGATCTCATGAGTAAGAAGAGATCCTACTAATTCATCGAGCTTTAACATCTTTAAGTTCTTTGCCTTGATGATTGTGATTCTCTTCCCATCCCATGATTCGGGAAGAGAGTAGAGTAGTTTCCAGACAAGTTTGTCTTCGGGAATTATCTCACCGAAGCCCTTGAGACCATTTACAATAACCGAGAACCGGCCGAACATCTTGGAGATGCTTTCATTTTGCTCCATCTTGATGTTCTCATAGCTTAGATTGAGGATCCCGATCTTGGTCTCCTTCACGTCATTGGTGCCCTCATAATTTGTCTCTAACTTGTCCCACACCTCCTTTGCACTTGTGCACGAAGACATTTTGGCATACATGTTGGGACCGAGTGCACAAAACAAGATGTGTAGGGCTTTATTTTTGATTTGGAGTCTTCTCCGATCTTTATCGGTCAACTCCACCCTTGTCTTCGGAACAAGTCTTCCTTCATCATCTCTTTTCATCGGAATGGCCAGTCCATCTTCTACTACAGCCCAAATGACATAGTCGGTGGATTTGATGAAGAGTCTCATCTGGTTCTTCCAATAGGGATAGTTATCCCCATTGAAATAAGGTGGCTTTGTGATCGATTGTGACTCGTATAGATTTTGCCCGGAGGTAGAAGCCATGCCAATTGTTGAGTGGATCAAAAGATAGTGATTTGGCCAAGAGAGGGTGAATTGGCTATTTAAAATTTGAGGGAGCAAAAAGGAAATTAAAAAATTAAGGACAAAGTCAATTATAGTGGTTCAAGCTTCTAACAAGCTCTACGTCCACTACCTTAGCTCCCACTAAGGATTTTCAACAAAATCCACTAGATTTTCTTCCCCTTTTCTAGGCTTAGGAGGAAACCTTTACAATCGGTCTATCTTTCTACCCAAAGATTGACCCAAGAAATCTCTCAATACAAAGAAGAAGTTGGCAATATAAAAATATCTCTCACAAGATGGATATTGCCCAATTACAACCAAAATACACTTCAAACTCTAAATAAAGATTTACAATGAAGAACTCCAATGAGTTGGGTACAAAGATATAACTCTATAAGGCACAAAGGTTTGGATTAATGCTTGGATGTTGCTTGATGGTTCAATAGTTGTTGCTGGTGCTTTGGAGGCTTGCTTTTATACCCTTGCATTGATTTCTAGCCGTTTGGGTGGTTGAGATCATTATTGTAGCCGTTGGGCTACATTTTTCGTGCAATTAATGCTCTTGATCAACCATCTGTATCGGTACACGAAGGCCCGTATCGGTACCTATCTATAAAAAGAAAGAGCCGTTGTGCACAAAATAACAATGGCGTATCGATACGTGGGGAAGCATATCAGTACGGTCTCAGTAAGAACTAAGGGGCGTATCGATACGGGAGAAGCCATATCGATGCAATTTTTCTCGCATGAGCTACTGACTGAACCTGTATCGGTACATCTTGAGGGTGTATCGATACGAGTCCAATGACATTTTGAAATTGGTCTTTCCCAATAACTGACTCTAATGGCTAAATCATTAAATGCTGATATTTGAGAAAATCTTTGAAGTGTATCGAAACACCTAGTGGCATATCGGTACGCAATGCTTAAAACTTTAGCCCATTTGAAGGTCGTATCGATACGGAAAGAGCCGTATTGAAACGAATGCTTACAGTGGCCAATGTTTCAAAAATTATATCGATACGCTTAGAGGCGTATCGATATGCCTGGGCGTATTTCAATAGTTTTGCCTTTAAAATACTTAGAAAAATTTAGGGTTTATGTTTTTGACTTAAAATCAAATATGCTTTAAAATATTTGTCAGTTTGGGACACTTTAAAAATTTGTTTGCTTTACAATTAAGTCCTTGAAAAATATTTGTTATATCAAAATCGTCAAAGGTTTTACAAGATCTATTTAGCATGCAAACCTTTAGTTTAACTTAGTATTCGGTTTAGCCTTTTACTAATTGGCTTTCCACTTTTTCTTTGCTTTAATTTGGTCCTAAATCACTTATATAATTCTAAGTTTATATGAATAAAACAAGTCACTTAAATTGTAATTGAATTAGACATACTACGAAGCCAATATTTGGGGTATTACAATTCTCCTCCCTTAAAAGAAAATTTATCCTCAAATTTTCCTGTGATGAAAAGGTGAGGATGTTGCCCTCTCATCAATGCCTTAGGTTCCCAAGTAGCTTCTTTAGACTTATGATTTCTCCATAACACTTTCACTAAAGGAACATACTTGTTACAAAGTCTTTTAATCTCAAAATCTAAGATTTGAATCGATTCTTCTTCATAAGATAGATCAGGATTCAGTTCCACCTCTTCAAGTTCTAATACATGGGAGGGATCCGATCGATACTTATGAAGCATTGAAACATGATATACATTATGGATCTTGTTAAACTCACTAAGAAGAGATAAACAACATGTAACAGGACCAATCTTTTCAACAATCTCAAAACGTCCAATGGAACGAGGGCTAAGCTTTCCCTTCTTTCTAAATCTAAATACCCTTTTCCATAGAGAGACCTTTAGGATCACATAATCTTCTACAACATAATGCATATCCCTCCTTTAAGATCTACATAAGATTTTTTCTATCAAATGCTTCTTTTAGTCTGCTAAGAATGATGCTTACTTGATCTTCAGTCTTTCTTAGAAGCTCAGGTCCTAGGGCCTAGATTTCCCCTAGTTTTGACCAACACAGAGGAGTGCTGCACTTTTTTATATACAATGCTTCAAGGGAGTCATTTGGATGAATGTTTGATACTGTTGTTGTAGGTAAATTAGGCCAATGGTAAGGATTTCTCCAAGTTCTTTCCCAAATCAATTGCACGAGCATGAAGCATATCTTCTAGGATCTGATTTACCCTCTCTGATTGACCATTAGACAGGAAATGAAAGGCTATACTGAGATTGATCTTGGTTCCTAATGCCTTTTGTAAGGAATTCCAAAATCTTGAGGTGAACCGAGGATCTGGATTCGAGATTATGGATGTAAGAAATAACATACTTCATTCCTGGCCACCACTATAGTTCTTTCAAATTATTATACATCTTTACAGATCTAGGATGAACTAAAAAGGGACTATAATGAGCTTCCTAAAACATTTCTCTCCTAAGGGTTTCATTATTTGGTACACAAACTCTATTTCAAAAATAGAGTGAGCCACTAGGATTCAGAGAAAAGTTTAAATTAGGCTCATCTTTTAATTTAAGCAAAAATATTCTAAAGTTCGATATCTGATTGTTGAAGAGTCTTAATTCTCGAAATCAAGTCAGATAGATCTTGAAGTTCAGCTAAAAACTGTAAATTCCTTTGTGTCTTAAAATGAGCATGAGTAAGAACTTACTTCAACTAATCAAAGCTTCGTTGTTAGCTTTCCGACCAAACAAAAGAAACATCTTATCAAATGAGCTTTATTAGAGGAGTGGTAAAGATAGGAAACTCCTTTAACAAATCTTCGGTAATAACCGGCTAATTCCAGGAAACTTCTAACTCAACCAACATTCTTCGGAAGCCTTCAATCAACAATTGATTGAATCTCTTTGGGATCAACCCTAATCCTTTCTCTAGAGGTTACATGACCAAGGAAGGATACTTCGAGTAATTCAAAATTCACATAATTCAATGTTAGCATAGAGTGGATAATCTCAATGGGTTCGTGGAACCATTCAAAGGGGTTTCGAATGTTCATTCTCATCTTTGGAGTAGATAAGAATGTCATCAATGAAGATGGTTATAAACTTGTTCAAATAGGGTTTAAAGACTCGGTTCACAAGATTTATAAATGCAGTTGGAGCATTTGTTAAGCCGAAAGACATTACAAGGAATTCATAGCAACCATATCGAGTCCTGATCACAGTCTTTCACACATCGATTTCCTTAACTTTCATATGGTAATATTCTATTTAAAGATCGGTCTTAGAAAACTCCATAGTATCCTTAAGCTGATCGGATAAGTCTTCAATTCCAAACTCAACTTTGCAAATCAGAGGTAATCCCATAAGTCCCTCGAAGAGTATTTTAAGTAATTCAAAGATAGCTAGGATAGTTTCAAGAGTAAGTTTGATCTTATTAACATCAGATATAGCAACAAACACAGGAGTTGGCTCAGACGGTTTCTTATACAACAAGAATGTAGATTCTTTTCCCAATTCATAGAGGAAAAGTCTTTTCTTACGACAATATACCTTGGTATGGTGTTTATCTAGCCAATCTAATTCCAGAATAAGGTTGAATTTATGAAAAGGTAAGGCTAACAAATCGGCAGGAAATGGAATGGCTTGTATAAACAAAGGACAATTCTACACACTCAGTTTATAACCACTCTATCACCTAAAGGATTGGTGGCAACAAGATTACAATTTGAAGGTTCAAAATTTAATTTAAGTTTCTCAATGAAGGCAAAACATATAAAGGAATGAGTTGATTCAAAATCAAATAAGACATATACAAGATTTGAGTACAATTCAATTGTACCCGTGAAGGTGTAAGCTTCGATATTAAGCTAACTTGTAACGTCCTAAACCCAGCTTAGGAGGAAACCGGAGTTTAAGATGTCACATAAGGGAAAACCGAAAACCAAAATCAGAAAATTTCGAATTTTTGATTGACCATATTAAGATTAAAAGTATAGTTGCTTAACAGTTATAATCTTTCTTGGATTATACTTTCTTTGCACTAATAAATCCTTAAGAACATGATACATACAACATCAAACAATGGAAACCAGAAGCTCTATTTAATCAATCGATTATATATTATCTCAACTAACTAATCCAAATCATAACATGAGCTTAGCAAGTTTACCAATTGGTTAAGCTATAATCTTAAACAAACATTTGCAATTAGACATTTCCACGTTAATATTCGGTCATTGACAATTTTACTCGACTACTCCTTTTAGTCCACAAGTGTCAGTTGATATTACATACACCTATCATTCTTCATTACGTATTTAGCTAGTACAGTTTATATACATTCAATGAACGAGATACAAAGTCACAAAACATCATTCTTTTAAGGGTTCATGAAGAGCATAGCTCCTTAACATTTTCACTTAGCACAATCTCATTACCCTTCTATAATAGTAACCACATTCACCTCAAGACTCAAACATTTCAATTCAACCAATCACAAAACATCATAGGTCAAATCATAACCATATATGGCTTCTCTTTTTTTATTCATTCATTAAAGTCACATTTCCAAATTCATAAGCTCGTTATAGATAAGGTGAATTCGATTATCCTGATTCATTTATTCTCAAGTAAATCTCAACATATACTACCTCATGTTCGAATTGCCTTAAGCCAAGTTTCTATCGAGATGTTCCATTTAACTTTCTTTATTATCAAGCTATCCAATACATCATAAAGCCTAATATGACAAGTTTTTCAATTCATATTACAACTTGAGAGATTCAGATCATGCAAAACCATTAGATTCATTATGCTTTTCATAAACATAGACAAATGACTTAACAAACATCTTGAGATTTAAGAATTAATCAATGTTACCAATTACAAATCATCTATCCATACTCGATTATAACCAGCCACCCTTTAGTTCATCATTTAACTATGAACCCATCCATTATCACTAATGAATCGAGCTAATTATATCATTCTTTCACTCTCAATATACACGTACATCTTATTTAACCAAAAACTATATAAATACCAACATATTATCAAGTCTTGATATCTCAGGATTCATAGGTCCGTTACTATACATACATACATCATTCACTAAATTTTATTCGAATCTTTCACTATTACATATATTAATCACGTATTCAATTCTCACAACCAAAAAAAAGTACAAATATCTAACTGTTCAAACAATTAGCCATTTAGGTAATCACAGATTACATAAAAAATGTACCAATGTAAATATTCATTTACTATTACAAGTCAACTTAATTCAAACTAGTTAAAATATCTAAATACATGGTGCCACCGTCCTAGAGTTTTTAGGTAAGCTTCTAATCTCTAGTGGAGTCCAAGCAGCAAGTCGACCTTTGCACAGAAATAAATTGAATAAACTTTATGTATCCTGCAATGCATGGTCATGAGATGCATTAGGCTTATATAGCCTAAGTGAGGTAGCAATATCAATGTGGTAAATAATGACGGAAAGATTATAAGGAATCAAGCCACTCAAGAAGGTGTTCATATAGGACTTTCTTTTGAATTAATTTAGCATATTACTTTATTTGATTATCAAGGATTCTTTGTAGAATTATTCTTTATAACAACACTCAAGAATCAGGTTGGAACCATACAATTGTACTCCAATTAGGAGTCACTTTATGCTCACTAAGGGCTAACCATTCAAGACTCATCAAGAGCCATTCATTACTGGGCTCAACAAGAGCTTATACATTACAGGGCTCACCAAGATCTTATCCATTACAATACTTGATCATAAGTCTGTCGAATTCTTTACTTAATGTAAACATTTCATATCTTTTACGAGTTTGCCTTGGATCACTATTGGTGATGAATAACATTAGTTCAGGCGATACTTAGCTCAGAGCACATAACAAAGGCTAATATCAAAACATATCAAGAGGGTGTACCGTAAGCAATTGCTTAAACAAGAGTACCAGATATACGAAAAGACCATTCAATCTTAATAACAAGGGACCTTAGTCCAAACATTTTAGGCATCAACCAATATATCTAAGGTCTTCCATTTACAGGGGCAACTTATATGTTTTATCTTATTTTTGTCATTCAGGAAGTTACTTATTGTACAAGTAACTTTACTTTTAAAGTTAACATAGATGTCTTAGTTACAAGTAACCTAGCTTGTTTTCTTATTTTAATAACTTATTATACAATTCAAGCTTTCTTACTCTTTAACTCCTTAGAGTTAACTAGTCAATCTTTATTGAGGACCTTACTATCATTGATTAGAGGTTATGTTATTCCAAGCTTTTCAACGAATACACAAGTCATCTCAACATCATGGAAATTCCATAAACAATTATTCAAGCATAGCAAAGCATTTAAACATAAAAATACAACATTGTTCAAGTCTAAACATGAACGTCATGCTATGAATGTATGCTCATCCACAATTAGCTCTATTTGATCCTTTTTACACAATGTACATGTAATGCAATAAATTATGGGATACCCGAGACTCAAGTTACTACACTCACCTTTTATCCCAACATTATGGGATACCTGAATTCCACAAACTCCTTTAGCTTCCAAATACTCTTATTTCCTACCCATTCACGTCCAACATGTACCTCAAACGAGAGCAATAAATTATCAAAATTTGTTCAATTAATCAATCTACATCATTTGATATCCCATTAACTAATCCTGTAATGTAACATCATAAAACACTTCCAAGCATCATCCACTTATCTAAACTTTTATACACAAAAACTGCCCTCAATTGATTACATATAAACATATATAATCACCCATCAACCATTTAATTTCCACTATAACAGTCCCATGTAAAAACAATTCCGATTACTAGCTTTTACAATCATAAACTGCACATTTTAACAAGCCATACTACACAGTTTTTACACACATAAACTGCACTGATTTTTCAAACATAAACTACACATTTAAATCACAAAACTGGACTGTTTAGTATATTCGAATCTGGACAGTTTTACATTATAAAACTGCACAGTTTATACCAATCGAAACTGCACCTCTGCGGTGTTTTAAACTACATTATTCTAACTATTTTCTCCAAGTTCGAACTATCCAAGTTTCATGAATACATAATTAAACAAGGCAGCCTTTTATAAGTATAATCACTAAATTGATGCAATCCCAATTTCACCAAACTATTTTCATATACATATAATCTACTAAAAATCTAGTTCACTCACAAGCACAATTTCACAAAACAATCTTTATTTCCTTCATTGACATAACTACATAATCATGAGCACTGAAATAGTCTACTTGTATTCATATACATTCTTTCATACTTTTAAAGATATTTCAAGCCACTTAAGAGCTGCTGCTGGGCAGACTGTACATCCCTTAGTTAAAAATTATAACTTTCATTCCATACATCAGAATTTTGAACCGTTTACACCGTTGGAAAGCTAACTCAACTAGCTTTCTAACCGTATAAGCCTTGCATTTTTACTCTTTATGAGTTAATACAGTTTTTAATCCAAAGTTACATTTAATTCTGCCATCAAGAAGATTACACTATCCTTGCATAATTGTCTCTACAAGCTGTTATAAAACTTGAAATTCAGTTTCACTTGTTTTAAATGAAACTAGATATGACAAGCTTTCCAACCAGATAAATTATAAGTTCTAATTCCACCGATACAATTTATAACAATTTTAAAACAGTTTTGACCTTTCTTGATTTTAACTCCTTAAATCAGTACCATGATTTCTAGGCTTTCAGTTTTACTCAAGTTTGATCAACTACACATACACTTATCTTTTTCTTTAATCAAAACAGACCCTTATGATCAAGAAATCATAAAACTAGATTCAACCATGCTCACACAATACAATGGATCCAAAATAGTCTTTCAAGATTTCCTAAGGATGCAATCTGTTCTAAATTTTTCCTTTGATGCACATAAACTTAAAAACAATCTTGTCTATTACATTTCCACATAAGATAGCCCTTTAATTCATGTACACATATAGTGAATCAAAATAGTCCATAAACATTTATATAGCTACAACCGACCCTTTGTTTATAAACAATCAATATATAGGTGTAACCCTTCAATTCAGACGAGACATTTTACAAGTTCATTCAAGCAACTTGAACATATATTCCATTTAATCCAAGGTATGTTCACAACGTGAGACAAATCCTAGCATTTTGAGCAAAGTAGTCCCTTCATAATCTAGAAAAACATGGTCATTGCATAGAAACATAGTAACCGAACCTAGCTGATTTACAAGCATGTATATATTGTCTTAATCTCAATAGGTTACAACCAGTTTTGATTTTGATTTAGACTAACCACACACAACAACTTCATGTTCGAACAAGATCCATAACAAACATGAAACATGGTCCAATCTTTCTAAAACAAGATCCAATGTATCGAATATCAAGAAATTTTTCATTGAAAACATAAAATTTCTAAGGCTATTCCAAGCTTCTATTTTCAAAGAAATTCAATGTACCATAAAGAAACTTACTCTCACTTGGATGCAATCAACATGCAAGGTAAATGACAAGCCTATACAAGCATCAAAACTCCCTTTCTTCAAGATATTCGAGATTAAGACTCCAAATTTCAGATTGTTTTACCAAATTTCTCAGTACCGAAAGCTCAAATAGAATTTTTTCTCTCTATCTCTCCATACCATTCGGTTAAATCTTTAAGACAGAAGATGATATTTTCTATCTCATTTCCCCTTAATCAATGATTATATACACTTGTTTCCATAATTGGTTGACATGTAAGTGAGTCCTCCTATTTAATTGGTGTTTACATGCAATCCTTCCATTTATTAAATCATACTCTTTAGTCCTTTATTAGGAGCCTTTAATTTCCCCTTTACTCAATTAGATCCCATCACTCGATGTATTTGTTTCCTCAAGCTTAATTCTGAAAGCAATTTAAATTAATTGAACTCATTTTCAAAAACAAACCTTGTCATACTTCCAAGCTAACTTTGGGGTATTACATAACTTGTCTGTTAGAGCCTTTAGTTTCACAACCAAAGAAAGAACATGAGGAGTTGGAGGGTTTTGTGTCAGAGAAGAAACAAATTGATTGAATATTTTTGTTATACTGAGGAAACATTCTTACTGCACAGGATAGATTGAAGGAGCTTCTTGCTGCTGCATTCTAAGGATTTTGGTTGTTCCTGATTCATCCTTACTCTGCTTCCCCTATTGGAGGAACCAGTCGGGCTTTCATTGTCTCGGCCTAAGTTTGTTTCAGATATCACTTTAAACTATTAACACATAAAAAATCTTTTATTAGTCAGAGATCACAAGTACTTGTCAAATTAAACTGCTAGGTGGCACATGTAGTAAATGATTATGCATCGAGACTCGGTTTAGTCCTAGAATCGACTAAACTCTAGCTCTGTTACCAATAAATATAACACCCCTTAACCGATTTAGGAGAATAAACCGAGTTAAGAAGCATTACAAGAAAACAAAGACAAACAACCAACTCCCGAGGATGGAGTCATAAGCAAAGGCAACGAAGATTATAACTATCCTTTACAATTTATGGTACAAAAAATTTCATTTGAAACCAAAGATGATCTCAATATAGCTTCTAGATTTCTATTAGATTAATGACATGTTTAACTAAATGAATTCAACACAATCCATTCGAAAATGAGTCTTATTAATAACCTTATCTTGAACATTACCTTCTTATGATATTACCAAACTAATTATAGCTATTACAAGGTTCTTTAATTCAATGAGAGGACTTGGTTCCTTTTCTTAGGTCTAGATTGATTAATGGAAAGTGATTAGTCATCATTTAAACTCATTGAATTACTAGTAAATCCTTTTAGACCTTAATTCAGTTATTAATACATGTTCTACACGAACCACAATCAAACTAAGACTAACTCTTTACATATAACATGGTAAGCTCACTATAAACGATACCGAGCTCGACTGGCAAAAGATCAAAGACTAATGACATCAGCCCTAGTCAAGACGATGTTAGCCCTAGTCAAGATGACGTCATCCATAGTCAAGATGATGTCAGCCTTAGGATTAAAAGTGTGGCTAAGATGATTATAAGCCTTAGCCCGCCCAAATTAAAACACTAAGGCTTATCCTAGGGTTTCCCACACATGCCTATATAAAGGAGATCAAGCAAGCATATAATGGACGACACATTGGAGATCGAATTGAAAAAAGGCTTACCTTCTTACACTCTCTCTTAGTTTATTTGGTTTTTATTTGATGATGTTAAACGATTTTGGTTTTTGGATGGAACCCCCTACCATGAACTGATTTTCTTAAGTTGGTTGGGGGATACTTGCGATGAACGCTGATTTTAAGTTTGGTTTTTAATAAGCTATATGCTTTGGTCTTATTTTCTCTCTAGCACACACTTTCAACTATTTTCAGAATCCATTGCCATATGACAATTGGCATGATTTTCAGTTATCTAAATTCTGTGCCATGCGACCGCTGGCACAATATGCTTATTGCACCTTAAAATCTTAATAGACTTGAGGGGCAACGATCAATTGCTAGATACTAAGGCGAGATACTTTGATAGAAGATGTTTAAGTAGATGAACTTACTTTGGGAGTGAGTCTACCCCTTAGGAGTAAAGATTGACACTTAATCAAATTAATTGATGATAAGCGTCACTATAGACATATAGGGCTTTATTGTGCTTAATTTAGGGTATTTCCATCAATAGAGGCATTACTACTTTTAATCTGCTCAGCAATAAACCAAGGAAGAATATTATTAAAAGCTGTCATGAATAGCGTGAAATCCATGCGTCCCCTACCAACGCTCATCATCCATACGAATACCTTTACATTGCCAACGTTATTTTATTTTCATTTCTTTTAAACTAATTTCAAAACCAACTTCAAATCAAACAACATTTTTCATCCCTTGAGAAGTAAACAAGCAAAGCAAGTAAACTCTTGGCCAATCCCTGTGGGATCGAGGACCAGCTTACTGTTGTATTACTTTCCAATCATGTATACTTGCACGCAAAAGACTAAATCTTGGCACTGTTTTTATACATTTCCAAAACATTTTCTACCCTTTTGCCAAGCACTCTCAAAGCCGAACAAGTTTTTGGTGCCGTTGCGGGGATTTCAGCAGAGTTGATTATTTTTAAATTTTTACTTGTATTTCTTTTTATGTTACTTTTGTTTGCATCGGTGTATGACCAGAAGCCACCCTGTGGTGGACGAGAGGCCATACGATCTGAAAATTGAGAGAACCTTGAGGAGGTTAAAGAGAAGATTCTGACAGATGAATAACCAAGGTAATCAAGGGAATAGTGTGGTGAACAATGAAGGAAATCCACAAAACAATGAGATGCCATCACCACATATTGTCCCAATTGTCGATGAAGAGAGACCTATTAGAGAACATTCGACACCTAACATTGACAACTTTATGCTAGGATTTGTTGGCACAAAGGTAAATGCTGTCAATTTTGAATATAGGTCAATTTTGTAATGCCCCAGTTTTGAGCCTAATGGTTTTGAGGGTTAGATTAGACGGTCCGGTGGACCAAGTTAGATATTCGAGTCAATTTCAGGATCGCATATTTTTACAAGGGATAAAAATATAGAAAAATGATCTAAAATATTTATTAAATATATATTGATTTTTGGTAAAGTCAATTTCGGAAAATAAGATTTAGAAATTAGACATTTCGGGTTAGTGATTAAAATGTAAAAAAGTGAAAACTATTTTTAGTGATTGTTTTGTAAAAGGGTTAAAACTTAGAATCACTAAGGAGCTATTAAGCCTAAATGTTTTTATCAGATTTCTCTCTTAATTAGATTAGTTTTAAAGTGTTTTAATTAAATGATTAAAGAGGATTTATTAAAAGGATGATAGTTATTTCCTAAAAACAAAATTGACGTAACTTTTCTGTCTTTAGTTTCTCTCAAAATGTCCTCAGCCAAACATCTATTTTCTCAACAAAGATTTGAGGTAATGATCTTGTTTTCTTAAGCTAGTGATTTATGATGGATTTCTCAACTTGTTTCCTCAAAATTTCATTGATTTTCCTTTGTTTCTCTAGTGTAAAAATCATCCAATTGAGAGAGTTTTCAATCTTTGGAGGTGAGGTTTGCTATTATCCTTTAATGATGGTTCGTTATTGAAATTACCAATTTTTAATCCTTTACAAATAATTTCCAATTAGTGTTGTGGATTTAATTGAAGATAAATGGTTTAATTGTTAATTGAGTTAATTATGAGATCTTCGATTTAAATATTTTTGTTGGGTTTATGATGAGGTTATATCATGATTTTGATGTCTTATGATGATAATGGATTGGTTTTATCAATAGAATCCCGAAATCAAATGAATCTCTAGTTGTTTGAGTTGTTAGTTATGAGTTTTTGAGGTGTTGTGGGTGTTTATTGGTTGCTGGAGGTATAAGGATATTATGAGATGATTTTTAGATGTATTTTGATGTTAATTGATGTTTGGAAGTGTTAGGTTATGGCTTGGTTAAGTTTTGGATGTGAATCGAAGTTGTTTCGGATAGGTGTTTTGATGGTTTTAAGCAAGGCAATGTTAGGGAATTGCTTGCTGGGGGTTTTGAATGCATTATGATGCATTAATCCTCTATTATAATGTGGTTAAAATAGGGGGAACGTTTTGGAAGCTATCCATGAAGCTTTGGAGGCTTGATTACACATCAGCGAATCGAGGTTTTGCGTGCCGACGAGTGAGAACGTGTTTTCCAGAATTGGAATGGTTTAAAAGGTGGTTTAAGGGAGTTTAAATCTAGTTTGAAATGCTGGTTTAAACTTGGAAGTAAGTACAAAGGTTTTCTCTCTCGGTCGTGCTTGTTTTACGAAATGATTTATGCACTTGTTTTGATTTACATGATTTCCATTGTTGAAGCATGATTTCAAATATGATGTCTACTGTTTTTGATGAAGTATTGATGAAGGATGCATTGGTGAGTGATCCTTGTAAGTATGATTTATACTTGTGAAAGCGTGGTTTGATGCTTGGGCATGTTTTGGTAAATTGCTTTAAAAATAGTGAGGTTCATGGGTAATTGTGAATTATATTGGCAAGTGATGGTATGGAAATGGTTTTAAAACAAAATCGGATATAGTTAGCCAACTATAGGATTGAGTGCACTATAAAATAAATCACCTTTGACGTAGAGGGGTTGATATGGGTACTGAATACTCCATCCAAGTACCCTAACGATTGAAGGGTTTATGGTACCGAAAACTCTCGTTAGTGGGTTATACATCTACCGATGAGTGGTGTTGAGGGGTTGATATGGGTACCAAATACTCCACCATGGGTGTCACAATAATTGAGGGTTTATATTATGTACAAAATACTCCCGTAAGTGAACCTTTGTTGTCGGTGAGAATGTATGAAGTGTTGGGAGAACACTTGTGAATTTATGTATCCAATGTTGTGTTTTTTAAATGGAACTTTTTGATGATCACTTGTGAGCCAATATAATTGTTAATGTATCATGTTTTGTATAATGGATTTATACATGTTTACTCTTTAAGCTTTTCATATGGTATGTTATGCATGGGAAGGCTTAAATTGAGGTTAGCAATGTGAGTTGTTGTTGGTTTAATGATACATGTGCATATGGTTTAATATGCTGTATTTTGAATGGTTAAAGTGCATGGTTTTGAAAGCATGATGTTTTTAAATGATGTTTTAATCATGGATTGAAAAGTGATTTCAATGTGGTATAGAAACCGGTTTTAAAATGCATTGATGGTGTGTTGTTTTTGAGCACTCCTCACTAAGCCTATTGTGCTTAGCTCTCTTTGTCCATCAATGCAGATAATTAAGGGTTTGGAGGCAGCAAGCAAGTGAAGGTGATCCAAGGACTTCTTATACGAACGTATGTTTCTAAAGTAGACTATGTTTAATAAGGGCAATGGGGAATTCCTAAATGGTTTTGGGAGATGTTGTTGAACTCCCTGTTTGAGCAAGTTTATATTGTTGTTTTGGTCTTGTAAATGGCCTGTTATATTTGGTTTATGCCTTGGTATGGTTTTTAGTATCTCGTCTGGCTTGGTTCGTAGGTTGCATGCTTGTAGCTCCTTTTGCATGTAAGATAACACGTATGGTTGATGTTCATTGTGTTTTGGATGAGGTTTGATACTGGTTTATGTTGCTTATGTCCTAGAATCATGATTAAGTGGTTTGCTTAGCTTAATTGTATGTTAAACCAGTAAAAGATGTCATTCTAGGTCCAGACGTATCGGTACGTGACCCAACGTATTGGTACGGTTAAGCCCAGACAGGCTCAGCGTACTAGTACGGGTTGGTGCGTATCGGTATGGGCCAAGGCCAAATTGGCTAGGTGTTTCGGTATACGGGACCGTATCAGTACGGTTTTGTGCCATAGGAATTTGGTAATTATGAACTGTGAAGGGCGTACCGATATAGTGTCCAAGTGTACTGATATGGTGTTTGGTAAGTTGGTTATTTGGAATCTTCTAATGGTTCGTACCTTTGCGTTTGGGCCCTGATTAATGTTATTGCATTTGAGTGATATTGGATGATCAATTTGAGCTAAAATTTGACATGTGAGTATGAAACCTGACTAATTGAATATTTCAAACTTTAATTTCACAATAAGTCCCAGTAATTTGTCAAATTTGCAAATCGGTCCTTAAATTCAAGTCGTTGCAATTGGATGTCAAATCGACGCCCGATTGAGTTGTAATTTCACATGTGTAATGACATTTTTTGAAAAAAATCCCCTTTCAAAAGTTATATGTTCGGCGCTATGGGTTATCCCCAAAATCATTTCTTTGTAATCTTGGTTTAAAGGGATTTCTTTTGAAAATTCTTTTTCTTTGGAAAACTGATTGAAAACTAGGAGTCACCACCGGCCACTTGGATAAGGTAGGTTGGACACCACAAAACCAGAGATTCATTTTGAAAGGGATCGGGAGTTGGTTACGTGTGGGGAAGGATTAGCAGCCCCATCACACCCGAAAATTGATACCAAAATATTTGTTGCTTTTAATCGAAGGAAATTGTCGGAATATGAAAGGAATTTAATTCGGTGACCTCAATTGATAATTAACCTTAATTGAACGGGCTTTATCAAACTGGTGAATTCAAATTAATTGGACATTAAATTAACAAGGTTGACGATACATCGGACCATAGATTAAACTAACATCGAATAAGCCCGACTGCCGTGTTAATTTATGGTTCGAATCCTGCACGTCAGCTTTATGCATGATGCAAGCATTTTAAAATATAATGTAATAATTTGGTTAAGTTTTAATTTTACCTTGAGTTAGTAAGGATTAATTAAAATATTTGGTCAACATCCTTTAAGCTCGGATTGTTGCATCACAAATATCGAAATTAATGAATACCTCCCTTTTTATGATTTAAATTAATTAACATGTAAATAAAATAGGCCAAATGAATGAAAATTAAAGATGGATGTCACAAAAATGCTTGAAAATTAAACACACAAAGGCCCACTAAAAGCCCTAACCTAAAAGGTCTAGATTATGAAAATTTAATTAGTGATCTAGTTACTAATTAGGTGCTTCTAGTATTAACCCTAAATTAATTAATCATAAAAAGGCTAGAGAACCCTAATAAATTATGAGTTATCTTGTGATATGATAATTAATTTGATTAATTTTAAACTAGTATTCCAATAAGCCAAGAACACTATTTAAAATAAGCCAAATTAACTAATCATAGCTTTAAATTAAAATGTTAGTCTAATTTCCATGTCAATTTTATCTTAAAAGACAATTAAGAGGTGTTCAACCAATTTTAATGAATTTAACATTTACTCTAATAAGCCAAAGGCAAATTTAAATTCACTAAGCTAATTCGAACCTTAAGACTAACTACGGCTCTAAAACTAATCCTAGAATTAACTTAATTAATTTAAGGGTCATGCCCCTATTAGATGAGAATATGACCTATATTAATTAAATTAATTCCTAAACTAATCTAAAGCTAACTTAACAACCCAAAGCCCCAAAAAACCAAGAGGCCCAAACTTCTAAACTAAACCCAAATGAAAAACCACATGTATATACTCTTAAGAAAATATACCTTAATTATATATTATATACTATATACAAGAAAATATATTATAAAAGGGATAATATGGAAATCATGATAATAAAGCAAACAAGCTAATAATAAATTAAACAACATTCAACAAGTGAAATAACATATATGTCACAAGCAAAAAAAAAAAAAAAAAAAATAAAAAAGAGACTAAAATAAACAACAAAGGTTACCAATAAAATCATCAACATTTTCATTGAACTATAAAAAGGATTATACATAAATAAAAAGAAAAGGGAAGAATATACCAAAACCCAAATATTTATGCTCGATCAACCAAATTCCATATATTGTTGTTGGGGTTGAGAAGTTCGATTCAAGGGTTTAATAATGGTGGAAAATAGTCTCGATTAGGGAAAATTATAGTGGATAAGGGAATCAAATGGTAAGAAAAAGAAAAAGAAAAAGAAAAAGAAAATGGTAGTGAAAAACGGTAGGGGAATTGATTTGGGGGGGTGCTTTTGCGTCAATTGGCCAAGGTAAGTGTCGTCCTCCCCTTTTTTTCTTTTTCTTAGGGTATATATATATGTATATATGTGGTGAATGGTATTTTTGGTTTATCCCCTTAAAATAAGAACCAATGAAAATTAAGACCTTGGTCACCAAGTAGTTTTTTTAATCAATGGGAATGAGGCATTGAATCATCCAATGAGAACCAAGCCTTGGTGAGTAAGGAGTTTGGATTTTTATTTTTTTGTATATATTTTTTACTATATAAAATTATATATAATGAGCCATGAAATTTTGAGCTTGGGTATAAGGTAAGTTTTTGGGTATTTAAAAAAAAGGGTAATGTGGATTTATTTTATGTCGAGCATTTAATTTAACCCGAACAAAATTTAGTCTCAACAATTGCCCCTCTTTGCTTATACTTGTGGATCAAGAATAAAGCAAAGACCATAAGCAGTAATTTTGTCCTACTTCCCTGTTAGGAGATTCCGATCTTCGAGTTCCTCCTATATAGAACTGTTCACTCTTTCTCTCCCCACAACGAGGAGCTATGAGTATCTGCCTCCTTTGCCCCACAGTCCTCGAGCTACGGGTATCTGCCCCTTTCGCTCCAAAATCCCTGAGCTATGAGTATTTGCCTCATTCGCTCTGAAAACTCTGAACTATGAGTATTTGCCTCTTTTGCTCAGAAGTTCTAATATGGAAAGTTTGAAATCCTTCGCCTAAAATCCTTGAGCTTTGAGTATCCGCCTCATTCGCTCTGAAAACTCCGAACTATGAGTATCTACCTCTTTTGCTCGGTAGTTCTAATACGGCAAGCTTGAAATCCCTCGCCTGAAATCTTCGAGCTCCGAGTATCTACCTTATTTGCTCTAAAATCCTGATGTGTCGAGTCTGAAATCCTAAAACCTGTGAGCTTTGAGTATCTGCCTCCTTCACTATGAAATCCTTGGGTGTTGGTTTTGAAATTCTTTGCTTGAGAATCATTTCTTAGGTTTTTGCTTCGGTGTTTACTCTTCCTCTTTAAGAGGTATCCAACCTATCCTCCGAATATTCTTTCTCCTTTTGGTCCCTTGATTTCTTTTGCTTTCCTCTTCTTCTTTTCTTTGTAATGATGGTGCCCCTTTTTTCATTCGGGTTCGCATTTTATGTCTTTTCTTTCTTTTGAATTTATGAATTTCTTGCTCTAAAGCATTTTTACGAGTCTTCTCTCTAGAGATTTTTCTTCTTTTTTTTCTTCTTCTTTTTTTTCTTTCTTTTTTTCTTTTCTCTCTTGTTTTCCTTTTCTTTCCTTTTCTCTCTTCTTTCTTCTTCTTCTTTCTCTTTTTCTCTTTTTTTCTATCTTTTTTCTTTTTCTTTTTCCTTTCTCCTTTTCCTTTTTTTTCTTTTTTCTTTTTCTTTTTCTTCTTTTTTTTTTTGGTGCCCATTCGATGTCTTTTCTCAGCAAATTTTACCTTTTTTGTATCTGATGTCCTTCCTGCCTTTACTTTGGTAGATTCCTCTCATGTCTTGGAACAAGTGCTAATCTTATCTTGCTTTCTTGCAAGTCCATCTCAAACTCTTGCTTTTCACTGGCTGACTTTTCAACCTATAAATTCCTCTATGCCCCGATTTTTGTTGCGTTAGCACTTTAGCGTCATGCTCGAAAGATTTGCTGATGGCCTGGAAGTCTTGATAGGAAAACAAACCGACTTTCAAAGCTTAAAAACTACTCTCTTTGCCATGAAATTCTTTGATCGATGCTCAAAGTCTAGAGTTTTCCTTCTCACTGCAAAATTCTTCATTCTCCACGGTCCAACATTGCGAAAGGCGGATGTCGTTCTCCTTACATCGGATGTCTTCAATCCCTGCAAGTGTTGATAAAGTCTTCTCATTATGGGTTGTTCTCATGATGAACTTCTCATCTTTCTATCACAGTTGATGTCTGGGTAGCTATTTTCATCATAGTCTATACGTTTCTCCGGATGAGCTCGCACCATTCTCTTTTTCGCTACCCAAGCTTTTCTTCTCGGAAACTCTTTGAATCTGAGCGAGTTCCTCTCATTAGGGACTCATCATCTTTACAGAGATCTACTTCTCCAACCGGGAAGTTTCAGGTCAAAATCTCTTTCAATCTTTGTATCTATCAAAAATAATCAAATGATTTGATGATATGAATTAGCATGTTCGTAACCTAGGGATGTCTAGCTAAATATGATGCATGAATGATGATATTTTTAGAACTCCTAGAAGATCTTGCTTTCTTGTCGATCACCCTTAATCTCACATGGGGCCTCATTTCTTTTCCAAGTCTTCATTTTTGTCTTATCTTGAAAGGATGTGGCTGGCCCATACCATTCTGACTGAAATCCATGACCTCGTGAGGTACATCTTCGGAACACTACCCTACTCAACTTGGGCATTGTTATTTTCTCTTTATTGACTCTTCATGGTGAGTCCTCTTTACTCTCGTCATTGGGGCAAACTCATCCCCCAAAAATCTTTTAACCCTTCACTTTCCCAAGGTCTGATCTTCATTCTTCTTCACTAAACCTTCCTCATTCGTTTCCTCTTCAAAAAAGGTACGAACTTTCATTGGTCGAAGTAACATTACCCACAGGCATCACTCTTGCCTCTTCATGGGGTCTTTATGATGATCCTTCTACAATTTAAACCTTGATGTGGACCCATGCCACACAGATTTTCAAGTTATTTTTATTCTTAAATCTTCGAGCGATCTGGCGCACGTGGTCTTGCAATTACTCTTTTCGCAGTCACTGACAAATTATGTTATGCCAGCCAATTAGGCCCTTGATCTGAAGTTGTGCCGAAAAACCTTCTTACTCAAAAGCTCAAACAAGTTCAAGGTACCACCATTAATATCACCCAAGATTATTTAAGGAATATGATTGTGCCATGAATCCCTACTGTGAATAGATCCGTTTCCATGACCTTCTTCAGGTGTGCAGATGCATTCCTATGACAAGGTGGTGATATCTCCATGATTATGAGTCAAACCTTTACCCCAATCTTCACTCATTCTGGTTAAAGTTCTAAGCTTCAAAGGATAATCATGGGACTTCGACGGCTTTATAGAAACCCAGCCCTTGTTAACACTCTTCTGATTAAGTAAAGCGGAATACTCCTTAACTATAGACGTCGGGTTCTTCCTGTTAACAGAAAACGAGATTCCAAGACTAAAAGATGGCTCAGAATGATGGTTGATTAACTTGGACAGTCATTAAGCATGTGATACACTACAATTCATACAGGACCAACTTCGTGATCGTCAACCCTATTTTACAGGAATTGTTTCATCTTTCACAACTCGTTTTGCTATAAGTGGATGTAAGTATACCCCGCTCGCTTGATAAACTGTCACCTTGTACGCTTTGGTTATCTTCAGACCAACTTTGGACGGCTAAATCGATGCCCCCTTTTTCCTAATCTCAGTAGTACTTCATCTCTTCCTCAGGTTCAACGGTTACTTACCTTTGACCCATTGGTATGGTCCTTCTTTCTTCTCAATACTAGGCTAAAGACATGCCCCATGAGTCTCCCAATTTTCAAGAGAATTAAACCTTAATCTTTTTGAACCAACTAAGGCCTTGCAAAAGATACTTATTTCGGGTTCTTGAATCATGTAACATGAAGGCCTGCTATTATTCCCTTCAAAAGCAATGATAGGTTTGCATTAGGTCGATCATGTACATACTTGACCTTGCATCCTAAACTCCATTCTAAAAAGCACAGAGATACCTTATTCTTCTATTTCTCCCTTTTCTTCTTTTTATTTCCTTTATTTTTTTCTCTCTATCCTTTTGTCTATACATCAGTTTGCTAATCATCATTTCAACCAAGGATGCCCCTTTTTAGGTTAATATACAAAATCAAAATTAATAAAAGAAAAAGAATAAAATGCCCCGGATATGAAATGCAAGAGCATCTTTGATTCAATCCTTCCAGTGATCAACAGTTTACCTTGGAATGTTGTGGCGATATTTGTAGTTGTGAAATTCCTCTCAAAAATGCCTGGTTCATCCTCATGATTATGGTACTTGCTTGATTGGTTCGAAAACTACTCCTTCTAGCTCTCATCATCTTTCTCCATTCATATGCATGATCAAGCTTTCCGACTTTTGTTTAGCCAATGGTGCGCAAAAAATGTCATCTAAGAACTCTAAGTGTAAGTGTGTCCCTGATTTTAATCAATATGGTGTCAGTGTCCTCAAGGATTCATCTCTGACGCTAGGGTATTGAACAGGTGAAGCATAGCTCCTTATTAGATTCGTTCTTCCCCCACAGCTCTATCAGGATGCTCCGGGACTTATTCAACTTGTTCATTCATTTTCTTTTTCTTAAGGGAATTCAATTCATCACAAGCTTTTGTATCGAGAATAATGACGGAGCATACAACAATACCTCGAGTTACTCAGCATAGTCATGATTTGAAAACTTACTCATATAGCTAAAGCTTTTAACCTAATTAGAGTAAGTGGAGCAAGGCATCCTTATTTAGCCTTTTTGCTATAGCGGAGTACCCCTCTGTTTTTGTGTTTCTTATTTATTATTATTATTATTATTTTTATTTTTTCTATTTTTAAGCACTCTATTTTTTTTATCTTGAAGCACATTTAAGCGACTCTATTGGGCTTTTCTAGGATATTTTCTTATCATTGAACATCCTTGAAGGAGTAATAATCTTGCTTCTCACGCTTTACCGACCAGAGCAAATTGATGGGAAATCACACTTCATTGTTATCACAACATTCAATTGATCTCTTTCATTAGAATCAATGCCACATCATGCACGTGATATTCGGGGGTCTATGAGGGTAAGAATGAATATATACATATACATAATTAAGAAAAGAGCATCATTTCTTTGAAATAGTAAAAGCAAACATAACATAGATCTTTATAAAGGATTACTATTTCTATCTTCGGGTAAACAAAAGCAAAATTAACATACATAAAAGTAGTTAAAACAAAAACCTAAAAATATGGATAGGATGCCCAAGAAACCCATGACCCTTGCAACGTAGGTCAATCATCCCGACGGCTCAAACTTTCCAAAAACTTGGCCTCTTTCTCTGAACTTTGGTTTTTTGTTCTCAAAGGAAAGCACTTCATTCTTAACAAGTTCATAGATCTTACCCTTCAGAAACACGCACTCTTACGTTGTATGGCCAAAGTCACCGTGATGATGCTCACATGGAACCCTGACACCAGACGTATTGGGATTGAAATAAGCATACCGCTTCGGGGGAGGTAGCCTCAAGAGTCTATTTTGAACTAATAGAGGTAATCAGATCCAAATTTGTCATCAGGAATAACATCTTTGTCCTCTTTTCACTCCCTCTTGCATCATGCGCTTTAGTTTTCCTTTTCCCCTTTTTCCTTAAGCAAGGCTATCCTCCTTTGAAGACATCACTATTATCAAGGCATGCTGCTTTTGTGGACTCTTTCAGAACTGCTTCAGACCTTTTAAACGGGTTCAGGATTGAGCTTCCCATGGAACGATCATGATTGTGATGGCTATTGACGTTTCCTAATTTTACCGACATAGACAACTTCGCCTCGTCCACCCCTTCCATCACGGCAACCAGACCTTCTCCTAATTTCATAGTATCGGCCATGTCTAGAAATTTAATCTTCATACCTGGACTCATCATCTTAAAATCTAACACCCCGATATCTAGGAGATGTTGAACTTTACGCTTAAAGCTTACACACCTCTCGATGGAATGCCCCTGAGTTCTGGCATGGTAATCGCAATGGTCTTTCTCACTGAACGAACTCGGATATGGAGGTGAAAGGGCTTTGACAAAGCAAGGTGCCACCAATCAAGCGTGTAGGAGCTTGGAATACAAATCTTGGTAAGTGAAATAACTGGGAGTGAACTGGACGTCCTTCGTTTCTTCCTTCTATTCTTGAGCCTTGAAAGCTTGGTTAACCTACAACTGACGAGGTCTTGGAATCAAATGCTGATCATGTGATTGCAGGAATAAAAATTCAGAAGATAGTGTAGTCGACATCCTCATCCTCTTGTTGCATATTGCACCTTTCTCATCTTGTGGCTCTAACTTATTCAGTTCTTTGTTTGCTGGTTAGGATAGGATTTCTGAGAGAGAGTCCTCAGTCTTATCCGACATTAATTTGGCAGGGCACTCCGAAGCGGTGCATGCTACCTCATATTGGTTGATGATAGTTTGGTCCTCATCAGCCAAAACCCTTTCCACTATGAAGTCGCAATCCCAACTCTCACTCTTATCTTTCACGAAAGAGTCTTCTTTCATACCCTCCTCTTTTGTCATGGTGGCCACCATAACCACCAGTTCATCGATTTGCCCCCTTGTTTCCCCTTAGAACTTTTTCACATAGGATATTGTCTCCTTCTAATTCAAAACCAATTGTTCCTAAAGCTGTTCGAGCATATCTATTTTAGCTACTAAGTCATTCATTTTCTGAAGTCGAACTGGTCAGAAGTCATTCCCTCCTTACTTCTACTTTCTGAGGTGAATGTTTTCCCCAATTAGTGATGCACATGATGTAATGAATGAGCAGGAATGCATTATTTGAACAAAATAATAATGCGTCACAAGACAATGCTATTAGGAGAAAATGAATGAAAATCACTTGGTCAAAAATAATAACGCGTTACAAAATAATGCTACTATGAAAACATTAATGAATGTGTGCGATGTGTCGTATGAACCACATAAATAGATGATTAAAGTTAATCAAAGAAAAAGGTACAATTGAAAGGCAAAGAAGTATTGATTTGACGAATATTCTCATTAAGAAACTTTTCACAACAAAGATCAAGTCCCGTTACAAGGAGTAAAGAATAAGAGCTTCCACGTAGGGTACAACTGAAACTTGAGTTCCTTCTCTGCCAATAACTGGGTTGGCCTTGTTCATCTTGTGATCATAAACTTTGAGATTCTTTAATTTGTTGTTAAAGACTCTTTCTCCCATTATAAAGGTATTTAATTTGAACTGTTCTCAAATCAACACTTCATGCGAAGAATGCTATGAATGTGCACAAAGAGAATTGAACAAGACTAGAAAACAATGATAAACGCAACACGAAATAATGCTACTATGGACATATGAATGATTGCAAAGAGAGACACTGAGTTCGGCAAATATCCTCGTTAAACGACTTGCATTAATGGGAACATTGGTCTGTTACCATGATCAAAGGAAACCAACTACATATGTGGTCCTTAAGCTGGCATCTAGGTCGACGATTTTCTCCAAGATCCAAACAATCCCTTATTCCTTTTTTAGAAGCTTGGCAACATCTTTCGCTAGGAATTGTAACCTTGGGCGATCTCTTGTATTGGAGTTAAAATTGTGCCATTTCTTGTTCTTGCCCCCAATTGGTGTAGGCGGCAAATTATAGTCACTCCAATGTCGGCATTTGGTACACTTGACTTGTTCTTCGAAAAAGGTCCCACTGAACTCGACCCTCGGGGTGTGCTAAAGCTAAGTCCAGAATTCTTTCCTACCTGAAATATTCTTTCTCGTTCTAAGTCGAGACACGATTGTCGACCCAAGATGGCAAAGTGCTTGGGAAACCTTCGACCTTACCCCAGAAAGCTTTGCTCTTTGAGTAGATGCAGTTCTCGCTGATCTTCTTGCAAGGGTTTGAGACTCCTCAATTATCAAGGTTAAATCAAAGTCGTCAATCATGAAACAACCATAGGCGGTAGTTCCAAAACTCTACCACTGCTTGAAGTGGCGGTTGGTCGATCGGAACATCACGTGAATATGAGATGTCACTATACTTATCTTTGAAAGCACTTATTGCCTCGGAATCCCAATTATTCCACACTAACTTCCACTCGAACACATCATTAACTTTTGTGTTCATAAAGGTTTCGGCTGACACTGTTGACTTGAACCTCTCACTGAAATATTGCCCGCGTCATGCAAATGATCCCCTTCTGACCATATTTGTATGTCGTGATTCTTTTCATCATTGTTTCGAGCCAAACCCCTCATTAATCTAGTCTTTAATTTCAGACTATTTCTGACTCAATGTGCTTTTTATGATATGACAAAGTATGCAAAACAAAAAGGTACAAAGGGAAAGAGAGAAGACAAGGAAAATGGTTAGTCAACTGATGGATAATGAATTCAAAAAAAAGAAGAGATAAATACAAGGAAAATAAATGAAAGACAATCACATAAAGGAAGAACCCTAACCGCATGAATTATAGTTCGCTAAGATTATTTACATGGCTCTAATAGGGGTAGGCTTCTTAAATTCACACACATGGGTTCGGTTCTAATAGGGGTACCCGAACCTATCTTATTACCTACTAAGGCAACAAGAACCCCAATTCTAGTCCATTACAAGCTTGCGAATTGGTTTCAGTTCGAGGGAAAGCACGACTTAGTGACATGGAGGGCTGCTCACGTGTCAAAAGGCGTGGATCAGAAGTGAATTACCAACCCATGGAGGGCTACTTATGTGGGTATGTGGCGTTTCACTCTCATTTAAGGGATGGAGCTCGGGTATAGAGCTTGATGAAATGGTGCAAAAATTGTCAAAGCTCGTTCAATTATAGTTATATTTTCAAGAAAGGTTCAACCTTACTAGAACCAATTGAAATTCTAACAGTTTTCCATCATTAAAAACAACAAATATTTTCTTGGCCTAACTCTTATTTTGTTTTAAAAACAAAAATTTTCCCCAATAGAGTCGCCATACTGTAACGACATTTTGTGAAAAAATCCCCTTTGAAAAGTTATATGTTCGGTGCTAGGGTTATCCCCAAAATCATTTCTTTGTAGTCTTGGTTTAAAGGATTTGAAAATTCTTTTTCTTTGGAAAAATGATTGAAAACTAGGAGTCGCCATCATCCACTTGGATAAGGTAGGTCGGACACCACAAAACCAAAGATTCATTTTGAAAGGGCTTGGGAGTTGGTTACATGTGGGGAAAGATTAGCACCCCCATCACACCCGAAAATTGGTACCAAAATATTTGTTGCTTTTAATTGAAGTAAATTGTCAGAATTTGAAGGGAATTTAATTTGTGACTTCAATTGAAAATTAACCTTAATTGAACGGGCTTTATCAAACTGGTGAATTCAAATTAATTGGACATTTAATTAATAAGGTTGACGATACATCAGACCATAGATTAAACTGACAACGAATAAGCCCGACCGCCATGTTAATTTATGGTTCTAATCCCGCACGTCACATTTATGCATGATGCAAGCATTTTAAAATATGATGTATTAATTTGGTTAAGTTTTAATTTTACCTTGAGTCGGTAAGGATTAATTCAAATATTTGGTCAACATCCTTTAAGCTCGAACTGTTGCGACACAAATATCGGAATTAATGAGTACCTCCCTTTTTATGATTTAAATTAATTGACATGTAAATTAAATAGGCCAAATGAATGACAATTAAAGATGGATTCACAAAAAGGCTTGAAAATTAAACACACAAAGGCCCACTAAAAGCCCTAGCCTAGAACGTCCAAATTATGAAAATTTAATTAGTGATCTAGTTACTAATTAGGTGCTTCTAGTATTAACCTTAAATTAATTAATCCTAAAAAGGCTAGAGAACCCTAATAAATTATGAGTTATCTTGTGATATGATAATTAATTCGATTAATTTTAAACTAGTATTCGAATAAGTCAAGAACACTATTTAAAATAAGCCAAATTAATTAATCATAGTTTTAAATAAAAATGTTAGTCTAATTTCCATGTCAATTTTATCTTAAAAGATAATTAAGAGGTGTTCAACCAATTTTAATGAATTTAACATTTACTCCAGTAAGCCAAAGGCAAATTTAAATTCACTAAACTGATTCGAACCTTAAGACTAACTACGACTCTAAAACTAATCCTAGAATTAACTTAATTAATTTAAGGGTCGTGCCCCTATTAGACGAGCACACGACCTAAATTAATTAAATTAATTCCTAAACTAATCTAAAGCTAACTTAACAACCCAAAGCCCAAAAGAACCAAAAGGCCTAAACTTCTAAACTAAACCCAAATGAAAAACGACATGTATATACTTTTAAGAAAATATACCTTAATTATATATTATATACTATATACAAGAAAATATATTATAAAAGGGATACTATGGAAATCATGATAATAAAGTAAACAAGCTAATAATAAAGTAAACAACATTCAACAAGTGAAGTAACATACATATCACAAGCAAAAAAAAAACGCATAAAAAAGAGACTAAAATAAACAACAAAGGTTACCAATAAAATCATCTACATTTTCATTGAACTATAAAAAAGGATTATACATAAATAAAAAGAAAAGGGAAGAATATACCAAAACCCAAATATTTATGCTCGATCAACTAAATTCCACATGTTGTTGTTGGGGTTGAGAAGTTTGATTCAAGGGTTTAATAATGGTGGAAAATAGTTTCGATTAGGGAAAATTATAGTGGATAAGAGAATCAAACGGTAAAAAAAAGAAAAAGAAAATGGTAGTGAAAAATGACAGGGGAATTGATTTGGGGGGGGAGGGTTTTTGCTTCAATCGGCCAAGGTAAGTGTCGTCCTCCTTTTTTTTCTTTTTCTTAGGGTATATATATATATATATATATATGTATATATGTCATGAATGGTATTTTTGGTTTATCCCCTTATAATAAGAAACAATGAAAATTAAGACCTTGGTCACCAAGTAGTGTTTTTAACCAATGAGAATGAGGCATTGATTCATCCAATGAGAACCAAGCCTTGGTGAGTAAGGAGTTGGGATTTTTGTTTTTTTGTATATATTTTTTACTATATAAAATTATATATAACGGACCATAAAATTTTGGGCTTAGGGTATAAGGTAAGGTTTTTGGGTATTCTAAAAAAAGGGTAATGTGGATTTGTTTTATTTCGAGCACTTAATTTAACCCAAACAAAATTTAGTGTCTACAACATGCTGCTAGTACGTACACTTGGGTTAAAAATTTAGCATCTAGAAAAGATAAAAAAGGGTCTTTTACCGAAGCGAACCTTCACGGGTTTTCTTTAGTAAACCCCGTATAACTGTTCGGCCCGGTCTTGCGACTAGGTCAGATGAGGGGGTTACATTTGATGGTATCAGAGCCAGATTTTGTGATAAATGAGGTATGGTTTGTAAGGTGTTGTGATGTTGTTGTGAGTTATATCTATTGTTTGCTTTGCACAGTGTTTGCGATATGTACATTGTTTTCTTTATGCCATGTTGGAGGAAAATTTGGGAAACCCATTGCCTTATTATCATAGTCTGAACTATTTTGATTATTAAGAGGAAGTCTTGGATCCTTTTTTGGAGTTTAACTAATTGTTTTGTTTTGGTTTGTTATCATTCCTTGATTGTTTTACCACGATAGGACCGAGGAGAGAGTTGCGATATGGTGTGATTGCTACTACTATTGGGTAGGGAAGTCAAGAGGATGTTGTTCCTCCTAGAGGGATACCATTCTCTCCACCTCCTCCACCGTTGGATGGAGAGCAAGTGCCATCTGGGAAAGCTGGGCCGGGGTTGGGCGATATGGCGCCTTTGATTTAAGCGATGACTGGAGCTTTCCAGGCCGATGTTGCTGGAGTGCAAGTGCAAGCACCAGTTGCTAAGCAAACGAGTTTGCCATTGGAATGTTTATGTAGTTTGGGCTGTGCTGAGTATTGTGGTTTGTTGGACAAGGCATCCGAGGTTTGGATGGCTAGTACGATCTAGATACTGGATTAGATGGGGTGTAATGATGCCCGCAAGTTGGGATGTGCAATGTCCCTATTGAAAGGTGACACTTATAGTTGGTGGACGACTGTAACTACCGGCATAGAAGCCGAGGATGTGAATTGGGTGTTTTCCAAGCTGCCTTTAAGAAGAAGTATCAGGGAGTTAGATACATGATTGACAAGAAATGTGAGTTCATGTCTTTGGTTCAGGGTAGCATGATTTTCGCAAAGTATGAGGTTCAGTTTGTTCGTTTGAGCCAGTATGCTCCCAAGTTGGTGCCGAGTGATGGACATCGGTGTGATCATTTTTGTTATGGTTTGGTGCAAGAAGTGAAGACGTACATGTTGGTTTTTGATTACACAGATTTTGATGTGTTGGTTACACGGGTGAAGGATATCGAGCAGAACTTGGGTTTGTTTTCTCTTTTGAGTGATTCTGGCTTGGGTAAGAGAGTTGCAGATTCTAGCTCTTGTGGTGGTCAATATAAGAGGTACCGTGATAAGAGGTATCGCTCTGATGTAAGACGTGGCGGCGGTGCTGGACGTGGAGTCCAAGGTTAGGGTAATTGGGTTAGATCTAAGCTTAATCCTTGTTGGGCTTGTGGATTGCATGAGCATTTGAGGCGAGATTGTCCACGTTTGACCCGTGAGGGGCAGACACTTGTTTCTATGGGTGCTAATGTTTGATGGAGTTGTGGATCGAGTGGTCATCTGAGACGCGACTGTCCGTTATTGGCTGGTGGTGGATAGGCTGTGGCACATGCTGTTGCACCACAACGAGGCGATGGGTGTGGCCGTGGAAAGTTTTAGCATAGAGATAAGGGTCCAAGGATGGTTGCTCATGCTGTTGTGATTCAACCTGAAGGTGGCGGTCCCACAAGAGTGTATGCGCATCGTGAGAGACGTAATGACACCAATATGATTGCAGGTACATTTACTTTGAAGTCTTTGGTGTTGTTTTCTTTGGTTGATTATGGTTCTACGCATTCGTACATCTTGCGTAATCATGCACTATTGCTTGATGTACATGTTGAGGTGTTAGATGTTGGAATGCAAGTAACGAGTTCTTTTGATGAAATAGTTGTCACAAGAAAGGTGTTTAGGAAATGTCTTTTTCTGTTCAAGGATATATGTTTGTGGTTGATTTAATGGAGTTACCGTTTCATGGTTTTGATGTAATCCTGGGTATGGATTGGTTGTCTGAGCATAGGGTTGTGGTTAATTTTGAGACCAAGCGAGTTACCTTGAAACTTGCTGATGATTACAAAGCGGTAATCGTGGGCGAGAATGTGAAGTTATTGTCTAATGCTGTTTCGACTCTGAAAGTGAGTCGGCTGATGGATTCTGGATGTGAAGCTTACCCAACATATGTTATGAATCTGAGTTTGAAGGAGGTACGTGTACGTGACATGCGTACGGTATGTGAGATTTCAGGTGTTTTCCTAGAAGAGTTGTCAGGTTTGCCTCTGAATCGAGAGGTTGAGTTCGGTAATGAGTTGTATGAAAATACAACTTTGGTGTCAGTTACTCCCTAACGTATGGCCCTGAAAGTGTTGAAGGAGTTGAAGACGCAACTTTAGAAGTTACTTGATTGAGGGTTTATTAGGCCTAGTGTTTCACCTTGGGGTGTGCCGGTGTTGTTTGTGAAAAAGAAAGATGACACTATACGAATGTGTGTCGATTATCGGTAACTGAACAAGTTGACATTAAGAACAAGTATCCTTTGCCAAGGATTGATGATTTGTTTGATCAGTTTCGAGGTGCTTTGGTGTTTTCTAAGATTGATTTGAGATCTAGGTACTATCAATTGAAGGTGAAAGATTTGGATGTACCTAAACAGCTTTTCGTACAAGGTATGAGCATTATGAGTTCTTGGTGATGCTGTTTGGTTTGACTAAAGCCCTATTGCGTTCATGGACATAATGAATCGGGTGTTCCAAGAGTTTTTGGATCAATTTGTGTTTGTGTTTATTGATGATATCCTTGTGTACTCTCGTACCGAGGAGGATTATGATCGATATTTGCGAATTGTGTTGCAAGTTTTGTTGGATAATCAGTTGTATGCTAAGTTGAGAAAATGTGAGTTTTGGCTTAGGGAGGTTGTTTTCCTTGGACATGTGGTGTTGGCCGAAGGAATTCAGGTTGATCCCCATAAAATTGAAGCAGTGAGGAAGTGGAAGTCACCTAGGTCAATGCAAGATGTTCGTAGTTTCCTTGGTTTGGCAGGAAACTACCGTAGGTTTGTGGATGGTTTTTCAAAGGTTGCTACTCCTTTGATGAAGTTGTTGCAAATGAATGTTTATTTTGAGTGGACGGAGTAAAGGCGACAAGCTTTTGAAAGCTTGAAAGAAGCTTCGACGCAAGCTCCTGTCTTGATTCCACCTGAGTCGGGTAAGGAGTTTGTGGTTTATAGCGATGCATCTTACGTTGGGTTAGGTTGTATGTTGATGCAAGAAGGGAAAGTCGTGGCTTATGCATCTAGGCAATTGAGGGTGCATAAACGCAATTATCCTACCCATGATCTTGAGTTACAACGGTTGTGTTTGCTTTGAAAATTTGGAGACATTACCTTTGTGGGGAGAAGTGTGTTGTGCATACGGATCATAAGAGTTTGAAATATTTGATGACTCAAAAATATTAGAATCTTAGGCAACATAGATGGTTTGAGTTTCTTAAGTATTATGATTTGACGACTGTGTATCATCTAGGAAAGGCTAATGTGGTAGCCGATGCCTTTAGTAGAATGGTTGCAGTGGAGTTGCGGGCAATGTTTACGCGGTTAAGCACGACATGAGATGGCGGTTTATTGGTTGAGTTGCAAGTTAAACCATATTTATCACAGTTGAATAAGGAGAAGCAGTTGTTTGATGATTTGTTGGCACCACATGTTTCTTACATTGTGGAAGGTAATCCAACGGACTTTTGTTTCGATGATGAAGGTGTTTTGTGCTTTAAGGATTAGATTGTGGTACCTAATGAAGGTGAGTTGAGGCGTATGATTTTTACCGAAGCATATAGTAGCCCTTTTGATATGCATTCAGGTAGTACTAAGATGTATCGTGGATTGAATTGAATCTAGATCGGATCCTTCTCATGTGATGCCTGTTAAGGAGATTGAGTTGAATCTAGATTTGACCTATGATAAGGAACCGGTAAGGATCTTGGATGAGGACAATAAGGTTCTTCGCAATAAGACCATAGAGTTGGTCAAAGTGTTGTGGCGACAACAATAAGGTTCTTCGCAATAAGACCATAGAGTTGGTCAAAGTGTTGTGGTGACACCGAGGAGTTGATGAGGCCACGCGGGAGAGGAAAGATGACATGAAAAAGCAGTTTTTGTTCTTTTTCTGCCAAGTAAAAATTTCGAGGATGAAATTCCCTAAATGGGGAGAGTTGTAAAGCCCCAGTTTTGGGCCTAGTGGTTTTGAGGGTTAGATTAGACGGTCTGGTGGACCGAGTTAGAGATTCAAGTCAATTTCAGGATCGTATATTTTTCAAGAGACAAAAATATAAAAAAATGCTCTAAAATCTTTATTAGATATATATATATAAATATATATTGATTTTTGGTAAAGTCAATTTTGGAAAATAAGATTTGGAAATTAGACATTTAGGGTTAGTGCCTAAAATGTAAAAAGTGAAAACTATTTTTAGTGACTGTTTGTAAAAGGGTTAAAACTTAGAATCTCTAAGGAGCTATTAAGCCTAAATGTTTTTATTAGTTTTATCTCTTAATTGGATTAGTTTTAAAGTGTTTTAATTAAATGATTACAGAGGACGTAACTTTTCCCTCTTGAGTTTCTCTCAAAATCTCTTCAGCCAAAAATTTATTTTCTCAACAAATATTTGAGGTAATGATATTGTTTTCTTAAGCCAATGACTTCTAATGGATTTCTCAACTTGTTTCCTCAAAAACTCATTGATTTTTCCTTGTTTCTTTAGTGTAAAAATCATCCAAATAAGAGAGTTTTCAATCTTTGGAGGTGAGGTTTGCTCTTCTCCTTTAATGATGGTTCTTTATTGAAATTCCCATGTTTTTAATCCTTTACAAATGATTTCTAATTAGTGTTGTGGATTTAATTAAAGAGAAATGGTTTAATGGAGAATTTAATTGAGTAATTATGAGATCTTCATTTTAGATCTATTTTGTTGGGTTTGTGATGAGGTTATATCTTGATTTTGTTGTCTTATGATGATAATGGATTGGTTTTATCAATAGAATCTCGAAAGCAAATGAATCTCTAGTTGTTTGAGTTGTTAGTTATGAGTTTTTGAGGTGTTGTGGGTGTTTATTGGTTGATAGAGGTATAAGGATGTTATGAGATGGTTTTTAGATGTCGTTTGATGTTAATTGATGTTTGGAAGTGTTAGGTTATGGTTGGGTTAAGTTTTGGATGTGAATTGAAGTTGTTCCGGATAGGTGTTTTGAAGGTTTTAAGCAAGGCAATGTTGAGGAATTGCTTGCTGGGGTTTTGAATGCATTATGATGCATTAATCCTCTGTTATAATATGGTTAAAACAAGGGAGAACGTTTCAAAAGCTACCGGTGAAGCTTTGGAGGCTTCAGACGCTTGATTGCATGTCGGCGAATCGAGGTTTCATGTGTCTGTGAGTGGGAATGTGTTTTCTAGCTTTGCAATGGATTAGAAGGTGGTTTAAGGGAGTTTAAATCTAGTTTGAAATGCTGGTTTAAATGCGGACCTAAGGTGTCTAAAGCAAACAAACAGACGAGTAACTTGTACCCCAAGTTAAAGATTATCAATAAATCTAGATGACATGGACTTAAAGCACCCAAAAAGCACCAAACGATCAAAGCAAAGTGAAATACTACTCTATTTGTGAAACTTGAATGACTAAATTTCCTAATAATTGATAGTTAATAAATGGTATATGCTTAGGGAAAATTTACAATCAATAGAAGGAATATATCTTATGGGATACAAGAAGGTCATAATCTATTTAGTCTTATAATGGCATTTAGTCAATTTAAAATTTCCTCCATAACCAAGAAGTACTTAAAATCTCTTTTCATGGCAAAGTTAACTTATTAACAACTATCATGAAATTCAAACTTATACACAAGCATTTCACCAAGTCGAACAGGCTACCTCAATCAGTTATTTATCAAACATTTAACTCTAAACAAATATAATTCAAATCATATAGTTGCATAACCAAGGCATTAGAACATACAAAAGCAAGCATAGGAAGCTACATTCACAACCAACCAATTCATCAAGATATTTACATGACTATTCCAAAATAGAAGCTTATGAGCTCAAGATTCTAATTACAAAATTTATAAACAAAAAGGAGTGCCACCATCCTATGATTCAAATTAAGACAACAAAACATACTTTATAACCTCCAGAGATCATGCTTCCCTCCTTGAATCTGATCAACCAAACACTACTTTAACCTGGAATACATTAAGGAGAGTAAATGAGATTAGAGACAAGAATTTCTTCAACATTAAGAAATTCTGAAATTTGAACTAGATCTCCTAATGTTATTCGATCATTTCTTCAAAGTAGGCTAATTGATTTTCTAATATCATTATACAAGCAGGTGTTCACTAGCATAAGTCATTCAATTTCAAGGATCACCTTAATCCAAGGTTATATCAAGAGATCACATTTGATCCTTTACTAAGAGGCATGGCCCATTTATTTTAACCATAGACAACAGTTTACATTGATGTAAATAAATCAATATTCTTTAGCCTTGATTGATAGTCACTAGTCACGCGAATCTTTAAATAGTGTAACATATGCAAGGGTACCCATAGTACCATAACAAGGGCATACAAGTGACAATTCAACTTCAAGATAGTACAAGAGTACCAAAGGTACTAAAAGATCACTTGAACTTAAATAATAAGGGATCGTAGTCCTAGCTAGTGAGCTCGATGGACTCTAGGGCATGCCAATTGTGTCTGAACTGACTCGATGCAAGGCTTAATTATAACTTTAATCTCAATTAATTCAAGAGGCATTTAATGTCTTACATTACTCATGTGAACCATATATTCTTTTATACACGGCTAGTTTCGAAACAGATAGTAAGTATAAGACAAAAAATACTTTGCTAATTTAGCTTATCTCGAGATGCTTACCTTGTTTGCATTTAATCATACCATTGTCAAGCCAAAAAGGTAATGCCTTTTATTTAATCCAAATTTGAATTAACTAGAATAGAATAATCAAAATTCTAAAAATAAACAAGGTTACACTTACAGTTGTTTCCAAGCTAATGACGCTCACAAACCACGACCCCTTTTTCTTATCGTTGGTTTGATCTACCACAGCCCTCTTGTCTTCTAAATTCTCTTGATCCTCTAACATGTGACATTACAAAGGTCTCAATTAACTATAAGCATTGATCCATTAATTTTCACACATTCATTGAGATTCAAATGGAGACTAGTCACTCCTTATCCAATTAGCCTTTTAAACTAAACCATTATAGTTACCTAGTTAGGACATTTCAAGATTATTCCTAAGTAACATTCTCTTTTAGTTTATTGATCTCAAAGCCTCCCCCTTCAATTTATCCCATTCTCAAATCAAAATAGAACAACCCTATAACACTCCCTACCCCGGTTTAGTAGTAAACCGGCTCGAAAGCGTTACAGAGTACACTGGAAACGATAACCAATTAAAATTTTTCGAACTCATCCCTAATAGATGAGTTGAGTGACTAGCAAGCAACCTAGGTGTCTACAATCAATCATATACATCCAGAAGCATGCTTTCATTCAAGAACATTCAAGGATCATAAACATTCACTTTCAATTATGCAAGCATAGACATATTTCTTTTCATTATAGGTTACCATTTTGTATTTCACTTCTAAACTATAATCAAGGATGTTTATTACTTAAACTTGTGGACATGCATAGTATTCGTGTATCATACTGAGACAAGAACGTGTTTATTCCATACACATTTGGAAATATACTAGTTCATGCATACAATAAGTCATCCTAACATTCAACAAGTCTTCACTGTTGAATTCGCATGATTTTAACATTATAAGCACCAAGATTTATCAATCATTTGATGGGCCACTTCCATTTTTACATTTCATTCAATGTTATCATACATATACATACACATTGCATTCGAATGACATAGATAACACACAAGCATTCATTTCGTTTCATTCTCCTTTAAATCAGTGCATGTAACATTTCAAGAAGTTGACTAATTCATAACAATTAACGATAAAATGTATGCAATGGCCTAGCATTCAAATTATACCTTTAGACTAGAACATGTTTACAATAGCATACACATACCAAATTAACAAGGCAATGTCTACTAAGATATCTTATGCAAGACATGTAAAAACTTTAGGTGTTCGATTAGTGTACATGGATAGCAAGGATTCATGTCATTCATTCAGGTGTTCATTTGTTCATGTAAGCATTTGTAACGTTCTATCAAGTGTCCATATTTCACACAAGATATTCAAATAACATAAGTAAGCTAGATCATATGCATTTTCTTTCACATTTATACCTATGCGCATCATTACCCTTTCTTATACATGGAAATTGTAGTATTTACATATCAAGTTCTAGCAACCAAGTTCGATTACATGGAAGACACATTTCAAGAACATATAAATATACAAGATTTTCAAACATCCAAAATGCATGATCCAGTGTTAACTAAATACAAGCTAGGTGCCACCAACTACTAGGAGTACTACAACAAGTGTGGATTCATACTTGTGCTTTTGTTGTGTCTTACTTCAAGCTCAAGAAATTTGGCTTCAAGGTCAAGTAGTCTTCTTGAAGCACTCTTAATCTGGGGTTTGGGAAGAAAGGAAACAAGAGTGATAAGTACAATCTGTACTTAGTGAGGTAGCATCTAGATTTAACCAATTCTTGAATCAAGTCTTAATTAATCAAGTAGACCTAATAAGGTTAATAGCTTTTCAAGTCAAGCTAAATCAATTGATCATTAATTTAAGTAAAATCATGAGACATTCCAAGTACTAAATCATACCCCACAAGGTTCAAGTATAGGCATTTACCATTTCATGAGTTTCATGTCAAAAATCAAGCATTACATGTCAATCATTTCAATTATTCAAGTTTACATATCAAGTATTATGTCTCATTTAACTCTTATTTACTTGCTTTAGTTTCTGGCCTTGGTTCATAGTGGTCTATTATACATGTTTGTACACCAATACAAGTAAAAAACCATGGTGACTTTTAGTTTATTTAAATTTGTCCATGTATGCTTATAACGAGTTCAAAACTGTCCATATATGTTTATAACTTATTCACTTAATCATGTAGACAATAAGCCTAGCAAACAGTCCACTTCTAGACTTAATATAACTTAACATGACAACACACTTACACATACATTTATAGACATAAAACAGTCCGGTTTTAGACTTAATATCACTTAACATGGCAGCGCACTTACTCACACATTTACACACATAAAATAGTCCGGTTTTAGACTTAATATCACTTAACATGGCAACACACTTACCCATACATTTACACATGTAAAATAGTTCATATTTCCAATCAATCCAAGTCACGTAACAAGTAGCCCAAGAAATCAAGTCAAGTAGCAAATGGCTTAAGTATTCAAATCAAGTAACAAGTAGTTCAAGTAATCAAGTTTGCATATCAAGTAATTCAAGTTGCAAGATTTCATGTCAAGTAATTCAAGTAATGCTCGCCAAGAGCTTTCTTTAGACATTATGCTCACCAAGAGCTTTCTTTAGACATTATGTTCGCCAAGAGCTTTCTTTAGACATTATGCTCACCAAGAGCTTTCTTTAAACATTATGTAACACATTCAAGATTATCTTTTGAATTTCTTATTTAATTTCTTAATAAGGTTGATGTCTTTTAAGATGTTTTCCTTGGATCACAATTGGTTATGGATGACATTGGTCCGTGTTTGACCATAAAGGTCCAAGAATCCTATACTTCTCACTATCCAACCAACTGTCGCCAATGTCCGTACAACTCCCTAGTTACCTCCTATTGTCGCCAATAACATATTACATGTAATGGGGCGTCCCCCCGAGCCGTGGCTCATGGACCATAGTCCCAAGAATACCAAACATCATACCAATGTATCCAAGGACTTCCATTTAAGGAAACCTAAGTCTTTTAAATCTTTAACTTTCATTGGAGGATATCTTGTGGCACATGAATTCTTATTTTACTTTAAAGCTTGTTGTTGTTCCTTGTTTTTATTCTTTCATGCTCAAGTCAAGATAATTGTGTTCAAGAATCACATTCAAGCAAGTTATAGCAATATAATGCTTAGCCCTTAGGCTAGTTGAGCCTTAGCTCCTCAATTCACTTTTTATCTTGTCATTCAAGCAAGTATTCGATTATATGCCCTTAGGCAACAAGCAATGTCTTTATTTCATGGTTCAATTTGTACTATTGACACATACATCATAGAGTATTATCAAGCCAGCATTCGAATACAACCTTAACATACTCAATTCAAGAATTTTATCATGTATAAACATTATACATACTTCACAAGTCAAGTAACATATGCTAATTTAAGCAACTATTTTGAATACATGCCTACTTTGGCATCAAGCAAGTCAAGTAGATCATAATCAAGGTACAAGGATCAAGCAATGCCTTATAATTCATAAATCACAACGTGTTAGTAAATGTTAGACCATGGAGAACATACAAGCAAGCATTCACATAACCATCTTATTCATCAAGTAAGCATTTAGCACACACTATCTTAGGCGTCAAGCAGGCATTCGAATGAATAGCATTCAAGACACAAGTGTTGCGTGTGATAAGTGCTACGCAATTGTGCAAGTATACACGTCGCAAGTAATAAAGTGATATGAGTATCGAGTATCGTCTCCACAGGGATTGGTTTGGGCCACTTTGCTTAAGTTACTGCACTGTGAAAAGTAAAAACACAATTAAGGGATTATAGGAGTTTAACTAATAACTAAACTAGAAAGCAATAAAGTAAAAGAAAAGATGAGATCGAATGAGAGGGATAGGCCAGGTTATCGTGAATTGAGGTGTGATAGCCGATTGGATCGTCTTGGTAAAAGAGTGCACGGGCAACTCAGTTGCCATGGCAACTTGCACAACAGGGTTGCCTTGGCAACTAATCGATGGTTGCCTGGGCAACTAGTTGGGAAACTACTTGGGCGTCTGGGCAGCAATCTTCAAGGTTCGGCATAGCGTTCTTCAATGGTTTCTTCCTATCCCTAAGTCGAAACTCTAGCTACTTGTGCATGCCTTGATAATACATCCCTGCGTGAATCAAGGGTGAACAACAACCAATCTTGCGCTCCTCTTAGCCGTTGAAATCCTTAACTTATTCCTAAGTCGGATTAATCTTCACCATCAATAGATTGAATAAAGACCATACTCATTCGTTTCTTGAATCTAACTCTCCCGATATTAGATAAATAGATGAAGTTATGAGATCCTCTCTCAATTCACTCGCAAACAAGAATAAGAACCAAGAATGAGTAAACCTTGAATTGAAAGTGCAAACTCTTATTACCTAAACAAAATCCAATTGTTTCTCACAACAACAAAACACAATAACCCCAACCGATCAAGTTAGTTCATGGTTGGGTTCAAAAGATATACAAAGAATAATCCCTAAACCATGAATCTAATGGAAGCAAAGAAGAAGAAGAAGTCAAAATTTCCCCTAATGCTCTCTTGTCGAAATTTCTCTCTTTTTCTCCCTTGAGTTGTCGAAATTCCCCTGGCTATTTATAGGGCTAGGCCAAAGTCCTTCTTTGAGAAGGAGTTTGAGTTGGAATTAAATTATCTTTAAAGAATATAATTCTTTATTATAATTGTATTCCTACTAGAACTTCTCCTATCTTCTTGGAATTTAATTCTTCTTTAATCTCTGCATGGAAATCAAATTCCTTTGGGTTTGGGCTTTGCTCCACGTCATCTTGGGCTTGTCTAGTCATCAATTTTGACATCCCTATTGCATTTTCTTTTTGTCGACAATTGCCATGGCAACTGGCTCGGCGTCTCCTTCATGCATTGCCCTGGCAACTAGCTCGGCATATCATTCATGCATTGCCCTAGCAACTAGCTCGGCATTGCTTTGGCAAGTGATCCTGCACATACACACACAAAAACACACCAAAGTAGCATCTTTTTCCACAAAAATCACCAAGTTATGTAATCAAGCTCAACAATGGAAAGAAACATGAATTAATGCATGAATAACTAATTATGCAACTAATATGAGCTTAAGTCTAACAATAATATGAGTAAAAAGGGTAATAAAATAGTACTTTTGAACACTTATCACGCCCCCAAACTCAAACTATTGCTTGTCCTCAAGCAATGCAAACTAACAATTACCTGCCAGGACTTTAATCATCAAAGACATGCTTTAAACTTGAATTCAAACCTCAGAACCGTGGCACAATGTATGATCACCTTTTAATTTTTCGGATAGCACAAAAATTACCCGGAACAAAACTATAATGCTCATGACAATGTGTGTGCGTAGTTGTGTACAAGTTGATTTTCAAGATTCTATGTGAACAATAGGCTTTTATCAATTTAATTGCCAGGGCATTTATTTTTATTTTCACTAGAGCCAATTTCGGGCACCTCTAGCAAAGTAAGCAATTTCTTATTTTATTTTAGTCGACTAGAGCCAATTTCGGGCACCTCTAGCGATTCTTTAATGTGCATTAACTACTAGAGCCAGTTTCGGGCACCTCTAGCAAGAAAGTGTATTTACTACTAGAGCCAGTTTTGGGCACCTCTAGTAAGAAGTTAACTTTTAATTTTCAAATTTACCCAAATTTTAAGCAACCTAAGTTTATTAAGTTTCTTTTAATCAACAAGCCACAACCGTGTAAAAATTCAGCATCATAGTAAAATTCTAAGTTCTTTTCATGTAATCCTAAAATTAAAGGTTCTTTCAATTAAGTGCAGTGGAAAAAATTCATCATTGGATATTCAACAAGTCTTAAGCAATTAAATCAAATTAAAGGCATGGCAAGTAACATATGCAACCTATATGTGATTGCTAAAGATGAATGCAACTAATCATGAAACTAACTAGAAACCAACACCGCCCCAAACTTGAGAGAAGCATTGTCCTCAATGCATGTAAGAGTGAAATAAAATTTAAAGAAACTAAATGAAATGAGTTAGTCGGAGAGGTCGTCACCTCGAGTGATAAGTTTCCTTCGTGCCGTTTGCTTGATTTATTTTTCAGTCGATGGTTGAATGCTGGTGCCGCGTGAATAGCATTGCTTTGATTTGATCCATGTTTGCCTATACAGGTTCACTTGCATGGGCATCAGTAGTTGCCGAAGCCGTTGTTGTTGCCTGGGCATCACCAGTTTTTGTTGTGGTTGCTGTGGCAAGTAGCCGACAGTGAATTTCCTTAGCATGGTGGTTGTGAGTCTTGTTGTGGAAAAGAAAACCTGGAAACTAAAGATAATGAAGAAAAAATAAAATATCTCCTAAAAAATAAAGAGAAAAATAACCAAAAATAATAGAACAAAATAGTTCAAAAAATAAAAATAAAAATAAATGTATCAGTAGTTGCCGTGGCGTCGAGGGTTGCCGAGGCATGCACATCCATGGTTGCCGAGGCGTCAGGGGTTGCCGAGGCGTGCATATCAGAGTTGCTGCGGTGTTGAAGGTTGCCGAGGCATGTGCATCCATGGTTGCCGAGGCATCAAGGGTTGCTGCGGTAATGAAGGTTGCCGTTTTCGTTACTTCTTATAGTCCATCCGCACCCTCCATCGGGTGACAATATTGCCCAAAAAGAGTTGGGCCAATGTGCTCCCAGCTACTCCCTTTTGCATTACCATGGTGGAGGTGTCTTTCTTCTTTGTTCGCTTGTAGTCCATGTATACTCTCCACCTTGCTACTATTCCTGAAGGCACAAATATATTAATAGGAAAAATTATATCCATTCTCAACCATTCAATTACCTCATTCTTGTCGACTTCTATCATGGTTGGATGTAGCCTTTGTTGTCGTGGCAATTGCTGCTCAAGCCAATTGCCGTGGCAATCAGTTGTCAAATTTTGCTTTAAGTCAAGGGAAGAATCAATTTTCTGAAGAGCTTTATGAATCCAAACACCTTTTTCTTTTGGCCTCTCAAACATCTCCATCAATAGAGATTTCGATGGCTTCAAATCTACCAACCTCGGTTCCTCAAGACATACCTGCAATGGACGAGGTGAGTTTTTAAAGAATTCAAAAGGTTCAACTATTACCTGCTCATATTCCATTGGCAAAGTATTATCATCTCGTTGATCTTGCATGTGGTCGTGTAATTGCCGTGGCAATTGTAGATGAGAGCAATCTGCACATTCCTACTTCAACATCAACGTTATAACTTTTTGGGCATCAGGTTCCTCAGAATTTGCTGTAGCATTGTTGTTCTCAGCTTCACCGAGTGTTGTCGCGGCATTGCTCTGTTCAGGCTCCTCAATCATTGCCGAGGCAATTTGTTGTTCAAGCTCATCATGTGTTGGGCTGTCTCTCTCATTGGCATCCTCTTGACTTTGAGGTTCTAGTTGTTCCTCACACATCGGAGAGATTTCTTTGTATTGCTCCTTATCCTCTTGCCTTGGGACGTCAGTATCCCTAGGAATGAATTGTTGGTGCATGTTATCCATGACATATGTGGATCTCCCCAATTGATCTTCTGAATCCCCTAAGGTTGCATCCCACTGAGCTATCCTCGTATCCATAGATTTTGATAGTTCTCGAATCTCTTCAATTGATCCGTCAAGTCTAGCCAAGGAAGCTAGTAACGTTTCCTCCAAGGAATTGGAATGCTCTTGAAAAGGACTACATTGCCATGGCATATCTGTTGCTGCGGCAAAATTGTTATGGTAAAAAAAATTTTGAGCTTGTTGACCATACCATGAAGAATTTTGCTGCTGGTTCCCTCTATGGTCCTCCATGTAGTTATATGCACCGAAAATGTGAGGGCAATTTTCAAACACATGATGTTCTCCATACATAGCACAAGATTTTTCCACGGTATAAGTTCTTTGGGCTTTTCTCGGTTGGTATAGGTAATCATCATAGGGGTGCAAGGAACTCTTGATTGGATTGATTCATATCTTCCAACATCATCTCTTGAATAGATTGGCTTTTATTTCCCGACATGTTGATGTTCCTTAACTTGTAGCGCACCTAATTATTTTTTTTGATAAAACAAACAAAAAGAAAAGTTAGTAAAACTAAGAGCAAAAAAATACAATAACAAAAACAACTAACACCAATTGCCAATCCCCGGCAACGGCGCCAAAAACTTGTTGCGTGTGATAAGTGCTACGCAATTGTGCAAGTATACACGTCGCAAGTAATAAAGTGATATGAGTATCGAGTATCGTCTCCACAGGGATTGGTTTGGGCCACTTTGCTTAAGTTACTGCACTGTGAAAAGTAAAAACACAATTAAGGGATTATAGGAGTTTAACTAATAACTAAACTAGAAAGCAATAAAGTAAAAGAAAAGATGAGATCGAATGAGAGGGATAGGCCAGGTTATCGTGAATTGAGGTGTAGTAGCCGATTGGATCGTCTTGGTAAAAGAGTGCACGGGCAACTCAGTTACCGTGGCAACTTGCACAACGAGGTTGCCTTGGTAACGAATCGATGGTTGCCTGGGCAACTACTTGGGCGTCTGGGCAGCAATCTTCAAGGTTCGACAGAGCGTTCTTCAATGGTTTCTTCTTATCCCTAAGTCGAAACTCTAGCTACTTGTGCATGCCTTGATAATACATCCCTGCATGAATCAAGGTTGAACAACAACCAATCTTGCGCTCCTATTAGCCGTTGAAATCCTTAACTTATTCCTAAGCCGGATTAATCTTCACCATCAATAGATTGAATAACGACCATACTTATTCGTTTCTTGAATCTAACTCTCTCGATATTAGATAAATAGATGAAGTTACGAGATCCTCTCCCAATTCACTCGCAAACAAGAATAAGAACCAAGAATGAGTAAACCTTGAATTGAAAGTGCAAACTCTTATTACCTAAACAAAATCCAATTGTTTCTCACAACAACAAAACACAATAACCCCAACCGATCAAGTTAGTTCATGGTTGGGTTCAAAAGATACAAAAAAAATAATCCCCAAACCATGAATCTAATGGAAGCAAAGAAGAAGAAGAAGTCGAAAATTCTCCTAATGCTCTCTTGTCGAAATTTCTCTCTTTTTCTCCCTCGAGTTGTCGAAATTCCCCTTGCTATTTATAGGGCTAGGACAAAGTCCTTCTTTGAGGAGGAGTTTGAGTTGGAATTAAATTATCTTTAAAGAATATAATTCTTTATTATAATTGTATTCCTACTAGAACTTCTCCTATCTTCTTTGAATTTAAGTCTTCTTTAATCTATGCATGGAAATCAAATTCCTTTGGGTTTGGGCTTTGCTCCACGTCATCTTGGGCTTGTCTAGTCATCAATTTCGACATCCCTATTGCATTTTCTTTTTGTCGACAGTTGCCATGGCAACTGGCTCGACGTCTCCTTCATGCATTGCCCTGGCAACTAGCTCGACATATCATTCATGCATTGCCCTGGCAACTAGCTCGGCATTGCTTTGGCAAGTGAACCTGCACATACACACACAAAAACACACCAAAGCAGCATCTTTTTCCACAAAAATCACCAAGTTATGTAATCAAGCTCAACAGTGGAAAGAAACATGAATTAATGCATGAATAACTAATTATGCAACTAATATGAGCTTAAGTCTAACAATAATATGAGTAAAAAGGGTAACAAAAATAGTACTTTTGAACACTTATCAACAAGGATCACACTTCATATGTCATGGAAGTACATATATGCTACTAATCGATTAACCACTTTAAAGAACAGAATTCACACTTTTGTTTTCACTTTTCTTATTGATTGTCTAGTCAACTTTCACGCTTTTATTTACTTACAAGTTTAGCTTAGCCAATCTTCCCTTTATATGCATGATCAAGCCTATATTAAGTCCATTTAAACAATACAAGGATGGCAAGTAATTTAAGCATGCATATTTGGTTAGGACCTAACTCCTAACCCTACAAAACTACACTCACAATACTCCAAGCTTAGCTAGTATTGGATCCACATTCCTTTGTTCTTAGCTTTAGATTGTTCCACTCTTTCCTCTTCCACCAAGTTCAATCTTGGTTCTATCACATTACACAAGTACAAACATGTTAAAACAAGTTCACATATCATTCAATCAAGGCAATGTTACAAGTACACATCAGATACAAATCTGGCAGCATGTTCATATACATTCTTTACTACACATAACTACACTTGTCTATATTTTAATTCATGTAAAACTGGGCAGTAATCACTGTCCCAAAACTGTTTACAAAACTGTCCAGAATTGTCTATACTGCTGCTGCCAGGCAGCTTGCACTCTACTCACTTAATCATGCATAACTTTCATTCCGTACGTTGGAATTTCAATTGGTTTACACCATTGGAAAGATAACGTAATTTTCTTTATAACTATATAGGCCTTGAATTTTAGTTCTTTGTCAATTAATATAGTTTTTAGCTTAAAGACAGGGCAACTTACAACACTGGACAGTTTGCACTGTCCCTAGTGTTTCTTCTCTACAATTCATTATACAATCTAGAATTCAGTTATATTTTCTCCTAATGATTTTAGACATGTGAAGGTAATACCCATAAAATTTTCAGCCTTAAATTCCTTTTATACAATTTATGGTGATTTTTTAAAGTTACTGCCCAGAATACTCTGTCCAGATTACACTAGGTTGAGTTTCTAGCTTCATAACTCATCTAAACAAGGTTCTAACATGGCAATTCAACTCATTTTCATGTTCTTACATGTCTAGGTCAATCTAATTCACCTAGAAATATGCTTAAAATAGGGCATTATCATGTTAAATTCAATTTGAACTATTTGATCAACATTATACATCAAATTCATCATTTGAGCAGTCCATTACCTAGTTTTAACTAATCCAATTATATGCATTCATTTTCCAGCAAGCTATTTACTCTATTCAAGTCTCAATTCATCTAACAACATGATCAAATCAGGGCATTACATTCAATTAGCATGCTTAAACATTTTCACTAGTAAAACAGACCCTAATAAAAACTGTTTTCAACCATACTTCCTATTCTCAAATTTCCAACAACCATATACATTCTCTTTAGCAATTTTGCTACTAACACACACAATTTCAAGTTTCAAACATGTAATTGAAGTAAGGAAATCAAGCATTTTACCTTCCTCAATGTGAATTCTAGCTCAATTTAGTCCTACCATGGCCTAATCTCTCAAGAACTCCATGGATGTCATCAAGCTTTCTCTCTTCTCTCTCTTTTCTATTTTTTCTCCTCATAATCTGTTGAGGGAAGATGAAGATGACACCTTTGTTGTCATCCTTCCTCCCTAAATTGTAAGTCACCTTTCCTAAACACATGTTCAAATAAATTGTTGACACGTGTTTAGGTCCCATGTTTTAAATTACTTTTACATTCAACCTGCCAAGTTTTGCATGTTCACAATTCTAACTTCCCAATTAAGCTCTTAGTCATTAATTTTCATTCAAATTGACCCTTGATTCTTTTATTAATCCTTTATTCGGTTTAATCCATTCTCAAAATGGTTATCGATATTTTTAATGTTTTTATTTTGATCCCTCTTAATCAATTACTTCATTAATAATAGATCCAACAAATTATTTAGCTTTCTAATTTGGATCATAATTCTAGGCCGGGTTTTGGGGTATTACAAGCCCCACTCTATAACAATCAAAACAAATTTCAAACATTTCTTGGAACCTTCTAACAATTAAGGTGCTAAGCTCATAATTTAAGTTTACTTTACAATCGAATGACAAACTTTAGAATTCAATTTTTACTTCACAATTTACATCAAAACAGGGCAGCATCTATTCTGCTCAATTATATATTGTAACAGCTTCTACAACCAGCACACATTTTCCGGCAAGCAGTTCGGTTAATTTTACCATACTAATCTATTTATACATCATAAATACATGGCTTAACACAACCTAAACATGGCATTTATAACCAATTAAATCTATAATCAATTCCCATGATTTACAAAGTCATACTTCATTTGAGAACCCAAAACAGTTTGATGCACTAGTCGAGACATCCAACACCAATAATTCAAGACATCTCAACTTCACATTTGGTCAATAATCAACAGATTCATATATATATATATACATAAATCGAAGGGTTCAAGATTTCAATTTCTATTTGATTCATCCCCAACAACCTCTAATTTACATAAGCACATAGTTGATTCACTATCTCTAAATAGCTCTTAAAAGTAGATTTGCATTCTACAATGAAATTTCCAAAACATGCATCAATTAAAACACAATCAAGGAAGAATAATTTGCTTACCTTCCTTTCGATGAAACAAGCAATAAAGAATTACATCCAAACTACCATGTTCAATCAAGTGTTGAATTCTCTAGTTTTCCCCCCTCTCTCTCATTCTCAACTATTTCATGAAGAAGATGAACAATTCATTCATCTCTCCCACTCAAGACCGAGTATGGTCTCATAAGCCACATGGCAATACACAATTTTGACATCTCATAATAACTTTTTCCTTAATACATATTTCATGCAATCAACTCATTTTCGAACTTTAACAATTTGGTCCTTTAAAAGTCGGTTACCACAATTTTAATTCTTATCATAGAAGCACAATATCTTTTGCTCCTCACAATTAACTCCAATAAATGAAACTTAAGTTCTATTATTAACTCAAAATTCTTCTAAGCCCTAATTCGGGATGTTACAAATTCTTCTCCCCATAAAATAAAATTGACCTTGAATTTACCTGAGAGAAACAAGTGGGGATATTGATCTTTCATAGAAGACTCAGGTTCCCAGGTAGCTTTTTCTTGTTTATGATTTCTCTATAGGACTTTAACAAGGGGTACCTCTTTGTTTCTAAGTCTTTTAATTTGACGATCAAGTATCTGAACCGGCTCCTCTTTATAAGAGAGATTAGTGTCTAACTCCATCTCTTCAGGCTCAAAGATATGAGAAGGATCGGATCTATACTTGTGTAACATAGAAACATGGAAAACATTTTGAATTTTATTGAACTCGCTCGGAAGAGCCAATTTGTAAGCTACAGGACCGACTCTCTCTACAACTTTGAATGGTACGATGAAATGGGGACTAAGTTTTCCTTTCTTCCCAAATCTGTGTACTTTCTTCCATGGAGAGACTTTTAGAAAATCTTGATCACCTACTTCATAAGAAATTTCCCTTCTTCTTCTATCAGCATAGGCTTTTTGCTTATCAAAAGCTGCTTTGAGTCGTTCATGAATAATTCTAATATTTTCTTCGGTTTCATTAAGGAGATCGGGTCCCAACATTTTGCTTTCTCCCAAATCTGACCAACAAAGTGGTGTTCTGCACCTTCTACCATAGAGTGATTCAAATGGAGCCATTTGAATAGAAGTTTGATAGCTGTTGTTATATGCAAATTCGGCTAGGGGTAGGGATTTTTCTCAATCCTTTCCAAACTCAACAATACAGGCCCATAGCATGTCTTCAAGAATTTGAATGACCCTTTCTGACTGTCCATCCGATTGAGGATGAAACGCAGTGCTTAAATAAATTTTTGACCCCAAGGCTCCATGAAGAGCATTCCAAAATTTGGAAGTAAACCGGGAATCCCTATCTGAAATAATAGAAACTGGAATTCCATGCAATCTAATTACTTCTTGGATGTAAATTCTGGCCAACTGTTCTAGACTTAGAGTCTTTCGAATGGGTAGAAAATAAATAGATTTGGTCAGTCTATCAACAATTACCCATACTTAATCATTTCTTTTTGGTGACAAGGGTAAACCGCTAACAATGTCCATGGTGATGTGCTCCCACTTTCGTTTAGGGAGTTCAATAGGTTGTAAGAGTCCTGAGGGAACCTAATGCTCAGCTTTAATTTGTTGACAAGATAAACATCGGGAAACAAATTCAACAATGTCCTTCTTCATTCTCGGCCACCAATACAGGTCTTTAAGATCTTTGTACATCTTAACTGGCCCTGGGTGAATTGAAAATGGACTTTGATGGGCTTCAATTAACATTTCCTTCCTCAATTTCTCGTTACTAGGGACACAAACTCGATCCTTAAAGTATAGGATTCCATTTGGCTTCAAGGTGAAGTCAGAATGAGATTCGATTTTCAGGTCTTCCAGTAACTTCCGAAGCTCGGGATCAATTTGTTGTAAAGCCCTGATCCTGTTGATTAGATCAGACGTAACTTGTATTTCTGATAGAAGCTTTCAATTCTTCAAGAGCTTAAAATGGGCATTAATAGCCACTGGTACTACAAAAAGTAAGGAAATTGATCAAGATATTTTCTTATCAAGAATTTCAACTCAAAATCGAGTTTAATTTGAAACATGGAAGGCTTAAAGGTTCGAATAATGTCCCTTACCACTAGAATGTTTGCGGCTGAGTGCATCAGCTACAATATTGGCTTTTCCGGGGTGATAGTCTATTGTTAAATCATAATCTTTCAACAACTCAAGCCATCTTCTTTTTCCGAGATTCAGATCATTTTGTGTCAATATATACTTGAGACTCTGGTGGTCTGTAAACAAGTGACATTTCTCTCCGAATAGGTAGTGCCTCCAAATGTTTTAAAGCAAAAACTACTATAGCCAATTCGAGATCATGGGTCAGATAATTCAATTCATGTGGCTTAAGTTGCCGGGATGCATAGGCCACAACACAACCAAGCCCTAGACGAGAGGCATCGCTAAAGATTGTATACTCCTTTCCTGGTTCATGTTGAATCAAAATCAGGGCATGGGTAAGAGCTTGCTTGAGTTGGTTAAAACTCCTTTGTTGTTTTTTTGTCCAAACAAAGCTTTCTTTCTTTCTAAGTAATTTCGTTAAGTCTAGGGACAAGGTAGAAAACTCCTTCACAAATCTTCGGTAATACCAGGCTAAACCGAGAAAACTCCTAACTTCCTAAACACTTTTAGGAGGTAACCAATTGGCAATTGCTTGTACTTTCTTCAGGTTGACCTTAATGCCATCGACCGAGATTACATGGCCTAAAAATGATACTTCTGGCAACCAGAATTCACATTTGCTAATTTTTGCAAAGAGTTGATGTTCTCGTAGCGTCTGTAACACTATTCGAAGGTGTTCGATATGCTCTTCTTTGTTTTTAGAGTAAACAAGTATATCGTTGATGAACACAAATACAAACTTATCCATGAAGGGTTTGAATACCAGATTCATTATATCCATAAAGGCAGCTGGAGCATTCGTCAAACCAAAAGGCATAACAAGGAACTCGAAATGACCATATCGAGTCCTAAATGTTGTTTTAGGTACGCCAGCTTCCTTTACTCTCATTTGATAGTAACCAGATTAGAGATTAATCTTCGAGAATACACTTGCATCTTTCAACTGATCAAACAATTCTTCGATTATCAGTAAGGGATACTTGTTCTTGATTGTGATTTGATTGAGTTGTCGATAATCAATACATAGCCTCATTGATCAATCCTTCTTTTTGACAAACAGAACTGGAGCTCCCCAAGGAGATGAGCTTGGTCAAATGAAGCCTTTGTAATGCAGTTCTTGTAACTATTTATGGAGTTCTTTTAATTCAACTGGTGCCATTCTATATGGAGTAATGGACACAAGATGAGATCCCATTTGAATCTCAATCTTGAATTCTACCTCTCGAAGCCTTGGAGTTCCTCAGGAAAAACATCAGGAAAATTTGACACAATTAAAATAGGTTCCATACATGAAGGGGCTTTATTGAATTCGAATATTGAGCCAAAAGTGGGGTTCGAAATCCTCAAGATTTTTTCTATCAAGATTATGGATTCTTTTCCTAACCCATGCAAATAGAGTTGTTTCCAGCTACAATCTACCCAAGCCTGGTATTTGGCTAACCAATCTAAGCCCAAAATTAGGTCGAATTCATCAAAGGGTAGTACTAACAAGTTTGCAGGGAAAGGAATGCCTTGAATAAACAAGGGACAATCTTTACACATTTGATTTACAAGAACCATATCCCTTAAAGGGTTGGTAGCTATTAGATTACAATCAGAAAGCTCGAGATTCAAATGAAATTTCTCAATCAATTTAGAACATATAAAGTAGTAGGTTGATCCCGAATCAAATAAAGCATAGACATGATGATTGTATAGTTTAATAGTACCTACAATTACATCAAGAGAGTCATCTTCTTCATGTCCCCGGACATGATAAACCCGAGCAGGGGCCTGAGACTCTTGGTGAGTTGAAGTTTGAGGTTGATTTCGATTTCTTCCAGTATTTCCAGAGTGAGCTTGCTTTGCTCCCTTGCCCTTGAATGGATGGTTCGAATTTTACTGAGAAGAGGTTTTAGCAGGGGTTTTGTTCGAACCTTGTGGGCAATCTTTAATAAAGTGGTCTAGCCCACCACACTGGAAGCATGCATTATTTTGCTTTCTGCAAAGTCCTGTACGATAATTCTCGCAGGACTTCCAAAACAAATATTTAGTTTCTCTACCAGAGTTCCCCGAACTATTTATCGAGACATTTGGTGCTGAGGTCTTAATCACAGTTGGAGCTTTAGACAAATAGTTACTTCTCGGATGAGAGGACTTGCTTGAGAAGTTTACTCCTTGATGTTTCGATTTTTTTAGAAGGCCAAGAAGATTTATTATCATTTCTTTGTCTCTTATCCTTTCTTGAGCAGCTTTCTTTTCTTCTATCATAAGCTTTCAACTTCGATTGAGTGGCAACCACTCGATTCACCAACTCTTGAAAGTCAGTGATCCCAAGTGCCGTAAACATTGGGCTCATATCATCATTTAACCCATTATAAACATACGACATTTGTCTTCCTCCTTTTTTATGTACTCTAAGCCATACCTACAATATTTACAAAACTCACTTACATATTGCTCTATAGGCTTATTCACTTACTTGAGATACAAGAAACGCCTTATTTGCTCTGCCAAATACTGTTCACTGATGTATTTCTTATAAAATTCCTTGAGAAAGAATTCCCAGTTGATAGAGTGTGCTGGAGCAGTTAAGATTGTGGTTTCCCACCAATTCAGGGCTTCATCAGCTAACAAGGCCAAAACACATTCGAGTTTGTGTTCATCTGAACACTGGAGTTGCTTGCTTAAAATTCTGGTTGTGGTCTCTAGCCAGTAATTGGCTACTTTGGGGTTCTCATCATCAGTTCCTAAAAAAGTATGGGCTCGGTGTGAAGCTAGTTTATCAATAGGTGCTTTACATGGTCCTGCAACATGTGCAGGAGAGGTGTACTATTTTAGGGAGGCTACGAACTGATTAAACATTTCAATCATGCTCAAGAAGCATTCTTTCTGGATTGGGTTAATTTGAGGTACTTCGGTTTGAGGTTCAGCAGGTTTTTGTGGATCCTGCTGCTCTTGATTCATTTGTACACTTCCCCCTTCATTTGAGGAAGCTGTGGGACTATCTTTGTCCCTTCCTAGATGTGTTTCTGACATCTGACAATATCAAAAGAATTCAAGGGAGGTTTTAATTAAGCAAGATCACAAGTAATTTGCAAATGACTCCTAGGTAGCATAATTAACGAAAGATACAGTCGAGCCTGGTTTAGTCCTACGACCTACTAAACCTTAGCTCTGATTACCAACATGTAACACCCCGAATTTAGCTTAACAATAAACCTAGCCTAAAGTGTCTAAAGCAAACAAACAAACTAGTAACTTGTACCACAAGTTAAAGATTATCAATTAATCTAGATGACATGGACCTAAAGCACCCAAAAAGCACCAAACGATCAAAGCAAAGTGAAATACTACTCAATTTGTGAAACTTGAATGACTAAATTTCCTAATAATTGATAGTTAACAAATGGTATATACTTAGGGAAAATTTACAATCAATAGAAGTAATATAACTTAAGGGATACAAGAAGGTCATTATCTATTTAGTCTTATAGTGGCAATTAGTCAATTTAAATTTTCCTCCATAACCAAGAGGTACTTAAAATCTCTTTTCATGGCAAAGTTAACTCATTAACAACTATCATGAAATTCAAACTTATACACAAGCATTTCACCAAGTTGAACAGGTTACCTCAATCAGTTATTTATCAAACATTTGACTCTAAACAAATATAATTCAAATCATATAGTTGCATGACAAAGGCATTGGAACATACGAAAGCAAGCATGGGAAGCTACATTCACAACCAACCAATCCATCAAGATATTTACATGACCATTCCAAAATAGAAACTTATGAGCTCAAGATTCTAATTACAAAATTTACAAACAAAAAAGGAGTGCCACCATCCTCAGAGTCAAATTAAGACAACAAAACATACTTTATAACCTGCAGAGATCTTGCTTCCCTCATTGAATCTGATGAACCAAACACTACTTTAACCTGGAATACATTAAGGGGAGTAAATGAGATTAGAGAAAAGAATTTCTTCAACATTAAGAAATTATGAAATATGAACTAGATCTCCTAATGTTATTCAATCATTTCTTCAAAGTAGGCTAATTGATTTTCTAATATCATTATACAAGCAAGTGTTCACTTGCATAAGTCATTCAATTTCAAGGACCGCCTTAGTCCAAGGTTATATCAAGAGATCACATTCGATCCTATACTAAGAGGCATGGCCCATTTATTTTAACCATATACAACAGTTTACATTGATGCAAATAAATCAATATTCTTTAGCCTTGATCGATAGTCACTAGACATGTGAATCCTTAAATAGTGTAACATATGCAACGGTACCCATAGTACCATAACAAGGGCATACAAGTGCCAATTCAACTTCAAGATTGTACAAGAGTACCAAAGGTACTAAAAGATCACTTGATCTTAAATAACAAGGGACCGTAGTCCTAACTAGCAAGCTCGACGGACTTTATGGCATGCCAATTGTGTCTAGAATGACTTGATGCAAGGCTTAATTATAACTTTAATCTGAATTAAATCAAGAGACATTTAATGTCTTATTTTACTCATGTGAACCATATATATTTTTTATACACGTCTAGTTTCGAAACAGCTAGTAAGTATAACATAAAAGAATACTTTGCTAATTTAGCTTGCCTCGAGATGCTTACCTTGTTAGCATTTCATCATACCATTGTCAAGCAAAAAAGGTAATGCCTTGTATTTAATCCAAATTTGAATTGACTAGAATAGAATAATAGAAATTCTACAAATAAACATGGTTACACTTACAGTCGTTTCCAAGCTAATGACACTCACAAACCACGACCCCCTTTTTCTTATCGTTGGTTTGATCTACCACAGCCCTCTTGTTCACTAAATGCTCTTGATCCTCTAACATGTGACATTACAAAGGTCTCAATTAATTATAAGCATTGATCCACTAATTTTCTCACATTCATTGAGATTCAAATGGAGACTAGTCACTCCTTAACCAATTAGCCTTTTAAATTAAACCATTATAGTTACCTAGATAGGACATTTCAAGATTAATCCCAAGTAACACTCTCTTATATTTTATTGATCTCATAGACTCCCCCTTCAATGTATCTCATTCTCGAATCAAAACAAAATAGCCCCACTCTACAGCAATCAAAACAAATTTCAAATATTTCTTGGAACCTTCTAACAATTAAGGTGCTAAGCTCATAATTTAAGTTTACTTTACAATCAAATGAAAAACTTTAGAATTCAATTTCTACTTCACAGCATAATTAGATTTACATCAAAACAGGGCAGCATCTATTCTGCTCCATTATATAATGTAATAGCTTCTACAACTAGCACGGATTTTCTGGCAAGTCGTTCGGTTAATTTTACCTTACTAATCTGTTTATACATCATAAATACATGGCATAACATAACCTAAATAGTGTATTTATAACCAATTAAATCTATAATCAATTCCCATGTTCTAAAAAGTCATATTTCATTTGAGAACCCAAAACAGTTTGATGCATTAGTTGAGACATCCAACACCAATAATTCAAGACATCTCAACTTCACATTTGGTCAATAATAAACGGATTCATATATATATATATATATATATCGAAGGGTTCAAGCTTTCAATTTCTATTTGATTCATCCCCAACAACCTCTAATTTATAGAAGCACATAGCTAATTCACTATCTCTAAATAGCTCTTAAAAATAGATTTACATTCTACAAGGAAATTTCCAAAACATGCATCAATTAAAACACAATCAAGGAAGAATAATTTGCTTACCTTCCTTTCTATGCAACAAGCAAGAAAGAATTACAACCAAATTACCATGTTCAATCAAGTGTTGAATTCTCTAGTTTTCCTCTCTCTCTCTCTCTCATTCTCGGCTATTCTCATGAAGAAGATGAACAATTGATTCATCTCTCCCACTCAAGACTGAGTAGGGTCTCCTAAGCCACATGGCAATACACAATTTTTACATCTCATAATAACTTTTTTTCCTTAATTCATATTTTATGCAATCAACTCATTTTCGAACTTTAACAATTTGGTCCTTTAAACATCGGTTACCACAATTTCAATTCTTATCATAGAAGCACAATATCTTTTGCTCCTCACAATTAACTCCTATAAGTGAAACTTAAGTTCTATTATTAAGTTAATATTATTCTAATCCCTAATTCAGGATGTTACAGGTCATGCTTGTTTTACAAAATGATTTATGTACTTGTTTTGATTTACATGATTTCCACTGTGGAAGCATGATTTCAAATATGTTGTCTATTGTTTTTGATAAAGTACTAATGAAGGATGCATTGGCGAATGATCCTTGTAAGTATGATTTATACTTGTGAAAGCATGGTTTGATGCTTGGGTATGTTTTGGTAAATTTCTTTAAAAACAGTGAGGTTCTTGGCTAATTGTGAATTATATTGGCAAGTGATGGTATGGAATGGTTTTAAAATGTAATCAGATATAGTTAACCTGCTATAGGATTGAGTGCACTGTCAAATAAGTCACCTTGGACGTAGAGGGGTTGATATGGGTACCGAATACTCCATCCAAGTACCCTAATGATTGAGGGGTTTATGGTATCGAAAACTCTCGTTAGTGGGTTATACATCTACCAATGAGTGGTGTTAAGGGGTTGATATGGGTACCGAATACTCCACCACGGGTGTCACAACGGTTGAGGGGTTTATATTGTGCACCGAATACTCCCGTGTGTGAACCTTGTGTTGCAGTGAGAATGTATGAAGTATTGGGAGAACACTTTTGAATCCGCATATCCAATGTTGTGTTTTGTAAATGGAACTTGTTGATGATCACTTGGGAGCCAATATAATTGTTAATGTATCATGTGTTGTATAATGGGTTTATACATGTTTACTCTTTAAGCTTTGCATATGGTATGTTATGCATGGGAATGCTTAAATTGAGGTTAGCAATGTGAGTTGTTGTTGGTTTAATGATACATGTGCATATGGTTTAATATGTTGGATTTTGAATGGTTAAAGTGCATGGTTTTGAAGGCATGATTTTTTTAAATGATGATTTAATAACGGATTAAAAAGTGATTTCAATGTGGTATAGAAATCGGTTTTAAAATGCATTGATGGTGTGTTGTTTTTGAGCACTCCTCACTATGCCTAGTGTGCTTACGCTCTCTTTGTCCATCAATGCATTGAATTAAGGGTTCAGAGGCAGCAAGCAAGTGAAGGTGATCCAAGGGCTTCTTATACGAATGTATGTTTATAAAGTAGACTATGTTTAATAAGGGCAATAGGGGATTCCTAAATGGTTTTGGGAGATGTTGTTGAACTCCCTGTTTGAGCAAGTTTATATTACTATTTTGGTCTTGTAAATTGCCTGATATATTTGGTTTATGCCTTGATATGGTTTTTAGTATCTTGTTTGGCTTGGTTTGTAGGTTGCATGCTTATAGTTCCTTTTGGATGCAAGATAACATGTATGGTTGATGTTCCTTGTGTTTTGGATGAGGTTTGATCCTGGTTTATGTTGCTTATGTCCTAGAAGCATGATTAAGTGGTTTGCTTAGCTTAATTGTATGTTAAACCAGTAAAAGATGTCATTCTAGGTCTAGACGTATCAGCACGCGACCCAACATATTGGTACGGTTAAGCCCAGGCAGGCTCAGCGTACTAGTACATGTTGGTGGGTAACGGTATAGGCCAAGGCCAAATTGACTAGGCGTTTTGGTACACGGGATCGTATTAGTACGGTTTTGTGCCACAGGAATTTGGGAATTATGAACCATCAAGGGCGTACTGATACAGTGTCGAAGTGTACTGATACGGTGTTTGGTATGTTGGTTATTTGGAATCTTCTGATGTTTCGTACATTTACGTTTGGTCCCTGATTAATGTGAATGCATTTGAGTGAGTTTGGATGATCAATTTGAACTAAAATTTGAAATGTGAGTATGAAACCTGACTAATTTAATATTTGTAACTTTAATTTCACAATAAGTCCCTATAATTTGTCAAATTTGCAAATCAATCCCTAAATGTAAGTCGTTGCAATTGGATTTCAAATCGATGCCCAATTGAGTTGTAATTTCACACGCTGCCAGTATGTACACTTAGGTTAATAATTTAGAATATATAAAAGATAATAAAAGGGTCATTTACTGAAGTAAACCTTCATGAGTTTTCTTCAGTAAACCTCGTGTAACCATTCGGTCCGGTCTTGCGACCAAGCCAGGTCGAGGGGGTTGCAAAGTTGATGGAGCACTTACTGGAGATCCTAGGCAACATTTGAAGCAATTCATGGAGATTTGCCAATTATTACAACAAACTGGAGTATCTAAAGATACTGTGAATCTAAGGCTATTCACATTTTCCTTGCGAGATAGAGCCAAGGCTTGGCTTAACTCTTTGCCATTAGGATCAATTAGTTCATGGGTAGATATTTGCCAAAAGTTTTTAACATGATTTCAGCCGCCAACACTCACTGCCAAGTTGAGGGGCGAGATCATTACATTCAGGCAGGCTAATAATGAAACATTATATGATGCCTGTGAGAAATTTAAAGATGTGTTGAGAAGGTATGCTATGCACGGATTCTTGAATTGTACCCAAATTCAAACCTTCTACAATGGATTGAATGCACAAACAATGACTGTTGTTGATGCTTCAGCAGTCGGTTCATTGCTAGATAAGAAGTAATCAGAGGCCATTGATATTCTTGAAAGAATTTCAATTAATGATTTTGAATTTCCTATTGCCAGACTTGGGAACGGAACCAAAGCCAGTGGGAAATTGATGGATGATGAACTAACACCCATTCATGCAGATATTTCCAACCTCACAACCATTGTGAGATCGTTGCAAAAGAACAAAGAGTCCTAAGAAGTTCAAGCATTAGACCCCTTCTGTACAATCTGTGGTGAGAATCATCATATGGAAGAATGCCTGCCAATCCTGAATCGGTAAATTTTGTTGGCAATGCTAATCGTTACTATAATCCTAAATCCAACACTTATAATGCAGGTTAGAGACAACACCCTAACTTATCTTAGGGAAATCAAGGAGGTAACTAGTACAATACACAAGGCCAGAATGCCCAGACGAATAATGCCATGCCAGCATTCTATCAGAATATCATGCCACAGAAAGCTTAAAACAATTTCTAGCAAGGGAAAATATTCAACCAAGGATGCACTCTTACTGATTACATGGAGAGGAATGATGCAACAGCCCAGAGTTTGGCAGCATCAATGAGAAACTTGGAAGTTCAAATTTGGCAAATTGTCAATGCACTTAGCAATCGACCCCAAGGATCATTGCCAAGTGACATGAAGGATGCTCGTCACAAAGAAAATAAGCAATGCAAGGCCATAGCCCTTCAAAGTAGTAAGTAGTGCGAGGCAGAGATGACTGCCAAGCATCTATTTAATTGCCAAAGTGAAAAGCCAGTGCCGGCAGACAAGCCTAGAGAAGTAGAGAAAGAGGAAATTAAAATAGATGATGCTAGTGGTAATGCAGGTACTAGTGCCAGAAACGATACCAACAATGATGCCAAACATGATGCCAACATTGATGACAAACAGATTGGGGCCGAACAACATATTGATGCTAAAATAGATGTCAGTACTGCCTCGGCAAAGCCGACAATGCCAACATATGTTTATCCACCACCACCATTTCCATCATGACTTCAAAAGCATAAACAGAACCAGCAATTTAAGCGCTTCTTTGAAGTTGTTAAGCAGTTGGAAATTAACATTCCATTGGTAGAAACCCTTGAGAAAATGTCCAACTATGTAAAATCCATGAAGGACATTTTGTCCAAAAAGAGGAAGTTGGGAGACTTTGAAACTGTTACTCTCACTGAAGGATGCAGTGCCATGATCCTAAACCGATTGCCACCAAAGATGAAAGATCCAAAAAGTTTCACTATTCTTTGCACAATTGGCAACAAATTTATGGGCAAGGCATTATGTGACTTGGGAGCCAACATCAACTTGATGCCAATGTCAGTTTTCAGAAAGCTTGGCATAGAAGCAAATCCTACCACGGTGACACTTCAATTGGCAGACCGATCCTTTGCACATCCTAAGGATAAGATTGAGCATGTGTTGGTAATGGTAGAGAAATTCATATTCCCAGCTAATTTTATTATTTTAGATTATGAGGCGGATGTTAATGTCCCAATTATATTGGGAAGATCGTTCCTTGCCACAGGTAGAGCTTCGATTGATGTTCATAAAGGTGAATTAACTATGCACATGAATGATGAACATGTTACATTTAATGTGTTTCAAGCTCTTAAACGATGAAACCGAGGAATGTTGAGCTGAAGAAATGACGAAGTCCATTTTTAAAGTAGACATAGAACAGCTGTGCCAAGATGTAGATGATGATGCCAACGGACGAGATGAGACAAGTGCGGACAATAAAGAAACAATTTTATAAGAGGTAAGCTATTTTGGGTAGCTAGAATCATTGGAGTTGGCTGGCAGAGAGATCGTGGCACCAAAACCATCCATTGAAGAGCCACCCGAGTTGGAATTGAAAGCATTGTCAGACCATCTCAAGTATGCCTACTTAGGTAAATACTCAACCTTGCCAGTGATCATTGCTGCTGATCTAACTAATGATCAGGAGGAAAGATTGTTGTAAATTCTAAGCAATTACAGGCAAGCCTTGGGATGGACCTTGGCTGATATCCGAGGTATAAGCCCAACCATATGCATGCACAAAATCATCTTGGAGGAATATCATGGCAGGGTGACCAAGAAGAGACTGGAAATTGACCAAGCAAAAGTCAAGGTAATCAAGCAATTGCCACCACCAACAAGTATAAAAGGTATTAGAAGTTTTTTTGGGACATGTAGTTTTTACCGTCGTTTCATTAAAGACTTTTCTAAAATTTCCAAACCTTGATGCTTGCTTTTAGAACAAAATGCTGCATTTGCATTTGATGATTCTTGTTTAAGAACGTTTCAGAAACTTAAGGAAAGGTTGATTAATGCCCTATAGTCGTGGCACTAGATTGGAATGAGCCATTCGAGCTCATGTGCGATGCTAGCGACTATGTCATAGGGGCAGTATTGGGAGAATGACGTGGCAGAGCTTTTCATGCCATTTACTATGCCAGTCGAGCATTGAATGGAGCTCAGCTGAATTACTCCACAACTGAGAAAGAATTTCTTGCAGTTGCATTTGCTTTTGATAAATTTAGATCTTATTTAGTTGGTAACAAAGTTGTGGTGTATATAGATCATTCAGCACTGAAGTACTCTTGGAGAAGAAGGATGCCAAGGCCAGACTAATCTGATGGACGCTTGCCGTAAGAGATGAATTTCCAGACGAGTATTTACTTGCAGTTAACGCCATGCCATGGTACGCTGACTTAGTCAACTACTTGGTAAGCAATATTCAGCTTATCGAAACACCTTCCCTTATTGCCTTCAGCCCGTACTGATACGGTATGCCTAAAATGGCTTACCCGTATCGATACAGTAGCTTGTGTACCGATACACCTGGGCCTGTAATATTCAGCTTTGCTGTTTAATCACACAATTAAGCTACGCAAACCACTCCAACATGCTTCAAAGTCACACATAACATATTCAAGGATTGATTTTAAGCCAAAAGCACCAGAAACAACTCCAAAACATGATCATATACTCAAAAAGGAAATCTATATGCATGCACCCTATTTCCAAGCCAAGCCAAGCCAAGCACCAAAAACCATACCAAAGCTCAAACCAAACAATAAAAGGCCATTTACAAGTCTTTAAAGGCAACACAAACATGTGCCAAACCAGGGAGTTCTTCAAACATGCTCCCAAAACATATGATACCCCTCCCATTGCCAAATTATTACTACCATTTAGTTCAAAACCATACTTGAGCTTAAAGAACTTCTTGGACTTCTACTCTTTCCTCCTTGCTGCCCAACAAGCTATTTGTCTACATTGTTAAGAAAATAGAGTGTAAGAAACAAGCTTAGTGAGAGACACTCATTTGAAAATCACAACAATGCCTTTTTTAAAACCTTTTCTCATCATGCTCAAATACTTTCTCATGCTTTAAAACCCATCAAAGCAAAATCATTTACCTTTCTACATATCTATCATTTATCTCATGCATTAAACTCAATGCAAATCGCAATGTAAGCTTCACATGCTTGAACATTACAAACCACAATTCAAAATAGAATCTCATGTATAATTCCCATTATACAAAACCTTTTAAAACAATAATACATGTAATCTCATATATTGGCATTCAAGTGACCCAGATAGCTACAAGCTCATCCTTGGATAGCACTACCCCTATCCATTAAAGTTCGGATATGCAAACACCTTGATGGCTCCGACCCCATCAAGTCTCAGGGTGATACTATCCACCACAATGCACACTTCGGCCGGGTTGGCACTACCCCCATTGCCCGTGGTGATGGCATTACCCCCATCACTCGCAACACAATAGAACCACTCCTATTGTGTAACCGAAGAATTTGGCTCACATACAAATTTTGTATATATTATAGTGAACTCTCATCCTATTGGACAACCAATTATATCTAATTATAATAAGCATCATCACTTGCCAATATACACTTTAAAACCATGTTACCTTACTATTTTTTCAATGTATAAACATAAACCATTTTTCATCACATTTCAAAAGCACAACTAATGCATAGCATTTTCTCAACCGGATATATTCTCTTTAAAACCATAAATCAATCTCATGGGATAACATGAATCATCTCTCAATTCATAAAAACATGCATAACAGTAGGTAACAAATCTATCTTCAACATGAGCATGATTTAGCAAAACAATGGCAAAACTAAAAACTTAGAGCGAAACCTTTCATACTTACTTCTGAGCTTAGATTAGCGTTTCAAGCTCAATCTAAACCCTCAAACCTTGCTTCCAAACCTTTGAAAAGCTTTTAAAATCATTTCCACTCACCGATAATGCTTCGCTTGATTGTCGTAGCGATCTCAAGCCTCATGATCAACCCAAACCTCTTCCAACACTATCAGATCATTCTCCCCTATTTCTAACCAAAGAAAAACTGAGGATTAATGCACTTCCCTGCATCAAAATCCCCAGGAACTCAACTCCACACTTTCTCTACTCAACAACCAACATTTTGCTACCCAAAAACTACCGAAAACATCAGCGAATGTAATATCCCAAAACTAGGCCTAGAAGGATGTCACCAATTTTAATTGCTAAGAAATTTTAGTCTCTTTTATATTAAAGTAGCTAATTTAAGAATTTGGGACTAAAATAAGAAAATGAAACAATAGAGGCTCCATGAGTAATGTACCAAAATTGAATGTTGTCAAACATTGGAGTTGCATTCTAAAAATTCATTTTGTTAGTGACTTATACTCTTGCCAAACCAAGACAAGGACAAATGGGAGAGGGAATCGGTTAAGGAAAAATTAGAGGAGGAAGTCATCTTCTTCCTTAGTGAACAAAGCACCATAATCTAGAGGGAGAAAGGTAAAGAATTTGGGGTAGAACTTAGAATTGAGCTTCAATTTGTGAGTAATGTTAGTGGAGCATTCGATGTTGGCTTCAAGGGTTAGAAATCTGCCCTTTTTCCTTCTGTTTTAGAATTAGACACAAGCTTGATAAGTTCAAAAATGTTAATCCTTTGAATTTTATGTTAGTATAATTGTTTGAGGAAGATTATATGTTTTGAAATTTAGTTATGATAATTGTGTGATAGATTGAGATTGTTACTTGGTTGTTGTTGAAAGATTTTAACTAAGGATTTCGTTCAAAACTTGTGGGAAGTTATGAATCTGGTTATTTATATATAAAACATGATCTTCTATGTAAATTAGTATTGTGGTGTAATATTGAATTGCTTGGTTGAATTGGACAATGAAATTCTCGGTTGATTGTGGAATTGTATTGACAGCCCTGAATTATAGCTATCATGAATCAAATATGATAACATTTCGAATTCTAGAGTTACTTTGTTAGTTAACAACCGGAAATGAAGATTTAAAGATCCAACAAGGATTGTTAATGTAAAATGGACTGTCTTGTGTCTATAATTGTGTAACTTGGTAACTGAAACTGTTTTGATAATTAAAGGATTGTTTTGTATAAAGAGAAGGGGCTGAATTGCAATGTTTGGGGGGATGTTTTACAAACCTTAATAAGGGCAGTTTAATAGGTAAAAATGGACTGGATTCTTAATCTAAAACAAGGGGACTGTTTCGAATTTGAGTACGGGTATATAACGGTGTGAATACATTTGAATGATTGTTGTGTTGTAAAAGAATGTATTTTTCTTGTAAAGGAAACGTGTATAGTTGTTGTCTTGAGTTTAAGGCTTTAATAAATGAAAGGTAAAATTGAGAGTATATGTATGTGAAAGTACTACTCAATTTTGATGACTTGTATTGTCAAAATTAAATGGTCTATATAAGTGGTTAACAGAGTAGTTTCGATATAGAAACAGTGTAGTTTTTGTGAACTAAAGTACGTACTTTGCTTAGCCTTAAAATGTAGTTTAGTAAGCTTAAATAAAAGATTAAAGGACTATTTTGACAAGTTTAGTTATATATCTGATTAGAGTGGACTGTTTTGACAAGTCTAGTTATATATCTGATTAGAGTGGACTGTTTCGAGTACTTTGAAAGCATGCTGGATTGAATGCCGGTGTAAACAGTTTTAAAATCTGCATTAGCTATGACTTTGAAAAATTACTATAAATTGTACTAGTGGAATTAGATCCTATAATTTATATGGATGGAAAGCTTTTCATGTCTAGTTTCTTTTAAAATAAGCAAAACTAAATTTCGAGTTTTATAACAGCTTGTAGAGACAATTGTTCAAAGACACTGTAAACTGTTTAGTGGCAGAATTAAAAGTGTCTTTAGATTAAAAAATGTATTAATTCATAAGGATTAAGAATGCAAGGCCTATATGGTTAGAAAGCTAGTTGAGTCAGCTTTCCAACGGTGTAAACGGTTCGAAATTCCAATCTACGGATTGGAAGTTATGAAAGTTTATTTGAGTATTGCGCAGTCTCCCGGCAGCAACAACCACATAAGATAGTTAGAAAATATCATGGAAAAACATGAATGTAGGAGGACTGTTTTGATAATGTTAAAATGTGTATATGTATTACATGTGTTGTTCTTCCTATACATGATCATCTAGGGATTGTTTTAATAAGGTATGGGCTGTTTTGATGCTATTGAGTGCACCTACTTGAATTGGACAGTTTTGAATATATATAATTACATTTAGGGGGCTGGTATTGTAAGGATTTAGTTTAGACTGATATTAATGGATTGTTATGTTTTTTGTGAGGTACATTTGTGATATGGAATGCTTCGAAATGGATTGGTGAAAAGAAGTTAGGATTGTGGTTCGGGTATTCCATAACTTTGGAACAATGAGGTGAGTGTAGTTATGTTTGACCCAGGTAACACGGAGTTATCCCGATGTTTAATTCGTTTTTGTTAATATTATGTATTGATTGGTTATGAATTAATTGCATTACATGTACATGGTGCAAAAAGGCTCAAATATAGCTAATTGAGTATGAGCATACATTCATAGCATGACATTCATGTTTTGACTTGTATGATATTGCAATTATTATGTTTTAAATGCCTTGTTGTGCTTGAATGATTGGCTATAGAATATCCTTGATATTGGAAGGAATTGTAACTTACTAATCAATGACAATAAGACTTTCAATGAAAGATTAATTAACTAACTCTAAGGAGTTAAGAAGTAAGGAAGCTTGAATGATATTATAAGCTACTGAAATAAAGAAATAAGCAAGGTTACTTGTAACCTAAGAAATCCTTGTTAACTTTAAAAGTAAAGTTACTTGTACAATAAGCAACTTCTCGAATGACAAAATTAAGATAAAACATATAAGTTGCCTCTGAAAATGGAAGACCTTGGATCTATTGGATGATGTCTGAAATGTTTAGACTACGGTCTCTTGTTATTAAGATCAAATGATCTTTTAATACATATGGTACTCTTGTTTAAGCAATTGTTCATGGGATGCCCTCTTGTTATGTTTCGATATTAGCCATTGTTATGTGCTCTGAGCTAAGTATCGCCTGGATTCTTGTTACCCATCACCAATAGTGATCCAAGGAAAACATGTAAAAGATATGAATTGATAGTTATTAAGCAAAGAATTTCCAAACGAGATATGATCAAATATTTTGGTAATAGCTCAAGGTGAGCCCGGTAATTAATAGCTCAAAATGAGCCTTGAAGTTGATAGCTCTTAGAGAGCATTGTGTTCGATAGCTCTTAGTGAGCATTAAAATTGAGATAAGCTATTATAATTTGAATAAAGATAAAGAACTAAAGTTATTATAGAACCTTAATAATCAAGTTAGGTGTATACTAACTTGACTTCCAAGAAAGTTATGGTGTGATTATGGTCTTGAATGGTTTGGCTACTTGATTAGTATTGTTTATCATTGTACATTATATGTTTTGACTACCTCACTTAGGCTATAAAAGCCTAATGCGTTCATCACCCATACATTGCAGGTTCATTTAGAAGTTATAACCGACCGGGTCCATGATTGATGCTTCAAGTCTTGCTTGATAATTCTATACTTAATATACTCCTAGGATGGTGTCACATTACTTGTCTATTGTATGAACCATATTTCGTGTCTTGTATAATCTCTTTAATGTTTGATTTGATAAAATGAGTTTAATTATGCTTGAACCAATTGAATGGACATTTGGAAAACAAATGTTGTATGTATGATATTTGATTTATAAGTCCTAGCTTAACATGGTAGTATCTTCTCATGGGTCCTTAGATAACATGACAAGTTAGAAAATCATTGTATGATTTCTTGGGGAATATTGATACATGATCGAAGGTTTGCTTTTTAATACTTGAGTAATTATAAATCATTAAAGTGTATCTGGTTATCACGTTGTAGGACCAATTCCCTTGAGAAGGGATCGATCCCCTGTATAATGTTGGATGAAGAATTTTACCTCTAATCTTAAAGGTTATATTCTTAATGAACCTTAGGGATAATCCTGACTTTTGGTGACGGAAGGGTTAAGATAAATATTATGTACCGTGTAAATGTTTGTAACTCAATTGAGTCTCTGGGTTCAAAAAATTGATACGATGTGTGGCCATGTTCCTCATGTTTAAATGTCGATGTTAGTAATTAAACAAACGGTTTCTTACTACTTAAGTAATTCAAGTACCATCTTCACAAGATCTTGTTAATTCGTATGCTATATGATCTAATAATACAAATAACCATAGCTTGTAGCTAACAGTTTGATTCTGTGTATGCTTGGTTCTGGATGGATTAATAATGCAAGGAAATTAGAATCCAAGAAAGTTTATAGGAGTTAAGCAACCATCTTGTTTGTCTATGATTAAGTTGAAAAGAATTTTGAAATTTTATGGTTCCAATTTAGGTTTTCTCTGTAGTAACGTTCTTAACTCCGGTTTTCTTCTGAGCTAGGTTGAGAACGTTACAGAAAAACTACCCTAATCAAACACCAACCCTTACCCAGCGAGATCAGCAACAAAACATCAACAAGATACACCTAAAAACATCTCCTCAACACCTAAATATCACCAGCAACCATTTAACCACTTAAACAAGCCACATACTCAAAGATCTCACCCTAAAAGTCTAGCAATCTACCTAGTTTCAAGATTACCACATTAAAATCCATTAATCCTCATTGTTAAACATCAAAAATATGTTTAATCTCAACCTAAAACCCATCATTATCAAAACAAAATGAACCTTAATTGCTTTCACCCATTAAACATCAATTAAACCAATTTTCCACAATTATATCATCAAAACACATTAGAAAACATTCATACAAGATCAAGAACTTGGGAATTTCTGTAAGGAACCTTTCATTAGAGGAGAAGAATGAAACCTTACCTCAAATGATTGCTTTTCCCCCAATTGTACAGATTTACATGAGAAAATAAGGATAAAATCACAAGGTTTTGATAGGAAATCATTTAGTGTTAAAAAGATGAATTAAATCAAGTTTTTACCTCAAATCTTTGAAGAAGAAACTGATGTTCGGTTGGAGAGAATTTGAGAGAAAATGGTTGAGAGAAAAGTTAGTTATGTGAAATATGTTTTAAGAGATTAATGCCTAATTAATTCTCTACAACTTATTTTATTTATTAAAACCACTTTAAAATTAACCAATTAAGAGGAAAAATTATGAATTAGACTTTGGGTCAAATGCTCCTTAAAGATTCAAAGTTTCGATCTTTTAGAAAATAGTCACCAAAATAGTTTTACGATTTTACATTTTGGTCACTAGTTCCAAAATGTTAAACCTCCAAAATCCATTTTCCAAAATTGATACCACCAAAATCATTTATGTATTAAATAATGATTTTAAAACATTTTTCTATATTTTATTTCTTCCAAAAACCCTCCAAAATGATTTATTCCTAAAAGTAGCCTAAATTGCCGAAACCGGTTCAACCGAACCGTCTAGCCTAAACCCGACTAACTCATAAGCCCAAAATCGGGGCGTTACAACTCTCCCCCACTTAAGAAATTTTGTCCTATAAATTTACCTTGTGGAAAAAGATAAGGAAACTGCTTCATCATGTCATCCTTCCTTTCCCACATAGCACAACACCTCGACATCGCCACAACACCTTAACCAACTCTATGGTCTTCCCATGAAGAACCTTGTTGTCTACATCCAAGAACTTAACCAGTTGCTTATCATATGTTAGATCTGGATTCAACTCAACCTCCTCAACAGGCATAACATGCGATGGATCCGATCTATACTTTCGCAAAATGGACACATGAAAAACATCATATATCTTTCCCAAGTCAAACGGTAACCTCAAACTATAAGCCACTGGTTTAACGCGCTCAAGCACCTCATATGGTCCAATAAACCTCAGACTCAACTTACCTTTCCGACCAAACCTCATTACCTTCTTCCAAGGTGAAACCTTCAAAAATACCTTATCCCCAACCACATACTCAATCTCTTTACGCTTGAAATCCGCGTAAGACTTTTGTTGGTCCGAAGCCGCTTTCAAACGATCACTAATGAGCTTCACTTTTTCTGTTTTTCCTTTAAGCATAGCCGGAAAAGAAACAAACTTTTACCCCACTTTCGCCCAACAAAGAGGCGTTCTACACTTCCTACCATACAAAGCTTTATACGGAGCCATTTGTATACTTGCTTGATAGTTATTATTATACGCAAACTCCACCAAAGGTAACTGTCTCTCGCAAGATTCCTTGAAAATCTATAACACAACACCGCAACATATCCCCAAGCACTTGAATAACAAACTCAGACTGACCATCCGTTTGTGGATGATACAATGTACTGAAATTGAGCCGTGTACCCAAAACTCCATGTAAACATTCCCAAAACCTTGATGTAAAACACAGATCTCTGTCCGAAACAATGGACTTAGGCGCCCCATGCAACCTCACAACCTCTGCGATGTACAACTCTGCTAGCTTATCCAACGAATACGTAGTATGCACATCAAAGAAATGTGCGCACTTCATAAAACGATCCGTAATCACCCAAATAGTGTTCTTCTTTGATAGGGTCAAAGGAAAACCCTTCACGAAATCCATCGTGATCCTCTCCCATTTCCATTCCTGTATCTTCAAAGGTTGCAACAACCAGGAAGGAAACTGATGTTCAGCCTTCACTCGCTGACAAACCATACACTTACTCACAAAATCAGCGACATCCATAGTACTCATCCTTCAACGCATGATACATCTTAGTACTACCAGGATGCATAGCAAAAGGACTACTATGCACCTTAGTTAGAATAGTGCGCCTCAACTCAGCATCTTTCGGTATAATTATCTAACTCTTAAAACACAAAACACCATCATCCTTAAAACAAAAGTCCGTCGGATTACCATCTGCAATGTCCGTAACATGCGGTACCAACGAATCATCGAGAAACTGCTTCTCCTTAATAGACTGAGCTAAGGAAGGCTTCACTTGCAACTTGGACACCAACCCGCCATCTCGTGACAAACTCAACCGCGCAAACATGGCCCTCATCTCTATAACCACCTTCCTACTCAAAACATCAGCCACCAGATTAGCCTTACCAGGATGATACTCGATCGTCAAATCAAAATCCTTAAGCAACTCCAACCATGTTTAGTGCCTAAGATTCAACTTCTTCTACGACATCAAATATTTCAAACTTTTATGATCCGTGTACACAACACATTTCTCGCCATAAAGATAATGTCTCCAAATCTTTAGCGCAAACACCACTACAGCTAACTCAATATCATTCGTAGGATAATTGCGCTTGTGCACCTTCAGCTATCTAGATGCATAAGACACAACTCCACCACATTGCATCAACACACACCCTAACCCCACATAGGATACGTCACTATAGATCACAAACTCTTTTCCTGACTCAGGTTGAATCAAGATCGGAGCTCGCGTCAAAGTTTCCTTCAACTTCTCAAAAGCTTGTTGCCTAGCCTCCATCCACTCAAACTTAACATCCTTTTGCAACAACTTCGTCAAAGGAGCAGTAACTTTAGAAAAAAAGCCATCAACGAAATAGTGATAATATCTTGTTAAACCTAAGAAACTACGAACCTCTGTCACCGTCTTAGGTTGTTTCCATTTCACAACCGCCTCAATTTTCTACAGATCCACACGAATACCTTCCGTCGACACCACATGACCAAAAAACACCACCTCCTTAATCCAAAACTCGCACTTGCTTAACTTCGCATACAAGTGATTATCCACCAGAAATTGCAACACAATCTGCAAATGCCTATTATGATCCTCCTCGGTACGAGAATACACAAGGATATCATCGATAAACACCACTACAAATTGATCTAAGAACTCATGGAACACATGATTCATCATATCCATGAAATCTGCAGGCATATTTGTCAACCCAAACGGCATCACCAAGAACTTATAATGCCCGTAGAGGGTGTGAAAAGCTATCTTCGGTACATCTTTATCCTTCACCTTCAACTGATAGTATCCTGATCTCAAATCAATCTTGGAAAACACTGGCGCACCACGGAATTGATCGAATAGGTCATCAATTCTTGGCAAAGGATACTTATTCTTTATCAGCAACTTATTCAGTTGCCGATAATCGATGAACATACTCATAGTGCCATCCTTATTCTTCACAAACAACATTGGCATACCCCAAGGTGACACACTAGGCCATATGAACCCATGGTCTATCAACTCCTAAAGCTGTGTCTTCAACTCCTTTAACTCCTTAGGTGCCATGCCATACAGAGCAATGGACACTGGAGCCGTATCCAAATACGTCTCGATACAAAACTCTACCTCCCTATCCAGTGGTAAACCAAGAAACTCTTCAGAAAACACCCTCAAAAAATCACAAACAGTCCGGATATCGTGGGGACGTGCTTCCTTCATATTCGGATTCATAACATACGCCAAGTATGCATGACATCCTACTTTTAACAACTTTTGCGTTTCTATAGTCGAAACAAAATTGGACAAGAACTTAACATTCTTACCCACCACTACAACTTCATAATCATCGGCAAGCCGCAACGAAACATGTTTGGTCTCACAATCTACCATTGCCCTATGCTCGGTCAACCAATCCATACCAAAAATGACATCAAAACCATAGAAAGTTAACTCCATCATATCAACCGCAAACACATGTCCTTGAACCATCAACAAAAACCTCCTATACAACTTCCTAACCACAACCGTCTCACCGAAAGAAATCATCACTTGCATGCCCACATCTAAAAACTCAACTAATATATCAAGCAATTGTGCATGCTCCTGCAAGATATATGAATGCGTGGAACCATAATTAATCAAAGAAAGTAATAACAAGGATTGCAAAGTAAAGGTACCTACGATCACATTCGTGATATTCCTTCCTCTTGGTTTGCATACACTCTAGCTGGTCCACCACCCTAAGGTTAAACTGCCACAACATGAGCAACATTCCTCTGACCATCCTCCCTACGCTAAAAATTACCTCAGCCGCACCCACGGCCCCTCTGAGGCTAAACAATACACATCAGTGCCTGTCTAGCTAAATGAGGACAATCACACTTCACATGACCTCGCGAACCACAATTCCAACAAACACCGAGATTACCCCAGCACTCTCCAGAATGTCGCCTCCCACAACGACCATACTCAGGTATACGAAAGATTGCATTCTGGCCCTGCTACCAAAGACCCACGTTACCTCCACCACCACGCCTCAAATCTGAGTGAAACTTCCTATCACACAACCTCTTGTAATGATCCCTTTCATCATTAGACTTGCAACCCTCTTACCGAAGCTAGAAATCCTTGAGCAAGAGGACAAACCCAAACTCTGATCAATATCCTTTGTACTAATGACCAAAACATCGAAAGCTGTATATTTTGAAGGCAAAATATAAGTCTTCACTTCCTTCACAAAACCATATCGGATGTGATCACATCTCTTCTGTTTGTCGAGAACCAGCTCAAGAGCATACTAGCTCAACCTGACAAACTGAACCTCATACTCTGCAACAGACATGTTTTCTTGCCCTAAAACCATAAACTCTCGCTTATTCTCGTCTTGATAACGAGATCCCAAATACTTCTTTCAGAAAGCAATTCTGAAGAACTCTCGGGTCACCTCAGCAGGTTTCATCCCCGCAATAGTGGCAGTCCACCACGAATAAGCATCTTTCTAAAGCAAAGATATCGTACAACCCAAATTACGAGTATCTGACCAAGAATCCTCTATGTGCTCTCAAACCATGCCTCAGAACCCTCCGATGACAAACCTCTAAACTCGGTACCACCCAAACTCCGTAAATGCTCCAAAGGTAAACCAGGGTTAGCCACAGGTTATGGCGCAACCACGTGCATACCCACAACTGTAGCCTGAAAAGCTCCAACTATAGCCTGGATCAATGAGGTCATATCACCGACAACCTAGCCCTGCACTACCTGAGGTCCTACACCTCCTGCTCCAGCTCTGACTCAATCACCACCAAGAGGATGAGGAGGGGGTGGCACAACGTCATTTTGCTCACTCTCCACGACACCATATAAATTGGTTCTAAGCTCTTGTTTAGGTCCCATTATGAAAAATAGTATGAATCTTTAGCATATAGATGCAACAATGAAAATAGTTAGGCTAGCCAGAAGCAAGATCCAAGATGCTCAAGTCTTAAAATAAAATCTCTTTACATCAATAGGAATAATGGCAATGGGTACCCCAATCTCTATCCCAAACCATCACATAACAATCATATGGCATGGTATCAAACACTGTGCATAGCAAACATCAAGAAAAAACAACGGTCTTACCTCTCAATTTTTCATAAACCTGGCTCTGATACCAATAAATATAACCCCATCGACCCGTTCTAGTCGCAAGACTGAACCGTGAGTTACACCGGGAATATTGAAGAAAAACCCAAAAATTTCTCTTCAATAAACAACTTTTTTTTGCTTTTTATCTTCTCTATATGCAACATTATTATCCTAAGTGTACGAGCTCGCAACGGGTGAATTTATGACTCAATCGGGTGTCGATTCGACATCCAATTATTCTGGTTGTCAATTAGGGCCATTTTGAAATACTTACAAAATATTTCAGGGACTTAATGTGGAATTAAAGTTACCAATATACAATTAGTCAGGTTCTATGCTCATATGTCAATTTTTAGCTTAACACAACCATCTAAACTCACTCAAATGCATTCACAACATTCATGGACCAAAACGTAAGAAAACAAAAACTCAAAAGATGCCATTTAACTACCATAACGGCTGGCTGTATTGATACCCTCAGGCCCATATCGGTACAGTTCTTGTAATTTTTAAAACCCCAAATTCCAATAGCATTTAACCATACTGATATGCCCCCGCCTATCAAAACGCCTTCCCTTTTTGCCTTTAGCACGTACCGATACGTACTTAGTGTAATATTATAATATGCCTAAAATAGCTTAATCGTATCGATATAGTAGCCCGCGTACTGATACACATGGGCTTGTAATGTTCAATTTTGCTGTTTAGTCACACAATTAAGCTATGCAAACCACTCCAACATGCTTCAAGTCACACATAACATATTCAAGGATTGATAAAACACCAGAAACAACTCCAAAACATGATCATATGCTCAAAAGGGAAATCTATAGGCATGCACCCTATTGCCAAGCCAAACGCCAAAAACCATACCAAAGCTCAAACCAAGCAATAAAGGCTATTTACAAATCTTTAAAGGCAACAAAAACATGTGCCAAACCAAGGAGTTCTTCAAACATACTCCCAAAACATATGATACCCCTCCCATTTCCAAACTATTACTACCATTTAGTTCAAAACCATACTTGAGCTTAAAGAACTTCTTGGATTTCTACTCTTGCCTCCTTGCTGCCCAACAAGCTATCTGCATTGTTAAGAAAAGATAGCGCAAGCAAGAAGATTAGTGAGGGACGCTCATTTGAAAACCACAAAAATGCCTTTTTGAAAACCTTTTCTCATCATGCTCAAATACTTTCTCATGCTTTAAAACCCATCAAAGCAAAAACATTTACCTTTCTACATATCTATCATTTATCTCGTGCATTAAACTTAATGCAAATCTCAATGTAAGCTTCACATGCTTGAACATTACAAACCACAATTCAAAATAGAATCTCATGTATAAATCCCATTATACAAACCTTTTAAAACAATGATACATGTAATCTCATATATTGGCATTCAAGTGACCCGGATGGCTACGACCCCATCCTTGGATAGCATTACCCCTATCCATTAAAGTTCAGATATGCAGACACCATGATGGCTCTGACCTTATCATATCTCATGGTGATACTACGCACCATAATGCACACTTCGATCGAGTTCGCACTACCCCCATTGCTCGTGGTGATGGCACTTCCCCCGTCACTCGCAACATAATAGAACTACCCATATTGTGTAACCGAAGAATTTGTCTCACGTACGAATTTTGTATATATTATAGTGCACTCTCATCCTATTGGTCGACCAATTGTATCCGATTATAATAAGCATCATCACATGCCAATATACACTTTAAAACCATGTTACCTTGTAGTTTTTTTCAAACATAAACCATTTTTCAACCTATTTCTAAAGCACAACCAGTGCATAGCATTTTCTCAACCGGATATATTGTCTTTAAAACCATAAACCAATCTCATGGCATAACATGAATCATCTCTCAATTCATAAAAACATGCATGACAGTAGGTAACAAATCTATCTTCAAACATGAGCATGATTTAGCAAAATAATGGAAAAACTGAAAACTGAGGATGAAACCTTTCATACTTACTTCCGATCTTAGATTAGCATTTCAAGCTCAATCTAAACCCCCAAACCTTGCTTTCAAACCTTTGAAAAGCTTTTAAAATCATTTCTACTCACCGACAATGCCTTGCTTGCTTGGCATAGCGATCTCAAGCCTCAGGATCAACCGAAACCTCTTCCAATGCTAAAGGTTCGTTCTCCACTGCTTCTAACCAAAGAAAAACAGAGGATTAATGCACTTCCCTGCATCAAAATCCCCAGCAACTCAACTTCACACATTCTCTACTCAACAACCAACATTTCGCTACCCAAGAACTACCGAAAACATCGGCGAGACTACCCTAATCAAACACCAACCCTTACCCAGCGAGATCAACAACAAAACATCTACAAGATACATCTAAAAACATCTCATCAACACCAAAATATCACCAGCAACCATTTAACCACTTAAACAAGCCACATACTCCAAGATCTCAACCTAGAAGTCTAGCAATCTACCAAGTTTCGGGATTACCACATTAAAATCCATTAATCCTCATTGTTAAACATCAAACTTATGTTTAATCTCAACCTAAAAACCAGCATTATCAAAACAAAACGAACCTTAATGTTTTCACCCATTAAACATCAATTAAACCAATTTTCCATAATTATATCATCAAAATCCATTAGAAAACATTCGTACAAGATCGAGACCTTAGGAATTTTAGTAAAGAACCTTTCATTAGAGGATAAGAATGAAACCTTACCTCTAATGATTGCTTTTTCCCCAATTGTATAGCTTTGCATGAGAAAATAAGGATAAAACCATAAGGTTTTGGTAGGAAATCATTTAGTGTTAAAAAGATGAATTAAATCAAGTGTTTTCCTCAAATCTTTGAAGAAGAAACAAATATTTGGCTGGAGATAATTTGAGAGAAAATGGTTGAGAGAAAAGTTAGTTATGTGAAATATGTTTTAAGAGATTAATGCCTAATTAATTCTCTCCAACTTATTTTATTTATTAAAACCACTTTAAAATTAACCAATTAAGAGGAAAAATTTTGAATTAGACTATGGGTCAAATTCTCCTTAAAGATTCAAAGTTTCGATCTTTTACAAAATAGCCACCGAAAATGGTTTTACGATTTTACATTTTGGTCACTAATTCCAAAATGTCAAACCTCCAAAATCCATTTTTGAAAATTGATTCCACAAAAATCATTTATGTATTAAATAATGATTTTAAAACATTTTTCTATTTTTTATTTCTTCCAAAAAACCGTCAAAACAATTTATTCCCAAAACTAGCCTAAATTGCCAAAACCAGTTCAACCGAACAGTCTAGCCTGAACCCAGCTAACTCCTAAGCCCAAAATCGAACTCCACCAAAGGAAACTATTTCTCACAAGTTCCTTGGACCTCAATGATGAGCAACATTCAATACCATCCTCCAAGACCTAGATCACATGTTTACCTCGGCCGTGCCCATCCGCCTTTGAGGATCAAAAGCACGCACTAAAATTCAACCATGTTCCCAAAGCCCAATGCAAACACTCCTAAAACCTCGCTATAAAACACGGATCCCTATCAAACACCAAGACTTACCCTAGCACTCAATCAAGAATGTACAACTCCGACAATGATCCACACTAAGGTATGGTAACCACAATATTCTAAAATGTGCACACCCATGTTAAACCACCACCATCAACAATCACCCAAATGGAACTTCTTTTCATGTTGCCTCTTGTAATGAACCCTTCCACCAAATCCATGGTAGCAATCCTCAATGGTTGCAAGAATTCCCTAAGGAAACTAATGACAAACCCAAATACGATGACACACCATACATTTAGCAACAAAATCAACCATATCTTTCTTTAAACAAACCCAATAGTTCTCTCTTCCTTCATTCACCAAACCATATTGGAAGGGATCACATCTCTTTGTTAGCAAGCAAACCAACTAGCATGAGCTTTGGCTCAAATGACAAATCAAATCATCATTATTAGGCACCACTTTCCGATCCTAAAAAGACAACAACTCTCCTCATCATTGATTGATAAAAAGAACCCAAATATTTCCATCCATAATATGTTGAAGAACTACTAGGTCACATTAGTTGGTTTTCCATCAACTATGACAAATATGGTTTATTTGCCACCACGAATAAGCATCTCCTCCATCTAAAGATGCCACACAACCCAACAAACGTGCGCTCGCCTCTAACTCCACCACAAAGAATCCTCAAAGCATCTCTTAAACACATGCCTTACCCCTACGGTCGACAAAAATCAAAAAATCCTTAACCAACTCCAACCATCTAAATGCTCTAAGATTAAATCCTTTTGCGTCATCAAATATTTCAAACTCTTGCGATCCCGCATACAACACGCTTCTCTCCATAGAGATAATGCCTCCAAATCTTCAATGCAAATCACCAACAGATAAGCTCAAGATCATTGGTCCTATAATTGCGCTGCACCTTCAACTCTAGCTCTCGACTCCATCACCACAAAGAGAGGAGGAGAAACACACAACCCACGTCATTTTGATGCATCTCTAAAACATAACAAACTCCTTACCATATAAATGTTAAATCAAGAAAATAGTTAGGCTAAGCCACCTTTAACTTCTCAAAAGATGCTCAATCTTAAAACAAAAAACATTCTTTTGCAACAATAGTAAAAATGGCAATGGGTCCTCCCAAAAACCATCCCAAACCATCACAATAACAATCATATGGCATGCTATCAAACATCTAATCTCCACACACATCAAGACAAAATAAGAGTCTTACCTCTCAATCTTTCATAAACCTAGTTCTGCCAACATAACATGCCCACCCCCCTCGAAAAACAACCTCACAAGACAAAACTCTCACTTGCTCAACTTGGCAATATTGAAGAAAAATCCAAAAATTTATCTTTAATAAATGATCATTTTTTTATTTTTATCTTCTCTAGATGCAACATTATTATCCTAATGAACATCACCACAAATTGATCCAAAAACTCAATCGAACATCGATTCATATCCAATTGTTTTGGTTGTCAATTAAACCAAACGGAACAAAAGAACACAAATTTTAGGGACTTAATGTAGAATTAAAGTTACATCAATATACAATTACCTCAAGTTCTAATATCACCTCAAATCAATTTTCAAATTAACACGAAACCATCTAAACTAATCAAATGCATCATCCATATTCATGGACAAAAATGTACTTAACTCAAAAATGCTATTTGTTCAGCTATCGATAATCAATTCACATGCCCATCGTGCCATCCTTTTGTAATTTTTAAAACCCCAAATTCCAATAGCATTTAACCATTTCGATAATGAACCCTCGATCAAAACTCCTGGAGTTTTGACTTTAACTCCTTCAACTCCTATGGTGTCATACGATAGGGATTAATATACACCCAATTAAATGTATTCATATACAACTCAATTCCAAACTCCACCTCCGATATCGTAAAAACTTAACTATTAAAAAATGTTGTTTAATCACATACCATGTGGATGTCCCAAACCACTCTAACATGCTTCAAAGTCATCATAACATATTCAATGACGTATTTTCAACCAAAAGCACCTCACAACACAAAATGATCATATACTCAAAAGGAAAATCTAAACAACATTATTTCAAGAAAGTAAAATTCACCAAAAACCATACCACCTCAGCTCAAACCAAACAATTCAAAGGCCATTTACAAGTTTTAAAATCAACCACAAATCTATGTCAAACCAACCAATCCATCAAACATACTTACATCAAAATCGTGAAACCCTCCTTGCATCAAATCAGCTACTACCATTTAGTTTAAAAACCAAAGGACACCTCCTAAAAAACCTTCTTGGACTTCTACTTCTCCCCAAAGAACTTTACTTCCAACAAGCTATTTAACACTTCTATAGATTATTGAGCAAAACACATGCTCGTAAGCAATAAGTTTAATGTGTGAGAACCATAATTTACCAACCTCAAACAATGCCTTTTTGAAAACCTTTTCTGTAAAACCATTCACATCATGATCAAATAATTTCTCATGCTTTAAAACCCATCAAAGCAAAATCATTTACCTTTCTACACATGTATCATTTATCTCATGTATAAAACTCAATGCAAACCTCAATGTAAGCTTCGCATGATTGAACATTACAAACCATAATTCAAAATAGAATCTCATGTGTAAATCAAATTATACAAAACCTTTTAAAACTATGATACATGTAATCTCATATATTGCCATTCAAGTGACCAACAACGAACAATCACATGTCATTTGATTGCTCATCCTTGGACAATAATTAGCAATCCACATTTCAGATATGCTTGTCCCTGATGGCTCCAAAAACCCAAATAGTCTCACCTTGATATGATCACACCATAATAAACCCAACAAGTATTAAATGCTACTTTAGCCTAGGTGACCTTGACCCTACAAACCTCACCCAACACAACCTTCACCTCCCTATTGTGAATCAAGAATTTGGCTCACGTATGAATTTTCTATATATTATAGTGCACTCTCATCCTATTGGTTGAATAATTATATCTGATCATAATAAGCATCATCACTTGCCAATGTACACTTTAAAACCATGTTACCTTACTGTTTTTTAATGCATAAACATAAAACCATTTTTCATCCCATTTCAAAAGCACAACAAATGCATAGCATTTTCTCAACCGTATAAATTCTCTTTAAAACCATAAATCAATCTCATGGGATAACATGAATCATCTCAACTCATAAAAACATGCACAACAGTAGGTAACAAATCTATCTTAAAATATGAGCATGATTTAGCAACACAATGGGAAAACCAAAACCGCCCAGCCAAACCCGTTAACTCATATTTCTTCTCATCCAAGTATCTAACTTATAGATTCAAGCTTTCTAAACAAGTTAAAAAAACTTTTCAAACATTTGAAAAGCTTTTAAAATCATTTCCACTCACCGACAATGTAACACCCTAAAATTGGCCTAGAAATGTTACCACAATCTAAACTATAGGCTAATTGAATGCATGAATTAATCAATTTAAAGAAGAAAGAACATTAGCCATCCTTAAGATCAAATAAGTGAAATTAGAACCAAATTGAATTGAAATTAGAACTAGAAGGCACAAATGGAAGGATGGAAATGTGAACATGCAAAACACTAGAGTTTGCATGCAAATAGGATTAAATTAAAGGCCTTGACACATGTTCTCAATTGATGAGAACATGTGCCAATTGAGGATCACTCACGACAACATGGGGTAAGGAATAACAAAAATATTGTCAACCACCTCCCATTATTATCATCTTGGCGAAACTATTGAGAAAGAAAGGGGAGAGAAGAAGCTTCATGCAAACACCTTCAATCATGCTTTTGATTGATCCATTGATCAAATTTAGCTTGGATAAGGTATAATGCTTGATTTCAACATGTTATAGAATGTTTGAATCTTGAAATAATGATGTTCTTGTTGTATAAATTGAATTGGATGATTTCTATGTGTGTTAGGATTATGCTAGTTTCATTTTGAACTTGAAATTGTGAATACTAGTAACCAAATTGATAAAGGAAATATATATAGTTGCTTGAAAAATTTGAAAATATGTATATGGTTGAAAACAATCTTGATTTGGGACTGTTTTGATAGAGAAAATGTGTGAATATGCTAAATTTACATAGAACCATGTTTTGATCATGTTGGTAGATAAAATGAAGATTTAATTGAATAGATATGTTGCTGGAAAATGACTACACCTAATTGTACTAGTTAAATTAGGTAATGGACTGCCTAGTTGATGAAATGGATGTGTAAAGATGATCAAATAGATAAAATTAGGTTCAACATGATAATGCCCTATTTTAAGCACATAGCTAAGTGAATTAGAATGACCTAGACATGTAAGAACATGAGAATGAATTGAATTGACATGTTAGAACCTTGTTAAAATGAGTTAAGAAGCTAGAAATTCAACCTAGTGTAACCTGCCCATAAATGCTCTATTATGGGAAATAACTTTGTAAAATCACTATAAATTGTATATAATGAATTTATGGCTGAATGTTTTATGGACAACACCTTGATATGTCTAAATTCATTAGGAGAAAACATAACTTAATTATGGGTTGTATATTGAAATGTAGAGAAGAAACACTAGGGACAGTGCAAACTGTCCAGTATAGAAAAATGCCTTGTCTTTAAGTTAAAAATTGTATTAATTGGTAAAGAAATAAAATGAAAGCCATATATGTTTATAAATATATTTGTTATCTTTCCAACGGTGTAAACCAATTGAAATTCTGACGTACGGAATGGAAGTTATGCTTGATTAAGTGACTAGAGTGCAAGCTGCCTAGCAAAGAGTGATATAGGTAAATGTACACGGTTTTGTGGCAATTTGTAAAATATTTTGTAAACAGTTTTAGGACATTGATTATGTCTTGTTTTACATGAACTAGAATATTGATAAGTATAGTTAAGTGTGATGAAGAATGTACATGAACATGCTGCCAAATTTGTGTATGATATATACTTGTAATATAGTCTTGATTGAATGATTATATGAACTTGTTTTGAAATGTTTGTACTTGTAATGTAATAGAACCAGGAGTAAACTTGGTGGAAGAGGATAGATTGGATCCTCCTAAAGCTAAAAAAAAGGAGTGTGGATCCAAGACTAGCTAAGTTTGGAGTATTGTGAGTGTAGTTATCTTTAGTTAGTTATCTAACTAAATGCATACATGTTACATTCTTTAAATGTTAAATGAATCTAATCATGGACTTGACTTGATAAGGGAAGAATGACTAAAGTGATGCATTAAATTTGATCTCATCTTGTATACATGTTTTATTTGAATGATAAACATGTTTAAATGGTAACATTAGTGCTTGTATGTGTCATGATGCATGTGATAAATATCTAAAGAACTTGCTTGAATATCATCTCATCTTGATGAAATGAAACATGAAAATTACATGATATGTGAGCTATGGCTCAAATGGCATAAAGGCCTAATATGAAATGAACTTGCTTGACATGGTCTTGATCTTGAAACACTTGAATAAATGGTAAATTGAACAACCTTGGTAGCTAGTTGGACTAGGTAAAAGGGCATGCCTTAGAGTCTATAGCTCATTGTGTAAGTGTGGACTACGGTCCAGGGCTAAGGTCCCTATTTGGTGACAGACGGAGGGTACGTATGTGGTCTTTGGCGACAGTAGGAGGGTTTGACCAGCACTACGGTGCATCTTGTGGTGACAGTCGGTTGGAGACTCGATTACCTATACAAACTATGTACAAAGGGGTTGTTTAATTGATAACACATGAAATAACAATCCTACATCATATGTTACTTGTTTTGAAAGCCTTATATGATGTATGTTACTTTTCATGAAAGCCATGAGTTGTATTAATTACTTGTTTTGTAAGTTTGATTTGTTGGTGCTTGATTCAAAGATATAATTCCAATTACTTGTTACTTAATAGCCGAATGCTATGATCCTTAGCTAGGATTACTCTAATGCTTGATATCCTTGGCTAAGATTCTTCTAATGCTTGAAATCCTTAGCTAGGTCTATACTTGATTAAATGGCACATTAAACTTGACATAACAAGTGGTTAGATTTAATACTATCTCACTAAGTACATTTTTGTACTTATCACTCTCGTTTTCATTCTTCCAACTATAGGATAAAGGATACGAGTGTTGCTTGATCTTGAAGCCTGATTTCTTGAGCAAGAAGCAAGTAACACAAGCTTTGCCTAAGTATGGTTTCATACTTGTTTTGTATATCTCCTAGATTGGTTGCACTAGATTGTTTAGAGTGTAGATTGATCATGCATTTTGGAACTTGTATATAAAGTTCTTGATGGGCCTATTATGTTATGATCTTAGATAAAATTATGAAACATGTAATGAACTTAAACAACATGTAATGGATGATGTTTTTTGCGCATTTGATTACATATTGGAATAATCAAGTGTTTGAATTAAATTACATTGAAATTTGATTACTTTGTTTTTGAACTAGTTTGATTGAATGAATAGCAAATGTTTATGTATGTATACCTAGTTTTGTGTACCAATGATTAGAAATGACAATGCTAGAAATCGAAAGTCAAAATGAAATGAACCATGCCTTTGTTTGTACTTCATGATGTAGTTGACTTGGACTTATATGATCTTTCCGAATGCATAGGAATATAGTAAGGCTTGATTGAAAACAAGTTTATGGAGTTGTATGTATCTTGTGTTAATGGTTAATGTAAAAGAGAACGTATAAATCTTGAATAGAACTAGTTTCATGCTATTGAATGTTTAGATAATCATGTTAGTAATTTAGGATTAAGATGTCTAAATGTATAAAACTAAGGAACAATGAAATGAAATGAATTAGGTTGTTTGTCTTAAGTCATTAAAATAGGATTGGTTAAAAGATTGAATGTTGTAATTGAATTGTTTAAAGTAGTAACCTATAATGTAAGCATGAAAGGAAATAAATTATATGCCTTGTTGAATGCCTTAGTGATTTGAAATCAAAATGAATGAGTTGCTTGTTAGATAAGTAAGTATGATTGTTTACTTGTTTGTCTTTGCATGGCTTCTAATAAGGATGAGTTGTCTTGTTTGCTTTGTTTATTCTTGTATTGTTTGCTAGCCTTGCCTTGTCCTTGCTACTAAAGCTCCCAAGTTGGTTTGCATTTAATTGGTATCGGGTTTACATTTAATTTGTAGGACTAAACCGGCAATTTATCATAGATTCTAGGACCAAAGCGGGACTTGTATTGAATAGCTTGTGTCTTTTCTTATTAAACTGAATCCCTAATTGTTCTATTTGAACATAGAATGTCTGAAACAAGAATAGGTCGGGACAATGAAAGTCCTAAAGGCTCCTCGAATGAAGGAGATAGTGTGAGGATGGAACGGAATCCTCCACAACAACAAACTCAGCCTCGAGCACAAGCTGGTACTCAATAGGAAACTCCTGCTATCAATCCTGTGCAGCAAGAATGTCTTCCAAGTATGAAGGAGATGTTCAATCATCTTGTAACTGCTTTAAAACAAGACCATCCTATTGCCTCCTATTGTTGTGCCAAACAGAGCCCTGATTGACAAGTTAGCTCAACTTCGGCCTTATACTTTCACTGCACTGATGAAGCTAATCCCGAAGTTGCTGAGTACTGGTTAGAGGCCACTACTCGAATATTGACTAAGCAACTACCTTGTCCTGATGAGCACAAACTTGAATGTGCTATAGCCCTGTTGGCAGATGAAGCTTTAAGCTGGTGGGAAACCACTACCCTGACTGCTCCTGCTGAAGCCGTAACTTGAAAATTCTTCCTTAAGGAATTCAGGAAGAAATACATCAGTGAACAGTACCTGGCCGAGCGCCAAAACATTTCTTGTACCTCAAGCAAGGTGGCCGACCCAATGAACAATACGTGAGTCACTTCTACAAGTATTGCAAGTACGGGTCGGAATACATCAAAACCGAAGCTGATAAATGTCGGATGTTCATCGATAGACTGAATGATGAACTGAGTCCAATCTTCACTGCCCTGGGTATCACTGACTTCCAGAATTTTGTGAACTAGTTTATTGCAATCGAGGCAAAGATGAAGGCCTCTGAAAAATGCAGAAGTGGTAACTCCTAGAAAGATAAATGATCCAAAAATGACGACAAGCCTAATTGGCAGTCAAAGAAATCTAAACACTCCAAAGTTCACTCCTCGAATTACACCCTTATTCAGAAGAGCAATTATATATTGAAACCTCAAACAATAATCAAGTCTTCATCCCCGATCATCTTTGTTGATAGTACGGGGAATTCTGGCAAAGCTACTCATTATCCTACTTGCAAGTTCTGTCAGAAGCACCATACTGGGCAATGCAGAACTCAACAGAATTTGTGTTTCTTATGTGGAGCCTCAGATCATTATATTCGGGATTGTCCTATGAATCCTAACAAGGTTCCAAATCAAACTCCTGCAAATGCTAGTTCAACTCCTTCTGTTAGAAACAAGTGCCCAAGACAAGATCAGTCCGGGAATCAACGCAAAGGTAGAGGCCAACATTCGGCACCTACACACCAAGAATTCTGAGCCCCTACTCGAATCTACCACATTCGTGGGAAAAAGGAAGAAGAAGCATCCGATGTTATTGCAGGTACTGTTGAATTAAATTCAAGTCTTGCATATGCTTTGATTGATTCAGGATCTACCCACTCTTTTATATGTTCTTCTGTGATTGGGAAGTTAAACTTAAAACCCAAACTTGTTAAGACAAGCCTTGTAGTTTCAAACCCTATAGGAGGAAATATGCCTATTAACTTCTTTTGCAAGCAATGTCCTATAAGCATTCGAAATGTGCCTTTTCCCATAAACCTTTATGTCTTGCCTTCTTGTGAGTTCGATCTAGTGTTAGGAATAGATTGGCTAAGCAAACATGAAGCATGGATAGATTGCCAAAATAGGAGACTGTATCTCCGGGGATTAGGGAAGGAATCAATCCTCCTAATTGATAGAAAATCGACCTCAATCATTGTTGCCATGACTATGCAAGATGAACTTGAATTCGGCTTACCTAGTATGCCAATTGTATCTAAATTCATTGATATTTTTCCCGAGGAACTCCCTGGTCTCCCTCCAACCAGAGAAGTAGAGTTCAAGATTGAAGTTCAACCTGGAACAACTCTAGTGTCCATCACACCCTATCAAATGGCACCTGTTGAATCGAAAGAACTTAAGAAGCAATTCTAAGAGCTACAAGACAAAGGCTTTATTCGGCCTAGCTCATCTCCTTAGGGTGCTCCAGTCTTGTTCGTGAAAATGAAAGACGGACTATTAGACTCTGTATTGATTACAAACAATTGGACAAGCTTACTATCAAGAACCGGTATCCTCTCCAAGGATAAAAGATTTCTTCGATCAACTCAAGAATTCTTCGGTGTTCTTATTTCCGTTTATCCAAAGGATAGAAATTCTTGTCTGAAGGTCAAGTTCAATCTAGCTTGTTCTCGAGAATTAAAGAACTCTCGTAAACTGATCCAGGTCTTTAAAAATACATATCCAAGCTGGACTTTGAGTCTAATTCTGACTTCTCCCTCAATTCAAATGGACTCCTCTATTTTACGGATAGAGTATGTGTTCCTAACAATGAGGAACTAAAACAAGAAATGTTACATGAAGCTCACCAAAGCTCTTTATCAATTCACCCGGGATCTGTTAACATGTACAAGGATCTAAAGCCATTATACTGGTGGTCGGGTATGAAATTAGCTATCACAGACTTCGTATCGAAGTGCCTACCTTGTCAAAGGGTTAAAGCTGAGCATCAAGTCCCTACTGGATTACTCCAACCAATCAAATTCTCTCAGTGGAAATGGGATCAGATTACAATGGATTTCGTTACTGGCCTTCCTTCCACTCCAAGAAAGAATGATGTTGTATGGGTGATTGTTTATAGATTCAAAAAGTCTACTCACTTCATCCCTGTTCGAATGAACATGATCTTGGAAACCTTAGCCTAGCTATACATCCGTAAAGTGATTCGATTACATGGTGTACCTATAGCTATAATCTTTGATCGTGATCCTAGATTTGCCTCTCGATTCTGGAATTCCTTGAAGAAGGCTCTCGAAGCTAAAGTGCATCTTAGTACAGCCTTTCATCCTCAGCCAGATGGACAATCTGAAAGAATCATTCAAGTACTCAAAGATATGCTACGTTCTTGTGTTATAGACTTTGAAAAGAATTGGGAGAAATATCTACCCCTAGTAGAGTTTTCTTACAACAATAGCTATCAGACATCTATTTAGATGGCTCCCTTCGAAGCTCTATATGGAAGAAGATGTAGAACTCCTTTGTGCTGGTCTGAATTGGGAGAAAGCAAGGTTTTAGGACCTCAATTGCTTAGAGAAACCGAAGATCAAGTGAAGATCATACATGATCGATTAAAGGCAGCTTTCGATAGGCAGAAAGCTTATGCTGACTTGAAAATGAGAGTATCCAATACAATGTTGGAGACAAGGTCTTCCTCAAATTTTTCCTTGGAAAAAAAGTCTTCAGATTTGGAAGAAACTGAAAGCTCAGCCCTCGGTTTATCAGACCATTTGAAATCATTGAAAGAATTGGTCCAGTGGCTTATCGATTGGCACTTCCTAGTGAATTCGATAAGATCCACAATGTCTTCCATGTTTCCATGCTCAGGAAATATAGGTCTGATCCATCTCATGTTCTTGAACCCGAAGAGGTGGAATTGAATCCCGATCTATCATATGAAGAAGAGCCTATTCAGATACTTGACAAGGAAGTCAGAAGACTTCGAAACAAGAATGTTCCTCTTGTCAAAGTCTTGTGGAGAAATCACAAGGTAGAAGAGGCAACATGGGAATCTAAAGAAGTCATGAAGAAGCAATACCCTCACCTATTCGATTCAGGTAAATTCGAGGAAAAAATTATTTTAAGGGGAGGAGAATTGTAACACCCTAAAAATTAGCCTAGAAATGTTACCACAATCTAAACTATAGGTTAATTGAATTCATAAGCTAATCAATTTAAAGAAGAATGACAATAGCCATCCTTAAGATCAAATGGTGAAATTAGAACCAAATTGAATTGAAACTAAAACTAGAAGGCATAAATGAAAGGATGGAAATGTGAACATGCAAAACTCTATAGATTGCATGTAAAATTTAATTAAATGGAGTCCTTGACACATGTTCTCATTGGAAGAGAACATGTGCCAATTTGGATGATGACTCATGGCTAAGGAGAATAATGACCAAACATATTGTCATCTTCCTCCCATTATCACCATCTTAGCCGAACTATTGAGAGAGAAAGGGGAGAGAAGAGCTTCATTCAAACACCTTCAATTCATGCTTTTTGATTCATCCATTGATCCAATTTAGGTTGGAGAAGGTATAATGCTTGACTTTACATGTTATAGATCGTTTGAATAGGCAAATGATGATGCTCTTGCTGCCTAGATGGAATTGGATGATTTCTATGTGTGTTAGGAGCATGCTAGTTTCATTTTGAACTTGAAATTTTAGATACTAGTAACCAAATTGATAAAGGAAACACATCAAAACAAAATTGATAAAGGAAATACATCAAAAACGAAGCTGATAAATTGTTTATAAAGACAATTTTGTTAGCTTTCCAACAGTGTAAACAAATTGAAATTATGACGTACGGAATGGAAGTTATGCTTGATTAAGTGACTAGAGTGCAAGCTGACTGACAGTAGCAGTATAAGCAATTGCACACTGTTTTGTGGCAATTTGCAAACTATTTTGTAAACTGTTTTAGGACATGGATTCTCTCTTGTTTTACATGAACTAGAATATAGATTAGTATAGTTAAGTGTAATGAATAATGTACATGAACATGCTGCCAAATTTGTGAATGTTGTATACTTGTAACCTAGTCTTGAATTGAATGACTTTGTGATCTTGTTTTGACATGTTTGCACTTGTAATGTGATAGAAACATGAGTAAAAATGGTGGAAGAAGATAGAGTGGATCATCCTAAAGCCAAGAACAAAGGAATGTGGATCCAAGACTAGCTAGCTTGGAGTATTGTGAGTCTAGTTGGTCATAACCAAATGCATACATGCTACATTCTTCAAATGTTGAATGAATCTAATCATGGACTTGACTTAGTAAGGGAAGAATGACTAAAGTAAGGCATGAAACTTGATCTCAACTATGTATGCATGTTTGATTCGATTGATAAGCATGTTGGTGGTAACATTAGTGCTTGTATGCTTCATGTGGCATGTGATCAATGTTTAAAGAACTTGCTTGTAATGTTGTCACACTTGATGAAATGAAACATGAAAACTACATGATATGTGAGCTATGGCTCAATGGCCTAAGGGCCTAATATGAAATGAACTTGCTTGACATGAACTTGATCTTGAAACACTTGAATAAATGGTAAATCGGACAACCTTGGTAGCTAGTTGGACTAGGTAGAAGGGCATGCCTTAGAGTCTAGAACTCATTGTGTAAGGGTGGACTACAGTCCAGGGCTAAGGCTCCTATTTTGCAACAGACAGAGGGTACGTATGTGGACTTTGGTGATAGTAGGAGGGTTTGACTAGCACTACGGTGCATCTTGTGGCGATAGTAGGTTGGAGACTCGATTACCTATACAAACTAAGTACCAAGGGGGTTGTTTAATTGATAATACATGAAATAACAATCCTATATCATATGTTACTTGTTTTGAAAGCCTTAAATTAAATGTTACTTGTCATGTAAGCACGACTTTCTTGATTGCTTGCTTTTTAAGCATGATGTGCTTGATTCATAATATAAATTCTTGATTCTTGTTCTTGATAGCCGAATGCTATGATCCTTAGCTAGGATTACTCTAATGCTTGATATCCTTAGCTAGGATTCTTCTAATGCTTGAAATCCTTAGCTAGGTCTATACTTGATTAAATGACATATGAAACTTGACATAACAAATGGTTAGATTTAGTACTACCTCACTAAGTACATTTTTGTACCTATCACTCTCGTTTTCATTCTTCCCAACTACAGGATAAAGGATATGAGTGTTGCTTGATCTTGAAGATTGATTTCTTTAGAAAGAAGCAAGTCACACAAGCTTTGCCTAAATATGGTTTCATACTTGTTTTGTATATCTCCTAGAATGGTGGCACTAGATTGTTTAGAGTGTAGATTGATCATGCATTTTAGTACTTGTATATAAAGTTCTTGATGGGCCTATTATGTTATGAATTTAGTAACAAGTATGTAATGAACTTAGATAACATGTAATGGATGATGTTTTGCTGCACATTTGACTGCATATTGGAATGATCAAGTGTTTGAATTAAATTACATTGAACCATTCGATTACTTTGTTTTTGTGAACATGTGAATGATTGAATGAATAGAATGAATGTTTATGTATGTACACCTAGTTTTGTAGCTGCCAATGGTTAGAAATGACAATGCTAGCTTGCTTGGATCGAAAGTCAAAATGAAATGAACCATGCCTACTTGTCTTGCCACTCGAATGATGTAGGTGTTGTCTTAGGTTAGTATGATGCTTGCCGAATGCATAGGAATAGAGTAAGGCTTGATTGAAAACAAGTTTATGCAATTGTATGTGTCTTGTGTTACTGGCCGAATGTATGAGTTAGTATTAGTTTCATGCTATTGAATGTTTAGATAATCATGCTTAATAAGTATAGGATTGAGATGTCTAAATATATACAAACTAAGGAACCTTGAATTGAAATAAAGCATGTTGGTACTCTTAAGTCATTCGAATAGGATGGGTTATCAAAGATTGAATGTTGTAATATGAATCATGAAAGTAGTAACTTGTAATAAAAGCATGAAAGGAAATAAATTAGAAGCCTAATTGAATGCCTTAGGATGATTTGAAATCAAATATTAGTTGCTTGTATGATAAGTAAGTATGATTGGTTGCTTGCTTGTCCTTGTATGGCTTGTATTGCCTTGCATTGTCCTGTTGCTTGCTTTAATGTAACGCTCCCGAGCCAATTTGCTACTAGCCCGGGTAGGGGGTGTTACACTATAAGTATCATCTTGCAACAGGGATACAACACATCTAAGCTTACGAGCATAATTACACCCCATTTGCTCCAAAATCTAAATAGTGCTGGCCATCTACCCCTCGAATGCCTCGGTTGCCAACCCTCTAAACTCAACACCTCCCAAACTATGCAGCATTCCAATAGCAACCCCGTTTGCACAACAGCTGGTGCAGGCACATGCACTCCAGCAACGATAGCTTGAAAAGCTTCGGTCATCGCCTGAATTAAAGGTCTCATATCACCCAACACTTGCTCATCTAGCGCATGTGGTACTTTTTCCACACCCTCAAGTGGATTAGGCGGAAGAGGTGGCAGACCTCTAGGAGGTATAACATTCTCCTCATTTCCTTGCCCAACGACAACAACAATCGTGCCAGACCTTAATTCTCTCCTCGGTCCCATCATGCTAAAATATCTAAGGCATGATAATGCACCAAAATAAAATAATCAGGCCTGCTTCAAGTAAGGATCCAAGACTTTTATTTTAAATCAAAACATTTCATATTATAGTAATAAGGCATTGTGTCCCAATGCATACCCCAACATAGCATATAACAACCTACGTGCATAGCAAACAACATAGATCAACTAATAACATCATCCCAATTATCGCAAACCTAGCTCTAATACCACTAAATATAACCCTCTTGACCCGGCCTAGTTGCAAGACCGAGTCGAACAAGCTACATTGGGTTTGTCGAAACAAACCCGAAAAGATTTAACTTGAATCACGTCCATTTTTTCTTATCTAGGTGCAACATTATAACCTAAGGTGTGCACTATTGCTAGTGGGTGAAACTCAACTTAATCGACTTGGAATCGACATCCAATTACAATTTAGGGACCAAATTGCAATTATGGAAAATTACAGGGACTTATTCCATTTTGAAGTTACCAAACATTAATTAGTCAAGTTACATGCTCATACGGAAAATTCTAGCTTAAAACAACCATCCAATCTCACCCAATTGCATACATAACCATTAGGGACCAAAAGAGAAGAATATGAAACTCAGACTACACTTTAACTAACAAAATAGACACCCGTATCGGTACATGAGCAGGTGTATCAGTACACTTGCTCCAATAAAAAAATCAAGATTCTAGTAGCTCAAAACTGTGCCGATACGCCATTCCTAAATTCAATGGCTCATATCGAAACGCCAATATGTGTACCGAAACCCAGGCTCAGGTTAAGCTTACGCGTATCGGTACACCATCACGCATACTGAAATGCATGGATCTGAAATGTCCCAAATTGATGGATTTTCATGTTTTCATGAATACAATCACACACTAACATGCCTTGAATATAACCACAACCATATTAGGGAACAATCCATTCCAAAACATCACAGGTTCAAGACCAAAACATAACATCATACTTCAACCAAGAATCTAGAGGCATGCTTCCTAGAATCAAACCATCCAAAGCATGAAACATAAATCCAAAGCATTAGCCAAACATATAAGGCCAATTATATCTCCAAAACAATATAGCAAACTTGCTCAAACAAGGAGTTTAGCAAAAACCCTCCCAAAATAACAATGAACCCATTGCCTTTATTAGTACTAGTCTAGTTCTAAACCATACATTTAATATCCGAAGTCCTTGGATTTCCTTTTCTTGCTCGTTGCCTCCGACCTTTAGTTCTTTACATTGATGGAAAAATAGAGCGTAAGCACACTAGGCTTAGTGAGGAGTGCTCAAATAGCACACCATCAATGCATTTTAAAACCATTTTCCAAACCACATTGAAATCACCATTTCAATCGTTTTATAAAACATCATGCCTTGAAAACCATGCACTTAACATTTCCAAAAACCAGCATATTAAACCATATGCTACATGTATCATGGATTAACAGAAAATCCCATTTGCTAAACCTCAATTTAAGATTTCCCATGCATAACACCCATATGCAAGGCTTAACGATTGAACATGTATAAATCAACATTATACAACAACATCCTTCACAGGATACATAAACAATTATATTGGCTTTCAAGTGATCGTAAACCAAGTTCCACTTTACAAAATATTACATCAGATACACAGATTCAACAAGTGTCCTCTAACACTTCATGTCATCTCAACCAGAATTAAGGTACTTTCACAACCAGGTACTATCACAACCCAAATCATCGGCTAGACGCATAATCCACTAACGGGAGTCTTCGATACCATATAACCCCACAACCATTAGGGTACTGGTGGTGGAGTTTTCGGTACACATAAACATCTCAACACCCGAGGTGACTTATTTATAGTGCACTATCAATCCTATGGCCGATCAACTATATCTGATACATTTTAAACCACATCACATGCAAATATAATTCATTATTAAACTGGTACCTCACTATTTTTATATGCAACATTAAAACCATTTTCTAATACATTAAACCATGTATTACATGTATTCCACATACTTACATGGATCATTTACCAAATGCATCTATCATCAATGTACGATCAAAATTAGTATAAACCATACTCAAAACATACTTAAACAGTAGGTACCATGTAATTCGAAAACAAGTGCATAAAAATAAATTCTGTAATACCTCAAAATTTTGGGTAGTGACCAAAATGAATAAAATGAAAGTTTGAGGACTAAAGTATAAAGTTAGTAAAGTTTAGGGACTAAATTGTAATTTTCAAAAGTTATGTATTTTAGTCCCGTAAATGAATAGTTTACCCCCAAGAATGATGTTTTTGCGTTACTCGGATTTTTGGTACAGAATTTGTGTTAAAAGCTATAAAGAGTTGAAAATCGAGAAGAATTCAAATAATCGGATCGAATTGAATAATTGAGATATTTTATTAAAAGATAAGGCAAGTTTAAAAATATTTTTTACATGCCTTATTTTAGAAGAATTTAATATGGACCATTGGATTAAATTAGATTTTTCGTGATAAATATGAGTCGTTAGATAAAAATGGCAAGGTTGTAATTTTGGAAAATGGCAAGGGCAAAATTGGTAACTGCTAACTTGATGGTTTATTTTTGACCCTTGGATGAATAAATTAATATGTGGCAGTATGAGAGGCACTGGATATCAAGTGTAACACCCCAAATCCTAGGTTAGAAGTATTGGAATTAAATTGCATAAGTTGATAGCTTAATTGAATTTATAATTAAGCTAAATTGATTAGTTAAGGGCCTAATTGAAAGAATGTATTAGATTAGTGATCAAATTATAAAGGATCAATTTGAATTAAAGGAGAAAGAAGGGGAATGCATGCTAAATTCCTTGTTTCCCCTAATGCCCTTGATTAAGTTAATATTAAGGATTAAGGGGCATTTTAGACAATGCACAAATCCAATAACATGGATTTGTTGTTGTCATCTTCTCCATTATCCCTTGTTTGCCGAAAAAGAGAGAAAGAAAAGTGAGAGAAAGAAAGCTAGGGAAAACACCATTGGAGAAGGAATCAAGCTTGCATGTGTAGTACTTTTTCATTGAAATTAAAGCTAGAAGCAAAGTAAATATGATTCTTCTTGTGTTCAATTGAATAGGCATCTAAAATTATTGAATTGGACTATTTTGATGATTATAGATGGAATTAGATATTGAATATGTTGTTAGATGATTGAATGGTTGCAGAATTATGTGAAATTGAAGAATGAACACTAGGTACAATGCTCGAAATTATGTGTTTATGCTAGTGTAATAAGCTAGGTAGCTGGAAAATTGAATTGTGATATTGAAGAGAGAATTTAATGAATAGAACTTACAATTGAGCTATAGAATTAATGAATTGATGATGAGCATGATTAGGTATTGTAAAGAAGGTGTTAAACAAATTGAATTGTTAGCAAACAATGCTGGAAATGGAAGATAAAAGCATGAACATAGACATGTAGTCTAGAAACTATTTTGTGGAATTGAAATTGAGTAAACATGCAAGATTAGGCATTGTAACCAACTTGCCCTGTTTTGGAAGCCTTGATTAATGGATTAACATTGACTCAACATGATTAAGATATCATATGAAATGAATTATAGGGTCAAAACATTGGTTAAAATGAATTAAAGGCATTAAAATGTAATTAGATGCAATCTGCCCAGAATTGCTCTGTTTTGGGCAGTCACTTTGAAAATTCACCAAAATTTGTATATATCAAATTCAGGGCTGAAATTTTAATGACATGATCCTTAGAATGTCTATTTTCATTAGGTGAAAACAGAACTGAAAACTGGGTCCTCTGCTGGAAACTGTAAATAGGAATTGCTGGACAGTGCAAACTGTCTAGGCAGTGTAAATTCCCTCTCTTTGAACAAAACCTTGTATTAATTGGCCAATAACTAAAATGCAAGTATTACATAGACTTATAGGAAACTTTGTAATATTTCTAATGGTGTATAGCAATCGAAATTCCGACGTACGGATTAAAAGATATTGTCATTTAAAGGGACAGTGTGCAAACCAGCAAAGCGTGATGTCTAGGCGATTTTGGGACTGTTTTTGCACCTAAATGCAAATTGTTTCTAAAACAGTGTTGGGACATTGTAATCTGTCCAATTATGTATTAAAATGAAGTAATAACAATGTGGAGATAAATTGGTAAGAAATGTTTAAAATGAAGCATAAAAACTGTAGCTAAATGTTAGGTAAAATGTGATAACATTGCTACTATGATTGTATGATATATTGTGCTTGTTTTTTATGAAATGTGTATAGTTATGCTTGCTAGACCAAGGCCAACAAGTTATAGAAGAAGAGGATAGGAGTGGACATCCCAAAGCTAGAGGCAAAGGGATTTGGATCCAAGATAATTGAATTGCTAGGAGTATTGCGAGTGTAACAATGCTTAGGGTTAGGACTAGGTCCTAACCAACCTTGTTATTGTTTAATTCAATGTTATTGCCATGTAACACTACTTAGAAAGTATCTGGCTAATCAAGGGAAGAATGGCATGTATGATAACTTGTTTGATGCCATGATCTATGTGTTACTTGGGTGTTAAGCAAATGTAATGAATTGTGTGTCATGTTGCATTGCTTATGCCAAAGGTATTGAATGCATGCTTGCTTGGAGAATAAGGTACGAACATTGCATACATATGCTTGTGTTTGTGAATGCTATTCATGGCTGATTGAAATGAATTGAACAAGGATACTACTTTGAATTCATGCTATTCGAATGGCATTGATGGTTTTGTATTGGGAGTTATGACTCCATAAGCCTAAGTGCTTGGCCTTTAAAGGTTATAATGTTGTATTGGACCATGAAATGTATAAAGCTTAAATGAAATGGATAATCAACAACCTTGGTAGCTAGTTTGATAGATAGGAGGGCATGCCTTAGAATCTTGAGCTCATTTTGGTACGACGGTACATATTGGCACTACGGTGCATATTGGCACTTCGGTGCATATTGTTAAGATTTGATTATCTAGTAAGCTACTTACCAAGGATGTTGAAAGATGACTTAATAATTCAAATGACTATTGCTTGTATTGTAAGAAACTTGTATGAACTTCTTTTCTTTGAAAGAAGACACATAAATGGATGTACAACTAGTTACTTTCATGAAAGAAATGTATAAATGAATGGCTTTGTGTATGAATGCCTAATTGGTGATTAGAGTTTTTGATTGCTTGTCACATAAGAAAGATGATCGAATGGTACATGTGTATTATGATGTATGTTTCTTGTCTTCTAAGCAAGTGTTCGAATGATATGCTGTGATTACATGTTGGATGTTGCTATGATTGAATGGGTGATATGTGAAACTTGCCTATTTTTTCCTCCTTGCAATTCAAATGGTACATGATTTATGGTGATGGTCTTGATTATTTGGATTACATGTAAACTTTGAAATGTATACTTGGAAAATTGGCTAGACTTAGTGTTACCTCACTAAGTACATAACTTGTACTTACCACTCTACTCTTCAGTCTTCCCATAACAGATTAAAGAATACTTCAAGAGGATATCTTAGGTTTGAAGCAACACTTGAGGCAAGCTTAAAAGTATGAATTCATACTCTTTGTATACTCCTAGTTTGGTGGCACTAGATTTTGTAATAGGTAGTCTTGATCATGCATTTGAATATGTGTTTAAGACTAGTTTGTATAATGTTTTGATGGGCCTATTATGTAACCTATTTGGAAGATTTAATCTATGTATATGAACCATGATAATATGTATATATGAATTAGATGTTGTGCGCAAATTATGATGGAAATTCAATGTTGTTGAATCTTGTTTAAATTGAATGTTAGACCAATGTCTATGTCCATGCATTTGATCCTATGTTGTTAGCATGTTTTGGCTATAACAAGTTTGAGGCTAAGGTATATTAAGCATGCATTATCAATATACTAGCCAAGTATGCTATGAAATATGATGACTTGAATGTAAAGAAACAATTGAAATGAGGTTAGGAATTACATGTTATTCGAATAGGTATATGAAAGTGTAAAGAATGTAAATTGCATGCTTTGTAATGATCATGTTGAAAGATTGAATAAGTAGTTTCTTAAGATGCAAGTAAGCTAGTTAAGACATGTTTAGAGATCACCTAGTGTATTTCGAATAAGGTTATTAGAATTGTAGTAAGAATGAAAGTTATACCATGTTTAATAGTAACTTAAAGTGAAGTTTGCCACTCTTTTGTTTGTTGATTGAATGATGTATGTAATTTGAATGGAATGGTAATATGATAATAGTAACTTAGGTTATAAGTATGAAATGGAACAAAATGGTACCTAAGTTAGTATGCTATGTATGTTGGTTTTTGTTTAATATGGCGTGCTTGTATGTATTGTTTGTATTGAAAGGTTTAGAGTTTGTTACTTGCGCATCAAGGCAAGTATCCTGAGGTTACTTGTTCGACAAGTAACCTATCTATTTTTTTGCTTTCATTTTTGTTCTGGTAATGCTCCTGAACCGGGTTACGGCTAACCCGGGGATGGGGTGTTACATTTATTGGTAGTTAGAGCTTTTTTGGTTGATTCTATAAGTTCATTTGCATCATATAGGATATTGTGCCACTTATGAGACTTGATATAAGCTTTTGTTGTTGCATAAATGTGCAAATGTGATAACTAAGACTCTAATTGTTCTGATTGAACTAGAATGTCATAAACAAGATTGGATCGGGATAGTGAAAGTCCCGTAGGCTCCTCGAACGAATGAGACAGTGTGATGATGGAATAGAATCCTCCTCAACAGCAAGCTCAACATAAATCTCAGGCTGCTGCTCAACAGGAATCTCCTACTATCAATCTTGTGCAGCAAAAATGTCTTACAAGTATGAAAGAGATGTTCAATCATCTCGTAACTGCCCTAAAACAAGATCACCCTATTTCCCCTGCTGTTATTGTGCCAAATCGAGCCCCTATTGACAAGCTGTCTCAACATCGGACATATACCTTAATTGGCATCGATGAGGCTAATCCAGAAGTAGCCGAGTATTGGTTAGAGGCCACTACTTGCATTATGAAGAAACAATTGCCATGTCCTGATGAACATAAACTCGAGTGTGCCTTCACTCTGTTGGCAGACGAAGCATTGAGCTGGTGGGAAACCACTACCCTGACTGCTCATGCGGAGTCTATTACTTGGAAGTTCTTCATTGATGAGTTTAGGAAGAAATATATCAGCGAACAATATATGGCCGAGAGCCAAAAATGATTTTTGTATCTCAAACAAGCTGGCTGACCTATCGAGCAATATGTGAGTGACTTTTGCAAATATTGCTAGAATATATCAAAATCGGGGCCAACAAGTGTCGAATGTTCATCGATGGGTTAAATGATGAATTAATACTGATATTCTCTGCCTTGGATATTACCGACTTCCAGAATTTGGAAAACTGGGTCATTGCTACTGAGGCGAAGATAAAAGCCTAAGAAAGACGCAAGAGCGGACACTCCTGGAAAGACAAATGACTTAGGAACAATGATAAGCCACACTGGCAATCAAAGAAGTCCAAACATTTCAAGGGACACTCTTCAAACTATACCCCTAATCAAAAGAGTAGTTACATCCCAAAACCTCAAACGGTTATAAAGACTTCAGCCCCTGTTATTTCTGTTGATAGCACGGGGAATCAGGCTAAAGCTACTCAATATCCTCTTTGCAAGTTCATGCATAAACATCATACTGGCCAGTGCAAAGTTCAACAGAATTTATGCTTTTCATGTAGAGCCTCTAGTCATTATATTTGGGATTGTCCTCAGAATCCCAACAAGGCTTTGAATCGAACTTCTGCAATTGCTAGCTCAGCTCCTCCTAACCGAAACAAAGCACCCAGACAAGCTTAGTCCAGGAATCAGGGGAAATAGAAGGGCCCCTATTCGAATACTCCAACTCATTAGGAGTCTCGAGCCTCTGCTCGTATGTACCACATTCGTGGTAAAGATGATGAAGAAGCTCCCGATGTTATCGCAGGTACCATTGAGTTATATTCCAGTCCTGCATATGCTTTAATTAATTCGGGGTCTACCCATTCATTTGTTTGTTCTGCCTTGATCAACAAGTTAAAATTGAAATCCAAAATTATTGAATCAAATCTTGTAGTTTCGAATCTATTTAGGGGAAAACGCCCATTAACTTGCACCACAAGCAAGCTCCCTTGACCTTTCGAAATATCCCAATTCCTATTGATCTTTATGTCTTACCATATTGTGAACATGATTTGATATTGGGGTTAGATTGGTTAAGTGAACACGAGGCCTGGGTAGATTGCCAAAATAGGATATTATATCTCCGGGGTTTAGGGAAAGAATCCATTCTCTTAATAGACAAGAAACCAACTTCCATCTTTGCTAAGATGATTCGCCAAGATAAAATTGACTTCGGTTTGCCTAACATGCCTGTTGTTTCTGAATTCACTGATGTTTTTCCTGGGGATCTCCCTAGTGTCCCTTCGACCAGAGAAGTAGAGTTCGGGATTGAAGTTCAGCCTGGAATAGCTCTGGTGTCCATTATACCCTATAGAATGGCACCTGTTGAGTTGACAGAATTAAAGAAGCAACTTCAGGAGTTGCAAGATAAAGGTTTTATACGGCCTAGCACTTCTTATTGGGGTGCACCGGTTTTATTTATAAAGAAGACAGATTGGACTATGCGGGTTTGTATTGATTACCGTCAACTAAAAAACTCACTATCAAGAACCAGTATCCCCTGCCCAGCATTGAATATCCTTTTGATCAACTTAGGGATGTTGCCGTATTTTCTAAGATCGACCTTAGATCGGGGTACTATCAAATGAAAGTGAATGAACAAGACATGCCCAAGATAGCCATTCGTACTCGATATGGCCACATTGAATTCCTCATAACGCCATTCAGGTTAACGAATGCTCCGGCTTCTTTCATGGATCTCATGAATCGGGTATTCAAGCCCTATCTCGATAAATTCGTAGTTGTCTTCATCGATGACATTTTGGTGTACTCTCGGAATAAGGAGGAACATACTGAACACCTACGAATTGTCTTGCAAACACTCCGAGAACATCAATTGTATGCCAAGTTCTCCAAATGTGAATTATGGTTACCAGAAGTTTCTTTCCTCGGCCATGTTATCTCGGCTGAAGGAAATAAAGTCGATCCAAGCAAGATTCAGTCTATTCTGAATTGGAGACCTCCGAAGAATGTAAGCGAGGTCCGAAGCTTTCTCAGTTTAGTCAGGTATTACAAAAGATTTGTTAAGGGCTTTTCCTCTATTGTCGCAAGTCTTACCAAGCTTACTCGCAAAGATACGCCTTTCGTTTGGTCGGAGAGCCAACAACGAAACTTCGATCAACTTAAGCAAGCCCTAACTTATGCCCCGGTACTCATCCAACCAGAATCGGGCAAAGAATTCACTGTTTACAGTGATGCTTCTCATTTAGGAATCGGTTGTGTCCTGATGCAAGATGGGAAAGTAATTTCTTACGCTTCAAGGCAATTGAAGCCACACGAGTCTAATTATCCAACACATGATCTGGAACTAGCAACTATCATGTTTGCTCTCAAGATATGGAGACACTATCTATATGGAGAGAAATGCAATCTATTTACCGATCACAAATGTCTCAAATACCTCCTAACATAGAAGGACTTGAATCTGAGGCAACGAAGATGGCTCGAATTACTTAAAGATTACGACTTGGTTATCGACTATCATCCGAGGAAAGCAAACGTAGTCGCAGACCATACTCGAGTAATTCCTAAATCTAGAATTTTGATTAAATTCATTTGAATCATACCTTCTCTTGTTTTGCAAACAATGAATTTAGAGTTTCCTTAAACTATAAGTTACTATTCAAACATTCCTTGAAATACAAGTAACACATTCGAATGAGAATTGAGCCTAAAAATACTTGTAACCATTGAAAATCGAATATTTCTTAGCTTGTAAGAAACCATTCGAACAATGTCGTGTTCTTCAAGGAACAATTCGAAAAATGCCTTGCATTGCAAGAAATCTATTGAAAATCATTCTAATGACTTTGTTAAAGCATTCGTAGCTACTACGGCTATCAATGCTCATTTCTGACTATCCAATAGCTAGAAATTTTTGTCTGAACTTCAAGTTCAATCTGATTTCATCTCGAGAATTAAAGAATTCCAACAAGTTGATCCATACCTTTAGACGATTATATCTAAGCTTGCTTTTGAGTCTAGCTCTAACTTCTCCCTCAAGTCAAATGGACTCCTCTATTTCAAAGATAGAGTTTGTGTTCCTAACAATGAGGAATTAAGACAATAAATGTTGAATGAAGCTCATCAAAGTTCTTTCTCGATCCACCCTAGATCGGTTAAGATGTATAAGGACCTAAAGCCACTATACTAGTGGCCAGACATGAAATCTGCAATCACAGATCTGCAATCACAGACTTCGTATCCAACTGCTTAACTTGTCAAAGAGTCAAAACTGAGCATCAAGTCCCTACTGGACTGCTCCAACCTATTGAACTTCCCTAGTGGAAGTGGGATCGAATTACTATGGACTTTGTCATCGACCTTCCTTCTACTCCAAGAAAGAATGATGTTGTATGGGTGATTGTTGATAGATTCACTAAATCTACTCACTTCATCCCTGTTCGTATGAACATGAGCTTGGAAACCCTTGCCGAGTTGTACATTCGTGAAGTGATTCAGTTACACGGTGTACCTACAGCAATTATCTTCGATCGTGACCCTCGATTTGCTTCTCGATTATAGAATTCTCTATAGAAAACTCTACGAGATAAAGTACATCTTAGTACAGCCTTTCATCCTCAATCGGAGAGAATTATTCAAGTGTTAGAAGATATATTACGAGCTTGTGTTATTGATTTCAGAAAGAATTGGGAGAAATCCCTACCTCTTGTAGAGTTTGCCTAAAACAATAGCTATCAATCGTCTATTCAAATGGCACCATTTGAAGCTCTATATGGTAGAAGATGTAGAACCCCCTTATGTTGGTCTGAATTGGGAGAAAGCAAAGTATTGGGACCTCAATTTCTTTGAGAAACCGAAGAACAAATCAAGATCATTCACGATCGATTAAAGGCAGCTTTCGATAGACAAAAAGCGTATGCTGACTTGAAAATGAGAGATATCCAGTATGCTATTGGAGACAAAGTCTTCCTAAAGGTCTCACCTTGGAAGAAAGTGCTCAGATTTGGAATAAAAGGGAAGCTCAGTCCCTGATACATCGGACCATTTGAAGTTATTGAAATAATTGGTCCAATGGCCTATTGATTAGCTCTTCCTAGGGAATTTGATAGAATACATAATGTCTTCCATGTTTCGATGCTCAGAAGGTATCGATTTGATCCTTCACACATTCTTGAGCCAGAAGAAGTAGAACTGAATCCAAATTTGACCTACGAAGAAGAACCTATTTAGATTCTTGACCGGGAAGCAAGGAAGCTTCAGAACAAGATTGCCCCCTTGTTAAGATTTTATGGAGAAATCATATGGTGGAAGAAGCTACCTGGGAATCTGAAGAAGTCATGAGGAAGCAATATCCTCACCTATTCGATTCAGGTAAATTCGAGGATGAATTTAATTTAAGGGGGGGAATTGTAACACCCCAAATCCTAGCTTAGAAGTATTGGAATTAAATTGCATAAGTTGATAGCTTAATTGAATTTAGAATTAAGCTAAATTGGTTAGTTAAGGGCCTAATTGAAAGAATGTATGAAATAAGTGATCAAATTATAAAGGATCAATTTGAATTAAAGGAGAAAGAAGGGGAATGCATGTTAAATTCCTTGTTTCCCCTAATGCCTAAGTTAATATTAAGGATTAAGTAAGGGGCATTTTAGACAATGCACAAATCCAATAACATGGATTTGTTGTTGTCATCTTCTCCATTATCCCTTATTTGCCGAAAAAGAGAGAAAGAAAAGTGAGAGAAAGAAAGCTAAGGAAAACACCATTGGAGAAGGAGTTAAGCTTGCATGTGTAGTAATTTTTCATTGAAATTAAAGCTAGAAGCAAAGTAAGTATGATTCTTCTTGTGTTCGAATGAATTGGACTGTTTTGATGATTATTGAATTGGACTGTTCTGATGATTATGGATGGAGTTAGATATTGAATATGTTGTTAGATGATTCAATGATTGTAGAATTATGTGAAATTGAAGAATGAACACTAGGTACAATGCTGGAAATTATGTGTTTATGCTAGTGTAATAAGCTAGGTTGCTGGAAAATTGAATTGTGATATTGAAGAGATAATTGAATGAATAGAGCTTAAAATTGAGCTATGGAATTAATGAATTGATGATGAGCATGATTAGGTATTGTAAAGAAGGTGTTAAACAAATTGAATTGTTAGCAAACAATGCTGGAAATGGAAGATAAAAGCATGAACATAGACATGTAATCTATAAACTATTTCGTGGAATTGAAATTGAGTAAACATGCAAGATTAGACATTGTAACCAACTTGCCCTGTTTTGGAAGCCTTGATTAATGGATTAAAATTGACTCAACATGATTAGGATATCATATTAAATGAATTATAGGGTCAAAACATTGGTTAAAATGAATTAAAGGCATTAAAATGTAATAAGATGCAGTCTGCCCAGAATTGCTCTGTTCTGGGCAGTCACTTTGAAAATTCACCAAAACTTTTATAGATAAAATTAAGGGATGAAATTTTAATGACATTATCCTTAGAATGTCTATTTTCATTAGGTGAAAACAGAACTAAAACTAGGTCCTATGCTGGAAACTGTAAATAGGAATTGCTGGACAGTGCAAACTGTCCAGGCAGTGTAAATGCCCTGTCTTTGAACAATAAACTGTATTAATTGGATATGAAATATAATGCAATTATTACATGGTCTTATATGAAATTTGGTAAGATTTCCAACGGTGTATAGAAATCGAAATTCCGACGTACGGATTAAAAGATATGGTCATTTAAAGGGACAGTGTGCAAACTGCCAGGCAGCAGTGTCCTGGGCAGTTTGGGACTGTTTTTGCACCTAAATGCAAACAGTTTCTAAAACAGTGTTGGGACATTGTAATCTGTCCAATTATGTATTAAAATAAAGTAATAACAATGTGGAGATAAATTGGTAAGAAATGTTTAAAAGGAAGCATAAAAACAATAGCTAAATGTTAGGTAAAATGTGATAACATTGCTACTATGATTGTATGATATATTGTGCTTGTTTTTGCTGAAATGTGTATGTGTTATGCTTGCTAGACCAAGGACAACAAGTTGGGGAAGAAGAGGATAGGAGTGAACATCCTAAAGCTAGAGGCAAATGGATTTGGATCCAAGATAATTGAATTGCTAGGAGTATTGTGAGTGTAACTATCCTTAGGGTTAGGACCTTGTTATTGTTTAATTCAATGTTATTGCCATGTAACATGACTTAAAACCTATCTGGCTAATTAAGGGAAGAATGACATGTATGATAACTTGTTTGATGCCATGATCTATGTGTTACTTGGGTGTTAAGCAAATGTAATGAATTGTGTGTCATGTTGCATTGCTTATGCCAAAGGTATGAAATGGCATGCTTGCTTGGAGAATAAGGTACGCACATTGCATACATATGCTTGTGTTTGTGAATGCTATTCATGGCTGATTGAAATGAATTGAACAAGGATACTACTTTGAATTCATGCTATTCGAATGGCATGGATGGTTTTGTATTGGGAGTTAAGACTCCATAAGCCTAAGTGCTTGGCCTTTAAAGGTCATAATGTTGTATTGGATCATGAAATGGATAATCAACAACCTTGGTAGCTAGTTTGATAGATAGGAGGGCATGCCTTAGAATCTTGAGCTCATATTGGCACTACGGTGCATATTGGCACTTCGGTGCATATTGGCACTACGGTGCATATTGGCACTTCGGTGCATATTGGCACTTCGATGCATATTGTTAAGATTTGATTATCTAGTAAGCTACTTACCAAGGATGTTGAAAGATGACTTAATAATTCAAATGACCATTGCTTGTATTTTAAGAAACTTGTATGAACTTCCTTGCTTTGAAAGAAGACACATAAATGGATGTACAACTAGTTACTTTCATGAAAGAAATGTATAGATGAATGGCTTTGTGTACGAGTGCCTAATTGGTGATTAGAGTTTTTGATTGCTTGTCACCTAAGAAAGATGATCGAATGGTACATGTGTATTATGATGTATGTTTCTTGTCTTCTAAGCAAGTGTTCAAATGATATGTTGTGATTACATGTTGGATGTTGCTATGATTGAATGGGTGATATGTGCAACTTTCCTATGTTTTCCTCTTTTCAATTCGAAAGGTACATGATCTATGGTGATGGTCTTGATTCTTTGGATTACATGTAAAATTTGAAATGTATACTTGGAAAATTGGCTAGACTTAGTGTTACCTCACTAAGTAAATAACTTGTACTTACCACTCTACTCTTTATTCTTCCCATAACAGATTAAAGAATACTTCAAGAAGATATCTTGGGTTTGAAGCAACACTTGAGGCAAGCTTAAAAGTATGAATTCATACTCTTTGTATACTCCTAGTTTGGTGGCACTAGATTTTGTAATAGGTAGTCTTGATCATGCATTTGAATATGTGTTTAAGACTAGTTTGTATAATGTTTTGATGGGCCTATTATGTAACCTATTTGGATGATTTAATCTATGTATATGAACCATGATAATATGTATATATGAATTTGATGTTGTACAAATTATGATGGAAATTCAATGTTGTTGAATCTTGTTTAAATTGATTGTTAGACCAGTGTGTATGTTCATGCATTTAATCCTATGTTGTTAGCATGTTTCGGCTATAACAAGTTTGAGGCTAAGGTATGTTAAGCATGCATTATCAATATACTAGCCAAGTATGCTATGAAATATGATGACTTTAGTGTAAAGAAACAATTGAAATGAGGTTAGGGATTACATGTTATTCGAAAAGGTATATGAAAGTGTAAAGAATGTAAATTGCATGCTTTGTAATGATCATGTTGAAAGATTGAATAGGTAGTTTCTTAAGATGCAAGTAAGCTGGTTAAGACATGTTTAGAGATCACCTAGTGTATTTCGAATAAGGTTCTTAGAATTATATTAAGAATGAAAGTTATACCATGTTTAATAGTAACTTAAAGTGAAGTTTGCCACTCTTGTTTTTGTTGTTATAATGATGTATGTATTTTGAATGGAATGGTAATATGATAATAGTAACTTAGGTTATAAGTATGAAATGGAACAAAATGGTACCTAAGTTAGTATGCTATGTATGTTGGTTTTTGTTTAATATGGCGTGCTTGTATGTATTGTTTGTATTGAAAGGTTTAGAGTTTGTTACTTGCGCATCAAGGCAAGTATCTTGAGGTTACTTGTTCGACAAGTAACCTATCTATTGCTTTGCTTTCGTTTTTGTTTCGGTAACGCTCCCGAACTGAGTTACGGCTAACCCGAGGATAGGGTGTTACATCAAGGGTAAAATAGTCATTTGACTATTAAGGAGATTTTTATTTGAAATTTTTTATAAATTGGTGACAAATGGTCTAAATTGAATAAAGAGGAAATTCAAGACTTTTCTTCATAGTTTTTCCAAAGTGCTGAAATCTCCACCTAAGGTATGTGACATTTTCTTTTTGTTTTTTCAAGCCAGTCTAGTAGGATTTTGGATGAAAGTATGAAACATGAAATTGATCTACATAAAATTATCTATCATTTGGTATTAATTGTTCATACTTTCCATGCTTAAATCTTAAGTTCTTGAAATTAGTGGATGAAGAGGATGTTGGATTTTGATATGTGAATGATTGATTATGCTTAGAAATGATGTTTTGAAGTTTAATTCATGCTTGAATCAAGTTGGAAATCAAGTCTATAATGACCTTTCATATTTGGTCAAAGTGAATAGATTAGAGAAAATTATGGAAGAATTTTATTAAGGTTAGATATGTGGAGTTGATGATTCTACAAGTTTTAGAATGTTGTTTGGACCAAATTGGATGTTTGATAAGGTTATAGGATTAAATCGGATAGTATGAAAATTAAGGGGTTTAAAGTGGAAGTTGGTTAAATTGAGGTATCATGCTTGAATAATTGTTAGAATGATTTATGAATCATCCTTTGATTTGGATATGAAAGGAAATTTGAAGTATTGAGATTGGTATGAATTGTATGAAGTGAATTAGTGTCGAATAAACTTTGAAATAATTTATAGGAATTTCTTTTCCTATTCCGTACCTATGTTAGTATGATACTAACATGTTTTTTTTAAATATACATGTGTTGTAAATGATGCACGTATAGATCGTGATCAAAATCAAAATTGAGCTAGCAACCAAGGAAAAGAAAAGGATCAAAAGTAAAGCTCAGTGAGGATTTAAATTTTGACATATGTAAAGTGTCAAGGTGAGTGCAATGCATACATAACATGATACATGGATATTAGGAAGACTTGCGATAAGTCTACCTTGTTTATATTAGCATGATATTTTTGTCATTAATTATATATTTGACATGTTCTAAATATTTCAAAAGTTGAATATAAATGCATGGATCACTAGTTATATATAATGTTATATTATGAATGTTATTTCGGGTATGAACTGCCCAATGTTAAATTATGTTGATATACATTGTCTTGGATAAGATAAATATGGAATATATGCCCAAATATGTCATTGAGGGATAGGGTATAGTTGGCATGCCGTAGAGTCCAGCAGCATGTTGCATACTCGGTTTAGCATTATAGTGTATATAAAGGACACTTAGTGCATATGGTAGGCATGACCTTATGTGTATTATGGTGGGCACGACCTTATGTGTATTATGGTAGGCACGACCTTATGTGTATTAGCACTTCGGTGCATATTTGACTCGTGTACCCATGGTCCTCATAGGCTTATATTTGGGCTATGGTTTATTGATTAATAAATGATAAATAGGTAAAAAAAAGTTTATGAACTCTTAAAGTAAATGGCAAGTATATTGGTAAGAAAGTTATATCAAGTTTATATTATGTTAATATATGATTAACATGATGGTAATACATATCTAGTGATCTTGATGCATGGTTATGATTACATCTTTATATTTATAAGTATGAAGTATTGCACTGGATTTTATTATTGTCTCACTAAGTGTATACTTAGCGTGTGATGATTTTCACGCGTAGGTAAAAAAGGAATCGGAGTAAGGAGCAATTGGCATCTTATCAGCAGAGAGTATAACTACAATATCAGTAATAACTTCTTTTGTTGTATTTTGATGTTACTAGATGGCATGTATATGTTAATATTACTCTGATTTAATCTAGTCTTAATATTGTTTGTAATAACTTATAAACTGGTTTTTGTTGATAATGAAGGGTGAGTAGTTATATTAAAATTAAAAAGGGTTATATGGATTACTAGTATATAAATCGGATAACTTTTTGAAAAAGAATAAATAGAACTATCAATTAGATTTTTAAATTAGGCAATTTTTAGGCAGTTATATTGCTTATAGGTTGTAGATATAAAATGCAAAGTTGCTGCCTGGAATTGGAATTAATTTGGTTGATTAAAAATTAGATAAAGCGATTATGTTAGGATAAAAATGCTTTAATGTTGTTTTCTAAATAAATGATTATTATGGATTCTTAGCAATTCATTATGTGACACTCTAACTAGTATTGGAGATTAAATACTAGTAAGGGTGTTACAATTTCGCCAAAGCACAACCAAAGGGAGAAATCTCTTTGTACTTACTTCTGAGTTTAAACCAGCGTTTCAAGATTAATTTAAACTCCCAAAATAACCTTTGAATCATTTCAAAGCTTAAATACATATTCTCACTCACCGACCAAGCAAAGCCTCATTCACCGATTTGAACTCCTCCTCCAAAGTTTCCGAAATGGTGCCACAAGCTCGAGGATCAACCTATCCTGATTTTACCACACAAAAATAGGGGATTAAATGCATCAAAATGCATTCATAAACCAGCCACAACAAATCAACAACAATCCTCTTCAAATTCTAGTCGAAACCTTCCAAAACTACCGAAATCAACATCAAACATCTTCCGAACTTAACTCAGACAAAACCTATAGGTTAAATCCATCAATTACCTTCAATTGACAACAAAAAACAACCTAACATCAACCCTATACCTCAAGCATACATTAAACCTCCACAACTCCCCAAGAACACATAACTAACAACCTATAAAATTAGAGATTCATCTAACTTCGGGATTCCAATGCTAAATCCATCTTATTAACATTATAAAACCCCAAAATCATGATTAAAATCAATCAAGAACTTAATAAATCAGATCCAATTCAAAAATCATATAATCTCATCAATTAAACATCGATTTAACCAATTTCCATAATCAAATCATTAAAACTCAATAGAAAGCATTTATAAAGGATCAATAACTTGGGAATTTTAGTAAAGAAACATACATTAGAGAAGGATGAAGTTCACCTCTAATGTTGACTTCCCCCTCAATTGGTTTAATTACATGAGAAAACAAGATTAAAACAATAAGGTTTTGATAGGAACCAATTAAGAACTCATTTGAAACCAAAAGATTGATGAAATCAAGAAGTTACCTGAAGATTTTGAAGAAGAGAAGAGTGTTTTGCTGAAATGTCAACTTCCCAAATTCTATTTTTCAAAATTGAGTTTACTAAAAATATCTATATATTTAATAATGATTTTAGATATTTTCCACAAATATTTTCTCACTCAAAAATATTTAATCTGATTTTAATCTCAAATCTTACTCGAATCTCTAATCCCGACCCATCGGACCGTCTAATCACCCTTAAAACCACTAGGCCCAAAACTGGAGTGCTACAGCTTGAGGCCTAATTGTGACATCCAGGTCGAGGGTGTTATAGTGTGTGGATTATCAAAGAGTTAAGAATATGTGTGAACATATACTATCATATGATCACCTTAAGACGATTGAAAAAAATTATCTGAAACAATTGATTTTAATAAAATGGGTAAATTACATTGTTCATCACTCAACTTCTCACTTCTATTTTGGTCACTAATGTTTAAAATTTTTCATTTTAATCACTCTACTCTAGAATTGCTCCTAGTTTAATTTTTCTAAGATGACATGGTATAATTTATTAATATTTTCATATGACATGATATATTTTGTTAATATTTTTAATGTCATGTAAGATTTAAAATAAAAAATAAAAAGAAAATAAGATATTTAAATCATAATCCTAACCTCAACCATCAAATTAACCACCCAAAACTTGAATAAAAAGAGCATCAAAACCCTAAATGCCACTTCCTTTTCAGCCCTCATCTGTCCATCTACATTGCATCTCTCCATCCTTCTGTGAGCAATCCCCTAAGACGCTTCATTGCACCCGTGTTTGTCGCACCTCAATCCCTTTAGAGATTCACCCAACAATCTCCTCATGTGAACCCATGCTCCCCTTGTTTGGACCTTGGCGTACATCTTATTTGTGGCACCACCAGATCGTCGTAGTGTACATGGTATACTACAACGTGCTTATCGTCTAAGATCTACAACCTCCTATAGCCGCCTTACTTTAACCCTAAAATTTATTGAACTTTAAATTAAATTCAAAACTATTAAGCCCCAAATTATATCCCGTAACTCTAACCCAAACTGGTGAGGGTGAGATTGAAAATTGTGCAGTGAGGTGAGGGTGTAGTCTTTGAGGGTGAAGATAAAGGTTTGGGGTTTGTAGATTAGGGAATATGGTTTAAAGATTTTATTTAAAATGTGACATGACATTAAAATATTAAAAGATTATGTCATAGGAAAATATTAATAAATTAAGTCATGTCATCATAGAGTGATAAAAACAAGAGCTATTTAAAAGTTGAGTGGTGATCATTTTAATTTAACCTAATAAAATATATTAAATATATCTAATTATATAAAGGGTAATTATTTTATGCACAAGCGCTTGTAAAAACTTTGTTTAGGGTTTAGGGACTCTATTTAGGGTTTATAGTTTAGGGGTTTAAGTGTTGTTGTTTTGAATTTAGGGGTTGTTGATAGAATTTTGGGTTTAGGCTTAAAATTTAGGTTTTATAGGTTAAACCATAAATCTCTAACCATATTACCCTAAACCCTAAATTCTAACCATAAATTCTAAACCCCTACACTAAAATCCCTAAATTATAAACCCTAAAATAAGATGCTTATGGAAACAAATAGTTTTCACTGCCTGTGTATAGGATAATAATCCTTGAATAAATATATTTTAAATTAAGAGTTATTATTCCATGCATCAAGTAGAATTTTTTTTCCACAAGCATGCATAATTTTGTGATAAAAAGTAAAAATTCAAATCTCTAACCCTAAATCCTAAACAATATCCCTAATTCTAAAACATAAAATTTAACTCTAAACCATAAATTTTAAACATTAAAACATAAACTCCTAAACTATAAACCCTAAATTAAACCCATAAATCCTAAATTAGAACCGTTTGTAAAATAATAATTTTAGAGACCAAATTATGAATAAAAATTCAATTTTAAGGACCTAATTATAAATAAAAATTAATTTTAAGGACCAAATTACAAATATTCCTAAAAGTATAAGGGAAATTACACTATTAATCTCTTCAGGTCGAATATTTTTCACACTAAACCTGAACCCGATCATACACTTATAAAAAACCCGATCCGATCCAAAATGATTTTTTTTAAATCAGACCCGATTGAACCTCACCAGGTCGGGGAAAATGCTCATTCGTGACCTCAATGCATGAAATGTTTCCTCTTAAACTAAACCCCAATATAAATTAAAAAGAAACTGAAGTAAAAAAGCTTTAACTCAAATAAATCTTACCTGAACCCAAGAAAAAGCAAATATTAAGGCTTGCCGAACGATATCGATCAAACTTATTACGCATAAACCTTGCCTTGCTGAATCATGAATCTATTCTACACTACCCTACAACAGCCTAAATGAATAATAAAGTCAGTTTATGCATATATATATATATATACACGCACACACATAATTGAAAACTTTCTTAATCATGGTCCAAAAGAGGAAAAGGGAAATGGGTTGACTTTCGGTCATAGATTTATCCAATCAGAACCTCAAGCCAGGATCTTCGGAGTGAGATTCTGTGAGAACCCAAGTCTGACAAGCCCTTGAAGAATACAGTTGTTTCGAGGCATTGTACGAGAAAGCTTCATTTGAGCTTCGAAAGGCGATGTTTGAAGGTCTCGAAAAGCTTTTCGAGTTGCCATTAGAAACCAAAATGAAGAATGTGTTGGACAATCTCTCCATGCCTATATCGCACCCCATCCTAATGCACCACTTTACGAAAGCTTAGGAATTAAAGATCCAAAAGTTGCTCAAAATAACGAATCCCTTACTAATTGCTTTTGGACCCATGGAAACACAACTACCAGGTTCTATTTCCATACTTCATCATTATATCCATTTTTTTATTTCTTATGAAAAAAATTGGTGTTAATTTTTTTTAATTTTTTTATAGAATAACTATACTACTTAGACTCCTCACTAAAAAAATAGAGAACATTGCACCTTCAAGCACAATCAATCCCACAATATGCTATATCTATGACTAAGATTGTTTTTTCTTTGCCTAGCCCTAGATCAATTCATTTACTATAATGATAATGTGTAACACCCCTTCACAACCTGGTAGGGAACCGGGTAGGAGTATGTTACCGATAATCGATACAGTGATCAGTGTACTATTGTTAATCAATTAATCCGTAAATGGGTGATTCAGAAACGAGGTGATATTTATCGATAGCACAATATGATATTATAACAGTACAATGAGGGCAGTAATTCGATATGAAGCTATGGTTATCAATTTAGGGCCAATTTTAATCTTTTACAATTTTTAGGACTAAACTGTAATTTCAATAAATTAAAGGTCCTTCACGAAATATATACTTACCAAAGTATAATTCCATCTATAAACAGTGAGCCTATCGATTTTTATGCCAATTAAAGACCTTTTCCCCCCTTCAACTAACCATTTATTAAGCAGTGACCATTTTGTAACTATACAAAAAATTTCTAGTAGCTTTTAATTGAATTACTTGTATCGGTACTGATACTCGAGGGGTCATATCGGTATGTCATGCATATCTAGTATATTATCATATTCTAGTGACAAAGATGCGTATCGATACTCCTAATTTCGTATTGGTACACCTATATTATCAGGATTATGAATCCTTTAGGACTGAGAAACCGTATCGGTACAGGCTGAGTCGTACCGGCACATGTGCCCTAATTCCCAAATTAGATTTACATAGGGTATCGATACTCCTGTGCACATATCGATACTCAGCTACAATGAATTTCAAGTGACAAATAATGGTATCGATATACCAAAGACCGTATCGATACGTCATGTTGGGCCATTATAACTTTGCCCAGAAATGCCTACTCGTACCAATACGCTATGACTCGTATCGGTACAAAAAGACATGTAATGACAGATTTAGTCTGGTTTTTATCCAAATTGACCTAGCAAACAATGTCTAAATTTTATGAAATTTTACAAGCAAGTTTAATTCACCTCATCCTACTGTCATGCCAATTTTCATAATCATATGATTCCGTTTAGAGGGTTTTTACCTTTTTAGGCCAATTATGCAAAATGTGTCACTTTTATCTAGTCTTAAAATACCATTTAAGACCTTAAAAACTTATACATACCATATGCAGTATACACATAACAAAATGGCTTAAAGCGATTAGTTTAACTACTTCGCCACCGTACTAGGAGTTTTTAGGAATAATATACAGTACTTTAAGCTTGTAGTGACTTGCCAAAACTTTCAACGATCCCCGATCTCGCGGATGGTGACTTTCTTAACCTGAAATGCATGAGATGAAATGCATTAGGCATACATTTCCTAGTGAGGTAGTCATATTTATAATAGCAATAACAATGAAATACATTCCATATCATGTTAAAACCTTAACAATGCAATGATTCATTTTCAATGACAACCATATCATGTTTCAAAATTATTCCTTGGATCAAATCAAGATAGTGGATACGCGAAATCCTACGCCTCGCCAAATCAATGTATGGTCTAGTCCCTCTGCCTCGCCAAATGACCAATATCACAAACATCCCTCCGCCTTACCACAAGAAAGGTTGTAGCCCAAGAAGCCTAGTCCACCCTTACTGATGAGCTCATGAATTCTATGGCATGCCAATTGTATCCAATGTCTTTTCAAGTCCAAGGTTCAATAGCAATAACGATGTCGATTGAAAATACCAATTGTATAAATGGAATTTAATGCTGAAAATTTTATGGATAGTGCCTTAACATGAATAAATTCATTAGGAGAAAACAGAACTGAATTCTGGATTGTAGAATGAATTGTAGAGAAGGAACACTGGGGATAGTGCAAACTGTCCAGTGTTGCAAATTGCCCTGTCTTTAAGCTAAAAACTGTATTAATTGGTAAATAATTAAAATACAAGGCCTATATTATTAGAAAGAAAATTAAGTTATCTTTCTAACGGTATAAACTAATTGAAATTCCGACAAACGGAATAAAAGTTATACATGATTAAGTAAGCAGAGTACAAGCTGCCTGGCAGCATTAGTATAGGCAATTCTGGACGGTTTTGAAAACAGTTTTGTAAACAGTTTTGGGACAGTGGTTACTGCACAATTTTACATGAATTAGAGTATAGACAATTGTAGTTATGTGTAGTAAAGAATATATATGAACATGCTTCTAGATTTGTATATGTTGTGTACTAGTAATATTGTTGTGGTTGAATGATTATGTGAACTTGTTTTAAAATGTATTTACTTGTGTAATGTGTTAGAACCAGGAGTGAACTTGGTGGAAGAGGAAAGGGTGGAACATCCTAAAGCTAAGAACAAAGGATTGTGGATCCAAGACTAGCTAAGCTTGGAGTATTGCGAGTGTAGCTTTGGTAGGGTTAGGAGTCCTAACCAAATATACATGTTTAAATTTCCTGCCATCCTTGTATTGTTTTAAATGGACTTAATAAAGGCTTGATCATGCATATAAAGGGAAGATTGGCTAAGCTAAACTTGTAAGTAAATAAAAGCATGAAAGTTGACTAGATAATCAAAAAGAAAAGTGTAAACAAAAGTGTGAATTCTTGTTCTTGAATGTGGTTATTCGAATAGTAACATATATGTACTTCCATGATTTATGATGTGTGATCTTTGTGTTTTCAATGCTATTCATTTGAATGCCTGCTTGATGCCTAAGATAGTGTATGCTAAATGCTTACTTCATGAATAAGATGGTTATGTGAATACTTGCTAACAAGATGTGATTCATGATTTATAAGACATTGCTTGATCCCTTGTACCTTGATTGTGATCTACTGGACTTGCTTGATGCCAAAGATGGCATGTATTCGAATGGCTAGCTTGAAATAACATGTGTACTTGACTTGACAATATGTAAGCATGAACTACTTGTTACATGATTGGTATACTTGACTTGTTATATGATTGGTATACTTGACATGTTACATGTCGATACTTGAGTGTCTTGCTTGAATATGTTGCTTGACTTGTGAAGTATGCATAATGCTTGTACATGTTAAATTACTTGAATTGAGTATGCTAAGCTTGTACTCGAATGCTGGCTTGATAATACTCTATGATGTATATGTTGATAGCACGAAATGAACCATGAAATAAAGACATTGCTTGTTGCCTAAGGGTATATATTCGAATACTTGCTTGAATGTCAAGGTAAAATGTGAATTGAAGAGCTAAGGCTCAACTAGCCTAAGGGCTAAGCATGATATTGCTATAACTTGATTGAATGTGATTCTTGAATATAATTATCTTGACTTGTACATGAAAGCATAAAACATAAGAAACAACAACAAGCTCTAAAGAAAAATAAGAATTCTTGTGCCATAAGATACCCTATAATGAAAGTTAAAGATTTAAAGATTTAAGTTGCCTTCAATGGAAGTCCTTGGATACAATGGTATGATGCATGGTATACTTGGGACTACGGTCCATGAGCCACGGCTCGGGGGGATGCCCCATTACATGTAATATGTTATTGGCGACAGTAGGAGGTAACGGGGGAGTTGTACGGAGATTGGCGATAGTTGGTTGGATTGTGAGAAGTATAGGATTCTTGGACCTTTATGGTCAAACACGGACCAATGTCATCTATAACCAATTGTGATCCAAGGCAAACATGTTAAAAGATATGAACCTTATTGAGAAATCGAATAAGAAATTCAAAAGAAAATCTTGAACACTTGAATTATATCTTGAAATACTTAAATTACTCGACAAGAAACCTTGAACACTTGAATCACTTGAAATATGTGAATTTCTTGACCTGAAATGCTTGATTCTTAACATGAAACTCTTGAAATGATAATTGTCTATTCTTGGACCTTGTATTGTATGATTTATTTCTTGAAATGGCTTATGGTAAAAATGTATGATAAAAATGTATAAACATGTATAATGGACAGCTAAGTAATAAGGCTTAAAACTAAGGAAAGTAAACAAGCAATAAATAAGGCTTAAGGCTTACATGTTACTTGAATTGTATACTTGTACACTTGATATAATTGTACATGATATGTAAAGCTTGTTACATGATATATGAACCATGAAATGCTTGTACTTGATACGTAAACTATGTAATGTTTGTTACTTGAGATATAAGTCGTGTAAGGCTTGTTACTTGTCACGAAAGCAATGAAATACTTGTTGTTTGACATGTAAGCTTGGTCTACTTGATATATGCTTGTTATGCTTGATCACTATTCGAATGGAACTAGAAATTGGATAACTTGATAACTACTTGATAAGCTTGTCATGCTACTTGATTTACTTGAAAATGTGGTTACTTGACACTTACTTGCTATGCTTGTCTTGATGTTCGAATGCATTAGGTATAACAATACATGATTTCATGATTTTTTTTTTGACTTGAAATGCTATTAACCTTATTAGGTCAACTTGATTAATTAACACTTGATTCAAAAATTGGTTAGAATTAGCACTACCTCACTAAGTACATTTTTGTACTTATCACTCTCGTTTCCTCTCTTCCCAAACGCCAGGTTAGGAGTGCTTCAAGAACACTACTTGACCTTGAAGCCAGATTCCTTGAGCTTGAAGTAAGACACAAGCAAAAGCACAAGTATGAATCCACACTTGTAGTAATACTCCTAGTAGTTGGTGGCAGCAAGCTTGTATTTAGTTAACACTAGATCATGCATTTTGGATGTTTGAAATCTTGTATATTATATGTTCTTGAAATGGGTCTTCCATGTAATCGAACTTGGTTGCTAGAACTTGATATGTAAATACTACGATTTCCATGTGTATATGTATAAACGTGAATGGAAATGCTTATGATCTAGCTTACTTATGTTATTCGAATGTCTTGTGTGAAATATGGACACTTGATAGAATGTTATAAATGCTTACATGAACAAATGAACACCTGAATGAATGACATGAATCCTTGCTATCCATGTATGCTAATCGAACACCTAAAGTTTTTACATGTCTTACATAAGATATCTTAGAAGATCTTGCCTTTTTAATTTGGTATGTGTATGCTACTGTAAACATGTTCTAGTCTAAAGGTGTAATTTGAATGCTAGGATATTGTATACATGTTATTGTTAATCGTTATGAATTAGTCAAACTTCATGAAATGTTACATGTACTGATTTAAAGGAGAATGAAACGAAATGAATGCTTGTTTGTTATCTATGTCATTCAAATGCAATGTGTATATATATGTATGATAACATTGAATGAAATGTAAAATGGAAGTGGCTAATCAAATGATTGTTAAATCTTGGTGCTTATAATGTTAAAATTAAGCGAATGCAATAGTGAAGACTCGTTGAACATTAGAATGACTTATAGTATGCATGAACTAGTATATTTCCAAATGTGTAAGGAATGAACACATTCTTGTCTAATTATGATACATGAATGATATGCACGTTCACATGTTAAGTAATAAACATCCTTGATTATAGCTTAGAAGTGAAATGCAAAGTGGTAACCGATAATGAAAAGAGATATGTCTATGCTTGCATAATTGAAAGGGAATTTTTATGATCCTTGAAATGTTCTTGAATGAAAGCATGCTCTTGGATATATGAATGATTGTAGATGCCTAGGTTGCTTGCTAGTCACTCAAATCATCTATTAGGGATGAGTTCAAAAAATTTTAATTGGTTCTCATTTCCAGTGTACTCCGAAACGCTCCCGAGCTGATTTACTACTAAACCGGGGAGGGGTGTTACAATGATCCTCTACCACTTCCACTATGGTATATCGATGGCTTGTAGCAAAGCGTTAGGAAGACGGTGCTCAGCCTTAACACGTTGCTGCGTAAGGAACTTAGATGAATTCAACTATGACTTGTCTCAGGCCTAGCCACCGACAAAGTTTCGGAGGTCTGTGTACATCTTTACAGAACCCGAGTGAATGGAAAAAGAACTCGAGTAAGCTTTTTTGAGAATATCAGTGTGAAGAGATTCATCATTAGGTACACAGACTCGATCACAAAAACATAGCAGCCTTTCAGAATTAACTGTGAAGTTAGAATTATCCCTATCTTGCACTTAGAAACTATGGATTGAAGTTCAAGGTCTCGACCTTACAATGCTTTGGTTCATGATACAATAGTAGACTAAACTTGTAGTTCAGCTACGAGGCAATGATGCTTTCGAAGTCGGAAGCGAGCATTAATAGCTTGAGGAGCTACAATACAAGTTCAATGCAATAAGCGATAGATAGGGTTCGACGACCAATGACAATACTTACTACGCAGAGGTTTGGAACTGAGTGCATTAGCAACAGCGTTGGCCTTGCCCGGATGATAATCAATGACATGATCATCGTCTTTGAGGAGTTCCATCCACTCTGTTGCCAAAGATTCAACTCCTTATGTGTCAACAGATATTTGAGGCTCTTATGATCAGTAAAAAGATAGCATTTCTGTCAATAGAGATAATGCCTCCAAATTTTCAATGCGAAGACAACTGCAGCCAGCTCTATATCATGAATAGGATAATTTATCTCACGCGGCTTAAGTTGTCTTGATGTATAAGCACTGACTTTACTTCTTGAAGTAATACACATCATAACCCGAGATGTAATGCATCACTATAGACTGTGTAGTCCTTTTCAGACTTGGGTTGGGTTAGGACGGGTGCGTGAGTCATGACATATTTCAATTGATCAAAGCTTCTTTTTTGTTCCTCTGTTCAAACAAACGAAACTTCTTTCCTCAATAGCTTAGTCAAAGGGGCTGCTATCATAGAAAATCATTTGGCGAATCTTCTATAATAACCAGCAAAACCCAAGAAACTTCTTACTTCACTAATGTTCTTTGGTGGATGCCAATCAATGATGGCTTGTATTTTTTTGGATCTACTTGGATGCCTGAAGCCGATACGATGTGCCCAAGGAAGGCAACTTTAGTGAGCCAAAACTCACACTTGAAAAACTTAGCAAACAATTGTTTTTCTCGAAGAGTTTGAAGAACAATGTGAAGGTTTTCTCGATGTTCTACAACATTCTTAGAATAGATCAGGATGTTATCAATGAATACCACCACGAACTTGTCTAGATAGGCTCTGAAAACCTGATTCATCAAATCCATGAAGGTTGTCGGTGCATTAGTCGTATCCCATACAGAAAGCAGTTTTGGGTACATCACATTCTTTAACTCTCATTTGATAATACCTTGGCCTTAAATTGATCTTGGAAAACACTGAGGCATCCTTAAGCTGATCAAACAATTCAACAATTCTTGGCAATGGATACTTGTTCTTGATGGTTACCTTGTTCAACTGTCGGTAATCAGTACACAATCTCAAGGAACAATCTTTCTTCTTAACAAAGAGAACCAGTGCTCTCCAAGGTGAGGAACTCGGTTGGATGAGGCCTTTATTTGGCAAGTCTTGAATTTTTGCCTTCAGCTCCTTAAGTTCAACTGTGGCCATACAGTAAGGTGCAATGGAAATCGGGGTTGTTTTAGGTTCCACTTCAATGCCAAATTCCACTTCACGGGTTGGGGGTAGACCCGGATGTTCATCTAGAAAAAATCAGGGAATTCACACATTGTATCTATAACCCCTTTGACCCGGTCTAATTGCAAGACCGAATCGAGTGAGTCACACGGGGAATATTGCAGAAAAACCCAAACGTTTCACTTTAATAAACAACCCCTTTTTTCCATATTCTAAATGAAACTTACTTAACCTAAGCGTGAGAGAAAGCAGCGGTCAAAATCTCAACTCAATCGGGCGTCAAATCGACATTTGAATGTCCTATTACACAAACTAGGGACCAAATTGTAAAACTATACAAATACAAGGTTTTTTACCAATTGATATTATCTACATTTTACTAATTAGGTTTCATGCTCACATGCAAATTTTCAATTTGATACGACCAACCAAACATCGCCAATTGAATTTACAAATATTCAGGGACTAAAACATGAAGAACAGAAACATCAAAAGATGCTTTTAACCAACTTTAACTAACAGGGCATCGATACGGTTAACCACAGTATCGATACAGTCCTTTATATTTTCAATCCCAAAATTCCAATAACGTAAAACCGTATCGATTCACTTGGCCAATTTCTTCTTACACCGTATCGATACGGTGCTCACGGTATGGATACCCCATGCCTATTTTAGCTATACAGTATCAATACGGTGACCCGAGTATCGATACGCTTGGGCCTGTAATGTCACTTTTTGCTTGATAAACAATCCGTAAACCACATTTAAACCCCCTAGGCATGCTCCTAACATATAACAAACATATTCAAGGATCAATCCACATCATTTTTCAACAGAAACATCAACCATATACGTCATCACAGTTCAAATGAAATCTAGAGGCATGCATCCTAGCAAAGCAACCATAAAGACCTCTAAAACACAAACGAACCAAAAACCAGCATATAAAGGCCGTTTACAACTCATATAGGCACTATACAATTGTGCCAAAACCATAGAGTTCACAACATACGCTCCCAAAACCAAAAGGTACTCTCCCATTTCCAAACTTATTACTATTGAAATGTAAAATCATACTTGAGGTATGAACAACACTTAGACTCCTTCACTTGCAACCTTGTTACCCGTTCTCTCTACTTATCTGCATTGTTAGGAAAAAGAGCGTAAGAAATAAGCTTAGTGAGGGCTACTCAAAAACAAAACCACTAAGAATGTGTATCCAATAAAAACCCATTTCTCAACAAATCGTTTCTCATCATGCTCATAACAAGGCTCATGCTTTAAAACCCATTAAAGCAAAAATCATTTATCTCATAACACATGTATCATGAAGGCTCATGCTTTAAACCAAAGCAAATCTCAATGCAAGCTTCACATGCTTAAGCTTTCCATACATCTCAAGATATAATCTCATCTATAAATCCCATATACAATTTCATTTCAAAACCATGATACATGTAAACTCATATATTGGCATTCAAGCGACCTGGATGGTTGCTTCGCCATCCCTATTCACAAGGAGCTTGTTGCACTCTCCTTAAATAAACACATCGGATATGCAGATACTCATTGATGGAGCTTGCTGCTCTCTCCACCAATACTTATGGAGCTTGCCGCTCTCTTCATAAGGCGGATCTCACGGTGCTTGCTACTCTCACCATTTAAGGATCCTGTGGTGTTTGCTGCTCTTACCACAATATACTTTGGTACCCTCAACACAATAGTTGATCAGCTACTATGGAGCCGAAGGCCACATGCACATGCAAATTTTGCTACATTTTTATCGTGCACTTTCATCCTATTGGTCGACCAATTATATCCGATTATAATAAGCATCATCACTTGCCAATATACACTTTAAAACCATGTTAACCTACTGTTTTTCAATGCATCAACATAAACCATAGCATATCCCATTTTAAAAACACAATCAATGCATAGCATTAACTCATCAAGATATAACCTCTTGAAAACCATAAATCAACCTCATTGGATAACATGAATCATTTCTCCATTTATAAAAACTTGCATAACAGTAGGTACCAAAACCATTTCCAAAACAAGAGCTGAATTAACCAAAATAATAGGAATAAATGAGAAACGAGAGCGAAACATCTCATACTTACTTCTGAGCTTAGATTAGCATTTCAAGCTTAATTTAAACCCCCAAACCTGTCTTTCAAAACTTTGAAAACCAGTGCCACTCACCAACTACACCTCGCTCGCCCTTCCAAAGCGATTTCAAGCTTCCAAAACGTCTACGATACCCTCTGAAGCTAACGAACCAACATCCCCTGCTTCTCTAATGATGATTTTCCCTAAAATATTTGAAAGAAAATGAATGTTTGGCTGGAGAGAATTTGAGAGAAAATGGAAGAGAGAAAAGGTAGTTACGTAAAATGTGTTTTGGAAAATAAAGTGAGTCATTAGTTCTCTCCACATGTTTTATTTAATTACAACCATTTAAAAGTCAGCCAATTACAAAGGGAAAGCCTTAATTAGACTTTTGGTCAAAGCTTCTTAAAGATTCAAAGTTTTGATGCTTTACAATTTAGCCACTAAACACATTTTACATTTTGGTCACTAGTCCAAAAATGTCAAACTCCCAAATCACCTTTCCCAAGATTGATTTCACTATAATAACTTATATATTTAATAAGGATTATAAAATATTTTTCCATATTTTATTTTTATAAAAAACCATTTTTACCGAATTAAATCCCAAAACTAGTCCAAACCGCTAAAACCGGTTCAACCGAACCCTCAAACCAAACTGGCTAACATCTAGGCCCAAATTCAGGGCATTACAGTATCAATGTCTTGCAGTTGAGGCTCATTTTTGTCTTCCAATGTCAATGCATACAACGAAGGGCTTCTTGAGTTCATAAGGGTGATGCTCTCCTTATCAAGGCCTTAGAGGTACAACTTTTTCTTGCTACAATCCACCCAAACTTGATGTTCACTAAGCCAATCCAACCCCATTATAACATCAAACTCGTAGATTGGTAGTGCCAATAGGTTGGCCAAAAATGGAATCCCTTGAATTGATAAGGGACAATTCCTACATACTAGGCTCAATGTGACACAATCACCCAATGGTTTGGTTACATAGATTTTCGATACTATGGGTCCAATGGACAATTTATGCTTCTTGACTAAAATGGTACTTTTAAAGGAATGAGTAGAACCAGGATCAATCAATGCATATAAGGTATGAGAATATAACTCAATGGTACCTGCAATGATGCCAAGATAATCCTCTTCCTCCCTGCTCCTTACATGATAATCCTAGGTAGGGGCCCTCGATTATTGTTTGTTCGATGTTCATGCCGAGCCACTAGGTCTCCCCATAGCTCTTTATGAAACATTAACTAGTGTAGCAGTGGACTTAATAGCATTGAGAGGACAATCTCAGATAAAAAGGCCTTGTTCACCACAATAGAAACAAGCTCCCGAATGCTTACGACATTACCCCACCGGATGCCTGTTTTCACCATAGTTGCAAATTGGGTACAAAAGGCTTCGATTTGAGCCTCTAGTGCTACCAACTAAGGCTGCTTTAGAAAAGGATTGAGTCATTGCATGTGGCTTCTTGAGGTTCCCTGAACGAGAAGGTTGTGGATACACAATCTATTTTGGCCGACCCACTAGTCCTTTGGCCTTTTTATGTTGCTTTAGTGGCCTTGACCCTGTTCACAAGTTCCTGGAAATTAGTGATGCCCAATGCAGTAAACATAGGACATAACTCATCTCTAAGCCCGACGATTAACATTCTACACTTCTCTTCCTCTTTTTTGATGTACTCGGCACCATACATATAGTACTTACAAAAGTCATGGATGTACTGCTCGAAAGGTCATCCACCTTGCTTGAGATGGAGGAAGATATTACGCCTCTCTTTGAGATAGAACTTGCTGATATAATTGTTTTGAAACTCTTAAAGGAAGAACTCCCATGTCACAGCTTCTTTAGGGACCGTGAGAATAGTAGTCTCCCACCAATGTAGTGCCTCATCAGGAAGCAATGCGAGGGAACTTTCCAACTTGTGTCCATCTGAACACTGTAGCAGCTTATTCACGATTCTTAATGTGTTATCCAACCAGTACTCAACAATCTCGGGGTTATCATCATCCCGTCTAGTGAAGGTATAGGCTCGGTATTGCGATAACTTTTCAATAGGAGCCCAAGCATATTGAATAACAGTTGTCAGAGGTTTCACATTCTGCTCAGCTCTCATTACAGTCATAAGTTGCTTGAACATGTCTTCCATGTTTCGGTAACACTCAGCTTGAGTAGTCTGTGCTTCTGGTTCAACGTTTTGGGGAGGGGGATTCTGGGGATTCAAAAGGTCTCCCCCTTTATCTCCTCGCCATGAGTCAAGGATCCAGAGACAGGATCATTTATATGAGCTTCGTTAGATTCAGACATATCTATAATGTAAAAAGATTGGGTTAGTCGCCAAGTCACTATACACACAATAAAAAACTCCTAGGTGGTAAAATAATACAATAATAATATAATAGACTTCGAGTTAGACCTAGAATCGACTAAACTCTAGCTATGATACCACAAATGTAACACCCTCTTCTGGCCTGGTAAGAAATCGGCTCGGAGTATGTTACCGATGATCGATACAATGATCAATGTAATAATTTCAATCAATTAATTCGTAAATCGGTGATTCAAAAATGATGTGATATTTATTAATAACACAATACGATATTATAACAGTGCGGTAAGGGTAGTAATTTGATACAAAGCTATGATTATCAATTTAGGGCCAATTTTAATCTTTTACCATTTTTAAGGACTAAATTGTAATTTCAATAAATTAAAGTTCTTTCTCAAAATATATACTTACCAAAGTATACTTTAATCTATAAATAGTGAACATGTCGATTTTTATGCCAATCAGAGAACTTTCCCCTTTAATTAAACCATTTATTAAGTAGTAACCATTTTGTAACTATTCAAAATTTCCTAGTAGCTTTTAACTGAATTAACTGTATCGGTACCGATACTCAAGGGGGCATATTGGTACACCATGCATACGTTGTATGTTATCAGATTCCAGTGACCAAGACACGTATCGATACTCCTAATTTCATATCGATACGCTTACATTATCAGGATTATGAATCCTTCAGGACCAAGAAACCGTATCGGTACAGGCTGAGCCATAATGGTACGTGTGCCCTAATTCCCAAATTAAATTTACATAGGGTATCGGTACTCCTGTGTTTGTATCAATATTCTGCTATAGTGAATTTTCAGTGACAAATAATTGTATCAATATGCCAATGACCATATCGATACGTCATGTTGGGCCATTATAACTTTGCCTAGAAATGCTTACCCGTACTGATACACCAAGACCCGTATCGGTACGACAAGACCTATAATGACAAATTTACTCTGGTTTTTATCCAAATTGACCTAGCAATCAATTTCCAAATCTTATGAAATTTTACAAGCAAGTTTAATTCAGCACATCGTACTGTCATGCAAATTTTCATAAACATACGAATCCGTTTAGAGGGTTTTCATCTTTTTAGACCAATTATGCAAAATGTGACACTTTTAGCTAGTCTTAAAAATACCATTTAAGACCTTAAAAACTTATACATACCATATGCATCATACACATAACAAAATGGATAAAAGTGATTAGTTTAACAGCTTCGCCACCGTACTAGGAGTTTGTAGGGATAATATACATTACTTTAAGCTTGTCGTGACTTGCCAAAACTTCCAATGATCCCCAATCTCGCAGATTGTAACTTTCTTAACCTGAAATGCATGAGATGAAATGCATTAGGCATACATTGCCTAGTGAGGTAGTCATATATATAATAGCAATAACAATGAAATGCATTCCACATCATTTTAAAACTTTAACAATGCAATGATTCATATTCAATGACAACCATATCATGTTTCAATATTATTCCTTTGATTGAATCAAGATAGTGGATACGCGAATTCCTACGCCTCGCCAAATCAATGTATGGTCTACTCCTTTTGCCCTGCCAAATGACCAATATCACAAACATCCCTCTTCCTCGCCACAATAAAGGTTGTAGCCCAAGGACCCTAGTCCACCCGTACTAATGAGCTCATGAATTATATGGCATGCCAATTGTATCCAATGTCTTTTCGAATCCAAGGTTCAATAGCAATAACCATCTGATGAAAATAACAATGACAATATCAATATTGATAACAATGGCAATATCAATGTCAATGTCAATATTTCAATAGCATTAACAATATCAATGTCTAATGACCTTTGTCATTATGTTCGATGTTCCAATGTTGTCAATAACAATAGTAACATTTCTATAAACAATATTTCAGTACGATATTTTACTGATGCTTGCCAATGTAGTCTCCAATGAGATTCAATGCAATATCCTTAGACAAAAAGGTTAGCTGTGTGATATTCAATTACAATGAAATAGGGAAAAACACCTAGCTTAATCCCGAGACTCCGACTACATTCACCTTACTTTCTGAAGCTCCTACGACCCTCGGATTTCCACTCTCGTGTTCTTAGCTTTAGATGGAGATGACGGTCCTTCTTTCTCCAACTTTTGAGCTAGGTAAAAGAAGAGGATATGTTAAAATCGATACAACAACATTGGTATCAATATTCAAACTTGTAATAGTTATTAGCTATTGAATTCCCATGGATTGGAGCTTTGAAAGGCATGAATTTAGCAATAGTGCTCAATAACTTAAGCTTAAAATTAAGCATCAATTATCCATGGAATCCACAATTAATTAGGGGCTTAAGCTTACCCAATCAATGACTATTCAATGGAGTCGATGGATCAAAGAAAGCTTAAGCTTCATAAAACTTAACAATGGAGGTGCTTGCTTGTTCAAAGTGAGAGGTTGAAGATGAAGATGGTGAAGCTTATTTTCAAAGACATCAATCGGTAAGCTCATCATTTTTTAGTTCTTTACTTTCAACAACTTATGGATTTCCTTAGGGTGAAGGAAGCTAATTCCTATCACCCACATATGGGGTGATTAAGCTTGGAAAGGGGCTAATCGCAAGGTTAGTCCCTTATCTTTTTCCCTATTCATACTTTCCCCCCAAACTTTCAATTTTAACAATTTAGTCACCAATTGACTTTCGAAAAATTCAATAAGGTCCTTAATTGATAAATCGGCTCAATTAGAATCCTATATCAATATAATTGACCATATGGTCAAAGTCAATGCAATATTTGAACCTTTTCGATGTAAGGTTTCCGATCGCCGGAACCCAATCATGATTGGACCGGTTTTCAAGGTGTTACATAAAGTACACTAGATACAACTAAACTTTAAGTTTAGTATGTATTATACCACTGAACTAAAAATCGATACTAATTTAGCATTAAACTTCAATTTAAGCTTCAATTATGTCATTAAAATCGATACTAATTTACCATTAAAATCGATGATGTGGATGGATCTTAACATGCGAGATGATGTGGATGGATTTTAGCGGCCTGGTGGTATATTGAAGTTTAATCTAAAGTTAGTGCAAAAATAGTATCGATTTCAGTTCAGTGGTACCTGGTGTAATTTACCCTTATTATATTATTAGAAAAACAAAAGAAGCAAAAGTTGGAAAAGTAAAATAACAAGCACATCTAATATCACACCGTGATTGATAATTACAGAACATTTTATAATATATTTATTTGCAGCGAAAGTGTAGGATGCGTGGTAGAGCAATTGTAGGAGGTTGATAGAATGGTAAGGAGGATGATATTGGAGAGTTTTGGGGTTGAGAAATACATGGATGAACACATGAACTCCACCAGATATCTTTTGAGGGCAATGAAATACACATCACTAAACACAAGTGAGAAAAAGCTTGGGTCAAGATATCACACCGATAAGAATATAGTCACTGTTTTATGCCAGGGAATTTAAGGACCGGAAATTCAGCTCAAAAATGGAGAATGGATAATTGCTAAACCCCATTCTTTAACCGTCTTCATCGGGGATTCTCTCTATGTAAGTTGTTTACGATTCCAAGTTGAAATTTGGGATTCAAATAGTATCTGTTATGTTCACAACCGTGATAAAATATTATGACCACAACTGCAATTTAAATCCATGATTGTTGGAATAGTTAATTTATGTTTGTTGTTTGTTGCAGGCTTGGTTGAACAGTAGATTGAATACTCCATATCATCGAGTAATAATGAGAGGAAACGAGGTGAGATACTCTTTTGGATTGTTTTCGAATCCCAAGAAAGGTTATATAATAAAGGCACCCCAAGAGCTGGTAAATGAACAACATCCTTTTATGTTTAAGCCCTTCGATTTTTATGATTTCTTGCAATTCTTTCACTCTGATGCTGCTCGTAAATCACAGTCCGCTTTTCATGCTTTCTGCATTGTTTAAGACATTGCTTCTATGTTTCTTTTCATGCTGTGTGTACGTGGTTGAAATAAAGTGCCGACTATTTTGATGTATTCCAAAATTGATAACTTCTTGGGATGTAGACCAATTTAGAAGAAGAATTTTCTATCTAAAACTGATGGCAATGATTTTTTGAATCTCCATAATATTCATTACTCAAATGAGTTATTCTCATATATTTTTTTGAATTGAAATGAAGATTAAACAAAGCTAGACTTAGAATTAGAAGGTCCCTTGTATCTCTAGATACTAAACATCCAGTGGAAAGTCGGGGAAGACATGAGTGATTAAACTGTAATACCAGGAAGACGCTTGCTTGGTCAAACTATTGGTAAGCCAGTTTGATCATTAAACTTATCATTATTCTTACTCTTATTTTGATCATAAAAATTTAAAATTATTCAATTTGATCATTGAACTTTTAAATTTCTCTTGTTTTCTTCTCTCGTGCATTAAATCAAACACGTTAAGGTGATGTGGCAACCACGTGTGCAAATGTGGACTGATTTTAATTATGTGGCAGCTATATGTTGTTCACATCATTTTTTCGTTTTCTTTTTCGATTTTATCTTCTTCGTAAAATATGAAACTTTTACAACTTTGTCCCTATGACACATCGGCATCAAAACCGTCATACCTCGGCTTCTTATCCAACCAAACAATACACCAATGAACTCACCTCATTGTCCCCTTTCACTCTATCAGATTAGATTTTCAAAAAATCTCTTTAAAACTCAAAAATCTCATCCAAAAACCAAAACTCACATAAAACCAAACCACTCAAATCTATAATCTCCACCCTTCAATCAACGCATAATTATGACAGATAGTTTGTTTCCTCCTTCTCCACCTCCCCACTCTTGGATTTTGGTGTAACGACCCAAATTTCAGGTCAATGAGTTAGCATTGATCCGAACCGTGGGCTTGATGGTCAGGTCATGTTGTTAAACCCCTTTGTTTAAGAAATAAACCTTAGTGGACTTTAATTTTGACAATTGGTCTCGAAAGGTGACTAAAGTGTGACAAGGGAAACGTTGAAAGGATTCCTGTTGAAATTAACCACAAATTTGAAGTAAAGGCTGACCACCCTTAAATCCTATTTGTTTGGACTTGGCTTGGAAGAAGACATGCTTTCATCACCTTCATAGCTACCACAATCCATTCTCTCTTCTTCATTTCCTCTCAAACCCAAAGAGAAAGATTGAACCTTTATCACTCAAATTGTATTTTGGCATTTTGAGATTCCTAATCTACTCAAAAAAGAGTTTCAAGAAAAGGTAAAGATCTTTGAGAATGGCAATAAGGTGAGTTTATGGGTTTTTGGTGGGGACTTTGAGAAAATGAGTTGAAGGAGATTTTTAACCTTGGTTTAGTTGTTAAATTCATCCTTCAACCTTAAATTTACTACCTACAAAGTTGTAATTGATTTTGCACCATCCTTGTGTAGTGAAGGAAGTTGGAGAATACTTTAAAGCTAAGAACAAGGAGAATGGTTGATGATTAGGGACAAGGAGCTTTATTTTGGGATTAGGAGTAAGGTTAGTACACCTCCAACTCACTTTGTTTCATGAGCATCATAGGTGTGATGCTTTGCATGCTTGTTTGATTATTTTGGTGTTTTTGAGTAGAAACCTTGATTTATGGCTTTAACTTGGGAATTGATGTTGTAATGAGTGAAAATGGTAGTAAACCACCCTAAACGACTCTTATAATTTGTAGTATCAATTTAGGGCCTTGAAGTAATGGAAATAGGTAGTTTGAAGTTGAAATTCGAGCCTTAGAAAGTAGATCCTGGGCTTCGATACCGGTAATGAAAAAACTAGTACTAATGCCCCTAAGTTGTGAGGAACAAGAAGAACCATGAGAAAGAGGTATTGATATAGGATCAACCATTACTAGTACTCAATTCAAATTGTACCGATACTGGATGGTCAGTATCGGTACCAACGAATTTATGGAAACATCAAATCTAATTTCCGTATCGATAATCAAGTAAAGTACCAATACTGGAGGCCAACATCAATACTCAAGTTTTAGTATCGGTACTGAGAATTATTTTAGAAAGATCGAAGCCAGTTTTGGTATTGGTACTCAAGTTGAGTATCGGTACCCACTGGGTGAAACGAGCATTAATGTTGACTTTGAGAAGATGAGTTGAAGGAGGTTTTTAACCTTGTTTTAGTTGTTAAATTCATCATTCGACCTTCCATTTACTACCTACAAAGTTGTAATTGATTTTGCACCATCCTTGTGTAGTGAAAGAAGTTGGAGAATCCTTTAAAGCTAAGAACAAGAAGAATGCTTGATGATTCTGGACAAGGAGCTTCATTTCTGGATTAGGATTAAGGTTAGTATACCTCCAATTCACTTTGTTTCATGAGCCTCATAAGTATGAAGCTTTGCATGCTTGTTTGATTGTTTTGGTGTTTTTGAGTAGAAACCTTGATTTATGGCTTTATCTTGGAAATTGATGTTGTAATGAGTGAAAATGGTAGTAAACCACCCTACACGACTCTCATAATTTGTAGTATCAATTTAGGGCTTTGAAGTAATAGAAATAGGTAATTTAGAGTTGAAATTCGAGCCTTAGAATGTAGATTATGGGCTTCAATACAGGTACTCAAGAAACTAGTACTGATGCCCCTAAGTTGCGAGGAACAAAAAAGAACCATGAGAAAGAGGTACTGATACATGATCAACCAATACTAGTACTCAATTCAAACTGTACCGATACTGGTTGGTCAGTACTGATACCAAGGAATTTATGGAAACATTGAATGTAATTTCCGTATCGATAATCAAGTAAAGTATCAATATTGAAGGTCAATATCGATACTCAAGGTTTAGTGTCGGTACTAAAAATTATTTTAGAAAGATCGAAGCTAGTTTTAGTATTGGTACTCAAGTAGAGTATTAGTACCCACTGAGTGAACAAACATTAATGTTGACTTAAGTTTAGAGATGGCTTGCATGCCCCCAAATACTAATAATTGCTTAGTAATAATGTGATGTGGACTAATATAACTAAATAATGAGAATAGATATTACTCCTATATAAAATTTAAAGAACTTGGTAAATGAAATATGACGATGATTAGCAACAATAGATAGAGCATTGAGATCCTGTTGCTTGTATGTCAGGTAGGCATATGACTGGTTGAGTCACTTTGGTTGTTGGGATCTGGATGCCCAAAGAGAGTGTTTCAACACCATGGTAAGTATATCAAATGTACATTTAATGAGGTTGTGTGACACCAGATCTTATTGAAGATACTTAAGGGATAATTCTGAGTAGGAGTGTACGTTTCTGATACGATTTGACATCGAACCTCACTTCAGGTTTGTGGTTATATAATTTGTATGTGATAGATTGTGGTTACCATGATCTTTTATCTTTTCTTGCTATAACATACTTTAGGTGGCTAGTGGTAGCGCCATATGTTGATATAACTTGCCATCTACTTTTTCAAACTACATGCTTATGTTTATGATTTACATGAAGTATGGTAGAGTTGAAGTGTACCATTGAGCTTTGTAAGCTCCACATTCGTAATTGTTGTTTTCTATTCTCAGCTTAGTAGGTTGGCAACGTTACTTGAAGAAGCAACATCGGAGTAGGATCTCAGCACATCGATTCAAATAAGAGTACAATACTTAGATATTTGAGCTAAGTATTCGTGGGACCTATTAATTTGTTTCTAACTCATATTTTGCTACATGCAATATTTGGTTTGAATGTTGGTTTTTAAATAGCTAGAGCTCCTTGATTGTAAATATTTTAAATTTTTATCTATGATTTCAATTTGGATCAAGTGTTATTTGGAGATATTTATCATTATGGGCTAAAGTAGGTTTAAATATTTTAGTATGGGTTGGGCTTGAGACCCAAATATGATATTCAATTTTAGGGTGTTATATTTATTGGTATCAAAACCTAACTTTAGCTAGTTCTAGAAAAACTATGTGGGGGATGTAAATCGTAATAAGATATCTAGTGAATACATGTCCATAAGTCAAATTTGTACTTGTTAAGACTAAAATCGAATGGTATAACCTTTTTTCTTTGTGATGCATAATATTGTAACATGCCGAGAGGATCTCATAACAATTTTGAAGGTCGTAATGTGAGTTTTGGCTCCCATGGGAACAATCTTGAGGATGAGTATGCTCCGTACACCAGGGACGACTCAAGAGATGATAGAGGTGAAAGGGCCAATTATTTCACTCATCTGCATAGCACCTTCGATCACATTCTAAGAGCCATTCTAAGACCTTTAGTTCCACCATAAGAAACTTCGGTAGAAATGCTTTGTCTCTATAATGTAAAAGGTTTCCTTGGTTCGTGACAAAGATAACCCAATCAAAGCTAATTAGTGGACCTTGTGATAGATGTAACTAGATTTACATGATAAGTTGGCTTGTGTTACCACTCTACTAAAGGAGAATGCACCCAAATTGTAGGAAATTGTGGAGTTAGGGTTACATCCTAACCGACCCAGGTGGGAGTATTTCCTCAAGGAGTTTCAGGGGAAGTGTATTGGTGAGGCACACATGGATGAGTTGAGGGATCAATCATATGATTGGTTCAAGGGAACCGATCTGCCTTTGAGTATGAACAAGAGTTCTTGCAATAGAGCAGGTGCACCTTATAATTGGTTGCTATTAAGAAGTTGAGATGCAAGAAGTTTAGACGAGGGTTGAAACAAGATATTCAAATGTATTTGACTACTGACTTTCTTGAGGTGTTCTAAAAAATTGGCTGCTATGGCCAAGGCACTTGAGCAAGTTGGTGGTACGACCAGAGATAGACGAATGGGTTTGGTAGTCTAGGTGAGAGGATATAATTTTTCGAGCCAATCTTGTAATACCCCAAAATTTACTAAGTTGATTAAGGGTCATTTAGTACTAAGATAATAGCTTAAAAGCTAGCTTAGTGACTAAAATGACAAAAATGTGAAAGTTGGGATTTCTTTAATTATGGGTTTTGGAAAGGAAATTTCTAAGGTTTAAAGGTCTCATGTGATAGATAGTGAATTGAATAATGCATTCTTAAAGTTCGGTTGAATTATAAGGAAAATTGGAATGGGAATTGAAGTTTAAAAAGGTAGTGACCAAAATGTAAATTTTGAAAATTTTATGACTAAAGTATAAACTTTGGAAAAGTTTGGGGACTAATTTTGTAATTTCCCAAAAGTTAAGGGTTTTATTTCATAAATAAACAGATCAACTAAGTGTGTGAATCGAATTCGGAATTATTAGTTCGATCTGATACTTCGATTATTGGGAAAATTGTAATTAAAGTTTAAGTAGAATTCCGATACCCAAACCGAACTGGAAAATTTTAAAATTTAGCCATATGATAGGGAAAGGTTATAAAAGCCATTTCCAAGTGTTGGAAATTTTTTTAGTTCGATTCAAGATGAATCCTACAGTTTATTTCTAAGTAAAGGATTATTTATCGGTATATTGGATCGAATGGAAATTTCTGAGACTGATCCAAAAGCTATGGAAAAGTGATAAAATATTATTTTAAGAATATTTTATTATGTTTGGTTGAATTTTAACTAGATTTAGTTAGATTGTAATGGAATGGCAATTTGGAAACAAACTAGTAAATAAAGACTAGTTAGAGGGCAAATTGTCATTTGGCCCCAATGGCAATTTTGAAATATTTAAAAAGTTATATTTTGGAAAGATAAAATGGAAGATTAAATCTTGGCCCTTGATTGATGATAAAATCAATCTCAACCGTTGGATAAAAGGGGCAAAATTGTAATTTCACTATTAAATGAATTTAATATTTATTTAATAGATATATGTATAAAATAATGGTGAAAATATGAAGATTTTGTTCATCTTTTCCAGCCTTGAAACGTGGAGAAAGAGGGGAAAGAAGAAGAAAATTTTCCAAGCTCGATTTAACCCTTGAAACTCGGTTATCAGGTAATCTCTTCAACTACAAAGTTGTTCTACTCTTCAAGCTCTATCTTTTGATATCATAATTAATGGAATACATGCTTGGTTGATGATAATTTTCATGAGAAAGAAATTAGGGTTATGGATCAAATTGGGGATTTTGAGATTTTATGATTCCATGATTGAATTCAGTTGAAATCAAGATAGTATGATGTTAAAATCATGATATTGAGTTGGGATTTAAGTTTTACATGTTTTGATTATTTTGAAGATTATTAGGGTTTATAGATTCAAGTTTAATTTAGGGTTTGTGATGTTGAAATAATGATCTAGTAAGCTTGAATTGTTGTTTGGAAGCAAAACCCTAAGTTAAATTGTGTAGGGACCATTTTGGCAACTTGAAAAATTGAAGGACAAAATCTGAATTTTTAGAATTTTGAGTGTATTTGTGTTATTAATGATGTTAGAGATAAGAAAATAAAGTTAGAATGCCAAATTGATGTTGAATTGAATTAGGGACCATTTTGACAATTTGTCAAAGTTAACTAACCAAATCGAAATTGAAGTTTTGTATGGGGGTTAAATCTTATTTTTAGTTGTAATGGTGGAATTAAGGTAGTAATGTTGAATTGAGGACTAAATTGCAAAGTTAAGAAGCATAAATCCTTATCTTTGCATTTTAGTGACTATTTCGGTAAATAAGGAAAATTAGGGAGAATTATTGTGAATAATTATTTGGTGAATAATGTGATGAGTTAGTGGTTTAAAGATAGTGATTGGACTAAATTGAAAAGTAGAGAAGTAAGGAGAAGTTAGTATAAAAGTTGAAGTTGTGTACGGAAGTTGTGTAGAAAAACTGGTTTATGGGAGTAACTTTGAAAATTCACCATAAATTCTACAAATTTGGTTAGAAGGTGAATTTTATATCGGTGTAAAGATTTGTTCGTTTAGTTTCGTGTCCAACAAACGGAAACTAATTTCGAGTTCCGAGTAAAAAGATATGAATTTTTAAGTGATGAAAGGTCTAAACAGTACAGCAGGCTGTTCCGAAATTCAATACTGGAAATTGACTTTGAAAATTCACCATAAATCGTACAAGTTGAATTTGGGATATTAATTTATATGGTTGAAAATCTTATTGAATCTAGTTTCTTTCTGAACAAACAGAATCGAATTCCGAGTTGTAGATTATTTTATAGAAATATTTCTTGGGAGGTACTGCAAACTACCAGAAAATGAGAATTGATACACTTTGTATCTAAGGTTGATTAGTAAGCTTGAAAAGTGTTAATGGAAGTTCAAATTGGTCGCTAAGGAACATAATGAGTTTTTGAACAATACAAGGAAGAAAGGAAAACGATTGGAAATTTTTATATTCAAATGATTATATTGGACAATATGTCTAAGATATTGTTAGATTGAGATCTAACAAATATTTTACTTATTTGAATTATGAAGTTAAGTTCGAATCAAGGGAGGTTTGAGGTACGATGAAGGAAAGGATCAAAGAGGACTTAGTGAGGCATACTAATAAATGGCCCAGGTGAGTGCAATGCATACATAACATTATACATAGATGTTTTATACATCACCGGTAAGATTTGCGATGAGTCTACCTGGTTTATATATTGTCATGATAATTATGTCATTGATCATACATTTGACATACTTTAAATAAGTCAAAGGTTGAAAATAAATGCATTGATCACTAGTTATTGATGATGATTTACTATTAATGTTATTCGGTTATGAACTGCTTCATGTTAATATAAATTGATATACATTGCCATGGATGAAATATTTGATAATATAAAGCCCAAGTATGATATAAAGGCTCAAAGGTATAGTTGGCTAGCCATAGAGTCATAAATAGCTGTATGAAGATTCTAAGCACTTCAGGTAAAGTGCAAATTTTATAAATACTCATTGAGGAGTATACTCTGCATGGTTTGAGTATACAGACTTATTACGGGTGCTAAGCACTTCAGAGTAATTTCATAAAAACTCAATGTGGGATATATTGTATACTTCGGTAAGTATACAGAAGCACTTTGGTGCTAAGCACTCCCGATAGAGTGCAAATTATATACATACTCAGGAAAGGTTGGGTATGGGGGGATGACTCGTGTACATAGAATCTCTTAATTCAATACCTTGGGCTAAATAAATTGAAAAGAATAAAAAAGAAATAGGAAGATAAGCTTGAAAGCTTGCAGATAGAAATGGGAAATGGGTATTGGTAAGCATTGAAAGCTTACAGATGGAATGGCAACGGTATTGGTAAGATCTAATCTTATCACTTTGATATACATATTTATTTATGTTAACGAGCATATAATGGTAAGGTGATCATATGCATTGCTAATCATTAATATTGATATTATGACAATTGCACTTGAATTCGAATTATTGCCTCACTAAGTAAATACTTAGCGTGCAACTGTTTTACGCGTAGGAAATAAGAAATAGTTGGAGTAATGAGCATAAACGGACATTATCAATCAATAACAGGTACATCAGTATCAGTAAGATATCTTTTGACACTGTTTTATATTTACTAGTTGGCATGTATATTAAAATGATATGCCTGCTGTGATAGAATTTGTATTTTATGTGGTATCTGGATGAATTTTAAGTCAGGCATTTTTTAGGCAGTTTCATTAATTATTATAAAGTCAAATTAAATTAATAAGTTGCTGCCTGAAATTAAACTCGATTTGAAGATTAAAATATTATGTTTAAACTATACGCGCTTTAACTACATTTGTACTAAATATATTGTAATATTTTTAAAAGAATCAAAATTTTTACCGAGTTACAAATGTAGAGGGTTTTACAAATATTTTGTGATATCTCTGACTCGTTTTCAGCTATGAATACGGGAAAGGGGTTTTACATTTATTGGTATCAGAGCTACAGGTTTAGTCGATTCTCGGCCTAAATGGAAATGGTTTTATGTTAAAAAAGAGTATACATGCCACTAGGACATCAATATTATTGATCTGATGTTTTTATGATCCGATTGATGTTGCTCCTTACTAATGTAAATTGGGACGAATTATAAGAAATATTTGAGCCAAGAATGCGTGATGAACTGGAAATTTGGAAGCTTTGGAAGGAATCAAGAGTAGTAACAATAAGGTTAATAATAACCCTTCGAATAAATTGGAACAAGAAATGGGCACTGGTACAACAAGAAGTACCTATGCCAGATTAAGGAACTGAAAAGTTTAGAAACACCTGAATTGAAAGGAAAAGTAGATTAAGGTCCAGTGATTGTTGATTTATAACTGAATAACCTAAGGATTACACTGGACGGATTCCATTGTTTGGATACTGAGAAATTGGATGAAGTTGTATTGCTACTCCGATGTTAAGTTAAAGCTGGGGAAACATTTGAAATTGCTATGCAACTAGGATTGCACATAGCAGTCCGAGTTTATAACATCAGGACTGATAAATATTGGTAGGATTCGAAAATCATAGAAGGAACATCTCATCTTTTTGGATAAACCTGCATTGATGTTGATGGGTCCTAGCTTTACACATTCGTATATAAGTACGAAGTTGAATGGTGAAGGAGATATCCTTTTAGAACCCATTTCAAGTAATATAGCGGTCATAAATTTGTTGGGTTGTAATGTAAGGACGAGCTGAACATTGGAATTGCTCGATAAAAATATAAGAAATAGAGTTCCAATAAATTTAATGGAATTATCTTTCGAGGAGTTTAAGATGATGGTGGGCATGAATTGGTTACCTTCCTATCAAGTCATGATGAATTGTCGCATAAAGTGATTAGTATTAAAAAAACACGGAAGGTGCAAAAATAGTAGTAGTTGATAAAAGGGTAAATCCCTTTTCCAATGTAATTTCAGTTGTTTTATTAAAGAAATTGTTGTTATGAGGTTGTTAAGTTTTCTTAGCAAATGTAGTGGATACTCGAGCTGTTGAAGTTAAATTGGAAAATAACCGACTGTCCAAAAATATCTGGATGTATTCCCAGATGGGTTACTCGGAATTACCTCTAGATTGAGAGGTGAAATTCAAAATAAAGATGATACCAGACATTGATCCTAAATTAATGGCCCCGTATAAAATGGCTTCGACCGAACTTCGGAATTTAAAGGTACAATTACAAGGAATGTTAGGTCGAGTTTTTATAAAGCCTAGTGTGCCACCTTGGGGTGCACTAGCGTATTTGTGAAAAAGAAAGATTGAACTATGTGATTACGTATAGATTTCCGTCAGCTAAGTAAGGTGACAATAAAGAATAAATATCTTCTTCTGAAGACTAATGATCTTTTGATCAGCTAAAAAAAGCACAGCTACGTTTTCCAAAATAGACCTTCGATCGGAATACTGTCAGCTAAAGATCAAGGAAGAATAAACTCTAAAGACAACTTTTCGAATGTGATATGAATACTATGAGTTCGTGATGATGCCTACGGCATTTATAAGCCTAATTAACCAAGTATTCTAATTTTGCTTGGACCAATTTTTGGTAGAGTTCATTGAGGATATTTTGGTCTACTGAAGAAAAAGGAAGAACAAGATGCTCATTTTGCATTGTTCTTCAGACCTTTCGAGAAAAAAAGCTATATGATAATTTGTTAAAGTGTGAACTTGGTTGTCAAAAGCTATTTTATTAGTTATGTAGATTTCGCAGAGGGGATAAGAGTATATCCCAAGAAAGAACAAACTATAATTGAATGGAAACCTCTGAAGAATGTTTTAGAGGTTTAGATTTTTTTTGATGATTGCCTCCTTATTGACCAAGCTATTGAGAAAGACATGCCATTCAGTTGAAAAGATAAATGAAAAGAAAACTTTGAGACATTGAGGAAGATCTTAATAGAAGCCACGGTACCAGAACAACCAGAATGAAAAGTAATGGTCTATGCTTGAGATAACTTATGATATATGAGAGAAATTATCTTACTTAGGATTTGGAGCTAGCAATGGCTATATTTATGTTACAGATATGGCGTCATTATTTATACAGTGAATGATGCTATATTTATATAGGTTATAAAAGTTTAAAGTATATGCTTACCAAAGAAGAGTTGAACTTGAGGCAAAGAAGTTGGATCGAGCTTCTTAAAGATTATGATGTGGTCATTGATTGTCATTCAGAAAAAAGATAATGTGGTAGCTAACACTCTTAGTCAAAAGACAATTGTTGCCTTAAGAGCTATGAATGCAAGATTGGCATTAAAAGAAGATGGTGTTTTGATTGTCAAGTTAAGAATAAAATTTACCATATTTAATTAAATAATATATCTTTAAAGAAAGGATAAGAAATGTTGTCACGGTGCAAACAAGCGGAAAAGAGTGAAACTGAAAACTTGGAAGTTAGGTTTGATAGATATTTGTATTATCAAGGAAGAATTTCTATCTCAATGATGGAAACTAAATGTTGACCCTAAAATAAAAGATATTTAATATGAAGTTAAGGATAAAGTATTCCTTAAAGTTTCACCTTGGAAGAATGTGTTATGGTTTGGACAAAAGGAAAGTTAAGTTTAAAATTTATTGGGCTATAAGAAATTATGAAAAAAGTTAGTCTCATAGTTAAGCTTAATATTTAGATTTATCTTTGGAAATGAAGAAGATTCATAATGTATCGATGCTCTGGGAATATTGATTAGGCCTCTCACTTGTTGTTACTCCTGAGAAAATAGAGATTCAGTCAGATTTAAGCTACAAAAAAGAATTGGTAAAGATCATAGCACATGGAGTTAAAGAAATAAGAAAACAATACAATCCTGTTTGTCAAAGTTCTTTGACAAAAATCACAAGGTTAAAGAAACAATTTGAGAGAAATAAGAAGAAAATATAAGAAAATAGTTTTCTCACCTTTTGAATCGGTGCGTGTTGAAAATTTGAGGAGACATTTTCTTAAGGGTGAGAGAATTGTAATACCCCAAAATTTACTAAGTTGATTAAGGGTCATTTAGTACTAAGATAATAGCTTAAAAGCCAACTTAGTGACTAAAATGAAAAAAATGTGAAAGTTGGGATTTCTTTAATTATGGGTTTTGGAAAGGAAATTCTAAGGTTTAAAGGTCTCATGTGATAGATAGTGAATTGAATAAGGTATTCTTAAAGTTTGGTTGAATTACAAGGAAAATTGGAATGGGAATTGAAGTTTAAAAAGGTAGTTACCAAAATGTAAATTTTGAAAATTTTATGGCTAAAGTATAAACTTTGGAAAAGTTTGGGGACTAAAGTTGTAATTTCCTAAAATTTAAGGGTTTTTATTTCATAAATAAACAGATCACCTAAGGGTGTGAATCGAATGCAAAATTATTGGTTCGATTTGATACTTTGATTATTGGGAAAATCGCAGTTAAAGTTTAAGTAGAATTCGGATACCAGACCAAACTGGAAAATTTTGAAAATTTGCCATATGATAGAGAAAGGTTATAAAAGTCATTTCCAAGTGTTGGAAATATTTTCAGTTCGATTCAAAATGAATCCTACAGTTTATTTCTAAGTAAATGATTATTTATCGGTATATTGGATCGAATAAAAATTTTGGAGACTAATCCAAAAGCTATAGAAAAGTCATAAAATATTATTTTAAGAATATTTTATTATGTTTGGTTGAATTTTAACTATATTTAGTTAGATTGTAATGGAATGGCAATTTGGAAACAAACTAGTAAATAAAGACTAGTTGGAGGGCAAATTGGTCATTTGGTCCCAATTGCAATTTTGAAATATTTAAAATGTTATAAGGGCAATTTTGGAAAGAGAAAATGAGAGATTAAATCTTGGCCCTTGATTGATGATAAAATCAATCTCAACCATTGGATAAAAAAGGCAAAATTGTAATTTCACTATTAAATGATTTTAATATTTATTTAATAGATATATGTGTAAAATAATGGTGAAAAGATGAAGATTGTGTTCATCTTTTCCAGCCTTGAAAAGTGGAGAAAGAGGGGAAAGAAGAAGAAAATTTTACAAGCTCGATTTAAGCCCCGAAACTCAGTTTTCAGGTAATCTCTTCAACTACAAAGTTGTTCTACTCTTCAAGCTCTATCTTTTGATATCAATAATTCATGGAATACATGCTTGATTGATGAGAATTTTCATGAGAAATAAATTAGGGTTATGGATCAAATTGGGGCTTTTGAGATTTTATGATTCCATGATTGAAATCTAGTTGAAATCAAGCTAGTATGATGTTAAAATCATGATATTGAGTTGGGATTTAAGTTTTACATGTTTTGATTATTACGAAGATGATTAAGGTTTATGGATTCAAGTTTAATTTAGGGTTTGTGATGTTGAAATAATGATCTAGTAAGCTTGAATTGTTGTTTGGAAGCAAAACCCTAAGTTAAATTGTGTAGGGACCATTTCGGCAACTTGAAAGTTGAAGAACCAAATCTGAATTTTTAGAATTTGGAGTGTATTTGTGTTATTAATGATGTTAGAGATAAGAAAATGAAGTTAGAATGCCAGAATGCCAAATTGATGTTGAATTGAATTAGTGACCATTTTGACAATTTGTCAAAGTTAACTGACCAAATTGAAATTGAAGTTTTGTATGGGGTTTAAATCTGATTTTTAGTTGTAATGGTGGAATTATGGTAATAATGTTGAATTGAGGACCAAATTGCAAAGTTAAGAAGCATGAATCCTTATCTTTGCATTTTGGTGACTATTTCAATAAATAAGGAAAATTAGGGAGAATTATTGTGAATAATTATTTGGAGAAGAATGTGATGAGTTGGTGATTTAAAGATAGTGATTGGACTAAATTGAAAAGTAGAGAAGTAAGGAGTAGTTAGTATAAAAGTTGAAGTTGTTTATGGAAGTTGTGTAGAAAAACTGGTTTATGCAGTAACTTTGAAAATTCACCATAAATTCTAAAAAAATGGTTAGAAGGTGAATTTTATACCAATGTAAAGATTTGTTCATGTAGTTTCGTGTCCAACAAATGGAAACTGATTTCGAGTTCCGAGTAAAGAGATATGAATTTTTAAGTGGTGAAAGGTCTGAAAATAGTATAGCAGGCTGTTCCGAAATTCAATACTGGAAATTGACTTTGATAATTCGCCATAAATCGTACAAGTTGAATTTGGGCTATTAATTTATATGGTTGAAAATATTATTGAATCTAGTTTCTTTCTGAACAAACAGAATCGAATTCCGAGTTGTAGATTATTTTATAGAAATATTTCTTGGGAGGTACTACAAACTACCAGAAAATGAGAATTGATACACTTTGTATCTAAGGTTGATTAGTAAGCTTGAAAAGGGTTAATGGAAGTTCAAATTGGTCGCTAAGGACCATAATGAGTTTTTGAACAATACAAGGATGAAAGGATAACGCTTGGAAATTTTTATATTCGAATGATTATATTCGACACTATGTCTAAGATATTGTTAGATTGGGACCTAACAAATATTTACTTATTTGAATTATGAAGTTAAGTTCGAATCAAGGGAGGTTTGAGGTACGATGAAGGAAAGGATCAAAGAGGACTTACTGAGGCATACTAATAAATGGCCCAGGTGAGTGCAATGCATACATAACATTATACATAGATGTTTTATACATCACCGGTAAGATTTGCGATGAGTCTACCTGGTTTATATATTGTCATGATAATTATGGAATTGATCGTACATTTGACATACTTTAAATATGTCAAAGGTTGAAAATCAATGCATTGATCACTAGTTATTGATGATGATTTACTATTAATGTTATTCGGTTATGAACTGCTTCATGTTAATATAGATTGATATACATTGCCATGGATGAAATATTTGATGATATAAAGCCCAAGTATGATATAAAGGTTCAAAGGTATAGTTGGCTAGCCATAGAGTCATAAATAGTTGTATAAAGATTCTAAGCACTTCAGGTAAAGTGCAAATTTTATAAATACTCATTGAGGAGTATACTCTGCATGGTTTGAGTATACAAACTTATTACGGGTGCTAAGCACTTCAGAGTAGTTTCATAAAAACTCAATGAGGGATATATTGTATACATCGGTAAGTTTACATAAGCACTTTGGTGCTAAGCACTCCCGGTATAGTGCAAATTATATACATACTCAAGAAAGGTTGGGTATGGGGGGATGACTCGTGTACATAGAATCATTTAATTCAATACCTTGGGCTAAATAAATTGAAAAGAATAAAAAAGAAATAGGAAGATAAGCTTGAAAGCTTGCAGATAGAAATGGGAAATAGGTATTGGTAAGCATTGAAAGCTTACAGATGGAATGGCAACGGTATTGGTAAGATCTAATCTTATCACTTTGATATACATATTTATTTATGTTAATGAGCATATAATGGTAAGGTGATCATATGCATTGTTAATCATTAATATTGATATTATGACAATTGCACTTGAATTCGAATTATTGCCTCACTAAGTAAATACTTAGCGTGCAACTGTTTTACACGTAGGAAAGAAGAAATAGTTGGAGTAAGGAGCATAAACGGACATCATCAATCAATAACAGGTACATCAGTATCAGTCAGATATCTTTTGACACTGTTTTATATTTACTAGTTGGCATGTATATTAAAATGATATGCCTGCTGTGATAGAATTTGTATTTTATGTGGTATCTGGATTAGTTTTAAGCCAGTCAGTTTTTAGGCAGTTTCATTAATTATTATAAAGTCAAATTAAATTAATAAGTTGCTGCATGAAATTAAACTCAATTTGAAGATTAAAATATTATGTTTAAACTATAAGCGCTTAACTACATTTGTACTAAATATATTGTAATATTTTTAAAAGAATCAAAATTTTTACCGAGTTACAAATGTAGAGGGTTTTACAAATATTTTGTGATATCTCTGACTCATTTTCAGCTATGAATACGGGAAAGGGGTTTTACATTTATTGGTATCAGAGCTACAGGTTTAGTTGATTCTCGGCCTAAATAGAAATGGTTTTATGTTAAAAAAGAGTATACATGCCACTAGGATATCAATATTATTGATCTGATGTTTTTATGATCCGATTGATGTCGCTCCTTACTAATGTAAATTGGGACGAATTATACGAAATATTTAAGCCAAGAATGCGTGATGAACTTGAAATTTGGAAGCTTTGGAAGGAATCAAGAGTAGTAACAATAAGGTTAATAACAACCCTTCGAATAAATTGGAACAAGAAATGGGCACTGGTACAACAAGAAGTACCTGTGCTAGATTAAGGAACTGAAAAGTTTAGAAACAACTGAATTGAAAGGAAAAGTAGATTTAGGTCCAGTGATTGTTGATTTATAACTGAATAACCTAAGGATTATACTGGACGGATTCCATTGTTTGGATACTGAGAAATTGGATGGAGTTGTATTGTTACTCCGATGTTAAGTTAAAGCTGAGGAAACATTTGAAATTGCTATGCAACTAGGATTGCACATATCAGTCTGAGTTTATAACATCAGGACTGATAAATATTGGGAGGATTCGAAAATCATAGAAGGTACATCTCATCTTTTTGGATAAACCTGTATTGATGTTGATGGGTCCTAGCTTTACACATTCGTATATAAGTACGAAGTTGAATGGTGAAGGAGATATCCTTTTAGAACCCATTTCAAGTAATATAGCGGTCATAAATATGTTGGGTTGTAATGTAAGGACGAGCTGAACATTGGAATTGCTCGATAAAAATATAAGAAATAGAGTTCCTGATAAATTTAATGGAATTATCTTTCTAGGAGTTTAAGATGATGGTGGGCATGAATTGGTTACCTTCCTATCAAGTCATGATGAATTGTCGCATAAAGTGATTAGTATTAAAAAAACATGGAAGGTTCAAAAATAGTAGTAGTTGATAAAAGGGTAAATCCCTTTTCCAATGTAATTTCAGTTGTTTTATTAAAGAAATTGTTGTTATAAGGCTGTTAAGTTTTCTTAGCAAATGTAGTGGATACTCGAGCTGTTAAAATTAAATTGGAAAATAAACCGACTGTCCAAAAATATCTGGATGTATTCCCAGATGGGTTACTCGGAATTACCTCTAGATTGAGAGGTGAAATTCAAAATAAAGATGATACCAGACATTGATCCTAAATTAATGGCCCCGTATAAAATGGCTTCGACCGAACTTCAGGATTTAAAGGTACAATTACAAGGAATGTTAGGTCGAGGTTTTATAAAGCCTAATGTGCCACCTTGGGGTGCACTAGCGTATTTGTGAAAAAGAAAGATTGATCTATGTGATTAAGTATAGATTTCCGTCAGCTAAGTAAGGTGACAATAAAGAATAAATATCTTCTTCTGAAGACTGATGATCTTTTGATTAGTTAAAAAAAGCACAGCTATGTTTTCAAAAATAGACCTCCGATCGAAATATTATCAGCTAAAGATCAAGGAAGAATAAACTCTAAAGACAACTTTTCGAATTTGATATGAATACTATGAGTTCGTGATGATGCCTACGACATTTATAAGCCTAATTAACCAAGTATTCTAATTTTGCTTGGACCAATTTTTGGTAATGTTCATTGAGGATATTTTGGTCTACTGAAGAAAAAGGAAGAACAAGATGCTCATTTTGCATTGTTCTTCAGACCTTTCGAGAAAAGAAGCTATATGCTAATTTGTTAAAGTGTGAACTTGGTTGTCAAAAGCTATTTTATTAGTTATGTAGATTTCGCAGAGGGGATAAGAGTATATCCCAAGAAAGCACAAACTATAATTGAATGGAAACCTCTGAAGAATGTTTTAGAGGTTTAGATTTTTTTGATGATTGCCTCCTTATTGACCAAGCTATTGAGAAAGACATGCCATTCAGTTGAAAAGATAAATGAAAAGAAAACTTTGAGACATTGAGGAAGATCTTAATAGAAGCCACGGTACCAGAACAACCAGAATGAAAAGTAATGGTCTATGCTTGAGATAACTTATGATATATGAGAGAAATTATCTTACTTAGGATTTAGAGCTAGCAATGACTATATTTATGTTACAGCTATGGCGTCATTATTTATACAGTGAATGATGCTATATTTATATAGGTTATAAAAGTTTAAAGTATATGCTTACCAAAGAAGAGTTGAACTTGAGGCAAAGAAGTTGGATCGAGCTTCTTAAAGATTATGATGTGGTCATTGATTGTCATTCAGAAAAAAGTTAATGTGGTAGCTAACGCTCTTAGTCAAAAGACAATTGTTGCCTTAAGAGCTATGAATGCAAGATTGGCATTAAAAGAAGATGGTGTTTTGATTGTCAAGTTAGGAATAAAATTTACCATATTGAATTAAATAATATATCTTTAAAGAAAGGATAAGAAATGTTGTCACGATGCAAACAAGTGGAAAAGAGTGAAACTGAAAACTTGGAAGTTAGGTTTGATAGATATTTGTATTATCAAGGAAGAATTTCTATCTCAATGATGGAAACTATATGTTGACCCTGAAAGAAAAGATATTTAATATGAAGTTAAGGATAAAGTATTCCTTAAAGTTTCACCTTGGAAGAATGTGTTATGGTTTGGACAAAAGGAAAGTTAAGTTTAAAATTTATTGGGCTATAAGATATTATGAAAAGAGTTAGTCTGATAGTTAAGCTTAATAGTTAGCTTTATCTTTGGAAATGAAGAAGATTGATAATGTATCGATGCTCTGGAAATATTGATTATGCCTCTCACTTGTTGTTACTCCTGAGAAAATAGAGATTCAGTCAGATTTAAGCTACAAAAAAGAATTGGTAAAGATCATAGCACATGGAGTTAAAGAACTAAGAAAACAATACAATCCTGTTTGTCAAAGTTCTTTGACAAAAATCACAAGGTTAAAGAAACAATTTGAGAGAAATAAGAAGAAAATATAAGAAAATAGTTTTCTCACCTTTTGAATCAGGTGCGTGCTGAAAATTTGAGGAGACATTTTCTTAAGGGTGAGAGAATTGTAATACCCCAAAATTTACTAAGTTGATTAAGGGTCATTTAGTACTAAGATAATAGCTTAAAAGCTAACTTAGTGACTAAAATGAAAAAAATGCGAAAGTTGGGATTTCTTTAATTATGGGTTTTGGAAAGAAAATTCTAAGGTTTAAAGGTCTCATGTGATAGATAGTGAATTGAATAAGGTATTCTTAAAGTTTGGTTGAATTACAAGGAAAATTGGAATGGGAATTGAAGTTTAAAAAGGTAGTGACCAAAATGTAAATTTTGAAAATTTTATGGTTAAAGTATAAACTTTTGAAAAGTTTGGGGACTAAAGTTGTAATTTCCCAAAAGTTAAGGGTTTTTATTTCATAAATAAACAGATCACCTAAGGGTGTGAATCGAATGCAAAATTATTGGTTCGATTTGATACTTTGATTATTGGGAAAATCGCAGTTAAAGTTTAAGTAGAATTCGGATACCGGACCAAACTGGAAAATTTTGAAAATTTGCCATATGATAGAGAAAGGTTATAAAAGTCATTTCCAAGTGTTGGAAATATTTTCAGTTCGATTCAAAATGAATCCTACAGTTTATTTCTGAGTAAAGGATTATTTATCGGTATACTGGATCGAATGAAAATTTTGGAGACTAATCCAAAAGCTATAGAAAAGTCATAAAATATTATTTTAAGAATATTTTATTATGTTTGGTTGAATTTTAACTATATTTAGTTAGATTGTAATTGAATGGCAATTTGGAAACAAACTAGTAAATAAAGACTAGTTGGAGGGCAAATTGGTCTTTTGAGTCCCAATGGCAATTTTAAAATATTTAAAAAGTTATAAGGGCAATTTTGGAAAGAGAAAATGGGAGATTAAATCTTGGCCCTTGATTGATGATAAAATCAATCTCAACCATTGGATAAAAAAGGCAAAATTGTAATTTCACTATTAAATGATTTTAATATTTATTTAATAGATATATGTGTAAAATAATGGTGAAAAGATGAAGATTTTGTTCATCTTTTCCAGCCTTGAAACGTGGAGAAAGAGGGGAAAGAAGAAGAAAATTTTACAAGCTCGATTTAGGCCCCGAAACTCGGTTTTCAGGTAATCTCTTCAACTACAAAGTTGTTCTACTCTTCAAGCGCTATCTTTTGATATCAATAATTCATGGAATACATGCTTGGTTGATGAGAATTTTCATGAGAAATAAATTAGGGCTATGGATCAAATTGGGGCTTTTGAGATTTTATGATTCCATGATTGAATTCTAGTTGAAATCAAGCTAGTATGATGTTAAAATCATGATATTGAGTTGGGATTTAAGTTTTACATGTTTTGATTATTACGAAGATGATTAAGGTTTATGGATTCAAGTTTAATTTAGGGTTTGTGATGTTGAAATAATGATCTAGTAAGCTTGAATTGTTGTTTGGAAGCAAAACCCTAAGTTAAATTGTGTAGGGACCATTTCGGCAACTTGAAAGTTGAAGAACCAAACCTGAATTTTTAGAATTTGGAGTGTATTTGTGTTATTAATGATGTTAGAGATAAGAAAATGAAGTTAGAATGCCAGAATGCCAAATTGATCTTGAATTGAATTAGTGACCATTTTGACAATTTGTCAAAGTTAACTGACCAAATCGAAATTGAAGTTTTGTATGGGGTTTAAATATGATTTTTAGTTGTAATGGTGGAATTAAGGTAATAATGTTGAATTGAGGACTAAATTGCAAAGTTAAGAAGCATGAATCCTTATCTTTGCATTTTGGTAACTATTTCGATAAATAAGGAAAATTAGGGAGAATTATTGTGAATAATTAATTGGAGAAGAATGTGATGAGTTGGTGATTTAAAGCTAGTGATTGGACTAAATTGAAAAGTAGAGAAGTAAGGAGTAGTTAGTATAAAAGTTGAAGTTGTTTATGGAAGTTGTGTAGAAAAACTAGTTTATGCAGTAACTTTGAAAATTCACCATAAATTCTAAAAAAATGGTTAGAAAGTGAATTTTATACCGATGTAAAGATTTGTTCGTCTAGTTTCGTGTCCAACAAATGGAAACTGATTTCGAGTTCCGAGTAAAAAGATATGAATTTTTAAGTGGTGAAAGGTCTGAAAACAGTACAGCAGGCTTTTCCGAAATTCAATACTGGAAATTGACTTTGAAAGTTCGCCATAAATCGTACAAGTTGAATTTCGGCTATTAATTTATATGGTTGAAAATATTATTGAATCTAGTTTCTTTCAGAACAAACAGAATCGAATTCTGAGTTGTAGATTATTTTATAGAAATATTTCTTGGGAGGTACTACAAACTACCAGAAAATGAGAATTGATACACTTTGTATCTATTGTTGATTAGTAAGCTTGAAAAGGGTTAATGGAAGTTCAAATTGGTCGCTAAGGACCATAATGAGTTTTTGAACAATACAAGGAAGAAAGGAAAACGTTTGGAAATTTTTATATTTGAATGATTATATTCGACACTATGTCTAAGATATTGTTAGATTGGGATCTAACAAATACTTTACTTATTTGAATTATGAAGTTAAGTTCGAATCAAGGGAGGGTTGAGGTACGATGAAGGAAAGGATCAAAGAGGACTTAGTGAGGCAAACTAATAAATGGCCCAGGTGAGTGCAATGCATACATAACATTATACATAGATGTTTTATACATCACCGGTAAGATTTGTGATGAGTCTGCCTGGTTTATATATTGTCATGATAATTATGTCATTGATCATACATTTGACATACTTTAAATATGTCAAAAGTTGAAAATGAATACATTGTTCACTAGTTATTGATGATGATTTACTATTAATGTTATTCGGTTATGAACTGGTTCATGTTAATATAAATTGTTATACATTGCCATGGATGAAATATTTGATTATATAAAGCCCAAGTATGATATAGAGGTTCAAAGGTATAGTTGGCTAGCCATAGAGTCATAAACAGCTGTATAAAGATTCTAAGCACTTCAGGTAAAGTGCTAATTTTATAAATACTCGTTGAAAAGTATACTCATGCTTGGTTTGAGTATACAGACTTATTACAGGTGCTAAGCACTTCGGAGTAGTTTCATAAAAACTCAATGAGGGATATATTTTATACTCCGGTAAGTATATAGAAGCACTTCGGTGCTAAGCACTCCCGGTAGAGTGCAAATAATATACATACTCAAGAAAGGTTGGGTATGGGGGGATAACTCGTGTACATAATATCTCTTAATTCGATACAAATGGGAAAAAGGTATTGGTAAGCATTGAAAGCTTATGGATGGAATGGCAACGGTATTGGTAAGATCTAATCATATCACTTTGATATACATATTTATTTATGTTAACGAGCATATAATGGTAAGGTGATCATATGCATTGTTACTCATTGATATTGATATTATGACAATTGGACTTAAATTTGAATTATTGCCTCACTAAGTAAATACTTAGCATTTAATTGTTTTACATGTAGGAAAGAAGAAATAGTTGGAGTAAGGAGCATAAACGAACATCATCAATCAATAACAGGTGCATCAGTATCAGTAAGATACCTTTTAACACTGTTTGATATTTACTAGTTGGCATGTATATTAAAATGATATGCCTGCTGTGATAGAATTTGTATTTTATGTGGTATCTGGATGAATTTTAAGACAGGCAGTTTCATTAATTATATAAAGTCAAATTAAGTTAATAAGTTGCTGCCTGAAATTAAACTCGATTTGAAGATTAAAATATTATGTTTAAACTATACGCGATTAACTACATTTGTAAATAAAAACTAAATATAATTTAATATTTTTAAAAGAATCAAATTTTTTATCGAGTTACAAATGTAGAGGGTTTTACAAATATTTTGTGATATCTCTGACTCATTTTCAGCTATGAATACAGGAAAGGGGTTTTACAAATCTGTTGGGATGATCAAACAATGGAGTGTGGCTAAGAGGGGGTGAATTGGCAATTTAAAAAATGAAGGAAAGCAAATTGAAAGATAGAAAATTGAGACACAAGAGACTTATAGTGCTTCGAACTTCTAACAAGGTTTACATCCACTACCTTAGCTTCCCACTAAGGATTTTTTCAAATTCACTAGGAATTTCTTCCCTTTTTCTATGCTCAAGAGGAAACCTTTACACTATCAAAGCTTTCTACCTCAAAGCTTTGATAAATTATTTTTTACAAGAAAAGAAATAGCAAACTAAGAAAACATCTCAAAGGAAAATGTTTGCCCCAATTACAACGCTTACTCAACCCAAAACTTGAATCAAAAGATTACAATATGCACTCTTAAGTGGGTTAGAAGAATTTGACTCTAATAGGCTCAAGATTGTTGGATTTGGGCATGAATGCTTAAGACTTGTTCCATAGTTGTTGTTGTTGCAGCTTTGAAGACTTGATTATGTACCCCTCAATGATTTCTAACCGTTTGGGTAGTTGAGATCATCAATATAGTCGTTGGGCTGCATTTTTCCCATAATAAATGATGTCTGCCAACCCTAGGTATCGATATGTGGGCTGCTGTATTTGAATGAGGGCTACCGTATCAGTACGCGAGCTGTCGTATCGGTACGTGCCAAAAGAGAAAATAGTTGTTGTAAAAAGGGGTATCAGTATGCGAAAGGCCGTATCGATACGAAGACTTTATTTTACAAGGGCATACTAGTACGGTCTGTACCATATCGGTAATGGTCTTGCTCATTAGAATCTTGATAAATCATGTAGTAAAACTAGTATAGATACGCTTGTAAGGGTATAGGTACACTATAACTGATTTTTAAAGTTATGGTTCCAATAAACTGACAAGGTAACGGTCGAATATTAAATGCAAAAGATTTGAGAAATCTAAATACCTCGTACCGATACGCATAAAGTTGTACCAATACTCAAAGAAAAATTTGTTCCCAGGTTGAATGACTTACCGATATGACTATAAGTATATCGGTATCTAATAGCCATTAAGTAAAAAATGTTTTCCAGTAGCTAAAACTTGTATCGATACGGTCAATGGTGTATCGATACGCCTGGACTAAAGTTGGTTGTTTGAGTATAAAAGTAGATAGAAAATATTTTTGGTTTTAGGTTTTTACTTAGAAACAATTTAAAGATCGGATCCTTGTCATTTTTTGAGACTTTTTCAATACTTCAAAATTTATCTAATTTTACAAATTGGTCCTTGAAATTCCTTGTTATATCAAAATCAAATATTAGTTTTACAATCTCCCCCTTTTTGATATATCAAAACCAAAATGATTTTTTAAATTTTTTGAAAAAAAATACTCCCCCTTTCTTTAAGGCTAAACGATAGTTTTATTTTGAAAACTTATTGAAAAATTAATCTCAATTCTTCTCCCCTTTTTGTTAGATCAAAATCAATAGGGTAAATATATGCAAGATATAAAGCAATAAATAACTCCAAGAATAATTAAACAACATAAATATATAAATTCAAAGCAATGTTCAAAGCAACATAATAATCCAATCTTAAAAACTTAAAGACATAATCCAAAGCAAAAAACAAAAAGTCATAGGAATTCAAAACAAAGAACATAGGTGCATAATACTCCAAACCTATATAATATGATACGATATGTATATAATGCAAATGCCTAAGGAGCATCCTCGTCTTCCTCATCCTCTTCTTCATCTTCCTCCTGATCATCACCAAGAGCATGACCACACCATTCTTCATGAAATGCGGTAAGGGTCATGTCCATAGAAGCTTGACGATTCTCCATGGAGGTAACTCTAGCTTCTAAAGAAGTGAAACGAGTATCTAAAAGAGCAAAGCTAGAATCCAACCTCGCACCCAAAGTGGCAAACTTCCCATCAAGATAGGCCATGAAAGCATCAAGGGAAGGTTGAGCAACCGGAGCCATTGGATCAACTGGAGTTGTCGAAACATTCTCTACAGAATTGGATTGTGCATCACGAGGGAGATCTGCAATATGAATCCATTCTCCATTGTAGATGGTGAACTTTGCACGTCGAAGAGAGTGGTCATCAATAGGGCCGGTAAGATGCGAAGCAAGATCATAAGAGCAATCGGTATCAAGCTTGTGGAACATATAGCTCAAGGCAGTGTCATAGGTGAAAGAGGTGACAAGGGAGGTGTAGAAGTTTTGGACAAGGTATACTAATTCGGCAAACATAATTTGGACTAGGTTTGGACATACACCCTTACGAAAACAATGGAGACAAAAATCAACAACTTGACAAACCATGGACCACTTACCATCGAATGGACAAAACCACCACGTGATGAGAAAGTGAAGGAAACGCTCATGGGCATCTAATGCAATTATGAAGCCACTATAGAGTTGAGGAAAAGCAATTTCATCATCTAAACCCATATCATCCATCCCCAAAAGATCATCTATAATTTTAGAATCAAGACGGAAAGTTTTTCCCATAAGGTAAGACTCGAGTGCAATAACCTTGGTTTTCTCTTGATTGTAAACAGATCGGGCATTAAAGTAAAAGATAAGGACAAGGTTTTTATTAAGAATGCCAAGTATACTTAAAAAAGGCATGAACTTCTATTCCCTTAATAAATGAAGATAACTAAAATTAAATTCATCGAAAGTCAAAAATGGTATGGAAACAACACGTTCACGACGGATTCTGAAGTTTTGAAAGTGTTAAAACGATCTAAAGCATTTGGATTTCCCGGTTCATTAAAACATTGACGATAAATTTGGTTAAGGTTTAGTTTTGTACCATTGTTTTCGGGATTGGGTTTGGTAGGATTAGGATTGGAAGAGCTAGATGTGATCTCCTTTCTTGCTCTTTCTTATGACCCATAGTAAAACTTGACAAAACAATTTCAAACAACAAAAAACAATGTATGCATAAACATCACATTCAATCCATTAAATTAATCCAATGATCAAGGTATTGTTAAAAATATATGTTGTATAGTTTAAAAATCATATACAAGTATATGAAAATTTTTGGTGAAAAAAGATTTGAAAAATAGTAAAGAAAAATATACGAGAATGATTTTATATTCGAACCAAAAATTTTTAGTTTTGATTTTTTTTTTGTAAAATCTTTGAAAACAATGCTTGATGATGATAAGAGTTTATATATATATATGTATATATATATATATGTTTGTATATATTCTAAGTATAAAAAATATACAAGTATGAAAGAAATCGAAATTTTAAAGAAAAAGAGTTTATACCTTGAATATGGATTATGGATGAATGAAAAGATGATTGTGCACAATGCTTGATGATGATGACTTGGGTTTGTTGTTGAAACCAAAAGCCCCAAAGAAATTTTGATGATTTGTGAGAAAAAAAGGATTTAAAGGGTTTTTATAAATAAAAATCGACCGAGGGTTTTAGAGAGAGTTGTGTTTGAGTTAAATTTGGGAAAAAACCCTTTTAATGACTCATTTAAAGCTCCACAACCACAAGTATCGATACGCAATATACGCATACTGAAACCTCATATCGGTACGGGTTTTAACCGTACCAGTCCCTGATCCATACAAGTACAGGTTCACCTATATTGAAATGCTACTCCTAATACCTGTATCGATACGTGATACCCCGTATCGATACCCCTTGACCAAAAATGACATTTTTTGCTGCAAGGGACCCAAAAATTTGAACTTAATCGAATCGATACGTGTTCGTATGATATGAGATCATCATGAATGAGCAAAAAACAGATGCATACTCCCCCTAACAACAAGAATAGATGCATATAGGAGCAAACTCACACAAGCATTGAAATCAACAAAATTCAAGCAAGTTTTAAACACCAAAAAGTCTCTAGGGTTCAAGAAAGGCTAGTAAGCCCTAACTCTCTCCTAAGAGACCAAAAATGCTCTTTGTCTAAAGGTTTGGTGAAGATATCTGCTATTTAGTTCAAGGTATCTACATATTCTAGAAGTACATCTTTTTTCAAGACACGATCTCTAATGAAATGATGTCTTATCTCTATGTTGTTGGTTCTAGAGTGTTGAATGAGATTATTAGTGAGACAAATGGCACTAGTAATGTCATACTTTAGAGGGATGGTACTACATCAATTCCATAATCTAAGAGTTGTTGCTTCATCCAAAGGACTTGAGCACAGCAACTTATGGTCAAAATGTATTCTGCCTCGGTGGTAGATAATGCTACACTATTTTTCTTCTTAGAAAACCACGATATGAACATATTACCTTGGAATTGACATGTACTAGAGGTACTCTTTCTATCTATCTTACAACCTCCATAATCCACATTCGAATAAGCATGCAAACTAAAGGAAGAGTCTCTAGGATACCAAAGACCTAAATAAGGTATGACTCTAAGGTATCTAAAGATTCTCTTAACGACTTGTAGGTGTGATTCTCTAGGACTAGCTTGAAATCTAACACACAAGCAAACACTAAAAATGATATATGGTCTACTTGTGGTAAGATAAAGCAAAAAAATTGATATGTAAAGCTTTAAATCAACACACTTGCCTCCTTCATCTTTGTCAAGCTTTGTAGAAGAGGTCATTGGTTTGGCTTGAGGTTTCACATTATCCAAGACAAACTTCTTGACCATGTCCTTGATGTACTTAGCTTTATTGATGAATATGTCATCCTTCCTTTGTTCGATTTGGAGCCCCAAGAAGAATGAGAGCTCCCCCATCATGCTCATTTCAAACTCACCTTGCATCAACTTAGCAAAATCTTGGCAAAGCAATTCATTACTAGAACCAAATATAATATCATCAACATAAATTTGTACTACTAAGATGTCTTTGCCTTTTCTTTTAATAGAAAATGTAGTATCTACCTTTCATTTGTCAAAACCTTTTTCAATAAAAAAAATTGACAATCTTTCATACCAAGCTCTAAGAGCTTGTTTCAAACCATATAAAGCTTTTGAAAGTTTAAAAACATGGTTTGGGTATTTTGGATCTTTAAAATCGGGTGGTTGTTCTGCATACAGTTCTTCATTTATAAAAACATTTAGAAAAGTACTTTTCATATCCATTTGAAAAACACTTGAATTCATGACAACATGCAAATGCAAGAAGCATCGTAATAGCTTCCATTCTATCTACTAGTGCATAGGTTTCATCAAAAACGATTCCTTCTTCTTGAGTGTAACCTTGAGCAACAAGTCTAGCCTTGTTTCTCACTATCTTAACACTCTCATCTAGTTTGTTTCTAAAAAACCATTCAGTTCCTATGGTAGATTTATTACTAGGCCTATCAACTAATGTTCATACTTTACTTCTCTCAAATTGATTTAACTCTTCTTGCATAGCCAATATCCAATAATCATCCTTTAATGCTTCTTTGATATTTTTAGGCTCTATGCATAAGATAAATGAAACATAATTACATATATTTCTAAAAGAAGATATAGTGGTTACCCCTTTGAATGGATCACCCAAAATCTTACCACCTTTGACATGGTTGAATTCCCTTGGGTAGGTGACCTTCTTTTCCTCTAGAGTCATATCCTTCAAGGCTTCTAGAGGTGGATCTTATGCTTCGTCTTTTGATGGAATTCCATCTACCTTTGATGATTGTCCTCCACCATCATTGGCATCAAAAATCCCTACATCATCATCATCACAAGAATCCTTCCACGGAAGGTGGTTATCATCAAAAACCACATGTATAGGCTCTTCAACTACTAAAGTTCTTTTTTTAAATACACGATAGGCTTTAGAGTTTAAAGAAAAACTTAGAAAAATAGCTTCATCAATTTTAGCATCAAATTTGCCTAAATTATCCTTTTCCATTGTTCAAAACAAAACATTTACAACCAAATGGATGAAAATAGATAATGTTAGGCTTTTTATTTTTGAAAAGCCCATAAGGTGTTTTCTTTAAAATAGGCCTAATCATTGCTCTATAAATAATGAGCAAGCCGTATTAGTGGCTTACGCCCAAAAATACTTAGGAAAATTATTTTACAAAGCATGGTTCTAGCCATTTCTTCTAAAGGTTGATTTTTCCTCAAAATAAGAGTATTTTTTGAGGTGTTCGAGGAGCGAAAAAATTGTGTCTAATACCATTTGAGTTACAAAACACTTCAGAAACTACATTTTGAAATTCAGTTCCATGATCACTTATAATGTGAGAAATAATGTGACCAACATTATTTTGATTTACTTTTAAAAAAGTGATGATTTTTTCTAAAGCCTCATCCTTGGTACTTAAAAAGAAAACCCAAGTAAATCTAGAGTAGTCATCGACTAAAACAAATGCATATGATTTTCCAGCCAAACTCATTGTTCTAATAGGTCCATAAAGATCCATGTGGATCATATGTAAAACTCTACTTATAGAAACATCATTAATAGGTTTGAAAGAAACTCTTTTATGTTTGCCTTTAGCACAAGCATCACAAATTTTCATATGAAAACTTTATATTTGGCACACCTCTTACAAGATCATTTGAAATCAATTTTTCTAAAACACTCATGCTTGCATGCCATAGTTTTCTATGCCATAACCATGAATCATGCTCATCTTTAGCAACAAAACATGCATTGGAAATATGAATGTCATCTAAATGCACCATGTAAATGTTTCCTATGCGATGACCAATAAGCACAATTTTGTTAGTTTCAATGTTGATAATTCTGCAACCATTTAAATCAAAAAGCACATTGAAAACCTTTAACACAAAGTTGGCTTATGCTCAAAAGATTATGCTTAAGATCAGATGACAAATAAAACATTATCAATGAGGATAGAAAAGTGATTACCAATGGAACCAATTTCTTTAATGTGACCTTTGGAGTTGTTGCCAAATGTCACTACTCCTCCACTCTTTGGTTTTAGCTCCAAAAATCAACTCTTGTCATGGTCATGTGTCTCGAGTATGCACTATCAAGGTACCACAAATTTGCACTTAAAGCTTTGGCCTTGTAGCAATACTCCCCCTACAAAAAAATAATTACGTCTTGATTTTTGGTACCCAAATCTTTTTTGGTCCATGAGTATTAGCTCCAAAAATCTTGGTTCCCTTAGGAATCCAAGAAGTAATATCACTAAAGTCAATAGAAGTGACAAGTTCCTTAGGAACCCAAGCACTCATAATCCTTTTACCATATGAGGGCCTTTGGAAGCCTCTTTGTTTGTAGCCACCAAAGTTTCTTTTCACATAGTTGAGTTTTGAAGATGTTCCCTTTTCAAAACTAGATTTCCCAACTATTTTCAAATAAGCTTTGAGATCACCAAATTCTTTTTGGTGATCATCATGAACCTTAGAAAGAATGTTGTTTAAATCATAAGTTTTCTTTTCAAAATCATTTTGTTTTGCTTATAAATCAAGAACCGAATTCTCAAGTTCCAATTTGGTTTTAAAAAAGGAATCGCTTTGGTTTTTCAGAATTGGAATTATTTTCTTGTTTTTCAAAAGTGATTCCTTATACTTATCCACCAACTTATCGTATACCTCTTGCAACTCATCACAAGCTTCTTGAAGCTCATCAAATGTAAAATCAAAAGTAGATGAGTTTGAGATTACCTTTAGATCCTCTTCTAGTTCCATGAGACAAAGTTGGCCACTTTTTGCTCCTCTTCATCAGATGATTCCTCATCATTCCAAGTAGCAACATGAGCCTTGAGCTTTTTCTTCTTCCTAAAGCTCATCTTCTTTAGTTGGGGATATTCGGACTTGATGTGCCCCAATTTCTTACACTCATAGAAAACTATTGGATCCTTCTCTTCCTATTTGTTCTTGTTCTTGAAATTCGTTCTTCGATGGAACTTTCTCCCCGGGTTGGATTTCATGAAACGAGTGAACCTTTTGGCTAGCATAGCCAATTCTTAATCTTCCTCCTCACTAGAATCACTCTCCTCTTGTGATGCTTTGAGAGCAATTCCTATCGTCTTCTTCTCTACTTCTTTTTTCTTCATCTTCTTCTCTTCTCTCTTCTTCTCATCTTCTCTTCCTTTCTTCATTATCTCATGAGTTTAGAGAGACCCCATGAGAGCATCAAGCTTCAAGGTCTTGAGATCCTTGGCTTCGATGATGGTGATCCTCTTTCATCCCTTGACTCAGGAAAATAATAGATAAGCTTTCAAACAAGTTATCTTCTGGAATGATTTCTCTGAAGCCTTTCAGTTCGTTTACGATGACGGAGAATCAATTGAACAACTTGGTGATGTTCTCATCCGGTTCGATTCTGAAGTTCTCATAACTCAAGTTGAGGATTTCAATCTTGGTCTCCTTGACATAGTTGGTACCTTCATATGTAACTTTGAGCTTGTCCCATATCTCCTTTGCACTTTTGCAAGAAGACATCTTTGAGTACTCATCCAGTCCAAGAGCACAAAAAGCATGTGCATTGCTTTTTCATTTACTTGCAACTTCCTTCGATCTTCAGCGGTCATCTCTTGCTTGGACTTATGAATGAGAGGGTCTACTTCTCTCTTTATCGGAATGTCCGAACTATCTTCTACTACATCCCAAAGGAGGTAGCCATTGGATTTGAATGAAGAGACTCATACGATTCTTTCAATAAGGATAGTTATCCCCATTGAAATAAGGCAGTTTGGAGATGGATTAAGACTCGTAGAGGTTGTTCCCAGAAGTAGAGGCCATGGCTTGATTGTTGATTGATCAAATCTCCTTCGGATCATCTCAAGAGGATGTTAATCCTTCCAATGAGTGTGGCTTTGATACCAATTGTTGGGATAATCAATCGATGGAGTGTGGCCAAGAGGGGGTGAATTGGAAATTTAAAAATGAAGGGAAGCAAATTGAAAGATAGAAGATTGAGACACAAGAGATTTATTGTAGTTCGACCTTCTAAAAATGTTTACATTCACTATCTTAGCTTCCAACTAAGGATTTTCCCAAATTCACTAATAATTTCTTCCCTTTTTCTAGGCTCAAGAGGAAACCCTTACACTGTCAAAGCGCTCTACCCCAAAGCTTTGATAAATCACTCTTTTACAAGAAGAGATATAGCAAACTGAGAAAACCTCTCAAAGGTAAATGTTTTCCCCAATTACAAAGTTCACTCAACCCAAAACTTGAATCAAAAGACTTGTTCCATAGTTGTTGTTGTAGCTTTGGGACTTGATTATATACCCCCTCATTGATTTCTAACCCTTTGGGTAGATGAGATCATCAATATAGTTGTTGGGCTGCATATTTCCGCAATAAATATTGTTTGCCAACCCTAAGTATCAGTACCTTCCAAAAGAGGAAATAGTCGTTGTACAAAGGGGTATCGATATGTGAATGGTCGTATCAATACGAAGAGCTAATTTTACAAAGGGGTATCGGTATGGTCCGTACCATATCGGTACTAATCTTACTCACTGGAATCCTGATAACTCATGTAGTAAAACTCGTATCAATACACCTATAAGGGTATCGGTATGCTATAACTGATTTTCAAAGTTATGGTTCCAATAAACTAACAAAGCAACGGTCGAATATTAAATACAAAAGATTTGGAAAATCTAAATACCCCGTATCGGTATGCATAAAGCAGTACTGATACTCAAAGCAAAATTTGTTCCCAGATTGAATGGCGTAACGATACGACTATAAGCGTATCAGTACCCGATAGCAATTAAGTAAAAAATTGTTTTCCAGTAGCTAAAACCCGTATCAACATGGTCAAGGGTGTATCGATACGCCTCGACCAAATTTGGCTATTTGAGTACAAAAACACTAAGAAAATGTTTGGGGTTTTAGTTTTTGAATTAGAAACAATTTGAAGTCGAATCCTTGTTACTTTGCGAGGCTTTTTGAGTACTAATTTATCTAATTTTACAAATTGGTCCTTGAAATTCCTTGTTATATCAAAATCAAATATTAGTTTTACACAATCTCAGTCATTTTCAATGAGGACTAGAAGTTCCAAAGTATCGGGGAGATAAGTATCGACTCATTATGCGAGATTATAGCGTAGGTTAGAATATGCTAGCCGTAATGGGCCTTCATCGTCCTCGTTGATGATGAGATCTAGAGGTTCAGTGAGAGGTTTTGTTAGGGCTATATGTGAACAATGTGGATGTAGACTGTAACACCCCAATTTTGGGCCTAGTGGTTTTGAGGCTGCGTAGACGGTCCGATGGACTGGATTAGAGATTTGAGTCGGATTCACGATTAAAATCAGATTAAATATTATTGAGTGAGAAAATATTTGGGAAAAAATATTTAAAAATCATTATTTAATAATGAATATTTTTGGCAATGTCAGTTTTGAAAAATGGGTTTCGATAATTGGGCATTTTGGCTAGGACCAAAATGTAAAGAATGAAAACTATTTTTAGTGACTGTTTTGTAAAAGAATCAAAACTTAGAATCTTTAAGGAGCTATTCTACCTAAATGTTTTATCAGAGTTTTCTCTCAATTGGGGTTATTTTAATGAGCTTTAATTAAGGATTAAAGGGATTTAATAAACGATAAGGTGGTTATTTCTTAAAAACCAATTTTGACGTAACTTTCTTTCTATCAAGTTTTTTCTTAAAATTTCCTCATCCAAACACTCCTTTTCATCAAAGATTTCAAGTAATGCTCTTGATTTCTTAAGCTTTTGATTTCTAATGTATTCTTCAATCTTGTTTTCCAAAATCTCATGGATTTCCTTTGTTTTTCAAGAGTAAAACATCCAATTGAGAGGGAATTCATCCATTAGAGGTAAGGTTCGTTTTCTCCTCGAATGATTGGTTCTTTACTGAAACTCCCAAGTATTAGATCATTTATATATGTTTTCTAATGAGTTAAATCAATGTTTAATTGATGAGAATATATGATTTTCAAATTGAATCTGTTATGTTGAGTTGTTGATTGGTTTTAATTAAGATTTTGATGTTTCATAATGTTAATAAGTTGGATTTAACATTTGAATCCCGTAGCTAAGTGAATCTCTAATTTTCTAGGTTGTTAGTTTTGTGTATTTGAGGAGTTTTGGAGGTTTAATGTATGTTGGAGGTATAAAGTTGATGTTAGGTTGTTTTTGGATGTTAATTGAAGATAATTGATGGATTAAATCTATAGGTTTTTGCTGCGATATGTTTGGAAAATGTTTGGTGTTGATTTCAGTAGTTTTGGAAGGGAGTTTGAAGAGGTTTGTTGTTGTTTTGATGTGGCTGGTATATGAATGCATTTTGATGAATTGGATCCCCTGTTTTTGTATGTTAAAATTATGGGTGATTGATCCTCAAGCTTGTGGCACAGTTTCATAAGCTTTGGAGGAGTAGTTCGCATCGGCGAACGAGGCTTTGCATTGTCGGTGAGTAAGAACGTGGATTTTAGCTTCAAAATGGTTTAAAGGTTTTTTTGGGAGTTTAAATTAAGCTTGAAATGCTGGTTTAAACACAGAAATAAGTATAAAGAGATTTCTCCCTCGATCGTTGTAATACCCCATCCCTACTTATAAGGAATTATCAGGCTAAAAGTAGACAGTCTAACTTAAATACCAAGTTGGAGTTCAATTTATTTAGATTTCAGGCTTAAGGTAGAAATAAACATTCAAAAAAATATAGTCAACCACTTAAAAGGTATTCAAGAATTGATACTTATCTAATAAAAAAGAACGAGACTATTAGAGGCCAAAAATCATACAATAGATGCATACATGTTATTGTCATTTGTATCACATGATTCATATAAGATTACACATACTAGTCAATCCAAATTTCAATAGATGTATCACAAGCAACCAATATCATTTCACGTAGCATATTATTCAAAACATGTTCATGGCATCATGTTCTCATAACAAATCATTATCTTAAAATGACATACCTGGCATCCAAGCATTTCGTACAAAAAGAGTTACCAAAACAATACTATTATTCCAAAGAACTAGATCGAATTATACATTACCAACCATGATTATACAAATACATGCGATAATTAACCATTTGTCTGATTAAATTTCAAGTCAATTTTAAGCTCCGATTACCAAAAATATCTATCAAGCAGCAACATACTCGTATAATCACATTCCAAACAACCACATACGTAGAAACTTCACATAATGGTTCTAGACAATTTCCAATCCATCTAAGCATATATCAAAGAATTCTTATCAACTAATTACAAGGCACACATACATTCACATGTACATATACAAAATCCATCAGAATTGTATCATTTACTTACTTACATACAAGCCAACTAACCCTGCCCAGATTAATTCATATAAACCTCTATTCTAGTGTCACCCCTTTTTGGAGTTAACAAAATATAATTGCAAAACATACATTGTAAGTTTCGGGTGACTTTGCTTGATAACCTTGCTAGAGCTGGCAGGGAATTAAGCTGAGAAATATAATAGGGAGAGTAGTTAGAAAGGTAGTCTTGCAAGCAATTCAATTAACAATTGTATGCAAAAGTAAATATATTCACAATCAACCTATTAAAATAGATTGATCGAGACTACTTTCTCATATCATTAGTGCCAATCGAATATACAGATTCATCAATTCACATACCGTTGTCTTATTTTATTCATTATGGTCACAATTGTACATCATTTATACATAATTTACAATTCTAGCAACCCTTAGAGGTTGATCCAATATCAGGTAATTATTTAGAGATGTATATGGTACAATCAACCGTAGTTGAAACCTATAACACAGACTAGAATTCATTCTAGTATTTCCAATGTAACTACTTCATTAGCAGCCAATGAAATTCATGTCATTGAATTATTCACTTTTGTATCGAACAGGGGTACAATTGTACCTTTCAGGGGACCTTAGTCCTAAATTTCAGGCTGAGCTCAGAATATATGTCCTATTGGCATGCCAATAAACTATGACTCTCTTATATCATGACTCACTAAAAGCATTTATCAATTCAGACAACCTTTATATCAGAAAACTAATGTACTATCAATACACAGAATGCTACAAAGCATCTATCTAGTCACCTTTTATTAATCATCATTCGAGTTTACCTTGATGCTTACCTTCCCAAGGTTCAACCTATTCCAAGCAACTAGACATTTGTGTCTAGCCGAGCATTCAAGTATTTAAGCGCACAAATAATCATTGGATTATGCATAAGAATTAAAAATACACTCACAATTTCCCAAGCTTAGTCTTGATCTTGTAACTCTATGCCCTTGAGTCTTTCCCCCTCTAGCTTGTCTCTTTTCTTGTCTAAGCATGACAACAATTTAATAATGCATTAGGATCAACCCCAAAATTGTTATATTCCTACCCAACCAGACACCTAAGATGCATAACATGCTTTCTAAACATTCAATCACATAACCATAAGATCAAGCTCCCTTACCGAGCCTTTAAACACTTAGAATTTAGTAATACAACTTGAGACAGTTTTCTAATACTCTAAACATCATCAAAACCGCCCTTACAACACTGTTTTGAGCAGAACCAATTCCAAATTCAATTAACAGTCTAAAAAATCATCCAAGCTTAGCTTCCTAAAACTCTCGATCTACCAACATTTTTAATGTTCATTTAATCTCTAAAATCCCTTTACTTAACAATGACATTAGATCAAAATAATCCTAAAACTATCACCAGAAAATAGCCCCCTGTACCGAGTTCAAACATCACAAAAATCTTGATTTATCCCTCCTCAAACATCCAGATTAAACCAAGTATTTTTCCACCAAGAAGATTGCTAAATTCATTCGCATATATCATCATCATTCAACTAATTCACTTAGCAATCAACCATTCATATAATTTCCCTTTTTAACCCAAAAATTCTATCTACCGAAATGTAACATCATCCAACTAAATCTAACAACTAAGCAATAGTTCACATGCAAAGCTCTAGATTACAACAACATAAGAATCAAGGGAGCTTACTTTCTTACTCCTTCCAAAACACAGTAATCCAAGAACCAAATTTAGCATGAAACAAGGAATTCAATCAAAGTGACCATGAATTCTCTATCTCTAATTTTGCTTCGGACTCTCTCTCTCTACCGAGTAGAAGAGATGACTATTCTTTTTATCAAAAGCTACTAATCAAAGGATAATGATCCTAGGTGTAACAAATCATCAATAGCCACATGTACAAACCATTCCAATTTATGATATTAGCATGCAACACTCGGCTTCTCAAGGATTACATTTTGGTCACTTTTAACTTGGTGCTTGGATTTTGGTAGTTTCGGATTTGGTCATCTAAAAGGTTATAATTTTAAGCCATCTATTCACAACCACACTAAGGTTAAACATCATTCATCCAATCCCAAATTAGGGTGTTATAGTCGTGCTTTTACGAAATTATTTTATGTACTTGTTTTGAATTACATGGTACCTACTTATTAAGAATGTTTTAAATTATGCTTTATACTATTTTTGATCAAATATTGATGATGGATACATTTGGTTAATGATCCATGTAATTATGTGGAATACTTGTGAAAGCATGGTTTAATGCTTTGGAAATGGTTTTGGAATGTTGCATATAAAAACAATAAGGTACATGGTTAATAATGAATAATATTGGCAAGTAATCTGGTTTAAAATGTTATCAGATATAGTTGGTCGCCCATAGGATTGATAGTGCACTATAAAGATTCACCTCGAGTGTTGAGGGTTTATGTTTACCGAATACTCCACCACGAGTACCCTAACAATTGAGGGGTTATATGGTATCGAAAACTATCGTTAGTGGATTATGCGTCTAGCCAATGATATGGGTTGTGATAGTACCCGATTGTGAGCTTACCTTAATTTCGATTGAGATGGCATGAAGTGTTGAGAGGACACTTGTTGAATCCGTGTATCCGATGTGATATTTTGGAAAGTAATTTTGGTTTATTATCTCTTGAAAGACAATATAATTGTTAATGTATCATGTTGATGGATGTTGGTGTATAATATTGGTTTATACATGTTTACTTTTTAAGCTTTGCATATGGGTTGTTATGCATAGGAAGGCTTAAATTGAGGGTTAGCAAATGGGATTTGCTGTTGATCCATGATATATGGTTCAATATGCTGGTTTTTGAAAGTGCTAAGTGCATGTCTTTCAAGGCATGATTTTTATAAGATGATTGAAATGATGTTTTCAATGTATTTTGGAAAATGGTTGTAACATCCCAAAAACCAGTCTAGTCAGAATTGGGTTCCGACGATCAGAAACCCTGCATCAGAAAGGTCCAAATATTGTATTGACTTTGACCGCAGGGTTAATTATATAAATATTGGACTCTAATTGAGTTAAATTATTGTTTAATGACCTTATTGAATGTATTGAAAATATGTTTAGTGACTAAATTATAGAAATTGAAAAGTTTAAGGGTACAAGTATAGAGAATTGAGAGTTGAGGGACTAACCTTGCGATTAGCCCCTCCTCAATTATAATCACCACATACGTGGGTGATCATGATTGAATTCCTTCGCATGAAGGAAAGCTATTCTATTAAACAAGAGAATAGCCAAAGCTAGAAGCTTTACTCAATTGTTTAAACTAAGCTAGCACCTTCTTGGCTTCATCATCTTCCTCCAGGCAAGCACCTCCATTGTTGAGGTTAGAGAAGCTTGAGATTTCATCGGCTTATCGATATTGAATCATTGATATCAATTAGGTAAGCTATAACCCCCAAACCATTATCAAAATCCATGGATGGATCAATCTTAATCTTAAGCTAGGGTTTTGTCTACCCATGGAAATCTTATAGCTAATGGCTATTTTGTGTTTAGATATTGATTTTGATATCGTTATATTGATTTCGATATCGTATTATCGATTAAAGATCATTCATCCAATCCCAAATTAGGGTGTTACAAATCCCCCTTAAGGTAATTTGTCCTCAAATTTACCTAGAGAGAATAAATGTGGATACTGCTCCCTCATGGCAGATTCAGGTTCCTAGGTTGCTTCTTTATTCCCATGGTTTCTCCATAGCACTTTGACAAGTGATATAGTTTTGTTCCGAAGTCTTATATCCTCCCAATCCAGTATTTGGATTTGTTCGTCTTCATAAGATAAGTCCGGGTTTATTTATATTTCTTCTGGCTCAAGGATTTGAGAAGGATGAGACTGATAGCTATGCAACATCGAAACATGGAATACATTATGTATTTTGCTGAATTCTTCCGGAAGAGCCAACCGGTAAGCAAAGTGGTCAATTCTTTCAGAAATTTTAAACGGTCCAATAAATCGAGGGCTAAGCTTCCCTTTCTTTCCAAACCGAAATACTTTATTCCAAGGAGATACTTTGAGAAATACCATGTCTCCCACATTATAATGAATATCCTTTCTTTTTCGATTAGTATAGGCGTTCTGCCTATCAAAGGCCTCCTCCAATCGTCTACAAACAATTTGCATAATTTCTTCTGTTTCACGAAGCAATTGAGGTCCCAATATTTTGTGTTCCCCAAATTCTGACCAGCAAATGGGAGTGTTACATTTTCTTCCATACAGAGCTTCAAAGGGAGCCATTTTGATAGAAGAATGGTAACTGTTGTTGTATGAAAATTCGGCCAGGGGTAAGGCCTTCTCCCAAATTTTCCCGATAACAATTATAAATGTCCGAAACATGTCCTCCAAGACTTGTATAATTCTTTTAGATTGCCCATCCGATTGAGGATGAAATGTTGTACTGAGATTGGTTCTATTCCCAAGGGCTTTTTGTAAAGATTTCCAGAATCTAGAAGTAAATCTAGAGTCTCGGTCAGAGATTATTGAAGTAGGAATGCCATGGAGTCTAATTAACTTTCGGATATATAGTTTGGCTAACTGACCTAGACTCATACTCATTCAAACAGGGATGAAGTAGGCAGACTTCAAAAATCTATCTCCCAGATTGCATCATTCTTCTTAGGATACAATGGTAGACCACTAACAAAATCCATCGTTATTTGTGGAAATCACTCGATTCACCAGATCTTGGAAGTCAGTTATTCTGAGGGCTCAACTCATCATTCAATCATTCGATGAACATTCTACATTTGTCCTCCTCTTTCTTGATATATTCAGCTCCATACTTACAATATTTAATGAAGTCACTAATGTATTGTTCTACAGGTCTTCCACCTTGCTTAAGATGCAAGAAACGTCTTCTTCTTTCAGCTAAATACTGTTCACTAACATACTTCTTTCGAAATTCCTTTAGAAAGAATTCCCAGGCGACAGAATTCTCCGGAGTAGTAAGGATTGTAGTTTCCCACTAATTCAAGGATTCATCAACAAGTAAAGCCACAACACACTCCAGCTTGTGTGGATCTGAACATTGAAGTTGTTTGGTTAAGAATCATATGGTGGTCTCCAACCAGTACTCAGCCGCTTCCAGGTTCTCCTCATTTGATCTCGCAAAACTATAGGCTCGATGCTGAGCCAATTTATCAATAGGAGCTTTCGAATAGCTCAGTGCAGGTGCAAGAGGATCATTTTGCTTCATTGAAGTAATAAACTGATTAAAAATCTTAGTCATACTGAGAAAACACTCCTTTTGTATTTGATTTATTTGAGGAACCTCTGGCTATTGTTCTGCAGCCTTCTGAGGATTTACTGGTTCCTAATTCAATCTAACACTCCCCCTTCATTGGAGGAGCCAGCTGGTCTATTTCCATCTCAGGCCAGATGTGTCTCAGGCATCTGAAATTAACATTTGAAGGAGATTCGATCAAACAAGGTCATAAGAACAATTATTCAACTCCTAGGTGGCACTTAGTATAATAGATGACACAACCTAAACTGGTTTAGTCCTAGGATCGACTAAACCTTAGCTCTGATTGCCAAATTGCAATACACCATCCCGGCCTATAAGGAATTATTAGGCTAAAAGTAGATAGTCTAATTGGACTACCAAGTTAGAGTTCAATTTATTTAGATTTCAGGCTTAAGGTAGAAATAAACATTCGAAAGAAATATAGTCAACCACTTAAAAGGTATTCAAGAATTAAGACTTATCTAATCAAAAAGAACGATACTATTAGAGGCCAAAAATCATACAACATATGCATACATGTTATTGTCATTTGTATCACATGATTCAAATCAGATTACACATACTAGTCAATCCAAATTTCAATAGATGTATCACAAGCAACCAATATCATTTCACGTAGCATATTATTCAAAACATGTTCATGGCATCATGTTCTCATGACAAATCATTATCTTGAAAGACATACTTGGCATCCAAGCATTTCGTACAAAAAGAGTTACCAAAACAATACTATTATTCCAAAGAACTAGATGGAATTATACATTACCAACCATGATTGTACAAATACATGCGATAATTAACCATTTGTCTGATTAAATTCCAAGTCAATTTCAAGCTCCGATTACCAACAATATCTATCAAGAAATAACCTACACGTATAATCACATGCCAAACAACCACATACATAGCAACTTCACATAATGGTTCTAGACAATTTCCAATCCATCTAAGCATATATCGAAGCATTCTTATCAACTAATTACAAGGCACACATACATTCACATGTACATATACAAAATCCATCAGAATTGTATCATTTACTTACTTACATACAAGCCAACTAACCCTACCCAGATTAATACATATAAACCTCTGTTCTAGTGCCACCCCTTTTTGGAGTTAACAAAATATAATTGCAAAGCATACATTGTAAGTTTCGGGTGACTTTGCTTGATCATCTTGCTAAAGCTGGTAGGGAATTAAGCTGAGAAATATAACAAGGTGAGCAGTCAGAAAGGTAGTCTTGCAAGCAATTCAATTAACAAGTGTATGCAAAAGTAAATATATTCACAATCAAGCTATTAAAATAGATTGATCCAGACTACTTTCTCATATCATTATTGCCAAATCGAACATACAGGTTCATCAATTCACGTACTGTTGTCTTATTTTATTCATTATGGTCACAATTGTACATCATTTATACATAATTTGCAATTCTAGCAACCCTTAGAGGTTGATCCTATATCAGGTAATTATTCAGAGATATATATGGTACAAGCAACCGTAGTTGAAACCTATAACACAGACTAGAATTAATTCTAGTATTTCCAATGTAACTACTTCATTAGAAGGCAATGAAATTCATGTCATTGAATTAGTCACTTTTGTATCGAATAGGGGTACACTTGTACCTTTCAGGGAACCTTAGTCCTAAATTTTAGGCTGAGCTCAGAATATGTCCTATTGGCATGCCAATAAACTATGACTCTCTTATATCATGACTCACTAATAACATTTATCAATTTGGACAACCTTTATTTCAGAAAACTAATGTACTATCAATACACAGAATGCTACAAAGCATCTATCTAGTCACCTTTTATTCATCATCATTCCAGTTTACCTTGATGCTTACCTTCCCAAGGTTCAACCCATTCCAAGCAACTAGACATTTGTGTCTAGCTGAGCATTCAAGTATTTAAGCAAACAAATAATCATTGGATTATGCATAAGAATTCAAAATACACTCACAATTTCCCAAGCTTAGTATTGATCTTGTAACTCTATGCCCTTGAGTCTTTCCCCCTCTAGCTTGTCTCTTTTCTAGTCTAAGCATGACAACAATTTAATAATGCATTAGGATCAACCCCAAAATTTTTATATTCCTACCCAACCAGACACCTAAGGTGCATAACATGCTTTCTAAACATTCAATCACATAAACATAAGATCAAGCTCCATAACCGAGCCTTTAAACACTTTGAATTTAGTAATACAACCTAAGACAGTTTTCTAATACTCTAAACATCATCAAAACCGCCCTTACAAGACTGTTTTGAGCAGAACCAATTCCAAATTCAATTAACAGTCTAAAAAATATCCAAGCTTAGCTTCCTAAAACTCTCGATCTACCAACATTTTTAATGTTCATTTAATCTCTGAAATCCCTTTACTTAACAATGACATTAGATCAAAATAGTCCTAAAACTGTCACCAGAAAATAGCCCCCTATACCGAGTTCAAACATCACAAAAATCTTGATTTATCCCTCCTCAAACATCCAGATTAAACCAAGTATTTTTCCACCAAGAAGAATGCTAAATTCATTCGCATATATCATCATCATTCAACTAATTCACATAGCAATCTACCATTCATATAATTTCCCTTTTTAAACCAAAAATTCTATCTACCGAAATGTAACATCATCCAACTAAATCTAACAATTAAGCAATAGTTCACATGCAAAGCTCTAGATTACAACAACATAAGAATCAAGGGACCTTACTTTCTTACTCCTTCCAAAACGTATTAATCCAAGCACCCAATTTAGCATGAAACATGGAATTCAATCAAAGTGACCATGAATTCTCTATCTCTAATTGTCTTCGGTCTCTCTCTCTACCGAGTGGAAGAGATGACTATTCTTTTTATCAAAAGCTACTAATCAAAGGATAATGATCCTAGGTGTAACAAATCATCAATAACCACATGTACAAACCATTCCAATTTATGATATTCGCATACAACACTCGACATCTCAAGGATTACATTTTTGTCACTTTTAGCTTGGTGCTTGGGTTTTGGAACTTTCGGATTTGGTCACCTAAAAGTTTATAATTTTAAGCCATCTATTTACAACCACACTAAGGTTAAAGAACATTCATCCAATCCCAAATTAAGGTGTTATAGTCGTGTTTTTACGAAATTGTTTTATGCACTTGTTTTGAATTACATGGTACCTACTTGTTAAGCATGTTTTAAATTCTATTTTATACCATTTTTGATCATATATTGATGATGGATGTATCTGGTAAATGATCCATGTAAGTATGTGGAATACTTGTGAAATTATGGTTTAATGCTTTGAAAATGGTTTTGGAATCTTGCATATAAAAACAATGAGGTACATGGTTAATAATGAATTATATTGGCAGGTAATCTGGTTTAATATGTTATCAGATATAGTTGGTCAGCCATAGGATTGATAGTGCACTATAAAGAGTCACCTCGAGTGTTGAGGGGTTTATGTTTACCGAATACTCCACCCTGGGTACCCTAACAGTTGAGGGGTTATATGGTACCGTAAACTACCGTTAGTGGACTATGCATCTAGCCAATGATATGGGTTGTGGTAGTGCCCGGTTGTGAGCTTACCTTAATTCTGGTTGAGATGGCATGAAGTGTTGAGAGGACACTTGTTGAATCTGTATATCTGATGTAATATTTTGGAAAGTGAATTTTTTTTATTACCACTTGAAACACAATATAATTGTTAATGTATCAGGTTGATGGATGTTGGTGTATAATATTGGTTTATACATGTTTACTCTTTAAGCTTTACATATGGGTTATCATGCATGGAAAGGCTTAAAGTGAGGGTTAGCAAATGGGATTTGTTGTTGATCCATGATACATGTTGCATATGGTTCAATATGCTGGTTTTTGAAATTGTTAAGTGCATGTCTTTTAAGTCATGATGTTTTATAAGATGATTGAAATGGTGTTTTCAATGTATTTTTGAAAATGGTTATAACATCCCAAAAACCGGTCTAGTTAGAATTGGGTTCTGACGATCGGAAACCATACATCGAAAAGGTCCAAATATTGTATTGACTTTGGCTGCAAGGTAAATTGTATTGATATTGGACTCCAATTGAGTCAAATTATTGTTTAAGGACCTTATTGAATGTATTGAAAATAAGTTTAGTGACTAAATTATAGAAATTGAAAGTTTAAGGGTACAAGTATAGATAATTGAGAGTTGATAGACTAACCTTTCGATTAGCCCCTCCTCAATTATAATTGCCACATGTGTGGGTGGTCAAGATTGAATTCCTTCACATAAAGGAAAGCTATTCTATTAAACAAGAGAATAGCCAAAGTTAGAAGCTTTACTCAATTATTTAAACTAAGCAAGCACCTCATTGGCTTCATCATCTTATTCCAAGCAAACACCTCCATTGTTGAGGTTAGAGAAGCTTGAGATTTCGTTGGTTTATCGATATCTAATCATTGATATCGATTAGGTAAGCTATAACCCCCAAACTATTATCAAAATCCAAGGATGGATCAATCTTAATCTTAAGCTAGGGTTTTCTCTACCCATGGAAATCTTGAAGCTAATGGCTATTTTGTGTTTAGATATTAATTTTGATATCGTTATATTGATTTTGATTTTGTATTATCGATTCTAATTGATTCCTATTATTTAACTTAGCTCAAGAATTGGATAGAGATCATCCACCATCACCAACGAAAGCTAGGAACAAAGGAATTGTCATCCAAGAGCCGTAGTAGCATCGAATTATCGAGGTGAGTGTAGTCGGAGTCTTGGGATTAGGCTAGGTGCCTTTCCCAATTCCATTATCATTGATTATAGAATGGCTAACATTATTGTCAAGGAATATTGCATTGAACCACTTAGTGGATTCCATTGGTAAGTTAAGGTAAGTTATTACATTGGATATCGATCATTGATATTGCTATAGTAATTGCTATCGAGTATCGTTATCAATTTCGCCATTGTTATTGCCATTGAAATATGGAAGCATGGAACATTGGACATAAAGTATAGTTTTCGCTATTGTTATCGTCATCGTCATTGTCATTGAACATTGATATCGATATAGTTGTTATTGAAACATCGAATATGAAGCATTGATTATTGTCATAGTCATTGAGATTATTGAACATTGTCACTATCTTTGATATTGCCATTGAACATGGCACCGGAACATTGCTTATTGATAAGAACATTGAATATTGTTATTGTTACTGAACATGGATTATTGATATTGTCGCCGAACCTTGGATTCAAAAGGACTTTGGATACAATTGGCATGCCATAGAATTCATGAGCTCAGTGTACGGGTGGACTACGGTCCTTGGGCTATGGCCTTTATTGTGACGTGGCAGAGGGATGTATGTGTTATTGTTCATATTAGTGAGGCGGAGGGATTAGACCATTCATTGTTTTCGTAAGGCGAAGGAATTTGCGTATCCACTATCCCGTATCGATCCAAGGGTTAATATTGAAATATGGACTTATTGCTATTGAACATGATTATTGCATTGTTTACTATGATCCATTACATCGTTATTGCTAAAATATGATTTGAAATGCATTTCATTGATATTGTTAATAGTCTTGACTACCTCACTAGGCAAAGTATGCCTAATGCATTTCATTTCATACATTTCAGGTTAAGAGGTTCGTAGGCGAAGATCGGTGAAATTGAAGATTTTGACAAGTCACAATCAAGGCCAAAGTAATGTATTTTGTCTCTATGAACTCCTAGGATGGTGGCAAAGTAGCTAGACTAGTCATATATCCCCATTCGGTGTGTTTAAGTCATTTTTGCATTGTAATAATGTTTAAAGCTTATTTTGGCTTTTTAGTGTAGCTTAAAATTGGCTAAATATGCATATTTGGCACTAAAAGGTGAAAACCCAGTAAACGGATTCAAATGGCCCTAAAATTTGACATGCTAGTAGATTATAGTGATTGAATATCGGTGGTAACATTCATTGCATTTGGACATCATTCAACATGTTAAATTGGCTAAAAACCAGATAAAATCTGTCATTACAGTGCATGGCGTACCGACACGGGTTCACCTATTTCGGTACAACTGTGTATATTTGGTTAGTCAACGCTCAGGTCAACCTAGGAGTATCGAAACGGCCTAAAGGTGTTTCGATACAGAAACTCACAGAAGCATTTAAGCTTTTAATCGCATCGATATAACCCTAAGGGCGTATCGAAACGGGTCAAAGTAGGTCAACGGGTATTGGTACATCTTATGTTGTACCGAAACGAGTTCTTGAGTTGCTAGAAATTGGGTTATCTCCCTTGCATGTTGTACTAATACAGTCCTCGATCGTATCGAAACAAGTTTGGGCAGTGAAGCCTGGATTTTATAATCCATCTGCACCGTACCGATACGGCCTATGGTGTTTCAGTACGGGAGCAGTTAATTCCGTTATAAGTCATTAAGCACAGAATTGAAACTTTACAAATTGACCACTGAAACTTGGTAAGTCTAATTGGATGGGTAAATGATATCAAATTAACATGAAATTTTGTAGGGTGGTTAGTTATGGATTGAATTTCATTGTTACATGGTTAAATTCTAACGAGGACCCCTAATTTCCAGAAATTGTAGTTTAGTCCCTAAAGGTGGTTAAAGTTTAAAATTGGTCATAAATCTGATTAATATAGTTCCATATCAATTCATTGACCTAGCTTGTAACCATAGCATCGAATTGCATAGCCTAAAATTGAATTTTGAATGAAATCGTTGTACCGTTCACTGTATTGTTTTCTGATAATGTTTTCCAACTTGGTTTTTTACCAGGCCGGGAAAGGGTGTTACAATTGTGGCATCAGAGCTAGAGTTTAGTGAATTCTAGGACTAAACCGAAGTTTATTGCATTGTTATTGTGTTACTTTGCCACCTAGGAGTTATATATTGTATATATTGTGACTTGTTGACTAATCTAATCTTCTTAAATTATAGATATGTCAGAAAAAAATGAAGCTCATATCAATGAGCCTACTATCGGCTCCTCGACCCATGGCGAGGAGATAAGGGAGAGATCCTCCAACTCAGCAAGATCCTCCTGCGCAAGGCACCAGACTTGAGGTGATGACTACTTAGGTAGAATGTTATCGGAACATGGCTGACATGTTCAAGCAGTTTATGGCTGCAATGAGAGCTGAGCAAGTCATGGAACCTGTTGCACTAGTTGTCCAATATACTCGGGCCCCTATTGACAAGCTATCATAGTATCGGGCCTATACCTTCATTGGTCAAGATGATGACAATCCCGAGGTTGTTGAGTATTGGTTAGACAACACCTTAAGGAGTCTGAATAAGCAACTGTAGTGTTCAGATGAACATAAGCTGGAATACACCCTCGCATTGCTTGCTGACGAGGCATTTCATTGGTGGGAGACTATTATCCTTACGGTCTTCGAGGACATTGTGACCTGGGAGTTCTTTCTTTGAGAATTCCAAAAGAAGTATATCAGTAAGTTCTATCTCGCAGAAAGACGCAGTACCTTTCTCTACCTCAAACAAGGTTGGCGACCAGTCGAGTAGTATATTCATGATTTCTACAAGTAGTGCCGATATGGTGCTGAATACATTAAGAAAGAAAAAGAGAAGTGTCACATGTTAATTTTTGGGTTTAGTGCATAGCTTCACCCTATGTTTATTGCTCTAAGCATCACTAATTTCTAGGACCTAATGAACCGGGTCAAGGCCACCAAAACATCTCTAAAAGCCAGAGAACCGGAGGGTTAGGCAAGTCTAAAAAGAGGTTTCGAGATGACTCTCGACCTCCCAAGTGGAACAAGAAAGGGAAGTATTATGGCCCTAAGCAGAATATCTACCCACAACCTTCTCTTTCCAAGAATATTGAGAGACGTCAGTCTGTGACTCCATTTTGCTAGAACCGCTTCAGTCGAAAGCACTAGAAGCTCAAACTGGAGTACAGAACATCCAATTTCTAACTACTATTAGAATAGGCATCCGGTAGGCTTGTGTCGTAAACAGACTAGAGCTTGTTTCTTTTTTGGTGAGCAAGGCCACTTCATCCGTGATTGTCCTCTGAATACAACCAAGTCTACTGCTACACCGGCTAATGTTGCCACCCCTACTCGGTCCTTTAAAGGCAAGGGGTTGAAGCAAGGATCATCGAGAGCCACCGGGAGACCTAGTGGCTCTAGAAAAGCACCGAGTAGACAAGAATTAAGAGATCCTACTCAAATGTATCAAGTGAGGAGCATGGAAGAGGAGGAAGAACTTGACATCATAGCAGGTATCATTGAATTGTATTCACATCCTTTGTATGCATTGATTGATCTTGGTTCTACTCATTCTTTCATAAGTACCGTGTTAGTCAATAAACATATATTGTCTTATGAACCCATAGCATCGAGAGTTTATGTAACAAATTCGTTGGGTGATTGTGTCACAATAATCTTTGTGTGCAAGAATTGTCCCTTATTGATTCAAGAGATTCCTTTTCTGGCCAATTTGTTAGCCTTACCGATCCATGAGTTTGATGTGATATTGGGATTAGATTAGCTCAACGAATATCAAGCATGGGTGGATTGTAGTAACAAGAAGCTATACCTCGAGGCCTTGGCAAGGAGAGTTCGTATTGATGAATTTGGGAAATCCTTCCTTACATGCTTTGACATTGGAAGCCAAGGATGAACCTCGTTTTGTGGATGTTGACACCGTATGTGAATTTCCTGATGTCTTTCCTAATGAACTTTCAGGACTGCCTCTAACCCGTGAAGTCGAATTTGGCATCGAAGTGCAACCTAGTACTGCCGCAGTTTCTATTGTACCTTACCGCATGGAAGCTGTTGAGCTCAAGGAGCTAAAGGCTAAAATTCAAGATCTTTTGAATAATGGTTTCATTCAACCGAGTTCCTCTCATTGGGGAGCATCGTTTCTTTTTGTTAAGAAGAATGATGGTTCTATGAGATTGTGTATCGATTACCGACAATTGAAAAGGGTAACCATCAAGAATAAGTATCCTTTGCCAATGATAGATGACCTATTCAATCAACTTAAGGATGCCTCTGTGTTTTCCTAGATCGATTTAAAGTTTGGATATTATCATATGAGAGTCAAAAATGTGATGTACCCAAGAAGTGTTTTCGAACAAGATATGAACACTACGAATTCTTGGTGATGCCTTTTGGGATAACCAATGCATCGGTAGCTTTCATGGATCTAATGAATCGGGTTTTTAGACCCTACCTTGATAAATTCATAGTGGTATTCATTGACGGCATTCTAATTTATTCTAAGAATCTTTTCTACCATCGAGGTCTCCTTTGAATTGTACTTCAAATCCTCCGGGAGAAGCAGTTGTTTGCTAAGTTCTCCAAATGTGAGTTTTGGCTCACTGAAGTTGCCTTCCTTGGGCATGTTGTATCATCCTCGGGTATCTAGGTGGATCTGAAGAAAATCCAAGCCATTGTTGATTGGCACACATCGAAGAATATTGGTGAGCTAAGAAGTTTTCTTGGTCTCTTTGGCAACTATAGAAGATTTGTCAAAGGATTTTCTATGATAGCAGCTCCTCTGACTAAGTTTTTGAGAAAGGAAGTTTCGTTCATTTGGTCTGCGGATCAACAATGAAACTTTGATCAATTGAAGCAAGTGTTAACCCATGCATCGGTCCTAACCCAACCCGAAAGGATTACACCGTTTACAGTGATGCTTTGCATCTTGGTTTAGGATGTGTATTGATGCAAGAAGGCAAAGTTATTGCCTATGCTTCTACACAACTAAAGCCACGTGAGATGAATTATCCCACTCATGATCTGGAGTTGGCTACGGTTGTATTTGCTTTGAAAATCTGGAGACACTATCTCTACAGAGAAAAATGTTATCTCTTCACCAATCATAAGAGCCTTAAGTATCTGTTGACTCAAAAAGAGCTAAACCTTCACCAAAGGAGATGGATTCAGCTCCTCAAGAACTATGACCTTGTTTATTGATTGCCATCCGGGCAAGGCCAATGTTGTAGCTGATGCACTCAGCTGCAAACCTCTGCTTGTTAAGTATTGTTATCGATCATTGAGTCCAATATATTGATTAGTATATCAACTCATTGTAAAGTCTTTATATTGTATTTCCACGAGCTATTAATGCTCACTTCCATCTTCAGAAGCATCGTTACTTCGTAGCTGAACTTCAAGTTCAGTCTGCTATTGTATTGAGAATCCAAGCATTGCAAAAACAAGATCCTAAGCTTCAAGTTATCATTTCCAAGCTGCAAGACAACCCCAACATCAAAATGAATTCTGAAGTGCTCTTATGTTTTCATGATCGGGTCTGTGTATCCAATGATGAATCTTTTCGTATCGATATCCTTAAGAAAGCTCATTCAAGTTCTTTATCTATCCACCCGGGGTTGGTAAAGATGTACAAGGACCTACGAGAGCTTTTCTGGTGGCTAGGCATGAAACAAGCTGCAGTTGAGTTTGTGTCCAAGTGTCTCACATGTCAGCGTCTTAAAGTTGAACATCGTGTTCCTATCGGCTTATTACAACCCATCGATCTACAACAATGGAAGTGGGAGATGATCATTATGGATTTTGTTAGTGGTCTACCTTTAACTCATACTAAACATGATGCCATTTGGGTCATTGTAGACTTATATGTTAAGGAAGTTATCCGACTTTATGGAGTGCCTCAGTCAATCATTTTCGATCCAGATCCACGATTTACATCTCGATTCTGGAAGTCATTGCAAGGAGCTCTGGGCACCAGAGTTAACCGCATACTATTTTTCACCCTCAATCAGACGACTAGTCAAAAAAGGTAATCCAAGTTTTGGAAGATATGCTTCGAGCATGCATCGTTGATTTTGGAAAACTCTTGGGAGAAATCCTACCTCTCATCGAGTTTCCCTACAACAACAGTTATCAAGCTTCCATCAAGATGGCATCGTATGAAGCGTTGTATGGCAGACGTTGCAGAACTCTGTTGTGTTGGTCTGAACTCGTTGAAGGCAAGGTGTTGCGCCCTGACTTACTTCAGGAAACTGAGGAATGGGTTACCATCATCCATGATCGATTAAAAGCTGCCTTTGACCGACAAAAGGCCTATGCTGATCTTAAGCGAAGCGATATATAGTATGAAGTTGGTGAGAAAGCTTTTCTTAAAGTCTCGCCGTGGAAGAAAGTTCTGAGATTCGAAACAAAAGGGAAGCTAAGTCCCCGATTCATTAGACCTTTTGAGGTTATTGAAAATTTTGGCCCGGTGGCTTATCATTTATCGTTACCCTCAAAACTTAGTAAGATCCATGATGTGTTTCATGTATCCATGCTTCAGAAATATCGTTCAGACCTTTCGCATATCATTGAACCCGAATCTGTGGAAATCTAATCAGACTTGTCCTAGAGGAGGAACCAGTTCAGATTCTGGCAAAGGAAGTTAAAAGACTTCGCAACAAGTCCATTCCCTTAGTTAAAGTCCTATAGAGGCGCCATTCCATGGAAGAAGCCACTTGGGAATCGGATGAGGCAATGAGGAAGCAATACCCTCATCTCTTCGATTCAGGTAAAATTGGAGGATGAATTTTTTAAGGGGGTAGAGTTGTAACATCCCAAAAACCGGTCTAGTGGGAATTGGGTTCTGGCGATCAGAAACCCTACATTGAAAAGGTCCAAATATTGTATTCACTTTGACTGCAAGGTCAATTGTATCGATATTGGACTCCAATTGAATCAAATTATTGTTTAAGGACCTTATTGAATGTATTAAAAATCCGTTTAGTGACTAAATTATAGAAATTGAAAGTTTAGGGGTACAAGTATAGAGAATTGAGAGTTGAGGGACTAACTTTGCGATTAGCCCCTCCTCAATTATAATCACCACATACGTGGGTGATCAGGATTGAATTCCTTCACATGAAGGAAAGCTATTCTATTAAAAAATAGAATATCCAAAGTTAGAAACTTTACTCAATTGTTTAAACTAAGCTAGCCCTCCTTGTCTTCATCATCTTCCTCCAAGCAAGCACCTCCATTGTTGAGGTTAGAGAAGCTTGAGATTTATTTGGTTTATCGATATTGAATCATTGCTATTGATCGGGTAAGTTATAACCCCCAAACTATTGTCGAAACCAAAAGATGGATCAAGCTTAATCTTAATCTAGTGTTTTGTCTACCCATAGAAATCTTGTAGCTAATGGCTATTTTGTGTTTAGATATTGATTTTGAATTCGTTATATTGATTTTGATATCGTATTATCGATTTTAACCGATTCCTATTGTTTAACCTAACTCAAGTATTGGATAGAGATCATCCACCATCACCAACGAAAGCTAAGAACAAATGAATTATGAGGGCCGTAGGAGAATCAAATTATCGAGGTGAGTGTAGTCGGAGTCTTGTGATTAGGCTAGGTGCCTTTCCCGATTCCATTATCATTGATTATAGCATGGCTAACATTATTGTTAAGGAATATTGCATTGAACCACTTACTGGATTCCATTGGTAAGTTAAGGTAAGTTATTGCATTGGATATCGATCATTGATATTGCTATAGTCTTTGCTACTGAGCATCGTTATCGATTTTGCCATTGTTATTGCCATTGAAATATGGAAGCATGGAACATTGGACATAAAGCATAGTTGTTACTATTGTTATCGTCATTGTCATTGCCATTGAACATTGATATCGATATAGTTGTTGTCATTGAAACAACAAATATGAAGCATCGATCATTGTCATTGTCATTGACATTATTGAACATTGTCACTATCATTGATATTTCCATTGAACATTGGCACAAGAACATTGCTTATTGATAAGAACATTGAATACTGTTATTGTTACTAAACATGGATTATTGATATTGTCACTGGACCTTGGATTGGAAAGGACTTTAGATACAATTGGCATGCAGAATTCATGAGCTTAGTGTATGGGTGGACTATGGTCATTGGGCTACGACCTTTATTGTGGCAAGGCGAAGGGATGTATGCGTTATTGGTCATATTGGTGAGGCGGAGGTACTAGACCATTCATTGTTTTGGCAAGGCGTAGGAATTCGCGTATCCACTGTCCCGAATCGATCCAAGGGTTAATATTGAAATATCGACTTATTGCTATTGAACATGATTATTGTATTGTTTACATTGATCCATTGCATCGTTATTGATAAAATATGATTTGAAATGCATTTCATTGATATTGTTAATAGTCTTGACTACCTCACTAGGCAAAGTTTGCCTAATGCATTTCATTTCATACATTTCAGGTTAAGAGGTTCGTAGGTGAAGACCGCTGAAGTTGAAGATTTTGACAAGTCACAATCAAGGCCAAAGTAATGTATTTTGTCTCTATGAACTCCTAGGATGGTGGAAAAGTAGCTAAACTAGTCATATATGCCCCTTTTGGTGTGTTCAAGTCATGCTTGCATTGTAATAATGTTTAAGGCTTATTTTGGCTTTTTAGTGTAGCTTAAAATTGGCTAAATATGCATATTTGTCACTAAAAGGTGAAAACCTAGTAAACGGATCCAAATGGCCCTAAAATTTGACATGCTATTATATTATAGTGATTTAATATTGGTGGCAAAATTTCATTGCATTTGGACATCGATCAACATGTTAAATTGACTAAGAAACAAATAAAATATGCCATTATAGTGCATGGTGTACCGACAGGGTTCACCTATTTCGGTATTGCTGTGAATATTTGGTTAGTCAACACTCAGGTCAACCTAGGCGTATCGAAACAGCCTAAAGGTGTTTCGATACGAAAACTCACTGAAGCATTTAAGATTTTAATTTCATTAAAACGGCCCTAAGGGCATATCGAAATGGGTCAATGAAGGTCAACGGGTACTGATACCGTCCTTGACCATATCGAAAAGAGTTTGGAGATGTACCGGTACCCGTTGACCTTCATTGATCTGTTTCGATATGCCCCTAGGGCCATATTAATGTGATTAAAATCTTAAATGCTTATGTGAGTTTCCGTATCGAAACACCTTTAGGTTGTTTCGATACGCCTAGGTTGACCTGAGCGTTGACTAACTGAATATTCACAGCCATATAGGAATAGGTGAACCCGTGTCGGTATGCTATGCACTGTAATGACATATTTTATTTGGTTTTTATCCAATTTAACATGTTGATCGATGTCCAAATGCAATGAAATTTTACCACCAATATTCAATCATTATAATCTACTAGCATGTCAAATTTTAGGGCCATTTGAATCTGTTTACTAGGTTTTCACCTTTTAGTGCCAAATATGCATATTTAGGCAATTTTAAGCTACACTAAAAAGCCAAAATAAGCCTTAAACATTATTACAACGCAAGCATGACTTGAACACACCAGAAGGGGCATATATGACTAGTCTAGCTACTTTGCCATCATCCTAGGAGTTCATAGAGACAAAATACATTACTTTTGGCCTTGATTGTGACTTGTCAAAATCTTCAACTCCACCGATCTTCACCTACGAACCTCTTAACCTGAAATGAATGAAATGAAATTCATTAGGCATACTTTGCCTAGTGAGGTAGTTAAGACTATTAACAATATCAATGAAATGCATTTCAAATCATATTTTAGCAATAACAATGCAATGGATCAATGTAAACAATACAATAATCATGTTCAATAGCAATAAGTCAATTTTTCAATTTAACCCTTGGATCGATTCGGGATAGTGGATACGCAAATTCCTATGCCTTGTCCCTTCGCCTCACCAATATAACCAATAATGCATACATCCATTCGCCTTTCCACAAGAAAGACCGTTGCCCAAGGACCGTAGTCCACCCGTACACTGAGCTCATGAATTCTATGGCATGCCAATTGTATCCAAAGTATTTTTGAATCCAAGCTCTGGTGACAATATCAATAATCCATGTTTAGTAACAATAACAGTATTCAATGTTCTTATCAATAAGCAATGTTCCGGTGCCAATGTTCAATGGCAATATCAATGATAGTGACAATGTTCAATAATGTTAATGACAATGACAATGATTGATGCTTCATATTTTTTTGTTTCAACGACAACAACTATATCGATATCAATGTTCAATGACAATGACGATAACAAAAGTAACTACTATGCTTTATGTCTAATGTTCCATGCTTCCATATTTCAATGGCAATAACAATGGCGAAATCGATAACGATGCTCGATAGCAAAGACTATAGCAATATCAATGATCAATATCCAATGCAATAACTTACCTTAACTTACCAATGGAATCCACTAAGTGGTTCAATGCAATATTCCTTGACAATAATGTTAGCCATGCTATAATCAATGATAATGGAATCGGGAAAGGCACCTAGCCTAATCCCGAGACTCTGACTACACTCACCTCGATAATTTGATGCTCATACGGCTCTCGGATGACAATTCATTTGTTCTTAGCTTTCGTCGGTGATGGTGGATGATCTCTATCCAATTCTTGAGCTAGGTTAAACAATAGGAATCGGTTAAAATTGATAATACGATATCAAAATCAATATAACGATATCAAAATCAATATCTAAACACAAAATAGCCATTAGCTACAAGATTTCCATGGGTAGACAAAACCCTAGCTTAAGATTAAGCTTGATCCATCCTTTGATTTCGACAATAGTTTGGGGGTTATAGCTTACACGATCATAGCAATGATTCGATATTGATAAACTAAAGAAATCTCAAGCTTCTTTAACCTCAACAATGGAGGTGCTTGATTGGAGGAAGATGATGAAGTCAAGGAGGTGCTAGCTTAGTTTAAACAATTGAGTAAAGCTTCTAACTTTGGCTATTCTCTTTTTTAATAGAATAGCTTTCCTTCATGTGAAGGAATTCAATCCTGATCACCCACGTTTGTGGTGATTATAATTGAGGATGGGCTAATCGCAATGTTAGTCCCTCAACTCTCAATTCTCAAAACTTGTACCCCTAAACTTTTTAATACATTCAATAAGGTCCTTAAACAATAATTTGACTCAATTGGAGTCCAATATCGATACAATTGACCTTGCGATCAAAGTGAATACAATATTTGGACCTTTCCGATGTAGGGTTTCTGATTGCCGGAACCCAATTCTGACTACACCGATTTTTGGGATGTTACAACTCTCCCACTTAAGAAAAATTCATCCTCGAATTTTACATGAATCAAAGAGATGAGGGTATTGCTTCCTCATTGCCTCATCTGGTTCCCAACTGGCTTCTTCCATGGAATGGCTCATTTAGAGAACTTTAACTAAGGGAATAGACTTGTTGCGAAGTCTTTTAACTTTTTTTGCCATAATCTGAACTGGTTCCTCCTCGTAGGACAAGTCCGATTAGATTTCCATAGATTCGGGTTCAATGATATGCGAAAGGTCTGAACGATATTTCTGAAGCATGGATACATGAAACACATCATGGATCTTACTAAGTTATAAGGGTAACGATAAATGATAAGCCACCGGGACAAATTTTTCAATAACCAAAAAAGGTCCAATGAATCGGGGACTTAGCTTTATTTTTCATTCAAACCTCATAACTTTCTTCCACGGTGAGACTTTAAGAAAAGCTTTCTCACCAACTTCATACTATATATCCCTTCACTTAAGATTAGCATAGGCCTTTTGTCGGTCAAAGGCAGCTTTTAATCGATCATGGATGATGGTAACCCATTCCTCAATTTCCCGAAGTAAGTAAGGGCGCAACACCTTGCCTTCACCGAGTTCAGACCAACACAACGGAGTTCTCTAATGTCTGCCATACAATGCTTCATACGGTGCCATCTTGATGGAAACTTGATAACTGTTGTTGGAGGAAAACTCGATGAGAGGTAGGGATTTCTCCCAAGAGTTTCCAAAATCAATGATGCATGCTCGAAGCATATCTTCCAAAACTTGGATTACCCTTTCAGATTAGCCGTCAGATTGAGGGTGAAAAATAGTATGAGGTTAACTATGTTGCCCAAAGCTCCTTTCAATGACTTCTAGAATCGAGATACAAATCGTGGATCTCGATCAAAAATGATTGACTGAGGCACTCCATGGAGTCGGATAACTTCCTTGATATACAAGTCAGCTAGCTTAGGAAGACCGTAGTCCATCCGAACTAGCAAGAAATGGGCGAACTTGGTGAAACGGTCTACAATGACCCAAATGGCATCATGTTTAGCATGAGTTAAAGGCAGACCACTAACAAAATCCATAGTGATCTTCTCCCACTTCCATTGTTGTAGATCGATGGGTTGTAATAAGCCGATAGGAACACGATGTTCAGCTTTAAGACGCTGACACGTGAGGCACTTGGACACGAATTCAACTGCAGCTTGTTTCATGCCTAGCCACCAGAAAAGCTCTCGTAGGTCCTTGTACATCTTTACCAACCCCGGGTGGATAGAGAAAGAACTCGAATGAGCTTCCTTGAGGATATTGGTACGAAGAGATTCATCATTGGATACACAGACCCGATCATGAAAACATAAGAGCCCTTCAGAATTCATTTTGAAGTTGGGGTTATCTTGCAGCTTGGAAATGATAACTTGAAGCTTAGGATTTTGTTTTTGCAATGCTTGGATTTTCAATACAATAGCTGACTGAACTTGAAGTTCAGCTACGAGATAACTACGCTTCTGAAGACGAAAGTGAGCATTGATAGCTCGAAGGGATACAATACAAGGACTTTACAATGAGTTGATATACTAATCAATATATTGGACTCAATGATCGATAACAATACTTAACAGACAGAGGTTTGCGACTGAGTGTATCAGCTACAACATTGGCCTTGCCTGGATGGCAATCAATAACAAGGTCATAGTTCTTGAGGAGCTCCATCCATCTCCTTTGCTAAAGATTTAGCTCTTTTTGAGTCAATAGATACTTAAGGCTCTTATGATTGGTGAAGAGATGACACTTTTCTCCGTAGAGATAGTGTCTCCAGGTTTTCAATACAAATACAACCGCAACCAGCTCCAGATCTGAATGGGATAATTCATCTCATGTGGCTTTAGTTATCTCGAAGCATATGCAGTGACTTTACGTTCTTGCATCAATACGCATCCTAACCCGAGATGCGAAGCATCACTGTATACGGTGTAATCCTTTCCGAACTCGAGTTGGGTTAGGACTGATGCATGGGTTAACACTTGCTTCAATTGATCAAAGCTTCTTTGTTGATCCGCAGACCAAACGAACGAAACTTCATTTCTCAACAACTTAGTTAGAGAAGCTGTTGTCATAGAAAATCCTCTGACAAATCTTCTATAGTAGCCAATGAGACCAAGAAAACTTATCACCTCACCAATATTCTTCGATGTGTGCCAATCAACAATGGCTTGGATTTTCTTCGGATCCACCTAGATACCCGAATTTGATACAATATGCCCAAGGAAGGCAACTTCGGTGAGCCATAGCATCGAATTAACATGGTTAAATTCTGATAAGGTAAATGATATCATTGGATGGGTAAATGATATCAAATTAACATGGTTAAATTCTGATGAGGTAAATGATATCATTGGATGGGTAAATGATATCAGATTAACATGAAGTTTTGCAGGGAGGTTAGTTATGGATTGAATTTCATTGTTGCATGGTTAAATTTTGATAAGGACCCCTAATTTCTAGAAATTTCAGTTTAGTCCCTAAAGGTAGTTAAAGTTTAAAATTGGTCCTAAATCTGATTAATATCATTCCATATTAATTATTTGGCCTAGCTTGTAGCCATAGCATCGAATTGCATAGCCTAACATTGAATTTTTAATGAAATTATTGTACCGTTCACTGTATTATTTTCTGATAATGCTTTCCAACTCAGTTTTCTACCAGACTAGGAAGGGGTGTTACAGTGGTTTTAAATGCATTAATGGTGTGTTGTTTGAGCACTTCTCACTAAGCCTAGTGTGCTTACGCTCTCTTTGTCCATCAATACAGAGAATTAAAGGTTGGAGGCAGCCAGCAAGAAAAGGAATTCGAAGGACTTTGGCTATTTGAAAGTATGATTTCAAATTAGACTAGTAGTAATAAAGGCAATAAGGTTCATTGTGTTTCGGGGAGGGTTTATGCTAAACTTCTTGTTTGAGCAAGTTTGTATTGTTGTTTGGGGTTTGTAAATGGCCTTAATTGTTTGGTTATTGTTTCGGATTTATGTTTGGTATGATGGTCGGCTTGGTTTCTAGGTAGCATGCCTATAGACTTTCAATTGAAGTGTGATGCCATGTTATGATCTTATTTCTATGATGTTTTGATGTGGTTTGATAGTGAGAATAGATGAATATATGTTTGAGGCATGTTGGTATGTGTTTAAATTCTTGAAAGCATGAAAAACTAACAAATTGGGACATTTCAGGTCTAGGCTTTTCGATACTTGTATGCATAATTTGAACAGTGGTTTCGATACTCGAACAACTATACCGATACAGTTTTGATCTACAGGAATCTGATATTTGGGAAATGTAAAAGCGTACTGATACACTTGCTCATGTACCAATACGGGCAGTTGTTATTTCAGTTAATGTGTTGTTTAGAAGTTTCTAATTCTTCCGTTTTGGTCCTTGATTCTTATGATTGTAATTGTATGAGTTTGGATAATTGTTTTAAGCTGGAATTTGACCTATGAGCATGAAACTTGATTAATTAAGGTTTGGTAACCTCAATATGGAATAAGTCCCTGTAATTTTCCAAAATTGTAATTTGGTCCCTAAATTGTGATTGAGTGCCATTGAATGTCAAATCGACGCCCGATTGAGTTAAGTCTTCACACGCTGCCTGCTCACTCACCTTAGGTTATAATATTGCATCTAGATAATATAAAGATAAAAAAGGACGTGATTCGAGTTAAATCTTTACGGGTTTGTTTTGGCAAACCCAATGTAGCTCACTCGGTTCGGTTCGATTTGGTCTTGCGTCAAAATCGGGTCAAGGGGGTTACATAGACACCATGGAGAGTGATACATGACATATAAGGTATGCCACATGGTTGTGAATCTCCTGATCAATTTGTGAAAGATTGTTATGGGGTTATCAATGTTTCTCCAAATCAAACTGAGAGGATTTATTTTATAATCTAGAGAGATTGATGTTTTTCTAGAGGAGGAGTGAGCTAAATGTAAGGACAATAGTAGGGGTAGTGTTAGATCTATTGCTAGGGTACCAACAAGATAATATGCAGTCAAGAGGACTGAGAAGCTACCAATGTCATTTCAGGTACCTTTACTTTGTTTTCTGTTCCAATGTTGCATTAGTGGATTTGAGGTCCACCTGATATGATCCTAGATGGCTTTAAAATTCACCAAACCATGAACACAACATTGAAAAAGTCCATGGGTTTAAGCACTTATTCACAAGCCGAGGAACTTTCCATTTCAATCCTAAATATGCCTACTCGAGCATTTGATCCAAACCTCGAGTGGTGGCCATCTTTTGATCATTTGCAGCTTGTCATTTATGTGTTTTAATATTTGCATTTGTGTGCTAGCTTAGGTGTGTAGTGTATATAGCTGCATGAGTGTTGCATGCATTATTAATATAGTTACATGTTAATCATGTGTTACTTACATATTTATTTTAATGCATGCATGAATAATAGTTAATATAGTTGGATGTTTCTTGCATATTTAATATTTGCATTATTAGAATTCCATGAATTCTATTACATATCTAATTTTTGCATTATTACATATATAATATTTGCTTGATTAGAATTCCATGCATTTTCTTGCATAATTAATCTATTTTGTTACACATTTAGTTAGGGTTTTAATAAGTCTTTCTTGCATGTTTGAGTGTTTTTTTCTTATAGATAAATATATATATATATATATATATATATGCATGAATAGCTTTCCTACATAAATTATTGTATGTCTCTTAGTCTTTACAAGAGTTAGTGCTATTTTTTCCTAATGAAAGTTTCATGCACCTTTGTATGTACTCTAATGGTTGGTCACTTAGGGGAGTAAAGAAGATTCATTGGTGAATTGGAAGACAAAAGGAAAAGGAATGTTTATGGCTTACAATTAAAAAGAGAATACATGAAAAGCCAAATGCATTGCTACAATAATGAAAAGGGTTGGATGACATTAAGAAAGAAGGATCTAGAAGACTTCCAAAAGTCATTTGAAATCAAGCACCATCATGGATGGCATTCAAGAGACAACCAATGGGAGAAATGAATGGACTCAAATATGTGGCTACATACATTCTTTAATTTACTTGCGTTAAGATCATGAACCCTTTAGAATTCTTTAAGACCTTTTATTTCCTACTTTGTAAGGCCTATAAATAGAGGCTCATTTCACCGTTGTCACACAACTTTCATCTTTGAGATATATTTTTTTGTGAGTGTTTACCCCTTTCGTTCTTAATTGAACTTATCAGACTTATCAAGCTTTCCTTGTGGCATCAACCCCTTTCTGAACTTATCGTTTTAAAATGTGTGGAGTTCATCCTATACCGTTGGTTCCTAACTCGTTATAGTTAGAGGGTATCAATCTATCTTATTGTTTTTTTTAAATAACAATATAAAAACAAGTCTCCCTTCTTGACAAGTGTTGGTTAATTCTTAAGTTTACTTATCTAGATTTCAAGCCTACTCTTCCATATCCGTTTTCCATTATCATCAATTTAACGTCATCCATACTTCATCATCATCCTTATCATTGAAACAACTTCCACAACATACCATTATATCTTTCAATCCATTCAAATACCATCTTTTGGAACCATTTTAGTTCCTTCAAAACATACTTCATTCACGATCAGATAAGCAAGCGACTCAAATTATTCCACAAAATGAGCTCACATCACCACCTACTCCTATATTCGTAGTGGTATTTCTTAATCATGGGGTCTTCTAACAGAGGATCTAGAATTTGGAGTCTAAGTGACTAGTCCGTTAGGGTATGGTGTATTGGTTGACAAAGTGTACCTTAGGTGTCCGATTGAGATCCAAAGTTCAAGATTTCCATATAACTTGATGGTGTTTCATTCCAAGAGTTTGATGTCATTTTGGGAATGAATTGGTTGTTTGAGAATGACGCAAGTTTGAGATGTAGGGCAAAGTGCCTTAAGATTCGTGGTTCAGATGGGGTTATGTTGTTAGTGAGGGGTGAAAGGAATCATTGCCTTCCTAATGTGGTTTCAGCTTTAGCAGCATAAAGGATGATCTAACAGGTTTTCAAAACATTTTTAGCTCATGTTGTGGATACAAAGGTGGAGAACCTGGTGCTTGAGAGCCTTCGAATAGTTAGAGAGTTTGTCGATGTCTTCCTAGAAGATTTGCTCAATTTATCCCCTGATCATGAATTAGATTTTGGGATTGAGGTAATGTAGGTACATCACTAATGTCCATTGCCTTTTATCGCATGACACCGAATGAACATTAGGGTTAAAGTCTCAACTACAAGAATTGCTTGAATGAGGGTTCATTCGACTAAGCATCTCAGCTTGTGGTGGACCGATCTTGTTTGTCAAGAAGAAATATTGCTCGATAAGGTTGTGCATCAAATATCGTCAACTCAACAAGGTAATAGTGAAGAATCGTTACCCTCCTCCAAGAATTGATGATTTTTTTGATCAATTGTAGGGTTCTTGTGTGTTTTCTAAGATCGACTTAAGGTCGGGTTACTACCAATTGAAGGGGAAGGCCAAAGATGTCCAAAAGAATGCATTTAAGACACGATATGACCATTATGAGTTCTTGGTTATGCCGTTTGGACTTACAAAAGCACCTACAATGTTTATAGACATGATGAATCAGATTTTTCAACATTACCTGGATCAATTTATGGTAGTTTTCATTGACGATATGTTGGATTACTCAAGTTCAGAGGATAAAGATGACTACACCTTCATGTTGTCCTTCAGAAATTGGGAGAAAGATAGATTTTCGCCAAATTTAGCATGTGTGAGTTTTAGCTCTCAGAAGTGGCATTCTTAGGCTATATCATTGCGGTATAAGGTATTTGAGTGGATTTACAAAAGATTCAAGCTACAGTGGAGTGAAAACCACCTAGGAACATCTCGAAGGTTTGTAGCTTCCTTGGACTTGTCGGATATTACCGATGGTTTGCCAAGTGGTTCTCCATAATAGTAGTTCCTATGACGAAACTGTTGCAAAAATGAGTCCCATTTAAGTGGATTGAGAGAAGACAACAAAGTTTTGAGTAGTTAAAGGCCCACTTGAATGAAGCTCTATTTTTTACACAATCCGAGCCGCGTAAAGACTATGTGGTGTTTAGTGTTGCTTTGTTGAATGGGCTTGGATGTGTTCTCGTGCAAGATGGTAGGGGTGTTTCCTACGCCTTGAGACAACTTAAGCCTCATGAACGTAATTATCCTATGCACAACTTAGAGTTGTCAACTGTTATCTTTGTCTTGAAGATCTGGAGACAATAATTATACGAAGAAAAGTGCTACACTGATAACAAAAGTCTAAAGTATTTGCTTACTCATAAGGAGTTGAATCTTAGACAATGAAGGTGGATTGAACTAATAAAGGATTTTGTAGCACCCATCATATGATCTATAGACGTAATAGACCTGAATGGCAACTAATTCAAAACACATCAGAAATGAATATTGGTACTCTTAAGTACTTTCATTCTTCTTAAAACATACCATATCAAAATATATTGCATAAAACAATAAGTTTATCATACTCTGTAACACCCTCTACCCGATATAGGAGATAAACCGGTGTAAATAGTGTTACTAACAACAAATAACATTCAACCAGCAATTAAGAATGAAGTCACATCCAAGATTCAAAAAGAATTCGAACAACTCAATGAGATAAGATCATTACATCTCCAAATCTAATTTAATTATAACCTAATGTTCAAGCAACTTATTTGAATATTGACAACTTACTAGACGAGCTCACAACATCAATAACAGTAATCAACTCATTCCTTATCACATTTCACATTGTTTTGAAACAATTAAAAAGAATTTATATTACATCCATTATGTCAACTTAACAAGCTTATTGACTCTCAATATTAACAAGGTAAGTTTGGTTACGTATAGAGCATCCATGACCAATTTCTTATTTATAAAACATTCAGCCAAATATTAGTTTTCTAGGTGTAACAAGACATTCAATTAGATCCTTTCTAAACATTTGGAAAAACATAAAAAGATAAAGGAAACTCCTCTAAAACCTAGTATCAAATCTTATTTTCCGACACATGCACAAAGCAATGTCATGTTCAAGATCCTAGTTATTCCAGCATTCAATTTTAGTAACCATCAAGTTAACCAGTAAATCAACTTAACATGATAAGGTCCTAACCGTGATGAATATTACCAAACTGATTATTAGTATATAGGGACCTTGTGATCTAATTACTATATGCATATATGAACAATCATAATTCCAAACACATAATCAAAAAAACCAAAAACCCAAATCAAAGAAAAGCATCCAGGGAACATATTAAGGACCTTTAAAAACCATGTTGAATACTTGATTAATTTAGATACATATACGATCAAAAGAGATAATCTAAATGCCATATGCATACGACATCTATGTGCCACCATCTCAAAAATTAGATTACAAACGTACTTCTCAATCCTTGTGATCTCGCCTAAGTTCTCAAGATATTCGAAAGTAAGTACACCCTGAACGTTTAAGAGCACAAGGTAAGTCATTGCTTAGTATTGAGAAATGGGACAAATGAACAGGAAATTAAACAAGCAAGAACACAGGATTTTAACGAGGTTCAGCAATGTGCTTACATCCTCGGGGAGCAATAAGCGGATGTTCTTTTCGTATTAACTTTATAATACAATTAGGTTACAACATAATGTATATATAAGAGTAATCCCAGTACAATTACCAAATAACCTCGTACCGTACTTCGGGGCTTCGCCCCCGCACTCCCAACCCCACAAACTAACTCGAAACTCCTTTATATGGACAGATGCTCTCACTCCCGCTCCAGCATCTGTCCTTTTCCAGTATATGATCCATACTTAACACTTAGTGAGGTATCTTAAATAATCAAATACATGAATTAAGAGTCCTAAAATATGACTCAAATCTTTATTACAGATTATCTATTTAAGGTGAGTAGTAAGCTTGATCGAATGTAACTTATCTTATTTATGAATTCAAACATGGCAACACTTTCTAAATCTATCAATTCCAAGTGAAATAACTTGATTTCATGAAGGGAATTGTAACTATAATAATTCAAGTTCACTTCAAACACACGTTCATTAGCTAAGTCGATCCTACCATAGGTTTCAATCATAGATTCAAGTATCATATTAATGTAAACACCAAGTTTCAATCATAGATTCAAAAAGCAATGTAATTTACACACAAAACTTCAATCATAGCATCATTTCTTTTAACCAATCATGCTCATTTATTTTAACAAATAAATATTGTTTGCTACACAAGTTATCAAGGTAGTACCTCAATGTAACCTAACAAAATTCCATTATTTCCCTTAATCGTAATCTTTCTCAAACATAAATTACTTGTCACTTAAGCTATCAAACATATTATTTCATAATCAGGTATTACATTATACAAAAGGTATCAAACCTGACACTTCATATATTTGAACTACTTATCACATAAGATATCTATATAACAAAGCACAGATCTGAATTACTTGTCATGTAAGAATTCAAACTTAGTATATTATGGGCGTGAATTACTTATCAAGTAAAATATCAAATTTAATTAAATAGTTTAGATCACATATTTCATTATTATCTCTTTACATAGCCTTGAGAATCAAGCATCAGCCTAGGTACTCGAATCCCCAACCAACTATCGCCAACAAAAATAGAAAGGTACACAAGGTACCTGTTAAACCCTCCTACTGTCGCCAAGTGACCACAAACTTCCCTCATATTGTCACCAATATAAGGACCATAGTCCACCTAAACAAAAGAGCTCTATGAGCTCTATGGCATGCCAACTATAGAACAACTTGAGACTAAGGCTACACATAATCTTATCTTATCATATCGGATTTAACTTAATTCCATGTTTAAATAAACATGATTCATATGTCAAATCATATAGCATACTGAATGTTTCGAGCATTGCTCTTTATCTAAATTTCGGAATACATATTCATGTGGTTTAATTCATAACTCAAGCATACACTTATGATTGTCTTTCATGTTCATAACCAAAGGTCACAGAAATTACAAGTCATAAATCTAAACTTTTAGTTACTTATGCACATAGTATCTATCGTAAAACATTTTTTTCATTTTTCTTATCACATTAGAGACAAAAATCATGATAGCTTCATGATCAAATATCATACGAACAAGTCTTATGTTCTTCCATATTTAGCATGTATTTGATTTAAACATTTCTCAACTATCCATTCCTTTATTCGAATGATAGTGTAACAAGGTCACTTTCAAGTATGTACAAACATGCATAGTTTACAATATAACCATATCTTTCATGTTCAAAGAGTGCATAGATAACATGCCTTATTCCTTAAATTTTCGAAGCTTATTAATTTATCAATTAATGTCAAGATCATAAATGAGCATAGCCCCCATGTCAGAGCATTAATAGACTTGGTCACATACATATCATGTTAAGCACATTATTCAATTTCTTGTAATACTATATTATTAGTCAGGATTTCACTAAAGATCGTCTAAACAAATATTACTTATCAAGCAAGTAAAGGCATATACAAGGTTCACTATGGACAAAGATTACTTATCACCAAGTCTTGCACTTTAAAGAATACATTATTAGATACTTACCTTAAATCCAAGCTTACATCTTACCATAGCTTATCTTGGTGATAAAACAATATATGTATGAATTAATTAAGCATGCTCGGTTAGGTTGTAAGCATATCCTAAGACTTTAAACTACACTCACAGTTTGTTCCAAGCTAGTTTTGCTCCCGTGGATAATCCCCTAGTCGATCTACCTTTGCCATTCCACTTTCAAAACCTTTTGGGTCTAGATACGGAAAGACATACATTCGTATATTAGAATTTTTTTATCATCCAAATACATGTTTAATCACTCAACCACATATGCACACACATACATCCAACCAAACTGCTCAATTTGCTTATATACACACACATATATATACACAACCAAATTAATTCCCTAATGTAATCATGTATCATTTTAATTACTTAGACATGAATCTACCATACAACAAAACAGTCCTCCAAATAAACATATATGCACCAAACATCTCAATACAACCCCTAGAAGCATACATACACATAAAACATCTCCTACCATGTTGTTGTATCTATAAATAGTCCACACATATTCGAATTTATCCAAAACTGGGCAGTTTTCATTCATCCATGATTATTCGATCGAAAGAGTCCATTTACACATTCTATATGTTCAAAACAGCCACTTAAATATATGTATTTATATATGTAAACTCATAACAGCATGCTGACTTTCATTTTTATTTCAAAACAGCCCAAAACAGTGATATTCTTGTTTAAACTACTTCCAAACTGTCCTAAGTGCATTAATGTACTTATACATACTTTAGACAATTCCTAAAAAAATTATTAAAGCAAACAGTCCCAAGTTTCGTATAAATTAATCCCCTGTTTTAGATTAATCTTAAACAGCCCACAATTTAATCTTAAACAGCCCACAATTTGTTCTTATATACACAAAAAGTCTCAAATTCATATACATATACACATATAATCAAAACTGTCCACCAGTGTTTATGTTTTGCTTAATCAATCTATTGCACTTACATGTGTTTTAACATACATTAAACAACCCCTAAAACATTTATATGAAAACAGATCAGTTCCTTACATCCATACATTCTCATATATATCCACCAAACAATCCCAAACTTTTATATATACACTTTACAACTCAAACAGTCCAATAAGGTCATAATTTAGGTTTTGCCCTGTTGTAATATGTTCCTTTCAACATGAATGATATATATACATATTCCAGCCATAGCTTATTGTTATCTATACATTTCTACATATAGTAAGGCCATGTTACAACTTTAGCTTCATCTAATTTTACTCAATTCATTAATCATGCACTCGAATTCATTGATAAGCAATTCAACACCTTACTTATTTTACCATTACTCAAGAGAATCTGATGAGTCTAAACTTTGTCGATTTAAAATGGATTCAATGTTGTTCCAAACTCATATTCCTTTAACTAATTCACAAAGAAGCATGGTAAATAAATCCATGATTTCTGAATAGTTAAAATCACTACCTAAGGTCATTCTCAAGTTCCTTTAACAAGATCAAAGCTTATGAAGCACACATGTAGCTAGATTTTCAATCCACAATTCAATTTCAAGAATGAATAAAGGATTTCTTACCCAACTTCCTGCCCTTAGAAATATGTCCTTGAATAGGTCCACAAATGATGCTTGATCCAAGAAAATTCTTGAACTAACCAACGCCCAAATTGCTAGCTTCCTCTCTCCTTTCATTCATGGTGATTCGGGATTTTGAGGAGGAAGATGACAATGTCTTTCTTCCTCTCCAAAACCGTGTCTTCTTTTTACACATGGGTTCACAACTTGTGACAATTGTTCACCTCCCCATACAATAATCCATCTTTGCATGCAATCCTTTTGTTTCATAAGATTTTTGATTTAGTCCTTTTAATAAATAGCCACTCTCTTTTCCATTATCCTTAATTTGGTCCTATGATTACTTAATTGTAATTGTAACTTCATCAAAAAGCATGCTAAAACAATTTATTAATATTCAATTTAATATCATACTTCTAGACTGGGTTTGGGGCATTACATACTCGCATCTCCAAATCAAATCAAATCAAATATTTCTATTCCTCTTGGAATAGTCCAAAATGAATAAAAGCGAAAGTGAAGAAAGCTTTCTTCCGAGCTTAACATAGCTTACTAGGCCAACACTAAGCCCCTCAAACTTCATTTCAAGCCTTGCTATAATGCAACATATAGGTTTGCACTCACTCACGCACTTTCACTTCAATGCTGAAAGCTTTGCCAAAATGTCGATATTGCTGAACAAGTGCTAATTTTCCTTTGTCGATTCTAAAATGTGTACAACTCAACAACAAAATAATTCCACATCAAAAACTAACCCAAAAGTTCTAGTAACAATCTTTAATGTTGATCATGAACTCAAACACCTCTCAAACATCAAAAATATATCTAAAATGACGCAATTAGTTATTAAAACCTCCAAGAAATATAATAACTTCAATTTCTAATCTAAAACAATCCTTAACATCACCAAACAACCTTCCAAATAGTAGCTAAAATTAAGTAACTCAAATAACTACAAATCCTTCACTTCTCTTCAAGAACACTTAACCAAAATAAACTAATTCAATTAATTCTGGTTTAATTTATGAAGATTAGGATTATATTATCTCTAACTCATAAGAATACTATACAACCCAATATAAACACTTAGGTTTTCACCTCAAATCAAAATTTCACCATTAAATCACCCAAAGAACTCAATTTCTACATTAAATTGCGAATTTACTTTAAAACACAATTAAAACTTGAAATTAAGAATGCTAAGCCTGTGGAATATCATCAAGAAACATCCCCTTAACTTGATCAATTGAGAAAACAAATTTTGAAGATAAATCACTCAAGTTTGATGTCAAATTCGGTAGAAAACCACGTTAAGAAAAATCAATTGATTTGCTAGAATCAGAAAGAATTTAAGAAATAAATGATTTACAGTTGATTTGGAATCCATGAGATATTTCCAAATTGTTAGAAAATAAAGAGAATAGTTTTGAGATAAAATGATGAACTCTTCCTTTTAGAGAAAATAATCGTCGAAAGTTTTTTTTTGTTGAAAAACGAGGGAATTTTGATTAGAAACATAAATGATCAATTTTCTACTCAAACACTCTTAGCTTGCATTCCCTTTCATTTTAGTCACCAAAATAATCACAAAATCTCAATTGAAAATTAAATCGACTTATATAAAGCCGTACAAATAAAATTGTTATTTAATAAAATCATTCCAGTACCTCACAATTCATTTCGACCCATTGAAACCCATCAAAACCAATTTATCACACATTAAAATACCGAAATTAATTAATTAACTTAAACCTAACTTAATTTTCGAACCAAATCTACACAACTTAACCTAAACTATTAGCTTGAATTTTGGGATGTTACAACTCTCCCCCACTAAAAAGAATTTCATCTTTGAAATTACCTTAAGGAAACATATGTGGATATTTCACTTTCATCTCACCTTTGTTTTCCCAATTTATGTCTTCCACTCCATAGTTACGCCACAAAACCGTTACTAACTCAATGGCCTTGCCATGCAACACCTTGGTACTAGTATCCAAAATCGTAATCAGCTTCTCATCATAGATAAGATCTAAATGAATCTCTGTAACATCCTCGACCCATATGTCAAATATGGGCCTCAAGCCCATTCCAAAACCATAAAATAGCACAACTAGATTTAGCCCAAACCACATTTATTCATTAAATCCATTAAGTTTGAAACATTTCAAAATAGAAACATAATTAAAATGCTATATGGGGAGATCCATTTAAAATTACATAGTTAAAGCATTCAACACTTAATTTGAAATCCAAAATAAGAGTTACGATACAACATAGGGTCCTACGAATACATAGCCCAAATAAATCTAAGTATTGTACTCGGACACAAGTCGATGCCAAAGTCCTATTCTGATGGTGCTCTGACGATGCACGTCAACCTACAAACCTACAAACAGAAACAACAATTTCTAACGCTAAGCTAACGAAGCATAGTGGATACACTTCCACTCAACCATGCTTCATGCAAATCATAAATAAGAGCATGCAGATAAATATGACAATATGGAAATCATATCATATCAATGCGGCTCCATCTCTAGCCGTCTCAACATATATCAACAATAAGAGGTAAATAGTCTCACATAGAAACCATATGCACAATATCAACGAACCTGGAGTGAGGCTGTAACACCCCTTGATCGGTTTAGAAGATAAACTGAATTAAGGAGCATTATAAGCAACCAAGAACATTCGACCAGCAAACAAGGATGGACTTACAAACAAAATCAAGAAAGATTAAGGCCATTCTTACAATTTGTGGCACCAAGGTTTGATATGTTTTCAAAGATAACTTTGGTTTAGCCTTTAGACATCTTATCATCTCATAAAACTAAGCTAGCCGTGGCACACCCCTTCAAAAGTGAGCATAAAAAATGCAATTAAGCATCAAGCAATTCATTAAATTCTATTAACATGTTAAACAATAATCGAAACACCATCTATAAAAGGTGTAACTTATTACTTGTCACATTTTAAACTTCATTTAAACATTATAAGGAATTCCAATATAACGATTACACCAAACTACTAAACCTAATGCCTTTCAAATTAAGCATAACAAGGATTTTCTATATACTTAGACATACAAACAACCATATCAAGATATTGACAAGCATCTATGCACACACACTAGGTTTACTCAATTTACCTGGATACCAAATTCATACATCCATGACCTTAACTCATTGATTAACAAAACATTCAAACCAAGTCTAAGCTACTTAGGCATTACCAAGTATTAGATAGGCCATTTACAAATATTTACAAGGATTTCGAATGCTCACAAGCATTACATATCAAAAGACTTATCAAACATTCTTCATGCATTACAAACATGTTGCCACCTATCTAGGAGTTCGAACAAAAGGCTTACAAAACATACTTTGATGTACTTTTGATCTGAACCAAGCTCCAAGGTAGCTACAACCAAGCTTTACCATGAAAATGTGATTAAGAGATAGATTAAGTAAACACTTAATGAGATAGTTTAAAGCAATCACAAACACGATTCAAATAATCTATCAAGTAATGTATGTTTCTAAGTTTGAACAAGAACTAGTCATTTGAAATTAAAGCAATTGAACAAGGCATACAACTTCCCTCGAAGATTATACAAGAATCAATTTGAAGAACTTTACTTATCATGCAAGTTATAAAGATAATTCATTACTTTAACTTGTAAATGATCATAGTTTTTCTTTAACATGGCCTTGGGAATCAAGTAGCCTAGGTATGCGAATCCCCAACCAATTGTCACTAGAAAAATTAGTACTCAAAGTAAACGGTCAATCCCTCCTACTATCGCCAAGTGACCAAACCACATCCCTTCTACTGTCGCCTCATAAGAACCGTAGTCCACCCCAAACACGAGTTCTATGGACTCTATGGCATGCCAACTATACCTATGAATGACTCGAAACCAAGGCTTTTCAATTGAATCTTATCATAATCGAGATGGGCATAGCTTCAATTCATATAGTCACATAATCAAGGCTTATAACTTATCATACCAAACATATACTTAAACACATGAATAGCTTTCAAACATAACATGCATAATTTACAATATAACCATATCTTTCATGTTATCACCCGTTATCGGTACCTTTTTAATTTCACGTGGTATTTTGGCATTTCGAACAGTAATTTAAATTTGACTCAATCCTTAATCATAAAATGAATTTTCATTCCTAATGGATGTATCCTTTTGTAAGAAAATACATTCTTAAATGAATATGAGTTTTGAAACATCAAGTTACTTTAGGATACTTCAATTCATATTCAAAAATATATCCCAACACAAAAGGTTTTCAATGCATGTCAAGTTATTCTCTTGTTAATTTTAAGTTCTAACTTAATAAGGGCTCTAATTAATTGAATTGATTAAAAACTATGAATATTATCCAATTTAGGGGCTTATGTGATAACACCTAATTCATTGGGCAATGTCCATATTAGGCCCTAAATTAACAATATTCCTATTTATTTAATGAATCTAATTATTTATACCTAACCTTAATTCAACATTAATTTAATTCACTATGTGTGATTACATGTTCTAAGTTCAAATGAAATAATAAATGTTCTACTAAAAAGCCCCATTGATTAACATCTCATTACAATGAGACACTAACCAACTTAGGACTTTAAAGTTTTCATTTAATAATCATTTATTTTCTACAATTATCTATTCTAATTCAACTATTGAAATTGATTAATGACCTTAGTATTTAAGGCTCTAATTATTTTTATATAAGTGAATTAATTGTCTAAATATTACAACTATATGATTAATTTAAATCATGCAATCAAACATATAAATTAAGCAAATTAGAATAAATTAAGGCTGAAGAGGGGAACCAAATTGAACTACTATTAAAACATAGGTGCCAAATTACAAGCCATTAGTGACCAAATTGAAACAACTATAAACTTGGTGCCTAAAATATAAGAAGGGTGAAAGAAGGGCGCAGATCCTTATCCAGATTCGGGTAATCATGCGGGTCAGACGGGTCAACCCGGTGCTAAAGTGGCACCATTTAACTCAGGGTATAAATACCCCAACGCTGAGCTGACTCAGCCATTTCACACACCCACACTCTCTCTCCTACTTTTCTCTCGCTCAAACGCTCTGAACACAAACACCAACCCAGAAAACACCTTTGCTTTTCGATCAAACCACTATGTTCATCACCAAATTCATTATATGTTCTTCCATTTTACTTCATTTGATTCACAAAAACACAAAATCATCACCCATTTCCTGTTTTTCAAGATCAAAATCCCTATTTTCATAAGAACCTAAACCATGTTCTTCATCGTCACTCTTTCCAATCTGAAACCACTAGCCAAACCCAACTCTGGCCTATTTACCAGCCGGTGGAGGCGACAGCGACCACCACCGACCGTTGTCTTCATTCATCTTCAACCTCACTCTGATCAACCCTAACCCTTTTGACCATCAACTGGTTCTGGCCAGCCACCGTGAGGCAATTTTTGGCCATCGTGCTAAAACCCTAAAAGCTTTAAAAATCCTGATTTCTTTTAATTTTTATTTCCTAAGTCCTAAATCTACCCGAATTCAATAGAATCCTTCCATCTCCGCCCATTTCCTAAGCCTAACGACCTGAACCAAACTCTTTTTTCCTATCATTTTCAACTTCGCCTTGAAAAAAACTCTGGCCGACACTCAACAAAAAATAAGCTCATCCGATCTATCTATTTTTTAGATTTATACTCACTTGGATACTATTTTTAAATTTTTAGGAACTTAGATCTAATGTTTTATGTATTTTTAATGTAGGAAAATGAAAAGAGGGTGAAAATATACCTCTTGGCATTCTCCGATGACCGTCCGATGGTCGTCTCCAGCGTCTCTTTACATTCTGGCAGCTCTCCTACTTCTAGGTATGGCTCCTCCCCTTTCTCTCTCCTTCCACAATTACTTGGATAATAATTACGCAATAATTGCCCGTAATTAATTTGTTTTTCTCTCTCTTCAGGCTATTTATAGTAGCTGACGAAGCTGACATCACCTAAGAGCTTAATCCGCATGAAGGGGAAATTAGCCACTCCCATGCCGACACGTGGCTCTTTTTGGCGGGATGAAGAAACACAAGTGTGTTTCTTTTGGGCCTTTTGTCTGATTTTTAGTAGATTTGAGCAGGAAACTTATATAAATTGGGCATGGTTTTGGATTATCGGCTTTGGGGTATTTATGATGTAATTAGGTTTTGTATATGAACATTATAAAATGGACTTTTAGACTGTTGTATTGAATATCATAGACTTATCCATTTATTTATAAGTTTTTCATTTATTTATTTATTATTTACTGAGATAAATATATATAGGTACCCAGGTAAAAATTGGGTATTACAGTTGCCTCTCTTTGCTCATTGTTGTGGAACAGGAATAGGGTAAAGATTTCAAAGACACGAATTTTACCCAGATCATCTGATTATCGAAGGTTGAAGTTGTTCTTCTAATTATGAAATTCTTCAACCTTCTGCCAAACCGTAGAGTCTGAAGTTGTTCTTCTCATTATGAAATTCTTCATCTTCCAAGGTTTGGAATTTCTTTTTTGAAATTCGTCATTTTCTGAGGTTTGAAGTTGTTCTTCTTATTATGAAATTCTTCATTCCTCACTCTTTCGATGATCTATCTTTTTGTAAAGGTGTCGAATAAGCAAGCTTTTCTCATGAGGAACTTCCTCATTCTTCAAAAGAGCAAACTCTTCTCATTAGGAGCTCTTCTTTCTTTATTGGGCGAGTTCTTCTCATTAGGAATTCTGGGATTAACTCTTCTCATTAGGAGTTCTTCATTCTTTGCTGGGCTAGTTCTTCTAATTAGAAACTCTAGATTCTTTGATGAGCGAGTTCTTCTCATTAGGAACTCTGGATTCTCTACTGGGTGAGTTCTTCTCATTAAGAACTCTAGATTCTCTACTGGGCGAGTTCTTTTCACTAGGAACTCTAGATTCTCTGTTGGGCAAGTTCTTCTCATGAGGAACTTTAGATTCTCTGTTAAGCAGGAACTCCGAATTCTTTACTCAATTCCTGTCAAAACAGACTAAGAATGCTTTGATGAGGGTTAGTATGACCCTAGTTTGCTATATAATGCATGAACCATGGCTCATTGGGATTAATCAAATAGCTCCTGCTTTTTGGGAAACCGTTGTTACTTCATCTCACACTCGGGATTGACCCTTACAACCTTCTTCCTGTGTTTATGGCCCTTTTCTCTAAAGCGCCTTCTCAGGTCTTCACTTTAGATTGCTTTTCTCAAAGCATTCTTTCGGATTTTTATTTTGCTTTTTCTTTTCTCTTTTCCACAAGACGCCCTTTCAGGTTTTCACCTCAGTTTTCTTTTCTCTTTTCTTTTTTTTTCTTTTCTTTTATTTTTCTTTTCCTTTTCCTTTTATTTCATTTTATTTTTTTCTTTTCTCTTTCGGGGTGCCCTTTTGGGTTTTCACCTTTCTTTCTTCTCTTTCTCGACTTTTTCATTCATTTTCTGTCTACTCTTCCAACTTGTACTTGATTCAGCCATTTCATTTTCTTTCTGCTGGCATGATACTTGTTTTCCTTTCTGTTTGTTACATTCCTTTTCAATATCCTAGAGTGCTAAAGCTACATGCAATCCTTCAGAACATAGTAATACCGAGAAATCATCTATTTTTCAATGAATTATGCTTATTTACTTGCATGGTGCTTTACAAAAAATAAAGAAAGCTCGAAAGAGAATTCATGAAATTTATTAAGGCTTATAAGTAAAAATACAATGTGATTTTGAATAAGTCATGGCAAACTGAAACAAAAAAAATCAAGGAACAAAGTCAGATCCTCGGGCATCCATAGCATGAAGGATACATCAACCCCATCAACTGAATATAGTTTTGAGCTTGATCCGTTTTTCCAACAGACTTCAACGTTGTCAAGATGTCTACGGATGTGAAATCCCTCCCAAAATATCGGGTTGTCCGAGAGGTTTTAATTAACAGATGCCTAATCTCAACACATCTGAACCGCCCTTTACGGGTTTTCAACCCAGATCCACCTTTGGTTTCAAGACGCCCTTTGCGGATTTTCATCTTGAACCCCATTTTCTTTCTTTTCTTTTTTTGTTTCTTTATTTTTGTTTTTTTACATTATTGGCGCCCTTTTGGGTTTTTCACCACAGATATTTTCATTTTGCGAAGCGCCCTTTTTGGGTTTTCACTCTGCTTTTTCTTTTCTTTTCTTTTTATTATTCAGGCATAATACCTCTTAACGGAATCAGAGTTCACTGGTTTATGTAACTCTTTACCGTCCATTTCAGTTAGGATCAGTGCTCCTCCAGAGAAGGCCTTTTTGACAACATACGGTCCCTCCCAGTTAGGCATCCATTTTTCACGATCATCTCGATGTATTTGCAAAATCTTTTCCAACACAAGATCTCCCTCTCAGAATTCTTTGGGCTGAACTTTCCTATCATATGTCTGCATCATCCTTTTTTGGTACATTTGGTTATGTCAAATGGCCTTCAACCTTTTTTCTTCAATGAGATTCAGCTGATCAAATCTAGCATGTACCCACTCCGCTTTGTCCAATTTCACTTCAGACAAAACTCAAAGAGATGGAATTTTAACCTCAATAAGAAGTACTGCTCTGTCCCATAGACCAAAGAGTAAGGTGTTGCCCCAGTTGAGGTTCGTACAGAAGTTCGATACACGAATAGTGCAAAGGGTAACTTCTCATGCCAATCTTTATCGTCTTTGATATAATTTTCTTGATGTTTTTGTTTGCCACCTCCATTGCCCCATTCATCTTAGGGCAGTAAGTCACAGAATTATGGTGCATAATTTTGAACTACTCACATGCTTCTGCTATCACCTTGTTGTTGAAATTGGTAGCATTATCAGTAATAATTCTTTCTGGCAATCCATATAGACAGATAATCTCCTTCTTCAGAAACTTGCGGACTATTGATCTCGTGATGTTGGTATAAGAAGTTGCTTCCACCCATTTGGTGAAGTAGTCAATGACTACGAGAATGAAACGATGTCCATTAGAAGCCTTGGGGTGAATCTACCCAATAACATCCATGCCCCATACAACAAAAGGCCAAGGTGAATTCCTCGTATGAAAAGGTATTGGCGGAGAATTAATCTTGTCAACATATATTTGGCATTTGTGACATTTCTTAGCATACTCAATGCAATCTCCTTCCATGGTTTCCCAATAATAGCCATATCTCATAATCTTCATGGCCATTGCAAAACCATTTGCATGTGTTCTGCATATTCCATCGTGTACTGCTGCCAGAATATTTCTAGCTTCACTAGCATTAACATATCTTAACAATATCTGATCTTTGCCCCTTTTGTATAAGTTCTCTCTGTCAAGTACATATCTGAAAGCCATCTTCTAATGGTTCTCTTGTCATTGTCATTTGCCTCCATGGGATAAATCTGGAATTTAATGTATTGCAACATATCAAAATACCAAGGGTTTCCATCTGCCTCATCTTCATCTTCTATACTGTAGCAATGAGCATAAGTTTTATAACTCTGTATTCGAATCGACATCATATCCTCTAGTTTATTTGCTAAGAATACCGAATCCAGTGTAGCTAAGGCATCAGCCATTTGATTATCCTACCTGAGGATGTATGTAAAAGTAATTTCTTCGAATTCTTTAATCAATTCAAGGATCAATTTTTGATACTCGATCAAATTTACATCCTTTGTTTCCCATTCTCCACGGAGCTGGTAAATAACCAAAGCTAAATCCCCATATACCTTCAGGACCTCTATCTTTCTTTCAATAGCAGCTCGCAAGCCCAGACACAAGCTTCATATTCTGCCATGTTGTTAGTGCAAAGGAACTCCAATTTGCTCGTGAAAGGATAATGTATGTTATTTGTAGGGATCAACATTGCACCAATTCCTCACCCAAGGCGTTGGCCTCCCCATCAAAATATAATTTCCAAGTTTCATTCTCTGGAATCTCATTTCCTTCTGTGAAGATATTCATCACATCCTTATCGGGGAAATCAAAGTTCAAGGGCTCATAATCTTTTTAAGCATGGCTAGCCAAGAAATCTGCTATAGCACTTCCTTTTATTTCTTTTTGACTTACATATACAATATCGAACTCTGACAGCAACATTTCCCAAATTGCCAATCTTCCGATTAACGTTGGAGCTTCCATCATAAACTTTAATGGATCGAGGTGAGATATTAACCAATTAGTGTGGTATAGCATATACTGTCTGAGTCTACGAGTTACCCAAACCAAGGCACAACATAATTTTTGAATTGGTGGGTATCGTACTTCACACTCTATAAACTTTTTGCTCAAATAATAAATGGCTTGTTCTTTCATCCCTGTGTCATCATGTTGCTCCAGCACAAATCTCATTGAGTTTTCATAGACCGTCAAGTAAAGGATGAGTGGTCTATTAGAAACTAGTGCCACCAAAATTAGAGCAATTGATAAATATTCCTTGATCTTGTCAAGCACCTCTTGGAATTCTTCATCCCATTCACCCAGATTATTCTTTCGAAGCAATCTAAAGACTGGATCACATTTATCGGTCAACTGGGAAATGAACCAAGAAATATAATTCAATCTCTTGAGGAATCCTCAAACTTCTTTTTGTGAATGAGGTGGTGGGAGATTCTAGATTGCTTTCACCTTGTCTGGATCAATCTCAATTCCCCTTCTACTTACCACGAAGCCTAGGAGTTTCCCAGACATGACCCCGAAAGTGCACTTGTTTAGGTTGAGCTTCAACTGATACTTTCTCAACCTCTAGAATAACTTTCGCAAATTTTGAATGTGCTCTTCCTCAATTTGAGACTTGGCAATCATATCATCCACGTGCATCATGTCATGGAAAAGAGAACCATGAATTGATTAAAGGATCAATTCTTTCACCTTCTCTTTGTGCATCATGTCATGGAAAAGAGTCACCATAGCTCGCTGGTACATTGCCCATGCATTCTTCAGCCCGAAAGGCATCACTTTATAACAATATATGCCCCACAAAGTTATGAATGTTGTTTTTTCCATATCTTATGGGTTCATTTTCATCTGATTGTACCCCGAGAAACAATCCATGAAAGAGAACCATGAATGTCCTGATGTTTTGTCAACCAAAATGTCAATATGGGGTAAAGGAAAATTATCCTTCGAACTTGCTCTATTCAAGTCTCTATAATCCATGCACACTCGAGGGAACTCGTATCAATAAGCTTTTGTACCTCTTCTTTGATTTTTAGTACCATCTTCAGCTTCAACCTTTCAAGCTTTTGCTAAACCGGTTTGTATTCTGGCCTTATGGGCAACTTATGCACCACTATATCTGTATTCAATCTTGGCATATCTTGATAGGACCAGGCGAAGACATCTTTGAACTCCCGCAACAAATCAACTAACTCTTGTCTGATTTTTGGCGAGAAAGCAATAACGATCTTCACCTCCCTTTTGAGTTTATCTATTCCGAGATTTAAAATTTTTATCTTTTATTTGTGAGGTAAGATCTACTTGTCTTTCTTTTCTACCAACCTCAGTAATTCGTTAGGGATTTCACATTCTGTCTCATCTCCACACTCATTGACTTCCATTAGACACATTGGTCGCTCAAAAACTAATTTGGGATTAGCTTCAGGATCATTCATGCAATTAATAGTTGAAGAACTAAAAAGAAAATAATAATATATTTGGAATGAATGCGAGAAAAAAACAAGAAACATGTTTTCCATTTGAGAAACATCATGAAAGCATCTTTATTGAAGTAAACTGGCATAATAGCCCTTTATAGATAATCCCTTGTACTCTCGGGCAAAAGTACAAGGTGGTTCTTGGCATTACTCTATTTTATTCTTAAAAACTAGATGAAGATTTTTTTTGTCCAATTATTGAGTGCTTCACTAGGAAAGCATGGATGTATTCCTTTCAGATACTTGCCATTTGGGATCCCACAAATATGCCATTGACATACAGCCCCTCCATGATCTCGCCAAAGATCTCATCTTCCTACAGTTTCACAGTCTCCAGATTGTCCTTTTCAAGCTACTTCTCCACATTCTCAAACCCACGAGACTTGAAGATGCTGGTCAAGTCAAATAAAGTCATGGATTCGAAGGGAGCCTCAATACCCAAGAATCGGGCCCTCCTTTGGTCTTCTCTCTTTTTTAGGTAATTCTGCCTTTGTTGAATGTTGGGATTAAATCCAAGCCCAAAGAGATCCTTCTTCATAATGACAGGTTTCGGTCGCAGACATCCACGAAGGTGTTTTCCAAGTCTTTTCCCTATTTTTGCACCTCTACCAAGTCTCACGCGGACGGTCATCTTGGTGCAATTTGATAGCCTTGGTTGAGGTATTGGTTTACCCTCAGCAATGAAAGTCACATTGATAAACTCCAAAGCTTTGAAACAACATTCAAGAGCGTTTTCATTTGCTTCAATATACGAGGCATTAGTAGTTACCGAAGCAATAATATCTTCTTCTGCTCTAACACAAACCAACTTTCCCTCTATCATAAATTTCAGTTTCTGATGCAATGATGAAGGTACTGCGCCAGCAGAATGAATCCATGGTCTTCCCAACAAGCAATTGTATGTTGGCTTGATATCCATAACCACAAAGTCAACATTGTAAATTGCATGTCCAATTAACAGCAGCACCTTGATTTTCCCAAGTACGTCTCAAGTAGTACCATCAAATGCTCTCACAGTATTCTTGTAACACCCCGAAAACTAACCTAGTCAGAATTAGGTTCCGGCGATCGAAAACCCTACACCGAGAAGTTCAAATATTGTATTAACATTGATTGTGTATTAATTTTGATGTTAAAGGGCCTTAATTGAGTCCATTCATAGTTAGGAGTTTCGTTGAAAATGTTGGAAATGTTGATTTTTGGCTAGGCGTATCGATACAGTAGGACTTGTATCGATACGGTCCAACTGTTTCCTAACTAACTTACTGAATCGATGCCAACCGTATCGATACGGTTAGAGGTGTATCGATACAGGTCCTTGTGAAATCTATTTTAGTGACCAAATTGAAAGAATTGGAAGTATGGGATGATTCACCTACTTGATTGCCACTCCTTCACGTGAGAATGATCTGAAGAGATGACAATTAGTCATCAATTGTTGAAAATTGAGAAAGGGATAAGAAAGATGGATAATATTAGTTTAAGCTTACCCTTGCCAAAGGGAAAACATCTCATTGGTCCTTGGGGAGGTGGGTGATCATTAAGGCTCTAGCTTCCTTAAAATGAATAATGAAAAGTGTAACGCCATGACTCTGGGCTTAAAAGTAATTCGATTAGTTCGAACGGTTCTGTTGAACTAGTGTAGCAGTCTAGACTAGTTTCAGGATTTAATTAAAAAGAAATTCATTTTGGCTGAAATAAAATATGGAAAAATTATCTTAAAATTTAAATATGTTTTGAAAATAATGGTGAACTCAATTTGGAAAAATAAATAGATTAAGAGTGACATTTTGAAAATGGTGACTGTTTTGTAAAGAAATCAAAATTGTTTTAGTGACTATTTTGTAAAGGGATGAGAACTTAGAATATTTAAGGAGCTAATAACCCTAAACTCTAATACCAGACTTTATCCCTTAATTGGCTTATTTTAAAGTGTTTTAATTAATTAAAGTTGGTTAGGAGAGTTAATTGGGAGTTATTTCATTTAAAATAAATTTGACGTGACTTTTCTTCTCTCAACAATTCTCTCAATTTTCCCTCCAGCCAAACACCATTCTTCTCTTCAAAATCTTAAGGTAAGCTCTTATTTTAATTGATCTTTGATTTCTAAATGATTTTCTAATGATTTCCTACCAAAATCTTATTGTTTAAACTTTGTTTTCTCATGTAAATCAACCAATTAAGGGGAAAACTACCATTAGAGGTAAGGTTTCATTTTCCTCCTCTAATGAAAGGTTCTTTACTAAAATTCGCAAGTTCTTGATCCCTTACCAATGTTTTCTAATGAGTTCTATTGTGATGATTAAGGGAAATTGGTTTAATTGAGGTTTTGAGTTAATAAATGAAGAGATTGGTTTAAATTCGTATGGATCTGAAAATGCTGAGTATTATGATGATTTTAATAAATAAGTTGATGTTAAAGATTGTGGATAAGTGTTTTTGATCAATGTAAACCCGAAACTAGTTAGATTGCAATGGATCTAGGTTGTTATGCTTGGTTTTTGGCTTGATAAATGAGTTTAATGTTTGCTGGAAGTTAAAGGATGTTGGGAAGTGTTTAATTGATGTATTTTGATGATGTTTGAGTGTTGATTTTGTTGGGTAAGGGCTGGAGATCATTTAGGATGATTTCGCCTTTGTTTTTTATTAATTATGCTAGAATGTTGAGGAGGTTGCGGGCTACGAATTTAGATGTTGGATTGAGCTTTAATTCTCTATTTTGGTTGGGTAAAAATAGGGGAGATCAATCCGGAGTTGTTTGGAGGTGCTACAATTGTATCGGACGCTTGATTAATGCTTCAGCTTGCAAGCGAAACGAAGTCGGTGAGTGGAAACGTGGTTTACAGCTTAAAAAAGGTCTGAAAGAGATTTATGGGAGTTTAGATTGAGCTTGAAATGCCAATCTAGGTTCGGAAGCAAGTATGGTGACATTTGCTTTTGGATTTCAGTTTCCCATGGTTTTAATGATATCATGCTCATGTTTTGATTATGGTTTTCTTACCTTTTGTTTAATGCATGTTTTCTTATGTGAAATATGATGAAATTTATCCCATGAGATAGAATTGTTATGACAATGAAATATATTATGCTTTTGAAAAGCTTTGCATGGTTTAATGCATGAGATTTGGGATATGGAAATGGTTTTGATGGTGCTTTGGTAAAACAGTAGGTTAACATGGTTTTAAATTGTATACTGGCAAGTGATGATGATTGTTAAACTATGTCGGATATAATTGGTCGACCAATAGGATGAGAGTGCACTATAATATACAAAATTCGTACATGTTGTAAATTCTTTGGTTACACAATAGAGGTAGTGCTATTGTGTTGCGAGTGATAGGGGTAGTGCTATCACCAATGAGCAATGCGGGTAGTGGCAACCCGGCCGAAGTGATATCATGGTGAGGGTAGTTTTACCATGTGACTTGATGGGGGTAGTGCCATCAAGGGTTCCGTATATCCGAGCATAAAAGAATGGGGGTAGTGCCATCCAAAGGATAGAGGTAGTTCTATCCGGATCACTTGTATTGCCAATGTATGTGCTAAACATGTAACATGCTTTTAAATAATGATTTGTATAAGATGGTTTATACATGTGTTTTTTCATAAGGTGAAATTATGCATGAGATTTAAAGTGGAAGCATTGCTTGTTGGCTAAGCATGTAAGACTTGAGATTTTTGCATTGAGATGCATGAGACTAATGATACATGTTGAGAAATGAAATGTGTTTTGCTTTGAAAAGTGGTTTCAAGCATGAGATTCGTTTTGAGCATGATATCAAAGATTTATGGACTAAAATGGTTTTAAATATATTGTTGTGGTGTTTTGGTTTTGAGCGATCCTCACTAGGCATTTATGCTTACGCTCTCTTTTACAACAATACAGATCAATAGAGTGTTGGTAGCAGCAAGGAAGAAAAGATTTAAATCAAGTTGCGATTATAAACTCAAGTATGGTTTGATAGTTTAATACATAGCTAATAATGGCAATGGGGTTAGCCAAGTGTTTTGGGAGAGAATGTTTTTGAACTCCCTTGATTGCTGCAAGTTTCTTTAGTGGTTTTGGACTTGTAAATGGCCTTTAATTGCTGGGTTTTGGTTTGATTTGCATTTTGGTGCTTGAATGGTTACTTTGCATAGGAAGCATGCCTATAGATTGATAATCATTATGGGTTGATGTTGAAAGCATGTTTTATGCTCTAAGTGGATGTATATGTCTTAGTAGCGCGTTGGAATGTTTTCAGATTTGTTTAAGCTTGAAACACCAGCATTTTGTGACATTACAGGCCCAAGCGTATCAATACGCGGGCTACTGTATCGGTACAGTATAGCCAATTTAGGAATACCGTATCGATACAAGGTAGGCTATATCGATACGGTCAAAGGGCAATTTGGAGAATCGTATCGGTACACAGGACCATATCAATATCCTTTTGTACTATTGGAAATCTGATATTTCTACAAGATATAGGCGTATCGGTACGGGCACAGGTGTATCGATACACTTGACTGTTAAGTTAGTTAATTGAAGCTTTCTAAAGTTCTGTTTTCTTACATTTAAGTTATTGGTCATATGAATGTTCAATTAAATGAGTTTGGGTCTAAAATTTGATATGGAAGCATGAAACCTGACTAATTGGCTATCGATAATTTTAATTTTGCAATTGGACCCTAAGTATTATAGGTTTTACAAAATGGTCCCTAAATCGCGTTAAGGCTTCATCGGATGTCCAATTGACGCCTGATTCGAGTGTGGTTTCAGCTGTTGTTTTTGTAATCACATAAGAGGTCTAATACGCACCTAGACAAGTTAAAAACAAAAAATAGGTCGTTAATCGATGTGAGTCTTAGCAGATTCGCTCTGGTTTTCCCCGTATGACCTGCTCGGCTCGGTCTTGCGATTAGACCGAGTTAAGGAGGTTATGTTTGTTGGTAACAGAGACAGGTTTCACGAAAATTGAGAGGTAAGTTGAGGTAAGTTTGTTGGGTGTTTGAATATTTGTTGCTCACAAGGTATTGAGGTTCTGTTTTGAGCATGTTGTGATTATTTAATGATTGATTGATATGCACGGTGAATGATAGCATGTTGTATGGTTAATGATTGTTGTTGGGGGTAAAGAATTGGGTAAATCATTGCCATATTACTATGGAAAAAAGATAATGTTTTAAAAACTTGAGCAACTTGGAATCTTGCTTCGTGCTAGCCTGACTATTTTGATATATTGTTTTTAATGATTAATACATATTGTTTGCATTATGGGACCGAGACGAGAGCTGAGAATTGGTACACGTAAAGTTATAGAGGAACACGATGTGCGTAATGAGAATTTGCCGCCCCCTCCGCCTCTACCGGGTAGTGGTACTGGGACAAGTGGTAAAGGAAGTAGTTCAGTGGCAGGTTGTGGGTGATATGACACCCTTGATTCAGGCTATCACGGAAGCCTTTCAGGCTGCAGTAGTGGGTATGCGTGTGGCTGCACCATCGCAGTTGTTGTTAATCATGGCATACCTTTGGAGCATTTACACAGTCTGGGCGGTACCGAGTTTCGAGGGTTGTCTCCGGAGGATTATGATGCATGGTTTGAGAGTACCTAGAGGATTTTAGGACAGCTGGGGTGCACAGATGTGCATAAGCTTGGGTGCATTATTTCTCTGTTGCATGGGGATGCTTATACGTGGTGGACGACCACAATTGCAGGGATGGAACCTGCAGAGGTGACCTAGAATTTCTTTGGGAGTGCCTTCGGGTTTAGGTATCTTGGTATGAGGTATTAGGATGAGAAGAAGAGGGAGTTTATATCCTTGGTTCAGGGCAGCATGTCTGTTGCGGATTATGAGATTCAGTTTGTTCGTCTGAGCCAGTATGCTCCTAAGTTGGTTCCTAATGAGAGAGATAGATGTAATCATTTTTGGTATGGCTTGGCAAAGGAAGTGAAGGCGTATATGTTAGCTTCTGATTATGTGGATTTTGATGTTCTGGTTATGTGGGCAAAGGACATTGAGTAGAATCTAGGCTTGTTCTCTCACGTAGGGAGTTCCAGCTCCGGGAAGAGAGCTAGTGAGATAATACTGAGAAGGATCGTCATAAGAGGCAGCGTGATGGAAGGTTCTCTAGGGATCAAAGGCGTGGAGGTGGTGGATATGCTGGCCAAGGATAGCAGGTCCATAACGTTTCTGTTCGAACAGCAGAGTGTAACTGTGGTGGGAGGTGACATAATGGCGAGTGTTGGGGAGTTGCAGGCACGTGTTGGCAATGTGGTGTACAGGGGCACACAAGAAGAGATTACCCGCAGTTGTCTAGAGGTAGACAGTATCCTGTCAGAGCTGTTAAGCCCCAAAGAGGTCGTGGGCGCGGCCATGGTAATTATCAGTGCAGAGACGAGGGGCAAAGGAACGTGGCTCATGTTGTGGCTGTTCGACCTGAGGAAAGAGGTCAAGCTAAAGTGTATGTGCACCATGAAGGAAGTAATGACACCGATGTGGTTGCACGTACCTTTACTTTTCAATCTTTATCATTACTTTCCTTGATCGATTCTGGAATCTACACATTCGTATATTTTGCGTAAGAATGCTATTTTGCTTGATATACCTGTTGAGATATTGGATGTAGGTATGCATGTGATGAGTTCTTTTGGAGAGACTTTCGTTGTTAGAAAGATGTATAGAAGGTGTTCTTTGATGGTTCAAGGTTATGTTTTTGTTGTGGATATGATGGAGTTGCCTTTCTATGGTTTTGATGTTATTTTGGGAATAGATTGGTTGGCTGAACATAAGGCTATAGTAGATTTTGAGATGAAGCGGGCGAGAATGTTAAGTTATTATCCAATGTTGTTTCGGTGTTGGAAGCGCAGGAGATGTTGGGTGTGGATATCAGGCATATCTAGCGTATGTCATGAATCTGAATATGAGGGAGGTACATCCGTAAGATATTTGAACTGTTTGTGATTATCCTGGAGTGTTTCCGGAAGAGTTGCTTGGTTTGCCACCAAATAGAGATGTTGAGTTTTGTATAGAGACGTATGTGGGTACGGCACCAGTGTCTATTGCACCATATCGAATGGAACCTAAGGAGCTGAAGGAGTTGAAGGTACAATTGCAGGAGTTGCTTGATTGAGGGTTCATTCGTCCTAGTGTTTCGCTTTGAGGAGCTCTGGTGTTATTTGTTAAGAAGAAAGATGGCACGATGAGGATGTGCATTGGTTATCGGCAACTAAAGAAGTTGACGATAAATAATAAGTATCCCTTGCCGTGAATTGATGACCTTTTCGATCAATGTCGAGGTGCGACAGTGTTTTCTAAGATTAATTAAAGATCAGGATACTATCAGTTAAAGGTGAAGGACAAGGATGTACCGAAGATAGCTTTTCGCACTTGATACGGGCATTATGAGTTCTTGGTGATGTCGTTCGGGTTGACGAATGCTCCAGCTGCTTTCATGGATATGATGAATCAGGTATTCCATGAGTTCTTAGATCAGCTTGTGGTTGTGTTTATCGATGATATCCATGTGTATTCGCGTGTTGAGGAGGATCGCGATAGACATTTGTGGACTGTTTTGCAGACCTTGTTGGATAACCAGATGTATGCTAAGTTAAGAAAATGTGAGTTTTGGATTAGAGAAGCAGTGTTTCTTGGCCATGTTGTATCAGCGGAAGGCAACCGTGTAGATCCACAAAAGGTGGAAGCAGTTGTGAAATGGAAACAACCTAAATCGGTAACAGAGGTCCGTAGCTTCTTGGGTTTAGCTGAATATTATCATCGTTTGTGGATGGTTTCTCTAAGATTGCTGCTCCTTTAACAAAGTTGCTACAGAAGGATGTTTGTTTTGAGTGGACCGAAGCAAGGCAACAAGCTTTTGAGAAGTTGAAGGAAGCTTTGACGCAAGCTTCAATCTTGATTCAACCTGAATATGGAAAAGAGTTTGTGATCTATAGTGATGCATCCTATGTTGGTTTGGGGTTTGTATTGATGCAGGAGGGTAAGGTTGTAGCTTATGCATCTAGGCAGTTAAAGGTGCACGAGCGCAACTATCCGACGCATGATATCGAGCTGGCTGCGGTTGTGTTTGCTTTGAAGATTTGGAGACATTACCTTTTATGGGGAGAAATGTGTGGTTTTTACCGACCATAAGAGTCTGAAGTATTTGATGTCACAGAAAGAGTTGAATCTTAGGCAGCAGAGATGGTTGGAGTTGCTTAATCATTATGATTTTGCGATAGAGTTTCATATGGTAAGGCCAATGTGGTGACCGACTCTTTGAGCAGAAAAGTAGCTGTGGAGTTGCGAGCGATGTTTGCTCGGTTGAGTTTGTCTCGAGATGGTGGTTTGATAGTAGAGTTGCATGTGAAACCTTCATTGGTTCAGTTAATCAAAGAGAAGCAGTTGCTAGATGATTCGTTGGTACCCCATGTTACAGACATTGCGGAGGGTAATTTGACGGAGTTTTGTTTTAGTGATGATGGTGTTTTATGCTATAAGGGTTGAATAGTTGTGACGGAAGATGTTGAGTTATGGTGCACTATTTTGACGGAAGCTCATAGTAGTCCTTTTGCTATGCACCCCGGTAGTACCAAGATGTATCGTGGGTTGAAGGATGAGTACTATTAGGTTAGATTAAAAAGGGATGTTGCGGAGTTTGTGAGTAAGTGTATGGTTTGTCAAAGGGTGAAAGCTGAGCATCAATTTCCATCTGGGTTGTTGCAACCGTTGAGGATACCAGAATGGAAATGGGAGAGAATCACCATGGATTTTGTGTCCGGTTTGCCTTTGACGCCGTCCAAAAAGAATTCCATTTGGGTACTTCTAGATTGCTTGACGAAGTGTGCACATTTTGTGCCGGTGCATACGACGTACACCTTGAATAGGTTGGCGAATTTGTATGTCGTTGAGATTGTAAGGTTGTATGGTGTACCCAAATCCATTGTTTCAAATAGGGATCCATGTTTTACCACGAGGTTTTTGGGGGTCGTTGCATCAAGCTTTAGGATCGCAACTGAGTTTTAGTACATCTTATCATCCAGAGACGGATGGACAGTCTGAGCGAGTTATCCAGGTGTTGGAGGATATGTTGCGTTGTTGTGTTATCGAGTTTCAGGGTTCTTGGGAGAAACGGTTATCTTTAGTGAAGTTTGCTTATAATAACAGTTACCAGACAAGTATTCAAATGGCTCCATATGAGGCTTTGTATGGCCGGAAGTGTAGAACACCTCTTTGTTGGGCGGAGGTAGGAGAGAAGCTTGTTTCTTTGCCAAATGTGCTTAAGGGCGCTACTGAAAAGGTAAAGCTTATTCAAGATTGGCTTAAGGCAGCTTCGGATAGACATAAATTCTACGCGGATTTGAAGCGTATGGAGATCGAGTATGCGGTTGGTGAGAAAGTATTTCTTAAGGTTTGGCCTTGGAAGAAGGTGATGAGATTTGGCCAAAAGGACAAGTTGAGCCCTAGGTTCATAGGACCATATGAGGTGCTAGAACGTGTTGGTCATGTTGCTTATAGATTAAGGTTGCCACCTGAGTTGGAAAAGATTCATGATGTCTTCCATGTGTCCATGTTACGGAGATATAGATCGGATCCTTTGCATGTTATGTCTGTTGAGGAGATTGAGTTGAATTTGGGTTTAACCTATGATGTGGAGCCGGTTGAAATCCTTGATTCGGATAGTAAGGAGTTGTGTGGTAAGACCATAGAGTTGGTCAAAGTGTTGTGGAGACATCGAGGTGTTGAGGAGGCCACTTGAGAAAAGAATGATGAGATGTTGGATTAGTTTCCTTATCTTTTTCCACCAGGTAAATTTCGAGGACGAAATTTCTTAAGTGAAGGAGAGTTGTAACGCCCTGACTCTGGGCTTAGAAGTAATATGATTACTTCGAACGGTTCTGGTGAACCGGTGTAGCGGTCTAGACTAGTTTCAGGATTTAATTAAAAAGAAATACATTTTTGCTGAAATAAAATATGGAAAAATTATCTTAAACATTTAAATATGTTTTGAAAATAATGGTGAACTCAATTTGGAAAAATAAATTGAGTAAGGGTGACATTTTGAAAATGGTGACTGTTTTGTAAAGAAATCAAAATTGTTTTAGTGACTATTTTGTAAAGGGATGAGAACTTAGAATCTTTAAGGAGCTAATAACCCTAAAGTCTAATACCAAACTTTATCCCTTAATTGGCTTATTTTAATGTGTTTTAATTAATTAAAGTTGGTTAGGAGAGTTAATTGGGAGTTATTTCCTTTAAAACAAATTTGACGTAACTTTTCTTCTCTCAACAATTCTCTCAATTTCCCTCCAGCCAAACACCATTCTTCTCTTCAAAATCTTAAGGTAAGCTCTTATTTTAATTGATCTTTGATTTCTAAATGATTTTCTAATGATTTCCTACCAAAATCTTATTGTTTAAACTTTGTTTTCTCATGTAAATCAACCAATTAAGGGGAAAGCTACCATTAGAGGTAAGGTTTCATTTTCCTCCTCAAATGGAAGGTTCTTTACTAAAATTCGCAAGTTCTTGATCCCTTATCAATGTTTTCTAATGAGTTTTGTTGTGACGATTAAGGGAAATTGGTTTAATTGAGGTTTTGAGTTAATAAATGAAGAGATTGGTTTAAATTCCTATGGATCTGAAAATGCTGATTATTATGATGATTTCAATCATTAAGTTGATGTTAAAGATTGTGGATAAGTGTTTTTTATCAATGTAAACCCGAAACTAGTTAGATTGCTATGGATCTAGGTTGTTATGCTTGGTTTTTGGCTTGATAAATGAGTTTAATGTTTGCTGGAAGTTAAAGGATGCTGGGAAGTGTTTAATTGATGTATTTTGATGATGTTTATGTGTTGATTTCGTTGGGTAAGGGCTGGAGATCATTTAGGGTGATTTCACCTTTGTTTTTGATAGTTCCGGTTGGTGTTGTGTTGATTAATTGTGCTAGAATGTTGAGGAGGTTGTGGGATGCGAGTTTAGATGTTGGATTGAGCTTTAATTCTCTGTTTTGGTTTGGTAAAAACAGGGGAGATCAATCCGAAGTTGTTTGGTGGTGCTACGATTGCATCGGACGCTTGATTGACGCTTCGGCTTACAAGCAAAATGAAGTCGGTGAGTGGAAACGTGGTTTACAGCTTAAAAAAAGGTTTGAAAGAGATTTATGGGAGTTTATATTGAGCTTGAAACGCCAATTTAGGCTCGGAAGTAAGTATGGTGATATTTGCTCTCGGATTCCGGTTTCCCATGGTTTTAATGATATCATGCTCATGTTTTGATTATGGTTTTGTTACCTTTTGTTTAATGCATGTTTTCTTATGTGAAATATGATGAGATTTATACCATGATATAGAATTATTATGACAATGAAATATATTATGCTTTTGAAAAGCTTTGCATGGTTTAATGCATGAGATTTGGGAAATGGAAATGGTTTTGATGGTGCTTTGGTAAAAACAATAGGTTAACATGGTTTTAAATTGTATATTGGCAATTGATGATGATTGTTAAACTATGTCGTATATAATTGGTCGATCAATAGGATGAGAGTGTACTATAATATACAAAATGTGTACGTATTGTAAATTCTTCGGTGACACAATAGGGGTAGTGCTATTGTGTTGCGAGTGATAGGGTTAGTGCTATCACCAACGGGCAATGTGGGTAGTGGCAACCCGGCGGAAGTGAGATTATGGTGAGGGTAGTTTCACCATGTGACTTGATGGGGGTAGTGCCATCAAGGTGTCCGCATATCCGAGCATGAAGGGATGGGGGTAGTGCCATCCAAAGGATATGGGTAGTTCTATCCGGATCACTTGTATTGCCAATGTATGTGCTAAACATGTAACATGCTTTTAAATGATGATTTGTATAATGTGGTTTATACATGTGTTTTTTGCATAAGGTGAAATTATGTATGAGACTTAAAGTGGAAGCATTGCTTGTTGGCTAAGCATGTAAGTCTTGAGATTTTGCATTGAGATGCGTGGGACTAATGATACATGTTGAGAAATGAAATGTGTTTTGCTTTGAAAAGTGGTTTCAAGCATGAGATTTGATTTGAGCATGATATTAAAGATTTATGGACTAAAATGTTTTTAAATGCATTGTTGTGGTGTTTTGGTTTTGAGCGACCCCCACTAGGTATTTATGCTTACGCTCTCTTTTACAACAATGCAGATCAATAGAGTGTTGGTGGCAGCAAGGAAGCAAAGATTCGATCCAAGTTGTGATTATAAGCTCAAGTATGGTTTGATAGTTTAAGACATAGCTAATAATGGCAATGGGGTTAGCCAAGTGTTTTGGGAGAGAATGTTTTTAAACTCCCTTGATTTCTGCAAGTTTCTTTATTGGTATTGGACTTGTAAATGGCCTTTAATTGCTGGTTTATGGCTTGATTTGCATTTTGGTGCTTGAATGGTTACTTTGCATAGGAAGCATGCCTATAAATTTATAATCATTATGGGTTGATGTTGAAAGCATATTTTGGTGCTTAATGTTTAGGATTTTATGCTCCAAGTGGATGTATATGTCTTAGTAATGTGTTGGAATGTTTTCGGATGTGTTTAAGCTTGAAAAACAAGCATTTTGTGACATTACAGGCCCAAGCGTATCTATATGCGGGCTATCGTATCGGTACAGTATAGCCAATTCAGGCATACTTATCGGTACAGGGTAGGCCGTACCGATACGGTTAGAGGGAAATTTGGAGTATCGTATCCGTACACGGGACCATATCGATACCCTTTTGTACTATTAGAAATCTGATATTTTGACGAGATATAGGCGTATCGGTACGGGTACTGGTGTATCGATACACTTGACCGTTAAGTTAGTTAATTGAAGCTTTTTGAAGTTCTGTTTTCTTACGTTTAAGTCATTAGTTATATGAATGTTCAATCAAATGAGTTTGGGTGATCGTAATGAGCTGAAATTTGATATGGAAGCATGAAACCTGACTAATTTGCTATTGGTAATTTTAATTTCGCAATTGGACCCTGAGTATTATAAGTTTTACAAAATGGTTCCTAAATTGCGTTAAGGCTTCATCGGATGTCCAATTGACGCCTGATTCGAGTGTGGTTTCCGCTGTTGCTTCTGTAATCACATAGGAGGTCTAATACGCATCTAGATAAGTTAAGAAGAAAAAAATGGGTCATTAATCGAAGTGATTCTTAGCGGATTCACTCTAGTTTTCCCCGTGTAACCCGCTTGGCTCGATCTTGCGATTAGACCGGGTTAAGGGGGTTACAAAAAGTTTTCTTCTTTGTTTTTGCCTATTACCAAAACCAAATCCCATTCTTTGTCTTGGAAGTAAGCACACACCTCCATTGTTGTCTTCTTCACCAAGCTCAAGCATACACCTCTCTTATTGATCCCCTTAAACTCAAGCTTTCTTCACTTCAATAGTTTTATTGTGTAGCTATTGTTTGGGTGAGTAGGAACCCTCAATTTATTGTTAATTCCATGGATTATTGGATGATTAATTTCAAGTTGCGATTCTCAAGCCAAGCCCTTGTTCTTTAAGTATTAACCTATGAACTTATCGAATAGCTAATGGCTATTTTAAGCTTAAAATCAATTATCGATGTTGTTATATTGGTTATAACAATTCTTTCATGAATTTCCTAGCTCAAGCTTTGGAAGAAGCTAGCCCATCGTCTCCAAAACAAGCTAAGAATAAGGGGATTACCATTTGTGAGCCTTTAAAGCATCGAAATTCAAGGTGAGTGTAGTTGGAGTCTCTAGAGTAGGCTGGGTGCCTAACTTGAATCATTGATTATCGATTATTGCATTGCTAACCATGGTATTGAAGGAATTTTGTATAAAACATTGTCGAAAGGCCATATTGGTAAGTATGGGTAAGTATTGCATTGAATTCATTCCTGAAGCATTGTTGTTATTGCCATTGAAATCAATGAATCATTGTTACATGGTGTTATTGAGTATTGGATATTGAATATTGTATATTGCTATTGAAACATTGATATACGCCCATTGCTATTGGATTACCGTATTGAGACATTGTTATTGAATCGTTGCTATTGATTTATTGTTATGAAATTATTGCTATTGAACTAATGACTATTGAACCTTGGGATCGAGAGTATTGGATACAATTGCCATGCCATAGAATTCATGAGCTCATTGGTACATGTATAGGCTATGGTATTTATTGTGGCGTGGCGGAGGGATATTGATGAGTATTGGTCAAATTGGAGTGGCGGAGGGAATATGACCAAACCGTTATTGATATTAGTGCGGAGGTGGAATCGTGTATCCATATACCGTGGAATTGATCCAAGGGAACCATTGAGTATTGCTATTGATCATTGATATGAAATTATGAATATGCTATTGATTATCGTTGTTATGATGATTATTGATGCCATCTTAATTGTTGAGTATGATTAATATGCCATGTAGAATCATATGCTTATTGTTAGTATCGTTAGACTTGTTGTCGAAGCATGTTGGAATGCTTACCATGCTCATTCATTATTATGGCTACCTCACTTAGACTATATAAGTCTAATGCATTCATCTTCCACATTTCAGGTTAAGAAGTATATCAGATCGAGATTGGAGCTAGTTGAAAGTTTGGCAAGTCACTACAAGCTTAGAGTAATGTGTTTAGTCCTTATGAACTCCTAGAATGGTGGCAAAGTAGTTAAACTAGTTGAATCTAATCTTTCGAGTATGTATATATTGGTTATGTTTGGTATAGACCTTAGAGGCCCTAAATGTTACTTTGGTTTTGGTTAAAAGTGGTTTAAAGTACATATTTGGCTTAAAAAAAGGTAAAATCATAGTAAATGGATTCATATTGACATGAGATTTGACATGTTATTAGAAGTATGGATTAATAACTTGCTGGTAAAATTTCACTGCATTTGGACAACGTTCAACAGGTTAATTCGAATAAAAACCAGATAAAATATGTCATTACAAGATAGGCGTATCGATACGGGTCAAGCTGTGTCGATACGGCCTTGCATATTTGGACTTGGTAAAACAGAGTATTTTGAAATGCAAAAGGGGGTGTATTAGTACGGATCTTGGTAGTAAGGGTTGGGAAATAAATTGTATCGATACGGCCTTAGGCTGGACCAAAACGGGTCAACCTTGTTCAACGCGTATCGATACAGGCTTAGATGTATCGATATGGGTGTTGCGCGTAATAAGTGCTCCGCAATTGTGCAAGTGTACACGTCGCAAGTTATAGTATAAAAGATATCATCTCCACAGGGATTGGTGCCACTTCAAGAATCTAATCTCTTGCACTATAAAAAGTAAAAACACAAATAGAAGATTATAGGAGTTTAAACTAATAACTAAACTAGAAAGCAATAAAGTAAAAGAATAGATGAGATCAAATGAGAGAGATAGGCCAGGTTATCGTGAGTTGAGGTGTGATAGCCGATTGGATCATCTTGGTAAAAGAGTGCAAGGGCAACTCAGTTGTCGTGGCAACTTGCACAACGGGGTTGCCTTGGAAACTAATCGATGGTTGTCTGGGCGACTAGTTGGGCAACTACTTGGGCGTCTAGGTAGCAACCTTCAAAGTTCGGCAGAGCGTTCTTCAATGGTTTCTTCTTATCCCTAATTCGAAACTCTAGCTACTTGTACATGCCTTGATAATACATCCCTGCGTGAATCAAGGGTGAAAAACAACCAATCTTGCGCTCCTCTTAGCCGTTGAAATCCTTAACTTATTCCTAAGCCGGATTAATCTTCACCATCAATAGATTGAATAAAGATCATATTCATTTGTTTCTTGAATCTAACTCTCTCGATATTAGATAAATAGATGAAGTTACGAGATCCTCTCCCAATTCACTCGCAAACAAGAATAAGAACCAAGAATCAATAAACCTTGAATAGAAAAGTGCAAACTCTTATTACCTAAACAAAATCCAATAGTTTCTCACAACCACAAGACACAATAACCTTAGCCAAATAGATTTAGTTCATGGCTAGGTTCCAAAGAAACACAAGATAAAGAATTCCTAGCATAAACCTAATTGAACAAGAAAGAAAAAGATGAAGGATGGATGAAGCCTTCTTGTCGAGATCTCCCCCTTGAAGCTTGTCGAAAATTCTCTCTACTCTCTCCCTTGGAGTTGTCGAAATTCCTATAATTTATAGGGCTAGGTCAAAGTCCTTCTTTGAGGAGGAAGTTAAGTTGGAGTTAAATTATCTTTAAAGAATATAATTCTTTATTATAATTATTTTTCTTCAAAAACTTCTCCTATCTTCTTGGAATTTAATTCTTCTTTAACCTCTTCAATGAAATCAAACTCCTTTGGGATTTAACTTTGCTCCACGTCATCTTGGGCTTGTCTAGTCATCAATTTCGACTACCATATCACCTTATTCTTTGTCGACAATTGTCGTGGCAACTGGCTCGGTGTCTCCTTCATGCATTGCCCTGGCAACTAGCTCGGCATCTCTTTCATGCATTGCCCTAGCAACTAGCTCTAGCCTTGCCTTGGCGAGTGATTCTGCACATACACACAAAACACACCAAAGCAGCATCTTTTCCCACAAAAACAACCAAGTTTTGCAATCAAGCTCAACGATGGAAGGAAACATGGATTAATGCATGAATGACTAATTATGTAACTAATATGAGCCTAAGTCTAACAATAATATGAGTAAAAAGTGTAAGAAAAATAGTACTTTTGAACACTTATCACACCCCCCAAACTCGAACTATTGCTTGTCCTCAAGCAATGCAAACTAATAATTACCTGCCAAGACTTCAATTTTCACAAACTTAGCTTTGAACTTGATTTCAATTCTCAGAACCGAGGCACAAAGTATGATTGACTTTTCATTTTTTTGAAAAACTTAGGAGTTACTCGGAATCAAACTATAATGCTTGTGAGTGTGTTGGAGTTGTGTGCAAGTTGATTTTTCGGATTCTATGCAAACAAGAGGTTTTCAAATTACTTCATTGGGTTCTTTTTAACATGTTTTAACTAGAGCCGATTTCGGGCACCTCTAGTGTTTTGTTTTTAGTTTTCTTAAGTTAATTAATTTGTTCGACTATAGCCGGTTTCGAGCACCTCTAGCAATCAAATTTTTAGCACATGCTAGAGCCAATTTCGGGCACCTCTAGCATTTATCCAATTTTTTATTCTAATCCCCCAATTTTTTTAACTATCAACCTAAGTTCACTAGAATTCCTTAAATCAATCAAACCACAACAGTGTTTCATCAAAATTTAGCATCATAGTAAAATTCTAAGTGTTTCCATGGTTATCCTAGAATAAAAATTCTATCAATTAAGTGCATTGGCAAAGTCATCATCGGATATTCATCAAATCTAGGCAATTATTGTTCCAACTAAAGGCATGGCAAGCAATTTATGTATCCTAAATGCAATACTTAAGACGAATGCAACTGAACATGGTAACTAACTAATAACAATCCCCCCCAAACTCAAGTGAGGCATTGTCCTCAATGCATGCATTAAAGAGAAATAAAAATAAACAAAAGTAAAATACAAACGATGACTTACTCTGAGAGTTCGTCGTCGTGGATGATTAGTTTCCTTTTGGTCGGTGTCTTGATTCTCTTGCTTGAACGCGATGGTTGTTTCCTTGTTGCCGATGGTGGAATCGATCCTCGTACGGGGTTGTCCTCATCGTCCTCTTCATCAATGTTATTGGCTTTTCGCTTGGAGGATTCAATTGGTGTGGTCTTTGTTGGTGCAATGGAGGACTCATCCGAATCTGAAAAACCAGACAATGATTTCGTACGAGTTGATTCGGGCATAGGTGTTTTACCTTTGGCTTTTGCAATGGCTGTCGGGATGTCTTTAGCTTTGGTTGTCGTGGCATCTTCAGGGTTGGTTGCCGTAGAGACTACTTGGGCAGGCGCGGTGTAGGTTGTCGCGGCATCATCTATTGCGGTTGCAGTGGCGACTGCTTCATTGGTTGTCGTGGCAAGGATCTGGGCCGGAAAGATTGGGAACAACACGCGGCTGTCCGGGTACTTTTCTAGGATGACTTGGGTGATGGCATTGTTGTGCTCTTTCATGTACCGCATGAACATTAGTTGTCGGTCTTCAATTTGCCTAAGATGGCTCGCCAATGGTTGCAAGAGTGCTTCAAAGTGTCCCGGGGTTGATGGCCGAGTTGCCCAGGCATTAGGTACTTGGGCATTAGGGATTGCCGAGGCGGCAGAGGTTGCCGCGACAATTGGAGGCCTTGAGGATTTTACCGGTGCCTCTCCCATTAGCTTTCGGATTTGTGCTTGATTCCAACCGAACTTTGGTAAGGCCTTTTCATCGGTGGACTCACTTGGGACATGCATCTCCTTGCAAAGATTGGAAATTAAGCAAGGGAAGAAAAGAGAACCCTTGTCTTTTGAGCTACATACAAAAATCTCATCACAAATAATTTTTCCAATGTTAATGATGCGATCGTGCAAGATAGAATGTATGAGCAAAAGACGCGGTATATCAACGGTAGTATTGTGTGTGGTGGGCATTAAAGAAGTTTTAACAAACTTATTCCATAGTTTTGCCTCGGGTTTAAGCCGAAGGCGATTTACCGTGCCCTTGTATTTACCGTCGTTCCAATGAGTTCCCGGTAGAGTGAGTTCTTGAAGCACCTTGTCGAGTTGCTTGGGCGTGATTTGATGAACAAAGGCTTGATGCTCGTCCTTCTCAATGTAGAGCCCTTAAAAGGTGTTGACGTTTTCGGGGCTTATGAGTATGGCCTTGTCACGAAAAAAAAACATAAGGATTATCCGGGTTAGGTGAGTGAGCATAAAATTCTCTTACCCACGAGATGTTACCCGGTTCTGATTGATGGCAAAAGATTTTCCATTTTTGATGTGCAATCCTCTCGAAGATGAATGGTTCAAGGCCGAAATCTTGATGAGAGTTGGAGTATTCAAAGCCTTGTTCTTCACAAATCTTCTGGCTTTCAAACTTGGAGTGAAATCTTTCTTGAACCACCGGTGTAGCAAACCTCTTGTATCTTGGTTCTTTGGAGGAACTTGGATGAACCAAGAATTTAATTTTGGATGCCATGGATGATCTTGGTTGTGAGTTTTGTAAAAAATAAAGAAAAGAAAATAAAAGAAACTAAAGAGTTGCAAGATGAAAAGTAGGAATAGGTTTCTTGGAAGTTAAGGGTGATGGGTTATATAGAAAAGATAGGCAGTAAATATGGTGGGTGGGAATAATTTTTGGAAAGGAGAAAAAGAGGGTTTCGGTTTAGGGGAAGGGTGATGGCTAGGGGTTTATTTAGGGTAAGTTGGAGGCTTTATATAAGCCTTAGATTCAGCCCATTAATTTCCTTGTTGAAGAAGTTTCCTTCTTGAATCAAAATTCCTCTTTATCTTGAACTCTTTTCCTACAATTCAAAGACAAATCAAATAAGGATTAAAATTAAAGATAAACTAATAAAAGAAAATAAAGAAAGATGTGTAAAGGGATTTTTAAACTTAAAAAGATAAATATGAAAGATGTAGTTTTAATCTTAAAGAAAATAAATATATCCTAAAAGAGAAAATAATCGAAAATAATAAAAAATTAAAAATAAATAGTTCGAAAAAATTAAAAATAAAAATAAGAGTAAAAATAAAAAAAATAAAATTAAAATAACGAAATGAGAGCATGCTCATGCATCTCCTAAGGTGACCACTTCTTTGTTACGTTCCATATGGGCACCATTGTAGTGCTTTAATCTTTGTCCATTAACTTTGAATTCATGTTTGTCAGTGATGGACTTGATTATCACGGCACCATGGGAGAATGGTTTGACAACTTCGAATGGTCCTGACCATCTTGATTTCAGTTTTCTCGGGAAAAGTTTTAGCCGAGAATTGAATAAAAGAACTAGTTGTCATGGCATGAATTGCCGCGGCACTAGTTTCTTGTCATGCCATTGCTTTGTTTTCTCCTTGTAGATTCGTGCATTGTTATAGGCGAGTGCACGGAATTCTTCTATCTCGTTGAGGTCCAACAAACGCTTTTGTCCGGCACTTTCCCAATCCATATTCACGGTCTTGATTGCCCAATATGCCTTGTATTCGATTTCCACCGGTAGATGGCATGTTTTGCCATAGACAAGTCGGAAGGGGGACATACCTAAGGGTGTTTTGAATGCAGTGCGTTATGCCCAAAGTGCGTCATCTAGTCTTAATGACCAATCCTTCCTAGATGGATTTACAACTTTCTCGAGTATACCCTTCAATTCTCGGTTGGAAGTTTCTGCTTGCCCATTGGTTTGAGGGTGTTATGCCGTGGCAATCTTGTTTGATACACCAAAGCGTTGCAACATCTTGGCAATAAGATTGTTGTCAAAATGCTTACCTTCGTCACTGATAATTGCTCTCAGCATCCCAAACCGCGTAAATATGTTTTTCTGCAAGAATCGCTGCACGATCTTGGAATCGTTGTTGGGAACTGCAGCTGCCTCAACCCATTTAGACACGTAGTCGATGGCAAGTAGAATGTAGAGGTTGCCGAATGAAGATGGGAAAGGTCCCATAAAATCAATCCCCCATACATCGAACAATTCCACATTGATGATGTTTTGGAGCGGCATCTCATGTCATCTAGAGATATTGCCCGTCCTCTGGCAACGATCACATTGCTTGTAAAACTCTTGGGCATCTTTGTACAGTGTTGGCCAATACAAACCGGATTGCAAAACTTTGGCCGCAATACGAGTTCCTCCAAAATGTCCTCCATAGGGTGAAGAATGGCATTGCCAGAGTACATTCTGCTGCTCCTCTTCAGGGACACATCAGCGTATAACCTGATCTGTACATTGTTTAAACAAAAGAGGCTCGTCCCAAAAGTAATGCTTAGCATCATGGCGGAACAGCTTCTTCCCTTGGTGAGTAAGGCCATAAGGTAAAATACCACAAACAAGGAAATTAACTAAATCCGCGTACTAGGGTATTGTCGAGGCATGTGCTGCCGTGGCGACTGCTCCCAAAATTGCCGAGGCGTACGCGTCAAAGGCTGCTGAGGCGTCGAGGGTTGCTGAGGCATGCGCATCCATGGTTGCCAAGGCGTGCGGGTCAAGAGCTGCTGCGGCATCGAAGGTTGCCGAGGCATGCGCATCCATGGTTGCCGAGGTGTGTGCGTCAAGGGCTGCCGAGGCGTCGAGGGTTGCCGGGGCATGCGCATCCATGGTTGCGAGGCAACTAAAAGTTGCTCATCCGGGAATGCATCGCATATCTCTAAATCCGCGTCCTCCTCCCTATTGCGTTCTAAACGTGATAAGTGATCGGCCACTTGATTTTTTGTTCCTTTCCTGTCCTTAATTTCAATATCAAATTCTTGTAAAAGTAATATCCAACGAATCAAAGAGGTTTGGCATCCGTTTTAGGAAATAGATATTTAATTGCCGAATGGTCCGTATGAACAATTATCTTTATACCAATCAAATAGGATCGGAACTTGTCAAATGCGAAAACTACAGCTAGTAATTCTTTCTCTGTTGATGTGTAATTCACTTAAGCACTATTAAGAGTTTTACTAGCTTAGTATATCACATAGAAGGTCTTACCTGTGCGTTGTCCTAGGACTGCTCCTACCGCAAAATCACTTGCATCACACATGAGCTCAAAAGGTAGCGTCCAATCTGGTGGAACGACAATGGGTGTCGTGGCAAGCTTTTCCTTTATGGTTTCGAATGCTTGGGGGCAAGAATCATCAAAATCGAAGACTTTATCCTGCTCAAGCAAATTGCACAAGGGTTTAGTAATTTTAGAAAAATTATGAATGAACCTCCTCTAAAAACCTGCATTTCCAAGAATGCTTCGAATTCCTTTAACCGAACTTGGTGGGGGTAATCTCTCGATCACGTCCACCTTGGCTTTGTCTACTTCAATTCCCTTGGATGAAATCTTGTGGCCGAGCATTATTCCTTCATCTACCATAAAATGGCACTTCTCCCAATTGAGGACTAAATCAGTTTCTTCACATCTTGCCAACACCTTCTCTAAATTGCCAAGGCAACTGTCGAAGTCACTACCAAAAATGGAAAACTCATCCATGAAGATCTCAAGGAAGTCTTCGACCATGTCTGAAAAGAGTGCCATCATGCATCTTTGGAAGGTTGTTGGGGCGTTACACAATCCGAACGGTATCCTTCGGAAAGCATAAATATCGTATGGGCATGTGAAGGTTGTCTTTTCTTGATCTTCTGGTGCTATGGCAATTTGATTGTAACCTTAATAACCATCAAAAAAACAGTAAAAGGGTTTACCTGCAAGACGGTCAAGCATTTGATCAATAAAGGGTAATGGGAAGTGATCTTTCCTAGTGGCTTTGTTTAGCTTTCGATAATCCATACAAACCCTCCAACCGGTCACAGTCCTGGTTGGAATGAGTTCATTGTTTTCATTACTTACCACCGTTATACCTCCCTTTTTCGGTACACATTGTACCAGACTTACCCATGTACTATCAGAGATAGGGTATAAAATGCTGGCATCAAGCCACTTGATGATTTCTTTCATTACAACCCCTTTCATGGCATGATTCAGTCTCCTCTGGGCCTCAATTGAAGGTTTGTGATCATCTTCCAACAAAATCTTGTGCATGCACACTGCCGGGCTAATTCTCTTCAAGTCGACTATTGTCTACCCTATTGCCTTCTTGTGTAGCATCAACATTTTGATCAGCTTCTTTTCCTGCTCAGGCTGTAACTTAGAAGAAATAATTATAGGCAATGTATTATCGGTTCCTAAATATGCATATTTTAGTTGCTTTGGCAACTGTTTCAACTCAAGAATCGGTGGTTGTTCAATAGAGGGCTTTTCGAGATTACCTTCTTTACCTGAGTAATCTAGTGGTTCAAAGTATGTACCTGGTCGATTGACTAGCCAGTTTGCCTCTTCTTGTTGTTCCTCATCGATCAATTCTTCATACTCCTCAAGTTCCTCTTGATCGGCAATGTAGTTGTCGAGGCAACTAAATTCCTCGTCAAAGTTAAACTCTGTTGTGGCATGAAAAAGTCGGCATTCTTCTGGAACATCGGCATGCCTTAGTGTTTGGAACACATTTAGTTTTACTTGCTGGTCATTCACCCTCATTGTGAGTTCTCCCTTTTCAACATCGATCAAGGTTCTCCTTGTTGCTAGGAATTGTCTCCCGAGAATGATAGGTGCATGCTCATCTGCTTCACAATCCAAAAATAATAAAGTCAGCGGGAAAAATAAATTTATCAAGTTTTACCAGTATGTCTTCAATTTTTCCCTCTGGATGCATATAGGATCTGTCAGCTAGCTGTAGCATAACTGTTGTAGGTCTTGCCTTCCCGATTCCTAGTTTTTGGAAAACCGATTTAGGCATCAAGTTTATGCTAGCCCCAAGGTCGCATAATGCTTTCCCGACATAGTGGTTTCCAATGGAATAGGGTATTGTGAAACTTCCGGGATCCTTCAACTTGGGTGGCATACGATTGTGCAACATAGCCATGCATCCCTCTGTTGCGGCAACTGTTTCAAACTCTCCTAGCCTTGTTCTTTTGGACACGATGTCTTTAAGAAACTTGGCATTGTTTGGCATTTGTTCAATTGCTTCCACCAATGGCAAGTTGATGTGGACTTGCTTTAGGATATCAAGAAACTTCTTGAATTGATATTCTTGCTTTTGTCGCTTCAACCTTTGTGGGAATGGTGGTGGAAGTCAGATATCTTCGATCCTTTCATTGGTCTGGAACCTGATTGACGGCATTGCCAAGGCAACTGGAGTTGCCGAGGCATTGTCAACTGGGGTTACCGAGGCTTCCTTATCACCGGTTACCGAGGCATGCTTATCGCTAGTTGCCGAGGCAATTCCTGGTTCACCCTCTGAGGTTTTGCCACTGGGTTCGTCTTGATCTTTTTGTGGAGTTTTGTTTGGTGAGCGAGCTTGAGCCTCTTTAAGTTGTTGGCCACTTCTAGTGGTGATCGTCTTACATTGCTCATGGCCAGTTCCTCTTGCGACTTCAGTATCGCTAGGTAAACCTCCTTTCAGTCTAGTATTCAAGTTTTGAGCAAATTGTCCGACTTGATTTTCCAATGATTTGATTGCCGCCTCTTGGTTTTGCAATCTCATCTCGATCCTGTTAATAAAAGCATCAGTTGTTTTTATGAAGTTACTATTCTCAGCCATATAAGATTTAATTTTCAACATAAAAGCATTGAGAGAATTTTCCAAAGAACTAGATGTTATCGGTTGTTGCTGCGGCAACTGTTACCGTGGCATATTCTGCTGGAATCCCGATGCTTGTGCATTCTGATTGTTATGGTTTAGAGCATTGTTGGGATTACTCCATAAAAAATTCGGGTGCTTATTCCAAGCTGGATTGTATGTATTGGACATCACATTGTTGTTCCGGTTGTAATTCCCCACATAGAAGCTGGATTACGGATTCTGCATACATTCAGAAAAATCATGGTTACCACCACATAACTCACAAAAGGAATCCATTACCTTGACCTCATGTGTGTTGTTTGGTTTCTGCATGTTCTGGACCATCTTGGTTAAGGTAGCCAATTATGCCGAAATTGAGTCTGATGATCCTAGTTCATGTATTGTGGCTTGGCGTCTAACTCCTCATCTTCTAATAGAGGGGAATTGATAATCATTCTTGGCCAGCCTGTTTAGAATTTGCATTGCTTCCTCCGGTGACTTATCTAGGAGTATGCCGTTTTCCAAGGCGTCTAGCATCATCCTTGTTGGTGTATTCATGGCGTTGTAAAACATTGTTTCTTGTATCCACACTGGGAATCCGTGTAGGGGGCATTTGTGTAGAAGTTCTCTGTATCGCTCCCAAGCCTCGTACATGGATTCATCATCTTCCTGCCGAAAAGAAGTAATGTCGTTACGAAGCTTATCAATCAAATTTGTAGGATTAAACCGAGCAAGGAAATCACGACAAAGATCGGTCCAAGATCCTATTGATCCGGCAGGAATGCTATTCAACCATGCTTTGGCCCTATCCCTCAGTGAATAGGGGAATAATCTTTATCGTAAAACATCGGGGTGACTCCGTGTATTTTGAATGAGTTACAAATCTCGAGGAAAGATTTAAGATGTTGTCGTGCATCTTCAGTTGCTGAGCCGCCAAATTGACCAATTCTGTTAATCATATTAAACATCACCGGTTTCAACTCAAAGTGGTCGGCTTCAATTTCAGGTGCGACAACTCCTGGATTAACTCCATCAAGATCTTCTTCAAGATAGTCTCGAATAGTTCTGTTTCGTGCAAGAATCACTCCTCCTCCTGCTGGTACATCTTGATTCATATTACCGTCTTGATTAGCCATTGCTACTCTTAACCTTCGTCTAAGTCTTTGTAAGGTTCGTTCGATTTTTGAATCAAAGGGATATTCTGGTGTAATCGGTCTCGCCCTAGTCATATACCAATGCAAAACCAAAGTTTGTTAACCCTTTGAATCTTAAACAAGAAAAATAAAAAAATGCAAGAAAATAAAAAACAAAGTCGCTATTGCCAATCCCCGGCAACGGCGCCAAAAACTTGTTACGCGTAATAAGTGCTCCACAATTGTGCAAGTGTACACGTCGCAAGTTATAGTATAAAAGATATCATCTCCACAGAGATTGGTGCCACTCCTAGAATCTAATCTCTTGCACTATAAAAAGTAAAAACACAAATAGAAGATTATAGGAGTTTAAGCTAATAACTAAACTAGAAAGCAATATAGTAAAAGAATAGATGAGATCAAATGAGAGAGATAGGCCAGGTTATCGTGAGTTGAGGTGTGATGGCTGATTGGATCGTCTTGGTAAAAGAGTGCAAGGGCAACTCAGTTGCCGTGGCAACTTGCACAACGGGGTTGCCTTGGCAACTAATCGATGGTTGCCTGGGCGACTAGTTAGGCAACTACTTAGGCGTCTGGGCAGCAACCTTCAAGGTTCGACAGAGCATTCTTCAATGGTTTTTTCTTATCCCTAAGTCGAAACTCTAGCTACTTGTGCATGCCTTGATAATACATCCCTGCGTGAATCAAGGGTGAACAACAACCAATCTTGTGCTCCTCTTAGCTGTTGAAATCCTTAACTTATTCCTAAGCCAGATTAATCTTCACCATCAATAGATTGAATAAAGATCATATTCATTCGTTTCTTGAATCTAACTCTCCCGATATTAGATAAATAGATGAAGTTACGAGATCCTCTCCCAATTCACTCGCAAACAAGAATAAGAACCGAGAATGAATAAACCTTGAATAGAAAAGTGCAAACTTTTATTACCTAAACAAAATCCAATAGTTTCTCACAACCAAAAGACACAATAACCTTAGCCAAATAGATTTAGTTCATGGCTAGGTTCCAAAGAAACACAAGATAAAGAATTCCTAGCATGAACCTAATTGAACAAGAAAGAAAAAGATGAATGATGGATGAAGCCTTCTTGTCGATATCTCCCCCTTGAAGCTTGTCGAAAATTCTCTCTACTCTCTCCCTTGGAGTTGTCGAAATTCCTCTAATTTATAGGGCTAGGTCAAAGTCCTTCTTTGAGGAGGAAGTTAAGTTGGAGTTAAATTATCTTTAAAGAATATAATCCTTTATTATAATTATATTCCTTCTAGAACTTCTCTTAGGCTTGCTCTTCTTCTAGCTTCTTCTTGGCCTTGCTGCTTGATTCTTTACTTTCTCGGGACTTCTTTTTGTACATCTTTTTGTAGTTTTTCCTTTCTTTCGTCATATCATCCAATTTCTCTGACAAGTTCTATATTATCTTGCCCTCCTTTTTGCTTTGCTTTGTAACTGCCATGAATTTCTTGCAGCTCCTTCAAATCTTGACTGGTTTTTTTTTTGTTCTATGAGCTCCTTTTCCTTTCCTTCGTGAATATTCACTTTCAGCTTTGCCATGGTTAATTCATTAGTAAAGTCACTGATTCCTTTCACATTTTTCTTCAAGTCCAACTCTTGGGCATGCCTAAGCTTTTCCAATGCAGATGGCGCGTTCCTAGCAGGTTGAGCAGATAAGCCGACATTTTCATGAATTCCCTGGAATGTGTTATCATTAACCCTTTGAGATCTTCATTCTTCAAACCTTGGCATAACTTCTAGCTCTTGATATAGTTGAACCCTCCTTGGCTCTTCCCATGCTTTTACAGTTTGAGTTACCATCCCTTATAATCATTTGTCTTGTATGCGTATTCAAATTGGGTCATGCCTATAGTAGCTGGTACAAATTGTCTTAAACTGAACTATCTGGACACCAATATGGGATAATAGGCGGTTCCTCCCCAAATTTTAGGTAACGGGACCCAATCCTGAATTCTACATTGGTACAGAAAAGTTATCCCCTTGTTCAACCAAGGAGCCATCCACACAACATCGGCATCCTTCATGTCTTTGAAGTATTTTTTCCATTGCTCTTCCTTCTTCTTTTCTCACAGGCAATTAGCTAAGTGATCCCCTATCGGTGAATATGTATCGAGGTACCTTATAGCTCTGCAAGATGTTTTCCACCTGTGTCCTCTAAACTAGACTTCTAGAAACTGTGCACAGCCTCAAAATCATCCATCTCCTGACTTCTTACATGTAGTCAGCGATCTATATGTTTTAGTCAAGATTGCAGGTACCAGATTCACACCTTTCCTTAGTCGCTCAAACAGTCCTACTGTTGACAGATCTATATGTTCTGGAGTCCTCGGGAATAACACCAGCCCATATATGCACAGAGCATATAAGGTCCTCATTTTATCTGGCTCGTCACTCGTCAATATTAACTCCTTAAGGACTCTCCAATTTATGCGCTATTTGTCCTCATTTTGATTATTACTATCAATGTTGGCTATCTTCCTATCCAACCATTATTTAGTCTTTCCTGTGATCAGCATCAATTTCTTTTTGAAACCTGAGTTATTATTTGGCCTAGTATAAATCCTATCACTCTGAATTCTAGGACAATGTATCAGGGCCTCGTACTCCTCTAGCGTAGGTGTCATATCCATTTTCCCAAAGGTAAAATAGTTATACGCTAGGTTCCATAATTGAGTCATTGCCCTAAGCAACTCTTGATCTACTCTGTATACTCAATAGTAAGGCTATGTCCCCAAATTCTTTATGAAAAGACTATTTCATATCATTTCCCCATTGATCCCATATAGCTCTGACCTCCAGCAGGCAAACATTCTAGTTGGTGTTTAACTTGGCACAATTCTTCATCTGTGATATGTCACCCCTACGAAGACTGTCTCTTTTCTCATGCTGAGTTTGCTCTAACCATGTCCAAACTGTGGTATTGTCTTCTCCTAGTTTCTTAGACCCTTCAGCCATACCGAATACTTCCTATTTAACTGATTCTCGAACCAATGCCAAACAATGCAATATGACATGGTTCATTTAAAGTAACAAAATAAAACAACAACACCAAAAAAACAAAGAACTTGTGTCAGTATTGTGAATTAATATGAAAAGCAAGTAAACAAAATATTAACACAATAAAACATGTAATATTTAGCGAAGAAAATAACCAGAGAAATGTATTTAAACTAGTAGCACCTGTCCTAGGTCCCTGTCTGGCACTAGTGGGGTGGGTTTCTAGATAACAAAATGTGAGTTTTGTTATAAACTCTAGGTACCCGAACTGTCGTTACTGTCTACTATGACAGCAAGAGGGAGTATACGACCCCTTTTGTCGAAGGCGTAAACCTCACGTTACATTAGGTTGGTATACAGGAAAAAAGACAAAAAATTGAACTTGGAGGTGGAAAGCCTCATGTCGGATCATGTCTCGCTCCCACTTAAGGGTGAAAAGCCCGAGTAGAAGGCTTATGCATGAATGACAGGTATATCATACACAAAAGTTACCTCTATTCTTTCTGAAAATTCATCCAACAATTATTGGAGAAATTAAATTCAAATTATTGTTCGAAAAGCCAAAATGCCACGTGAAATTAATTAATTAGGCCTGACTCTCAATTTTACATCCCCAGCGGAGTGGCCAAGCTGTCGTGACCATTTTTAAACTGATGTGTGAAAATAGCCTAACGATTGATTTTGAAATTGGGGTTTTGCATTTAGTTCATTTTATCTTGAAAATTAAGTTTTTATATTAAATCGAGTTTTTCACTTTATTAACCGTGCAACATATTTTCCTTTTATTTATTCTTGAAAATCAATTTGGAGTCGCCACCGGTCACTTTGGTAGAACAGACACCATAAAAACAACCAGAGATTCCTTTTCTTAAAACTTGGGTTCAGGAGTGTGTTACGTGTGGGGAAGGATTGGCACCCCCATAAACGCCCATTATCGGTACCTTTTTAATTTCACGTGGCATTTTGGCATTTCGAACAGTAATTTAAATTTGACTCAATCCTTAATCATAAAATAAATTTTCATTCCAAATGGAGGTATCCTTTTGTAAGAAAATACATTCTTAAACGAATATGAGTTTTGAAACATCCAGCTACTTTAGGATTCTTCAATTCATATTCAAAAATGTATCCCAACACAAAAGATTTTCAAAGCATGTCAAGTTATTCTCTTGTTAATTTTAAGTTCTAACTTAACAAGAGCTCTACTTAATTGAATTGATTAAAAACTATGAATAATATCGAATTTAGGGGTTTATGTGATAACACCCAATTGCTTGGGCACTATAGATTTAGGCCCTAAATTAACAATATTCCTATTTATTTAATGACTCTAATTATTTAAACCTAACCCTAATTCAACATTAATTTAATTAACTATGAGTGATTACATGTTCTAAGTTCAAATGAAATATTAAATGTTCTACTAAAAAGCCCCCTTGATTAACATCTCATTACAATGAGACACTAACCAAATTAGGACTTTAAAGTTTTCATTTAATAATCATTTACTTTCTACAATTATCTACTCTAATTCAATTATTGAAATTGATTAAAGACCTTAGTATTTAAGGCTCTAATTATTTTTAGCTAAGTGAATTAATTGTCTAAATATTACAACTATATGCTTAATTTAAATCATGCAATCAAACATATAAATTAAGCAAATTAGAATAAATTAAGGCTGAAAAGGGGGACCAAATTGAACTACTATTTAAACATAGGTGACAAATTACAAGCCATTAGTGACTAAATTGAAACAATTGTAAACTTATTGCCCAAAATATAAGAAGGGCGAGGATCCTTATCTGGATCCGGGTAATCACGCGGGTCAACTCGGTGCCAAAACGGCACCATTTGACTCAGGGTATAAATACCCCAACGCCAAGCTGACTCGGCCATTTCACACACCTACACTCTCTCTCCTAATTTCCTCTCACTCAAATGCTCTGAACATAAACACCAACAAACTCAGAAAACCCATTTGATTTTCGATCAAACCCTTTGTTCATCACCAAATTCATCATATGTTCTTACATTTTACTTCATTTGATTCACAAAAACACAAAATCATCACCCATTTCCTATTTTTCAAGATCAAAGTCCATATTTTCATAAGAACCTAAACCATGTTCTTCATTGCCACCCTTTCTAATCCGAAACCACTAGCCAAACCTAACTTTGGCATGTTTGCCGGCCGCTGGAGGTGACGTCGGCCACCACCGGTCGTCGTCTTCGGTCATCTTCAACCTCACTCCGATCAACCATAACCCTTCCAACCACCTCTGGTTTCGACCGGCCGCCGTGAGGCGATTTTCAACTACCGTGTCAAAACCCTAAAAGCTCTAAAAAACCTGATTTCTTCTAATTTTTACTTCCTAAGCCCTAAATCTACCCGAATTCAACAAAATCCTTCCATCTCTACCCATTTCCTAAGCCTAACTACCCGAACCAAACTCTCTCTTCCTATTGTTTTCAACTCTGCCTTGAAAAAAAACTCTGGCCGACATTCAACACAAGATAAGTTCCTCCGATCTATCTACTTTTTAGATTTATACTCACTTGGATACTATTTTTTAATTTTTAGGAACTTGATCTAATGTTTTATGTGTTTTTAATGCAGGAAAATGAAAAAGGAGGTAAAAATATACCTCTCGGTGTTCTCCGATGACTGTCTGATGGTCATCTCCGGCGTCTTTTTGCATTTCGACGGCTCTCCAACTTCCAGGTATGGCTCCTCCTCTTTCTCTCTCCTTCCACAATTATTTGGATAATAATTGCTGTAGTTAATTCATTTTTCTCTCTCTTCAAGCTATTTATAGTAGCTGACGAAGCTAACGTCACCAGAGAGCTTAATCCGCGTGAAGGGGAAATCAGCCACTCCCAGGCTGACACGTGGATCTTCTGGCGGGATGAAGAAACTCTGGCCGTGTTTCTTTTTGGGCCTTTTATCTGATTTTGGGTAGATTTGAGCGGGAAACTTATGTAAATTGGGCATGGTTTTGAATTATGGGCTTTGGGGTATTTATGATGTAATTGGGTTTTGTATATGGACATTATAAAATGGACCTTTGGACTATTTTATTGAATATCATAGACTTATCCATTTATTTATTTATTTATTATTTACTAAGAGAAATATATATATAGGTACCAGGGTAAAAATGACTATTACATATATATATATATATCAAAACAGTCCTATATGTTTTCACATATATATGTAAAACAGTCCAATACACTTGCATACATATATATACATCAAAACAGTCCTTTATTGAATTATTAGCAAGCAATGAGACCCAATTCAAGCTCAAGCATCAATTTCATAATCAACAAGGATCCATTCGGATACTATACTCACAACAATCCTAAAGTTCATTATAAAGCAACATAATTAATTCAACTATGTTACAAAGATCACCAAGCATAAAAATTTACTAATTACATCATTCGAATGGTTCCTAATATGCCATCCATTTTCCTTTTCAAGCATTACAATTATTTTACCACGAAATGCACCATCGTCCCGGTCAAGCCTCCGGGGCCCAAATAACTCAATTTTCTCCCATGAACTATTTGTGTCAATGGATTTGTTCGATCCAAAACTTGAGACAATGGGTGTAATCCGAAAAAGGATTCATAAGTGGTTGTTAATGGAGTCGAAGTTACCAAATTCTGAGGAGTCGATATTAATTTATTCCTAATTGCTCCGCATATAGTTCCTCTAACTATATTTTCTAAACGAACCATAGCCAATCCAAATTGGTCTTGTAAGAGTGTATAGCTCTAATTCAACTCTCTAATATTTCTAACAATCTCATGACTTATATAAATCTAAAATCAAGTGCTAATTATATTTGAATAAGGAGGAAAGAAATGTGATTACCTTTCTCCCAAGGCTATTTGAACAAAGATTCGAATAATGAATTAGGATCAACAATCACCTTTGCAAGCTTTCTTTCAATTCTCTCTCTTTCTCAAGGTTTTAAGGGTTTTCGGTTTCATGGAGAAGAAGATGATGATAACTAGATTTTTTGCTATCTTACTCCTTAGGCCGAGACTTCCCCCTCCATACACTTTCTCTCTCCCTACACTTGCTCTCTCCCAAACTTGACACATGTACAAGTCCCTAATTTCTTTGAGTTTTAACATGCAATCTCCTACTAATTATATTCTTAAATTTTAATACCCTTGATAATGGCCTTTCAATCTTCCTTCTCTTTTGATTTAGTCCTAGATCTTATATAAATATTGATTTACAAAATGTAACATGGCATTTAGAACATATTCAAATAGTAACATTCCACTAAGCCATCCTTTGGGGTATTATAGAGGCCCGGTTCCACTAAGCATTGGGTACACACACTCTGAGTGAGGCTCGGTTCCACTAAGCATCGAGTATACACACTCATGCTAGGAATATCTCATTGAGTCTTTGAATGAGTCTCGGTCCCACTAAGCCTCGGGTTCATGCATTCAGGATCTTGACCATAGTGCTGCAACACTCTATACCCTCATCGGTATTTGAAACCCCATTAAACAAGGTGACACAACCATAAAAATGCCCTTACGTGGCATGCATTCATTATTCGATCCACCAAGGATCCTTAGCCATACAACACAACAAATCACCCAAGGTTTTAATTAAGTTATTACTTATTAAGCTCGTATGTGATGCTTAAGTCTCGATTTCTTCATTTTACTATTCATTTTACAACTTTATAAACCCATTGGGCCTTAGTCCTCAAATCATAGGTCCTTCTAACTCAAATCTTATTTTTCGGGTAGAATGCTCAGTGAGTATCAATACTCACATACGAGTATCAATACGCTCCAAAGGGTACCGATACAAACCCATGAGTATTGATACCTGACTGCACTCGAAGGGAGGTTTTACTCAAGGCTCATACCGATACAAAAGGGATGTGTACTAATACCCTGGGTGTACCGATATGCACCCAAGCGTATCAGTACCAATTTTGCCTGCTAGAATTTGGGTGGGAAAAAGGTATCGATACCCCGCTCAGTAGTATCGATACGTGTTCAACCCGTATTGATACCTGAACCTAGAATTCAATTTTTGGACTTCGTAAATCCTTTCCCCAAGCTTCAAAACCCAAAAGCAAGACCCCAAATCGAACCTACACATTATGGGAAATGGTTTAACTAGTTTCCTACCATTTTAAGCCATGTTAACATCAATCTTAAGATTTACCATTTTAGAGGTTTTAAGCACTCATGCAACCAAAATGTCAACCAAACCACAAACCAATCAAATTCATGATTTTTAGGAATACAAAGGAGTTAGTAGTGTACTAACCATGATTTCTAAGTTGAAAGGGAAGCCTCCAACCAAAGTCCTTCAAGCTTTCTTCTTCCAAAACTGCTTGGAAGAATTTCCCACTTCTTTAACTACAAGGAAACGTTGTAAAACGAATTACAAGATTGTTGGAAGATTAAAAGAGACTAAAGGGATAATTTAACTACAAGGAATGAAGTAAAAACCCTCATTCCCGTTCCTCTTCCTCAACCCCCCACAAAAACCCATCCTCCAACAAACTTGATGGTTTTTACATCAAAATGTAGATCCTTGGAATGAGGTTATACTACCCTCAACTTAAATTCTGAAATTCTAACTCAAATAGACAAAGGTTGAGCCTTAAAATTTTGGTTCTTGTGTGGAAGATGAAGATGAGAGAGATGGGGAAAGCAAAGAGACAAGGTCATATCACCTTCCTCACTTTGTTGCAGAAACATTAAGAACCCCAACACATTCTCTCTTCAGAAAGAGGGAATTTACCATCTTACCCTCCCATCATCTCTCCAACCCAACACCCAACCAAGAATCCAAGCCCAAAACCAAAAATCTAGTCCACCAAGGCTCACAAAGGCCCAAACTCTTAACCCTAACGTGAAGCCCACACTTTGGGTTAAACTGACCATCGAATTCTAAAATCTGGTCGTTACAACTCTCTCCTCCTTAAAGAAATTTCATCCTCGAAATTTACCTTTTGGAAATAGACACGGATAAAGAAACTTCATGTCCTTCTTGACTTCCGGCGTAGCTTCCTCGACTTTGTGGTTCCTCCACAACATTTTAACAAGGGGTATACACTTATTGTGAAGCTCTTTAACTCCTTTGTCCAAAACTCTTATCGATTCTTCCTCATAGGTCAACTCGGTGTTAATCTCAATCTACGCAAGTGGGATAACATGTGAAGGATCAGAACTGTAGCATCTCAACATAGACACATGGAACACATTTTGGATGATTGCCATCTCCGGGGGTAAAGCTAATCGGTAAGCTATGAGTCCTACCCTCTCAAGAATCATATACGACCCGGTAAACCTTGGGATCAACTTTCCCTTTCACCTAAAGCGAATTACTCTCTTCCATGGTGAGACATTGAGAAATACCTTGTCACCAACCTCATACTCAATGTGCTTACCTTTCGACCTGCATACATTTTTTGACAATCAAAGGTTGCTTGCAGTCTTTTTTTGATTATCTGAACCTTCTCCTCGGTTTGTCTGATCAAATCTGACCCTATGATTCTTATCTCATTTAGCTCGGTCCAACATAAGGGTGTTTTACACTTACGCCCATACAAGGCCTCAAAGGAAGCCATCTTGATGTTTGATTGGAAACAATTTTTGTAGGCAAACTCAACAAGAGGTAATTGTTCTTCCCAACTTCTATCGAAATCAATGATGTAACACCGAAGCATATCCTCCAAGATCTGGATAACTCGCTCAGACTTACCATCAGTCTGAGGGTGGAAAGCTATACTAAAATGCAACTTGGTGTCCAAGGCCTCATGAATCTTTTTCCACAACCTTGTTGTGAAACGTGAATCTCTATTTGATATGATCGATGATGGCACTCCATGCAACCTTACTATCTCTGGATGTACAACCGCGCCAACCTCTCAAGCGTAAAATCTATACGCACATGCAAGAAATGAGCAGACTTGGCCAAACGATCCACTATTACCCAAATGACATCATGCTTTCTTTGTGTCAATGGCAAACCTATCACAAAATCCATGGTCAGACGATCCCACTTCCATTAGGGAATCTGGATGGGCTAAAGCAAGCCTGAAAGAACCTGATGCTCGGCCTTAACTTGCTGACAAGCTAAGCATCTTGTCACAAACTTGGATACATATTTTTTCATACTAGGCTAACAATAAAAAAGACGAAGGTCTTGATACATTTTGTTGCTGCCCAGATGCATGGTAAAAGAGCTCCGATACACCTCACACAGGATACGGTCTTGTAAATCCTCCAAGGCTGAGACGCATAACCGGTCTTTGAAATACAATACCATACCGTCTTGTACTTCAAAATCAGATACCTCTCTTCTCTGAACCATCTCAATCTTTGCTAACAATTCTTCATCTAACACTTGCATCCTCTTAATCTCTTGCACTAGGGTAGGTTCTACACGAAGCTTGATTAACAACCCATCATCCTCGGTCACCCTCAAATGGTCAAACATCACCCTCAAATCTGTCGTAGACTTCCTATCCAAGCATCAGCCACCATATTCGCTTTACTGGGATGATACTCGATGATGCAATCATAGTTCTTTAACAACTCAATCCATCTCCTCTGCCTTAAATTTAATTCTTTTTGGGTGAGCAAATACTTTAAACTCTTATGGTCGGTGTAGATGTAGCACTTTTCCCCATATAGATAATGTCACCAAATCTTCAATGTTAAGATAACCGCAACAAGATCCAAATCATGGGTAGAGTAGTTCCGTTCATGAGGCTTAAGCCGTCTTGAGGCATAAGCAAACACCTTACCTTTTTGCATAAGGACACAACCAAACTCATTCAACAAAGCTTCACTAAACACAACATAATCCTTTCCCGGTTTGGGTTGTATCAACACCGAGGCCTCCTAAGATAAGCCTTCAACTGCTCAAAGCTTTGTTGTCTTTTCTCATTCTACTCAAACATGACTCCTTTTTTGCAACAACTTGGTCATATGTACTACTATGATGGAGAAACCTTTAACAAAACATCAATAATATCCAGCAAGCCTAAGAAAACTATAGACTTCCGCGCTATTTCTAGGTGGTTTTCACTCAACCACTGCTTGGATCTTTTGCGAATCAACTCGGATCCCATCCACTGCAACAATATGGCCCAAAAATGCTACCTCAAAAAGCCAAAACTCACACTTACTGAACCTGGCAAAAGGTTGTCTTTTCCTCTAGATCTGAAGAACAATACGAAGATGATAATCATGCTCCTCCTCTGAGCTTGAATAAACCAAGATGTCATCAATGAAAACCACCACGAACTGATCTAGGTAAGGCTGAAAGATCTAGTTCCTCAAATCCATAAAGGTTGTAGGTGCATTGGTAAACCCAAGGGCATTACCAAGAACTCTCCTGAAAGCGATTTTCTGAACATCTTCTTCTACTACTTTCAACTGGTAGTAACCTGACCTCAAATTGATCTTCGAAAACACACGAGCACCAATCAATTGATCAAACAAGTCATCAATCCTTGGTAGAGGATAATGATTCTTCACTGTTACCTTATTGAGCTAACGGTAGTCGATACATATCCTCATCGACCCATCCTTCTTCTTAACAAACAAGACTGGTGCACCCCAAGGTAAGATGCTTGGTCGAATAAAACCTCTTTCTAGCAACTTTTGAATCTGATTCTTTAACTCCCTCAACTCCGTCAGTGCCATACGATATAGAGCAATGGACACTGGTGTCGTGTCGGGCATCACATCTATCTGAAACTCTAATACACGATCTAGAGGAAGCTATGGTAACTCTTCTAAAAACACATTAGCAAACTCTCTAATAGTCTGAAGACTCTCAAGCGTCGGAATCTCAACACTTGTGTCAACCACGCGAGCAAAAAAGGCTTCGCAACCTTCATGGATCATCCTTTGTGCCATCAAAGCTGACACTACATAGGGAAGACAAGGATTCCTCTCATGCTTCACTACTAACTTCACCCTGTCTAAACCATGAAGCTTAAGGCTTTTCGCCCTACAACCCAAACACGCGTCATGCTCAAACAACCAATCCATTCCTAAGATAGCATCAAACTCTTAGAACATCAACACCAGCAGATCAGCCAAAAAGATTAAACCCTAAACCTCAATCGGACACCTCCAATACACCTAGTCTACTAACACATCATACCCCAAGGGACTAGTCGCTCAAGGTTTTAATTAAGTTATTACCCATTAAGCTCGTATATTATGCTTAATTCTCAATTTCTTGATTTTACTATTTATTTTACCACTTTAGAAAACCCATTGGGCATTAGTCCTCGAATTATAGGTCCCTCTAACTCAAATCTTATTATTCGGGTAGAATGTCCAGTGAGTATCGATACTCATATACGAGTATCGATACGCTCTAAGGGGTATCGATACCAACCTATGAGTATCGATACCTGGCTACACTCGGAAGAGAGGTTTTACCAAGGCTCGTACAGATATAGGGGGTTGTGTACCAATACGTACTCGAGTGTATCGGTACCAATTTTGGCTACAGGAATTTGGGTGTGAAAAATGTACTGATACCCCCAAGGCTCACAAAGGCCTAAACTCTTGGCTCAAATGTGAAGCCCACGCTTTGGGTTAAACTGACCATCAGATTATAAAATCAGGGTCGTTACAATCTCAATTTCATCTATTGGGACAACATGAGAAAGATATGAATGGTATCTCCGTAGCATAGACACATGAAACATATCTTGTATGTGGTCGAGCTCAACTGACAACCTAAGATGATACATAACAGGATCAATTCGTTCAATCATCTCATAAGGTCAAATAAACAGTAAGCTAAGTTTACGCTTACGCCAAAACATTAAAACTGTTTTCCACGAAGAAACTTTAAGAAATACTCAATAAAAAAATTGATACTCAATCTATTGAGATATTTATTTTGATATAACTCAATGAAAATAGTTTTTGGACTTAAACATAATTGCAAAAATAGTTCAAAGTCTCCAACGGCTAGTTTTCAACCCCAACGACTAGTTTTTCATTTCACTCTATAAATAAAAGCCAAAGACACTTGAAGAAGAAGAGGATGGACATCCAAGCTTAAAGATTAAGAGAGTGGAGTTCTTATTGTCTTATTTTATAATCTCTTGTAAATTCTTTAGTCCAATCTTTGTGAGCCAAAATGTGTAAACACCCACCTAGAGAAGTAATTAGTTTACATTGTCAAGACCTCATAATTGAGGGATATGTTCTAGTTGATCCTTATAAAAACTAGGGAGAGGGTTCTATCTTAACCCGTGAAAAGATAGGGATGTAAGGTTACCCCTTGAACCTATAAAAAGGGAAGAATTCATTGTTAGTGAATTGGGAATTCCTTAGTGTGGATGCTAAGGTAGTGGATGTATACATTGGCTAAAAGGTTGAACCACTCTAAAATCGATCGTGTCAAAATGTCCATCTTTTTTTTATTTTCCCGGTTTCAAAAAAACATCTACACTCTTCATCGATGTTAATTTCGGTTGAAGACATCGAGCCTTTTCAATTGATATTAGAGCGGGACTCAAATTGACGGTCTAACAACCTTTTAGGAGATCCTTGGAGTGCTCGATCCATTTCTACATTCAACCGACCTTGAAGAGCTATCTTGTTCAATATCAAGCTCAAGTATTCATAATGAACCATCAATCCTCCTCTCAATTGCAAAGGTGGCATGCTCACACATTAAAGATGGATAACCTCTAAGCTTAATCTCTTTGATTATATGGTTACTTATCTTTAATGATTTTTTTGAATGTTCATACATATTTTTATTATTATTTTTTTTATAAAAGCATGACAACGGAAGAGGCTTTGTGCATAAGTGTTTTTAACATACTCATTCCTATTTTTGCATAAACTCTAAAAAGACTTGGATAAATTGAATTTCATGGATTTTGAAACTTGATCATTTTTTTGAAATTCAATAATTTTTTTAAGTGACAATGTTTTAAGCTAAAATTTAAAATGGAATGCATATATTAAGGGGAGCTTTTGTTTTCAAAAGTTTTTAAAAATATTTGTCTTACTCTCCATTCTTATTTTGCACCAACAATTGGTATTTTCTATCAATTGGTTTCAAACTTTCAACATTTGGTGTCTTAAGCTTAAATGTTATTTCAAACTTTGTTTGAATAATTTTTGATATAACAAAAATGAGAGAAATGTGTTTGAAAATTTTAATTTCAAAAAGAAAAAGGGAGAGCTTAAATATTTTTTTTCAAAATATTCTCTTTTCAAAATTTAGTTTTCTAAAGGGGCATTTTCAAAAATAATTTTCAAGTGATTTCGTTATATAAAAGGGGGAAGATTGTTGACATATTTATTTTGGTATAACTCAATAAAAATGTTTTTGGACTTAAATAATATTGAAAAAATAATTCAAAGTCCCAAACGACTAGTTTTCAACCCCAACGCTAGTTTTTCATTCCACTCTATGAATAAAAGTCAATGACACTTGAAGAAGAAGAGGATGGACATTCAAGCTTAAAGATCAAGAGAGTATAATTTTTACTGTCTTATTTTGTAATCTCTTGTAAATTCTTTAGTCCAATCCTTTTGAGCCAAAATGTGTAAACACCCACCTAGAGATGTAATTAGTTTACATTGTCAAGACCTCGTAATTGAGGGATAGGTTCTAGTTGGTCCTTATAAAAACTAGGGAGAAAGTTCTATCTTAGCCCGTAAAAAGGGAAGAATTCATTGTTAGTGAGTTGAGAAATCCTTAGTGTGGATGCTAAGGTAGTGGATGTAGACCTTGGTTAGAAGGTCGAACCACTCTAAAATCAATCATGTTAAAATGTTCATCTTTTTCGATTTTTGTTTTTCCAATTTCAAAAGAAACCTCTACACCCTTCGTCAGTGCTAATTTCAGTTGAAGACATCGAGCCTTTTTACAATCTTACATCGTTTCAAATCTGCATACCACTTCCGCATATCTGAAGCTTCTTTCAAACGATCACATATAAGTTTCACATAATCTTCAATTTCTTGTAACAATTATGGACCAACTACCACGTGTTTTTCACCCACCTCAGCCCAACAAAGTAGTGTCTTACACCTCTGTACATAAAGAGCCTAAATGGTGCCATCTGAATGCTTGACTAAAAATATTATTATAAGCAAACTCCACAAAAGGTAAAGGTTTCTCCAATGATCCCTCGAATTTAATAATATAGCTACGAAACATATCCTAAAGTATTTGTATTACTCGTTCAGACTAATCTTCGGTCGGTGGATGATAAGCCATACTAAAGTTAAGCCTCGAACCCAAAATTTCTTGCAAACTTTTCCAAAATCTATATGTAAAATGAGGATCTCTATATGAAATGATCGACTTCAAAATCTCATGCAACCTCACTATCTCGGCCACATAAAGTTTAGTCAACTTTTGCATAGTATACATGGTACACACTACCAGGAAATACACACCCTTATAAAATTGATCCATAATAACCCATATAAAATCTTTACATTAAGGTGTCAAAGGCAAACCAGAAACAAAGTCCATAGTAATTCTTCGCATTTTTATTTCAAAATTTGAACTGACTGTAGCAATCAGAAGGAAATTGATGCCCAACATAACTCGCTGACAAACCATACATTTCAACACAAATTTTGAAAATATTCTTTTTCAAATCACGCAATGATAAACCTCACGAAGATCTCGATAGATCTTAGTGTGCCTTTCCTCTAGATCCCCGGGTACACAAATGCAACCCCTAAAACACAAAACTCCTCCTTCACTAAAATCATAATCAAACACCACTCCATCGGCAATAATGCTAACATGCGGTACGAAGGATCGATCATACGATTGTCTTTCTTAAATTAATCAAGAGAACGTCAGTTCTACATGAAATTCAGCCAATAATGCTCCACCATTGGCTATAATAAACTTAGTGAACAACGTCCTAAGCTCAACCACAATCTTCCCGCTCAACCACAATCTTCCCGCTCAACGGAATGAGTACAACAGTAGCACATCTTTAGTGATCAACAAACTGTCACCTCGTCTTCTTTTATCACCGAAAAATATTGTTTCAAAAAGCATGCAGAAAATTTTCAAAAATTCGAGAAGAGAAAAATTTGTGTTGTGTAATTTTCGTGTAGGGTTACACAGTTTAAATAGAGTTTCACATGGTGAACTATTGAAATTTTTTTGACCGAGTATTCTTTAATGCATACTATTCCCATTTGTAAACATAAATTTCTAAAATTATCGTCTAAATTAAAAGAACCTTTAATATTTATCATTTTAATTCTAAAATAAAATTTGAAAAATAAATACTATTTTTGAGGGAAAATAATTTCGTATTAAGCTAAAATATTCGCACGCCCTTAGAGGGCCCTGTCGATTTAGACATTAACGTCGCTCAAGTCGTGCACATTTATTAACCAATAATTGATTTCATATTTTCCTCAATAACATCTTATCAATTTCTCATTCAAACTCTAAATATCATTATTTTCCAACAACTTGTTGGAGGATATGGCCACCTATATGACGAGAATCCATCTGGTTTGCTGCAGGTTCTTGATTGAAACACTTATGATCCTCCATTTGGTCGTAATGTGTAATTTGCCCTATAGCTCTCGGTTAAATCTGTTCATAAGTTAAGATGAGACATCACATTAATTCTAAAAATTTAATATTTCAACCCGAATCAAATTCAATTTGATTGAATAACCCGTTTCATAATTCATATAACAATAATTAAAATTTAATAAAGAATATTTTATTATTAAATATGAAACCCCAATAACCACAAAATCAAAACCAATTTAATGGGAGCAAAGCCTTCACAGTTTCACACTCAGTCAAACCTTGAAACCACCAAATAAAATATTGTTAATTCAATTTGCCTTTATTGTTAGATTTTTAATTTTTAAGTTTAAACCCACACTCTGTCCCGCTCACTTCACTGACTCTCTTCCTTTTTCCCCAGATAACATTTCCACCATTTCTTTTTCTAAGCTCTCAGGGTTGTTTCTTTGTGCTTAGAAGAAAAAAGAACAGGTCAAATTTCACATTCGTCTTCATTTAATTCTTTAAAATGCCCATTTGCAGGAGCTTCTTTTCTTCTCTTCTTTTTGTTGTTTGAATTTCAATGTATAATGCTGCAAAATCACTAGATCGATCTCTGTTTAATTGGTTTACTTCAGTTTTTGAATCTTTTAGGAAAATTGGTGCTCGGAAAATATACTTTTTTCTTGGTTTTAAGGATCTTGACTTCTATAGATGATTTGTTTTAGAAATTCTTCATATTTGGAAATTGGAATTTTGCTTCCTTTATATTGTTTAGTTCTTGTTGTTGACAAATCTCCATCTACATTAATGTTGATTATGGGTTGTTTCAAATGGTTTTCGAATTTTGCACTGTGTTACCCATGATTTCTCTCTTTGTTTAATGTTGCTATTTCGAGTCCTCATATGTAAAAGCTAGAGCCCAAATTTGGAAAGATTTGAGATCTATGTTCTATTTTTCTAGGTTCTAGCTTCTCAAAGATTTCAGATTTATTGTTGGATTTGTTTTCTTTTATAAAAAATTTCAAGTTCTTAAAGTTGTAATCTGTTCTGTATGTTCTTTGGACAAACTTTTTAATGTATTCATATTTCTGGTTTTTTAATTTTTGTTTTATAAATGATAGGTGAAATGGGATTTCTCATAAAACAAAACATTGCCGCATTACAGATTTGTCTGAAAAATAACATGAGAGGAGAAAAAAGTATGTGGTTTAGGAAAGCTATGGTAATTTCAAGTTCCAATCTGACACAACAACTTAAGTATGTGTGTTCTTGTTTCAAATTTGAAGTATCAAAGGTTCATTGTTATGCCATTATCATCTCCCACAATTTGTTAACAATGCTGCATTATATGCCTGTTAGATCTATTTTTAGACATTTCCATATATGGTTTAATGAGACGTTGTTTCATCACCCTATTCTGATATGGACTTGGTGTGGTTTTCACCATGGATGCAGGTTTTGGGTTTTCTAGCTTCATTTTATTGCTCCTTCTTGTAGTTCTCTGAAACTTGTAAATATGAGGAAAGAAAATGTAGTTTCTGCTAATGTTGGTGAACTTAATGGTCGAATCACACGCAGCCGAGCTGCTGCATTGCGTGCTTCTGGGAAGTTGCGACCTCTAAATGCACCTAGGAGACCAGATCAGAAACAGGTTTTGGTAGGAAATATGAAAAGAACAGCCTTGGATGAAAACAATATCAATGCACCTGAGAATGCAGGTCTTCAGCATAAGAAGAGAGCAGGTCTTCAGGATGTCACAAATGTTTTCTGTAATAATTCATATAGGAACTGCATTAATGCAACCAAAATCCAGGTTAACTTTCCATCCTTAGTTCTAATATCACTTCAGTTATGGTCTTACATGTGTGTAGTTTTTTAGAAATATTACTGTATGCATATTCGATATGTTCATGCAAGCTGTATCAGTTCAGATATTGTTTATAGTTTCACATGTTGGTAGTTGTTTTTGTTGCAAAATCATAAGAATCACCACACGACTTGTTACTTAATATTTACGGTTTCTATACTACCAGGCTAGGAGCGGCAAGCAGACTAGAAAAGGGTCAGCAAATTCGTCTAAAGTGGCCCCAGACGTGGCAGCACAAGTCCAGCCAACTCAAGCCATCTTACAAAAAGAAGACGTTAAACAGAATGCAAAAACAGAACCTAAATTAGAAGTTACATGCTCAGTTGATGTGAACGAGGATGCTACTCTTCTGTTAAATAGCGTAAATGATGGTTGGCTATCAAATCACAATTCATCTATGCATCCACAATCCCAAAGCCACCATCAAAGAAATGGTTAGCTTTCTACTTCCCCCTTACCTCCAAAGTTGACAGTGAAGTTCATATGAAAGATTGCATAGGTATAAGTTCAGTTAGCATGGGGGGAATTACATCATGGCGGTAGAATTGTATGCTTCAATTTTTGGCATTTGAGTGCAATTGTTGAACCCACATTGATAGGTCATACAACATAACTTTATTGCATAAATTATCACATGAAATATGACATTTATATTGACAGTAAAGATCTAAGAGAAAAAGAAAAATTTGCAGACCAGCATTATGAAAGGGCTTAAATTGATTGTTTGCTGGCTTGATCTGAGGCTCTTTCAAAACCAAATATTTGCTTCCATTGTACAAAACAGGACTTGCCATCAATGGAATAATGGACAACCTTTTGAAGGAAATAAACAACAAAGCCATGGAATGACTATTTATTTCCAAACTCTATAAAACCCAAGCAATACCGAAAGCCAACTTTATAAATGAAGCGTTTTAGGCTTTTAACTCATTGTATTATCTGTAACTCTATAAGATTAGGAAGGAAAGAATTAGAAATGTGGATATTCGTCTCCAAGATAAGAGAAGAACATTTACAGTGGTTCGGCCATACAAGATGCCGTCCGATGTATGCACTCCTTAGAAGGAATGTGCAAATTGATATTGCGCAGGGTAAAATGTTGAAGGTGAGACCGATGAAGATATGTTTTCAGGTGAATAATAACGATAAGATACTATAAGAACTTGAAGAGAGGATTCTGTGGATAGGAATGATTGGAGGATTTACGTACATGATGCAAATGTTTCTATGTCTTTGTTCTGTTGGCCGAGTCCAAATATTATTGGAATCAAGGCTTTTTAGTTTAACACTATCTATTTTGCAGTAAAATATTGTGTTTTGGAGACTTCTCATAGTAGTACTGCCATAAGAATAACTGTTGTTGGAACTTATTTGGCAAGCAATATGTATTTCTGGATGAAATAAGGTATGCATAGGATTACTTGCTTTCTTGTTTAGGTTATGGTTGTAAGTTGGAGATATAGCCATATAGGTTGACATATGCTTATGTTTTTGTTTTATATTGCTTTCTGCTTAAAATACTGACATTTTTTAAATGGTTACTACAGAGAAAGTTAGGGTTTTTGGGACCTTGATAACATCTAGTGACCCGGACTTTGTCGACATTGATTTGAATAAGAAGGATCCTCAACTGTGCAGTCTCTATGCCCCAGAAATCTATAACAACTTGCGTGTTGCTGAGGTATGTGCTATGTATGCCATTCTTTTCTTTGTTGTACTCATTTCCATTAATTTTCCTCTGCAAAGAAAGAATGAATTTCATTCCCTAAACTAGAAATTTGGTCAAATGAATTACTGCCTCAATCTATATATAAATTTTGAGACATCTGGCACTATGTTGCTCCTACTCTTTATTTTTCTATTGCGTACCAATGTCTGGACTATATGACACATGGATATGAGGATATTACCTATATGGATACATACCCATATGATGTATCCGACATTCACACCTGAATTCGAGAAACTTAGTTCGGGTGCATGTAATGTATGTTCCTGTTTCATGGTGTACTTTGCAGTTCTTGGTACCGCTGTGACTTTATTAGTACCCAAATCCTTAGCTAGAACTTTTGATGTTTGTATTTGGTTAAATCACTTTTGTTCTTCAGCTTGTCCACAGGCCATATCCTAATTTTATGGAGACAGTACAGCGAGATATCACTCGAAGCATGCGAGGAATTTTGGTTGATTGGCTTGTAGAGGTTAGTTTAATACTGTTTAATCACAGTGATTCAACTGGTTGAACTAATCAGTTCGACATTGGGTTCTGTTGACGGAAACCAATGGTGTATTCTTATGTGCTTATAATGGCTATTTAATGGAAGTTGCCAATGATCAATGGAAGTACTATCTTGGTTTTCAGGTATCTGAAGAATATAAGTTGGTGCCTGACACGCTTTACCTCACGGTGAATCTAATTGATTGGTTTCTCTCTAGAAACTACATTGAAAGACAACGACTTCAACTTCTAGGGGTTACTTGCATGCTACTAGCCTCGTAAGAGCTTTTGCATTCATTGCAGAGTTTGTTGCCGTCAAATATTTAAAATTTTAGTTAGTATTGAATATCCCAAAAGTTGCAAATCTTGGCATCTTAATACATTTTTTGAGCGACACATATTTGGACATGAATTTCTTAGAAAAATTTAAATATGTGTGTCAACCACATGCTCAAATGCGAGTAACATTGGAGCATTTGCTTTCCTGTTGTAATTCTTTCTAAGTTCTAACATTAATTTTCTCTTTAAACTTGAAGCAAGTATGAGGAAATATGCGTCCCTTGTGTCGAAGAATTTTGCTTCATCACAGACAACACCTACACCAAAGAGGAAGTATTCCATTGCTACTATTTCTCTTTTAGTCATTATTAAATACCTCACACTGACTTTTTTTCATTTTTCTTTAAGTATTCGTGTCTGACACTCATTCAGCTTATAACCAGACATGGGTATTTTTCAACATATTGTTATATTTCTTACAATAAGGTGTTTGCAGGTGCTAAAAATGGAGACTCAAGTATTGAAGTGCTTTGGTTTTCACATATATGCACCTACTGCAAAAACTTTTCTTAGGTATTTTAGTTTAATCCAGAAATCCATAAAATAATTAGTCTTGAAATATTTGTTAATTATTTCATTTTCCAGGAGATTTGTAAGAGCGGCACAAGCTTCATACAAGGTAGCATATTTAGTTTGAATATTTAGCTGGAATTGTTTGAGGTATGATTTTAGACATTGGCTTACCGAGTTACAAAATGCAGAGGTCAAACATGGAGATGGAGTACTTGGCAAATTATCTAGCAGAGCTTACACTAATTGAGTATGATTTCTTGAATTTGGCTCCTTCCATGGTGGCGGCCTCAGCTGTATTTCTTGCCAGATGGACTTTAGATCGGTCATCTCACCCATGGGTCACTCCTAATTCCTTGGTTCATTTTGGTTGGATTTGCGTGCACATCAAGGCTTAATTATCCCCCCATCTTTATTCTGCAGAATTCAACTCTTGAACACTACACAGCTTATACTGCATCACATCTTAGAACCACGGTTGCTGCATTGCAAGATTTACAGTTGAACACCAAAGGTTGCCCTCTAACCGCTATTCGCATCAAATACACGCAACCAAAGGTAATTACTTCTTTTTCTTCATTTTTGTTTGACAGAGCTTAGTTGACTTGAAATACTAATATTCGAACCCAGGTAACATAGAATGATTATGATTCCCAGATGCTCACTAACGAGGTTGTTGTTGTTGTTATACTATACCAGTTTAAATCGGTGGCAACCTTAACTTCTCCAAAACTGCTTGAGACACTATTCTAAGACAAATGGCGACTTTGAAGGTGGAAGATTGTCTTAACCTCTGATGCCTAATATTCTAACATCTTCACATTCATTTTTCCCATTGGAGCTTCAGAATGTTCCTCAATTTCCAAAACTGTAATAATTTTATTCAACATTTTAATCATTTGCTGCCTGCTATGACGGAGATTAACGTTGTTTAATTGTAATGTTTGTAAGAAGACGAGAATATTGTAAAACGGCTACACATGTAAGGTGAACACCACAGATGATAGCCTCAATTGATGAGTGAGAATTTTTTTTTCAACAAAAGGATGATAAATGTGAAGTGTGATATAGTTAATTAAGGGTAAACTACACCAGTAGTCACTAAATTATTGTTTCTTTCTTATTTTGGTCAGCGAACTAATTTGTTTTAGTAAAACTGTTATTAATGTTACATATTTTTCCTATTTTTGTTATTGTCCGTTAAGTTCTAACGAAGACGGTGACATTGCATGGTAAAATAACAATTTTAGTCTTAAAACATATGTATTTCATCAGCTTGGTCCTCAATTTCTAAAGTTTAACTTTTTTTTTTTGGACTTTTTATAATTTGGTCTTTTTAGTTTCAACTGCAACAAAGGTTCCATGTTTTGACCGATGTTAATTATTCTTGTTTAACTTCCGCTACCATTAGTTATGTTTTTGGTCTTTTGAGTAAGCTGAAAAATAGAACAATGGTGGTAGGCTGTCACGTAGATTGGTGGTAGATTTAGGGGTTTCATTTGGGGCTCAGTATATGAACATGACTTGCAATTCCAAATCTTCCATTGCTTCTGTAAGGCAAAAGGGTGTAGTTGAACAGGTTCATTTTTCAGTGTTCGTTAATTCTTCATTCATTCACTTGGTTTCTGGGTTCCCCCCTTTCTCTTTGAATGTAACTTGTGGGTTATTCAACAATTGGATTATTATTATTGTTGAGTTGTCAAATTGCCTTACTTCACTTCGCAAGCATTGTAGAATGTGGAATGGCTAGAACAGTTCCCCTTCGGGGGCGAGGATTTTCGAAGGTTTGATGAGTAAATAATTCAAACTAAATTTTGTTGCTTGGATAGAACTATGTTGAATTAATGCAAATAATGATTAAACCCCAAGTCGGTTGAATTTGTTATTTCTCGTGGACTTCATGGCATAATACCTATCATCCTATATTATATCGATTACATAATTTAGTGGTTCAGTCTAGCATATACCTTTTAGCTGAAATTTAACACTTTGCTTCAACCATTGTCCATCTCCAAGTTTTATCCTCAATGTTAAGTATATTGATCAGTTCTGAATTTCATAGTTGTAAATCACCTTTTTATATGTTTCATATCACCAGATTCATTGTTCTATATAGCTCCACGCTTTGTTACTTATATTGATGATGCAACCATGCTGCACTTACTAAGTGTTATTCAAAGGTTTTTCCACCCAACAATATTCCAAGAGTGGGCATCTTGGATATGTGCAGTAGTTGGGTAGATATTCTTAATGTTGACATCAACCCTTCTCTCTCCTGTGTTGGTATATTCTAAGTGAAAAACATGGTTGTTTTTGAAGGGAGGTGAAAGTTAGAGGACCAAATTATAAAATGTCAAAAATAAATAAAATTTTAGAAAATGAGGACCAAGTTGATGAAATGTGTATGTTTTAGGACTAAAATTATTATTTTATCATGCAATGTCACCATCTTCCTTAAAACTTAACGAAAACCTAATAGACAGTGACCAAAATAGCAAAAATATACAACATTAGTAACAGTTTGGCCAAAAAATTAGTTCGATGACTAAAATAGGAAAAAATAATAGTTCAGTGACTACTAATGTAATTTACCCTTTAATTAATTACCAAATGTCAGCCACTAGCCAAGTGAGGAGGTTTTCAGAACCTCGTAATTGTCATTACGTCAACAGAATGTGAAAATTACTAAACATGATGCAAGATTACCATCCCAGTAAAACAGTGCAGGATATGTATGCATGTCATGGAATATCGATATCATATACCATTTATCATTTATCTAATATCATAATTTCAAAAAGTATCGGGATACGATATACATTCCTTCTACGACCATGTATGTTATCATAAATTATGTACATTCATATCCCGGGAGAGACACAGAATGTCTTTTTCGATCATTGCATCTCAAGTACAAACCAAATAACTTGTCAAGTCGAAAAAGTTTGTATGACACCCCTCTCTCACTAAATGCTCTTCCTTCTTTCTAAAGTAAAAAATTCTGATTTACGCCGTTCTTCAACCGGCCACCAGTCACTAGTGGTTTAGGTTGGTTTCCTTCCGCAAAATAACTTCCTCCATCGTTGTTGGGTCGCCGGACTCACTGAGTGGTCGATAGACTCGTCCTCAAGACTTTCTTCTCCACCCCTTACCATGACATTTTTTAGGGAAATGATTTCTTTTTAAAATAGTTGGATCGGGGGTTTGCTTTGGGTGTTTTTTTTTTCACTGCGGATCGGAGATTTGGTGGTGTCTCCTCCACTGATAGTTGTTATTTTTGTTTCTCTGTCTTTGTGTTCCCGTCTTCTTCTCATCTTGGTTTTTTCTGGAATGGTGAGGGTGGAGTGGTGCCTTTTGAGTTTCTTCATCGTTGTCCCTTCTCAGCTTGTGTTGATTGTCGTATGTTTTTCCGGTTTCTAGCCCTTTTTTTCTCCATAAGCCTCAACCATCGATCTTTCATCATTTGCACGATGTTGCTGTTGGCGGTTTCCACTGCAACTCCCAACTGTTCCCACGCTCCGGTGACCCCTGGAATAACATGCAGTTTGGCGAATCTGGTTGCTGGCATCATGATTTCCTCGGTTGTGGCCGTCGTTTGTATCTAATGTTTCTCCCCCCTATTTTTTTTCTCTTACTCTATTTGCTTGTTCTTTTTCTTTGTTGTCTTCTTCCCTTTTCTCAATTTGTTTGTTCTTTGTGGTTGTTTTTCTCATCGGCCAGTTGATGATTCTTTTCTGACCTGTTTAAAGGTTCAAAGAATCATATAATCCAACATCAAAACCAAAAGAAATTACATAGGAAACGCCATGGCCATGCACATTCTATGTTGTGCATTCAGTCCCAATGAATACAAAATGATTTCTTCATGTTCAAGTGCCAAGGAGATATGAGGCTAGCTTGAAGAACTTCATGGTGGCAAGAATGAAGAGAAAAAAAATGTCGTTGCCATGTGAGAGTGGATGCTCAACTAGTGAAAATGATGACATTCAGGAACCATCAAGATCAACACTCTCCACAAATCCAAAGTTGGTGTATTAAATGGATCTCAAAGAGCCCGAGATATCTTCTAACTCAAATGAATTAAATTCATATTCCTTTGATGAGTCAGAAGATACTTTTTATGAATTGTTATTGGAATTGAGACCATGAATTCCAATTTCAAGAAATAATTTTTAAACTTGAACTTGAAAATGATTTTCTTTCAAAAATAAAATTTGATTTTGGAAATGATGCTTTCTAAATAGTGATGCACTTTAGAGCAAATATACTCGTCGAATCAAGTAATAAAGTGATAGAGTAGAGTGTCGAAAACCCAGGAGGAATGGATCAATAACTATGAAGTTATCAAACTTAAGAATATGTTTGTAAGTAATGGATGGTGTTGATTTATAAAAACTAAAAACAATTAAAGTAAAGATAGCTATGATTAAGACGAGCAGATGCTTAGGCAAATAACAGATAATTATGGAAGCTAGGTTTATTGCTAATGATATATGCTTGATTACTTATTTCAATGATATAGCGACTATCAATACATGTCTGCGTAAACCACTAAGATCTTTATCTACTCGACAGGATTTTCTAAAGAACTTTTGACTCTCTCGATGCCTAGATGTTAATAATATTGAAGCTAAGATGATACATGTCTGCGTGAACCCTAACAACTGTATTATTTGTTTAAGAACTCCTTTTTAGTCATTGAAACCCTAAACTTATGTCTAATCCATATTAGAACTAAGTTAACAACTTAGCCTCACTGTTCACGTTTTCATAACCTAACTCTCTCGATATTAAGCCACAAATCTATAGTTAAAAGGGCTCTCTCGATAGCTCTTACAATAAATACACATGAAGAACAATAAACATAATAGATAAAGGAAAAACAACTATAGCATTAAAATAAAACAATCAAAACATAAAAATCATTGGAAACAATAAACCCAACTAAAGTATTTAGCTCATGTATGAGCCTAAAACATCCATAAAAATATAAAAGTACGACAGTTTATCAAGCAAGGGATAGAAAATGGTCAAGCGTCCTCGATGATCTTCCTCCATGCTCTCCAACTATTGCTGCAAGTCTCCAACTCCTTTAGTCTCTCTCTATGACGTTAATCTTCTGAAGAGTTCTCTAGCTTTGACTTCGGTGGTTCTCAGCAGGCTAAGGACTAGAAATATTGTCTAAAAGCTGGCGATGAAACTTGGAGTTTAAGAACCCTAAAGTGCATGCAACTTCATTAAAGAAGGTCGTTGCTTTCACGCTATATTTAATGTTCAGTATCGGGGAGAAACTCTACGTGGGTCAAAGTAGATTCATCTCCAACTCTTTATGCCTCGTCAACTCTAGCCATGAGATCTGCTACTCATTCGCTCCAACATTCCTCTAGCATGTTCCAGTATCCTGCACATGCACCACAAAACACCACCTTTCCCATAAAAAGCACCAAAATATATAACATTTAAGTGTAGGCAGTGTAACTCCCTATTTACATGCAAACTATATGCAATTTAACCTAACATGAAACTAAATGTGCTTGAAAAAAAGCAAAAGGGTATACAATATAGGTCATTTGCACACTCGTCAAATACCCCCAAACTTGAATTGTTGCTTGTCCTCAAGAAATGAAAAATGAAAGCAAGAAAAACAAAAACAAAAAACAGCCCACCCTCTTTACTAACTGGAATCAAAGAATTAGTAGATCTGTTCCGCCCAAAATGGGAATGGGCTGGGGTTATGAACTTATAATCTATAATCTGATGATCGAGTCGATTCCATGATTATAAGTTCATTCCATACCGGACCAGACCGGAATAGGGCTATATACATTCTCATTATGAGAAGGGGTCATTCGAGCGTATCTAAATAGATACTACTACGTCGTTACATTCCATTTAGGATTAGGAATGGGCGTAATCGGGCCTTCTTTTTACATATCTCTCGTTATTTGGGACCCTATTCACCTCTTTTCTTTTTTCTTCTATTGAATCGAGAAATAAATAGGTTTGATTGTCCATCTTTTTAATATAATCTATATATATTTAATATAATCTTAATATATATAAGACATCCTCCGGATACTTCAAATCGAAGCAATTGGATGTCCGACTCGGGCCTATATGACATGACCGATCAATAGAAATACTCCAACACTCCACCTTTGTCATATATTCCATACATCACACTAGATAGATATCATATTCACAGTTCCCATGGTTCTAGAGAGTTACTAGGAGGTGGTTCCCAAATGATGATGCCCTTGCCTTTATCCATGGTGGACGTGGGTTTCTTGGCAGGGTGGGAGGAGGCGGCATCATTAGTATTTGACCCGTGTCTCTATCGGGTGGTGGGTGTAGGTGTAATACCCCCTTCCCGGTCTGGTAGAGAACCGGGTCGAAAAGTGTTATCGGAAACATATTCGGAGATCGAAAGACAGAATCTGAGTTAAGAACTTGTTCAGAATATTTTATTAGTCATTCTCAGGGCTTATCGAACCTATTTATTACAAGTCGTATTAGAATCGGGTTAAATTTTAACCTTTTTGCAAATTTAAGGACTAAATTGAAAAACTTTACAAATTAGCAATCCTAACCTTAATTACTTATTATCAATTCGCAATTAAGCCTATCAATTATCGACCTGTGAACTTTCAATACTATTGGAGGTCGTTTACCTAACCAATTTAGCCATATAACTTATTGGTGACCAATCTATAAACTGTATAAAACTGATGTCTAAGTCTTTTAACCAAAGTAACTAATACCGTATCGATACCCTAAGGGCCGTATCGATACGCTAGGAAAAATTTTATATTTTCAGATTCAAAGAATGTCAATCCCGTACCGATACAATTAAGCCCGTATTGATACCAGCTGACATGCGTTGGCTCCGTATCGATACGCTATATGATTGTATCGATACAAATTTTCAAACCAAATTCCAGTGAGCAATTTCCATACTGATACGCCCAAACCGTATCGATACGCCCTATTCCATTAAGCCAATTTATGCCTGGCCGTATTGATACGCACTGACCTGTAATGACAAAAGTTTGCTGGTTTTTATTCGATTTACCCATCTAAACATTATCCAAATTTTACCAGCAAGCTAATATATAGTAGCTCTAATAGCATGTTAAATTTTAAGGCGAATCGAATACATTTACCCCGTTTTACCTTTTTGAGCCAATTGTGCATATTAACACCATTTTAACCATACTAACATGTCATTTAGGGCATTTAAACCATATACAAAACATACCTTTTATACACATAACCAAAAGGTCCAATTCAACTAGTTTAACTACTTTGCCACCATTCTAGGAGTTCATAGGGATAAAACACATTACTCTAAGCTTGTGGTGACTTGCCGATCTCCTGACTTTCTCCGATCTCAACCCAGTATCTTTCTTAACCTAAAATGTTATGGAAGATGAATGCATTAGACTTACACAGTCTAAGTGAGGTAGCCAATAACAATGAATGAGCATGATATGCCATTTAGCATGCTTCAATGAGAATCATAATATCAAACATATGATTAAACTTGGCATGTTCATCAATCTTAACTAATAGCATGGCATTAACAATATCATATCATCAATGAGCAATATCATAATATCATGACAAAAGCAATATCAATAACCAATAATTCCCTTGGATCGATTCAACCATATTTGGTTACGTGAATTCCATCGCAACACCAACAATAACAATAACAATAAGGGTCATGTCATATTCATCATCACCCCTCCGCCGCACCAATTGACTCATACAATACACATTCCTCCGCCGCACCATGGCCAAAGCCCAATACTCGTACCAGTGAGCTCATGAATTCTATGGCATGCCAATTGTATCCAATACTTCGATCCCAAGGTATAATACACAATAGTTCAATACAATAGTTTCATAACAATAGTTCAATAATCTCATATCGATAGGTAGTGGCCATAGCATATATCAATAATTTTCCATAACAATAAACATATCAATAATTCAATGCTTCCTACAATAACCATATCTACGCAATGCTTATGAATTCAATGCAATACTTACCACTTACTTACAAAACATAGCTTACAATAACGTTTTATGCAAAAACTTTTATTTCAATGGTTAGTAATATCAAATTCAATGTTCAACGATTTGAGTTGGGCGTCTAGCCAACTCTTAAGACACAAACTACACTCACCTTAGCTACGAGGTTCCCAAATAACGGTTCCTTTGTTTCTAGCTTTCTTTAGGGAAGATGGACTAGCTTCCTCCAATTCTTGAGCTAGGAAGAACAATTGAGACTATTAGAAATAACAGGACAATATCAATGCTTAGAATAGCCATTAGCTATAAGACAAATTCACATCTTAGAATTTGAGGATCAAAAGCTTACCTTGGAACTTTTAACTTTAAATTACTCATAGAATTTGACAATAGCTTTGGGGTTTCTACTTACCTGATCGGTGGATATGGAATGATGTTCTTGAATTAAAGGATGATTAAGCTAAAAGAGTCCAAATAGAGAGGTGTATGTTTAGGAGTTCAAGGTCGAAGAAAATGGAGGTGTGTGCTTTAGGTAAGAGATGAAGTGGGAAAAAGATAGAATTGGTCCCGGTGAAGGCAAAGCAAAGATGAGGGTTTTGTTCAATTTAATTTAAAGAAATTTAAGGCTCTAATCATTTTCCTACCTATTCATGAGCCAATAAAATGCTTACCCTAAGCAAAGGGTTTGCTTAAATAATAATTTCTATCAACTTATGCCTTTCTATCATCTTAAGGTAATTGATGGCTATCCATCTCATATTTTGAGGTAATTCACGTGGGGGAAACAAGCTAAGTGGTGAATCATCAACCTAACCCCCTTTCTTCCAATTTAATATTCAAAACAAAATTTTGCAGGTATCCATATCGATACACATGGAATTGTATCAATACGGCTATGCTAAATCCTAGAGAGTTAGTTAAAATCGTTAGGCCGTACTGATATGGTACCTACCTTTTCGACACCCATAATTCAGACTCAATATTTTAGGCATTTTCATAGGGTCCTTAGTCAGGGGCTGGACTTAATCGAAGTCCCACATCAATGAAGGTTCATAAATTTAATATCGGTGTAATATTTAGGCTTTTCGGTGCAGGGTTTTCGATTGCCAGAACCCAATTTTGACTACACCAGTTTTTGGGATGTTACAATTCTCCCTCCATTAAGAAAAATTCATCCTTGAATTTTTACCTGAATTAGCAAGATGATCATTTCCTTGTTCCGTGGCACTCACATGGTACATCTGAGCAGAAGTTTTAGATTCAGGCTGGTACGATGATTTTGATGACCCTCTAGACCTTTCGAAGGATCCTTGTTTCCTTCCCTTGCCTAAAAAGGATTCGGCAGGGGACGAATTAACTGATGCAGTGGTAAACTTGTTCTTAGGACAATCTCGAATGAGATGCCCCATCTCACTGCAAAAGAAGCAAGCTCCAGGTTTCTTACGGCATTGCCCTTTAGGATGTCTATGCTGACAGAAGTCACAAATTGGATGCTTCATTTCTTGCCTTGAGCAATCAAAGCTCTCAATAGGGTTAGATTTAGAAAATAATTGAGTTACAGACTGGGGCTTTGCAAAATGTTCGTACTAGGAGGGTTGTGAATACATATTTTGCTTTGAACCGTGGTGTTTCCCTTTCTTGAAAGACTCATAGGAATGGGAATCATCTCGATGCCTATTTTCAGATTGAGCTTGGTTCTCCTTCCTCTTTTCATAAGCCTTTTAAGAGGCTTCAGTAGTAATGGCTCGATTAACAAGATTTTGGAAGTCCTCGATCTCTAAAGCAACAAAGAGAGGATGTATTTCATCACGGAAGCCATCCATGAACATTCGACATTCTCCTTCTCTGTGCGTATGATTTTAGCACCATACCTTGCATATTTGCAGAAGTCTTGAATATATTGCTCAACAGGTCTTTCTCCTTGTGTCAAGTGGAGGAACTTCTTACGCCTTTCAGCGATGTAGTGATCACTAATGTACTTCTTACAGAACTCTTTGAGAAAAAGGTCCCACGTAATCTTGTGTTCAGGGACAGTGAGAGTCACAGTATCCCACCAACTCTGGGCTTCTTTCGCGATCAAGGCCAAAGCACATTATAGCTTGTGCTCCTTAGGGCACTTCATCTGTTTAGTCAAGACTTTCAGGGTATTCTCCAGCCAGTATTCTATGACCTCGGGTTATCCTGGTCCTGGCTGGTGAATGTGTAAACTGGATATTGCTTGAGCTTATTGATGGGGCCTTGGATATTTGGAGGAGCCGATTGAGGGATTGGCTTATCTCTGATCGAAGTTATAAGTACTTTGAACATATCAGTTATGCTCTTAAGACACTCAATCTGAGCAAACTGTATCCCAGCCTCATAATTATGTACCAGGGGATTTTGTGGATTCATAGGCTCTTTTCTCCTAACATCCCCATCGTGTGTGGAGGAGTCAGCGATATGCTCATCCATTCGAGCTTGCTCAGAGTTAGACATCTATACATTAACATAAAGAGATCGGATCAGTCGGTAAGCCACAATATATAATAATGTAACTCCTAGGAGGCAAAGTAACACAATAATCAATATAGACAAGCATAGTTTTAGTCCAGAACTAACTAAACTCTAGCACTGATACCACAACTATAACACCCCCTTCTCGGTCTAGTAGAGAACCGAGTTATAAAGTATTATCAAAAACTTATTTGAAGATCGGAAGATGGAATCAGAGTTTAAAACTTGTTCGGAATATTTTATTAGTCATTCTCAGAGCTTATCAAACCTATTTATTACAAATCGTATTAGAATCGGGTTCAATTTTAACCTTTTGCAAATTTAAGGACTAAATTGTAAAAATTTACAAATTAGAGATCTTAACCTTAATTACTTATTAGCAATTCGCAATTAAGCCTATCAATTATTGACCAGTGAATTTTCGATACTATCGGAGGTCGTTTACCTAACCAATTTAGCCATTAACTTATTCGTGACCAATCTGTAAACTGTATAAAACTGATGTCTAAGTCTTTTAACCAAATTAACTAACACCGTATTAATACCCTAAGGGCCGTATCGATACGTTAAGAAAAAAATTATATTTCCATATTCGAAGAATGTCAAACCCGTACCGATACAATTAGGACTGTATCGATACCAGTTAACTTGCGTTGACCACATATCGATACGCTATATGACCGTATCGATACTATTTTTCAAACCAAATTCTAGTGAGCAATTTCTGTACCGATATGGCCAAACCGTATCGATATGCCCTGTTCCGTTGAGCTAATTTATGCCTGGCCGTATCGATACGCCATCACCCGTATCGGTACGCCCTGACCTATAATAACAGAAGTTTGCTGGTTTTTATTCGATTTACCCATCAAAACGTTATCCAAATTTTATCAGCAAGCTAATATACAGTAGCTCTAATAGCATGTCAAATTTTAAGGCGAATCGAATCCATTTACCTCCTTTTACCTTTTTGAGCCAATTGTTCATATTAACACCATTTTTAACCATACTAACATGTCATTTAGGGCTTTTAAACTTTATACAAAACATAGCTTTTATACACATAACCAAAATGTCCAATTCAACTGGTTTAACTACTTTGCCACCATTCTAGGAGTTCATAGGGATAAAACAGATTCATCTATGCTTGTGGTGACTGGCCAATCTTTCGGCTTTCTCCGATCGCAAACCAGTATGTTTCTTAACCTAAAATGTTTTGGAAGATGAATGCATTAGACTTACATAGTATAAGTAAGGTAGCCAATAACAATGAATGAGCATGATATGCCATTTAGCATGCTTCAATGACAATCATAATATCAAACATATGATTAAACTTGGCATGTTCATCATTCTTAACTAATAGCATGGTATTAACAATATCATATCATGAATGAGCAATATCATAATATCATGACAAAAGCAATATCAATAACCAATAATTCCCTTGGATTGATTCAATGGTATTTGGATACGCGAATTCCACCGCAACACCAATAATAACAATAACAATAATGATCGTGTCATATTCATCATCATCCCTCCGCCGCACCAATTGACCCATACAATACACATTCCTCCGCCGCACCATGGCCTAAGCCTAATACACGTACCAATGAGCTCATGAATTTCATGACATGCCAATTGTATCCAATACTTTGATCCCATGGTCCAATACACAATAGTTCAATACAATAGTTTCATAACAATAAGATCATAACAATAGTTCATTAATCTCATATCGATAGGTAGTGGCCATAGCATATATTAGTAATTTTCCATAACAATAAACATATCAATAATTCAATGCTTCCTACAATAACCATATCTATGCAATGGTTCAGAATTTAGTGCAATACTTACCACTTACTTACCAAACATAGCTACAATAACGTTTTATGCAAAAGCCTTCATTTCAATGGTTAGTAATATCAAATTCAATGTTCAATGATTCAAGTTGGGCACCTAGCCAACTCTTAAGACACCAACTACACTCACCTTAGCTACGAGGTTCTCAGATAACGGTTCCTTTGTTTCTAGTTTGCTTTGGGGAAGATGGACTAGCTTTCTGCAATTCTTGAGCTAGGAAGAACAATATAGACTATTAGAATCAATAGGACAATATCAATGCTTAGAATAGCCATTAACTATTAGACAAATTCATATCTTAGAATTTGAGTATCAAAAGCTTAGCTTGGAACTTTTAACTTGAAATTACTCATGGAATTTGACAATAGCTTTGGGGTTTCTACTTACCCGATCGATGGCTATGGAATGATGTTCTTGAATTAAAGGATGCTTAAGCTAAAAGGGTCCAAACAGAGAGGTGTATGCTTAGGAGGTCATGGTTGAAGACAATGGAGGTGTGTGCTTTAGGTAAGAGATGAAGTGGGTGTTAAGTGTCTAAAAGTACAATTTTATTCACCCTTTTTATTCATATTATTGCTAGACTTAGGCTCATATTAGTTGTATTATTAGCCATTCATGCATGTTTGCATTGTTTCCTTGGTGGACAAGCTTGATTTCATATTTTGCTTAATTTTGTGGAAAAAAGGGTGCTGCCGATAGTTGTTTTTGTGTGTGTACAGAATCACATGCCTAAACAAGGCTGGAACCAGTTGCCAGGGCAATGGATGAAGGAGATGCCAAGCTAGTTGCCAGGGCAATTGTCGATAAGTGATAAGATGATATGGCAGTCGAAATTGATGACTAGATAAGTCCAAGATGACGTGGAGCAAAGTTAAATCCCAAAGGAGTTTGATTTCCATGAAGAGGTTAAAGAGAAATTAAATCCCAAGAAGTTAGGAGAAGATCTAGAAGGAATTTAAATATAATAAAAATTATATTCTTTAAAAGTATTTAATTCCATCTTAACTTTCTCCTAAAAAAAAAGACTTTGACCTAGCCCCTATAAATTGAGGACCAAGCCATCAACTCCAAGGAGAGCAAGGGAGAGATTTCGACAAAGGCTTCAACCATTCTTCATCTTTTTCTTTCTTTTTCAATTAGGTTTATGTTAGGAATTCGTTGTTTTGAGTTTCTCTGGAACCTAGCCATGAACTAAATCTATTTGGCTAAGATTATTGTGTTTTGTGGTTCTGAGAAACAAATGGATTTTGTTTAGGTAATAAGAGTTTGCACTTTCAATTCAAGGTTTATTTATTCTTGATTTTTATTCTTGTTTGCGAGTGAATTGGGAGAAGATCTCATAACTTCATCTATTTATCTAATATCGGGAGAGTTAGATTCAAGAAACGAATGAGTATGGTCTTTATTCAATCTATTGATGGTGAAGATTAATCTGACTTAGGAATAAGTTAAGGAATTCAACGGCTAAGAGGAGCGCAAGATTGGTTGTTGTTCACCCTAGATTCACGCAGGAATGTATTGTCAAGGCATGCACAATTAGCTAGAGTTTCGACTTAGGGATAAGAAGAAACCATTGAAGAACGCTCCGCCGAACCTTGAAGTTGCTTCCCAGCCGTCTAATTAGTTGCCCAGCTAGTTGCCTAGGCAACCGTCGATTAGTTGCCAAGGCAACCCCGCTGCGCAAGTTGCCACGACAACTGAGTTGCCCTTGCACTCTTTTACCAAGACGATCCAATCGGCTATCACACCTCAACTCACGATAACCTGGCTTATTCTCTCTCATTTGATTACAACTTCTTTTACTTTATTGCTTTCTAGTTTAGTTGTTAGTTAAAACTCCTACAATCACCTACTTGTGTTTTTACTTTTTACAGTGCAAGAGATTGAATTTTTGAAGTGGCACCAATCCTTGTGGAGATGATATCTTTTATACTATAACTTGCAACGTGTACACTTGCACAATTGCGGAGTACTTATTACGCGCAACAAGTTTTTGACGCCGTTGTCGGGGATTGGCAATAACAACTTTGTTTTTATTTTCTTGAACTTTTATTTTTCTTGTTTAAGATTCAAAGGGTTAACAAACTTTGGTTTTGCATTGGTATATGACCAGGGCGAGACCGATTACACCAGATACCCCTTTGATCCAGAAATTGAAAGAACCTTGCAGAGACTCAGACAAAAGGTTAAGAGTAGAAATGGCTAATCAAGACGGAAATATGAATCAGGATGTTCCAGCAGGAAGATGAGTGATTCTTGCATGAAACAGAACTATTCGAGACTATCTTGAAGAAGATCTTGAAGGACTTAATCCAGGATTTGTCACTCCTGAAATTGAAGCTGACCACTTTGAGTTGAAACTGGTGATGTTCAATATGATCAACACAATTGGTCAATTTGGCGGCTCAGCAACTGAAGATGCACGACAACATCTTAAATCTTTCCTCGAGATTTGCAATTCATTTAAAATACAAGGAGTCACCCCGATATTTTACGACTAAGATTATTCCTCTATTCACTGAGGAATAGGGCAAAAGCATGGTTGAATAGTATTTCTGCCAGATCAATAGGATCTTGGACCGATCTTTGTTGCAATTTTCGTGCTCGATTTAATCCTACAAATTTGACTGATAAGCTTCGTAACGAAATTACTTCTTTTCGGTAGGCAGATGATGAATCCATGTACGAGGCTTGGGAGCGATATAGAGAACTTCTACACAAATGCCCCCTACACGGATTCCCAGTGTGGACACAAGTAACAATATTTTAAAACGCTGTGAATACACCACAAGGATGATGCTAGATGCCTCGGCAAATGGCATACTCCTAGATAAGTCGCTGGAGGAAGCAATGCAAATTCTAAATAGGCTTGCCAAGAATGATTATCAGTTCCCATCTGCTAGAAGAGGAGTTAGACACCAAGCTACAATACATGAACTTGGATCATCAGATTCAATTTCGGCACAATTGGCCACTCTAACCAAGATGGTCCAGAACATGCAGAAACCAAACAACACACAGGAGGTCAAGGTAATAGATTCCTTTTGTGAGTTATGTGGTGGTAACCATGATTCTTCTGAATGTATGTAGAATCCGGAATCCAGCTTTTATGTGGGGAATTACAACTGGAACAACAATGTGATGTCTAATACATACAATCCAGCTTGGAAGAAGCACCCAAATTTTTCATGGAGTAATCCCAACAATGCTCTAAACCAGAACAATCAGAATGCACAAGAATTAGGATTCCAGCAGAATATGCCACGGCAACAGTTGCCGCAACAACAACCGACAACATCTAGTTCTTTGGAAAATTCTCTCAATGCTTTTATATTGAAAACTGAATCTTATATGGCTGAGAATAGTAACTTCGTAAAAAGAACTGATGCTTTTATTAACAAGACCGAGATAAGATTGCAAAACCAAGAGGCGACAATCAAATCATTGGAAAATCAAGTCAGACAATTTGCTCAAAACCTAAATACTAGACCACAAGGAGGTTTACCTAGCGATATTGAAGTCGCAAGAGGAACTGGCCATGAGCAATATAAGGCGATCACCACTAGAAGTGGCCAACAACTTAAAGAGGCTCAAGCTCGTTCATCAAACAAAACTCCACAAAAAGAACAAAACGAACTCAGCGGCAAAGCCTCAGATGCTAAACCAGGAATTGCCGCGGCAACCAGCGATAAGCATGCCTCGGCAACCAGCGATAAGGATACCGCGGCAACTAATGATAGGCATGCCACGGAAACCCCAGTTGACAATGCCTCGGCAACTCTAGTTGCCCCAACAATGCCATTAATCAGGTTCCAGACCAATGAAAGGATCGAATATATATCTGACTTCCACCACCATTCTCACAAAGGTTGAAGCGACAAAAGCAAGAATATCAATTCAAGAAGTTTCTTGATATCATAAAGCAAGTCCACATCAATTTGTCGTTGGTTGAGGCAATTGAACAAATGTCAAACTATGCCAAGTTTCTTAAAGACATTGTGTCCAAGAGAACAAGGTTAGGAGAGTTTGAAACAGTTGCCGCAACAGAGGGATGCATGGCCATGTTGCACAATCGCATGCCACCCAAGTTGAAGGATCCCAGAAGTTTCACAATGCCTTGATCCATCAGAAACCACTATGTCAGGAAAACATTATGTGACCTTGGAGCAAGCATAAACTTGATGCCTAAATCGGTTTTCCAGAAACTAGGAATCGGGAGGCAAGACCTACAACAGTTATGCTACAGCTAGCCGACAGATCCTATGTGCATCTAGAGGGAAAAAATGAAGAGATAATGGTAAAAGTTGATAAACTTATTTTCCCACTGACTTTATTGTTTTGGATTGTGAAGCAGATGAACATGCACCTATCATTCTTGGGAGACCCTTCCTAGCGACAGGGAGAACCTTGATCGATGTTGAAAAGGGAGAACACACAATGAGGGTGAATGACCAGCAAGTTAAACTAAATGTGTTCCAAACACTAAGGCATGCAGATGATCTGGAAGAATGCCAACTTCTTCATGCCACGGCAGAGTTTAAATTCGACGGGGAATTTAGTTGACTTAGCAACTACATTGTTGATTTGGAGAAACCTAAGGAGTATGAAGAACCGATTGATGAAGAACAACAAGAAGAGGCAAATTGGTTAGTCAATCGACTAGGTACATACTTTGAACCACTGGATTACTCAAGTAAGGAAGGTAAACTCGAAAAGCCCTCAATTGAACAACCATCGATTCTTGAGTTGAAAGAGTTGTCAGGGCAACTAAAATATGCTTACTTGGGAACCGATAATATATTACCTGTAATTATTTCCTCTAAGTTACAGCCTGAGCAGGAAAAGAAGCTGATCAACATGTTGATGCTTCACAAGAAGGCGATAGGATGGACAATTGCCGACTTGAAGGGAATTAGCCCGACAGTGTGCATGCATAAGATTTTGTTGGAAGATGATCACAAACCTTCGATTGAGGCCCAGAGGAGACTGAATCATGCCATGAAAGGGGTTGTAATGAAAGAAATCATCAAGTGGCTTGACGCCGACATCATATAACCTATCTTTGATAGTACATGGGTAAGTCCGGTACAATGTGTACCAAAAAAGAGAGGTATAATGGTGGTAAGTAATGAAAGCAATGAACTCATTCCAACTAGGATTGTGACCGGTTGGGGGGTTTGTATGGATTATCAAAAGCTAAACAAAGACACTAGGAAAGATCACTTCCCATTACCCTTTACTGATCAAATGCTTGACCGTCTTGCAGGTAAACCCTTTTATTATTTTCTTGATGGTTATTCAGGTTACAATCAAATTACCATAGCACCAGAAGATCAAGAAAAGACAACCTTCACATGCCCATACGGTACTTATGCTTTCCGAAGGATGCAGTTCGGATTGTGTAATGCCCCGGCAACCTTCCAAAGATGCATGATGGCACTTTTTCAGACATGGTCAAAGAATTCCTTGAGATCTTCATGGATGATCTTTCCAATTTTGGTAATGACTTCGATAGTTGCCTCAGCAATTTAGAGAAGGTGTTGGCAAGATGTGAAGAAACCGATTTAGTCCTTCATTGGGAGAAGTGCCATTTTATGGTAGATGAAGGAATAGTGATCGGCCACAAGATTTCATCCAAGGGAATTGAAGTAGACAAAGCCAAGGTGGACGTGATCGAGAGATTACCCCCACCAAGTTTGGTTAAAGGAATCTGAAGCTTTCTTGGACATGCAGGTTTTTACAGGAGGTTTATTCATAATTTTTCTAAAATTACTAAACCCTTGTGCAATTTGCTTGAACAAGATAAAGTCTTCAATTTTGATGATTATGGCGCCCAAGCATTCAAAACCCTAAAGGAAAAACTTGCCTCGACACCCATTGTCGTTCCACCCGATTGGACGCTACCTTTTGAGCTCATGTGTGATGCAAGTGATTTCGTGGTAGGAGCAATCCTAGGCCAATGCACAGGTAAGACCTTTCATGTGATATACTACGCTAGTAAAACTCTTAATAGTGCTCAAGTGAATTACACAACAACAGATAAAGAGTTACTAGCCGTGGTTTTCGCATTTGACAAGTTCTAATCCTTTTTGATTGGTACAAAGGTAATTGTTGATACGGACCATTCGGCAATTAAGTATCTATTTGCTAAAAGGAATGCCAAACCTCATTTGATTCGTTGGATATTGCTTTTACAAGAGTTTGACATTGAAATTAAGGACAAGAAAGGAATAAAAAATCAAGTGGCAGATCAGTTATCACACTTAGAACACAATAGGGAGGAGGACGCAGATTTAGAGATATGCGATGCATTCTCGGATGAGCAACTGTTAGTTGCCTTGGCAACCATGGAAGCAGTTGCCACGGAAACCCTTGACGCGCACGCCTTGGCAACTCCTGACGCGTATGCCTCGGGAACCACTGATGCGCATGCCTCGACAACTCTAGACGTGCTCGCCTCGGCAACCATGGAAGCAGTTGCCACGACAACACATGCCTCGGTAATACCCTGGTACACAGATTTAGTTAATTTCCTTGTTTGTGGTATTTTACCTTATGGCCTTACTCACCAAGGAAGAAGCGGTTCCGCCATGATGCTAAGCATTATTTCTGGGACGAGCCTCTTTTGTTTAAACAATGTGCGGATCAGGTTATACGCTGATGTGTCCCTGAAGAGGAGTATCATAATGTACTCCAGCAATGCCATTCTTCACCCTATGGAGGATATTTTGGAGGAACACGTACTGTGACCAAAGTTTTGCAATCCGGTTTGTATTGGCCAAAACTGTACAAAGATGCCCAAGAGTTTTACAAGCAATGTGATTGTTGCCAGAGGACGGGCAATATCTCTAGACGACATGAGATGCCGCTCCAAAACATCCTCGAGGTGGAATTATTCGATGTATAGGGGATCGACTTTATGGGACTTTTCCCATCTTCATTCGGCAACCTCTATATTCTACTTGCCGTCGACTACGTGTCTAAATGGGTTGAGGCAGCTGCAGTTCCCACAAATGATTCCAAGACCGTGCAACGATTCTTGTAGAAAAATATATTTACACGGTTTGGGATGCCGAGAGCAATTATTAGTGATGAAGGCAAGCACTTTGACAACAGACTCATCGCCAAGATGTTACAACGCTTTGGTGTATCACAGAAAATTGCCACGACATATCACCCATAAACCAATGGGCAAGCAAAAATTTCCAACCGAGAATTGAAGAGTATACTCGAGAAAGTTGTAAATCCCTCTAGGAAGGATTGGTCAATAAGACTAGATGATGCACTTTAGGCATATCGCAAGGCATTCAAAACACCCTTAGGTATGTCACCCTTCTGACTTGTCTATGGCAAAACATGCCATCTACCGGTGGAAATCGAACACAAGGCAATATTGGGCAATCAAAGCCGTGAATATGGATTGGGAAAGTGCCAGGCAAAAGCGTTTGTTGGACCTCAACGAGATAGAAAAAATCTGTGCACTCGCCTATAACAATGCACGAATCTACAAAGAGAAAACAAAGCAATGGCATGACAAGAAACTATTGCCACGACAATTCACGCCAGGGCAACTAGTTCTCTTATTCAATTCTCGGCTGAAACTTTTCCTGAGAAAATTGAAATCAAGATGGTCGGGACCATTTGAAGTTGTCAAACCGTTCTCCCATGGTGCAGTGATAATCAAGTCCATCACTGACGAACATGAATTCAACGTTAACGGACAAATATTGAAGCACTACAATAGTGCCCATGTGGAACGTAACAAAGAAGTGGTCACCTTAGGAGATGCATGAACATGCTCTCCTTTTGATATTTTCTTTTTATTTTTTGAACTATTTAATTTATTTATTTATTTTTATTTCTTAATTTCGGTTATTTCTCTTTTTAGAATATATTTATTTATTTTCTTTAAGATTAAGACTACATCTTTCTTTCATATTTATCTAATTGTTTTTAAATTTCAAGTTTAAGAATTTCTTTGCACATCATTATTTATTTTCTTTTATTAGTTTATCTTTAATTTTAATCCTTATGTTTTTTTGAATTATAGGAAAAGAGTTCAAGATAAAGAGGAATTTGATTCAAGAAGGAAACTTCCTCAACAAGGAAATTAATGGGCTAAATCTAAGGCTTATATTAAGCCTCCAATTTACCCTAAATAAACCCTACATAGCCGACCAAACCCTTCTCCTTCCCCAAATACCCTAGCCGTCCCCTTCCCCCAATCAAAACCCTTGTTTTCTTTTCTTCCAATTAATCCCACCCACCATATTTACTACCTATCTTTTCCATTTAACCCATCACCCTTAACTTCCAAGAAACCTATTCTTACTTTTCATCTTGCAACTCTTTAGTTTCTTTTTCTTTCTTTTCTTTGTTTCTACCAAACTCACAACCAAGATCATCCATGGCATCCAAAATCGAATTTTTGGTTCATCCAAGTTCCTCCAAATAACCAAGATAAAAGAAGTTTGCTACACCGATGGTTCAAGAAAGATTTCACTCCAAGTTTGAAAGCCAGAAGATTTGTGAAGAACAAGGCTTCGAATACTCCAACCCTCATCAAGATTTCGGCCTTGAACCATTCATATTCTAAAGGATTGCACATCAAAAGTGGCAAATCTTTTGCCATCAATTGGAATCGGATAACATCTCATGGGTAAGAGAATTCTATGCTCACTCACCTAACCCGGATAATCCTTATGTTTTTGTTCGTGACAAGGCTATACTCATAAGCCCCGAAAACATCAACACCTTTTACGGGCTCTACGTTGAGAATGACGAGCATCAAGCCTTTGTTGATCAACTCACGCCCAAGCAACTCGACAAGGTGCTTCAAGAACTCACTCTACCGGGAACTCATTGGAACGACGGTAAATACAAGGGCATGGTAAATCACCTTTAGCTTAAACCCGAGGCAAAATTATGGAATAAGTTTGTTAAAACTTCTTTAATGCCCACAACACACAATACCACTGTTGATACTCCTCGTCTTTTCCTCATACATTCTATCTTGCATAATCGCATCATTAACATTGGAAAAATTATTTGTGATGAGATTTTTGTATGTAGCATAAAAGACAAGGGTTCTCTTTTCTTCCCTTGCCTAATTTTCAATCTTTGCAAGGAGATGCATGTCCCAAGTGAGTCCACTAATGAAAAGGCCCTACCAAAGTCCAGTTGGAATCGAGCACAAATTCAAAAGCTAATGGGAGAGGCACCGGTAAAATCCCCAACGCCTTTAATTATTGTGGTAACTCCTAATGCCCAAGCAACTGATGCCCGGGCAACTCAGACAGTAACCCCGTGACAACTTGAAGCACTCTTACAACCGTTGGCGAACCACATTAGGCAAATTGAAGACCGGAAACTAATGTTCATGCGGTACATGAAGGATCACAACAATGCCTTCACCCAAGTCATCCTGGAAAAGTACTCGGATAGCCGCGTGCCGTTCCCCATCTTTCCTGTCGAAATCCTTGCTACGACAACCAATGAAGCAATTGCCACGGAAACCGTAACATATGATGCCGTAGCAACCTACATTGCGCATGCCCAAGCAGTTGCCCTGGCAACCAACACTGAAGATGCCGCGACAACCAAAGCTAAAGACGCCACGACAACCACATAAAAAGCCAAAGGTAAAGCGCCTATGCCTTTAGTTGGAACAAGAATTGCCTAGATTTGATGAATATCCAATGATGACTTTGCCAATGTACTTAATTGATAGAACTTTTTATTCTTGGATAAACGTGGAAACACTTAGAATCTTACTATGATGCTAAACTTGATGAAACACTATTGTGGCTTGATTGATTTAAGAAATTCTAGTGAACTTAGGTTGATAGATAAAAAAATTGGGGGATTAGAATAAAAATTGGATGAATGTTAGAGGTTCCCGAAATTGGCTCTAGTATGTGCTAAAAAATTGATCGCTAGAGGTGCCCAAAATTGGCTGTAGTATGTGTTAAAAATTGATTGCTAGAGGTGCCCGAAACTGACTCTAGTCGAATAAATTAATTAACTTAAGAAAACTAAAAACAAAATACTAGAGGTGCCCGAAACTAGCTCTAGTTAAAACATGTTAAAAGAACCCAAGAATGTAATTTTAAAACCTCTTGTTTGCATAGAATCTGAAAAATCAACTGGCACACAACTCCGCACACACTCACAAGCATTATAGTTTGATTCCAAGTAACCCCTAAGTTTTCCGAAAAAGGAAAAGCCAATCATACTTTGTGCCACGGCTCTGAGAATTGAAATCAAGTTCAAATCTAAGTTTGTGAAAATTAAAGTCTTGGCGGGCAATTATTAGTTTTCATTGCTTGAGGACAAGCAATAGTTCGAGTTTGGGGGTGTGTTAAGTGTCTAAAAGTACTATTTTATTCACCCTTTTTATTCATATTATTGCTAGACTTAGGCTCATATTAGTTGCATTATTAGCCATTCATGCATGTTTGCATTGTTTCCTTGGTGGACAAGCTTGATTTCATATTTTGCTTAATTTTTGGAAAAGGGTGCTGCCGATAGTTGTTTTTGTGTGTGTGCAGAATCACTTGCCTAAACAAGGTTGGAACCAGTTGCCAGGGCAATGCATGAAGGAGATGCCGAACTAGTTTCCAGAGTAATTGTCGTTAAGGGATAAGATGATATGGCAGTCGAAATTGATGACTAGATAAGCCCAAGATGATGTGGAGCAAAGTTAAATCCCAAAGGAGTTTGATTTCCATGAAGAGGTTCAAGAGAAATTAAATCCCAAGAAGATAGAAGAAGATCTAGAAGGAATTTAAATATAATAAAGAATTATATTTTTTAAAAGTATTTAATTCCAACTTAACTTCCTCCTCAAAAAAAGACTTTGACCTAGCCCTATAAATTGAGGACCAAGCCGTCAACTCCAAGGAGAGCAAGGGAGAGATTTCGACAAAGGCTTCAACCATTCTTCATCTTTTTCTTTCTTGTTCAATTAGGTTTATGTTAGGAATTCTTTGTTTTGAGTTTCTTTGGAACCTAGCCATGAACTAAATCTATTTCGCTAAGGTTATTGTGTTTTGCGGTTGTGAGAAACAATTGGATTTTGCTTAGGTAATAAGAGTTTGCACTTTCAATTCAAGGTTTACTCATTCTTGGTTTTTATTCTTGTTTGCGAGTGAATTGGGAGAGGATCTCGTAACTTCATCTATTTATATAATATCGGGAGAGTTAGATTCAAAAAACCAATGAGTATGGTCTTTATTCAATCAATTGATGGTGAAGATTAATCTGGCTTAGGAATAAGTTAAGGATTTCAACAGCTAAGAGGAGCATAAGATTGGTTGTTGTTCGCCCTTGATTCATGCAGGGATGTATTGTCAAGGCATGCACAATTAGCTAGAGTTTTGACTTAGGGATAAGAAGAAGCCATTGAAGAACGCTCCGCCGAACCTTGAAGTTGCTTCCCAGCCGCCCAATTAGTTGCCAAGGCAACCCCACTGCGCAAGTTGCCACGACAACTGAGTTGCCCTTGCACTCTTTTACCAAGATGATCCAATCGGCTATCACACCTCAACTAACGATAACCTGGCCTATTCTCTCTCATTTGATTACATCTTCTTTTACATTATTGCTTTCTAGTTTAGTTGTTAGTTAAAACTCCTACAATCACCTACTTGTGTTTTTACTTTTTATAGTGCAAGAGATTGAATTCTTGAAGTGGCACCAATCCTTGTGGAGACGATATCTTTTATACTATAACTTGCGACGTGTACACTTGCACAATTGCGAAGCACTTATTATGCGCAACAGTGAGCAAAATATGGAATTGGTCCTGGTGAAGGCAAAGCAAAGATGAGGGTTTTCTTCAATTCAATTTAAAGAAATTTAAGGCTCTAATCGTTTTCCCACCTATTCATGAGCCAATAAAATGTTTACCCTAAGCAAAGGGTTTTCTTAAATTATAATTTCTATCAACTCATGCCTTTTTATCATCTCAAGGTAATTGATGGCTATCCATCTCATCTTTTGAGGTAATTCACGTAGGGGAAACAAGCTAAATGGTGAATCATCAACCTAACCCTCTTTTCTTCGAATTTAATATTCAAAATAGACTTCTGCAGGTATCTGTATCGATACACGTGGAACTGTGTCCATACGGCTAAGCCAAATCCTAGAGAGTTAGTTAAAACCATTAGACTGTACCGATACGGTACCTACCCTATCGATACCCTGAATTCATTCTCAGTATTTTAGGCATTTTCATAGGGTCCTTAGTTAGGGGCTGGACTTAATCAACGTCCCACATCAATGAAAGGTTCATAAATTTAATATCGGTGTAATATTTAGGCTTTTCGGTGCAGGATTTCTGATTGCTGGAACCCAATTTTGTCTAGACCGGTTTTTGGGATGTTATAGCAGGTGTAGGGGAAACTCCTCTGGTGTATCTGGTAGGATTTTGTGGAAGATGGATCACTCAGTAGTAGCCTTAGTTTGGACATATTGAACGTATGGTTCCATAAAACTGTTGACAACTTTCTGAATGATACGACGGAGTTCCTGAGCAAGAGTAGTAATTAGTTCACCAGGCACTTCGTATCCTTTCATTTCCTAAACTTGAGAGGGAAACCATTCAGTAATGCGTTCAATAATCTAGTCCTCTCCCCATTTGTTTATCCTCACTTTTTGGCATAGGGCTGTAATCAGATTGGGGAAAGGTAGATCCTTGTAAATTTGTACTGATGTTTCCCTCGCGATGATGACCTCATGGATAAGTTCAAATGGATCCACATTTCAGTTGTTGAGTATGGAGTGGAGGAGAAACAACCGTCAGCAAGAAATGGTAGACCTGTTTCTCGTCTGGCAAATGCAGTTGTTGATAAAAATGTATCCAAAACTTGGAATTCGGGTTGAGCTGTGCCTAGCCTACAATTCTGTCATAGTACTCGTCATGGACCCATGTAATCCCCAAAATGCACAAGTCATGCAGTAGTTGTGTGTATGTCTCGGCCGTCGCAGCAGCCACAATGTAACACCTAAAAAACTGGTCTAGTTAGAATTGGGTTCTGGCGATTGGAAACCCTACTCCGTAAAGGTCCAAATATTGTATTGATTTTGGCCGTGAAGTCAATTACATTGACATTGGACTCTAATTGAGTCGATTTATCATTTAGGGACCTTATTGAATCTATTGAAAGTTAATTAGTGACTAAATTGTGGAAATTAGAAGTTTGGGGGAAAAAGTATATAGTATATCGAGTTGAGGGACTAACCTTGTGATTAGCCCTTCCTCAATTATAATCACACATATGTGGGTGATCAGAAATAGCTTCCTTCACCTTAAGGAAACCTTAAGGCTTTAGGAAATATTAGATTGAAAGGAAAGAAAGAATTAGAACCCTACCCGATTGAGAAAGAAGCCAGCACCTCTCTTGTTTCATCATAATATTTCCTAAAGCCTTAAGGTTGTGTTTCTTCGATCGGGTGCTAGCTTTGGTAAGCTATTGATAAGGACATTGGAAATACAGTGAATTGGTAAGCTATAGTTTTGATTATTGAGCACCGATATTGTCATTGTTATTGAACATCGCCATTGATTTTGCAACTGTTATTGTCATTGAGTTGTGGAAGTATAGAATATTGGTCATGGAACATAGCCATTGTTACTATTATAGTTGTTGTCATTGAGGATTGATATTGACATAGTTATTGTTATCGAAACATTGGAAGTAAGCATAGCCCATTGGCATCGTCATTGGGATCATTAAACATTGCTATCATTATTGTTATTGCTATTGAATATTGATATTGAAACATTGCCTATTGATAAGAACATTGGAAATATCGAACATTGTTATTGCTATTGAACATTGATTATTGATATTGTCACTGACCTTGGATTTGAAGGACATTAGATACAATTGGCATGTCATAGAATTCATGAGCTCAGTATACGGATGGACTACGGTCCTTGTGCTACGACCTATATTGTGGTGAGGCGGGGGGATGTTTGTGTTATTGGTCATTTTGGCAAGGCAAAAGGACTAGACCATTTATTGATTTGGTGAGGAGTAGGAATTCGCGTATCCACTATCCTGAATCGATCCAAGGATTTCTATTGAAATATGATGTTATTGCTATTGAACATGATCATTGCATTGTTATCAATAATTCATTGCATTGCTATTGCTAATACATGATTTGGAATGCATTTCATTGTTATCGTTATTGTCCGTGACTACCTCAATTGGCAATGTATGCCTAATGTATTTCATTTCAAGTTAAGGTGTTTAGTATTCTGCCTATGCCAAAGTGAAGGGATGTTTTGTGGCTATTTTGCAGGTTTGGCATAGTATTTGGTGCAAGAAAGCAACAGAGTTAGGATTGCCAAGGAGAATGCCAAGTGTTGTTGGCATAGAAGGACCATATAGTGCCAAGAACTCATTGGCAGAGAAGTGAACTTGATGCCACACCAAGAGGCTGTTGAACCCCGAAAAAATAGGATAAGATCAAGCTCCTAAAAGATCGCTAATGGATTAATCTCTGAAAAATAGCAGATAAGGTAAAGCCAAGCTATGTTGGCAAAGTCATGCCAAGATTGTGTGCCAAGGAAACATCGACATGATGACGTTAGCCCTAGCTTGATAAGCTATCACACCGATCGGATAAGACTCTATTTCTTATCCTCGGAGCATTTGAAATTTAAATGAAGAAGCTATCCTAATCCTTTCCCTTGCACGTCTATATAAACTCCAAACAATCAAGAATTTGGGGGATGAATCGTGAAGGCTTAGAGTGATCGGAGTGAGGTGTGGAATGCTTGATGAGTGATGGTTGGCTGCACCAAGAAAGGTGGTTCAACCACTTAGCCAAGAGCTTGAATTTGAAGGCTACATCGAGAGACCCCTCGTGCCTATTCTCTTGGTTATATGTTGTTTTACTTTTGTTTTTATGATGATATATTTGAAAATGGTTATGGTTTTGTTGGTTAAATCCCTCACCATGAACTAATTTCATAGTTGGTGGGGGATGTTTGGTTTAAAAGTTGATTTTATGCTTTAGTTTATTTAATAATAAATCTGTTTCGACAAATTTTTTCTATTTGGCATACTCGAATTTTTCCTAAATACTTTGCCAAGTGAGAGCTGGCACTGTTGGCCTATTGCTCCTCAATATCTTAACAGACTTGGGGTGGCAACGATTGAGTTGTTAAATACTAAGGAGAGAAGCTTCGAGAGAAGTCATTCAAGTAGATGAACTTACTTCGGGAGTGATATCTACCCCTTAGGAGTATGATTGGTTCTTAATCAAATCAGTTTATTTAAAAACATGCACTATACAGATATAGGGGTTTTTATATGATCAACTTAGGGCAATGACCATCGAGAGAGGCTTTGCTAATTTTGAATCTCCTCGGCAAACAATGCCAAGATAGGTTGACATTAAAGGCTGACACGACATGAAAAGCATAGAAACCTGACATTGCTTGCCAACGCTCATTACTCATTAAAAGACCTTCCTTGCCAACATTTTACTTTTATTTCTTTTATTTTTGAGTATTCCCAAAACAATCTTCAAAACAAACATCTTTTCTTCCAAGGCATGTAACAATCAAACAATTGAATTCCAAGTCAATCTCTGTGGGATTGATACTCAGCTTAACTTCTATATTACTTGCAGACCGTGTATACTTGCACGTAAAAGACTCATCTTGGCATTGCTTTATTACTTTTCCAATACATATCTTCTGCCCTTTTGCCAGCATTCACTTAGAGAGTCTACAAGTTTTTGCTGCCGTTGCTGGGCATTGCAACGAAGTTGATTGTTTTTAAGTTTTTACTTGTCTTTATTTTACTTTACTTTTGTTTCTACTCGATGTATGACCAGAAGCCACCCTATGGTGGACGAGTGGCCATACGATCCGAAAATTGAGAGAACCTTGAGGAGGTTAAACAAAAGATTTTGAGAGATGAATAATCAAGGTAACCAAGGGAATGGTGTGGTGAACAATGAAGGCAATCCATGTAACAATAAGATGCCACCACCACATGTTGTCCCACTTGTCGATGAAGAGAGTCCTATTAAAGAGCATTCGGCACCAACCATTGACAATTTAATGCCAGGAATCGTTGGCACAAAGGTAAATGAACCAAATTTTGAACTTAAGCCGGTAATTATTCAAACTCTTTTGAATGTAGGCCAATTTGATAGAGCACTTACTGGAGATCCGAGGTAACATCTTAAGTAGTTCATGGAGATTTGCCAATTATTTCAACAAACTGGAGTATCTGGAGACACTGTGAAGTTGAGGTTATTCACTTTTTCCTTGTGAGATAGAGCCAAGGCTTGGCTCAATTCCTTGCCATTTGGTTCAATCACTTCATGGGCAGACCTATGCCAGAAGTTCTTGACACGATTTCAGTCACCAACACTCACTGCCAAGCTACAGGGTGAGATTATTACATTCAAGTAGGTTGATGATGAAACTCTATATGATGCCTGGGAGAAATTTAAAGATCTGTTGAGAAAGTGTCCTATGCACGGATTCCCCAATTGGACCCAAATTCAAACCTTCTGCAACATATTGAATGCACAAACGAAGACTGTTGTTGATTCGTTTGCGACTGGAACATTGCTTGACAAGAGGTATTCGAAGGATGTTGACATTCTAAAAAGGATTTCGATTAAAAATTTTGAATATCCTATTGCCAGACTTGAGATCGGAACCAAAACCAGTGGGAAATTTTAGGTTGATGAACTAACATCCATTCATGCTGAGATTTCTAGCCTCACCAGCATGGTGAAAACATTGCAAAAGTAGAAAGAGTCCCAAGAATTTAAAGAATTAGATCTATTATGTACAATTTACGGAGAGAACCGTTATGTGGAAGAATGCCCTGCCAACCCTGAGTCGATAAATTTTGTTGGCAATATTAATCGTTACTATAATCCTAAGTCCAACACTTATAATGTAGGTTGGAGACAACACCCTAACTTAGCTTGGGGAAATCAAAGAGGTAGCCAACACTTTGTACAGCTCCATAATGCCAGAGGTAGAATAACAATGCCATGCCAGCATTTTGTCAAAATGCTGCACCATAGAGAACTCAAAATAATTACCAGCATGGGTAGAGATTCCCCAACGATTACATGGAAAAGAATGATGTCACAGTTCAGAGCTTGACAGCAATAGTGAGAAACTTGGAAATTCAAATTGGACAACTTGCCAATGCATTAAACAATCGACCCTAAGGAGCCTTGCCAAGTGACACTGAAGATGCTCGGGACAAAGACAATAAGCAATGCAAGGCCATAACCCTTTGAAGTGGTTAGCAGTGCGAGGCAAAGATGGCTGCTAAGCATCCAGTTAACTGTCAAAGTGAAAAGCAGTACCGACAGACAAGCCCAAAGAAGTAGAGAAATAGGAAACTAAAACAGATGATGCCAGTGTTAACGCTAGTACCAGTGCCAGAACGAATACCAACAATGATTGCAAACATGATACCAACATTGATGACAAACAGACTGAGGCCAAATAGCATACTGATGCCAAAATAGGTGCCAGCACTGCCTCGGCAAAGCCGGCAGCGCCAACATATAGTTATCCACCACCACCATTTCTAGCTAGACTTCAAAAGCACAAACAGGACCAACAATTTAAGCACTTCTTGGAAGTTCTTAAGCAGTTGCAAATTAACATTCCATTGGTAGAAGCCCTTAAGCAAATGCCTAATCATGTAAAATTCATGAATGACATTCTTTCCTAAAAGAGAAAGTTAGGAGACTTTGAAATTGTCACTCTTACCGAGGGATGCAGTGCCATGATCCTCAACTGATTGCCACCAAAGCTGAAAGATCCGGGAAGTTTCACTATTCCTTACACAATTGGCAACAAATTTATGGGCAAGGCATTGTGTGACTTGGGAGCCAACATCAACTTGATGCCAATGTCAGTTTTCAGGAAGCTTGACATAAAAGCAAGACCTACCACCGTGACACTCCATATGGCAGACTGATCATATGTGCATCCCAAGGGTAAGATTGAGGATGTGTTGGTGAAGGTAGATAAATTTATCTTTCCAGCTGATTTTATCATTTTGGATTATGAGGCAGATGTTAATGTTCCAATTATTTTAGGTAGGCCCATTCCTTGCCACGTGTAAGGCTCTTATTGATGTTCATAAAGGGGAACTAGCAATGCGTATGAATGACCAACATGTTACTTTTAATGTGTTTTAAGCTTTGAAATGTGCAAATGAACCTGATGAATGTCAAGCCGAGGAGATGATGGAGTCCATTTATACTGTGGACATGACACAGTTATGTCAAGATACAGAATTTGATGCCAGCATGCTTGATGGCATGGCTGAAGTATTTGAGGAACCTAAGGAATCAACCTTGGAGGCTGAAGATGTAAGTTATTTTGAGACTCTACAGTTGGTCGACAGAGAGATAAAAGAACCTTAACCATCGATTGAGGAACCACCAGAGCTAGAGCTTAAGCCACTCCTAAATCACTTGAAGTATGCTTATTTAGGTAAAAACTCAACTCTGCCAGTGATCATTGCCACTTATCTCACTAATGATCAGGAGGAGAGATTGTTGGCAATATTAAGAAATTATAAGCAAGCGTTGGGTTAGACCTTGGCAGGCATATGAGGTATTAGCCCAATCATTTGCATGCACAAGATCATTTTAGAGGAGTACCATGGTAGGACCATCGAGGGCTAAAGAAGACTAAACCTGAGTATGAAAGAGGTAGTAAAAAGGAGATCATAAAATGACTTGATGCCATGATCATTTATCCCATTTCCGATAGATCATGGGTTAGCCTGGTGCAATGCGTGCCAAAGAAAGGTGCATGAACGTGGTACAAAACAGTGAAGCTGAAATGATTCCCTCTAAGACCATCACCAGATGGAGAGTGTGCATGGATTATTGAAGGTTGAATAAGGCTACAAGGAAGGACCACTTCCCATTGCCTTTCATCGACCATATATTAGACAGATTGGCAGGTAAAGCTTTCTATTGTTTCTTAGATGGTTATTCGGGTTATAATCAGATTGCCATTGCCCCTGATGATCAAGAGAAGACCATATTCACGTGCCCTTATAGGACATTTGCTTTTAGAAGGATGCAATTTAGCCTATGTGATGCGCTGACAATATTTCAATGTTGCATGATGTCCATTTTTTTATATGATCGAGCACAACATGGAAGTATTCATGGATGATTTCTCAGTGTTTGGTAAAACATTTGAGGAGTGCATTCATAGCTTGGAGCAAGTCTTAAAGAGATGCATTGAGACGAACCTAGTGTTAAACTGGGAGAAATGCCACTTCATGGTGAAGGAGGGCATTGTTCTCGGTACAAGGTAACTAAGAGAGGACTAGAAGTTGGTCAAGCCAAAGTGGAGGTAATCAAGTAAATGCCGCCTCCAATGAGTGTTAAAGGTATAAGGAGATTTTTACGTCATGCCGTTTTTTATCGGTGGTTTATTAAATATTTTTCAAAAATTGCTAAACCTTTATGCTTGTTGTTGGAACATAATGCCACTTTTGCATTTGATGATTCTTGTTTGAGAGCATTTCAAGAAATTAAAAAGAAATTGAGTAATGCCCCTATGGTCATAGCACCGAATTGGAATGAGCCCTTTGAGCTCATGTGCGATGCAGTGACTATGCCATTGTAGCAGTTTTGGGACAGCTGCATGGCAAGGTTTTCCATTCCATATACTATGCGAGCAAAACCTTGAATGAAGCACAACTTTATTACTCTACAACCGAGAAAGAATTTCTTGCGGTTGTATTTGCTCTTGGTAAATTTAGATCTTATTTAATTGGTAACAAGGTTGTGATTTATACAGATCATTCGGCATTAAAGTATCCCTTGGTAAAGAAGGATGCCAAGCCCAGATTAATCGATGGACGCTCTTACTTCAAGAATTTAACCTAGAGATTAGAAACACGAAAGACAGCGAAAACTTAGTAGCTGACCACCTTTCACGTTTAGAGCATCACATTGAAGATGGTAAGACTAAAGTTATTAGAGATGAATTTCCTGACGAATACTTTGCTGGAATGAAGAATGTTGTCAAGGTGCTGTAATCTAGATTCTTTTTATTGAGTCTATATCAGGATTCCTATGAGTATGCCAAGGCATGTGACCGATGCCAACGAACAGGAGACATCTCCGATCGACACCAACTACCACTTTAAAATATTATACTTGTGGATTTATTTGATGTATGGGCGATAAACTTTATGGGTCATTTTCCTCCATCATTCAGTAATGTATATATTCTTGTGACTGTTGACTATGTATCTAAATGGGTAGAGGCTGTTGCCCTGCCAACAAATGATTCCAAGGCCGTTGCCATGTTCTTACACAAACATATTTTTACTAGATTTGGCTCTCCTAGAGCAATTATTCATGATGAGGGCACCCATATGAAATGCAATCTAATATCTAAAGCTTTGTGCAGGTATGGTATACAACAAAGAATTGCCATAGGATACCATTCACATACAAACGGGCAAGCTGAGATATCAAACAAGGAGATTAAGAACATTTTAGAGAAAACTGTAAATCCATCAAGGAAAGACTAGTCCTTGAGACTGGATAAATCCTTTTGGGCTTATAGAACTACGTTTAAAACTCCTTTAGTAACTTCACCATTTAGACTCATTTTCGGAAAACCATGCCACCTGCCAATAGAGCTTGAACATAAAGCCTTTTGGGCTATTAAAACACTTGATATAGCATAGAGAGTTGCTAGAGAAAAGAGGTTGCTTGACCTCAGTGAGTTGGAGGAGTTCAAGACACAAGCCTATGAAAATGCTAGGATCTATAAGGAGAAGGCAAAACGTTGGCTTGATAATAGGATAATGCCAAGACAATTTGAAATAGGCCAGCATGTCTTAATTTTTAATTCACGACTTCAACTGTTTCCAGGTAAACTCAAATCAAGATGGATGGGTCCTTATGAAGTTGTTAAACCATATGCCCATACAGCTATGGACATTAAGAACTTGAAGACATGAGACATTTTCAAGGTGAATCACCAACGTCTAAAGCATTTCATGGAAGGTAATCAAAACAATGACAATGAGGTGATCCTCTGCCATGAAATATCATCAGATCTGAACTTTTTGTACATATTAGGATAGTTGTTTTTGTTTATTTTAGGATTCATGTTTTCTTTTTCTTTTTGTTGTTTTATTTCCTTGGTGTGTTGAAAAGTTTCTTTTGAGTGTGTACAAAATTGATGCCAGGGACATTGCCTGGAACATTGCCAAGGGCGATGCCATGCACAACGCCAATATAGCTTGGCATACATTGGATTATGTGATGAAGCAAGAAGAGAAAACCCTAGCTCAATTGAATGAGAAAGTAATTTTCTTGAGATTAACCCCTAGCCACCCAAATTAGGTAAGAATTAAATTCACCATAATTATCCTATCACTTCAAATTCTTACCCAATCCTTATCACTTTAAAATCCTCTCCAATTAAAACTCTTGAAATTCCATCATTATCACCCTATTTAATCGACTACCATCATTAAACCCTTCTAAGCACTCCATCTTTTTACTTTCTTTACCCTAGCCGACTTCTCAAGAAAAACACTTTTCTCATTCTCTATTTTTCCCAAGCAAGGATCAAGAACCCACTCATATTTTCTCTTTCTTCCCTTCACATTGATTCAACCTTCTCTTCATCTCCTTGGCATCTTTATCTACTCATTTCAAATGATTCTTCAATGAAGAAATTCGCAAGAAGTTTGAAACAAGTTTTGCATCAAGATCGTTTTTGTACGAGAAGCACTTTGACTTCCAAACCGACACCACCGTAGGGTTCCCACCGGAGTTCATGGCCATTATTGACATGCACAAGTGGAGTTCATTTTGCCAACAAAAAGGGGAGATCTACACCACCATTGTGCAAGAATTTTATACACATCTTGTGACAAAGGATTCTTCATTCTTAATGGTTAGAGGTAAATGTGTGCATTTTGATGAGGGGTGTGTTAAGTCATTATTTTAATTGCATCTAGATCATTTTTGTACGAGAAGCACTTCGACTTCCAAACCGACACCACTGTGGGGTTCCCACCGGAGTTCATGGCCATTGTCGACATGCACAGTGGAGTTCATTCTGCCAACAAAAAGGGGAGATCTATGCCCCCATTGTGCAGGAATTTTATGCATATCTTGTGACAAAGGATTCTCCATTCTTGATGATTAGAAGTAAATGCATGTGTTTCGATGAAGGGTATGTTAACTCATTATTTTCTTTGAATGATATAGGGAATGAGTACTTTTACTATATTGAATCCATGGCCGCTGCCAAATGCAAGAAAATGCTTATGTGAACCTAGTATAGTTTGGACGGTTTCATCAACGGGCTACCGAACGGTGAAGAGGTTGGCGTTGAAGCTACAAATGAGAGGCTGGAATCACTTCATCAAGGCAAATCTATTGCCTACGTCTCACAATGAGACTTCCTCGAAAGAGAGGCTGATTTTGTTGCTCTCCATCGTCAAAGGACGCAATATCAACATTGAAAAGATTATCAACACGAAAACTTATAAGTGTGATGCGAGAGATCGGGGCCAGATTATAAAGGAACGGTAATCACGGCTGCCATATGGAAAAATCTCAAGGCTGTTGTTAAGTGTTCAAAAGTTCTATTTTTATTACCCTTTTTACTCATATTATTGTTAGACTTAGGCTCATATTAGTTGCATAATTAGTCATTCATGCATTAATTTATGTTTCTTTCCACTGTTGAGCTTGATTACATAACTTGGTAATTTTTGTGGAAAATGATACTGCTTTGGTGTGTTTTTGTGTGTGCAGAATCAGTTGCCAAAGCAAGGCTGGAACCAGTAGCCAGGGCAATACAAGAAGGAGATGCCGACGTAGTTGCCAAGGCAGTGCATGAAGGAGATGCCGACGTAGCTGCCAGGGCAGTGCATGAAGGTTATGCCGAGCTAGTTGCCAGGGCAATTGTCGATAAGGGATAAGATGATGTGGCAGTCAAATTGATGACTAGATAAAGCCTAATATGACATGGAAGAAGATAAATACTAGAAGAATTGGAGATTCAAAGAGAGAATAAATCCCAAAGAAGATAGGAGAAGATCTAGAAGGAATTTAAATATAATAAAGAATTATATTCTTTTAAAGTATTTAATTCCAACTTAACTTCCTCCTCAAGAAAGTCTTTGACCTAACCATCTCCTATATAAAGAACCCCTAGCCGCCTATTTCAACAAGTTTGGGGGAGAGAGTTCGATTGGAAGAAAATTCAATGGGGCTGATCGATTTCTTCATCTTCTTCTTCTTTATTCTATTCAATTCATGTTCGGGGATTATTCTTTGTATATCTTTTGAAACCTGGCCATGAATTGATGTGAATTGGCTAAGGTTATTGTGTTTTGTGGTTGTGAGATACAATTGGATTTTGTTTAGGTAATAAGATTTTGCACTTTCAATTCAAGGTTTACTCATTCTTGGTTTTTATTCTTGTTCGCGAGTGAATTGGGAGAGGATCTCGTAACTCTATCTATTTATCTAATATCGGGAGAGTTAGATTCAAGAAACGAATAAGTATGGTCTTTATTCAATCTATTGATGGTGAAGATTAATCCGGCTTAGGAATAAGTTAAGGATTTCAACGGCTAAGAGGAGCGCAAGATTGGTTGTTGTTCACCCTTGATTCACGCAGTGATGTATTGTCAAGGCATGCACAATTAGCTAGCGTTTTGACTTAGGGATAAGAAGAAACCATTGAAGAATGCTCTGCCGAACCTTGAAGTTGCTGCCCATCGCCCAAACAGTTGCCCAGGCAACTGTTCTACTAGTTGCCAAGGCAACCCAACTACGGAAGTTGCCATTGCACTCTTTTACCTAGACAATCCATTCGGCTATCACACCTCAACTCATGATAACCCAGCCTACTCTCTCTCATTTGTTTACATCTTTATTTTATTTACTTGCTTTTTTATTTTATTCGTTAGATAGAACTCCTACAATTATCAATTGTGTTTTTACTTTTATAGTGCGATAACTAAAGCAAAGTGGCCCAAACCAATCCCTGTGGAGACGATACTCGATACTTATCATATCACTTTATTACTTGCAACGTGTATACTTGCACCGTTTGCATAGCACTCAATACTTGCAATAGCTGTTGAGCCAAAGGACAAAGGCAAGGGAATGGCCAAAACTACCACGCCAAAGCCAAAGGCAGAGCCAAGTAGTGTGCCAGAGACCATGCCAACCAGTTCGTTGGCAGTGCTATCCAAAGTTTACCATCGCCAGGAGATTATTCTCCAAAAGCTAGAGGTAGCCGACGACCTTAATGCTAGATGAGGCACTACACAAAGGCGAAGGATGCTATTATCAGGGAGGTACTTGAAAAACTATGCCCTAAAGTTGTCCAGTATTTCCAATTTTCCCTGCCGAGCCCTCTGCCAATAAAAATGCCATGCCAGCTAGTCTAGTTATGCCAGCTAGGCTAGTCATGCTAGCCAGTTCAGAGTCCAATGCCACAATTCCTGTATCCCCAGTGCGAGTTGAATCTGCCAGCACCGATTCCTCATCTAAATTGGAGGAAATCCCTATCAAAACACCCAAAGCTAAGCCAGTTACAACACTAGTCAACCCTACCAAGAAAAAGAAGGATGTTCGAGCCTCCACTGCCACAGAGCTAACGATGAAGGGAAGAAAATGAATGGCCCTGGGACATTTGTGAAAAGAAAGACCCGAGTCACACGAGAAGAAGTCTCTGAGGGGGAATCCTATTCTATTTAAACTCATTTACATTCCATCTTATTGCATTCACATAATCAAGCATTTTAGTTTTTCTATTTTTATTGTATATATGTGTTGTTTCATGCATTGAGGGCAATGCACATCTTGGGTTTGTGGGAGTGCATTTTCTCACATTTATGTCATGCATTTCATGTTTAATTTCTATTGCCATGCCATTTAGATCATATATGATAGTTGCATACTGAACTGTTAAAAAAGAGAAAAAGGAAATTTTGCCTCAATTTAATTTTGAAGGATGTTAACATTCGTTAGGCAAGTTTAATTTGATCTAGGTTTCTGTCCAATGAGGAAATTTTAATCTTTAGTTATCATGCCATGCCAGTAGGGTAGTATGCCAGGATTGCTTGGCAATTGATCTCTAGTTTAGGGAATTGAATTTACACTTAACACGTATATGTATCTAGTTCCCGAGCAAACTTAGATTATTTGAAACTATGCTCAGATTATTTTTTTTTAAATGATGCCAGGGTAAAAAGAAACTAATAAGGCAGCATTGTTCTGCCAAGGCAATAAAAAATAGGACCCTCCTCTACCTAGGGATAATAAGTTACTTAGGGCTTCGTGGTTTGCTCCCTCTTAGTTCTCAAGTCCAAAACCCTATGGTATGAGTTGGAGAGAAAGCCTAGTGATGTCTAGATTAAGGTGGCGATTCGTGGTATGCTCCCTTTTATCTCTCACGCTAAATAGTGTCACGAAGCAAGCTTAAATTAATGCCAACAAAACCCTCGACAAGAAAGAAAAAGAAAGAAAAAATGATGAAAATAAAGATTTGAGTTTAGGTAGTAAAATTGGCTAAGGGAGTGAAAGGATATTGGATGCATACTGCCTACACATCATGCACTCTTCATGAACTTAGACTATAGTTATATTTTTGCACTTGAATTATTACCTTCTTGGCATTATTGCACTAAGATACTGAGGACAGAAATAGAGCCAAATTCTGCTTGCCAGCATCTGTTGGCATTCCAACCAAAATTTTGTCGAGGTAACTTTTTCATAGTTTGTATTTTTCTTTGTTTGCATTACTTGAGGACAAGCAATGAGTTAGATTTTGGGGTGTGTTACTGTAACACCCCTAACCAAACTTAAGAGAAAACCGACTTAGGTAGTGTTAAGAAACAAAGATTCGATAGACATACGATGCCAAACTCTTTAAAACGAGCAAGCAACCAGAAATCAGGGTAAAATAAAATCTTTTTAGTAACCTTTCCATTCAAACAAGAAGGCTCATTCAATAAACATAACACATCAAATGGTAACCCATCATGACTTTACTTCTATAAACTTCAATTCCCATAGTGTCTTTTTTGATTCAAGCACCATATTAATATTGACTAGATAAATTATTGCACACTTAACTCATTGGTCACTAGACAAATGTCAACTTAATATAGCTATACCTATTTGTCTTGTCATACAACTATTTGTACAAAACAGTTAACATTTTAGTAGACATCCAAACCAAAACACTATTTACATATTAACATATAAGTCTGCACGCAATAGACTCACACCTATTCATTTATAAGCAAAGCAATCTAATTACTTATTTGTATACTTACTTATACCAACCTAACCAGTCATATATAATCTTCACATAGCAATTCCATTTACGAGATTCATTACAATCCACTCAGAGGTTTGTTTTAACCTCAAACTAGTCATTCCATTACCCACTTTTACTTAAGATTTATCACAAGACAGGATTCGTGCACATTGGTTTCCAACTAATAAAGTATCAAGGTGAACTATTAATTCAAACTCTTAAAGCTATTTAAGAAATCACATAATTTCATCAACCATTAATTTGAATAAGGCAAGCAACCACCATAGAAAAAATTAGGGCCCATTACAGGCTTATAAAGACAATAAACTTACATATTCAACGAAATCTATATGCACAATGCATACTTAACAATCTATGTGCCACCAAGTAGGAGACCTTAAGAAAGATTACAAAACCTAACTCTTGATACTTGTGATCTGGTCCATGCTCTTAAGATAACCGTAAACATGATCACCCTGAAAAGTAGTTGAAAAAAAAAAAGTAAGCAACCACTTAGTGAGGTAGCAAAATCATATGGAGCATATATAAATATTATGAGTTCTATAATTAACCTTACACTAAAATTCAAACTAGTTTCAAGCAACTATGACTTGTCATAAGGTAAGGTACTTTGATCGCATAATTTCTGACATAGCAATTCATACGCATGTCTTACTCACCTCACAATCGTAGAGCCATGCATACTCTAACGTGTTTTACTCACCACATAAGTTATATACTTAACCTTATCATATAAGACATTGCTTACTACACAAGTCAGATCATATTCAAGATATCCTAATCTTATTCGAATAAGGCATGCTCGTATAATCATGGATACATAGCATACATATCATAATTTCATATCAATTGATTAAGGCATGTTCACAATTTCATAGATACATGGCATAAATATCATATACTCCTATCAATCGGACAAGGCACATTCATATATTTATGGATACATGGTATACATAGTAAAGGTAGTCCACTTTGTCTCATCAATGATCAAAGCTGTCCAGCAACTATATAACATGTACATACACTTTAACATGTTTAATACATCTCAATTTAAGCACTCAAAACTGTCCAGCAACTATATAACATGTACATACACTTTAACTTGTTCAATACATCTCGATTTAAGCACTCAAAACTGTCCAGCAACTATATAACATTTACATACACTTTAACATGTTCAATGCATCTCGATTTAAGCACTCAAAACTGTCCAGCAACTATATAACATGTACATACACTTTAACATGTTCAATACATCTAAATTTAAGCACTCAAAACTGTCCAGCAACTATATAACATGTACATACACGTTAACATGTTCAATACATCTCAATTTAAGAACTCAAAACTGTCCAGGAGCTATATTGAAACACCCCGAAATCCGGCCTAATCGGAATTGGGTTCCGGCGATCGAAAATCTATATCCAAAATGTCCAAATATTGTATTGATATTGACCACAAGGTCGATAGCATCGAAAGTGGACTTTAATCAAGTCAGATTATTGTTTAGAAGACCTTAATGGGATTATAGGAAATCTTTTAATGAGCAAATTATAAGAATTAAAAGTTTGGGGACAAAAGTATAGTCTACCAAGAGTTGAGGGAAATCTGGTAACTTTCCTTCATATGACGGAAAGCTATTCCCATAAAATTAAGTGAATAGCCAATTTAGAAGCTTACCCGAAAACCTTCCTAAGCAAGCACCTCCCTAAACATCATCTCCTACCTAAGCTAGCACCTGTATTGGAGCTTGATTCAAGCTTGACTTTTCTTCGATTCATTGTGTAGCACCCTAAAATTGGCCTAGGAATGTTACCACAATCTAAACTATAGGCTAATTGAATTCATGAGATAATCAATTTAAAGAATAAAGAACATTAGCCATCCTTAAGATCAAATAAGTGAAATTAGAACCAAACTGAATTGAGATTAAAACTAGAAGGCATAAATAGAAGGATGAGAATGTGAACATGCAAAACTATAAAGATTGCAGGTAAAATTGAAATTAAATCAAGGCTTTGACACATGTTCTTATCTGATGAGAACATGTGCCAAAATTGAGGATGACTCACGGCATGCTAGGGGAAATAATGAACAAAATTCATCATCTTCCTCCCATTATCCTTCATAGACGATTGGTAGAGAGAGAAAGGAGAGAAAAAACTTCATTGATCATCTTCAATTCATGCTTCTTGAATTAACCTTGATCAAATTTAGCTTGGAGAAGGTATAATGCTTGATTTCAACTTGTTATAGAATGTTTGAATATTGAATTGATGATGTTCTTGTTGCCTAGATTGATTAGGATGATTGTTATGCATGCTAGAATGATCTTAGCTTCTCATAATACTAGAACTTTTGAATTCTAGTAGCCAATTTGATAAGACAATGTATATGATTGAAAACAATGTTGAATTGGGACTGTTTTGATAGTGAAAATGTGTGAATAGGCTAAATGTATATAGAACCCTATTTTGGTCATATTGCTAGATGAATTGAGGATTGATTTGAGTAAATAAGTTGCTGGAAATGTGAAAGCACCTAATTGGATTAGTTAAACTAGGTAATGGACTGCTCACTTGATGAATTGGATGTAAAATGTTGATCAAATAGATCAAATTGAATTGAACATGATAATGCCCTGTTTTAAGCACATTTCTAGGTGTATTAAACTGACCTAGACATGTAAGAACATGAAAATGAATTGAATTGCCATGTTAGAACCTTGTTAAAATGAGTTATGAAACTAGAAACTCACCCTAGTGTAACGTGCCCAAAAACTCTATTCTGGACAGTAAATTTGAAAAATCACCATAAATTGTATAAGATTAATTTAAGGCTGAATTTTTTATGGACAACACCTTGATATGTCTTAAATCATTAGGAGAAAACAGAACTGAATTCTGGATTGTAGAATGAATTGTAGAGATGAAACACTAGGGACAGTGCAAACTGTCCAGTGTAACAAATTGCCCTATCTTTAAGTTAAAAACTGTATTAATTGGAAAAGAATTAAAATTCAAGGACTATATGGTTATAAATACAATTACATTAGCTTTCCAACAGTGTAAACCAATTGAAATTCTGACGCACGGAATGAAAGTTATGCTTGATTAAGTGACTAGAGTGCAAGCTGCCTGGCAGCAGCAGTATAAGTAATTGTACACTGTTTTGTGGCAATTTGTAAACTGTTTTGTAAACAGTTTTGGGACATTGATTCTGCCCTATTTTACATGAATTAGAGTATAGATAAGTGTGGTTAAGTGTGGTTAAGTGTAGTGAAGAATGTACATGAACATGCTGCCAGATTTGTATATGTTATGTACTTGTAACATTGCCTTGATTGAATGACTTTGTGAACTTGTTTTCATATGTGTTTACTTGTAATGTGTTAGAAACAGGAGTGAATTTGGTGGATGAGGAAAAGTGGAACATCCTAAATCCAAGAACAAAGGAGTGTAGATCCAAGACTAGCTAAGCTTGGAGTATTGCGAGTGTAGTTATCTCTAGGGTTAGGACTAGGTCCTAACCAATGCATGCTTGTTTACATTCTTGTAATGCTTAAATGAACCTAATATGGACTTGACATAATAAGGGAAGAATGACTAGTAATGCATGAAATTAGATCACATCTTGAATACATATTTTATTCGAATGCTAAGCATGTTTAAGTGGTAACTTTGGTGCTTGTATATGTGTCATGTTGCTTGCGATCGAATGCTAAAGAACTTGCTTGATATATTATCTCATATTGATGAAATGAAACATGAGAATTACATGATATGTGAGCTATGGCTCAATTGGCCTAAGGGCCTAGTATGAAATGAACTTGCTTGACATGAATCTTGAACTTGATAAGCTTGTATAAATGGTAAATCGAACAACCTTGGTAGCTAGTTGGACTAGGTAGAAGGGCATGCCTTAAAGTCTAGGGCTCATAGTGTTAGGGTGGACTACGTTCCAGGGCTAAGGCCCCTATTTGGCGACAGATGGAGGGTACGTATGTGGTCTTTGGCGACAGTAGGAAGGTTGACCAGCACTAAGTGCATCTTGTGGTGACAGTTGGTTGGAGACTCGATTACCTATACAAACTAAGTACAAGGGGTTGTTTAATTGATAAAAAATGAAATAACGATCCTATATCACATGTTACTTGTCTTGAAAGCCATTAATTGAATGTTACTTGACATGAAATCCATGAATAAATGTTACTTGTCATGTAAGCATGACTTACTTGATTACTTGTTTTGTAAGCATGATGTGCTTGATTCTTGATATGAAAAACATGTAGTATGATTTTTTGTTTCTTGTATCCTATACTAGCCGAATGCTATAATCCTTAGCTAGGATCACTCTAATGCTTGAAATCCTTAGCTAGGTTCATCCTTGTTCAATTCACACATAACTTGATAAAACAAATGGTTAGTTCTAGTACTACCTCACTAAGTACATTCTTGTACTTATCACTCTCATTTTCATTCTTCCTAACTACAAGATAAGGGATTTGAGTGTTTCTTGATCTTGAAGCCTAATTACTTGTGCTCAAAGCAAGACACAAGCATAGCTAAAGTATGATTCATACTTTTTTGTATATCTCCTAGATTGGTGGCACTAGATTGTATAGAGATTAGCTTGATCATGCATTTTGGAATTCTTGAGTACTTGTATATATTGTCCTTATATGGCCTACTATGTCAAGATCTTGGATGACAATATGAAACATGTATTGAACTTAAATTTCATGTAATGGGATGGTAATTGCTGCACATATATGAATTTGTATTGGAATGATTAAGTGGTTGATTTAGATTACATTGACCATTCGAATGACTTGGAATTATAAGGTTACTTGTGTGTAAACATACTTGATGTAAGTATTGTTGTGTGTATGAATGGTAAAGGGCGAATGGTCTATAGGCGTTGGGAAACTAGTTACATGCAATGGTATGTTAACATGATCATGCTTAGAAATCTAGGTTTGTAGTGTCATATGTAACAATTAAGGAACATTGAAATGAAATGGAATCATGTTGCATACTAGGGTTATTCGAATGAGTATGGTATAAGATGAGGTTAAGTGAATCATGAAAGTAGTAACATATAATGTAAGCATGAAAGGAAACAATTAAATGGCTTATTCGAATGCCTTCATGTCTTAAAATCAAATATGAGTTGCTTGCATGATAAGTATTGAATGCTTGGTTGCTAGCTAGTTAAGTAACTCATCTAATAGGAATGAGTTATGAAATCTTGCCTTGCCTTGATCTTGCCTTGTTTTGTATTGCCTTGTTTTTGCTTAAGTAACACTCTAGAGCCGGTTTGCTAGTAGCCCGGGGTAGGGGGTGTTACACATTGTTATCGAAACGTTGCTAGTGATCGAGTAAGCTATAACCCCCAATCGACCATTGAAATACATAGATAAATCAAGCTTAATCACAAACTAGGGTTTGGCCATCCATGGAGTTTGCTAGCTAATAGCTATTTCGAGTTTCGATATTGATTTTGATATTGTTATATTGATTTCGGTATTGTATTATTGAATCTAATCGAATCCTATTATTTTTGCCTAGCTCAAGAAGTTGGTAGAGATTATCTACCATCACCAACAAAAGCTAGGAACAAGGGAATTTCTATTTGGGAGCCTTAAAAGCTTTGAATTATCGAGGGGAGTGTAGTCGGAGCCTCGGGACTAGGCTAGGTGCCTTTCCCGACTTCATAGTTAATAAAAATTATCATTGTCAACCCCGTTGTTAGGGATTATGGCATCGAATTACTTATCAAACATTATGGTAAGCATTGGTAAGCTATCGTGTCGAGTATTGAACATTGTCATTGTTATCGCTATTGCTGTTGAACATTGGACATAGGTATCATTATTGCCAATGAATATCGCTATTGTCATTACCATCACCATTGTCATTGAACCATGGAAGCGTAGGATATTGGCACAACATCGATATAGCATTGATATAGCACTCATGTAGCCATTGTCATCGATCATTAATGTTAGCATCGCTATTGTCATCGAAACATTACAAATGAAGGATCAACCATTATTGATATCATTGAGACCATTTGACATTGTCATTGTTACTGATATTGCCATTGAACATAAACATTGAGATATTGTTTATTGTTTATTGTTAAGAACATTGAACATGGTTATTGAACATGAATTATTGATATTGTTACTGGACCTTGGATTGGAGGGACATTGGATACAATTGGCATGCCATAGAATTCATGAGCTCGGTGTACGAGTGGACTACAGTCCTAGGGCTACGACCTATATTGATTTGGCGAGGCGGAGGGATGTGTTGTGCTATTGGTCATATTGGCAAGGCAGACAGACTAGACCATTTTTTGATGTGGCGAGGCATAGGAATTCACGTATCCATTATTTGGAATCGAACCAAGGGTTATTGATGAAATATGGGTTTATTGTTATTGAACATGCACATTGCATTGCATTGCGATCATAAACCTATTGCATTGTTGTTGGAGAGATATGAATTGTATTTCATTTCCATGACATTGTGTTATTTTGACTACCTCACGAGGCAAAGTATGCCTAATTCATTGCATTTCATCCATTTTAGGTTAAGAGATTCAATGTAGGTTGAAGAAGTTGTTGCATTGTACCAGTCACAAGCAAACTTGAAGTAATGTATATCGTACCTATGAACTTCTAGTAGGGTGGAAAAGTACCTAGAACAGTCATATATGGTACTTTTGTTATATATATTATGTGCTTGTGGAATGTTAGCATATAGGGCCTAAAATGAACTCTTCACTTGGCATAAAAAGGACTAAAAATGCATTTTGGGCTCAAAAAGGTAAAAACTTGGTAAACAGATTTGGTTCAACGTGAAACTTCGCATGCTAGTAGTTTATGTTGGTTTAAACTTGTTGGTAAAGTTTAATTACATTAGGACCAAGATAGATAGGTCAATTCAAATGAAAACCAACAAAATATGTCAACGTTATGCAAGGCGTATCGATACACTGAAGGGCGTATCGATACCGCCTTGCATATTTGGTTAGGTCAACGATGGTCAACAAGGGGAGTATCGATACAACCTAGGCGTATCAGTATGAGTTTTGGTCACTAGAATTTAGGGTCAAGGCGTATCGATACGAAGTCAACATGGTCAACCAGTATCGGTATGACTCAACCGTATCGAGAAAAGTGTATTGCTATTGAATCTGAATTTGGGAATTAGGTTAAGGTGTACCAATACAGCTATAAGGGTATTGGTACGGTGACAGTTAAATTGGTTAAAAGGTGAAGAACATGTTTTGCATTGTTTACTTTTTAGTCACTATTAATGCAATGCTTAATTGAATGGACAAACGAACTCCTAATGATATGATAATTTGTTTACTCACTACTTGAATGATGAATTTTATTTTGGTTAAGTTAATTTCAGAAAAGGACCACTAAAATGTTGAAATTACATTTAAGTCCCTAAAACTTGTAAATGTTGTAAATTGGTCTTAATTGGCTAATCATTGACTCAAGATAAATTGATGGCATTGGTGTAATGCTTTTATTGCATGTTAAACCCAGCAGCATCGTTTATTGCATGAAAGTATCGTATCTACCACTATTTAGTCCATCGGTAACATGCTCCGACCCAGTTTTTGACTAGGCCGAGAAGGGGTGTTACATTTGTGGTATCAAAGCTAGAGTTTAGTCGATTCTAGGACTAAACTGAAGCTTATTGCATTGTTATTGTGTTACTTTGCCACCTAAGAGTTTTTACATTGTGTATATTGTGACTTGTCAACTAATCTGATCTATTTATGTCATAGTTATGTCTGAGACGAAGGAGGCTCACATTCACGAGCATGCTACCGTCTCCTCGACCCATGGTAAGGAAGTGAGGGGGAGACTCACCGAACCCACCTAATCCCCCACCTTAGCATGCTGAGCCAGTGGTGTCTAATGCACAGACAAAATGCTATCAGAACATGGATGACATGTTCAGGCAATTCATGGCATCTATGAGGGCCGAGACGGTGGTACAACCGACCCTACCCATTGTCTATTACACTTGATCCCCTACTGATAAGTTGGCATCACTCTAAGCCTACACCTTCACCAGACAGGATGATGACAGTCCTGAGACCGGAAAGTACTAGCTAGACAACACGCTACGGATCCTGAATAAACAACTACAATGTTCGGATGAGCACAAGCTGGAGTGAGCCCTTGCATTGCTAGCTGATGAAGCATTACAGTGGTGGGAGACCACGATTCTTACCGTCCTTGAAGAATTGGTTACTTGGGAGTTCTTCCTTCAAGAATTACAGAAAAAGTACATTAGCAAGTATTATCTCACAGAAGATGCAATATCTTTCTCCACTTGAAGCAAGGTGGTTTACCTGTTGAGCAATACATTCATGATTTCTGCAAGTATTGTCGATATGGTGTAGAGTACATTAAGAAAGAAGAAGACAAGTGTAGGATGTTTATTGATGCGCTTAGTGATGAATTACACCCAATGTTTACTGCCTTGGGGATCACTGATTTTTAAGACCTTGTAAAGCGAGTCAACGTCACTGAAGCTGCATAGAAGACCTTGAGGTCATGTGAATCTAGTAGGTCCGAAAAGAGGTTTAGAGATGATTCCAGACCTCTCAGGTGGAATAAAAAGAGTAAGAATCAAGGCCTCAAACGGTGACCCAATCCTTTGCCAAGACAGTCTCAGTTGAAAGCACTAGAGGCTTCAACCGAAACACACAAAACCTAGTTTGCAACTACTGCCAAAAATGACATCCAGTAAGACAGTGTCGCAAGCAGTCTAGAGCCTGCTTCAATTATGGTGAGTAGAGTCATTTCATCTGTGATTGTTCTTTGGGCGCAATCAAGTCTATGGCTTCACCCGCAAGTACTGCAACCCCTACCCAATCCTTCCGAGGTAAAGGGACAAGGCAAGGTTCATCAGGAGCTACATGGAAACCCAGTGGCTCGGGCAAGGCACCGAGCAAGAAAGAATCCAAGACTTCTGCTCAGATGTATCATGTGAGGAGCAGGGAGAAAGAAGATGAGCCTGATGTTATTATAGGTACAATTAAACTGTATTCTCATCCTTTATATGCATTGATTGGCCCTGGCTCTACTTATTTTTTCATAAGCAATAAATTGGTTAAGAAACACATAATGACTAGTGAACCTATAGCATCGAAGATCTCTATAATTAATCTACTTGGTGATTATGTCACCATAAACTTTGTATGTAAGAATTGCCATATGGTGATTCAAGAGATTCTTTTCGTGGCTGATTTGTTGGCTTTACCGATCCACGAGTTTGATGTGATATTGTGTCTAGATTGGCTTAGCGAGCATCAAGCATGGGTGGATTGTAGCAAATGAAGATTGCATCTCTGAGGCCTTGGCAAGGAGACCATTGTGTTGATGAATTCCAGAAACCCATCCTTGTATGCTTTGACAATTGAGGCTAATGATGGGCCACAATTATCTGATGTTAACATTGTGTGCAAATTTCCCAATGTCTTCCCTGATGAGTTTTCGGGTTTACCCCCAATCTGCGAGGTTGAATTTGGCATCGACGTACAACCTGGAATTACTCTAGTGTACATTGCACCTTATCGAATGGCAACCATTGATCTGAAAGAATTGAAGATCCAGATTCAAGATTTTCTTGATAAAGGCTTTATTCGACTGAGTTCCTCACCTTGGGGAGCTCCGGTTCTCTTCGTGAAGAAGAAGAAGGATGGTTTCATGAGGTTATGCATTGATTACCAGCAGTTGAACAAAATCACCATCAAGAACAAATATCTATTGCCAAGAATTGATGACCTATTCGATCAACTCAAAGATGCCACTGTGTTTTCCAAGACCGATATAAGGTCTGGTTATTACCAAATGAGAGATAAAGAATGTGATGTGCCTAAAACTGCCTTTCGTACAAGATACGATCACTACGAATTCTTGGTGATGCCATTTGGGCTAACCAATGCACCGGTGGCTTTTATGGACCTAATGAATCAGGTTTTTAGACCCTATCTCGACAAATTTGTGGTGGTGTTCACTGATGTCATCCGAATCTATTCTAAGGATGCAACAGAGCATTGTAATCACCTTCCTATTGTGCTTCAAACCCTTAAGGAGAAGCAGTTATTCGCCAAGTTCTCCAAATATGAATTTTGGCTTACTGAAGTTGCCTTCCTTGGGCATGTTGTGTCAGCCTCGGGCATCGAAGTGGACCCGAAAAAGATTCAAGTCATTCTTGATTGGCAACCACCGAAGAATATTGGCGAAGTAAGAAGTTTTCTTGGTCTTGCTGGCTACTATAGGAGATTCGTTAAAGGATTTTCTATGATAGCAGCCCCTTTGACTAAGTTATTGAGAAAGGAAGTTCCGTTCGTTTGGACTACAGATCAACAAAGGAGCTTCAACCAATTGAAACAAGTTTTGACTCATGCACCAGTTCTAACCCAACCTGAGTCGGGAAATGACTACACAGTTTATAGTGATGCATCGCATCTTAGGTTAGGATGTGCATTGATGCAAAAAGGCAAAGTCATTGCACATGCATCAAGACAGCTCAAGCCACATGAGATGAATTATCCTACTCACGATTTAGAATTGGCCGTAGTTGTCTTTGCATTGAAGATTTGGAGACATTATCTCTACGAGGAGAAATGTTACCTCTTCACCGATCATAAAAGACTCAAATATCTCCTAACTCAAAAAGAGTTGAACCTTTGACAACAGAGATGGATGGAACTCCTCAAGGACTATGACCTTGTCATTGACTACCACCCAGGCAAGGCAAATGTTGTAGCTGATGCACTCAGCCACAAACCTATGCCTGGTAAGTTTTGTTGTTGACTCCCAAGTCTATTGTGATGATTCGTATATCGACTTATTGCAAATTCTTATGTTGTAGCTCCTCAAGTTATCAAAGCTCACTTCCGTCTTACAAAGCATCGTTGCTTTGTAGCTGAACATCAAGTTCAGTCTACCATTACATCGAGAATTCAAGCATTACAAGGACAGGATTCTAGGCTTCAAGCCATCATCTCCAGGCTGCAAGATAACCTAGATTTTAGATTGAATTTTGAAGGACTCATATTTTTTCGTGATAGGGTCTGTATACCTGATGATGAATCTCTTCATACTGATATCCTCAATGAAGCCCATTCGAGCTCTTTCTGTAATCACCCGGGGTCAGTAAAGATGTACAAGGACCTATGGGAGCTTTATTGGTGGCCGGGCATGAAACAAGCCATAGTTGAGTTCGTGTCCAAATGCCTCACGTGTCAGCGTGTTAAGGTTGAACATCGTGTTCCTACCGGATTACTACGACCTATTGATCTACCGCAATAGAAGTGGGAGAAGATCACTGTGGACTTTGTCAGTGGTCTACCCCTGACTCCCACTAAACACAATACAATTTGGGTCATTGTGGATCGTTTAACCAAGTTAGCACATTTCGTACTGGTTCAAATAGACTATGGTCTTCCCAAGCTGGCTGACTTGTATATCAAGGAAGTCATTCGACTTCATGGAGTACCTCAATCTATCATTTCCGATCGATATCCCCGATTTGCATCTTGGTTTTGGAAGTCTTTGCAAGGAGCTCTGGGCACTAGAGTTAATCTTAGTACTTCCTTTCACCCGTAATCTGATGGTCAATCGGAAAGAGTAATACAGATTTTGGAAGACATGCTACAAGCATGTATTATCAATTTTGGTGGGTCATGGGAGAAATCCCTACCCCTTATTGAATTTGCCTACAACAATAGTTATCAAGCTTCTATTAAGATGGCACCTTATAAAGCATTGTATGAGAGGCATTCTCGAACTCCTTTATGCTGGTCTGAGCTTAGTGAAGGCAAGATGTTGGGCCCTGATCTACTTCGAGAAGCTGAAGAACAGATTGCCATTATCTACGATCGTTTGAAAACAGCCTTGGACCAACAGAAGCCTATGCTGACCTTAAGCGAAGGGATATTCAATATAAAGTGGGTGAAAGAGCCTTTCTCATGGTTTCACCGTGGAAGAAAGTTTTGAGGTTTGGTAAGAAAGGGAAACTAAGTCCCCGATTTATTAGACCTTTTGAGGTTACTGAAAAAGTTGGCCTTGCGGCTTATCGCTTATTGTTACCCCCATAAATGAGCAAAATCCATGATTTGTTTCATGTATCTATGCTTCAAAAGTATCATTCTGATCCTTCGCAAATTATTGAACCTAAGTCTGTGGAAATTCAATCCAGCTTATCCTTTGAGGAAGAACCAGTTTAAATTCTTGCAAAAGAAGTCAAGAGACTTCGCAACAAGACTATTCCATTGGTTAAAGTGCTCTGGAAGAGCCATACCGATAAGGAAGCAACGTGAGAACTAGAGGAGACAATGCAGAAGCAATATCCTCACCTCTTCGATTCAGGTAAAATTCGAGGATGATTTTTTCTTAAGGTGGGAGAGTTGTAACACCCTGAAATCCGGCCTAGTCGAAATTAGGTTCTGGCGATTAGAAACCTATATAAAAAATGTCCAAATATTGTATTGATATTGACCACAAGGTCGATATCATCGATAGTGGACTTTAATCGAGTTGAATTATTATTTAGAAGACCTTAATGGGATTATATGAAATCTTTCAATGACTAAATTGTAAGAAATAAAAGTTTAGGGACAAAAGTATAGCCTACCAAGATTTGAGGGACTAATCCTGCGATTAGCCCCTCCTTAATTATAAACCAAACTACGTGGGGAAATCGGGTAACTTTCCTTCATATGAAGGAAAGCTATTCCCATAAAATTAAGTGAATAGCCAATTTAGAAGCTTACCCAAAAATCTTCCTAAGCAAGCACCTCTATTGGAGCTTAATTCAAGCTTGACTTTTCTTTGATTCATTGTTATCGAAACATTGCTAATTATCGGGTAAGCTATAACCCTCAATCGACCATTGAAATCCATAGACAAATCAAGCTTAATTATAAACTAGGGTTTGGCCATCCATGGAGTTTGCTAACTAATAGCTATTTCGAGTTTCGATATTGATTTTGATATCATTATATTGATTTCAGTATCATATTATTGAATCTAATCGAATCCTATTGTTTTTTCGTAGCTCAAGAAGTTAGTAGAGATCATCTACCGTCACCAAAAAAAGCTAGGAACAAGGGAATTTCTATTCGGGAGCCTTGAAAGCTTCAGATTATCGAGGTGAGTGTAGTTGGAGTCTTGGAACTAGGCTAGGTGCATTTCCTAACTTTTTTGTTAATAAAAATTATCATTGTCAACCCCGTTGTTAGGGATTATGGCATCGAATCACTTATCGGACATTATGGTAAGCATTGGTAAGCTATCGTGTCGAGTGTTGAGCATTTTCATTGTCATCGCTATTGCTATTAAACATTGGACATAGGTATCTTTATTGCCAATGAATATCATTGTTGTCATTACCATCACCATTGTCAATGAACCATGGAAGTGTAGGATACTGGCATAGCATCGATATAGCATTGATATAGCACTCATGTAGCCATTGTCATCGATCATTGATGTTAGCATCGCTATTGTCATCGAAATATTGCAAATGAAGCATTGACCATTATTGATATCATTGAGACCATTGGACATTGACATTGTTATTGATATTGCCATTGAACATACACATCGAGATATTATTTATTGTTTATTGTTAAGAACATTGAATATGGCCATTGATATTGAACATGAATTATCGATATTGTTACTGAACCTTGGATTCGAGGGACATTGGATACAATTGGCATGCCATAGAATTCATGAGCTCAGTATACGGGTGGACTACGGTCCTAGGGCTATGACCTATATTGATTTGGCGAGGCGGAGGGATGTGTTGTGTTATTGGTCATATTAGCGAGGCAGAGGGATGTGTTGTGCTATTGGTCATATTGGCGAGGCGGAGGGACTATACCATTTATTGATGTGGCGAGGCATAGGAATTCACGTATCTATTATCCAGAATCAAACCAAGGGTTATTGATGAAAAATGGGCTTATTGAACATGAACATTGCATTGCTATCATAGACCTATTGCATTGTTGTTGGAGAGATATGAACTGCATTGCATTTCCATGACATTTTGTTATTTTGACTACCTCACTAGGCAAAGTATGCCTAATGTATTGTATTTCATCTATTTCAGGTTAAGAGATTCAACGTAGGAGATCGGAGAAGCTGTTGCATTGTACAAGTCACAAGCAAACTTGAAGTAATGTATATCGTACCTATGAACTTCTAGTAGGGTGGCGAAGTACCTATAACAGTCATATAAAGTCCTTTTGTTATGTATATTATGTGCTTGTGGAATGTTAGCATATAGGGCCTAAAATGAACTCGTCACTTGGCATAAAAAGGACTAAAAATGCATTTTGGGCTCTAAAAGGTAAAAAACTTGATAAACGGATTTGGTTCAACAGGAAACTTGGCATGCTATTATTTTATATTTGTTAAAACTTGTTGTTAAAGTTTCATTACATTTGGACCAAGATAGATAGGTCAATTTGAATGAAAACCTGCAAAAATCTAACATTTTTAGGTACGGCGTATCGATACACTGGAGGGTGTATCGATACTGCCTTGCATATTTGGTCAGGTCAATGATGGTCAAAAAGGGGAGTATTGATACAGCCTAGGTGTATTGATATGAGTTTTGGTCAATGGAATTTGGGATCAAAAATGGTATCAATACGGGGTCAAGGCATATCAATACGAAGTCAACATGGTCAACCAGTATCGGTACGACCCTCAACAGTATCGATACAAGTGTATTGCAATTGATTCTAAATTTGGAGATTAGGTTAACGTGTACCGATACGGCTATAAAGGTATCGATACGGTGACAGTTAAATAAGTTAAAAGGTGAAGAACCCAGTTTTGCATTATTTACTCTTTAGTCACTAATTAATGCAAGGCTTAATTGAATGGACAAACAAACTCCGATTGATATGAAAATTTGTTTACTCATTGTTTGAATGATGAATTTTATTTTGGTTAAGTTAAATTCAGAAAAGCACCACCAAAACGTTGAAATTATGTTTTAAGTCCCTAAAGCTTGTAAATGTTGTAAATTGGTCTTAACTGGCTAATCATTGACTCAGGATAAATTGATGGAATTAGTGTAATGCTTTTCTTTTACGTTAAACCCAACAACATCATTTATTGCATGAAAATATCGTATCGACCACTATTTAGTCCATCGGTAACATATTCCGACCTGGTTTTCGACTAGGCCGGGAAGGGGGTGTTACATATATAACATGTACATAAACTTTAACATGTTCAATATATCTCAATTTAAGCACTCGAAACTGTCCAGCAACTATATAACATGTACATACACTTTAACATGTTCAATACATCTCGATTTAAGCAGTCAAAACTATCCAGCAACTATATAACATGTACAAACACTTTAACATGCTCAATACATCTCGATTTAAGTACTCAAAACTGTCCAGCAACTATATAACATGTACATACACTTTAACATGTTCAATACATCTCGATTTAAGCACTCAAAAATGTCCAGCAACTATATAACATGTACATACACTTTAACATGTTCAATACATCTCGATTTAAGCACACAAAACTTTCCAGTACATACACTTTAACATGTTCAATACATCTCGATTTAAGCACTCAAAACTGTTCTACAACTATATAACATGTACATACAGTTTAACATGTTCAATACATCTCAATTTAAGCACTCAAAACTGTCGATCAATTATATAACATGTACATACACTTTAACATGTTTAATACATCTAGATTTAAGCACTCAAACTGTCCAACAACTATATAACATGTACATACACTTTAACATGTTTAATAATCTCGATTTATGCACTCAAAACTGTCCAACAACTATATAACATGATTATTCAAACATAGCTCGTTTGTTTAACTTGCAAATTCATCATTTTATCTTTATCATAGCCTTGAGTATCGAATTACAACCTAGGTACGCGAATCTTATGACGTCTGTCGTCAAACAAGGGTACTTGAAGTACCAAATAAGGGACCGAAGTCCAAACAAGGGACCGAAGTCCATTCTATCAAGGAGCTCTATGGACTATATGGCATTCGAACTATACCTAAGACTGACTCGAGACCAAGGCTTTAACATTTTATCATTCATTATTAAAACAAAGTGAGCGTAGCTCCACATCATAGAAATCATATCAATGTCTCTTAACCCCCTTTTCAATCGGGTTCACATATTCATCTTTATTAAAACATAAATATATTTCTTTCTTGGTACTCATGTCATCAAGATCATAAGAAGTTAAGCATAATCTTTTTCACATGTGTCTTTCAAGTCTAACAAGCATCACAAACATGTTTAACAACTTAAAATCATAGTCATGCTTTCCACCAAATGTCCATATCATAAAGTACTTTTTATTACAATACTCACATTTGCCTCCAAGCTTGTGCATTCTTACAACAAATTAATTAATTTAAAGCAATCAAAACTAGACTTTAAACTACAGTCACCTCTTATCCCGAAGTTACAAGTTACCCAAACCCTTATTCGACTCTTTTTACTGAGCCAATTCCTTTCTAGCTTCTTCTTGTCTAAGATTAACAAAGAATATGACTATGTATTAGAATCAATTTAACTTTTCAACATTCACTAAATAGGGCAGCTTAAACTCATATACATTTGATTACTCAAATCTACCCAAATTAGCACACACACATACCAAACAAGGTGGTTCACACCTATACACATATAATCATTCAAATCTGTCCAATCAAGCATGAATACATGTAATTCACTCAAAATCAATCTATTTATTTTAATACATTCGAATCAGACCCCTTATTATTCACATGTATGCCAAACAATTTCAATCATATAAGCTTGCTATGCCTATACCAAATCTGTAACATCCCAAGATACAGCTTGGAAGAATAGATAGTTTTAAATCAAGAGATTAGATTAATTAGAAGATTTTTCTAAATGAATATGTGAGTAATGGACTAAATTGAAGGAAGAGACTAATTAGGAGATAAATATTTAAAGGGACTAAAATCTTAAGTTAGTAAATTAGATATTGCATGTTAAACTCATAAGAGTTTTGGGACATTCCACATGTCCTCTACTTAGATCGGTCAAGAGCTTAAAGGAAGAGTTTTCTTCTTCCCCAAATATTAAACCGATAGTTCTTAGTTAGAGAACAAGGAGTGAGAGAGACCTTTGCATGGTGATAACTCGGCCATTGATGATAGATTTTCATTGAGCTTTTGAATTTGTTAGATGATCTAAGTAAGGAAAGATACATTTCTTTTAAACTTGTTGACAGATTGCTAGATTATACATGAGAAATTGATTGAATTTGGTTATGGTTGCATGAATTGTTGTAATTGTGGAAGCTTGGTAGTTTAGATGATTCAATTGAGATATGGTTAGATCGACTGCTCCCTTTAAATAAGTTATTTTAAATTTTGTTATAAGTTTGTGTCAATAAATTGAGGATTTAGATATGTATATGAATTGTTACCAAAATTTTGGAATTTATATAAACAGACATGGATTGTGGTCACCTAAAAGATGCAGAATTGTTCGAATGGACTAGGACCATTTCTAAAAATGTCCATTTGGAATTGATTAAGGGGCTGATCTGTGTATATCACAAATATGGTATAAATACATAGTTGGTATTGCTCAAAATGACAAACTTGAACTCGGTTATGTGCATATTTAATAACTAAGGGCTGTTCTGTGTTAACAGTAAATTTAGGTCTGTTTAGAGCTTATAATGGGCTGCTCTTTTATGTATTGGAGTGGTATGATGTTGTAGTGTGAAAATGGTGAGTTAGCATTTGTTAGGAAGATTTAAAACTGGTTCCAAGCTGTCTAAGTTAATTAAATTGTGCTGAAACTGCCTCATTGTGATTGTAGGAAACATTAAAGGATTTGTAACACCTCAAATCCTAGCCTAGAAGTATTGGAACCAAATTGTATAAATTGATAGCTTAATTGAATCTAGAATTAAGCTAAATTGATTAGTTAAGGGCCTAATTGAAAGAATGTATGAAATAAGTGATCAAATTATAAAGGATCAATTTGAATTAAAGGGGAAAGAAGGGGAATGCGTGCTAAATTCCTTGTTTCCCCTAATGCCCTTGATTAAGTTAATATTAAGGATTAAGTAAGGGGCATTTTAGACAATGCACAAATCCAATAACATGGATTTGTTGTTGTCATCTTCTCCATTATCCCTTGTTTGCCAGAAAAGAGAGAAAGAAAAGTGAGAGAAAGAAAGCTAGGGAAAACACCATTGGAGAAGGAATTAAGCTTGCATGTGTAGTAATTTTTTATTGAAATTAAAGCTAGAAGCAAAGTAAGTATGATTCTTCTTGTGTTCAATTGATTAGGCAAATATATTTGTGGAATTGGACTGTTTTGATGATTATAGATGTAATTAGATATTGAATATGTTGTTAGATGATTGAATGGTTGTAGAATTATGTAAAATTGAAGAATGAACACTAGGTACAATGCTGGAAATTATGTGTTTATGCTAGTGTAATAAGCTAGGTTGCTGGAAAATTGAATTGTGATATTGAAGTGGAATTGAATGATTATAACTTAAAATTGAGCTATAGAATTAATGAATTGATTATGATCATGTATAGGTAATGTAAAGAAGATGTCAAACAAATTGAACTGTTAGCAAACAATGCTAGAAATAAAGGATAAAAGTATGAACATAGTCACACAACATAGAAACTGTTTTGTAGAATTGAAATTGAGTAAACATGCAAGATTAGGCATTGTAACCAAACTACTCTATTTTGGCAGCCTTGTATAATGAATTAACATGGACTTAACATGTTTAGGATATCATATGAAATGAATTATAGGACCAAAACATTGGTTAAAATGAATTTAAGGAATTAAAATGTGATTAGATGCAATCTGCCTAGAATTGCTCTGTTATGGGCAGTCACTTTGAAAATTCACCAAGAATTGTATAGATTGAATTCAGAGCTGAAATTTTAATGAAATGATCCTTAGAATGTATATTTTCATTAGGTGAAAACAGAACTGAAAACTAGTTCCTATGCTGGAATCTGTAAATAGGAATTTCTGGACAGTGCAAACTGTCCAGGCAGTGTAAATGCCCTGTATTTGAACAATAAACTGTATTAATTGGATAAGAAATAAAATTCAAGTATGACATGGTCTTATAGGAAATTTTGTAAGCTTTCCAACGGTGTATAGAAATCGAAATTCTGACGTACGGATTAAAAGATATGGCCATTTAAAGGGACAGTGTGCAAACTGCCAGGCAGCAGTGTCCTGGGCAGTTTGGGACTGTTTTTGTACCTAAATGCAAATTGTTTCCAAAACAGTTTTGGGACATTGTAATCTGTCCAATTATGTAGTAAAATGAAGTAATAACAATGTGGAGATGAATTGGTAAGAAATGCTTAAAAGGAAGCATAAAAACAGTGGCTAAATGTTAGGTAAAATGTGATAACATTGCTGGTATGATTGTATGATATATTGTGCTTGTTTTTGATGAAATGTGTATGTGTTATGCTTGCTAGACCAAGGACAGCAAGTTGGGGAAGAAGAGGATAGGAGTGGACATCCCAAAGCTAGAGGCAAAGGGATTTCGATTCAAGATAATTGAATTGCTAGGAGTATTGTGAGTATAACTATCCTTAGGGTTGGGACTTAGGTCCTAGCCAACCTTGTTATTTCCTAAATGAAATGTCAATGCCATATAACATGACTTAAAGAATATTTGGCTAATTAAGGGAAGAATGAAATGTATAACAACTTGATTGATGCCATGATCTTTGTGTTTACTTGGGTGTTAAGCAAAATTAATGAAATGTATGTCATGTTGCATTGCTTATACCTAAGGTATGAAAAGGCATGCTTGCTTGGAGAATAAGGTATGCACATTGCATACATATGCATGTGTTTGTGAATGTTAAACATGGCTGATTGAATCGAATGGTATGAATAGTTTTTTATTGGGAGCTAAGACTCCATAAGCCCAAGGGCTTGGCCTTTGAATGGCATAATGTTGTATTGAATCATGAAATGTATAAAGCTTAAATGAAATGGATAATCAATAACCTTGGTAGCTAGTTTGATAGATAAGAGGGCATGCCTTAGAATCTTGAGCTCATATTGGCACTACGGTGCATATTGGCACTACAGTGCATATTGGCACGACAGTGCGTATTGGCAGTACGGTGCATATTGGCACTTCGGTGCATATTGTTAAGATTTGATTATCTAGTAAGCTACTTAGCAAGGATGTTGAAAGACAACTTAATAATTCAAATGAACATTGCTTGTATTGTAAGAAACTTGTATGAACTTTCTTGCTTTGAAAGATGACACGTGAATGGTTGCAAAACTTGTTACTTGTCATGAAAGAAATGTATGGATGATGGATTTATGTATAAATGCCTACTTGATAATTTGAGTGATTGGTTGCTTGTTTTCTAAGCATGTTGTTCGAATAGCCTATGAGTATCATGATAGATGTTGTTATGTTGATTGTATGATATGTAAAGATTGCCTAAGTTACCCTATGCAATTCGAATAGCAAGTGACTTGTATTGATAGTCTTGATTCCTTGAATTACATATAAACTTGGATATGTATGCTTTGAAATTGACTAGATCTAGTGTTACCTCACTAAGTACATAACTTGTACTTACCACTCTACTCTTCATTATTCCCATAACAGATTAAAGATACTTCAAGAGGATATCTTGGGTTTGAAGCAACACTTGAGGCAAGCTTAAAAGTATGAATTCGTACTCTTTGTATACTCCTAGTTTGGTGGCACTAGATTATGTAAGAGGTAGCCTTGATCATGCATTTGAATATGTGTTTAAGACTAGTTTGTGTAATGTTTTGATGGGCCTATTATGTAACCTAATTGGATGACTTAATCTATGTATAAGAACCATGATAACATGTATATATAAAGTAGATGCTGCGCATTTTGTGATGGAAATCCAATGTTTGTTGAATCTTTTCTAATTTAAATGTTAGATTAATGTTGTATGATCATGCATTTGTTCCTATGTCTATTGACATGATTCGACTATGTGGAAATTGGAGATAAGGTATGTTTAAGCATGCATTTACAATGTACAAACCAAATATGCTATGAAATGAGATGTCTTGGTTGTAAAGAAACAAATGAAATATGGTTAGGAAACACCTTATTGTTCGAATAGGTTCTTGAACATGTGATAAGATGTAAGTTGGATGCTTGTAATGATCATGTCAATTGGTTGAATAGGTAGTTTCTTGAGATGCAAGTAAGCTACTTAAAGTAAGTTTAGCGGTCACCTAGTGTATTCGAATAAGTACATAGAATTGTAATAAGAATGAAAGTTTAATTATGACTAGAAGTAACCTATTGTGAAGTATGCTACTCTTATTGATTTTTTGTTGAATGATGTATGTGATTTGAATGGAATGGTAATATGATAATAGTAACTTAGGTTATAAGTATGAAATGAAACAAAATGGTACATAAATTAGTATGCTATGTATGTTGTTGGTTTGCTTAATGTGAATTGTGGTATATATTGTTTGTATTGAAAGGTTTAGTTTAGGTTACTTGTGCATCAAGCCAAGTACACCGAGGTTACTTGTTCAATAAGTAACCTATCTATCACTTTGCTTTTGTTCTGGTAACGCTCTCGAACCGGGTTACGGCTAACCCGGGGAAGGGGTGTTATAGGATTTGTTTCTATAAATTTACTTGGACTGTTTTAAAGTTAAATAAAAATGAGGCAAAGGTAAAATTGTGTTTTAAGAGGGCTGTTTTGCTTAATAAGAAAGAAATGTGGACTGCTTTTGAAAAGCAATTGTGTATACCTATTAAACTGAGCAGATTCAGATAATTAAGAAAGTATATAATTGTTCCAAGCTTGTGTATATATATTTCTAATTTTTTTGAAACAGCTTTGTGTGAAGTCAAAGGTACGAAGGTTTGTCTAGGCCATGTATGTATGTGAACATATACATAGGTTGTGTGTTGTTTGAGTGTTAATTGGTGTAATTATGAAATGTGGACTGCCTTTGTTTTAAAACAAGTCTTATGGGGCTGTTATGGATATATATATACACCTAAGTATTGAATTGTCTTGGTGTGCATTGGTACACATATGAAATATGGATTGATTTAAGCTTGAATGGAAGTATGTACAACATGATGGATTGTCTAGCAAATAAGGAATATAAAGAAACTATTTTGCACTAAACAAACTAGATTGACATTGATGTTGTGTTAATTAAATTGGAATTTATATTATGTTTAGGATGAAGATTATAACAAGAGAGCTAGGAAGGGAAGAAAGTAGAAGTGTGGATTTAGGTATCTTGTAACTTCGGGATAAAAAGGTGAGTGTAGTTTGATGCCTTGGGATAGATTGAAACTATCCATATTGCTATTTAATTGACATGAGTTACATGCTGAGTTTGATAACCTAAGTGACGTGGAGTTTCTAAGCTTGATGCTAAGGTAAGTACTTTTAAAAGTACACAGTGTATAAAGTTTAGTTGATGATTGAGAAATAAGTGAATATACCTTATTGATGTGAGATTTGATTATTGGAATGTAAATTTCTTATATTGGAGTATGATTGATTAACGCAAGAAAGGCTCGCTAATTTGAAAGTAATTATGATTAAAATAGTTGATAAACCAAAAGATGTTGATACATGAATATAATTACAAAGCCTTGTGAATGGAATAATATGAAGCAAGACTTTAATAATGTTATGATGTAGATGGTTCGAATGACCTTCATGAATGAAAAGATTAAATGTGAATGTGATGTTACAATTGAATTGTTAATGTCATACTACAAGTTAGTTATAAAGATGAAAAAGGGATCGAATTGAGTTTAAAATGAGCTTGTATAGTTGAAATCCATGAAAAGCTATTGATTCATTGCAAAAAATGTGTAAATGATAAGTTTATATGTATATATATATATATATATATATATTAGCTAAGGGCCTTTGAATACAAGAGTTGAGACTGGGGTCTCTATATATGAATGATATAACCCTAATGAAGAAAGGGTAATGGCACAATGATGTGCACTTTATATGGAATTAAGCTCTTGTATATGCATTGAAATGCCAGAAATGTTTAAAGTAAAGCCTTGGTCTCGAGTCAGTCGTAGATATAGTTGGCATGCCATAGAGTCCATAGAGCTCAGTGTCGGAGTGGACTACGGTCCGGGACAACGATCCCTATTTGGCGACAGTAGGAGGGAAGTGTGTGTTTGGTCACCTGGCAACAGTAGGAGGGATTGACCAGTACTGCGAGTACCATATGTTATTTCATGGGCAACAGTTGGCTGGGGACTCGTGTATCTAGGCTGGGACTTCGATTCACAACGCTATGATAATGATCAATATAATGTAAATTTTATATTACTAAATAAGTAAGGTACCTTGATTATTAAGATAATATGCTATGGCTATAAGTAAATGATATTTTATGGAAGAATTCGAAAGATTGAAAATATGACATTAAGGGATCAAGAAGCTTTAAATTAAAATGGAAAGAAATGGTGGTAACTTTCTGGTTAAGGAATGTTTTTTCTTATACATCTTGATTGATCTTCATTGGAGGGAGGTTTATTCCCATATATATATGGTTGTTTAGCAATGGAAATTACGTAATTATTAATTATGGATTGGATGAATCTAAATACTTGGTTGATATTTCTTGAATGGCATGTTATACATGAGTATCTAAGTAATTCTATTCAATAAGAAATTATGTTAATATTATTCTAAAGCCGAGATAAGATGTTATACCTATGGACCACTATACAACCAAAAGAAGTACAAGTATTTCTAGTGGATATGCATATGAAAGTTGCGAATGGTAGTAGTACTTTGAGATGAGTTATTTACTTGCTTGATTGAGGTTTTGTTACACTTGTTCTTTAATGACTTATGTAATTAAAATATAGTTGATACATCGAATATCTCATTATATGATTGAATGAGTTTGCTGCCATAAAGTATGTAAATACATAGAATAATTTAAGAGACCTTGTATATGTTTCGGTCTTCTTGGGTGTTAAGAAATTAGCACAATGACTTATATGTTTGGTATACGTGAATTAAATGTTTTTGATAAATTCCTAGATTTAGATTCATGGCTTGTTTAGGATATTGTCTATCAAGTATTAAGTTTAAATAAACAGTATATATATGCTATGAACTAATTTTATGGAATTAATTTGAATGGCAATCAATAGTAACTTGAGTGATCATAGTACTTTTCGAGGTGGATGAGTATACTTGGTATTAATACCTAAGCTAGTTATACCATTAGGTATAATTTGTAAAACAAGTTATTAATAGTTAAGCCTTGCTTTGTAATTGAAATTACCATTATTACCGAGAAGTCAAGAAACTATAAGTGTTGATAACTAAAATAGAAGAATGGAGTAGAATAGTATCATGTTTAGATTGGTAATAATTAAAGCGTGGATCTTGTAATCCAAATATATGGGTTAAGAATTGTCAAATTGTGTGTCAAGAGGTCTTACACTGAATTAAGACAGGCTAGAAACATATGTTTCGAATGAGCTATACTTATAGCATGTTTTGTTATTAACTTCTATATTAGGAAGGCTAGATAATGAGATGCTATGATAGTTTATTAAATAACAAATGAATAGGGTTACGAGATGATGTAATATGATAATAAGTAAAGTAAAGGGTCATAAGTCAAAGATTATAAATTTCTAATCCTTGCGTAACAAGGAATTGGTACTTTTATATAGGAAGTACTTTTATGTGGAAAGATGGAAGTAGGAGCTAAATTAGTAATCTTAACAATAACTTGCGTCGCAAGCAATAAAGTTATGAAGGTTAATTTGACAAATAATTTCCTAGTTTTCGAATAGAATAAAAGAATGCTTAAATAAGCTCGCTTGTTAATATGATTAAGTCATATGCTTTTAATTTAAGAGATAGATGATAAATGATTAAATTTCATGGATAATCTTGATCACTTGATTAGAATGATCACATGTCTATGTGATGCAAAGTAATAAGTCTTACGAGATCAATTAATAAATAATTGAGAAGAGTTCATGAAAGAATTAAAGGTTGTATTTGAGTATCATATGGATTCGGGAATAAGTAATGCTTTTGTAAAATTGTGTGTAAAAATGTTAGTTAAGACTTATGGTGGAATAAAACTTGTTACCACTATTCTTTGGCTTAAGGCTTAGAATACCCATTGGATCATTAAACTTAATTAAAAAAAAAGAATAATTATGGTTATAAAATAAGTTGGATTTCACACTACATCATTAAGCTTTAGCTTACCCTTACTTTCATTACCTTTCAGGATAACATCATGTTCGTTTACTCTTTGTGTTTAGAGGAGGTTGCATTGCAGGAAGTATGTTCGTAACTTCCTAAGTATTCCTAGGTGGTGGCACATTATTTCCGCATAGGCATTTTACATTTATTAAGATCTTTGAATATATGTATTATTATTAAGTAGCTCAAAGGAGCATTCTGTTTTGTAATGGGCCTTTATCTTATTTTCTTTGGTTGTTTGTTTATCGATTTATTGTTTATTTTGATTGCTTGAGTGGTTGTTAGTTGAGCCTAGCTAGAACCGATGTTTGATAAGTATTAAATTGAGAACCTTAATGGCTGATCGAACAGGGCTAATTACGAAAAGAAAACGATAATTTGATTAAGGAATGATGTAAAGTTTAATTGTTACATCTGACGTAGAACCCTTAGGGTCCTTAGTGTATTATCTTATGAAAATACCAAATTGATAATCTCAATCCCTGATATCATTGTTTGAATATGAAAACCAGTAAGTTCTATTCGAATGAATTTAGAACAGATTGTGATCTCTTCGCTTAAGTCAAATTATGGTTACCTTTTTGAATTAGGTGGACCCTTCACTAATTGAGAACCTAGTAAGTATTCATGTGATTGGATTGGTAATTAGAAACAAGAATTTAGTGACAAAACTTGAAGTTAGTCAAGTATGATTTTGGAAGATTTATATTTATCTTGTTTCTAAACGATCCATATTAGGATTATATAGTTTGAGTCCTTGTTTAATGGATCTTTTGATTAATGTCTAAGAATATTATTTTAACGAACGATAATAACGTAAGCTATAGATTGATTGATGAATAAGTCTCTTAGAAGAATCATACTGAATAAAAGAATTTTTTTTACTCTGACTTTCGAAGTCAGGTTCACCCTTTTTCATGCTAAGTTGTCTTGAAAATCCTCAATGTTTGATTGTAAAACACTCCCAAGCTCGGTTTTCTTCTAAGCCGGGTTTTGGGGTGTTATAGTTTGGTATCATAGCTTAGGTTTAGCTAATTCTCGTACTAAACCGAAGTTTGTTTTGTTCTCATGTGCTGTAGGTGCCACCAAGGAGTTTAATTTCCACTCCGTATCTGTGATTGGTGTTTAATGCGGTGTGTCTGTTTTGTTTTCACATTCAGAATAAATAAAAAATATTCTGAGTTAAATAACACGGTCCTATCATTGTTAAAAAATTTCGAGGCCGGATTTCTTTTAAAGGGGAGGAATTATAACATTGCAAGATACAACTCGGAAGAATAGATAGTTTTAAATCAAGAGACTAGATTAATTCAAAATTTTTCTAAATGAATATGTGAGTAATGGACTAAATTGAAGGAAGAGACTAATTAGGGGATAAATCTTAAAAGGGACTAAAATCTTAAGGGGGAGGAATCCTATACATCCAGGACAGTCCCGTACCTTTACATACGTACTTTTATACCTCATAATAGTCCATTTTTAAGTTACCAAAACTACATTTTCCAGCCAAACAAAACTGTATTTCTCAATCTAGCAAAACTGCATACATTTCACATTCAAAACTGCTACCGGGTAGCCTGCATCTTATTCGGTTCAAAATTTATATCTTTCATTCCATTTGTTGAAATTTCAAACTATTTACACCGTTAAAAGGTTGACTCAAATACCTTTCTAACCATATAAGCCTTGTATTTTTACTTCTTATGAATTAATACATAATTTAGTCCAAATGCACACCCAAATATGTCATCGGCAGATTTTGCTATCCCTAAAGATTCAACTCTATAAATTGTTCTATAGTTCAAAATTCAGTTTCATTTGTTTTAAATGAAACTAGTCAGAATAAGCTCTCCAACCATATAAATTATAGCTTCCAATTCAACCAGTACAATTTATAGTAAATTTTCAAAGTCACTACTAATGCAGATTTTTAAAATAGTTTTAAAAACCAGTTTTGACCTCCCCTGGTTTCTACTCACTAAATCAACCCTTTAAACATTCACAATTCAGTTCCCAAATGTTTATATCTTCACAAAACAAGTCAATCACACGTATATATATACAAATTTACTTGCACATAAAAACAGTTCCTAACTTGTTTATATTTATTTAAACAGTCCAAATAATGATCAAGTACACACAATTTAGTCTATACATGTCATTATTCGAACCAAGCAGCACCTATAGCATCCAAATTCACATAAGCATCTTAACAATTTCAATCTCATGTTCTCATGGTTAATAGTCTCTTGGCAATATCAAAAACACAATCTAATTTAATGAGCAAAAAAGGAAATTGAAGTCTTACCCCTTCTAACAAGAGCTACTCGAACACTCAAATCCCAAGACACTCAACTCTTAGTTCATTTCAAAGCATTCTCTCTCTCTCTAAAACTTGGGTTGGTTGAAGGAGGAAGATGATGAAACCAAACTTAGTGGCTTCCTCCACCTAGCCAACTTCTCCTTATCCATTACACATGGATAGTTAAATCAATGACACGTGTTAAGGTCATTAATACTTTAAGAATTTACATGCAAACCATGTATTTTTATTGTTTTGGTCTTGGTCCTTTTATTTATGGCTACTAATTAACTCACACTTTTTATTTTTGTCCAAAGCATCCAATTATTCAAATTAACAATTCTTTTTAATGTAGATTTTACAAAATGAATCATGGTACTTAAAATATGTTCAATTGCTAATTCTCCTAGGCCACATTTTGGGGTATTACAGTTACCTCTCCAAAAGTATTGTTTTTATTGCAAATTTTACAATGCATTTGCTTGTTTTCAGGTACTTTTAGTTGCATTAGGGTGTTAGAATCATGCATTTGCATAAGGAGTTTAGTATTCTGCCTATGCCAGAGTAAAGGGCTGTTTTGTGCCTATTTTGTAGGTTTGGCATAGTATTTGGTGCAGGAAAGCAACACATTTAGGATTGCTAAGGAGAATGCCTAGTGTTGTTTGCACAGAAGGACTAGATAGTGCCAAGCACCTGTTGGCAGAGAAGTGAACTTGATGCCACACAAAGAGGCTGTTGAACCCCAAAAAATAGGATAAGATCAGGCTCCTAAAAGATCGTAAATGGATCAATCCCAGAAATTCAAATGATGACGCCAGGCTATGTTGGCAAAGTCATGCTAAGCTTGTGTGCCAAGGCAACATAGGCATGATGACGCCAACCCTAGCTTGATAAGCAATCACACCGATCGGATAAGACTCTATTTCTTATCCTTGGAGCATTTGAAATTCAAATGAAGAAGCTATCCTAATCTCTTCCCTTGCACGCTTATATAAACACCAACCGATCAAGTATTTGGGGGACGGATCGTGAAGGCTTAGAGTGATCGGAGTGAGTGTGGAGTGCTCGATGAGTGATAGCCTAGATTTGAGGGCTGCATCGAGAGACCCCTCGTGCCTATTCTCTTGGTTTTAAGTTGTTTTACTCTTGTTTTTATGATGATGTATTTGAAAACGGTTATGGTTTTCTTGGTTAAATCCCTCACCATGAACTAATTTCATAGTTGGTGGGGGATGTTTGGTTTAAACTTTGATTTTATGCTTTAGTTTCTTTAATGATAAATCTATTTCAGCAATTTTTTTCTAAATACTTTGCCAAGTGAGAGCTGGCACTGTTGGCCTATTGCTCCTCAATATCTTAACAGACTTGGGGTGGCAACGATTGAGTTGTTAAATACTAAGGAGAGAAGCTTTGAGAGAAGTCATTCAAGTAGATGAACTTACTTCGGGAGTGATATCTACCCTTTAGGAGTATAGATTGGTTCTTAATCAAATCGGTTTTCTTTAAAAGGGTACTTATAGAGATATAGAGGTTTTTATATGACCAACTTAGGACAATGACCATCGAGAAGACTTTGCTAATTTTGAATCTGCTCGACAAACAATGCCAAGATAGGTTGACATTAAAGGCTGGCATGGCATGAAAAGCGTAGAAACATGGCTTTCCCTGTCAACACTCATCATTCATTAAAAGACCTTCCTTGCCAATGTTTTAATTTTATTTCTTTTCTTTTTGAGTATTCCCAAAACAATCTTCAAAACAAACATCTTTTCTTCCAAGGCAAGTAACAATCGAACAATCGAATTCCAAGTCAATTTTTACGGGATCAATACTAAGCTTAACTGTTGTATTACTTGCAGACCGTGTATACTTGCACGCAAAAGACTCATCTTGGCATTGTTTTATTACTTTTCCAATACATATCTTCTGCCCTTTTTGCCAGCATTCACTTTGAGAGTCTACAGTAGTCCACCCGTACTATGAGCTCATGAATTCTATGGCATGCCAATTGTATCCAAAGTCCTTTTGAATCCAAGGTCTGGTAACAATATCAATGATTGGTGTTTGGTAACAATAGCATTATTCAATGTTCTTATCAATAAGCAATGAGTTAATATCAATATTCAATAGCAATACCAATGGCAATGACAATGTGCAATAATTTTAATGACAATAGCAATTATCAATGTTTCACTTACAATGTTTCAATAACAATAATTGTATCGATATCAATAATCGGTGACAGTAGCTATAGCAATAGCAATGACAATGTTCTATGATCAATATTCAATGCTTCCATATTTCAATGGCAATATCGATGGTTGATGTTCAATGCAACGACTTACCTTCGCTTACCAATGGAATCCACTAAGTGGTTCGATGCAATATTCCTTGACAACAATATTAGCCATGCTATAATCAATGACAATGAAATCGGGAAAGGCACCTAGCCTAGTCCCGAGACTCTGACTACACTCACCTCAATAATTCAATGCTCCTACGGCTCTCGGATAACAATTGTTGGAGTATGCCCAAAGACCAATTATGAGATGGTTGTAAAAGACATACTTATTTTATCTTGTTTATTAGTAAGAAGTCATTATTATTATTATTTCAGTCTTATTCTGTGTATGTATAAATAAATTGAATTATAATAAAGTCCTTAGAATAATATAGATATTATTGAATGTCCTTAGTCGAGAATTATTGTGGGCTTGGACAACAATAATGTATTAAGACTAATATGTAGTTGATTGATGGCAAAGTGTTGTCATTGACATGGAGATGTCAAAATCAATACATAAGTATGTGTTAGGGAACGACATACTGGACTGACCCGCTATGAGCATGTTTCTTGGATTATTATGTGACAGTCACAACATTGCTCATGGTGATAACTACATGTATGATCCTCAGACTTGAGACCATCATTATTTCAACATGGTGAGTGACATATTTTAATACGGCCAACGTGTGTCATAACTGACTACACTATAAAAACCGATATTGGATATGTCACAATCCATGTAGCAAAATATGGTTGATTAAGATAAGATTTGTCCCTCCTACATAATAAGAGTAATATCATAGGCCACTTGATTGAGTGAGACTAGAAAATGCATGGCCATGCTCGAATAAATTGATATGGGATATCATAATTATTCTTTTATAATAGTCTACTCAAGATATCAAGAAACACTAGATGGACTATACAAGTGTGACTAATCCATGACTTGTGTCTGATCTAGATGTGAGGACAAAATGATGAAATACATAAAAGAAGTTAATCACGAAAAAAGGTTAAATCGAACCACGATTTCATGTAACTTAGGTAGCAATGATGTATTGCTAGATGCCACTCATTGCTTGTAATATTAAAATTGTTCTAGATATTACTGCTAATGTTACATGAACCTACAAGGGTCACACCCTATGATTGGAACGAACAAATATCAACTAGATAGCATGTGTACAAACTTGTTGTACACATAATTAGTGAGAAACCGAAATTTTTATAATTATTGTAATTATGGATAATTTCATTTTTATATATATGTTAATATTTGATAAGTTATTGTAATTATCAAATACTATTATATATATATCTCTAAAAGAAACCTAATTAGAGTAGAATCAGATTATACATATTTAATTATATTTGGTTAACTATATTGTATATTTATAGAATCTGAATTTAATTAGAATTAGGTTTTTAAATTCTATATAAAGGCATAAGGTCTAGTAGCCAACACATGTTTTTTCGAAAATCCTCTCTAACAGTTAGAGAGAGAAAAATCGTTCGTTTCATTCGGGTGGACTGCGTAGAGGTCAGAACGCTGCTGTGATGACTCAAATTTAATTAGAACTTAGGCAGCTACGTGGCCGTCGGACCCCTACAAGGAGCTCCGCCCCTTGACCCCATAAGGAGGCTCTGCCCCTTAAACCCCCGGAAGGGGCTTAACCCCTGCATAGTGGTAATCTTATAAGACCTCAATAATAAACCGTGTCGTTGTTATGCCTGATATGCACGGTGTTTGAAATGCATGGTTATATAGCTTAATAGCCTATTTACTTTGGTTTTATATAAACATGACCTGTGTGTCGTGCCTTTCTTTCTTCTATTGTAATTCTCTTCTCATCTTACTCCCTCGTATGTAAAACGAGTTTCTGAAAAATTGTAATATTTACGGAGAAAAGCGTGGACCAAAGAAATAGAATGATGGGCCAATCAAAGGTGGATTAGGTGCTTGAGAAGCAAGTTCTATCTTTAGTATTTTTGGTTCTCCCATTGTCTTGGAATGTTCCACCTTAGTTTTATGGGCAATAACCATTGCATTTATATTTACTGCTTTACATGTATGTGATGCATTGTATGTTTTAGAATGATGATAAATGATTAAATCATAGTAAAATGGTGAGATTAATATAACAAAACCTTCCCTATTTAATTGAAATAGTCATCCAATATTAGCCCTCATTAAAACCTCGATCGGTACTATGTAGGTTTTGCCAAAGCAAAGTACTTAGATCTATCTTCGTTAAACGCAAAAAATAAGCAAGTGATATTCACTGGTTGTAATATTAGTTAAACTAGGTTGTTGTAATATTAGAAATTAGAAACCTAAAGACTAATGATTGTTCAAGAACTTTGGTGATTGAAAAACAATACTAAAGTGCATGTCTAGGATTGGTTTTTTGAAAGACATGGTATTTAAGCATGCCTAGTACACCACCTCTCTTCTCATAAGTTACCTACCTAGTGCACTATTCATTAATGTTCTTTCTATTAAACCATATGAACTTTTGTTTTGGACAAATAGTTGTTCATCAAATATAGGAATTACATGAGATGTAATTAGCAAGTGTTGCATACCTAAATAATTGAATTCTAAGAGTAAAGCCAAGGCTGACATAGAATGAAATGAAATATGGATCCTTACCCACTAGAAATACTTTTAGCAAGTTTGTCAATTTTGAGGGTTTTTTAGTGGGAATGTTATTACTTTATAAGCATGATAAAAGGGTACTTATAAATCATATTTTATCATTGTAGATTTATTATGGCAAATTCAAACTTATTATCATTGCGATCTGTCCTTGAGAAGGACAAATTAAATGGCTTGAACTTCCTTGACTAGTTTCGCAATTTGAAGATTGTCCTCAAACAAGAATGAAAACTAACAGTCATCGAAGAACCTATCCCTAAAAAGCCAGTAGATGATGCCTCTAAATATGAACTGGAAGCCTTTGAAAAATATCCAAGTGACATGGTAGATGTCGATTGTTGGATGCTTGCGACCATGACCCCTGAGCTTCAGAAGCAACATGAGGACATGGTTCCCTATGAGATGGTTAAAAATCTCAAGGAATTATATGAGGGGCAAGCTCGTCAAGAGAGGTATGATACTTCTAAGGCTTTTGTTTCGATGCAAGATGGTTGAGGGAACTCTAGTGGGTACTCATGTTCTCAAAATGATAGGGTATATTTCGACCCTGGAAAAGTTGGGCTTCCCTCTAAGTGTTGAATTGGCTACTGATGTTAACCTACAATCATTGAAAAATAGTTTTAATCAGTTTGTTCTTAATTTCAATATGAATAAAATCAAAAAAATCACTACCTCAGTTGCTTGGTCTGTTAAGAACAGTAGAAAGCAACATGAAAAATGTTTGCTGCAAACTTATTCTGATGGTCCGAAAGGATAACAAAAAAGGAAAGCTCAACACCAAGCCAAAGCCAAATCCCAACAAAGGAAAGGTTGCATTGAAACCCAAAGGAAGAGTTGCAAAAGAAGGAAAGTGTTTCCATTGCAACAATGTTGGACATTGAAAGAGAAACTGCCCTGTATATCTTGTGGACATCAAGAAGGCAAAAGAAAATGGACAGTCTGGATCAGGTATTTATGTTATTGATATATCAACATCTACTTCTTGGGTATTATATACTGGTTTTGGTTCTCACATTTGTACTTCTGTACAGGGACTAAAAATGAGTAGAAAATTGGCAAAAGGAGATGTGGACCTACGAGTGGGAAATGGAGAAAGAGTTGTTGCATTAGCTATAGGAACATATACTTTGTCATTACCTAGTGGACTTGTTTTAGATTTAGAGGATTGTTATTTCGTACCTAGTTTGACTAAAAACATTATTTCGATTTTTTGTTTGGACAAGATTGGTTTTCAGATTATTATTAAGAATAATTGTTGTTCTTTTTCCCTCAATAATGTTTTTATGGTACGGCTCAATTAATCAATAGCCTCTATATCTTAGATCAAGATAATTTCATATATAACATAAATAATAAAAGATAAAAAACAAATGACTCTAATAAAACTTATCTCTAGCATTATCGCTTGGGTCATATAAGTGAGAAACACATATCAAAACTTCATAAAGATAGATTTTTGGATTCTTTTGTTTTCCGACAATTTGATATATGTGAACCTTACTTAATGGAAAAAATGACTAAATCACAGTTTGATGGTAAAAATAAGTGAGCAAGTGATTTATTAGACCTAATACATAGTGATGTATGTGGACCGATGAATACACAAACAAGATGAGGGTTCCAATACTTCATTACTTTCACTGACGACTTCAAAAGATATGGGTATGTTTACCTAATGCATCATAAATATGAAGCCCTTGAAAAGTTCAAGGAATTTAAGAATGAATTACAAAACCAACTAGAAAAGAATATCAAAGCTCTTTGATCAGATCGAGGAGGAAAATACTTAAGCCTAGAGTTTGATGAACTTCTTAAAGAATGTGGGATTGTCTCGCAGCTTACACCTACAGGTACTCTAGAACACAATAGAGTCTCTAAAAGGAGAAATCGAACGTTGTTAGACATGGCTCAGTCAATGATGAGTCATGCTGATCTTCCAACTTCTTTTTGGGGACATGCGTTAGAAACAACTACTTTCACACTAAATCGTGTTTTGTCTAAATCAGTTCAAAAGACACCATATGAGATATGGACTGGGAAGCGTCCTAGTATGTTTTTTATGAAAATTTGGGGATGCGAAGTTTATGTTAAACATTAGATGTCTACAAAACTCGAACCCAAATCTCATAAGTATAGTTTTGTGGGATATCCTAAAGAAACTGAAGGATATTATTTCTTCAATCCATCTGAGAACAAAGTGTTTGTTTCTCGAACATGAGTCTTCCTCGAAAGAGAAATTATTTTCAGAAAAGGAAGTAGGAGAAATATTGAACTTGAGGAAATTCAAGATCAACCACTGATCACTGAACCAAAGATTGAACAACAACATGTTCCACAAATAGTTGAGGAACATCCAATCGTTCTTGAAACACAACCACTGCGAAGGTCTATGAGAGAATGCAATGCGCCTGAAAGATATGGATTTCTTGTCACATTGCATGGAGATGTTCATCTCATGGACCAAGATGAGCCTAGGACTTATCAGGAAGTAGTGGAGAGCCTAGACTCTGAGAAATGGCTAGAAGACATGAAATCCGAGATAGATTCCATGTCAAAAAACCAAGTATGGAATTTGGTTGACCTACCCGAAGGAATTAAGCCCATATGGTGCAAATGGGTTTTCAAAAAGAAAACCGACATGGATGGAAATATACAAACATACAAAGGGCGTTTGGTCGCTAAGGGATTTCGTCAAATTCATGGTATAGACAATGATAAAACTTTTTCCCCATGTTGCTATGTTTAAATCCATCCAGATATTGCTTGCAATAGCTACATATTAGGATTATGAAATATGGCAAATGGATGTCAAAACCACTTTCCTTAATGGGACATTGGATGAGAATGTGTACATGACACAACCTGAGGGTTTTGCCAATCCAAAAGATGGCCAAAAATTATGCAAGCTACAAAGATCTATTTATGGATTGAAGCAAACTTCTCAAAGTTGGAATCTTCGTTTTAATGAGGCAACCAAAGAATTTGGTTTTATTAAAAATGAAGATGAGCCATGTGTTTTCAAGAAAGCTAGTGGGAGCACTGTCACATTCTTGGTATTGTATGTGGATGGCATACTAACAATAGGAAATGACATACCTACCTTACAGTCTGTAAAGACTTGGTTAGGAAAATGTTTTTCTATGAAAGACTTAGGTGAAGCAACCTACATATTAGAAGTCATGATCTATAGAGATAGATCAAGACGACTCCTAGGACTAAGTCAAAATACATACATAGGCAAAGTACTGAAAAAATTTAGTATGGAAGAATCTAAAAGAAGATTCTTACCTATGAGACATGGCATTTCGCTCTCAAAGGAAATGTGTCCTTCAACGCCTCAAGAGAGAGCATGCTTGAGTAAGATACCATATGCTTTAGCCATTAGATCTATCATGTATGCCATGGTATGTACACGTCCAAATGTATCATATGCACTAAGTATGACAAGTCGATACCAAGTAGATCCCGGTGAAGGTCATTGGGTTGTAGACAAAAACATCTTAAAGTACTTAAAAAGAACTAAAGGTACATTCCTTATGTATGAAGGTGAGGAAGAGCTAAGTATAAAAGGTTATACTGACACAAGCTTTCAATCTAATAAGGATGATTCTCGATTGCAATCAGGTTTTGTATTTTGCCTTAATAAAGGTGTTGTAAGCTAGAAAAGTTCAAAGCAAGATACAATAGCAGATTCTACGACAGAAGCTGAGTATATTGCAGCAAGCGATGCTGCAAAAGAGGCTGTTTGGATAACATATCTGAACTACGGGTCATGCCTAGCATATCAAATGCTATAGATCTAAACAGAGCCATCACACAAGCAAAAGAACCCAGATCTCACCAACGATCCAAACACATACTTAAGCGTTACCATCTCATTCGTGAAATCATTGATCGAGGGGATGTAGAAATATGTAGAGTACCAACGGATGACAATATCATCAATCCACTGAGAAAGCTTCTGACACAGCAGAAGCATGAGCGTCACATTAAGTCTTTTGGTATTAGATACAAAGTAATTGGTCTTAGTGCTAGTGGGAGATTGTTGGAGTCCAAAGACCAATTAATGAGATGGTTGTAAAAGACATACTTATTTTATCTTATTTATTAATAAGAAGCCATTATTATTATTTCAGTCTTATTCTATGTATCTATAAATAAACTGAATTATAATAAAGTCCTTAGAATAATATAGTTATTATTGAATGTCCTTAGTCGAGAATTATTGTGGGCTTGGACAACAATAATGTATTAAGACTAATATGTAGTTGATTGGTGACAAAGTGTTGTCATTGGTATGGAGATGACAAAATCAATACATAAGTACGTGTTAGGGAACAACATACTAGACTGGCCCGCTATGAGCATGTTTCTTGGATTATTATGTGACAGTCCGTAAAAGCCGCCAGGGCATTGGTTAAGCCGAAAGGCATCACTAAGAATTCATAGTGACAATACCGGGTTCAAAAAGCAATTTTAGAAACATCAGTTTCTTTAACTCTCATTTGATAATATCCCGGTCGAAGATCAATCTTGGAAAATACCGTGGCATCCTTCAGTTGATCAAAAAAGTCCCCGATCTTTCGTAACGAGTATTTGTTCTTGATAGTAAGTTGGTTTAACTGTCGGTAGCCAATACAAAGTCTCATTGATCCATCCTTCTTCTTCCCAAACAAAATTGGGGCTCCCCAAGGAAAGGAACTAGGCTTGATGAAGCCTTTGTCTTGTAATTCCTGCAACTGACATTTGAGCTCTTTGAGTTTGATAGGGGCCATACGGTAAGAAGTGATGGGAACTGGAGTTGATCTCGGTTGAACCTCGATTCCAAATTCAACTTCTCTTATCGGTGGTAATCCCAGCAATTCCTCGGGAAAGACATCAGTAATTTGAAGACAGTTAAAATGGATTCAAGGGGTAGTTTAGTTTCAGTCAAATTAGGTATAGCAACAAATACTGAAACGGGTTCAGGAAATTCTTTTTCTAACAAAGTTATTGATTTTTTTCCTAACCCAATAAGATACAATCTCTTCTTAGAACAATATACCCAAGCTCGATATTTCCCTAACCAGTCTAAACCCAAAATAAGATCGAATTCATAAAAGGCAATGCTAATAAATCTGTAGGAAATGGAATACCCTGAATAAACAGAGGGCAATTTTTACCGACTCGGTTTACAAGTACTTTATCCCATATTGGATTAGTAGCTATTAAGTTACTGGTTGTGGGTTCAGACTTTAAATTGAACTTTTCAATTAAGGAAAAGCATATAAAAGAATGGGTGGAACCCGAATGAAATAGAGCATAAACAGGTTGTGCATCTAATTGAATTGTACCTGCAATCACATCAGGAGAATCTTCATCTTCACATCCTCGAACATGGTATACTCGAGCTGGTGCTCGAGATTCCTAATGGGTGGCATTCGACCCTTGTCCCCTGTTCCTTCCATAATTTCCAGATTGTGCTTGTTTCGGCCCTTTCCCCTTGGTGACTGAAGCTGATTAGAACTCTTGGATACATGTGAAGGAAGTTTATTTGGGTTTGGGGACAATCTTTAATAAAATACATTGTTTCTCCGTATAAGAAGCAAGCACTTATTTTCCTCCTACATTGCCCCGTATGATACTTTTGGCAGATATTACATAGAGGATTTTGTGGTTCTTTTCCAGTATTCCCTGTACTGTTGATAGAGATTGAAGGTGCTTCAGTCTTAACCACCGTCTGTGGCTTGAGTATGAAGTTACTCTTTGAAGAATGGTTATGCCCAAAAGAACTCCCACCTTGATGCTTTTGCTTATTGTTCAGCCAATGAGAGTTATAATCATCCCTCGATCTCTTGTCACTTCGGGAGTGATTCCCCTTCCTCCTTTCGAAAGCTTTCATCTTAGCTTCAGTGGATATAACCCAGTTTACCAATTATCGAAAATCAATAATCCCTAAGGCTGTAAACATGGGACATAATTCATCATTTAACCCATCTATAAACATTTAGCACATGTCTTCTTCCTTTTTAATAAACTCAGACCCATATTTGCAAAACTCACTAACATATTGTTCAGTTGGTTTACCCCTTTCTTCAAATACAAGAAACGTCCTCAGCGCTCAGCAAGGTATTTCTCACTGATATACTTTTTCTGTAATTCCTCAAGAAAGAATTCCCAAGTGATAGAATTTGCCGGAGCTGTCAGAGTCGTAGTTTCCCACCAGCTAAGTGCTTTATCCACAAGAAGAGCTACAACACACTCCAACTTATGATCATCTAAACACTGTAACTGTTTAGTTAAGATTCTAACTATAGCTTCTAACCAAAATTCGGCCTCATCTGGTTTTTCTTCACTAGCTTCCGTAAATGTATAAGCGAGGTGTTTAGCTAATTTATCGATTGGGGCTCTTAACGGAGCCACAACCGGAGGGTTCAGAGGAATTGGAGGATTTTGTCTCATATAGACAATTAACTGGTCAAACATCTCTTTCATACTGGAAAAACATTCCCGTTGAACAGGATGGATTGTAGGGACTTCTTGCTGAACCTATTGAGGTTCAACATTTTTTGGGGGTTCTTGTTGATTCTGGTTCATTCTTACACTTCCTCCTTTAGTGGAGGAACAAGTCGGACTCTCATTATCTTTGCCCAACCGTGTTTCAGACATTTCTAAGTATAAGAAAAGAACTTAATTAGATGCAAGTCACAAATACACATTTATATAACTCCTAGGTGGCACAAGGTAAACAATCATGATGTAATACGCTCAACTTAGGATCGACAAACCTAAACTCTGGTACCAATTTGTAACATCCTAAATTGGGCATAGAAGAATATTAATTCTAAGGTATTGAAATAAGATAACCAAACTATCTTTGAACCCAAGCTAGCAATCGAACCAACAAATCACATAAACATGTATCACAAGGAGAAAATCAAATCATATTGCAAACTTAAGTTAAAGTGTCTTAATCATTCGCATATTACAAGAATGTACACAACCAATTTTTTTTATTTTAATTCTCTTTTAGACTCTTAACCAAATCGTGCTCTACTATTTCACAAGAACAATTATAGAAGAAATTAAGCTTCTAGATTAAGTCTTAAATTTGCTACTCAAATTGTTTCAATAATTTTAATTGCACATCACCTCAAACAATTAACATGTCATTCTAATTAAATTATAAATCAATGAAAGACAAATCATAAACCTAATCATCTTACATAACATGCTAGATACAATAATTTCTTGACAAGCTACAACCATCCAAACAAATCTATCTTTATGCATATATACTATCTAACACACATACATACATCTTTCACTTTGAACATTCTTATCATACGATCAACTAATCAATAAGCATGATTCTAATATTTTCTTACCAAGCATACCATATAAGATATAACTATATGACACCTAAATCCAATCATAATCTACCAACCATACGAATCATACATACATACATACATACATACATACATACATACATACATAAATTAAGTTATTTACATGCCAAAGTAACTACAATCCATATGCAAAAATACATATACCAAGGTGCCACCATTCTAGGAGTTAGAACTAAATAAGCAAAACATACTCTTAGATGATCTTTTGACTTGCCTCGACTTCTTGAAGACTAAGGCTCGATGTTATGTCTTGAAATATAGTGAAAGAACTCGTAAGTAAAAACATAGTGAGGTAGTTAACAGAGACCCTGAGTTTAGGCCCCTAAGTGAAAATCTCTCACTACATGATTCAACTTAAGATATTCAAGCTTGGAAGAATAAGGTTTTCATCAAGTTAGCCATGAAATTTCGAGTCTATTCTAAGATTTTCCAAGTACCTTATATAACAATGTATTCAACAAGAATTCTTATGTACATTTGAATCGAAAATCAATCAAATAAACAATCAATCTAAGCAACATTATTCCTTTATCATAGACATGCGACTATATGCATATATATATATATATATAATTTAGTGTCAAGAGATAAAAGTACATCTAAAATCAACTAATAATTAAACAATCCATTATTAAGTTTGGTAATACTCTCAAGTCTTTTATTCTCGAAGCTTAACATTCGATTTGATATCATAGAAATGAGTAATGCTAACCATCACGTAAGGAACACATTTCTCAACCATTCAATTACCACTTCTTTTACGATTATGCAAATTAATTTATAAATTCATGTTTTGTTAATATTATAGCCTTGAGAATCGACTCCTGCCTAGGTACTCGAATCCCCAATAAACTGTCGCCCATGAAAATTGGTACTCGTAGTACCAGTCATCCCTTCTACTGTCGCCAAGTGACCACAAACACTTCCCTCCTATCGTCACCAAATAGGGACCACTGTCCCGGACCGTATTCCATCCCAACACCGAGCTCTATGAACTCTATGGCATGCCAATTATACCTAAGACTGACTCGAGACCAAGGCTAAACCATATTTCATTCTTATCTTAAACATGATCAGCATTCATACTATAGCTTAAATTCCCATTTTCATGTTATTGTTTCAATATCAATCTCATGATAAAATAAAGGTATGTTCACCACTCGTGAACCTTATACACATTTTTTTTTCATTCGAAATGGCTCTTAAGCCGCAATTGATTTAAACAACCCTTAGATTATCCACAATCATGATTTATTCATCAGGATACAGGATTCATTTCTATTCACATATCAATCCATTGCATCATCAAGTAACATATCAAAATTTTCACTTTATAATCTAATCATGCTTCTAAACATATTTTCGTAACAAGAGTGCTTTTACGAAGTGCTTACCTCGCCTCCAAGCTTGTATATAATTAGCATATATAGCAATTTAAGGCAATTAAATAAAGTGCATTCCTTGAGAAGATTTTTAATTCTCCCTGAGACTATAAACTACAGTCACAAGTCTTTTCGAGTTATGGTTGATCTCGGATCACAATCCCTTTCTGCCTACCTACGTTTTGTTCTACACTAGCTCTTTCCCCTTCGAACTCTTCTCGGTCCAATCATAATACAATATGCAACATATTAGGCACGATTCTATAAATTATTCAAGTCTTAATTATTCTATAATGGATTATCTGAAACAGGGCAGCCTTTAGCATTCAAAGTTACTAAACTCGAACAGACCCGAGACAGCCTCTAATTGCACCAAAACAGTCCATACTTTAAACATTTCAGGCATTACCAATCAACAGTCCATTTTTCATACTTAACAGTTCACTAAACATGCTCCTAAATTATACCTAACAAACATATTGTTTCTTGTTTATTATAGGGATTATTCATCTCAAAGCAGCCCCTTTTAATTTATAAATTACTCCTATGCATCAGCACCCATATATACATGTCATGGTCGAACAAAACAGTTTCATTTTCACAATCCAAAGCATGTATAGAACCAAATCAATTTATTCAAATTTGTTTCTACTTTTACACGCCATCTTTACAAACACTTGATTCAACAAACATAGTCCCTATTCTATATATATATATATATATATTTCGAAAATAGTCCTGTTTTAGGGCTAAAAATAAAACAGTCTTCAAGGGTCTTATATACTCTAGTCGGCTCAATAAATATATATATGCATTTCAACTTTCATGGTTCATGCCTGGACAATATGTTTCTAGATACTAAACAATTCATGAAATATATCAACATACACATATATACAAAACCGAACATGCTCAAACTTAATTCAATTTAATACATGGGGTAAATTCCATCTATTTATACATACCTATCTCAAATCTATTCGTCCAAAGAAAGGACATTCACAACCAAGTTCATATTCTCCAACAATTCAAACCAACTCTCTCATTCTACATATCAAGCAATATACGAAATTTATCTACAACATTTTACCATTTTATTCGAATTCAAGAGAGGAAGCAAGTCTGTTTTTACCTTGCTTATAAAGTGCCAAATGACTCAAACAACAAATTGCTAACCATAGATTAAATCTTTCTCTCTCAACTCTCTATTAGTTCAATTAGGGAAGGATGGAAGATGGTGAAACCAAAGAGAAATTTTTGCTTGCTTGATTCATTCTCTTCCAACCGATCCCTCTCCCCTTGCATCAAATGGTTGGTTAATCTTATGACACCTAATAGGGTCACTATTATTAATTAAAATTACATGCAAGAATCAAGGTTTTAAGTTTTCCTAAAACGGTCCTTAGAAAATAATCCTTAAACTAACCGAATCTTCTAAATAGGTCCTTTAATTCCTTCTTCAATTAAGCAATGGTACTTATAGTCCAATTGATGTTAACTTAATCTTTAAGTACTTTCAATCTATAGGTTTTAGAGTATTACAAAATCGAACCACGTTTTTATGTAACTTAGGTAGCAATGATGTATTGCTAGATGCCACTCATTGCTTGTAATATTAGAATTGTTGTATATATTACTGCTAACGTTACATGAAACTACAAGGGTCACACCCTATGATTGAAACGAACAAATATCGACTAGATAGCATGTGTACAAACTTGTTGTACACATAATTAGTGAGAAACCGAAATTGTTATAATTATTGTAATTATGGATAATTTCGTTTTTATATATATCTTAATATTTGATAAGTTATTGTAATTATCAAATATTATTAAATATATATATCTCTAAAAGAAACCTAATTAAAGTAGAATCAGATTCTACATATCTAATTATATTCAGTTAAATATATTGTATATTTAAAGAATCTAAATTTAATCAGAATTAGGTTTTTAAATACTATATAAAGGCATAAGGTCTAGCAGGCAACACATTTTTTTTCAAAAATCATCTCTAACAGTTAAAGAAGAGAAAAATGGTTTGTTTTATTCGGGTGGACTGCGTAGAGGTTAGAATACTACTGTGACAACTCAGATTTGACTTGGATTCTCCTATACTCAGTGCGGAATTCCAGATTACTTGAGGTAATGTTTTTATCCTTTATCACCCCGAATTTGTCCCTTGTACATGGATCACTGGTTGATTACGCCAAATAATTTTCTATTGTGCCATAGGGTGTGCTAGCGTTTCCCAATAGCAATTCCTTTGTCCCTAGCCTTCATCAGTGATGGTGGAAGATCTCTATTCAATTCTTGAGCTAGGTTAAACAATACGAATCGGTTAGAATTAGCTATACAATATTGGAATCGATGTAATGAAATTAAAATCAATACCCAAATTTGATATAGCAATAGCTATAAAATTTCCATGGATTATAAGTTCCATAACTTCAATTTGAAATTTTGTTCAATACACCCATGGATTCAAGCAATTGTTTAAGGGTTTCATCTTACCCAAACGATAGCTGTTCAACGGTATAGAGGGATTCGAAAAAGCTTAAGCAATCAAGAGAGGTGCTTGCTTAAAGCTCAAGGAAGAAGATGGAAATGGTGGTGCTTGCTTGGTTCAAAGCAAAGGATGAGTATTTGGAAAGGAAACAGTTTTTGGTAAACTTAAACAAAGAAAGACTTTCCTTTTCCCCACATAAGGTTTAATTGATTTCCACCTTTCCAATAGCCAATAGGGGGATTTCCCTTAACAAACGGTAAGCTTTAATTATTAATATTTCTTTACTTTAATTAAGAAATGAAATAGCAATTTGTCATCGTTTCATAACAAGGATGACCAAGTTCATGTGGGAATGTCCCAAGCAAGTAGGTGATTCATACAAAAAGTTATAATTATGAGGGAGGTCCCTTAACTCTTTGATGTTTACACTTTTGCCCTCAAACTTTCGCTTTACCCTAATTTAGACACTAAAAGTCTTTCTATAAATTTAATAAGGTCCCTTATTAATAAATTGACTCACTTGGAGTCTAATATAAATGTAATTAACCTCGTGGTCAAAGTTGACAATATTTGGACTTCCCGATGTTGGGTTTCTGATCACGAAACCTAATTTTGACTTGAATAGATTTCAGGGTGTTACAACTCCCCCTTGAGAAAATTCATCCTCGAATTTTACCTGAATCGATGAGATATGGGTATTGCTTCTTCATCCTCTCTTCAGATTCCCAGGTAGATTCTTCAACAATGTGGCTCCTTTAGAGCACTTTGAGTAACGGTACAGTTTTATTGCAAAGTCTTTTAACTTCTTTTGCAAGTATCTAATCCTCTTCCTCTTCATTGGACAAGTTTGATTGAATTTCCACAGATTCAGGTTCAATGATATGCAAAGGGTCAGAATGATACTTCTAAAGCATTGATACGTGAAACACTTCATATATCTTACTATGTTATGAGGGCAACAATAAGCGATAAGCCACGAGGCTAATTTTCTTAATAACCTCGAAAGGTCTGATAAATCGGGGACTCAACTTCCCTTTTTTGCTAAATATCAAAACTTTCTTCCATGATGAGACTTTAAGGAAGACTTTCAGGGCCCAACACCTTACCTTCCCCAAGTTCAGACCAACACAATGGAGTTCTGCATCGTTTCCCATACAATGCTTCAAACGGTGCCATCTTGGTGGAAGCTTGGTAACTGTTGTTGTAGGTAAACTCGAATAAGAAGTAGGGATTTCTCCCAAGAGCTTCCAAAATCAATGATGCATGCTCAAAGCATATCTTCCAAGATTTGGATTACCCTTTCTATTGGCCGTCAGACTGAGGGTGGAAAGCAATACTAAGATTGACTATGGTACCCAGAGCTCATTGCAATGACTTTTAGAACCGAGATGTAAATCATGGATTTTGATCAGAAATGATAGACTGAGGCACTCCGTGGAGTCGTATAACTTCCTTAAGATACAAGTCAGCTAGCTTAGGAAGACTATAGTCCATCCGAACTGGCAAGAAATGGGATGACTTGGTGAAACAATCTACAATGACCCAAATGGCATCATGTTTAGCAAGAGTCAAAGGTAGACCACTAGCGCAATCCATAGTGATCTTCCCCCACTTCCATTGCGGTATATCGATGGGTTGCAATAAGCCGGTAGGAAGAGATTCATTATTGGGTACACTGACCCAATCACAAAAACATAAGAGTCCTTCATAATTTATTCTAAAGGTGGGCTGTCTTACAGCTTGGAAATGATAACTTGAAGCTTAGGATCTTGTTTTTGCAATGCTTTAATTCTCGATACGATGGTAGACTAGACTTGGAGTTCAACTACGAGACTACGATGCTTCTGAAGACTGAATTCAGCATTGATAGCTCGAGGGGCTACAAAACAAGGACTTTACAATAAGTTGATGTACTCATCAATATATTGAATCCAATGATCAATAACGATACTTACCAGGCAGAGGTTTGCGACTGAGTGCATCAGCTACAACATTGGCCTTGCTTGGGTGATAATCAATAACAAGATCGTAGTCCTTGAGGAGTTACATCCATCTCTATTGCCTAAGATTCAACTTCTTTTGGGTTAAGAGGTACTTGAGACTCTTATGATCGGTGAAGAGGTAGCATTTCTCCCTGTAGAGATAATGTCTCCAAATTTTTAATGCAAACACAACTGCAACCAGCTCTAAGTCATGAGTGGGGTGATTCATCTCATGTGGCTTTAGTTGTCTAGAAGCATAAGCAATGGCTTTGCCTTCTTGCATTAACACACATCCTAACCCGAGATAGGAAGCATCACTATAGGCAGTGTAGTCCTTTCTAGACTCAGGCCAGGCTAGAATCGGTGCATGAGTCAAAACTTGTTTCAATTGATCAAAGCTTCTTTGTTGCTCCTCAGTCCAAACAAACGGAGCTTCTTTTTTTATCAACTTAGTCAATGTGGCTACTAACATAGAAAATCCTTTGATGAATCTCCTATAATAGCCAGGAAGACTAAGGAAACTTTTGACCTCATGGATGTTCTTCAGTGGATACCAATCAACAATAGCCTAGATTTTCTTCGGGTTCACCTGGATCCCTGAAGTCGATACAATGTGCCCAAGAAGGCAACTTCAGTAAGCCAAAACTCACACTTAGAGAACTTGGCATATAATTGCTTCTCCCAAAGAGTTTGAAGCACAAAACGAAGGTGGTCTCGATGCTCGGCTGGGTTCTTAGAATAAATCAGGATGTCGTTAATGAATACCACTGTGAATTTGTCAAGGCTACTGGTGCATTGGTTAGCCCAAAAAGCATCACCAAGAATTCATAGTGTCTGTATCTTGTTCGAAAAGTTGTCTTGGGTACATCACATTCTTTGACTCTCATATGATAATAACTAGACCTTAAATCAATCTTGGAAAACATAGAGAAATCCTTAAGCTAATTGAATAGGTCATCTATCCTTGGCAAATGATACATATTCTTGATAGTCACCTTGTTCAACTGTCAACAGTCGATACACAATCTCATGGAACCATCATTCTTCTTAACAAAGAGAACCGGTGTTGCCCAAGGAGAAGAACTCGATCGAATGAAACCTTTATTCAAAAGGTCTTGAATTTGGGCTTTTAGCTCCTTGAGCTCAACGACTGCCATGGGTAACGTGCAATAGAAACTGGGGCAGAACCAGGTTGCACTTCAATACCAAATTCAACTTCACGGGTTGGAGGTAATCTTGGAAGTTCATTAGGAAAGATATTCGGAAACTCACATACGGTTTCAACCTCCACAAAATGGGGTTCATCCTTGACTTCCAATGTCAAAGCTTGCAACAAAGGGTTTCTTGAACTCATTAACACAATACTCTCCTTGTCGATACCTCAAAGATACAACTTCCTATATCCATAATTTACCCATGCTTGATTCTCACTAAGCTAGTCTAGACCTAGTATAACATCAAACTCATGGATCGGTAGGGCATATAGATTGGCCACAAAAGGAATCTCTTGAATCACTAAGGGACAATTCTTGCATATAAGAGTTATGGTGACACAATCACCCAAAATATTTGTTACAGAAATCCTCGGTGCTATAGGTTCAGACGATAATCTATGCCTTTTAACCAACACAGTGCTTATAAAAGAGTGGTTAGAACCGGGATCAATCAATGCATATAGAGGATTAGAATACAATTCAATGGTACCTACAATGACATCAGGTTCATCCCCTTCTTCCCTCTCCTTACATGATACATTTGGGTAGGTGTCTTCGATTCTTGCTTGCTCGATCTCTTGCTAGAGCCACTGGGTCTCCTTGTAGCTCCCAATGATCCTTACCTTGACCCCTTACCTTGGAAGGACTGAGTAGAGGTTGCATTACATGCCAGTGTAGCAGTAGAGTTGGTTGTATTCAAAGGACAATCACGGATGAAGTGGCCTTGCTTACCATAAAAGAAACATGCTCTAGTCTATTTACGGTATGGACCTACTGGATGTCTTTTCTGACAGTATTTACAAACAGGGTGTTGTAAACCTCTATTAGAGCTCCACTACTCTCAACCGAGGTTGCCTTGGAAAAAGACTGAGTCATAGTCTGAGGCTTTTTAATGTTCCTGGAACGAGATGGCTATGAATAGACATGTTGCTTATAGCCTCGATACCTTCCCTTTTTGTTCCATCTAGGGGGACGAGAATCATCTCTAACCCTCTATTTCAACAATATTCCTTGGATTGAATCAAGATAATGGATACACAAATTCTTATGCCTCACCAAATCAATGAATGTTCTAGTTTCGTTGCCTCTCAAATTGATCGATAACACAAACATCCCTCCGCAAAGTTCGTAGCCCAAGGAATGTAGTCCACCCATACTGTTACACCCCAAAAACCGGTCTAGTCAGGGTTAAGTTTCGGTGATCAAATAGTATGTACCAGTTACGTAATTTGCTTGATCTTGTACCCAATTTGAAGCAATAAAGGTTATTCGGGCTAATTGTATCAATATATTATTATTATTAAATATAAATATATAATAATAATAACATGAGTGGGGGACCCATAGCCATTCCTTCAAATTGAAGGAATTGCCGTGAATTCCCCCACATTTGGGGATGATTCGGTACAAGGGGGCAAGGTGTCCACCACGTGGGCAAGCCAAAGAGCATTATGCCCCAAAATCATGCACGGCTCCCATGTTCGTGGAACATGGGGAAAGCCATTAAGGCCGGCCATTGAGTATAAATAGGGGGATACGCAATATACATAGAGAAAAATAAGGAAAAAGAACGATTCAATGATAAGGTGGTAAGCTCGAGTTTTTTGGTTCAATAAATTCGAGTCCTTGTTATTGATTGGGTAAGCTCAAATCCTTGGTTAATATTTCCGTATTGATTCGATGTTGTTTTGCCGATTCTAACCAATTCTTATTTGTTAACCTAGCTCAAGAGGTTGATAAAGAACAACTGTCATCTCTTCTGAGAGCCAAGGATAAAGGCATCGTTATTCGAGAACCTTAAAAGCATCGGGTTGTCAAGGTGAGTGTAGTTGTGTTAAGGGATAGGCTCGATGGCATCTCATTGCATTATTTTGGGATTATGTTTGTATTTGTTTAAGGGCTTACGTAGAGCAACTATGTCGATTTCAATTGGCAAATTTGGTAAGTGCCTTGCATTGCTTTGATATGTGCAAACATGACTATGATATGCTACACGTAGGTGATATATGAAAATGATGTGAAATGTTACATGATGTGGAGCTAAGGCTCATTTTGATATTTGATATGATATAACTTGAATAAAAAAATATGGGCTATGTGAATTTGTGTAATTATTGACATTGGATATAGTTGGCATGCCATAGGATTATTGAGCTCGGTTAAGTAAGGGACGACTATGATCCAGGGATACAACCTATATGCGGGGGAAATAAGGTCGGCTATGTAAGGGATATATCTTCGGAGCTACGGCTCAAGGGCTACGACCCACTCTCCATTATATGTATTGGTGTATAGGGGAATCTGTGTATCCAATGGTACCTAATATGATATGTGCCTATGAATTGTGTTATGATAATATGATTGTGATACGACTATATCACATGTAATATGTGAATATGAAAGCATGAGAATATGTGTAATAAGCATGAATTGTGCATAGTATAATATGACTACTTGTATATTTGATTAACATGCATAAATCATTCATTGTAATTGTTATAACTACCTCACTAGGCTATGTAAGCCTAACATGTGTGTCTCATGCATTTTCAGGACCTTGAACAATTTCGAGCCTTGATCGTGTTGTTGCAGTTGCAAGTCACGTCTCTGTCATATATGTATGTTATATTTTGCTATAAACTCCTAGTAAAGTGGCATATGGTCCATCTTGTTTTGTATAAGCCTTTCTATGATTGTATGATGACTTGGTAACGTGGTTTTGTTGTATGCTTATAATCACTAAACTTAAATAGGTTAAAAAGTGCCTAAAATGAGCCTAAGGTGAAAACTTGGTAAATGGATTCCGAACGCCCTAAAATTTGACGTATCGATAGGAAAATGTTTTATAAGTGTATTGGTAAAATTGGGTAGCTTTAGTTAAGTCACATAACTGATTTTCTTAAAAAGTCTCAAATTGGTTTAATTGGCTTAGTAATTCGATAGGTTCTAATAATGAAACCCTTAGATCAATAATTGGAGGGTTTAATTTCAATTGGTAATAGGAAATCGGATTAAAATAAAAAATTGGTAAAAAATTACAAATTAGTCCTTAGGTTAAGAAAAGTTTAAAATTCACCCCAACTCCAATTAAGTTTAGTAACAACCAAAGTGGATAAGTCTTAAGAATAAACAATATAATACTTATATTAGGTTTTGAACTCTGAACCCTATTCCAAACCTCTGATTAGTCTTCTGATAACATTATCCAACCCGAATCTCTACCAGACCGGGAAGGGGTGTTACAATTGTGGTATCAAAGCCTAGGTTTAGTCGATGTAGGACTAACCAGGCATCCGTTATGAGTTTGTATCTGCATATGCCACTTACGAGTTATTTATATACGTTATCTATGACTTGAAATTACACGATTAAATTCTTCAATAATTAGATCCAAAATGTCTGGTCCTACCGATAGAAGGGTAGTGAACGAACCTTATCCGAGCTCTTCCTCAACTCGGGGGACAACCTGAGGCCTGAAATCCAACCCGAGCATGTGGGACTGAACGACCCATGTCACCCTCCATCAATGCCACTCGTTCAGCAAGCGTATCTGATGCCCATGGCGGACATGATTAAATAGGTGGTGGTGTCTTTCCGACAAGAACCACCTCCCCACCTACTGTGGCTTCTCTACCTTCTTCGAGAGCCCTTGTTGACAAACTCAAGCAATACCCTATGTATACGTTCACCGGCCAGGACCTGGATAACCCCTAGATCACGGAATACTGGCTGGAGAACATTTTGAAAGTGCTGAATAAGCAAATGAAGTGTCCCGAGGAGCATAAACTTGAATGTGCCTTGGCCTTGATAGCTAAAGGGCCCAAAGCTGGTGGGATACGGTGACCCTCACTGTTCCTGAACATCGTGTCATATAAGACTTCTTTCTCTAGGAGTTCCATAAGAAGTACATCAGCGAGCACTACATTACAGAAAGACGCAAGAAATTCCTCCATCTAAGGCAAGGGGGAAGACTAGTGGAGCAGTACATCCACAATTTCTGTAAGTATGCAAGATATGGCGCTAAAATAATCTGTACCGAGAAGGAGAAATGCAGAATGTTTATAGACGGCCCTTGTGATGAACTTCGTCCTCTCTTTGTTGCTTTAGAGATCGAGGACTTTTAGACCCTTGTCAATCGGGCCATCACAGTTGAAGCTCCACAGAGAGCATCCGAGAGATGAAAGGGGAACCAGAATTGACTTGACAAGAGATTCTGTGATGGCTCCAAGCCACCTACGTCCCAAAAGAAGGGGAGACAATGGGACCAGAAGTCTGTTAGCTACCAACAGCTACCCCGATCTGGTTACGTACCACAGTTCCAGTCTGGCAGAACAACCGTTACCCGCATAACTTTAGTGGATAGCACGGGCGGTTCCACAAAGGGTTACCAGATTCCCTTATGCAACTTTTGCCAGAAGAGGCACTCGGGGCAGTGCCATGGGCAATCTGGTTCTTGTTACCTTTGTGGAGAGTCTGGCCACTTCATCCGTCAATGCCCACAAAACCCTCAGGCTCCTACATCTATAGCCTCTTAGAACAATTCTAATAAGGGGAGAGGAGCAAAGCTAGTGCCATCCAGATCCGCAGGAAGACTCCGCAACAACAATACTACTCTAGCTGGCCGTTATCCGTAGACTTCAGCCCAAATGTACCATATTCGAGGTCGCGAGCAAGAGGATTATCCTGATGTGATTCCAAGTATGGTGGAGCTATATTCTGAACTTGTTTATGCTTTGATAGATCCAGGCTCCACACACTCTTTTATGAGTTTGATCTCATTCTAGGCCTCGATTGGCTAGCTGAACATCAAGCGTGTGTGGATTGTTCAAAGAAGAAATTATATCTCCCTGGACTCGGTAAGGGGAGCATAACCTTGATAAAGTCCAAACCCGAGTCTAAAAAAAGTCTCGGGTGTGCCATGGAGTCTTAGAAAGATTTGAAAATTGAAGACGTACCCGTGGTGAAAGAATTTTTTGATATCTTTCTCGATGAACTTCCAGGACTCCCTCCCACCTGTAAAGTTGAGTTTGGGATAAAGGTACAACCTGGAAGTATTTCGGTCTTCACTACTCCGTATAGATTGGCTCCGGTAGAGTTGAAGGAGTTAAGAGTTCGAATCCAAGACCACCAAGATAAGGGATTCATTCGACCGAGTTCTTCACCTTGGGGAGCACCAGTTTTGTTCGTCAAGAAGAATGATGGATCAATACGTCTATGCATTGATTGTCGTCAATTGAATAAAGTGACGATCAAGAACAAGTACCCACTTTTGATGATAGATGTCCTCTTTGATCAGTTGAAAGATGCTTCTATCTTTTCCAAGATAGATCTTCGATCCATATACTATCAAATGTTGGTGAAAGAGTCTGATGTTCCAAAGACTGCCTTTCCAACCAGATATGGTAACTATGAATTTTTGGTGATGCCTTTTGGGCTCACGAATGCACCTGCGCCTTTTATGGACCTGATGAATTGTGTATTCTGACCCTATCTCGATAATTTTGTGGTTGTCTTCATAGATGACATTCTGGTATATTCTAAAGACTCGATTTCCCATGAAGAACATCTCAAGATCGTGCTTCAGACCCTTCGGGAGAAACAACTCTACGCCATATTCAGTAAATGTGAATTTTGGCTGTCCAAAGTATCCTTCCTTGGCCATGTGATTTCTTCTGTTGGAATCTATGTAGACCCAAAGAAGATTCAAGCAATCCTTAATTGGATTCCTTCGAAGAATGTAGGAGAAGTTCATAGTTTTCTAGGCCTTGCAAGTTATTACTATAGAATTGTTAAGGGATTCTCATTGCTTGCAGCACCCTTAATGAAGCTTCTCCACAAGGATACTCTTTTTGTGTGGAATGTTGATCAATAAAGGAGTTTCGACTAGCTCAAGAAAGTCCTTACTCATGCCCCGTATTAGTGCAACCCGAGTCGGGCAAAGACTTCACCGTGTACAGTGATTCATCCCACCTAGGATTAGGCTGTGTTCTGAGGCAAGAAGGTAAAGTCATAGCTTATGTATCATGTCAACTCAAGCCTCATGAGCTAAATTACCTGACTCGTGATCTAGAACTTGTCGCATTTGTGTTTGCCTTGAAGATTTGGTGGCATTATCTTTATGGTGAGAAGTGTTATCTCTACACTGATCACAAAAGCTTGAAATATCTCCTAACTCAGAAAGAGATAAACCTTCATCAATGCCGATGAATGGAGCTATTGAAAGATTATGATTTAGTCATTGACTTCCATGCCGATAAAGCCAATGTGGTGGCTGACGCTCTTAGCCGGAAGCCCACTTCTTCTCTGAGATGCTTGAATGCTCACTTTCGACTTAGAAAGCATGGCAAATTGTTAGCTGAGCTGAAAGTTCACTCCACCATTGTATCTCGAATTAAGGCACTCCGAGAAACTGATAAGGAGGTACAACCCCTTATTGCTAAGGTCAAGGATAGCTTAGATCCTGACTTTGCTTTGAATTTCAAAAGATTACTGTGTTTCCACAACTGCATTTGTGTTCCTGATGATGATGATCTTCGGAACCAAATCCTAAGTGAAGCTCATTCTAGCCTTTTCTCTGTTCACCCTAGAGCTATCAAAATGTACAAAGATCTGAAGAAGATCTATTGGCGGTCTGGTATGAAGAATGAAATCACATACTACGTAGCTAGGTGTTTGACTTGCCAACGGGTCAAAGCTGAGCACAAGGTACCTACGGGTCTTTTGTAGCCCATTGAACTTCCGCAATGGAAATGGGAACGTATCACGATAGACTTCGTAAGTGATCTACCTTTGACTCTGAAGAAAAATGATGCCATTTGGGTCATTGTGGACCGATTCACCAAGTCTGCTCACTTCCTTCTAGTGAGAATAGATTTCAGCTTGCCTAAGCTCGCGGAGTTGTACATCCATGAAATTATTCATTTAGACAGAATTCTAGTATCTATAATCTCCGATCGTGACCCACGATTTATGTCTCGATTTTAGAGGACCTTACACGAGGCCTTGGGAACGCGAGTGCATCTTAGCACTGCTTTCTATCCTCAAACTGACGCCCAATCTGAAAGAGTTATTCAGATTCTGGAAGATATGCTCTGAGCCTGTGTCATCGACTTCAGGAATACATGGGAGAAAACCCTACCCTTGGTTGAGTTTGCGTACAACAATAGTTACCAGGCTTCAATTCAAATGGCTCCGTATGAAGCTCTCTATGGAAGGAGGTGTAGAACTCTTTTTTGTTGGACTGAACTCGGTGAAGGCAAGATGCTAGGTCTAGATTTATTTTGGGAAACCGAATAAAAGAATACCATTATTCGTGACTGGCTTAAAGCTGTCTTTGACCGACACAAGTCCTATGCTGACCTGGGCAGGAGAGATATTCAGTACGAGGTTGGTGAAAAGGCCTTCCTCAAAGTATCTACGTGGAACAAGATTCTTTGTTTCGAAAAGAAAGGAAAGTTAAGTCCTCGCTTCATTGGTCCATTTGAGGTGATCGAAAAGGTTGGACCTGTTGCCTACCGATTAGCTCTCCCCTAGGAGTTAAGTCAGATTCACAACGCCTTCCATGTGTCTATGCTACGCAAGTACCGGTCAGATCCTTCCCATGTGATTGAACTAGAATCTGTGGAAATCCAATCTAATTTGACATACGAGGAAGAACCTGTTCAGATCCTCGCACGAGAAGTTAAAAGGCTTCGTAACAAGTTTGTGCCCTTAGTAAAGGTCCTGTGGAGAAGCCACTTTGTTGAAGAGGTGACATGGGAACCCGAGGAGACTATGCAGAAACAATATCCCCATCTGTTCGCTTGAGATGAAAATTTGAGGGCAAATTTTCTTATGGGGGGAGAGTTGTCACACCTCAAAATTTGGTCTAGTCGGGGTTAAGTTTTGGTGATCAAATATTCTGTACTGGTTACATAATTTGCTCGATCTTGTACCTAATTTGAAGCAATGAAGGTTATTCGGGCTAACTGTATCAGTTTATTATTATTATTATTAAAAATATATATAATAATAACGTGAGTGGGGGACCCACGACCGATTCCTTCAAATTGAATAAATTGTCGTGAATTCCCCCGTATTTGGGGATGATTCGGCACAATGGGGAAAGGTGTCAACCACGTGGGCAAGCCAAAGGACATTATGCCCCAAAATCATGCCATGGCTCTAGTGTTCGTGGAACATTGGGAAAGCCATTAAGGTCAGCCATTGAGTATAAATAGGGGATGCAAAATATACATAGAGAAAAATAAGGAAAAAAGAATGATTCAGTGATAAGGTGGTAAGCTCGAGTTTTTCGATTCAATAAATTCGAGTCCTTGCTATCGATTGGGTAAGCTCAAATCCTTAGTTAATATTTTCGTATTGATTCGATGTCGTTTTGTCGATTCTAACCAATTCCTATTGGTTAACCTAGCTCAAGAGGTTGATAAAGAATAACCGTCATCTCTTCTGAAAGCCAAGGATAGAGGCGTTGTTATCCGAGAACCTTAAAAGCATCGGGTTGTCGAGGTGAGTGTCGTTGTGTCAAGGGATAGGCTCAGTGCCATACCATTGCATTATTTTGTGATTATGTCTGTATTTGTTTAAAGGCTCACGTAGAGCAACTACGTCGTATTCGATTGGCAAATCGAGTAAGTTCCTTGCATTGCTTTGATAGGTGCAAACATGACTATGATATGCTACATGTAGGTGATATATGAAAATTATATGAAATGTTACATGATGTGGAGCTAAGGCTCATTTTGATATTTAATATGATATAACTTGAATAAAAAAATATGGACTATGTGAATTTGTGTAATTATGGACATTAGATACAGTTGGCATGCCATAAGATTATTGAGCTCGGTTAAGTAAGGGAGGAAATAAGGTCCAGGGCTACGGCCTATATGAATTTGTGTAATTATGGACATTAGATACGGTCCAGGCTATGTCCTATCTGTGGGGGAAATAAGGTCGGCTGTGTAAGGGATATATCTCCGGAGCTACGGCTCAAGGGATACGACCCAATCTCCGTTATATGTATTGGTGTACAGGGGAATCCGTGTATCCAATGGTACCTAATATGATATGTGCCTATGAATTGTGCTATGATAATATGATTATGATATGACTATATGACATGTAATATGTGAATATGAAAGCATGAGAATATGTGTAATAATAATGAATTCTGCATAGTATAATATGACTACTTGTATATTTGATTATCATGCATAAATTATTCATTGTATTTGTTATAACTACCTCACTAGGCTATGTAAGCCTAACATGTGTGTCTCATACATTTTCAGGACCTTGAAAAATTCTGAGCCTTGATCGTTTTGTTACAGTTGCAAGTCACGTCTCTATCATATATGTATGTTATCTTTTGCTATAAACTCCTAGTAAAGTGGCATATGGTCCAGCTTGTTTTGTATAAGCTTTTCTATGATTGTATGATGACTTGGTAACGTGTTTTTGTTGTATGCTTATAATGACGAAATTTGAATAGGTTAAAAAGTTCCTAAAATAAGCCTAAGGTGAAAACTTGGTAAATGTATTCTAAACGCCCTAAAATTTGACGTAACGATAGGAAAATAGTTTATAGTGTACTGGTAAAATTGGGTAACTTTAGTTAAGTCACAGAACTGATTTTTGTAAAAAGTCTCAAATTGGTTTAATTGGCCTAATTAGTAATTCGATAGGTTCTAATAATGAAACCCTTAGATCAATAATTGGAGGGTTTAATTTCAATTGGTAATACGAAATCGGATTAAAATCAATAACTGGTAAAAATTTACAAATTAGTTCCTAAGGTTAAGAAAAGTTTAAAATTGACCTCAACTCCGATTAAGTTTAGTAACAAACGAAGTGGATAAGTCTTAAGAGTAAACAATATGATACTTAGATTGGGTTTTGAACTCTGAACCCTATTCTGAACCTCCGATTAGTCTTTCGATAACACTATCCGACTCGGATCTCTGCCAGACCGGGAAGAGGTGTTAGACATGCCAATGAGCTCATGAATTCTATGGCATGCAAATTGTAACCAATGTCCCTTCGAATGCAAGGTTAAATAATAATAGCAATGTCGATGGTAATAACAATGACAATATCAATGTCGATAACAATGGCAATTTCGATGCCAATGTCAATATTTCAAAAGCAATAACAATATCAATGTCCAATAATATATATCTCTATGTTTCAATGCTTTAATGGTGTCAATGACAATAGTAACGTTTCTATAAATAATATTTCAATACAATATCTTGTTGATGCTTACCAATATAGTCTCCAATGAGATTCGATGCAATATCCTTATACAAAATGTTAGCTATGCAATATTCAAGAACAATGGAATCGGGAAAGCATCTAGCTTATTCTCGAGACTCCGACTACAGTCACCTCACTTTCCGACGCTCTTACGGCTCTTGGATTTCCACTCCCTTGTTCCTAGATTTAGATGGAGATGGTGGCCCCTCTTTCTCCAACTCTTAAGCTCGGTATAAATATTAGGAAGTTTTAAAATCAATACCGAAATCAATATTCAAACTTGAAATAGTTATTAGCTATTAGATTTCTATGGACTGAAGCCTTGAAAAACATGGGTTCAACTTGGGTGTTCATAAGATTCATATTAAATTTAAACATCAACTATCCAACAAATCGAATAATAGATTGGGGGATTTAGCTTACCCAACCGGTGGCTATTCAATGGAAACAACAAATCGAAGAAAGCTTAAGCTTGAGTTCAAGCTCTAATGGTGTTTCTTACTTACAAGATGAAAAAGATGACCATAGAGGTGTTTAACTTTTTAATTTAGACAAGATTCATACTGAAACAGCTCTTCACATACTGAAACCACCAGCCAAAATACACAAACCCCTACTAGTACAGTTGTTCGAGTATCGAAAACCCTATTCAAATTATGCATACTCGTACCGATATGCAAGCCCGCGTATCAAAATGTTTGGACCTAAAATGTCCCAAATTGTTAGTTTTTCTTGCTTTCAATGATTCAAACATATACCAACATGCCTCAAACATATACTCATCTATTTTCACTATCAAACCACATCAGAACATCACAGAAACAAGATCATAACATGACACCACACTTCAATTGAAATTCTAGAGGCATGCTTCCTAGAAACCAAGCCGACCATCATATCGAACATAAATCCAAAATAATAACCCAACAATTAAGGCCATTTACAAACCCTAAACAACAATACAAACTTGTTCAAATAGGGAGTTCAACATGAACCCTCCCAAAAACGAAATGAACCCTATTGCCTTTATTACTACTAGTCTAGTTTGAAACCATACTTTCAAATAGTCGAAGTCCTTGGAATTCCTTTTCTTTCTTGCTGCATCCAAACTTTAATTCTCTGCGAGGAGTGCTCAAAAAACAAACTGTCAATGCATTTAAAACCATTTTCCAAAACTACATTGAAATCACCATTTCAAACATCTTATAAAACATCATGCCTTGAAAACCATGCACTAACACTTTAAAAAACCAGCATATTAAACCATATGCAACATGTATCATGGATCAAGAACAAATCCCATTTGCTAACCCTCAATTTTAGCCTTCCCATGCATAACAACCCATATGCAAAGATTATAGAGTAAACATGTATAAACCAACATGATACACTAACTATTATATTGGCTTCCAAGTGATCATAAACCAAATTCACTTTCCAAAATATTACATCGAATACACAAATTCTACAAGTGTCCTCTCAACACTTCATGCCATCTCAACCGGAATTAAGGTATGCTTACACTAGGGTACTATCACAACCCATATCTTCGGTTAGACGCATAATCCATTAATGGGAGTTTTCGGTACCATATAACCCCTCAACCGTTAGGGTACTCATGGTGGAGTATTCAGTACACATAAACCCCTCAACACCCGAGGCGACTCTTTATACTGCACTATCAATCCTAAGGTTGACAAACTACATTTGATAACATTTTAAACCACATCACTTGCCAATATAATTTATTATTAACCTTGTACAAAAAAAAATTTATATGCAACATTCTAAAATCATTTCCAATGCATTTACAAGTATTCCACATACTTACATGGACCATTTACCAAATGCATCCATCATCATCATATGATAAAAATAGTATAAAGCATACTTTAAATCATGCTTAACAATAGGTACCATGTAATTCAAAAACAAGTGCATAAAATCAATTTTGTAAAAGCATGACCGAGGGAGAAAGCTCTTTATACTTATTTTTGAGTTTTAAACTAATGTTTCAAACTTAATTTAAACTCCCAAAACATCCTTTAAACTATTTCAAAGCTGAAATCCACGTTCTCACTCGTCGACAACGCAAAGCCTCGTTTGCCGATGCAAACTACTCCTCCAATGCTTCTGAAATGGTGCCACAAGCTTGAGGATCAACTGCCCCTGATTTAACCACACAAAATAGGGGATCCAATGCATCAAAATGCATTCATAAACCAGCCACATCAAAACAACAACAAACCTCTTCAAACTCTAGCTGAAACCTTCCAAAACTACCAAAATCAACACCGAACATTTTCCAAACTTAACCCAACCAAACCCTATGGGTTTAACTCATCAATTATCTTGAATTAACATCCAAAAACAACCTAACATCAACCTTATACCTCCAGCATACATTAAACCTCCACAACTCCTCAAAAACACATAACGAACAACCTAGAAAATTAGAGATTCACCTAGCTTCAGGATTCCAATGTTAAATCCAACTTATTAAAATTATGAAACATCAAAAATCATAATTAAAACCAATCAATAACTCAGAAAAATGAATACAATTCGAAAATCATATAATATCATCAATTAAATATTGATTTAACCGATTTCCATAATTAAATCATTAAAAATCATTAGAAAACATATATAAAAGATCAAATATTTGGGAATTTTAGTAAAGAACCAAACATTAGAGGAGAAGAACGAACCTTACCTCTAATGGATGAATTCTCTCTCAATTGGATGTTTTACTCTTGAAAAACAAAGGAAATCCATGAGATTAGAGCTTGCGTCAAAGCCTCCTTTAACTTCTCGAAAGCTTGTTGTCTATCTTCTGTCTACTCAAAACGAGTATTATTTTCCAACAACTTTGCCAAAGGAGTAGAGATCTTTGAAAAACCATCCACAAACTGACGATAATACCCATCCAACACAAGAAAACTACAAACCTCCAGCACAGACTTAGGTGACTTCCAACCTATCACCGCCTTAATCTTGTGTGGATAAACCTAAATTCCTTCGGCCGACACAACATACCCAACGAAAACAACCTCCTAAAGCCAAAAATCATACTTGCTCAACTTAGCATGTTACTGATTATCCAACAACGCTTGAAGCACAATTCGTAAGTGTTTATCGTGATCCTCCTCGGTACAAAAATACACAGGAATATCATCAATAAACACAACCACAAATTCATCCAAAAACTCATGGAATACATGATTCACCATATCCATGGATGCAGCAGGGGCATTAGCTGTAATGCCTTGGTTTTGGGCCTAAGAGTTAGCTAGGTTGATTAGATGGTCTGGTAGATCGGGATTAGAGAATCGAATCAGATTCAGGTTAAAATTTAGAATAAATATTTTTAAGTGAGATGAAAATTTGGGAAAATATCCTAAAATCATTATTTAATATATGGATATATTTTGTGAAATCAATTTTGGAAAATGGGTTTTGGACATTTGACATTTTGGTTAGTAACCAAAATGTAAGGAAAGAAAACTGCTTTTAGTGACTATTTTGAAACAAATCATAGAATCTTTAAGGATCCAATTTACCAATTGTTTTTATCATATTTTCCTCTCAATTAGGATTGATTTAAAAGAGTTTTAATAAGTAATTAAAAGGAGATTTAATAAAAGAAGGTAGTTATTCCCACAAACCACTTTTCACGTAACTTTTGCTCTCAAGCTTTTCTCTCAAAATCTCTTCAGCCTAACACTCTTATTTTCATCAAAGATTTCAGTTAATGATCTTGATTTCTTAAACTTTGTATTTCCAACGGATTCTTGAATCTTGTTTTCCTTTGTTTTTCAAGAGTAAAACATCCAATTGAGAGGAAATTCACTCATTGGAGGTAAAGTTCATTCTTCTCCTCTAATGAAAGGTTCTTTAATGGAATCCCCAAGTATTTGATCATTGTTTAATATTTTCTAATGAGTTTTGATGATTTAATAATAGAAATTAGTTAAATTAAGGTTTATTTGTTGAGATCATGTGATTTTCGTATTGGATATGTTTTGCTGAGTTCTTGATTGGTTTTAATCATGATTTTGATGTTTGGTAATGTTAATAAGTTGGTTTTAACATTGGAATCTTGAAACTAGGTGAATCTCTAATTTCTAGGTTGTTAGTTACGTGTTTTTCAGGAGTTGTGGGAGGTTTATGGATGCTGGAAGTATAAGGATGTTATTAGGTTGTTTTTTGATGTTAATTGATGGTAATTGATGGAATAACCAGTAGGTTTTGGCTGGGTTAAGTTTGGAAGGTGTTTGATGGTTTTTTCGATAGTTTCGACTAGTTTTGGAAGGCGAATGTTGAGGTTGCATGGGATCTTTGTTTAGCAGCGAGTTGAATGCATAATGATGCATTTTCCCTCATTTTTTAAGTAGTTAAATTAGGGGACGATCAAGGCGGGGTTGCCTAGTGGTGTGCATTGCTTATCGGAGGCTCAATTCGTGTTAACGAGCGAGGCGAGGAGAATCAGTGAGTGAAAACGGGTTTAAGCTCTTTAAAAGGTTTGGCCGCTGGATCATGGAGGTTTAGTTATAGCCTAAAAAGCTTAACTAAGCTCAAGCGTAAGTCATTCTTACTTCGCTTGATTATTGGTTTCAAGATGAGCTTGCAGATTTCATGTTGGTTTTAACATGGTTGATTTTCATGTTTTGGTTTTAAAAATGGTTTGATTTACTTACTATAAATACATCATTTTGGATAAATATGCAATTTATATCAAATTATTTGAATGCATATGAGCAATGAGAATTGTTCTTAAGAGGAACGTATTGTTGCCTTTAGCAATGTGGTATTGCATACGAAATGGTTTTATGAAATGCATTGGAATAAAGTAAGTAAATGTATTTGGAAATGATATATTGGCTTTGTGACGTAATGCAAAAGTTTTTGATATAGTTGGCTAGCCATATGATGAAAGTGCACTATAAATACAAAATCGATCATGTGAAATTCTTCAATTACACAATAAGGGTAGTGCTATTGTGAGGTGATAGGGGTAGTGCTATCACAACGGGATAAAGGTAGTTCTATTCCCCGGCCGAAGTGAGTTATGGTGGGTGTATTACCACCGTGAGACTTGATGGGGGTAGTGCCATCAAGGGAATCTGTGTATCCGAACATGTATGGATAGGGGTAGTGCTATCTAAGGATGGGGGTAGTGCCATCCGAGTCAAAGCGTAACGATACAACCTAGGTGTAGCGGTACGAATTTGGGCTACTAGAATTTGGGTGTAAAAATGGTTTTGATACGGGGTCAAAGCATATCGATACTAAGTCAACATGGTCAACCAATATCAGTACAACCCTAAGTCGTAGCAATACAATCCTATTACCTTTGAATCTATAATTTGGGAATTAGGTTTAGCGTACCAATATGGCCATAAGGGTATCGATACGGTGACAGTTAATTCTGTTAAAAGTTAAAGAACCAGTTTGTATTGTTTACAGAATGGTCACTAATTATTGCATGGTTTATTTGAATGAGCATATGAACTTTGAATAGTATGCAAATTTGTACGCTCACTGTTTGCATGATGAATTTCATTATAGTAAGATTTCATTGGACTGCTTTTATAATCAAAGAATGGACAGCCACATAAAACCTGTTTCGAGATAGATTTTAAGTATTTGGACTAGCTTGCAAATATATTGTAAGCAAGAATATGTACATATGAACTATTAAGAGAAATTGTGCTTTTAAGTGGACCGTTAGGATTGTTTAAACAGGGAGAAATGTCTTATGAGCTTGTGCAGGGACTGTTTTACGATACAACGGCTGTCAGGGACTGTTTCATAACAAAAGGGGGACTATTTTGCATTAGTTTGAATTCTAGGGACTATTTTGAAGCATTAACATGAAATATGGGTAGTAAAAATTATAAATGAACTGTATATATATATGAGTATGTATATATGTGCATTAGGACTTTGATAAATGAGTTGAATTGATATTAATGATGTGTTATTTAATTAGAGGTACATATCATGATAAAGAAGATAATACTATGAGAAAGCTAGAGAAGGACATGGTCAAGTAACAAGCTTTAGTGTGATTCAGGTATCCCGTAACTTCGGGATATGAGGTGAGTGTAGTTTAAAGTCTCGGGATAGATTAAAACTATCTTGAGTATGCTATTTGTTTAAATTTCTCATTGTTTGATCTTTTGCTAAGTATGCTTATGCTCTAAGCTTGGGCTTAAGGTAAGTACGTAAATAAGAAGTACGTTATGATATGATTTGTTTGAATGAATGTATGATTTGACTTATAGTTTTTTGAATGCTTGTGTGAGGATATTGAGGTGGCATTACTACGTATGGGTTATTTAGAACATGAAATCCCATCACATGATCCTTGTCTAAAAAATTGTGAAAGCTATACTCAATTTAACTTGAATAAGATATAATACTTGACTTATGATTGAAGTTATGCGTAATGAGATCACTATTTGTATGCATTTGACTTGCTTGACAAGTAAACAAACTAACACTTGAATTAGAACTCCATACAAATTAAGGATCATGAATGAATTGAATATGTATATGGACTGATATGTGTAATAAGTTCTTGATTGTTAAGATAGGAATACATGTTATGTTTGATTGGTCATGGACATGTGCTTATAATGGGAACTATACACAAAAGTGCATAAAGAATACTACATTTGTCATGTTATCTTTTGAATGGAAGGAATAATGTAATGAGCAATGTATGACTTGAATACATGTTTGATATGAGGAACAATAGAATTGTTCAAATAATATTCAAATAAGGAGCTCATGTTAGAATTGTTCTGATATGAAAAGATTAAAATAAAGCCTTGGTTTCGAGTCAGTCTTATGTATAGTTGGCATGCCATAGAGTCTGTTGAGCTCATGTTAGAATGGACTACGGTCCCTTGTTGATAATGATCGAATGATCTGTTGGTACTACTAGTACCCTTGTTTGATGATGGATAATTTGGTACTTTGTGTACCCTTTTTTGTTACTGATTGTATAGGATTCGTGTACCTAGATTGTACATTCGATTCTCAAGGCTAAATTAATGACAAATTAAGGAAGAATATGAATAACATGGTGAATCACTTGATATCTTACATAATGAAGGATATATGATTGCTTATAGTATATTTGAGGTTTAGTTAAATAAGGGAAACCAATGGAAGTTATAAGCTAATTCAATGAGATATGATAAAGCCCCTATGTTAATTATTGGATTGTTAATTGGGAAAATCAATATGCATCAATTATATGCACATTCGATCAACTGTGTGAACATGTATGTATTGTGCTTCATTTAATTTCTATATGGATATGTATATTCCATGTATAATTGGATGCTATATGGATACATACATGATATGCTTAAAATGGGTGCAACATGGATGTGTGTATGTATGTTCTTGTAAATGTCATGATTTATAATTTATTTGTTGCCTAAAGCTATGAACTAGATTCGAATCTTAGGGGAAGAAGGAAATGTTCAGCTGATAACTTAAATGTTAAATGAATCATGTTATTTGAGGATAGGTTTAACAATGTATAATGAGATAAGTAATTAAATAGCTGCAAAGTATTAAGCTCGAATTTTGTGGATATGTTAAGTTATTATTGGAACTTGTCAGTAAATGATTAAATTCTCCTAATGGCATACATGATAAGTAACTTTGTAAAAAGGAAGTTAAATCGTTGTGACATAGATTAAATGTTACACACCTGAGATATATTAAAAGATGCTTATAGAACTCAAGATAATAAATGTCTGTGAAAAGGGGGGAAGCTTTTCTTAGGTCATTATGAATTCTTGACTTATAAGTATAAGGTTGTTTGCGATAAATGGATTGGTAGTATTAATCACGTTTGTATTTGTTTGGTTTAAGTTTAAACCAATTTATTTGAGTATTTTAAATCTAGAAAGAGAATTAGGTGGCCTTAAACATGTTCCATTAGACTAATAACATGCCTAACATAACATATAAGGATTATTACAAAATTTGGTGAGAAATAGCTGAATCTTGAAATCTTGTTTCTAGATGGATCTAACGCAACTAGTTACTAATTAGTATAATTGAAACAAATGGTAACTTATAAACTAAGTAACTCTTATAGTAATGCGAAATCCAAAAAGGGAACTCATACCTCGGAGGTATATGTCGGGTAAAAGAAGTTAGTATTAAGATATATTAACAAGAATTAAGAAAGTGTATAAGCTTGAAAATTTCACGATTATAGATCATGATAGTAACTTTCATGCAATGGAATTGATGGTTGGTATTTGGAATGTCAAGCAAGTTATATATTGACGACCTTAGATGAAAGCGAATACAAGAAAGTTTATAAGTTTAGAATAAAGGTTATGATAATAACTTATTAGATTATTATAGGTTCTTTGTTCACTTAGAACCCCGTACTACCTCACTAAGTGGTCACTTACCATGTCTATCTTATCACCTTTTAGGTAGATAAAGTCTCAGGTTGCTCCCGATTTGGATACGGATGGTCGTATGGTTCGAATCAACCTATTTAAAAACTCTTAGGGTGGTGGCACATGTATGATTTGTAGGCATTCATGCATTTATAAGTATCTTTGATTATATATGTAATTATATAATGCTCTAAGGATCTTTTTAAGGAATAACGGGCCTGTAAATATGATCTCTTTATCCGCATGCTATTTGTGTGGTCTTGGTCGGTATGGTTTATGATTGCTTATTGATTATGTTGTGCTAGGCTCGGTAGATTCATTGATTGGTTAGGTATTTACTAGTGATATCAATGATGCTGAATGTGATGAAAATTGATTGTAAACTTGATGTATAGATAACAGATTTATCAATTTGTAATATTGACAATCTAAAAAGGAGTTAGATAAGAATTGTAGGAAATCCGATGATGGAAGTTTTTATGTGACCTTTCTTACTTTAAAAATTAGAATACGTATATGTCCTTGGAATCATTAACTGGTTAAATCGATGTCTTGAGAAGAGGGCTAGTGAATCATTATGCTAAAATGGGAATACTATTCTTAACTCATATGGTTAAAGTTGAATGGCTTGTTGATGGGTTAAGGTATATGTTAGATATGTTATATTAAATATGATGTTCAGTTGAGTGTCAATAGTCGAGTCTATTCATTAAACAGACGAATAGATTGAAAATTTTGTGAACTTGCAAATTTCATCATTTTTTTAAAAAAACATTTTGAAACTAATTTGTAGCCTGACCCTCTTTTGTTTTTTAAAAAAACAAAAAATGTCCCCAGCAGAGTCGCCAAGCTGTCACAACCCTTTCAAGCTCGACTTTTTGGAAAACTAAAATACACGTATTCACCACCAATCTTTTTGAAAAAATGTAATTGGATCACTTTTAGAATGAGGTTATTTCAATAAAACATTTTATTTATTAAAATAACATTTTTGGTCTATGAAAACTTGAAAATAGGTTCGAGGTCGATTACGAGTGGGGAAGGGTTAGCACCACCACTACGCCCAAAAATTGGTACCTTATTGATTTCAAAATGTGTTTTCAAAACTGGAATTTGCAAGTTGACAAGATTTCGACTTATTCGTCTATTTTATGAATATAGATCTATTTTAGAGGTCTTATCGCCTGGAAAATGAACTCCAATACCGCCAGTACTCCTGGCGCTAACCTGTCATTTTCGTTTGGTAAGACATTGCATTAGTTAGTTTTTATTTACTTAACAAAACAACATAAACAATTAATTGTGTTATAGTTTTTTAAAATAAAACCTAATTAGTGTTTAATCTCTAAAATATCTACATTCATTTTAGCTATTAAGGTTTAAGTAAATTAAGTGTGTTTTATTAAGAATATAATGGAAATTTTACTTCAAAGACGTCTCTAATCTATGCTTATTAAGGAACCTATCCCTAGGGTTTTAACATTCACATATGTACATAAAAACAAAAAAAAACAACTAAAAATATTTAAATTAAATTAAATAACTAAATAACTACCAAATTTTAAAATAAAAGAAAATGGTAATTAGCTTTTATTTTTTGAAAGAAAATATGAATTAGGGGCTAAATTGAAAGAAAATAAAATATGATGGTCGAATTGATAGAGAAAAAGTTTGGTGGTCGATTTATAATACAAAGGACGAAATTGAAAAGAATGAAAACTGGAGAGCCACGATGGAAGACCAGGCAAAGAAGGGCGCGGGTTGAAGAGCGGATACGGGTAGGTATCGGGTCAATATATATAGCCAGAGTTATAAACAAAAATCATTTTATTCCCCCTCTCAAATGGATCAAATCGGTTTTCTAAACAATCCTATGAACCTGTTCTTCGTGTTCTTCATAGATTGAAGAACACGACGAGCAGCCACCGTGCCGGCCGTTGTTGTCGGTGGCAGAAAAACCCAGAAATTCACTTTTTTCTGCAGAATCTGGTAGAGGTTGAATCATACTTTCATCATCGGAGCCTCATTCAAACAACATACACGGCAGTGCTATACTAAACATAGGTAAAACACAACCTATTCTCTATTTTGATTCGAAAGAAACATGAAAAAAGGATTACCAAAAAGCTTGCTTTATTCCTTGAAACTCTTGATTACAAATGCTTGCCTCCTTACACTGGAAATTCGAATGCTAGTTGTGTATCCTTTCTATCTATTGTTGCTGTGAATTGTTGTGTGTATCATGTATCACTCATGTGTAATGCGTGTATGAATATTGTGTATGTGTTGTTGGTACATGGATTACAATGGTGGTTTATATAGTTACAGAAAAACTTAATCTGCAAGGACAAATACCTTGATGTCATCCAAATTGCTTCTATCTTGGTTTCGATTTAGCTTGATCTTCGCCATAACTTTATTTTATGGATATAATCCTTTGACTTTGCTTCTAATTTGGGATTTAACCCATTTGTTTACTTTTTTGCATGTTTCTGGTAACTTCAAACGACGGGGTAGACGTCTGCCAGGAGCAAATGGTGACGGAATCAGCTCAGGCGTTCGTCGAAGAATATGAACCAGCAATTGGAAGATAGAACGGTAAGCGCATGGCTGCCACGCGTGAGTGGCGATCCGTGTGCTCTACTCTAGAGTAATCTGGACCGTTAGATCACTCCTTGATCTAACGGCTGGGGAGAACACGGCGCTATATCATCCTCCAGTTGGCATGATCTGCGTCGTTGGATCAATCTTGATCCAATGGCCTTCCATTGGCTGCTTAAAAAGAAGCAAAGGGGTTAGGGTTTAGCTTTATCGGGCCAAATAGACCCTTATTGTAAATTGACATGTATTTTGTTTTTAATGGACTTGTGATTTATTTTAACTAAATGGGTTTTATACAATGGACTATTTTTTTATATTTTGGGTTTTATACTAACTATTAACTATTATACTAATTATAACACTAACAATGATAATACTAACTACTACACCAACAATATTATATGACACTAACAAATAACAATAATACTAATATTAGTTAATATTATATAACATATAACAGTTATACTAATAATAATAATATAAAACATAAGTGAAAATTCAGTGACAACATCGCTTTAGCTAGGGAAGATACATGATGTTTTCCATGTATCCATGTTGCGGAGGTATAGATCGGATCCGTCACATGTGTTGCCAGTTGACGAAGTTGAGTTGAATCTGGATTTGACCTATAATGAGAAACTGGTTAAGATATTAGATGTAGAAAGCAAGGTTCTTCATAGGAAGACCATAGAGTCGGTTAAGGTGTTGTGGCGACACCGTGGTGTTGATGAAGCTACATGGGAAAGGAAGGATGACATGAAGAGGCAATTTCCCTACCCTTTTCCACTAGGTAAATTTTGAGGACAAAATTTATTAAGTGGAGGAAAGTTGTAACACCCCGATTTTAGGCCTAGGAGTTAGCCGAGTTGAGGCTAGATGATTCGGTCGAACCAATTACGGTAATTTAGGCTAGTTTTAGGATTTAATTGATTTGAAGGGTTTTTGGAGGAAATAAAATATGGAAAATGTTTTAAAATCATTATTTAATATATAAATGATTTTGGTGGAATCAATTTTGGAAAATGAATTTTGGAGGTTTGACATTTTTGGACAAGTGACCAACATGTGAAGTTTAAAAACTATTTTTAGTGATTAACTTGTAAAAGATCAGAACTTTGAATCTTTAAGGAGTCTAATTCTGACTTTTCCCTCTTAATTGACTGATTTTAAAGTGGTTTTAATTGGTAAAAAGGATGAAGAGAATTAATTGCTTATTATTTTCTTAAAACACATTTCACGTAACTAACTTTTTCTCTCAACCATTTTCTCTCAAATTCTCTCCAGCCAAACATCCATTTGTCTTGAAAGATTTCAGGTAAACATTTGATTTAATCCATCTTTTTAATATTAAATGATTTCTTAATGTTTTCCTAGCAAAACTTTATTATTTTCTCATGTAAATCTATACAATTGAAGGGAAAAGTCATCATTAGAGGTAAGGTTTTGTTCTTCTCCTCTAATGATAGGTTATTTATTGAAATTCTCAAGTTATTGATCTTTTATGAATGTTTTCGAATGGGTTTTGATGATACAATTATGGAAAATTGGTTTAATTGAGGTTTAATGGGTGAAATTGTTTTGATTTGTTAATGTTGGGTTTATGATTGAGGTTTACCATAATTTTGATGTGTGAAATTATGGATTAATGGATTTTAATGTGGTAATCCCGGAACTAGGTAAATTGTTTGATTCCTAGGTTGAGATCTTGGAGTTTTTGGCTTGTTTAAGTGGTTAATTGATGGCTGATGATATCTTGGTGTTGAGGAGATGCTTTTAGATGTATCTTGGAGCTATTTTTGCTTGGCTAAAAGTAGGGGAGTTGGATTCAATAGTTTGGAAGAGGGTTCGATTGATCCGAAGGCTTGAATCACTTCGGCAAAGCAAGCGACGCATGTCAGTGAGTGGAAATGAGTTTTAGAGATTTAAAAAGTTTTGAAAGTGACTTTTTAAGGGTTTAAATTAAGCTTGAAATGCTGGTTTAAACTCGGAAGTAAGTATGATTGAATTCGCTCTTGATTCTTGGCTTTTTCCCATTGTTTTGATAAATCATGCTCATGTTTAAAGATAAAATTTTTTACCTACTGTTATTCATGTTTTTATGAATTGAGAAATGATTCATGTGATCCAATGAGATAGACATGTGGTTTTGAAAGAGTTTATAACTTGTTAAGAAATGCTATGCAATGATATTGCTTTTGAAATGGAATGAGAAATGGTTTATGTTTATGCATTAAAAACAGTAAGGTAACATGGTTCTTTTAAAGTGTATATTGGCAAGTAATGATGGTTATTATAATTGGATATAATTGGTTGACCAATAGGATGAGAGTGCACTATAATAAATACAAAATTCGTACTTGAGCCAAATTTTTCGGTAACACAGGTTGTAATATGTGGAGTGATGGGGATAGTGCCATCCCGGCCGAAGTGTGCAATATGGTGGGTTGTATCACCATGAGACTTGATGGGGTTGTATCCATCAAGGTGTCCGCATATCCGAACATTTAAAGGATGGGGTCGTAGCTACCCGGGGATGGGGTCGTAGCCATCCGAGTCACTTGAGAGCCAATATATGAGACTACATGTATCATTGTTTTAAATGGTTTTGTATTACGAGTTTTATACATGAGATCCTATTTTAAGAAATGCTTTGTAATATTTAAGCATAAGTAGCATAGAGTTTTGCATTGGATTAAATGCATGAGCTAAATGATACATGTGTTTTGAAAGGTAGATGATTTCGCTTGATGAGTTTTAAAGCATGGGATTATATTTGAGAATGATGTGAAATGGTTTGTTGAGAAAAAGGATTTCAAAGCTGTTGTTAATGGTTTTCCGTTGAGCATCCCTCACTAAGCTTATTGCTTACGCTCTCTTTTCTTAACAATGCAGATAAATAGCTTGTTCGGCAATAAGGAGGCAAGAGTAGAAGTCTAAGAGGTTCAAATAGCTCAAGTATGGTTTTGAACTAATTGATAGTAATAAATTTTGCAATGGGAGGGTACCTTTATGATTTGGGAGAGTATGTTGTGAACTCTCTAGTTTGTGGCAAGTTTGAATTGCCTTATTGGATTTGTAAATGGCCTTTAATGTTTGATTTAAGCTTTGATATGGTGTTTGGTATTTGTCTTGGCTTGGCAATAGGGTGCATGCCTATAGATTTTCCGTTTTAGAATATGATCATGTTTTGATGTTGTTTCTGATGCTTTTGGCTGCGGTTTGATCTCTGTATATATTTTTGCTGCCTTAGAAGCAAGTTAGAATGGTTTGAATATCCTTAAGGTGTGTTTAAACAGCAAATTAAGACATTATAGGCCCAGGCGTATCGATACGCGGGGTACCGTATTGGTACGGGTAGGCCAAATCAGGCTTAGTGTATCAGTACGGATAGACCCGTATCTATACGGTCTTAGAGGAAAATGGTTGTGCATATCGATACACGGGGTCGTATCAATATGGTTTCATGCAACCTGTGATTCTGGCAAATCTCATACCGATAAAGTGGACAGGTGTACCGATACGGTGTTAGGTAAGTTGGTTATTTGGAATCTTATGATGTTTTGTTTTCTTACGTTTTAGTCCCTAAAAATTGTGAATGCAATTGAGCATGTTTGGGTGATCAGATTGAGTTGAAATTTGAAATATGAGTATTAAACTTGACTAATTGAATATTGGTAACCTTAACTTCACAATAAGTTCTTGTATTTTGTCAGTTTTATAAAATGGTCCCCTAATGATAACTGGAGCAATTGGATGTCGAATCGACGCCCGATTGAGTTGTAAATTTACTCGATGCGAGCTCATACACTTAGGATAATAATGTTACATCTAGAGAAGATAAAAAGGAAAAAAAGAAAGAGAGGGTCGTTTATTGAAATGAAAATTTTAGGTTTTTCTTCAATATTCCCCGTGTGACTCATTCGGTCTGGTCTTGCGACTTGCCCGGTCAAGGGGTTACAATTGTTGCCTAAGCTGAAGAATCCAAGTAGTCTCACAATACCATGTTCTATTGGCAACCATTATGTTAGAAAAGAACTGTGCTACCTTGGAGTAGGCATAAATCTTATGCCAAAATTTGTTTTCCAATGATTAGGCATATGAAAAGCGAGACCCACCATAGTCACATTACAACTTGTTGACAGATCTTACATTCAACTAGAAGGAAAAATTGAAGACATTTTGGTAAGAGTGGAAAAATTTATTTTTCCTGCTAAATTTATTGTTTTAGATTGTGAGGCAGATGAGTTCGCTCGCATCATTCTTGGAAGATCTTTTTTAGAAACAAGAAGGACGTTGATCGATGTCGAGACAAGAGGACTCACCATGCGAGTAAATGAGAAGCAAGTTACACTCAATGTCTTCAAAATAATCGAATTTGCAGATGATCTAAATGAATGTCAGACTATTAGAGCTATCACAAAATTTAATTTCAATATGGAAAAATATTGCCACAACAATTTTATGATTATCGAACCTAAATTTAAAGAAATTGAGGAGCCAAAGTCAGACAACAAAGCAGAACAAGAAGAAAATTGGGTTGTGAATCGACCAAGTAAAAATTTTGAATCTTGATTACTCAAGTAAGGAATATACACCCCTTTAACCTTCTATTGATAAACTATTGTCTCTTGAGTTGAATTCATTACTAGAGCAATTGCAATATGCTTACTTGGGAAAGGATAACACCTTGCCTGTGATAATTTCTTCTCTGTTGCAACATGAACAAGAAAGAGAGGCAGCAAATCCTAAGCACTACTAGAGCGTTGAGTTCATTCAAAAGCTCACTAAATTTATAGGGAAGAGGTACTTCGATTTCATAAGATGGTTGTTCAAAGCAACCATGACAAAACATGCTTCCTTGTTGTACAATCGAGAGTTTGGCACACTTAAAGGAAAGAAGTTCTTTGGTTTCCTCGTTGATTATTCAAGGAAAGAATGTCATAGCAATTCTAAGGGAGGTACCATATCAGGCTAAGACTACAAATTAAGCGATCTAGGGAGGCAACCCTGATCTTTTTAATTCCTTTATTTTTGTTAGTTCACAATTAATTTTGCATTTGGTTTTTTAGATTTGATTGGTTTGTTAGTGTCATCACTTTTAGCAGGAATTATTAAAGAAAAGAAAAGCAAGGTTTCTCAAGGACCAAAGACTTGAAGATCATGCAAGAATGTCCTCCAAAAGCACCCACGGCCACAAAGAAGGCCATTATCACCAGACCTGCCCCGACAAGTGCACTTGCCATGACAATTCCCCAAGTGCTAGTAGATTTAATTTGTCCCCTATTTGGATCTATTGGAGGCAAGGCAAAAAATGTTTTGGTGATACATGAAGGACTGGGATATCGCTCTAGAGAGAGTCCTATTAGAGATTAATTCAACGTGCAGTGTGCCTTTTCCTATGTTTTTTGTTGAGTTACTTGCCACGGTAACTGAAGTTGGCAATTTTGGGCCAACTGCGAGCAACAATGCTGCATGAATGCCTATACCAAACTAAGGCGAGGAACAAAACTCTAACCAGCAATGCACTGACCTCTTGTCACGAATTTTCAGATTATAAAGATACCATCTTTGCACAATTGAAGTCTCCACCTTCAGTAATGAAATCAAAGCAAGCGTTGAAGTGATAAGTTTCACCAACCAAAGATGTTGAGAAGGAGGATAAGCTAGTTCAGGAGGTTGAGGAAATTGAAAGTGACCCTGCACTGACCTCACCACCACCAGCAAAGCAAGGTAGCAAACGCCTCTAGCGAACTGGCCAACGGAAGATGCGAATTCAAGGTGATAACCTCTCTTATTAGTTCATTTGCATTTCTTTTCATTTTAATTTATTTGTTTTGAATGCATTGAGGAAAATGCTTCTCTCGAGTTTGGGGGGTTGTCTTGGCTTTGTTTTGTTTGTCTCATTGTAGTTTGCATATATTATTTGCCATGGCAATTGCCTGTTACACTAGCAAAAATTTTGTTGTGATATCCTATGACGAGTTAATTACCATGACATTTAGGTGAGAGAACCTTATATTTTAGGATTGGCATGTAATTAACTTGGAAATTTGCTATGTTGCTTTTAAATATTCACATTGTTGTGACTTGTCGATCTAGACCTAGTAAATGTTTGGCTGCTTAAAAATGAAAAATAATGTGCTAGAGGTTCATGTCTGACTCTAATTAAAAAATATTGAAAATTGCTTGAGGTGCTCATCTGGCTCTAGACGAAAAAAGAGAATTTGCTAGAGGTGCCTAACTGGCTCTAGCAGACTAAATTGCCTCGACAATGTAATAAAAACTTAGGTTTGCTTGGAATCTCAATGATTGTCTTGTGCACAACTCTACACACACTTTATGTGCTTTTTGAAGGTCGAAAGGTAATTGATTCTTTATTGTCACAGTTCTGAAGATTGAAGTCAGGTTCAAAGCATGTTGTTTGGTAAATGCCTTGGAAGGTAATTGTTGTTAGTTCATGCATTGCTTGAGGAAAAGTAATAGTTCGAGTTTGAGGGTGTGTTAAGTGTGGAAAGTACAATATTTTATACTTTTTTTACTTAGATTATGCCTATTTAGCTACAATTTTAGTAATTTGTGCATAACTTCATAGTCCATTCGTTTATTAGGCTTGGCCTTATGTTTTGATGGTTTTTGTGGAGAAATCTCATTGATTTTACTTTATTTTGTGCAGGACGAGTTGCCTAGCCACTTGCCGAAGGATTCCCTAGCAAGTCGTGATAAAGCTATTATCTCCAAGAATCAATTCAAACGCATTGGATAATTACCCAGCTTCAAATTCAAAAGCTGAGTTAGTTAGAGATCATATCCCATGAGTTTCACACTCATTCAAACTCCTTCTCCTCACCTATTTAAGGAGATCGTATCAACACATCAAGGGGATTGATCGTGAGAGAGATATCAGATCAAAGAGGAAGATTTATGCACAACCATTAACGCAGATTGGAGGAGTTCATCTTCTCCATTTCTTTTTATCTTGTATCGTGTGATCCACCCATGTTTGGGTTTATTCATTGTTGTTTTCTTTAAACTGAGCCATGAACTAGATTATTTGGCTTGGGTTATCGGGTTTATGGTGTGTAAAGAAGAATGATTTGTTTTGGTTTTTAATTCTATCGAATCAATGTTTATCCTTTCTTGGTTCTTAATTACTCTTAAAGAAAACTTGGGAAAGGAACTCGGATGCATTTATTTACCTATTCTCGGGAGAGCTGGATTCATGAAACGATTGGATACAATTTCCATTTAAACAACCATTGGTGGAAACTAATTCATCTTAGGAATAAGGAATAGATTTTAGCGGTTAAGAAGAGTGAAAAGATCGATGTTTTCCACCCAAGGTTAATGTAGGGATGTATAACCAAGGCTTGCACATTCATCAGTTCTTCGGTTAGGGATAACACGGAGGCATTGAAGAATAGTCTGCCGAACATTGAAGGGCAATTACTTGCCACAACAATTACTAGACACAACAATTCATCAAACAATCACACCACTACTCACGATAACGCAACCTATTCTCTCATATCAATTATCTCTTTCTATTTAATCTATTTACATAGTTTATTTTACTTGATATTTATCACCATATATCACCATCAATTCTATTTCCTTTCAGTGCAAGAAGCTAAAAGTCAAAGTTTCATCAATCCCTGTGGAGACAATCTTAATCTATACTATTACTTGCAACGTGTTCACTTGCACTATTTGCGTTGCACTTAAATCACGCAACAAAGAGTTCACCATGAAAATAAACGACCTAAAGATCACTGATGAGTGTATAAATAAACTATATTTTAGACCCTTTTACATATTGCATGTGTTCGAAAGCATATTGTTTCATTTAGGAGTAGTTTGCATATAGTTATTTAGTTATGGTGCTTGAGCTCAATGTTTATCTATATTGGTGGTATTAATGGGAAAGATAGTGGCTTTTAGTTGTGCTTGCGGAGGAAGTAACAGAGGAGTGGAGTGCTGGAGCATTAGAGCAGCTTTTTCTCGTGATGGATTGGATGCCACAACATTGTTGTGACGCTAGAGACAAATCTTGAATCCTTTAACGCGATTTAATGTGTGGTCCCCTCTCCTTTATTAAGTCATTAATGATGTGGAAATCAAAGATCCTCTTTAATTAATCACATGACATTTTATTAAAAGCATGTGACAAGATATTCTTTTATTGGCACTTAATAAACCCAAAGTAGAAAAACCCTAGGGTTTCTACTTATTATAAAAGGCAAGGGAATATCACAAGAAGAGGAGGCAACACTTAACGCAAAAACACGAGAGAAGCTTTTATTCGAGAAAACAACCCATTTTTCTTCTACATCGGAGAACCACCATTGTCGAAGGTCAAGAGGAGTCCCAAGCGAGGAAAACTATCGAGAGAGGTTTGAGGAGTTGGAGCGCTACAACATAGTTCAAGAGCTTGGAGGAGAATTCGAGGACGCTTGATTTTCTTTCTCTTGCTTTATAAACTACCATGACTTTTACTATTTTTATGGATGTTCTTTTCTCAGACATGAGCTAAATACTTTGTTTGGGTTTGTTGTTTTAAGATTATATGTTTTAATTATCATTTAATGTTATAGCATCTTTTCTTTATCTATTGTGTTCATTGTTCTTTATGCATAATTATTGTAAGAGCAATCGATAGAGACCATTTAATTATTGAGCTGTGACTTACTAGCGAGAGAGTTAAGTTAGACAAACGTGAACAATGGAGCTTAAGCTGTTAGCTTAGGTTCTAATTCATCTTAGACATAAGTTTAGAATTTCAATGCCTAATAAGGGGAACTTAAATAGATAATAAGTTGTCAGGGTTTACGCAGACATGTATTGTCGTAGCTTATTGTTATCAACTCTTAGGTATCGAGAGTGTCTAGGGTTAATTAGAAAACCCTGCCCAGTAAATAAGAATAATAGTTGGTTTACGTAGACATGCATTGTCAACTGCTATAACATTTTAATGATAATTAACATAGTTCTTAGGCAATAAACTCAGCATCCATAATAATTAGAATCTTTGCTACAACATCTGTTTGTCCTTTGATCATTGCTTCATCCTTACTTTTTTATTGCATTTAGTTTATAATTCCATTCACTACACATGATTATTTCACTAACTTTTAAGTGCAATTTATTTGAGTTTATCACTCCAATCTCTATTGATTTGAAACTCGATACTTATCACTTTATTACTTATGCGGCAGATATACTTTCTCTAATTGCACATACTATATTTTTATGCATCAATTTTTTGGCGTCGATGTTGGATATTGGTAATTGGGGATTATAGCTTAGTAGTTGCACTTAAATTTTAGTTTAATTCTAACTTTTATTTTTCCATTTTTTCTTTTTATTTCTTTTTCAGGAGTTTTACATGGGAATGAACATCAACATGAGGAGAAGTAAAGGTCGATATATTCTAGACTATCTTACACCGACTATTGACGACCTATACTCAACTACTAGAGCTTTCCGAGAGAGAATAATAGATAGTTTTTATGGATATAATACTTTTACATGTCTTTCAACACAAGCTGTGGCATTGAGCAACACGATCACATCAATGCAAATGCTGGAATAGCCCAAAGAGTTGATGTCATGGCAAATTCTTGTTATTATTATGGGGGACAACATTTGTATGAAAATTTCCCATGCAATTCTGATGCATATTGCTACAAGGAGGACCGTAAAATCAGTGTCAGAGACCATCTCGAAGCCAATAACCAACGGCGTAACCAACATCAAAAATTTTTGTGGGATGATCAAGGAGATGAAAATTTTTATGACGATAATAGCTTTACTGCTACAACACACATGTCATGTCAAAGTAGTCCTCATCAACAACCAAGCTTATCATGGAATGCTCAACAAGGTGATGATTTATATGCACCTTATAACCATGCTGCATCACCAGAGTTCAATCCAATACCGCAACAACACAGTAATAATCAAGAGCAATCAAATTCCATGGAGGCTATGGTGGTTTGGATGGATGCTGAGATTCAAAGTTCTACTGAAACATTGAGAAATATTCAAAATAACACAACGTAGATTTTGAATATCTTGAATGGCATGCCTCAACAACCAATTCAAGGGGATAATGAAATCCTAAGTCAAGAGGACGAGGGGCAATGCAAAGAGATCTACCCAATGTATGGGTAACAAATAGAAACTTCGAGTTGAGAGCATGGGAAAGAATGCCCAACAATGGATGAGCCTAAGGAACGAGTTGCCACAATAAGGCTTGAGGAGCTTAAATAAAGCAATGGTGTAACAACACTTGATGAGGCTGAGAAGAGTAATACTGTAGCAACGTCTAAGGAATCTGATACTCAGAATACTGCATCAACATTGATGCTAGAGCAACAAAATTGATATAACAAATGGTTAGAACTAGTTACTACCTCACTAAGTATATTCTTGTACTTATCACTCTCGTTTTCATTCTTCCCAACTACAGGATAAATGATACGAGTGTTGCTTGATCTTGAAGCTTGATTCCTTGAGCTAGAAGCAAGTCACACAAGCTTTGCCTAAGTATGCTTTCATACTTGGTTTGTATATCTCCTAGAATGGTGGCACTAGAATGTATATAGTTAGCTTGTTCATGCATTTTGGTACTTGTACATATATGTTCTTGTTCTTGGATGAGACATGATATCATAGGATTGAATATGCAAAGTGAATCATGAAAGTAGTAACCTATAATGTAAGCATAAAAGGAAAAATTTTAGTGACCTATTCGAATGCTTTAGGTTGAAATAAGAATCAAATGTGAGTTTGCTTGCATGATAAGTAAGTATGTTTGTTTACTTGTTGGTTAAGTAACTCATCTAATAAGGATGAGTTATCAATTCTTGCCTTGATTATTGTTTGTACTTGTATGTCTTGCATTGTTTCTTGCTTAAGTAACGCTCCCGAGCCGGTTTGCTACTAGCTCGGGTAGGGGGTGATACAATCGAAGCTAGGGTATGCTCAATTGGGATCGAGATATTTGACAAGCTTAAAGAAAGTGGTGGTCGGATACTTGAACACTACAAAAGAATTGGTCATTCACTTGACTTACACAAGATCCTAATAGAAGATTTCCACATCAATTGGTTCGAACAGTAATTGTCACGGCAATGAAGGCTACACCTAACGATGTAGGAAGTCGATGAGAATAAAGTAATCAAATGGTTGTGTGTTGTTATAATTTTTTCCATCAACGAATTAATGCCTTCAAAATAGTAGCATGGTGGAGGGTATGCATGGATTACAAAGTAACAAGAAAGAAAGATAACTCCACCAAGGTTCCACAAGGGGGAGTAGTTTCAAGCACCTTGGCTCAACTCATTTTCGGAAGAATAGTCACTCGATGGAGGGTGTAGATGGACAATAAGAAGTATCAGAAATGACTCTCACCCCAACACATTAGGATGCTAAAGCATTCGCTTCACTCCCCGTCTTTTATTTTTCTGCATTGTTTTTATATTTTTATATTTTTGTTTGTTTTATTTTGTTTTTTTATTCTTCAACACTTTGTTTCATGATTTCGTTTCGTATCGGATGTTGCAGCATTATGTTAATTATTTTGTTTCCTTTTTCTTTTATTTTGCAACCATAACGTAAGAAAGAGAATTAAATTTTTATTGAATTTGGAGAAAAGTTGATTTTTTCCAGTATTAGTTCCTAAATATTTTAGGGTATTTTAGGTTGTTACAAGACAATAGTGAAGAGGATCTATTGCATTTAATGAAAAAAAATTCCCTCTTCCCTAATCATTAAACCCTACACAATCTCTCTTACTTTTTAGGTGTTTTAATCCACATGACACCACATGTCCAAAACCCTCTTCCACAAGCCACATCAAACCCTACTTTCCCCACTTTCCAATTTCTCCATAAACCCCACATCAATTAATTTCCATCCAAAATCTCCCACCTTTACACCTTAAACATCAAAAACCAAATATTTCCATCTTCATCTTGTCCAACACTTGAGAAGCACAAAATAGAGATTTTTTTAAGCCAAACTTGCTTCTTCTTCTCCTTATTCCTTGTCCAAGCTACGCCCCAAATTTTTGTTCACTAATTTTCATCCTCTACTTTTGCTCATGTTCAAACGGATGCCCTAGCATCCACTACACCATGGGCTGTTGAAGAGCCTGTATCATCCATACCACACAATAGACCACGCATCAAGCATAAGGCGTGCATATTAGTACCTTCCCGCACCCATTAATTCCTAGGTAATTTTTTATTTTTTTTCTTTACACTGCATGTTTAATTTGTTGCATTGAGGACAATGCTTCTCTCAAGTTTGGGGGAGTATTGTCATATGTAAATAATAAGTAAAATTTTCTTTAAAATTTTTTTAGGAATGTAAATAGCTTAGTTAATTTTTAAGGTTTCCTTCGCTATGGTTCTATTGTACTGAAACTGTTTTTGCATTGATTATGATATTCCTATGATGATAACTTGTGCTTAATGTGTTTTGCAATGTGTTAATAGGTCTAGTGATTTTAACTTAGGGTTGAAACCAGTGCAGCTTATATTTCACAAGTTGTATGCTCTCTAAAAGGTTAAGAAACCTTACAAAAATTCTAGGTCAACTCTCTGATGCCGTAACATAAAATAATAATAATGAATTGAATGCTAAATGTAGCATAAAATGCTTAAATGAAACTCCCATAAAGATTAAGAAAAAGAATAAAAAAGAAAAGAAATAATTGCTAAACTCGATGCCGAAGGCATAATTGTTGAAGGACGCTCTAATTTTGTTTTGCTAGCTTAGTACACTAGGTGAGCTATGTGTTTGCTCCATTTAACTTTCCCTTGTATGAATGGTAGTATTAGCACAAGAGTGAATGAAAGTCTTCACAGGATGACTCTGCTTGTAGGGCTCGGGGATGGGATGTTTGCTCCACTCCATCTTCATGCGAGAAGAGTAGTTGTAGTAAGCTGAAGCCCCAAGTATATAGATTATTGAACTAAAAAGAATTAAGGGAGTAAAAGAATGTGATTAAAAGAAAAAGAAAATGCTAGGCAACAAGAGAGAGCAATCCTTGAAATTCTCTAAGATCATTAAGTACTGATTGCATGCAATACAACACACACTTCACTAGTGGAATTGACCCTAGGAATGAATTTTTGAGCTTTGTTATATTGCATATTTTTAATTTTTGGGTAAACTTCACTAGAGGACCCTTTTGTTTAGTGTGTGTTCTATTTTGGTCACCTAATTTGAAAAAAATTATTCTTGCCAATTTTGTTTTCGACCGTTACCGTTTTGGTCACCCAACTGATATCCCCCATTAATAAGATGACATGGCACGTTAATAAAAAATTTAATTTTTAATTTGACCCTCAAACTTTAAAATTTTATATTTTCACCATTTTCACAAAAAAAAACCTCCATTTCTCTAAAAGTTCTCAAATCCAAACCCTAACCCCCTCCATTTCTTTATCTCATTTCGTAAAAAAATAAAAAAACATTGATCATCTTCAAACAAAAACTCGAAATCTTTAGAACATCCAAAAATTTCAAACTTAGAGTGATGTCTAAAACCAATAAGGGAAACAATAAAAGTTTATGCAACACACTAAACTCAACGGCAGCGACGAAGGGAAAGAATGTTGTTTCTCTTTCAGGTTGCCTTGCAAGAAGGACTATTTGTGTGATACTTGTGAATCTTCTCGTGCAGACCACTATTTTTCTTACCAGCAGATGTTAGTCCTCGAAGCTCTCTGTGCTTGTTAACGAGATTGCAGACCTAGTTAATTCTTGGTTCATTGCAGATTTCGGGGTCTTAAAGGGTCATGGAAACACATAAGAACTCTTGAATGGAACTGGAAAAGAGATGTAACTCTAGTTCCTTCGGAAATGGTAAGATCTTTGGTGCAAGAAGAAGGGGTTAATCCGTATCATCTGGACTTGGTTCTAATTTCTCTATTTTTTAAGAATACCACTTCTCCTACTCGTATCAAACATAACATGCTGAGGTAAACCTTCTTCATGTAAAACCTGCTTGATTTAGATCGGGAGAATCGTACGGTTTTATGAAACCATGTGTATATGGCTCGAATCCGTAGTCAATCCTATTTTCGATATGAGCAGTTGACAATTGAATCCAACTTTTTCCATTATTTTTGTATCCGTAATAGTGTGAGAGGAAAGCCTGGCTCCAAGTTGTTCAAGAATAGTGGCATTGTTGAGTTTCTCAATCCATTGACTTAGAATTAGTCAGTTCTATTTCTTGATGGGGGTAGGGAAGGGATATAACTCAGCGATAGAGTGTCACCTTGACGTGGTGGAAGTCATTAGTTCGAGCCTAATTATCCCTAATAGCATTGTGTGCAACATCCACCAGGATAACCTCAAAGTACTTGTAAGTAGAATCCTAAAGGAAAAAATCAAACTAAAATGAGAGCCGAGCCATTTTAGAGTTTTGTGACAAACCAAAACATGTAGAAAGTGTTTCACATACCTCACATTCAATAAAATCAACCATTTCATTAGAACGACTAGAAATATCATATGACATTTGAAAACAACTAATCATTTGACGCAAGCAAAGTAATCTAAAGAATAATCCCTTGCTTCAGCTCCTAACAGGTAAGTTATGGAGACGACTGTGTTGAAAAAAGGTTGCTTCAACCAGAAAGTAATGTAAGACTGACATTGTCTTTACTCAATGTTACATGAGAACCTTTTGGTTATGTTGTTGTCCTTGCTTCCATCTTCACAGGCAAGTTCAACAATAAATTTATTGATTAGTGACAAATTTTCTATATGACGTTGCATATAACATCACATAATATACTATAAACGTGATGATTATTTTTTTTTGTCATATTTAGTGATTAGTGGTATATCGCCTATGAAAATTTTAAAAAAACGTCATTGATTTTCATCACTATATGTTTGGTGCCAAAATTTAGTTCCGAAATTTTTGGTGGAAAGCATTTCAATGACGTTTAGACAAAGTAGTGACGTTGCAAAACCGTCACCAATAAAAATTTGTATTAGTGGCGAATTATTATGAAAATTTATGTTCAATTGGTGACGTAGCAAATTTGTCAATAGTAAGCTTTATTTGTGACAATTTTATATGTCATATTTTATAATATATAAAATTCAAAGTTTTATTTGTGTCAAAAAAATAAGTTTAACGTGACAAAATTAGTTATTTGTCACTCATTGATGTATCTCTTATACGTTATATGACAATTTTAAAAGACATCATGGGTTTGTGTCACTTAATGTTTGACGTCAATAATTAATGTAGAAAATGACTGGAACATTTTAGAGTGACATCTTAATTGTGTCACTATTGAAAATTATATTTGTGATGAATTCTTAAATGTATTGAATTTTAGGCTCATAATTTTGACAACTTCTACTAGTTTTCTCAATTTTTGTATGCTATATATATATATATATTTATATGTATACATGTTTAAGACTTTTTTCTATATATATATATATATGCCTAATCTTTTTATTTAGTTTAGCATAAATAATTATAATTTTAATATAAAGAATTACATTTTAATTTTTAGTGGTTATCAGTGGGTTTAGAAATAAATTCACAAGGATTTTATAGTTAACATAAAAGAGCTTTCTTTGCAATTTTAATTAATTGACAAAGCTTGTGATTCGACCCGAAAAGTTCACAATGTGAATCGCTTGGTGAAGAATTATCTTGAAAAAATGAAATATGTGGTGGATGCGGAAGTTCTTGTGCTATTAGTGTAACACCCCCTACCCGGGCTAGTAGCAACCCGGCTCGGGAGCATTACATTAAGCAAGCAAAGACAATACAATGAACAAGACAAGGCAATACAATACCAAAACAAGCAAGCAACAAGGAAAGCATTGATAACTCATTCATATTAAATGAGTAACTTAACTAACAAGCAACCAATCAAACTTACTTAACAAACAAGTAACCTTACAATTTATTTCAATTTTATCAAGGATATTCGAACAAGGCCATTAAATTGTTTCCTATTATACTATATTATAGGTTACTACTTGCATGAATCAATTTAGTTCATCTTCTATACCATAAGTATTCGAATGACTCTAGGTGATATACCTAATTCCATTTCATTTAAATGTTCTTTAGTTTGTATCATTTAAACATCTCATATCCAAATTGCTAACATGGTTCTTGCTCATTCAATTTACATGTATCTAGATTTCATTCAAGTCTTATTCTATTCCTATGCATTCGGCAATCATCAAGCTATTACCAAAACACATACATCATAGTATATACACACATACACAAGTGGCCATATAGTTCCCAAGAATTTGAATGGAAGACAAGCAATATGGTTCATCACATTCTACTTTTAATTCAAGCATACACATGAACATAAAAAGGCTTTCGAATTGTTTAAGGTAACCTAGATCAAACATTAGACCATTTCATTCAAATCATCATATGTGCAGCAATCACCATTCATTACATGATACTTAAGTTCATTACATACTTAACCATAGGTTCATAACATAGTAGGCACAACAATACATTATATACAAGTACCAAAATGCCTGATCAATCTACACTCTAAACAATCTAGTGCCACCATTCTAGGAGATATACAAAGCAAGTATGAAACCATACTTAGGCAAAGCTTGAGTGAGTTGCTTCTAGCTCAAGGTAACAGGCTTCAAGATCAAGCAACGATTGAATCCTTTATCCTGTAGTTGGGAAGAATGAAAACGAGTGTGATAAGTACAGGAATGTACTTAGGGAGGTAATACCTAAATCTAACCATTTGTTATGTCAAGTTTCATATGTCATTTAATCAAGTATAGACCTAGCTAAGGATTTCAAGCATTAGAATGATCCTAGCTAAGGATTTCAATCATCAAGATAATCCTAGCTAAGGATATCATACATTCAGCTATCAAGGAACAAGAAATAAGAATTCATGCTTCATGAATCAAGCACAACATGCTTTCAAAACAAGTAATCAAGAAAGTCGTGCTTACATGACAAGTCACATTCAATTCATGGCTTTCAAAACAAGTAACATATGATGTAGGATTGTTATTTCATGTATTATCAATTAAACAACCCCCTTGGTACTTAGTTGTATAGGTAATCGAGTCTCCAACCAACTGTCGCCACAAGATGCACCGTAGTGCTGGTCAAACCCTCCTACTGTCGCCAAAGACCACATACGTACCCTTTGTCTGTTGCCAAATAAGGACCTTAGCCCCGGACTGTAGTCCACCCTGACACAATGAGCTCTAGATTTTAAGGCATGCCCTTCTACCTAGTCCAACTAGCTACCAAGGTTGTTTGATTTACCATTTATACAAGTTTATCAAGTTCAAGATCATGTCAAGCAAGTTCATTTCATATTAGGCCCTTAGGCCATTTGAGCCATAGCTCACATATCATGTAATTTCTCATGTTTCATTTCATCAAGATGAGATAATATCTCAAGCAAGTTTTTTAGCATTTGATCACATGCATCATGACACATACAAGCATCCATGTTATCACTTAATCATGCTTAACATTCGAATTAATCATGTATTCAAAGATGTGATCAAATTTCATGCATTACAAGTCATTCTTCCCTTATTAGGTCAAGCCCACAATTAGGTTCATTTAACATTTCAAGAATGTAAACAAGTATGCATTGGTTAGGACCTAGTCCTAACCTTAGAGATAACTACACTTACAATACTCCAAGCATAGCTAGTCTTGGATCCGCACTCCATTTTTCTTGGCTTTAGGTTGATCCACTCTATCCTCTTCCACCAAGATTACTATTGGTTCTATCACATTACAAGTAAACACATATCAAAACAAGATCACATGATCATTCAATCAAGACAATGTCACAAGTATACAACATTCTCAATTTGGCAACATGTTCATGTACATTCTTCACTACACTTAACTACACTCTAGTTCAAGTATAACAAGGCAGAATCAATGTCCTAAAACTGTTTACAAAACAGTTTACAAATTGCCACAAAATAGTGTGCAATTACCTATACTGCTGCTGTCAGGCAGCGTGCACTCTAGTCACTTACTCATGCATAACTTTCATTCCGTACATCGGAATTTCAATTGGTTTACACCGTTGGAAAGATAACAAAATTGTCTTTATGACCATATAAGGATTGCATTTTAGTTCTTTTCCAATTAATACAGTTTTTAACTTAAAGACAGGGTAATTTGTCACACTGGACAGTTTGCACTGTCCCTAGTGTTTCTTCTCTATATTTCATTATACAACCCAGAATTCAGTTCTGTTTTCTCCTAATGAATTTAGACATACCAAGGTGTTGCAAATAAAAGTTTCAGCCTTAAATTCATTATATACAATTTATAGTGATTTTTCAAATTCACTGCCCAGTACAGAGCATTCTGGGCAGATTACACTAGGTTGAATTTCTATCTTCTTAACTTATTTTAGCAAGGTCCTAACATGGCAATTCAATTCATGTTCATGTTATTACATGTCTAGGTCGTTATAATTCACCTAGCAATGTGCTTAAAATAGGGCATTATCATGTTGAACATAATTTGATCTATTTGATCAACATTGTACATCCATTTCATCAACTATGTAGTCCATTACCTAATTTAACTAGTACAATTAGGTGTAGTCATTTTCCAGCAACATATCTATTCAATTCAATCTTCGTTTTATCTAGCAACATGATCAAAACAGTGTTCTATGTTCAATTTACATGTTTACACATTTTCTCTATCAAAACAGTCTCTAATCAAGACAGTTTTCAACCATGTACATATTTCCCAGATCTCCAGCAACTATACATATTTCCTTTATCAAATTGGTTACTAGAAATCACAATTTCAAGTTCAAATTGAAGCTAGCATGACCCTAACATGCATAAAAATCATCCAATTCCATCTAGGGAACAAGAACATCATCATTTGCATATTCAAACAATCTATAACATGTAAAGTCAATCATTATACCTTCTCCAAGCTATATTTGATCAATGGGTGAATCAAAAAGCATGAATTGAAGGTGTTTGCATGAATCTTTTCTTTCTTTCCCCTTTCTCTCTCACAATCGGCTATGGAGGATGATAATGGGAGGAAGAAGATGATTCTATTTTTTTCATCTTTCCTCCAAACAAGTCGTGAGTCACCCTTCCCTTAGACACATGTTCTCATAAATTGAGAACATGTGTCAAGGCCCTCGATTTTATTCTATTTGCATGCAAACCATATAGTTTTGTATGATCACAATTTCATCCTTCTATTTATGCCTTCTAGTTTTAATTTAAATTCAATTTGGTTCTAATTTCACTTATTTGATCTTAAGGATGTCCAATGTTCTTTCTTTTTTTAAATTGATTAGCTCATGAATTAAATTATCCTATAGTTTGACTCCTGTGGTTTTAGTTGCCTTGAAGCGTAAGCTGCCGCTTTTCCATCTTGCATTAGGACACAACCTAGTCCTAAATGAGATGCATCACTATAGACAGTGAATTCTTTGCCTGATTCTGGTTGGATAAGAACCGGTGCATGAGTCAGGTCTTGTTTAAGTTGATCAAAGCTTCGTTGTTGGTTCTCCGACCAAACAAATAATGTATCTTTGCGAGTTAGCTTAGTCAAGCTTGCAAAAATGGATGAGAATCCTTTGACAAAATGCCGATAATACCCAGCTAAACCGAGAAAGCTTCTGACCTCACCAACATGGCTAAACAAATAGGTTTTGTTCGGGTCTACTTTAATTCCTTCTGCCGAGATAACATGGCCACGAAACGAGACTTCCGATAGCCAAAATTCATACTTAGAGAACTTTGTGAACAATTGACGTTCTCAAAGAGTTTGCAATACAATTCGAAGGTGTTAGGAATGTTCTTCCTTATTTCGAGAATACACCAAGATGTCATCGATGAAGATGACCACAAACTTGTCAAGATAGGGCTTGAATACATGGTTCATGAGGTCCATGAAAGCAGCTGGAGCATTCGTTAACCCGAATGGCATTACAAGGAATTCAAAATGGCCATATCGAGTACGAAAGGCTGTTTTGGGTACATCTTCGTCTTTTACCCTCATTTGATAGTATCCCGGTCAAAGATTGATCTTTGAGAACACCGAAGTATCCTTGAGTTGATCGAAGAGATCTTCTATCCTTGGGAGAGGATATCGATTCTTGATAGTAAGCTTGTTCAATTGTCTGTAGTCAATACAGAGTCTCATAGTCCCGTCTTTCTTCTTCACGAACAAGATTGGAGCACCCTAGGGAGATGAGCTAGGCTAAATAAAGCCTTTATCTTGTAGCTCTTGGAGTTGCTTTTTGAGTTCTTTCAATTCAACATGTGACATTCGATAGGGTATGATGGACACCAGAGTTGTAAATTGATTCTTTAAATTTGTAAATTGTTTGTACAATTAAACTCTAATTAGTTTATGACATGTTACTAGGCCATGATTTGGGGTATTACAATTCCCCCCTTAAGATAAATTCGTCCTCGAATTTACCTGAATCAAATAGGTGAGGATATTGCTTCCTCATGACTTCTTCAGATTCCCAAGTTACCTCTTCAACCTTGTGATTTCTCCACAAGACATTGATAAGAGGAACGGTTTTGTTCCTGAGCTTTCTAACTTCACGATCAAGAATTTGGAGTGGTGTTTCTTCGTATGACAAGTCAAGATTCAATTCCACTTCTTCAGCTTCTAGGACATGAGATGGATCAGATCTATATCTTCTAAGCATGGAAACATGGAAGACATTGTGGATCTTATCGAATTCACTAGGAAGTGCCAATCGATAAGCCACTAGACCAATCCTTTCAATGATTTCAAATGGTCTGATAAACCGAGGGCTGAGTTTTCTTTTTCTTCCAAATTTGAAGACCTTTTTCCAAGGGGAAACCTTAAGGAAGACCTTGTCTCCAACATTGTATTGGATGTCTCTACTTTTCAAGTCAACAAAAGTTTTTTGCCTATCGAAAGCTACCTTCAATCGAACATGAATGATCTTCACTTGTTCTTCGGTTTCTCTAAGCAATTGAGGTCCTAAAACCTTGCTTTCTCCCAATTCAGACCAGCACAAGGGAATTCTACATCTTCTTCCGTATAGAGCTTCGAAGGGAGCCATCTGAATAGATGTCTGGTAGCTATTGTTGTAGGCAAACTCTACTAGGGGTAGAGATTTCTCCCAATTCTTTCTGAAGTCTATAACACAAGCACATATCATATCTTCGAGCACTTGAATGATTCTTTCAGATTGTCCATCTTATTGAGGATGAAAGGCTGTACTAAGATGCACTTTAGCTCCTAGAGCCTTCTATAAAGAATTCTAAAATTGAGAAGCCAATTCGAGGTCACGATCAAAGATCATAGTTGTAGGTACACCGTGTAATCAAATTACTTCACGGATGTATAGTTTGGCTAAGGTTTCCAAGCTCATGTTCATTCGAACAAGGATGAAGTGAGTAGACTTTGTGAATCTATCAACAATCACCCATACAATATCATTCTTTCTTGGAGTGGAAGGAAGACAAGTAACGAAATCCATGGTAATATGATGTTGTTTCCACTGAGGGAGTTTGATAGGTTGAAGCAATCCAGTAGGGACTTGATGCTCGGCTTTAACCATTTGACAAGTCAGGCACTTCGATACGAAGTCTGTGATAGTTAATTTCATGCCTGGCCACCAGTATAGTGGCTTTAGATCCTTATACATCTTAACCGATCCTGGGTGAATTGAGAAAGAGCTTTGGTGAGCTTCTTGTCGCATCTTGTGTTTTAGTTCCTCATTGTTAAGAACACATACTCTATCCTTGAAAATAATGAGTCTATTCGACTTGAGGGAGAAGTCAGAATTAGACTCAGAGTCTAGCTTGGATACGATCTTCTAAAGATCTGGATCAATTTTCTGAAGTTCTTTGATTCTCGAGATCAAGCTAGATTGAACTTGAAGTTCAGACAAGAATTTTCGTCATTTGGATAAACGGAAATGAGCATTTTCTAGCCAAGGGAGCTACAGACGAAAGGACAAGATCATTAAGGAAGATTTTCGATTAGTTACTTCCAAGACAAGAAATATCAATTTGAATGGATTACTTGTAATCCAAGATAGATTAAATTTGAATGAATTATTCTGGGATTTAGATTTAGGGGTTTACCCGAGTATGGTCTGCGACTAAGGGCATCAACAACCACGTTTGCTTTCCCCGGATGGTAGTCGATAACCAAATCATAGTCTTTAAGCAATTCTAGCCATCTCATTTGCCTCAGATTCAAGTCTTTCTGTGTTAGGAGGTATTTGAGACTCTTGTGGTCTGTGAACAAGTTGCATTTCTCCCCGTACAAGTAATGTCTCTAGACTTTGAGTGCAAACACAATAGCTGGCAATTCTAGATCGTGTGTAGGGTAGTTTGACTCGTGCGGTTTTAGTTGCCTTGATGCGTAAGCTACCACTTTTTCATCTTGCATTAGGACACAATCTAGTCCTAAATGAGATGCATCACTATAGACAATGAATTCTTTGCCCGATTCTGGTTGGATGAGAACTGGTGCATGAGTCAGAGCTTGTTTAAGTTGATCGAAGCTTCGTTGTTGGTTCTCCAACCAAACAAAGGGCGTGTCTTTACGAGTTAGCTTATTCAAGCTTGCGGCAATGGATAAAAATCCCTTGACAAATCGCCGATAATACCCGGCTAAACTGAGAAAGCTTCTGACCTCACCAATATTCTTCGGAGGTCTCCAATCCATGATGGATCGAATTTTGCTCGGGTCTACTTTAATTCCTCCTATCGAGATGACATGGCCAAGGAACGAGACTTTCGATAGCCAAAATTCACACTTAGAGAACTTTGTGAACAATTGACATTCTCTGAGAGTTTGCAATACAATTCGAAGGTGTTTGGAGTGTTCTTCCTTATTCCAAGAATACACCAGGATGTCATTGATGAAGACGACCACAAACTTGTCAAGATGGGGCTTGAATACACGATTTATGAGGTCCATGAAAGCAGTTGGAGCATTCGTTAACCCGAATGGCATTACAAGGAATTCGAAGTGGCCATATCGAGTACGAAAGGCTGTCTTGGGTACATATTCTTCTTTTACCCTCATTTGATAGTATCCCGATTGAAGATCGATCTTTGAGAACACTGAAGCATCCTTGAGTTGATCGAAGAGATCTTTTATCTTGGGAGAGGATACAATTCTTGATAGTAAGCTTGTTCAATTGTATGTAATCAATACACAGTCTCATAGTCCCGTCTTTCTTTTTCATGAACAAGACTGGAGCACCCTAGGGAGATGAGCTAGGCTGAATAAAGCCTTTGTCTTGTATCTCTTAGAGTTGCTTCTTGAGTTCTTTCAATTCAATAGGTGTCATTCGATAGGGTGTGATGGACACCAGAGTTGTTCCAGGTTGAACTTCAATCTTAAACTCTACTTCTCTGGTTGAAGGGAGACTAGGGAGTTCCTCGGGAAAAACATTAATGAATTCAGATACAATTGGCATACTAGGTAAGCCTAATTCAAGTTCATCTTGCATAGTCATGGCAACAAAGATTGAGGTCAGTTTTCTATCAATTAGGAGGATTGATTCATTCCCTAAACCCCAGAGATACAGTCTCCTACTTTGGCAATCTATCCAGGCTTCATGTTTGCTTAGCCAATCTAGTCCTAACACTAGATCGAACTCACAATAAGGTAAGACATAAAGGTTTATGGGAAAAAGTACATTTCAAAAGCTTATAGGACATTGCTTGCAAAGAAAGTTAATAGGCATATTTCCTCCTATAGGGTTCAAAACTACAAGGCTAATCTTAACAAGTTCGGGTTTTAAGTTTAACTTAGCAATCACGGAAGAACATATAAAAGAATGGGTAGATCCCGAATCAATCAAAGCATATTTAGGACTTGAATTTAATTCAACAGTACCTGCGATAACATCGAGTGCTTCCTCTTCCTCTTTCCCACGAATATGGTAGATTCGAGTAGGGGCTCGAGATTATTAGTGTGTAGGTGCCGAATGTTGGCATCTACCTTTGTTTTGATTCCCAAACTGAGCTTTTCTTGGGCCTTTGTTTCGATTAGATGGAGCTGAGCTAGCATTTATAGAAGTTCGAGTTGGAACCTTGTTAGGATTCTGACGACAATCCCAGATATAATGATCAGAGGCTCCACATAAGAAACACAAATTCTGTTGAGTTCTGCATTGCTCGGTGTGGTTCTTCTGACAGAACTTGCAAGTAGGATATTGAGTAGCTTTGCCAGAATTCCTCGTACTATCAATAGAGATGATCGGGGCTGAAGACTTAATTACCATTTGAGGTTTCGGTATGTAATTGCTTTTCTGAACATGAGTGTAATTCGAGGAGTGATCTTTGGAATGTTTAGATTTCTTCAACTGCCAGTGACGCTTGTCGTCATTTTTTGATCGTTTATCTTTCTAGGAGTTACCACTCCTGCGTATTTCAGAGGCCTTCATCTTTGCCTCGGTTGCAATAACCCGGTTAACTAAATTCTGGAAGCCAGTGATACCCAGGGCAGTGAAAATTGGACTCAGTTCATCATTCAGTCCATCAATGAACATCCGACAGTTATCAGCTTTGGTTTTGATGTATTCCAACTCGTACTTGCAATACTTGCAGAAATCACTCACGTATTGTTCAATGGGTCGGCCACCTTGCTTGAGGTATAAGAAACTTTTTCGACGCTCAGCCAGGTACTGTTCACTGATGTATTTCTTCCTAAATTCCACAAGGAAGAATTTCCAAGTTACAGCTTCAGTAGGAGTAGTTAGTGTAGTGGTTTCCCACCAGCTTAGAGCTTTATCTACCAACAAGGCTATGGCACATTCGAGCTTGTTCTCATCAGGACAAGGTAGTTTCTTGGTCAAGATTCGAGTAGTGGCCTCTAACCAGTACTCAGCTACTTCGGGATTGGCTTCATCAGTGCCAGTGAAAGTGTAGGCTCGGTGTTGAGCCAACTTGTCAATCGGAGCTCTATTTGGCACAACAATAGGAGGAGCAATATGATGGTCTTATTTCAAGGCAGTTACTAGATGATTGAACATCTCTTTCATACTTAGGAGACATTCTTGCTGTACAGGATTGATAACAGGAGCTTCCTGTTGAGCAGTAGCTTGGGCTCGGGTTTGAGCTTGTTGTTGTGAAGGATTTCGTTCTATCCTCACACTCTCTCCTTCATTCGAGGAGCCTTTAAGACTTTCATTATCCTGACCAAGTCTCATTTTAGACATTCTACGTTCAATTAGAACAATTAGGGATTCGGTTTAATAAGCAAAGACACAAGCTATTCAATACAACTCTCCTAGGTGGCACGAGTATCGTATATGATGCATGATAGCCCGGTTTAGTCCTAGAATCGACTAAACCTAAAGCTCTGATTACCAATTAAATGTAACACCCCCTACCTGGGCTAGTAGCAACCCAGCTTGCGGGTGTTACATTAAGCAAGCAAAGACAATACAATGAACAAGACAAGGCAATACAATACCAAAACAAGCAAGAGACAAGGCAAGCATTGATAACTCCTTCCTATTAAATGAGTTACTTAACTAACAAGTAACCATTCAAACTTACTTAGCAAACAAGTAACCTTACAATTTATTTCTAGTTTATCAAGGATATTCGAACAAGGCCATTAAATTGTTTCCTATTATACTACATTATAGGTTACTACTTACATGAATCAATTTAGTTCATCTTCTATACCATAAGTATTCTAATGACTCTAGGTGATCTACCTAATTCCATTTCATTTCAACGTTCTTTAGTTTGTATACATTTAAACATCTCATATCCAAATTGCTAACACGGTTCTTGCTCATTCAATTTACATGTATCTATATTTCATTCAAGTTTTATTCTATTTCTATGCATTCGGCAATCATAAGCTATTACCAAAACACATACATCATAGTATATACACACACAAGTGGCCATATAGTTCCCAAGCATTTGAATGGAAGACAAGCAATATGGTTCATCACATTCTACTTTTAAATCAAGCATACACATGAACATAACAAGGCTTTCGAATTGTTTAAGGTAACCTAGATCAAACATTAGACCATTTCATTCAAATCATCATATGCGCAACAATAACCATTCATTACATGATACTTAAGTTCATTACATACTTAACCATAGGTTCGTAACATAGTAGGCCCATCAATACATTATATACAAGTACCAAAATGCATGATCAATCTACACTCTAAACAATCTAGTGCCACCATTCTAGGAGATATACAAAGCAAATATGAAACCATACTTAGGCAAAGCTTGAGTGAGTTGCTTCTAGCTCAAGGTAACATGCTTCAAGATCAAGCAACGATTGAATCCTTTATCCAGTAGTTGGGAAGAATGAAAACGAGAGTGATTAGTACATGAATGTACTTAGTGAGGTAGTAACTAAATCTAACCATTTGTTATGTCAAGTTTCATGTGTCATTTAATCAAGTATAGACCTAGCTAAGGATTTCAAGCATTAGAATGATCCTAGTTAAGGCTTTCAAGCATCAAGATAATCCTAGCTAAGGATATCATACATTCGGCTATCAAGGAACAAGAAACAAGAATTCATGCTTCATGAATCAGGCACAACATGCTTTCAAAACAAGTAATCAAGGAAGTCATACTTACATGACAAGTAACATTCAATTCATGGCTTTCAAAACAAGTAACATATGATGTAGGATTGTTATTTCATGTATTATCAATTAAACAACGCCCTTGGTACTTAGTTTGTATAGGTAATCGAGTCTCCAACCAACTGTCGCCATAATATGCATCATAGTACTGGTCAAACCCTTCTACTGTCGCCAAAGACCACATACGTACCCTTCGTCTATCGCCAAATAGGGGCCTTAGCCCTGGACCGTAGTCCAACTTGACACAATGAGCTCTAGACTCTCAGGCATGCCCTTCTACCTAGTCCAACTAGCTACCAAGGTTGTTTGATTTACCATTTATACAAATTTATCAAGTTCAAGATCATGTCAAGCAAGTTCATTTCATATTAGGCCCTTAGGCCATTTGAGCCATAGCTCACATATCATGCAATTTCTCATGTTTCATTTCATCAAGATGAGATAATATCTCAAGCAAGTTCTTTAGCATTTGATCACATGCATCATGACACATACAAGCATCCATGTTATCACTTAATCACGCTTAACATTCGAATTAACCAAGCATTCAAAGATGTGATCAAATTTCATGCATTGCAAGTCATTCTTCCCTTATTAGGTCAAGTCCACAATTAGGTTCATTTAACATTTCAAGAATGTAAACAAGTATGCATTGGTTAGGACCTAGTCTTAACCCTAAAGATAACTACACTCACAATACTCCAAGCTTAGCTAGTCTTGGATCCACACTCATTTTTCTTGGCTTTAGGATGATCCACTCTATGCTCTTCCACCAAGTTTACTCCTGGTTCTATCACATTACAAGTAAACACATATCAAAACAAGATCACATGATCATTCAATCAATACAATGTCACAAGTATACAACATTCTCAATTTGGCAGCATGTTCATGTACATTCTTCACTACACTTAACTACACTCTAGTTCATGTATAACATGGCAGAATCAATGTCCTAAAACTGTTTACAAAACAGTTTACAAATTGCCACAAAACAGTGTGCAATTACCTATACTGCTACTGCCAGGCAACTTGCACTCTAGTCACTTAATCATGCATAACTTCCATTCCGTACGTCGGAATTTCAATTGGTTTACACCGTTGGAAATCTAACGAAATTGTCTTTATGACCATATAAGGCTTGAATTTTAGTTCTTTGCCAATTAATACAGTTTTTAACTTAAAGACAGGGTAATTTGTCACACTGGACAGTTTGCATTGTCCCTAGTGTTTCTTCTCTATATTTCATTATACAACCCATAATTCAGTTCTGTTTTCTCCTAATGAATTTAGACATACCAATGTATTGCACATAAAAATTTCAGCCTTAAATTCATTATATACAATTTATAGTGATTTTGCAAAGTCAATGCCCATAACAGAGCATTCTGGGCAGATTACACTAGGTTGAATTTCTAGCTTCTTAACATATTTTAGCAAGGTCCTAACATGGCAATTCAATTCATGTTCATGTTCTCACATGTCTAGGTCATTATAATTCACCTAGCAATGTGCTTAAAACATGGCATTATCATGTTGAACCTAATTTGATCCATTTGATCAACATTGCACATCCATTTCAACTAGGCAGTCCATTACCTAATTTAACTAGTACTATTAGGTGTAGTCATTTTCCAGCAACATATCTATTCAATTCAATCTTCATTTTATCTAGCAACATGATTAAAACAGGGTTCTATGTTCAATTGACATGTTTACACATTTTCTTTATCAAAACAGTCTCTAATCAAGATTGTTTTCAACCATGTACATATTTCCTAGATTTCCAGCAACTATACATATTTTCTTTATCAAATTGGTTACTAGAAATCACAATTTCAAGTTCAAATTGAAGCTAGCATGACCCTAACATGTATAACAATCATCCAACTGCATCTAGGCAACAAGAACATCATCATTTGCATATTCAAACAATCTATAACATGTAAAGTCAAGCATTATACCTTCTCCAAGCTAAATTTGATCAATGGATAAATCAAAAAGCATGAATTGAAGGTGTTTGCATGAAGCTTTTCTTTCTTTCCCCTTTCTCTCTCACAATCGGCTATGGAGGATGATAATGGGAGGAAAAAGATGATTCTATTTTGTTCATCTTTCCTCCAAACAAGCCGTGAGTCACCCTTCCCTTACATGTGCATGTACCTAGGTTTTCGTGAGTGATGATACTAAAATTTGTAACACTCTTGTACAATAATTATATTGGCGGGTATATTAATAATTATTATTTTAATATAAATAATATTATAATATATAAATTAATATAATTAATTTTAGATAGTAAATAATATTATTTTATTTATTTCATATAAATAAAAAATTACTAATAAACTTTATTATTAGTATTCAAAATTATATTATTAAAAAATAATACTATAGAAATATTTTAGTAATTCATAATTTTTTAAATGAAATAAATTTTCAGTCAAGTTCGGTAACGACACTTTCCTTAGGGATGACCTAGATCAAATGTGGGTTTTTTGTTCCTCTCTTCTTCGTCCCGTCAACGAAAATCTTCATTTCAAAAACCTAAATTTCCAAATCTTCTCAACAGAGACATCCTGTTAGGTGGTTAGAGAATCCTTCGATCAGAGAATCTTTCCCACTATGTGAGTTACTTATCCATAATTTCTGTTGCTGGCGGGATGAGCGACGAGGAGCTCTCATGCCTCTCTGAATTTCACCATGATCGATGATGTATTTTTCAGGTTTGGTCCCTGATTTCGCCGATTTTTGCTTATTGAAATCACTAGGGCTTTGTTTCACTATGCGAATTACTTATCCGTAATTTCTGTTGTTGGCTATCAAAAACGTAAATTTCCTTTATTTTTAAAATTTTAATTGCTTATTATGCTCCTTTTTTTTTGTAGAAATCTTTGTTCTGAGACCTTTTCGGAAGCAAACAACGAGTTCTTAAATGCAAATAGAATCATGCTTTTCCAATTCAGTGTCAATGGATGCAAGGTATGCAATTTAAAGTTTTCAGTGTTTTTGGCTTAATTCCTCGTTTGATTATCTAAACCCATGATCATATCTCAAGGTTCACTTTTTTAATTCTGGGTTGATACCAATTTCATTTACTGAAATTGACAAATAAAATAGTTCCTAAGTTGAAAAATAAAAAATGCAAGAATATTAGGTGTGATGCAAGTGTGCCAAGGAGAATGTGTTTATTCGGTAATTTTAAAGTAGTTGATTAGTTGTATGCAGTTAAACTTGTTAAACTTTGCTAAACTAGGTTGAGTTCTTGATGAATTGTTTCTACATACGTGATGTAATTATATAAATTTGGTTATTAGAAATTCTAGACTGATTATAGTGTTTAATAGTGAATGAAACAGAAGCTAAATAAGTTGTCTTGTTTTGTAATTGTCTTTTTGTTTTTGCATTGAATTGTTGTCAAAATTTATCCAAAACAGTTTGTTAGTTTGCTACATTGTACAAGGGCTCTTATGTTCAGATTTAGGCTACTTGTAGGCTGTAAACGATGTAATAGAACAATATACTACATTTGAAGTTGTGGCCAAACAATGTGCTCTGTTCGTTCTAGTTCGTTTGATTATGTAGGGAAATTACTTGATGGAACAATCTTAAAATAGTAGCTAAACTGCACTCTGTACTATGTTGTTTTTTTAATTATTTCTATTAATTGGTAGCTGAATTAGTTGAAATCAACAAGGTATTATCATGCCATGTTTTGACACAATTAGGTCCATAAGTGTAACTTTAACTGTTAGAAAATAGCCCGGCTTTGCAATCGAAACTACCCATAATTTTTAGTGAATAATGCGTGCAACTTTATGTCACTTTACTGGAATAAAAATTGATCCCTTCTGCCCCCGCTAGTGAGTTTAAGGTCTTTTTAATGGAAGATGAAAAGTAATTAGCACCATTATTTGGCAGAGTTTAAATTTGGCGATGATAGAAAAATTGGTGTTGAGGTAATTTGTTGTCTTACAGGGCTTCTCAGGTAACCTTTGAAGTCGAGTCAAGATTTGACTAAATGGTTGGATTTTATAATTTTGGATGTTAACTTGTGCTGCACATTCAAGAGTGGTTGCATTGGCATTGGGATGTTCGGTTCCAACACACGAAACGTGATGGCAATAAGGTTGCGGATGTGCTTGTTAAGTTGGCCTCAAGTTTATCTCTTGATGTTTCTATGTATATTGATCCATCGATGGGTGTTGTTTCGTTGTTGGATTTTGATTCTATTTCTTCACACGTGATGAATTCGTAGTTGTTGCTTTGTATATATCACCACCAAGTGTACCCTTTTCCTCTAACTAGGTTTAGGGGTTTTAACGAGGTACTTGGTGGTATTCCTTTCTTCACCAAAAATAACATTTAGATATTTTTTCCGAATTGAATGAAGGATATTGCGCGGGCAGATCTAGCACCAACGCACTCGATCATAATGGGGTTATCACTAATTTCTCGTTGTACTATGAGATTCTCAATCAGTTTGATAAGGCATTTAGAATGGCTAAACATTACATTTTCTCTCTTTTATTTTTTTACTCTATTGTCATGTATTATACTATAAATTCATTGTTTAGTTTATTGTGGATGTTATTACTGTAACACCCTCTTCCCGGCCTGGTAGAGAACCAGGTCGGAGTATGCTACCGATGAACTAGACGGTGATCGATACGATAATTCCACACAATAGGTGATGATATTATGCCTAACATTTTAGAATAAGCAATATAAAATTCCAAATTATTTTATTACAAGCCTATGATCATCCAATTAGGACCAAATTATAACATTTACAAATTTTAGGGACTTATTCAATTTCAATAACCAATGTTTCAATTGTCAATGTACGAAAGCCTATAACAATGCCAATAATCGATGAATTTTACCAATTGTATCAATATTCCATAGTGCTCTAATTCGCACCTTATATGCCCATTCTTTTATTCAATCAATCAATTCTAGTTCATAACTAGTATACTACTTACACTAATACTTTACATAGCAAGGCTCATATCATGGTAATCAATTGATATCAAAACATGCTTTTCAATCATACTAATCATACAAGTATTTCCAAAGGAATTACTTACCTTGCTTCCATGCTTGCTTAGCCACAATTCTACATGCAAACATACTATGGACAATCTTAAATGTAACGATCAAAACAAACCTCGGAAAGGGTGGAACTCCTTTTCGATACTTAAAACTGCACTCACAAGTTTTTTCGAGCTCCTAACGATCCCATATCACAACCCCTTTATGCCTATCATCATGTTGATCTACGAGAGCCTTTTTATCTTCAGTGTCCTCCCGGTCTAACATGTTACAATATATATACATTCATTAGTTACACTAGCACAATCATTCAAATTACACTCGGCAGTTTCCATTAAACTCTACCACAATTAGAGTAACTCCTTCTAACACAACACATTATGTTCATTGCATTAATTAGTTTCATAGGTAATCAATTTTGTATCTTTTTACACTATCATTTCAACCTATACTTAATCATTTAGAATAGGACAATTTCTAAACAACCAAACTTCATTGAACAATAGCAACTCCAACCATAATTTGTTTCTATCGAGCAGTCTGTCACTTAATGAATATTTATTCAAAATAGAACAATCCACTATGGACCTGAATTGTATCATTCTCAATCCCTTTATCAATGAAACAGCTCCTACACCCACTTTTATATGTACACAATCAATTCTAATTAACCTTTAGCAATGTATCCTCAATTTCTTTTGGAAACTACCCTATTTACACTTATTTGATCGAGTATACTATCTCTGAATTAAAGCAGAATTGTACTACAGGGCAAGTTGCTACAACCAAAAAAATCATCTCATTCAATCAACCCATTTATGTATACATCACATTCAAAGTCGGTTACCATTCAACCCCATACAAACACAACATCGAGAGTATAATTTCTTACCAAATCAACCATAAATTGGAAGGTAAACGCAAACATTTCGAACCATGATCTTCCAAGCTAATATCAATAAAAAATTCATTCAATTAAAGTCAACTAATCATATGAACAATCATCCATTCCAACAATCACCACAATCAAGATTATATCCCAACCAATCGAACAATTAAGGGTAATTAGGAAGAGCATTTACCTTCCTTTTGATGTCAACTAAGCTTACTCAAGAATTCCCACCAACAATCTAACTTTCTCTAATTCTTTAAGCTTTCTCACTCATGCATTTTCCTATCATCTTCGTTTCTCTCACAAATGGGGAAGATGATTCATTATCTTTCTTTAACCAATGGTAAACAAGGAGAACATGTGGCCATGCCCTTTTCTTTTTATTATCTTTACATGCAAAACACATAATAATCAAGTATAATAATTTGGTCCTTATTAATTAAGCTCTTAATAGTTCTGTTCTTTCATTTTAATCCCCCCAAACAAACGGTTTAAGTAGGCACTTGTTGCTTCAATCAATTCTAATCATAAGTTCATTCTAAATGACAATTGTTGGAGTATCACAACTCCCTCCCCCTTAAAAGAAATTCGTCCCCGAATTTACCTGCGGAAAAGAGATGTGGGTACTGGTTTCGCATGACTGCTTTGGGTTCCCACGTAGCTTCTTTAATATTGTGATTTCTCCATAGCACCTTGACCAATGGTACTATCTTGTTTCGAAGTCTTTTAACTTCTTTATCAAGAATTCGAACCAGTTCTTCATCGTAAGATAAATTGGTGTTGAGTTCAACTTCATCGGGTTCCACAATATGTGATGGATCTGAACGATATCTTCTTAACATCGATACATGAAAAACATTTTGAATTCTATCAAATTCTTTGGGAAGATCTAGCTTATAAGAAACTGGGCCAACTCTTTCTACAATCTCAAAGGGTCCAATAAAATGGGGACTTAATTTTCCTTTCAATCAATTCTAATCATAAGTTCATTCTAAATGACAACTGTTGGAGCATCACATTCATTGTCTCTTCTAGCTTCCATGTTGCTTCCTTAGCGGTATGACTCTTCTAGAGCACTTTAACCAATGGAATAGTCTTGTTGCGAAGTCTCTTGACTTCCCTTGCAAGAACTTGAACTGGTTCCTCCTCATACGATAAGATGGATTGAATTTCTATAGATTTAGGCTAATGATGTGTGAGGGATTAGAACAATACTTCCTAAGCATGGATACATGAAACACATCATGGATTTTACTCATTTTTTAGGGCAACAATAAGCGATATGCCACATGGTCAACTCTTTCAGTAACCTCGAAAGGGCCAATAAATCAAGGATTCAATTTCCCTTTCTTACCAAACCTCAGAACCTTCTTCCATGATGAAACCTTGAGGAAGGCTTTTTCACCAACTTTATATCGAATATCCCTACGCTTAAGATCAGCATAGGCCTTCTATCGGTTGAAGGTTGCTTTTAAATGGTCATGGATAATGGCAACCTATTTTTTAGTTTCCCAAAGTAAATCAGGGACCAACATCTTGCCTTCATCGAGCTCATACCATCACAAAGGGGTTCGACAACGCCTTCTATACAATGCTTCATAGGGTGCCATCTTAATAGAAGATTGGTAGCTATTGTTGTATGCAAATTCAATGAGGGGTAGGGATTTCTCCCACAAAAGGACTGAGTAGAAGATTCAGTACTTGCTGGTGTCGCCATAGACTTGGTTGCACCCAAGGGACAATCACAAATGAAATGACCCTGTTCACCACAATAGAAGTATGCTCTAGTCTTCTTACGACACTGACCTAGTGGATGTCATTTTTTGCAGTAATTGCAAACTGGATTCTATGTATTTTGGTTAGAGCCTCTAATGCTTTCAACTGAGGTCGTCTTGGTAAAAGACTGGATCACCATTTGAGGTTTCTCGATATTCCCAAAATGTGAGGGTTGGGAATAGACATTTTGCTTGGGGCATTGGTTCTTACTCTTTTTATTCCACCTGGGAGGTCAGGAATCATCCCTAAACCTTTTTTCAGTCCTGCTAGTTCCACCTATTCTCAAGGTCTTCTGAGCAGCTTCAGTGGCCTTGACTCGGTTCACAAGATCTTAGAAATTGGTGATCCTCAAGGCAATAAACATAGGGTGTAATTCATAACTAAGCCCAACAATAAACATCATGTACTTGTCTTCTTCCTTCTTGATGTACTCTACGCCATAACAGAAGTACTTGCAAAAGTCATGAATGTATTGCTCAATAGGTCCACCGCCTTGCTTCAGGTGAAGGAAGATGCTACGTCTCTCTACAATGTAGTATTCACTAACATATTTCTTTCGAAATTATTGGAGGAAGAACTCCCAAGTGACAGTTCCTTTAGGAACAGTGAGAATAGTGGACTCCCACCACTGAAGTGCTTCATCGGCTAACAATGCAAGGGCGCACTCCAACTTGTGTTCGTCGGAACACTACAATTGCTTATTCAAAATCCTCAACGTGTTGTTCGGCCAGTACTTGACAACCTCAGGATTATCATCATATTGACCGATAAAAGTGTATGCCCGGAGCGAGGTCAACTTATCGAAGGGGCTCGAGCATATTGGACAACTAGTGGGGTTGGTTGCACCACCGTCTCATCCCTCATAGATGCCATGAATTGCTTAAACATGTCAGCCTTGTTCCGATAACATTCTGCTTGTGCATCAGGACACTACTGGCTCGGCATGCTAAGGTGGGGGATTAGGTGGATTCGGTGGATCCATGCCCCTTACTTCCTCGCCAGTCGAGGAGCCAGTGGCATGCTCGTGAATGTGAGTCTCGTTTGTCTCAGACATATCTATAACATATAGAGATCGGATTAGTCGACAAGTCACAATATACACAATGTACAACTCCTAGGTGGCAAAGTAACACAATAACAATGCAATAAGCTTCGGTTTAGTCTTAGAATAGGCTAAACTATAGCTCTGATATCACAAATGTAACACCCCCTTCCTGGCCTGATCGAGAACCGAGTCGGAGTATGCTACCGATGAACTAGACGGTATCGATATGATAATTCCAAACAATAGGTGATGATATTAGGCCTAAAATTCTAGAATAAGCAATATAAAATTCCAAATTATTCTATTACAAGCCTATGATCATCCAATTAGGACCAAATTATAACATTTACAAGTTTTAGGGATTTATTCGTAATTTCAGTGGTTCGATTATGAAACTTATCTTATTACAATGAAATTCATCATGCAACCAATGAGCGTACAAATTTTCATACTATTCGGAGTTCATATGCCCCTTCAATTAAGCCATGCAATAATTAGTAACCATTTTGTAAACAACACAAAACTAGGTTCTTTAACTTTTACCAAAATTAATTGTCACCGTGCCGATACCCTTATGGCTGTATCGGTACGCTATCCTAATTCCTAAATTCTAGATTCAAAGGTAATAGGACTGTATCGATACGGTTGAGGTCGTACCGATACTGGTTGACCTTGTTGACTTAGTATCGATACACTTTGACCCCGTATCGATACCATTTTTACACCCAAATTACAGTAGCCAAAATCTATACCGATACGCCTAGGCCGTATCGATCGCCTAGGCCGTATCGATACGCCCTTGGTTGACCATTGTTGACCTAACCAAATTTGCAAGACCGTATCGATACACCATCAACCGTACTGATACGCCCTGCCCTATAATGACATATTCTTGCTAGTTTTTATTCGATTTAACCTATAAACCAGGGTCCAAATACAAATAAATTTTATCGATAAGTTTTGAACATTATAAACTACTAGCATGCCAAATTTCGTGTTAATCCGAATCCATTTACTATGTTTTCACCATTTAGAGCCAATTATGTACTTTTAGTCCTTTTTAAGCCATTAGAAAAGTTCATTTTAAACCTTGTACACTAACTTCCCATAAGCACAAAATATACATATCAAAAGAGCCTTATATGACTCTTCTAGGTGCTTTGCCACCCTTCTAGGAGTTCATGGGTTCGATATACATTACTTTAGCTTGCTAGTGATTTGTCCAACACTTCAACTTCTCCGATCTCCAACGGTAAATCTCTTAACCTAAAATGGATGAGATGCAATGCATTAGGCATAAATTGCCTAGTGAGGTAGTCACAATTAAAACACAATATCAAGGTAATGCACTCCAACTTATAACTTAACAATGACAATGCAATAGATCAATAGAAACAATGCAATGAACATATTCAATAACAATGAATCCTTAATTCATCAAAAACCCTTGGATCAATTTCAGATAATGGATACGCGAATTCCTACGCCTCTCCAAATCAATGGATGATGTAATCCCTCTGCCTCCCCAATATGGCCAATATCACAACACATCCCTCTGCCTCGCCAAATCAATATAGGCCGCAGCCCTAGGACCATAGTCCGCCCGTACACTGAGCTCATGAATTCTATGACATGCCAATTGTATCCAATATCCTTCGAATCCAAGGTCCGGTGACAATATCAATGATCGGTGTTCAATAGCAATGACAATATTCAATATATTTGATAGCTTTATCAATAAGCAATGATTCAATATCAATGTTCAATAATAGTATCAATGTCGATAGTAATATTTCAATGTTCTCAATGACAATCTTAATAGCCGATGATTCATTTTCAATGTTTCGATAACCATAATGATGTTGACATCCATGATCAGTGACAATAGCTATATCAATGCTATATCAATATCATATGCTTTCATGGTTTAATGACAATGGCAATGATAATGGTAATAACAATACTCAATGAAAACAACGATAGCTATGTCCGATGTTCAATGAAAATGACGATGGCATTGAAAATGCTCAATACTCGATGCGATAACTTACCAATACTTACCATAATGTCCGTTAAGTGGTTCGATGCAATAATATTTACAACGGAGTTAGCCATGACAATTCTATTATTGATGAAGTTGGGAAAGGCACCTAGCCTAATCCTGAGACTCCGACGACACTCCCCTCGATATTTCGAAGCTTTCAAGGCTTTTGGATAGTAATCCCCTTGTTCCTAGCTTTTGTTGGTGACGGTGGATCATCTCCACCAACTTCTTGAGCTAGGTAAAAACAATAGGATTCGGTTAGATTCAATATTACGATACCGAAATCAATATAATGACATCAAAATCAGTATCGCAGCTTAAAATAGCTATTAGCTATCAAACTCTATGGATGGCCAAACCCTAGCTTGTGATTAAGCTTGATATATCCATGGAATTCAAAGGTTGTTTGGGGGTTATAGCTTACCCAATCACTTGAAATGATTCGATAACAATAAATTGAAAGAAATCAAGCTTTCCAACCTTCAACAATGGAGGTGCTAGCTTGCTTGAAGAAGATAGAGGGAGGTGCTTGCTTGAATCGGGTAAGTGTTCTAATCTTTAGCTATTCACTTAGCTTTAATTGAGAAGCTTTCCTTTCAATGAAGGAAGCTCTCCCGGTTATCCCACGTATGAGATTTATAATTTAGGAGGGGCTAATCGCAAGATTAGTCCCTCAACTCTCATTTCCTTATACTTTTATCCCCAAACTTCTAATTTCTATAATTTAGCCACTAAAAGGTTTCTAATACATCCATTAAGGTCCTTAAACAATAATTCGACTCAATTAGAGTCCAATATCAATTGCATCAATACAATATTTGAACATCTCCGATATAGGGTTTCCGATCGCCGGAACCCATTTCTGACTAGGTCAGGTTTTAGGGTGTTACAATTACATTAAATTTTGAAACAACATTAGTTAAATTCAAGTGATAAGTAATTTTATGTTTGGTTAATTGTGAATAAATTATTCCATTTTCTCATGCGTTTGATTCTAATCATTCTATTATCTTAAAATCATAATTCTGGAATTTGTGAACTTGAAAGTAATTAGTGTTTATCAGGTTGTTTTCTATTACATTCAAAAATTCCTTTGCAGTTTTTACGAGTCTTCATGGAAGGGAGCAACTGAATTAATTGCTCATGGATGTTACTGGTCATGGTGAAGACACTGGTTATGAGGTACCTTGCCTCATTGTTGCTGCTAAAGATGATTTATAAAATCCCAATAGATTAAGTCGTCAAGTTGGCAAGAATATGGAGATAGGTACACCGATACCTACAAGCTATTCTACGAGTTATATAAAAGTAATGTTTTTTTTAACATTTAAGTTCTATTATATTATGAATAAAAATTTAAGTAGACAATTTTGATCATTTTACTTTTATTATAGTGTAAGAAATGAATTATATAATACTTTTAGTATAATACAAATATTTTTGGGGGAAATAATGCATACTTTTTTGTTTGTCATTTTAGCTGATAATAATTATGCCATTATTTTAATGATTTTTCTTCTATCACTAATAATTCTATTTCATTGTTTAGAATTTTAAATTGATAAATAAAACTGTCATTTGTTTATAATAACATTTCACTAATTAATGATAATGTAGTCTCTAATTAAGTGACAAAATTGGTAATACATGACGATCTTAAATTAATAAATAATAAAAATTTTGCGACTTTATTTAGTATTTTAGTTGACGATATATTTTTGTCACTAAAATGTGACAATATTACTTTCGTCACATATAAGTTGAAGAAAATGTAGTATTCATGACGATAACGGTGATCAATAACGAAATTTTATATAATTTGGTGACATAAATAGTTGTCATTGAATATAAACTATTAAGGGACATTATGTATTATCATCATTCATACTATCATTAGGTGACAATATTTTTTTCATCACTAACAATTTGATGATATTTTATCGTCACTTGTACAATGAAATAATTGAATCATTGGTGACGATAAGATTGATGACAAAATTTTATATCATTTGGTGACGTGATTGGCTATCACTAAATACAAATGATAAGATGGCATTATACATTAGCATCACTATGTGCTTGACAATACAAATAAAGACGTAAATGTAATTTTCAATGACAATATTTTAGATGCCACTAATAAGCAAATTTGTTGTAGTCTGCTAATTGTTTATATAGCCTTGTTAAGCTTGAGTGAGTCCAAGGGAGAACAACCATTGGAGTAAAAAGATTTGGATCTTCCAACTGCCATAGGAATATGATTAGTGGTTTTTTTGTTTGTTTGTTTACGAAATGAGATAAAGAAAGGGAGGGGTTAAGGTTTGGGTTAGTGAATTTTTTAGAGAAATGAATATTTTTTTGTGAAGATGGTGAAAATATAAAGTTTTAAAAGTTTGAGGGTCAAATTGAAAATTAACTTTTTTTATTAATGTGCCACATCATCTTCTTAACCGGGGATAATGGTTGGGTGACCAAAATGGTAACAATCGAAAACATAAGTGGCAAGAATAAACTTTTTTCAAATTGGGTGACCAAAATAGAACAACACTAAACAAAAGAGACCTCAGGTGAAGTTTATCCTTAATTTTTCTAAGGATTAAAATTAATGCTACAGTATGTTGTGGAACCTTTGAAACCATAGTTTAGTTGGAGCCTTTCAAACGATAGGTATTGTTCTTAGGTTCATGTCACGGAGCTAGGTTTCAACTAGCGAGAACGTGCGGCCCTAGTCGCGAAACATTCGAGAAGCGGCTAGGTCAGCTTGAAAAACCAAGCAAAGAACTTGGTTAAAATGCGGAAGCAAAGTGCAAGTAAAAACTAGAGGATGTGAGTGAATGATTTCTCTTATTACTCAAGAAAATTGGATGATTACAATGGGTGAGGGTGAGCGTCTATTTATAGGTGATCCTCTAACATCTAACAGTCAAGAATGGAACGATCCAAGGCTAAGGATCATCCCTAGATTCTTGTCATCTATCTAGGGAAACTCTATCCTAATCATACAAGTTGCCTAAAATGTTGGTGGAAGAATCACTCCCAATCATATCCATCCTAGCATGATTGTTGCATACATGTTGGAAATGATACTTTCCATGTGTGCCTTGGTCAACAAGATGAGCTTCATCCAAGTAGTGGACTCCATTGGGTGAATTGGCATTGGGCACGCCCAACAACTTGGCCAAAACCTCATGGGCAACATAGAGGGTACTGGTTTGGACCACAAGGTCTTGGGTAGCATGGTGGGTGCTCGGATGGGCCTCTTGATGTGCATAGATGGTGTTGGTAGAGCCCTTTGATGATGGGCAGCATGTGGTGTGCTGGTTTGGGCCCCTAAGTGTGCGTCTGTCTCAGTTGTGGGCTGGCGATATATGACATTCTCCCCTACTGGATCTAGTGACGTCCTCGTTGCTTGTTGTTGGTGGAATTCAACATGTTTTCCTTGAATTGACATAGGTCCTCGGCAAGTTCCCAACTACCTTCAGTTTTGGGAAGTCCCTTCCAAAGCACAAAGTATTCGTGCCTTGGCCTATTACCTGGTCGTCGAATCACTCGGTGTGTTAAGATGTCTTGTGCCACCTTCTTATAGGAGACATTCACTCCTACTGGTGCTCTCCTCAATCTACACAACGTCGGATCATCGACATCCTCATGAAATGGCTTGAGCATGCTGATGTGAATCATGGGGTGGGCTCGCAGCTTTTTCAGCAACTCCAACTTGTAGGCCACCTTGCCTACTCACTTCACGACTCGATATGGTCTCTCGCATCTCCTTACGAGCACCCTGTGGACAGAATAAATATGAAGTGTTAGGTTCAGTTTTGCAAGGACTAAATCTTCTACCTGAAACTCCATGTCTCTATGTTTCTGATGTGTCCACTTCTTGGTCTGCTTCCTGGCCTTGTGTAGACAAGCTCGGGATAAGTCGCGCTACTCTTGCCGAGCCTTTGTAACTTTAAAGGATGTTGGATTTGGTACCTCATACTTGATAGCAACATTGAGTGTGAGTGGTTGTTGTCTGGTCACAATATCGAACGGGCTTCAATTGGTTGCCTCGCTCTGTTGCAAGTTGTAAGAAAATTGCGCCATGTCCAACAACTTTGTCCAGTCCCGTTGTGTGGCACTCACATAGTGCCTCAAGTAGATCTCTAGTAGCACATTGTTAACTCCTCAAACGTACTGATTTTCATATACATTTTACCATGCCTTTGCTTATCTTTGAGTACATATTCATGCATTTAGTTGGTAGCATCATGCATTTGCATTAAGGAGTTAAGGAACATTTCTTTTGCCAGAGTAATGGTGTATTTCCTTATTGTGGTAGGTTAGGAGCAGGATTGGCAGCACAAGTTTGGCAGAGAAGAGCAGGAAGAGAAGAATGCCAAGTTTGGTTGGCAAAAGAATGCTAAGTTTGGTTGGAAAAAGAATGGCAAGCTTGGTTGGCAAAAGAATGCCAAGCACGTCGGTAAAAGATCGAAGGCCGATGATGTCAGCCCTAGTCAAATCCTGATCAATTCAAATTCAAAAGAGGATAAAGAGATAAATACTCTTATCTTATCGCACAATCAAATTTCAAATTTAAAACCCAATCTAGGGCTTCCAGGAGTGCCTATTTAAAGGAAGAGAAGAGATTGATCAAAAAAAGTTGAAGGAGAAGATGCTACACCGTGGTAAAGTGATAAACACGCTTATCCTATAGCACAATCAGATTTCAAGTTTAAAACCAATCTAGGGCTTCCAGGCGTGCCTATTTAAAGGAAGAGAAGAGGTCGATCAAAAAAAACTTGAAGGAGAAGAGGCTACACCGTGGTGAAGAGGGCGCCTTGTGGTTTGACCAGGCTTGACCATCGTGAAGGGCTACATCGATGAATCTCCTTCATCGCCCTTTTCTCCTTCGGTTTAATTTTGTTTTTATTGTGATGTTCTTTGAAAACAATTTGGTGTAGATGGAACCCCAAACCATGAACTAAGCTTTTACAGTTGGTTGGGGATGTTTGCATTTGACACTTTGTTTATGTTTGGTTTTTAATAATTTAAACGCCTTGGAATTGTTTTCTATCTGGCACATACTTCATTTTCTGAAATTCTTTGCCATACGACAGTTGGCATTGTTTGCTTATTACGCCTTAATATCTTAACAAACTTGAGGGGTAACGATTAGTTTCCAAATACTAAGGAGAAAAGATTCGATAGAAGATGTTCAAGTAGATGAGCTTACTTCGGAAGTGAATCTACCCCTTAGGAGTATAGATTGAAACTCAATAAAGTTAATTAATGAAAAACTTCACTATAGACATATATGGGTTTAACATGGTTAATTTAGGGTATTGCCATCAATAGAGGCATTGTCACTCTTGAATTTGCTCGACAATAATTCCAAGGTAGGACATTATTAATAAATGGCATAGCTAACGTAAAATCGAGGCATCCCTTGCCAATGCTCATCACCATTTGAATACACTTGTTTGCCAGACTGCTTAAACTTTTACTTCATTTTTCCTTAGTTATTTTTCTTAATCTTAAATCCAACTTTCATATCAAAATTATTTGTTTCAAATCAGAAGTATTAATTGTGACAATTAATTCCTGGAAAATCCATATGGAGATGGTACTCAACTAACTACTACATTACTTGCTGACCGTGAATACTTGCACATAAAATACATATTCTTGGCATTATTTACTTGAATATTTACTCGGAATACTTAATCCCACTACCTTGCTTGCTGGTATGAAGGTCACATATTCTGAGAACGTATCAACCACAACCATGACACTTGAAAAGTTGTCAATGTTAGGCAAACCAATAATAAAATCAAGGGAAATACTCTCTCATGGTCTCTCGGGGATTGGTAATGGTTGCAACAAACCCATCGGCTTTTTGGCATCCACCTTGTCTTGTTATCACACAAAACATGTTTTGACATAGGCTTCGACATCGTAGCCCATGCGTGGCCAATAGTACCATTCCAATAGCAACGCCAATGTGCGATGCATTCTTGGATGACCCACCCATTTCAAATGATGGCACTCCTTCAATAGTTGCTTGCTTAGATTGTTGAAATAGGGAATGTAGAGGTGGTGTCCTCGTGGGTATAGCAAACTCTCCTCGATCCAAAATCTCTGGGATTGGCTCTCTTTGGTATACTCGATCAATGCCTTGGCGGAAGGGTTGTAGAACAACCCCTCTTTAATGCTCTCTAGCAATTCCCCCTCGAGTTGGCTGATGGCGGAAAATGTAGACTTTTGGATTAGTGCGTCGGCCACGGTGTTGGATTTTCCTGGTTAGTGCTCCATGGAAAAGTCAAACTCAAACCCAATATGTAATGCTCTCTAGCAATTCCCCCTTGGGTTGGCTAAAAACTCTTGCCATCTAGCTTGCTTAGGAGACAATTTCTTTTGGGTTAAGAAATAACTAGTAGCATTGTTATTGGTAAAGACAACAAGCCTCAAACCCGATATGTAATGTCTCCATGTGCGCAAGCAATGAACTATGACGGTCATCTCTTTTTCTTAGACGGTGTAACACCTCCCAGTCTCATTTAGCTTTCATCTTTCGAAAGCAACCAGATGCCCCTCATGCATGAGCACCACAACGATTACAAAATCAGATATATCAATGTGGATTTTGAATGCCTTGGTGTGGTCTAGAAGTGCCAACATCGGCTCACTTACCATGGCTTGTTTCAGCCCCTCGAAGGCCCTTTGACAGCTTGGACTCCAATCCCATCCCTTATCTTTCTTCAGCAACTCGGTCAAAGGTGTGGCGATGCTAGAGTAGCCTTTCTCCAATCCCATCCCTTTGAAGTTCTTTGCTTGATTTTGCATCGACCCTTCTTCCACGAAGTCCGGTGCCCCTTGTTGCATCCGCCCTTATGACTTGAAGTTTGGTTCTCTCTTTTTGTGTTGGTGCTTCTTTCTCAAAGCCCTCCGCCTCTTTCCCACCTTGCCCATAGGTAGTGTCTCCACGGTTGCTATATCCTTCCCTGGCTCGGCCCCATTTGACTCTCCACTGATCTCTAAAGCAATGTTCTTCACACGAATATCTTTGGGAAGCTCATCGACAGCCTTCTCAGACATGTTCAACCCATTCTTCTCCCGGTCTTCACACGCCTTGGCAGAACTCAGCGAGCATTCCTATAACTTGTGAGGCCCCTTACAGTGGTAGCACTCCTATTTCTTCCTCTTCACCCTTGGCTTGACAACTTTCCCTTTTGTCGTTTCACTGAGTCTCGTCCTTGCCTTGACTACTTTGACACTTGTAGTGGCATCATGGATCTCCCTTGGCTTGTTGACACTCACAATTGCGCCAAGTCTGGCTACTCATCATTCTGGCTCATCTTCCTCTTGATGATGGCAGCAAGGCAATTCTTCTCAAGATATCCCTTATCACATGGGGACCATCACAAAAGTAGCACTTTAACTTTTTGCTTGCCTTCTACTATGGAACGGACTTAGCCTGTAACACCCCATCCCCAGGTTAGTCGTAACCCAGTTTCGAAGCATTACCAAAGCGAAAGCAAAGTGATAGATAGGTTACTTGTTGAACAAGTAACCTCGGGATACTTGCCTTATTGCACAAGTAACCTAAACTCTAAACCTTTCAAACATACAATTCATACAAGCAAACCACATTAAGCAATTAACAACATACATAACATGCTAATTAAGGTACCATTTTGTTCCATTTCATGCTTATATCCTAAGTTACTATTGTCATATTACCAAACCATTCAAATTACATACAATCATTCAAACAACAACTCAAGTGTGTTATACATTACATTAAGGTTACTATTAAAGATGGTATAACTTCCATTCGTACTACACTTTCATGTACATTAATCGAACAACATATAGGTGATCACTAAACATGCTTAAACTAGCTTACTTGCAACTTAAGAAACTACCTATTCAACCAATTAACAAAATCAACATAAAGCATCTAACATAAAATCTTATTACATTTTTATTCACCTATTCGAACAACATGAATTCCCTAACTACATTTCAATTGTTTCTTTACAATCAAGTTCGTCATATTTCATTTGGTTCCTATTTCAATCAAACATAGCATTTCATGGCATCCTTAGATAATACATTGTTAATGCATGCTTAACATACCTTAGCCTCAAACTCCATATTGCCGAATCATGCTCATGAACATAGGAGCAAATGCATGAGTATACAACATAGGTTTAGCATTCAAATTAAACAAGATTTCATCACACATTGGTTCTACATTAGAATCATACATGGTTTCATTCAACAATGCATTCTTTCACAAATTTGCGCAGCTATTACTTCATATATATATATACACATCATCATGGTTCAAACATAGTTTTAGTCATCCAAATAGAATTTACATAATAGGTCCATCAAAACATTACACAACTAGTCTTATACACATAATCAAATGCATGATCAAGGCTACCTAATACAAAATCTAGTGCCACCAAACTAGGAGTATACAAAGAGTATGAATTCATACTTTCAAGCTTGCCTCAAGGGTTGCGTCAAACCCAAGATATCCTCTTGAAGTATTCTTTAATCTGTTATGGGAAGAATGAAGAGTAGAGTGGTAAGTACAAGATATGTACTTAGTGAGGTAACACTAAGTCTAGTCAATTTTCTCAAAGAATATAAATTCAAGTAGTCATGTATTTCAAAGGATCAAACCCATCTCTACATCATTCATGCTTATTCGAATTGCATAGGGTAATTTAGGCAAGTTTTACATATCATACAATCAACATAACAACAATCCTTCATGACACTCAAGGCCATTCAAACAACATGGTTGGAAGACAAGCAATCAATCATTCAATCCATCAAGTAGGCATTTATACATAAAGCAATCAACATACATTTCTTCCATGACAAGAAACAAGTTTAGCAACCATTCATGTGTCATCTTTCAAAGCAGGAAAGCTCATTCAAGTTTCTTATAATACAAGCAATGTTCATTTAGTCATTTTTTAACATTTCCTTGGTAAGTAGCTTACTAGATAATAAAATCTTAACAATATGCACCGAAGTGCCAATATGCACCGAAGTGTCAATATGCACCGTAGTGCCAATATGCCCCGAAGTGCCAATATACACCGTAGTGCCAATATGCACTGTCGTGCCAATATGTACCGTCGTACCAATATGCACCGTAGTGCCAATATGAGCTCAAGATTCTAAGGCATGCCCTCCTATCTATCAGACTAGCTACCAAGGTTGTTGATTATCCATTTCATTTAAGTTTTATACATTTCATGATTCAATATAACAATATGCCATTCAAAGGCCAAACCCTTAGGCTTATGGAGTCTTAACTCCCAATACATAACTATCCATAGCATTCGAATCAATCAACCATGTATACATTCACAAACACAAGCATATGTATACATTGTGCGCACCTTATTCTCCAGGCAGGCATGCCAATTCATACCTTAGGCATAAGCAATGCACATGACAAGCATTTGATCATAATTAAGCTTTTGTGGACCTAATGAATCGAGTATTCTGGCCTTATCTAGATAAGTTCACGGTTGTGTTTATATATGACATCTTGATCTATTCCAAGGACACTACTGCACATGAAGAACACCTTAAAATTGTACTTCAAATGCTATGGGAGAAACGGTTATATGCCAAGTTCAGTAAATGTGAATTTTGGTTATTTGAAGTCTCATTTCTGGGCCATGTAATTTCTTCTGTAGTTATTCTAGTTGATCTAAAGAAGATTCAAGCAGTCTTTGACTGGATTCCTCCCAAGAATGTACGAGAAATCTGTAGCTTTCTGGCCTTGCTGGCTACTACCGTAGGTTTGTTAAAGGGTTCTCTATGATTGCTGCACCTTTAACAAAATTCCTTCTAAAGTAAGTCCCCTTTATGTGGACCGAGAAGCAACAAAAGAGTTTTGATCAACTTAAGCAAGTTTTAACCCATGCTCTTGTCCTAGTACAACCTGAGTCAGGCAAATACTTCACGATATATAGTGATGCGCACTTGGGACTAGTCTATGTCCTGATGCAATAAGGGAAAGTCATAGTCTACGCCTCACGGTAGCTTAAACCATATAAACTAAACTATCCTACTCACGACTTTGAGTTGGCTGTTGTTGTGTTCGCTTTGAAGATTTGAAGATATTACTTGTATGGTGAAAAATGCTATTTGTTCACGGATCATAAGAGTTTAAAGTATCTCTTAACTCAGAAGAAGTTGAACCTCCGCCAACGTCGGTGGATAGAACTTACGAAGGATTACGACTTGGTTATTAATTACTATACTGATAAAGCCAATGTCGTAGCTAATGCTCTCAGTCGAAAGCCCTCCCTTTCTCTAAGGTCTCTGAATGCTCATTTTTGACTTAAAAGCATGGCAAGTTAGTGGCTGAATTGCAAGTTCAGTCAACCATTGTGTCCTGAATCAAAGCACTTTAAGATTCTGACCATGAGTTACAACCCATTATTGCTAGGATCAAGGACGAACAGGATCCAGATTTTGTGATGAATTCAGAAGGCTTGTTATGCTTCTGAAATTGAATTTGTGCTCTCGATTATGATAACCTTTCAGAACCAGATCCTTAGTGAGGCCCATTGCAGTCCGTTCTCTGTCTACCCTGGAGCCATCAAGATGTATAGAGACCTGAAAGAGTTGTATTGATGGTCTGGCATGAAATGTGAGGTCACAGACTTTGTGGCTAGGTGTTTAACCTATCAACGAGTAAATGCCGAACACAAGGTGCCTACTGGTCTTCTGCAACCCATTGAGCTACCATAGTGGAAATATGAGCGTATTATGATGGAATTTGTGAGTGGTCTCCCAATGACACCAAAGAAGAATGATGTCATTTGGGTCATTGTGGATCGATTCACCAAATCTGCTCACTTTCTTCCACTGAGAATAGACTACAGCTTGCCTAGACTCGTTGAGTTATATATTCGAGAAGTGATACTCCTACATGAAGCTCCCACATTAATCATTTCTGATCGTGACCATGTTTTGCATCTCATTTTGGGAAACCCTACAGATACTTTAGGAACTCGAGTGCACCTAAGCACTGCTTTTTATCCTCAAACCGATGGACAATTCGAGAGAGTTATTCAGGTAACTTGTCTTCTTCTCCATCAATATATGTATAAGTATTTCGAACCTATTCTGATTATTCTTTGTAGATCTTGGAAGATATATTGCGAGCATATGTCATCGATTTTGGAAATAGGTGGGAAAAGTCCCTACCATTTGGTAGAATTCGCCTACAATAATAGTTACTAAGCTTCGATTAAGATGGCCCCTATGAAGCTCTCTATAGAAGAAGATGTAGAACCCCTCTATGTTGGTCCGAGCTCGGGGAAGGTAGGATGTTAGGCCCTGACTTAATTCGAGAGACCGAAAAAAGGGTAACTATTATCCATGATCGGCTCAAAGATGTATTTGACTGGCAAAAAGCTTATGCGAATTTGAAAAGGAGGGACATTCGGTATGATATCAGTGAAAAGGTATTTCCTAAGGTATCACCTTGGAAGAAGCTCCTCATTTTTAGAAAAAAAGAGAAAATGCAGTCCTCGTTTTATTGGCCTTTTCGAGGTGATCAAGAGAGTTGGATCAGTTGCCTACCGAGTAGCTCTCCTTGAAGAGTTAAATCGTATACACAATGTCTTCCATGTATCCATGCTACGAAAGTATCGGTCCGATCCTTCCCATATAATCAAGCCTAAAACTGTGGAGATCCAGTCCAATCTGACATACGAGGAAGAACCAGTGGAGATTCTCGTAAGGGAATTCAAGAGACTTTGTAATAAATATGTGCCTCTAGTTAAAGTACTCTAGAGAATCCACTCAGTAGAATAAGCTACATGGGAACAAGAAGAGATAATGCAGAACAATATCCATATCTCTTCGGTTCAAAAAAATTCGAGAATAAATTTTTCTTAAGGGAGAGAGTTGTCACACCCTAAAAATCGGTCTAGTCGGAATTAGGTTCCGATGATCAGACATTTTGTATCGAATTTGTCCAATTAATGTAATAGCTCAAGCCTTGCATTCAATTTTGATGTAATGGATTCCAATCGAGCCTAATTGATGATGTTGGACCTTCTTGAGAAAATTGAAAGTCATTTTAGTGACTAAATCATTAAAATTAAAAGTTTGGGGCAAAAGTGCAAACTTTGAAAAGTTAAGGGATCACCTTCGTAATTAGACCATTTTAAGGTATGAGTCACCTCCTTGGCTATTCAATCCCACGTGATGATGAAGGAAATTGTCATATAATATGACAATTATAATAGGGAAGAAAAGGGGATTGGATGTAGGAATTTTATATTAATTGCCAAGGTTTCCTCCCGAGCTAGGAAACCAATTGATTGGTTGCTTGGGAGGCAACCATTCATGGTCAATACTACACGGTTAAGAAAAATAAAAGGGGGAAAGTTGTTTTGAAGCATTTATATTAATAATGAAAGCTTAACCGAGATCATGTTTCTATTTCTTCATCTTTTCCACAAACTCCTTAAGCAAGCACCACCATTGTCATCCCTAACCTTGAGCTCAAGCAAGCATCTCTCTCAAATCCTTGAAATTTCTTTGATTTCTAAATACTAATAGAAAGATCTTGGATTGTGCAAGTTGTGAAAAAAAGCCACCATCACCATCCTCCAAACCAAGCTCCTCTAAAGGCAAATGAATCATTATTCGAGAGCCTTAAATTCCTAAAAACTAGGTGAGTGTAGTTGCGTCTCGAGAATGGCTAGGTGCCATCCCGATTGTATTGAATATTTCAATCATGTTACATCTATGGTAGGAAGCTCAAGTAGAGCATACATGTGTAGACTTCACTATGGTAAGTGCGATAAGGCCACCATATTGATTTTGTGCATTTGATGGCATTTGAAATATGCAATATATGAATAATTGGTAATATGGAACTGTGAGTATAATGATTCATACATATGACTTATGCTTGACATCAATATGGTATTTCATGGTAACTAATGAGACGTTAAATGATCTTATATAAAATATGAAGCCAATGCACCATGTAAATTGATATGTTGTTATATGGCCCAAGGGTACAAGATTGGTAAGTAATGAAAAAACACTTCTTGGGCACTTGTGTACTTTGGATACAATTGGCATGCCATAGGGTTTATGAGCTCTCCATGTAAGGGATGGACTACGATCTGGGGCTACGGCCTTCATGTGGTGTAAAGGTTGGATTGTGTAAGGGATTCGAACTACGGTTCAAGGCTAAGGCCTATATGTGATATGTTATGGTGTTCGGCGGAATCCACATATCCATGGGTTACTTTGTCCAAGGGAGGAATACTATGATGCTTATAAATTATGATATGAAATATGATACAATAGAGGATATGAATTGATACACATATATACACTTGATGTTTTACTTACGACATAAATGCATGCTCATGTACTCTATATTGCTAATTACGTAATGTTTATGCATTTGTTATGAAACTACCTCACTGGGCTATGAAAGCCTAATATATGCGTGACTCATGCATTTCAGGACTTTGAAGAATCCTAGCTGGATCATGTGGTAGAAGTTGCAAGTCACTCCAAGAAATCTCCATGTATGCTATTTTGTCTTTTAACTCCTAGCAAGGTGGCATAGGGCATGAACATGTTAAAATAGCCCTCTTTTGTATGTATATGTTAGCCCCTAGTTTAATATGGTAAAAACTAGTAAAATGACCTATAATGCAGTAAAAGGTGAAATGTTAGTAAATGGACTCATATGATCATGAAATTTGACATGCTAATAGATTATGTTGATATTAAGTTGCTAGTAAAATTTCATTGCATTTGGACATTGATTGATATGTTAAATTGATTAAAAACCAGAACAAACCTGTCATTTTAGTGTATGGCATATCGATACGGGTGATGGCGTATCGATACGGGTATGCATATTTGGGCATAGTCAACACCAGTCAACATGGTGTATCGATACGTCAAAGGGCGTATTGATACGCCGGTGCATTCATAAGCCCAAAAGGCATTACTAGGAATTCATAGTGGCCAAATCTAGTTCAAAAGGCAGTCTTTGGAATATCAAATTCTTTCATCGACATTTGATAGTACCCAGATCGTAAGTCTATCTTGAAAAATACTGAAACACCCTTCAACTGATCGAAGAGGTCATTGATCTTTGGAAACAAATACTTGTTCTTTATAGTTACTTTATTTAACTTGTCGATAGTCAATGCAAAGGCGCATTAACCCATCATTCTTCTGAACAAACAAAACTGGTGCCCCCTAAGATGAAGAACTCGGTTGGATGAATCATTTATCTAAGAAATCTTGGATCTGAGCCTTTAACTCTTTCAGCTCAACTGGGGTCATTCTATATAGAGCAATGGAGACTGGTGTAGTCCCCGGTTGCACTTCGATTTTGAATTCTACTTCTCGAGTCGGAGGGAGTCCCAGAAGTTTGTCAGGAAACACTTCTGAGAATTCCTTCACCATAAGCATATTCTCGATCTTAAGATCTTCCTTTACTTTAATTGCAGACATGATAGCTTTATCATGTTCAGACTCGTCCTTCATTAGAGTTATGTTTCCCTTGACGAGTCCCTAAAGGTATAACTTTTTTTGAACAATCTACCCAGGCCTGATGTTTCACGAGCCAATCAAGTCCTAGGATAAGATCAAACTCATGGAAAGGTAGATCCATCAAATTGGCAGGAAACGAGATCCCTTAGATCCTCAGAGGACATACTTTACAGATTAAACGTATAACCGCACTATCCCCTAAATGATTAAAGACAACTATTTCTGAGGTGATAGGTTCAGGTTCTAAGGCATACTTCTCAATCAAAGGTGTACTAATAAAGGAATATGAAGAGCCTGGATCTATCAAAGCATAAACATGTTTAGAGCATAGTTCCACCATACCTGCAATGACATCTGGGTCGTCTTTTTGTTCTCGACCCCAAACATGATACATCTGTGCTGAAGCTTACGAGTCATGTCCAATAGATGGAGTATTATAATTACGAGGTCTCTCTGTCGTTTCAGGCTATGCTTGCTTGACTCCTTTTTCTTTAGCAGAGTTATTATGAGACGCTACTGAGGTATGAGCATTATGGTTCTATGGGCACTGTCAGATGAAGTAGCCCGTCTCACCATAGAGATAACAGGTTCTGGACTGTTTATGACATGGCCCGAGATACTTCTTCTAGGAGAAATTACATAAGAGACTCTGGGAACCTCGTCCTAAACTGCCCGTACTATTAACAGAAGTCGTACAAGTGACAGATGTCCCCAGTGATTGAGACCGCAGCATAAACACCCAAGAAAACAAAAAGATCATGGCATCAATCATGTTATCATACATTTCATTCTTCCCTTAATTTGCCAAATATACTTTAAGTCATGTTACATGACATTAACATTTCATTTAAGCAATAACAAGGTTGGTTAGGACCTAAGTCCCAACCCTAAGGGTAGTTACACTCACAATACTCCTAGCAATTCAACTATATTGGATCCAAATCCCTTTGCATCTAGCTTTGGGATATCCAATCCTATCCTCTTCTTCCCCAATCTGCTGCCCTTGGTCTAGCAAGCATAGCACATACACATTTCATCAAAATAAGCACATAAAGTCTCACAATCAAGGTAGCAATGTTATCACAATATACCTAACATTTAGCTACTGTTTTTATGCTTCCTTTTAAGCACTTCTTACCAATTCAATTCCATAATGTTATCACTTCATTTAAGACATAATTGGACAGATTACAATGTTCAAAAACTATTTTGGAAACAGTTTCTTACTAGGTGAAAAAACAGTCTCAACCTGCCTAGGACACTGCTGCCTGGCAGTTTACACACTATCCCTTTAAAAGGCCATATCTTTTAATTCGTACGTCAGAATTTCAATTTCTATATACCGTTGGAAAGATTACAAAATTTACTATAAGTCCATGTAAGACTTGCATTTTATTTCTTAGCCAAATTAACACAGTTTATTGTTCAAAGACAGGGTATTTACACTGCCTGAACAGTTTGCACTGCCCAGAAATTCCTATTTACAGTTTTCAGTATAGGACCCAGTTTCAAGTTCTGTTTTCACCTAGTTAAAATAGATATTCTAAGAATCATGTCATTAAAATTCCAGCCCTGAATTAAAACTATACATTTTTTGGTGAATTTTCAAAGTGACTACCTAGAACAGAGCAATTCTGGGCAGATTACATCCAATCACATTTTAATGCTTTTAATCCATTTTAACCAAAGTCTTGGTCCTATAATTTATTTCCCATGACATTCTAAACATGTTAGGTCCATTTTAGTTCATTAAACAAGGCTGCCAAAATAGGGTAAGTTGATTACAATGCCTAATCTTGTATGTTTACTCAATTTCAATACCACAAAATAGTTTCTATATTCTATAACTATATTCATATTCTTATCATTCATTTCCAGCATTGTTTGCATCTAATTCAATTGTTTAACACCTTCTATACATTACCTATTCATGATCATTATCAATTCATTATTTCCTTAGCTCAATTTTAAGTTATAATCATTCAATTCCCACTTCAATAACACAATTCAATTTTCCAGCAACCTAGGTTTGTTACACTAGCATGAACACATAATTTCCAACCTTGTACCTAGTTTCATTCTTCAATTTAGCATGATTCAATAACCATGTAATCACCTAACAACATATTCAAAGTCTAATTTCATCTATAATCAAACAAATCAGTCCAATTCCACAATCATAGTTTCCTATTCAATTAAACACAAGAAGAACTATACTTACTTTGCTTCTTGCTTAATTTCAATGAAAATTTCCTACACATGCAAGCTAAAATCTCTTCTTCAATGGCTGAATTCCCTAGCTTTCTCTCTCACTTTCTTTCTCTAAGATATTCGGCCAAAGTGGGATAATAGAGAAGAGGACAACAACAATTCCTTGTTATTGGAATTGTGTATTCTCTAAATTGTCCCTTAATTAGTTATTAATCATGTGATTAGTCAAGGTCAAATAAGAGAACCATGATATTTATCATGCATTCCCCAACTTTATTCTTTAATTCAAGGTAGTCACTTTTAATTTGATCACTTGTTTTATACATTCTTTCAATTAGGCCCTTAACTATTCAATTTAGCTTAATTCTAAATTCAATTAAGCTATCAACTTATACAATTTAATCCCAATACTTCTAGGCTAAAGTTTCGGTGTTACAATTCTCCCTCCTTAAATTAAATTTGTCCTCAAATTTACCTAGATTGAATAGGTGAGGATACTGTTTCCTCATGACTTCTTCAGATTCCCATGTAGCTTCTTCCACCTTATGATTTCTCCATAAGATCTTAACAAGAGGAACAATCATGTTCCGAAGCTTCCTTACTTCTCGGTCAAGAATGTGAATAGTTTCTTCTTCGTATGACAAATTAGGATTCAATTCAACTTATTCTGGCTCAAGAATGTGTGAAGGATCAGATCGATACCTTCTGAGCATTGAAACATGGAAGACATTATGTATTCTATCGAATTCTCTAGGAAGAGCTAATCGATCAAATAATGTTTGAACTAAGGTTTGTGGATTTGGTTATAGCCTAGCAAGCTTAACTAAGCTCAGAAGTAAGTTTTTCCCGATTTTTCCTTTTGAATATTTGTTTGGTATGAGTACTGATTTTTACGATTTTATTTCAAGCATGATTTGTTATCTACTATTTTATACATGATTTTCCATGTGAAATGCATTGAAATGGTGTTATAAATGAATGCATATAAGGTTTGGCAAATGGTTTCCGAAAGGAGAATTCATGTTGGTTTACAAACATGGTTTATGGTGTTGGAAATTGGTTTGATTGATGCATATGTAAAACATTGAGGTAACATGTTCTTAATGAAATATATTGGCAAGTGACAATGGTTAAATGTTATCAGATATATTTGGCATGCCATAGGGTTTAAAGTTCACTATAATAAGTCGCCACATGTGTGTCGAGGGGTTGTGAGTGTGTCGTATCTCCACCATGAGAACAACAACGGTGGAGGGGTTAATTGTGCCTTATTCTCCTACTGGTGGATTTATACATCAAAACTATTGACGAGATAATTGTACCGTTTTCTCAAGTTTGAGGGTGTATATGAAGTGGTCGTGTAATACCCCAAGGACCTGCTTAGTAGGATCCTACTAATTTAAGTGTCTCGATCCATTTATGAGTGTTTAAAAAGGGACCGAACCGAATTAAACGCAAAAAGCTTTGTTTGCATGCTAAACATAAACTAACATATGGTCTTTACACATGTCATCAAAAAGGTGATTAATTGAATTGAAGTTTGGTGGAAATGGGGAACCAAAACTATTGTATCCTTCATTCTTCATATCTGATCGAAGGCTTCCATAAAGGAGAGAAAGAGTATGCGAAAGAGAATTAAAATGTAAGAGAGAGCTATGCTTTATGGGATCGATCCTGTTTGCTATTTGTCTAAAGGGTTTAGTGACGGAAGGTAAAATAAGCCTCTCCCTTTTTCAAATTATCCAAGCTTTAGATTATGATTTTGCTTATCAAATCCATGTTGCCATTTTGGGTTTCTCATGTTTCAAATGGATTAATTGAGTGGTTAGAATCTTTGGATGTGCTGGAAATTTAAAGTAGGATCATCTTGTTAGTGGAAGCAAAATATGGGCTGTTTTGATATAAATCGATGTATTAGGGGACTATTTTGGAATGTTTAAGTAGTCATGTGAATAACGTGGTCTGTTATGAATGGATACAATTTAAGGGACTGATTTTGGTGTAAAGGTATTTGCAAATGCCCTGTTTCGGATGAGCTTAATACATTATACATGAACAAACAAGAAAATATAAGAATTTGAATTGTCTTGAGCATAGAGTATTGGGATGAGTTGTGGAGTATGTTTAAAAAGGGTCTAATGTGATTATGTGAACATAGTAGGCTTCCTTAAGTTTGTATAGTGGTATGCTTATAGCTTTGAGGACTGTTTTGCACAAACAAATTAATGAGGCTGAATTGCAAGCTGTTTAGGGACTGTTCGATTAACATAATGGATTGATTTGTGTGTAAAAGTGAGTACATGACTATTTTTTGTACATGTGTGAAATCTTATGAAAATCCGGTTGTTTTGTATAATTATTAATGTATAAGAAACTGTTTTGTTTAACTAAAAACACTAATGAACTGAATTGTATGTGTATATATAAATGCAAATGTGTGCAATAGAACAAATGGTAAATAGATTGAGTTGGTATTGATGATTTATTAATTTAATTAGAGGTATATACCAAGACAAGAAAGTGGGAAGTGGCATAAAGGCTAGAAGGAGAAACAAGTTAGGAGTATAAGGAATTATGGATTTAGGTATCCCGTAACTTCGGGATAACATGTGAGTATGGTTCAAAGTCTCGGGATAGGTCGTAGTCTTCCCGAGCACTCTTCTTTGATTAATTAGATTGACTTTAACAATGAGCTGAGTTATGCTTAACATTTGGTTGGATGTCGAGGTAAGTATTTAATGGTATGGTAACCAATGACTTACAAAATTATGGATAAAAATGCAAGTTAAATTTGAATACTACATGTGTGATTAAGTATGTTTGATATAATATGAAATGAGTTTTCTTGAGTAGTAATAAGTATATGAAGCTATGCTTAATTTTTCCATGAGCAAGATATGTTACTTGACGTTCGAATTTGGCCATATACATTGTAAATCTTGTATGTTTTACTTATTTGATAAGTAAACCTCTATTAAGTTGATATTAATTGCTAAATGAGTAATGATCGATAACCATATAGGGAATATGTATGTGTTTTAATCTGATGAGATACAAGCTTTGTTGTGATATAATGAGATAAGTCTTATTACGAAGACATAAATTGGAACTATGCTCATATCTGATCATGATAAGATTTAAACCTTGGACAAATACATGATATTGAAAGTATGAGTATGAATTAAGATAATAATGATGAGATGAGTTGTGAATGGTTCAAATGGCACATACGTTTAGAATGGTTGATTGTGAATGCTAAACAAACTTTGCTCATGTTCACTCCTATGAGAATTTGACATGTTATATATTAAGAAAGTTAAGTACAATGCATTAAATGAATCCTTTGGGCTATAAAGTCATTCGAACAAGCAAGAAAGAGGCTTGAAGTTCACATTGGTGAACATATGTTGTACCCTATATGAGAAAAGGGTAATGGAAACTAATATAAAATCAATATGGAGCTAAGCTCACCATGTTCTAATAAAAGATAAAATATGTTATAGCCTTGGTTTCAAGTCAGTCGTAGGTATAGTTGGCATGCCATAGGATCCATGAGCTCGTGTTTAAGGTGGTATGCGGTCCTGGAATACGGTCCTTATTTGCCGACAGTATGAGGGAAGTTGTGTGGTCACTTGGCGACAGTAGGAGGGATTGACCGATACTGCGAGTACCATTTTATTTTGCGACAGTTTGGTTGCGGATTTGTGTACCTAGGCTGTTGTTCGATTCTCAAGGCTATGTTAATGAGAATTTAGAAAATTATATTTAGATTAAAGAAGTATTGATATAACTTGCATTATAAGTAAATTTTGAATCCTTAAATGTAGATCGTACTTTTGTGAGATTAAGAAGATTTTAATTGACTATGGATTAATATTGAATGTATAATACACCCTTACTTAAGAATGATTGAATAACTATGCCTATAAGCAATTGATTGATTCGTACGGTTTATTCTTTGATAATTAGTTTCTTGTTTAAACTATTCTTAAATATGATCATTAAGTAAAAGGGAAGAGAGATATGTTGATGGCTTGTGTGAAAAGATACTAATATATTACAAGTTATGATTATGAAACCAAGAAAGTTTATAAGTTATAATAAGTAAAGAATCAAGATGATTTGTGTAATAAGAAGTAAGTATATAATTTGAGTTTCGATTGTCCCTTTTTAGGGGAAATTCTAATATGCTTGATAATGTAATTACATACTTATGTTTTTCTTGAATGCTTAATGGGTTGCAAGTTGTTCAAATTACCACATAAGTGCTTACTGTGATATTGTTGAAGTTTGCGAATTGTTGAGTAAATTGTGGTATTCTTTACTTGTAGATATAAGTTGATCTATAAAGGAATTCTGGAATGAATTATGGATTAGAATAATAAATTTATCATGTTGAAACTTGTAAGGTCAACCCTTAAGTTAAACTTGGTTCTGATAAAGAAGTAAATCTCTTAGGGTCCTAGATCATTTGATTACCAACCTAAAATGAGATTATATGTGAAAATAGAATGTAAAGAGATCTTACCACTTGTGTGATATGGTTCGAACACTAACTTGTATATCAAGTTAATCTTATGATTTGCCTTAAACATTATAGGCTTGGTTATCTTTAATACATGCTTATGCACGATATGGATAAAGAATGAATATCAAAATAGTATTAAGCCGGTCTAATCTATCATTTGATAACTGAGTATCAACCTATACTTGCAAATAGGTTAACCATGTCTTTGTAACTGAACTAAGTAACGTTACGTATTTGAAATCTTGTAGAAAAGGAGTTGGCAATCTATCAAGAGTGTAACATGATCGGATATGATAGGCTTAATAGTAGTGTCATAAAGAACCCTTGAATGAAAGAGTTAGGCTTCGGGCCTAATACTTACCTTGATCTGAAGAATTCTATGAAAGAATTAAGCATAAGAATTAAAATTTAATCTGTCTTTAGATAGTTGAACTACCTCACGAAGCAATTGCTTACTCTTCTTCCCTCGTTACAATTCAGGACATACGAGTCGTCAGATTTCTTGACCTCGGACGTGATCATAAGGATTTTTGTTTGATTCGAATTAAATTTATGGAACTCGTAGATGGTAGCACATAGTCGATGAATTAGTATAATGCATTTAGCTTCCATTATTGGTTATATATATATATGTTTTGTAATTATTTAAGTTTTGTAAGGGCCTCTCATTATTTTATGTTTGCTTGCTTTATGTGGTTTGGGTAATAATCTGGTAGTGTGGTTGCTTATTTATCTACAGAATTCTTAGGTTGATTAGATCACCATGATATCATGTATGATGTATGTTGTTATTTATAATTATGCTATCTTGAACTAACCCTAAATAAAAAATTGGGTAATCCAAATGTCTAGATAAATTGCTATAATGATCATCTGGAAACGTGACCGTTATATATATATAACTGATGGTTTTACTGATAATGTTAGAAAGGTTGTTTGATAAGTTTGTTATTGAATTTTTTACATGTAGATAGAACCATATGCTTGAAGATTGAGTAATGCTAATATAGTGGTCGAATAACTTGAATGCTGAGATATGATTGTAAGACTGGTTGCTTCTAGTTTTGGTTTTCTTTACTTGATTGTGATGTATGAATGTTTGATAGATGCGAACAAATTGTAATTGGAAATAAACTTGTTCTAAGAATCATGACTGACCCAATTTATGGAAATCGAACCACTCTTCTTTAGATGTTAATTTTGCTTAAGCTCAAGCTGCGTGGACCCTTGCATACTCTTTTTAATTTGACTTAGAACTAAGAAAAAGAATTAAGTCTTTCCCTTCGATGAAGAAAATCTTGTGAGACTAATTAAAGTGATAATTAGAAAGTGACTCATAGGAGATTAAATCCTTGAACAAAGTACCCTTCTCAATGGGCTAAATATGTTAAAGTAAAGAAGAAGTTATAAACCTGCTTTTATTCTCCTACTGTTTGATCAGTATATCTAGTTTGGGTTGAAGCTATGATTAAGAATTTTATATGCTTGTGATTAATGTCCTTGAGATCTTGATTAATCAAAGGTTTATAAAGTGAAGTTAAGGTTGTGAACCACCAAAAAGAGATGCAATGAAACATGTGTGAGCATAGTTGTTATATTTTGAAATGTACTATTGGAACCTAATCATCGGATTACTAAAAAGTTTTAAATTTTTCCTACCACCTAGTTACTTTATTGGTTTAATGTGATAAGTTATTGTGTGTTTGTTTGGTAATACTTCTTATTCCGGTTAAACTCCTAGACCGAGTAAGGGGTGTTACAGGTCGAAGGAGCCACTTGTGAAATCTGTGTATCCGATGTGTTTTTACAAATGGAAAGGTTTGGTTTTGGGTCACCTTAATGCCAATATATGAATTAATGTATCATGGTAAAAGTGTTATGTTTTGTATAATGTAATTTATACATGTTTTGTATAATGGTAAAAGTGTTATGTTCAGGATGCAGATGGAAGCTATGCATGGAATCCATGATACATTATTATGCTTATGAGCTAAAGTGATTTGAGTTATGCATATGTTTTGGAAAGTTTAGCAAATGACCTTTTAATTTCAAGGAATGCTCTTTAAGCTTTGCAAAGGAAATGAATCATGCATAAGAAAACTTAAATTGAGGCTTTGCATATGGGATTATGTTCGCAATCCATGATACATGTTTATGCATTTGTTGTAATATGTTTTGAGGGTTATGTGTAAATGATTTGAAAAGTTTTAGCAAATGAACATCTAGTTCCAAAGATTGGTGTTATACATTTGTTTAAATGCTTTGAAAATTGTGAATTTGAAATGCTTTAATATGAGTTTCTCATATTGGTTTTGTTTTGAAAATGCATTGACGTTTTACCCTTTTTGAGTGCACTCACTAGGCATTACTCCGTTCGTCCCACTAATTGAGTCACATGTTGACTTTTCATGGAGTTTTAGGAAGAAAAAGTTGTATGGTGTAAAATAATTTAAATGATAAGTTTACCCTTAAAAAGTTAACTTTTGTTTTTGTTGGAAAACTTAAAAGGATAGGAAAAATATTTGTGTTAAAAAAGTTGGTTGAGTTTTTCAAAGTGACAATTTGACTGAGACAATTTTAAAATAGGAAAGTGACACAATTAGTGGGACAGAGGGAATATATACTTACACTCTCTTTTCTTTCATCAATGTAGTGAATTAAGAAAGAGGGGGCATGGTTCGAGGCAAAGTGTGATCTCAATACAAACGTATTAAAAGAGTATGTTTAATGTGTTATTATTATTTGTAATAAGGCAATATGAGATGGTTTGTGTTATTTAAGAAATGATAACTTGATTGATTTTATATTACTTTAGATGATGGTTGTATTTAATGTTTAAGATGTGGGTATTATTATTTTAATGCTTTGTATATTTGATGGTTATGACCTAATATTTTAAAATGGTTTAAATAATGATTGGATCGAATGGTTTGATTGATTCTAAGTGTACATATAGTCATATGCTTTAAATTCCTTAATTAATCATTAGCCTATGTTGAGGACTTGACCATTTGGTGTCTTTTGGATAATGCTTTATGTTTTTTAGGAAAGCATGCCTCTAGATTACTTGTATAAAAATGATTTGTGTTGAATAATTGGTATGCAATTATTTGAGCCTATGTGTTGAATGGTGGTATAATATTAAAAGGATCTCAATGTTGTTCGAAACTAATTGGATAAGTTCGAGTTGGGATTTGAATCCTCAGCATGGATTTTAGTGCAGCTCGTGTATCGGTATGGCTGGTGGTTAACTCAGTTAATGGATTTTATCGAGTTTAGATTCTTTGCATTTTGGTCACCGTATGTTGTTGCATCAATTGAATAGGTAAATGATGCCCATTTGACCTGAGAATTTGGAAGTATGCTTCTAATATATCTAATTGTTGTACGAAGCTTTTATAAATGTGTTAGTCCATATATTTTGGCAATTTTATGATTTAATCCTTAATTTCATATTTTGCTAAATTAGATGTTTATTTGTTATCCGTTGAAGCTGAAATTTGTCATGTTGGCATGAAATATGATTAATTAACAATTTGTAACCTGAAACTTGTATAAGTCCCTGTAATTGCTCATATTTACATTTTGGTCCCTAGAATGCTTATACGTGCAATTGAGTGCCTTATCGATTTTTGTATTGAATGAAAATAGAACCGCTGCTTGTATGCACTCCTTAAGTCTTAATTATGCATCTAGACAAGTTAAAAGAAAAAAATGGACCGTAATTCGAGTGAGATAGTTCAGGTTTGCTTTGACAAACCCAATATGATCTTCTTGGTTCGGGTCTAACGTCTAGGCTGGGTCAAGGGGGTTACAAGCACCATTAACTCCATAACTACATGAAAAACTACTCCTAAATACAACAATATGAGCTCGAACACATGAAATAGGCTAAGTAAAAGGGTCTAAAATATAGGTTCTTTACGTAGTCATCAAGGGGACCTTGGTACATCCAAAAGCAACCAATAGTTTTGATCTAAATGATAAAATTATCTAATACAATTATAGTCGTACTCTTGTTTGCAGTGTTATGGTATGGAAATAGTTGATGGGTGATGCTCTTTTGAGGCCACAAATAAACTCACCCAGACTAGCCCCAACATGTAACTTTACATAGTCTATCGACACATGTATCCATTCAAGTATCGATACAATTTTTCCTTACTAGCACCAAAGTGTCACTTGACTTAGCAAGGCATCAACTTTCTTTACTCATGGCGCTTAAATCATTTATAATCCGATTAAGGCATGCTAAATGCAACTCTATATTTTTATAGTAGTTTGATTGGGGCGCAAGCCAATAACAAAGAACAATAAGCAAAGAGTAACTTCATTAAATAAAGTACTAAGTTCTACAAGGCATAAAGTATAAAAGAAGTTCAGAAAACATCATATTCTAAGATCACATATGATCAATGGAAATAAATAAGCCCCTCTTGGGATCTTAAAATTTATTCCCCTTGGACACTCGAGCCTTACGCTGACCACTATTGCAGCTATCTATCCAGATAGCCTTTCAGCCATAATGTTGCTTTCTTCCGCACCAAGACCTCAAAGCTCCTTAGGTTTCAATGACAATGTCATTTTCATGGGAAGAAGAAGGATTTTTCAAGGAAAATAAGCTTTCAAAACTCTCACCAAATAGACCTCATTTCTTGTAAATGTGTTTTCTCTTTATGTAGGTGGCAGAGTGAAAAATGGCAGCTAATAATATATCAACACTTGTTGATCTTTCTTGTGGTCATGTCCTAAAAAGGTGTTTGTCTTAACGTAGTTGACATTCTACAGCTCCAAGAATTGTCTGGTGGCCGGGCTTGGTGATTTGTCTTGATGTAGTGGCAGTCTATGGCCTCTAGCGCACAATGGTCCCGGCACCTCAAAGCATTGTGTGACTCATGTATATATGGAATGGAGCGCCCTTGAAGATCAGACTGTATTAGTGGTCCCATGTGGTCTCGCACTCTCACGTGCCTACAACTATCTTTTGGCCCAAAATATGAAAAAAGCTCTTTTATCTTTTCAAGTTCTTAGGTGCATCTGCATCTTAACAACAAAAATGGTTATGCAGCTTTGTATCGACACATATATACAATGTACCAACATCCTAAGGCAAAAATCTTTAAGTAATACAAAATGCATGAAATCCTAACAACAAAGCATAAAATATAAACAAACAACCTAAAAACACAAGTAATGAGGTGCATAAATATGTCAATATCTAAGAGTTATCAACCATAATAAAAGAAATGAAAATTTTATGAATGGTTAATTAGAAAACAATAAGGAATTGAATGTCTAATGTTGGTTCTTTGAAAGACCTGATATTTGAGCGTGCCTAGTGTGCCACCTCTCTTTCATAGAACCTACATAACGCACTATTCATTATGGTTCTTACTATTCTTAAACATAATAAGTTCCAATCCATGGTGAACATATTATCTTTTGTTAACATAATTATCTTGGTTTTTACTTTTGTTTCGAGATTTTAGTTTTATTAAAATATTATCGTTTAACAGAAGTTTATAATTGTGTTTTTTATTTTTATTTTTATTTTCGAACTAAGTTCCTAATGTTTAACATGTTCATAATTTTCTGATTCTATTTTGTTTTTTTCCTAACATAAAAAAGTGACTAATACATCCAGTTCTCAATCTAGAGCTATTGTCCCTACTCATGCTCAGGCTCCGAGCCAAAGTCAAACATTGCTAGGGACTAAACAATAATGAAAAGCCTACGAAATTCATTAGAGAGAATTGCAAAACCTGAAAACAAAAAGATGTTTTTATTTGGCTATGTTGAATCCTACCAAATTTTTGAACGATGATCCTCCTACTGTTACAGAGGGTGAGATGGATGCTACTACCACCTTCAATACCTTTGAGGTTTGATGTAAAACTAATATTTGATTTTGATATAACAAGGATTTCAAGGACCAATTTGTAAAATTGGGTAAACCTTTAAGTACTCAAAAAGACTCACAAAATGACAAGGATTCGAACTTAAAATTGTTTCTATGTCAAAAACTAAAACCCCAAATATTTTCGAAGTGTTTTTGTACTCAAATAGCAAAATTTGGTCCAAGCGTATCGATACACCTTTGGTCGCATCGATACGAATTTTAGATACTAAAAATAATTTTATACTTAATGGCTATTGGGTACCGATATACGTGTTGCCGTATCGATACACCATTCATACCTGGGAACTAAATGGACTTTGAGTATCGGTACGGCTTTATGCATACCGATACGGGATGTTTAGATTTTCAAGATCTTTGATAATAAATTTTTGACCATTGCATTGTCAGTTTATTAGAACCATAAATTTTAAAAGTTTTTATATCGTACCGATACGCCCTTAGGCTTACCGAAACATTTTTTCATTCTCAACTTTCTCAGATTCCAATGAGCAAAACTGGTACCAATACGGCTTAGACCGGATCGATACCTCTTTATAAAATACACTCTTTGTACCGATACACTCTTTCAATTTGCTTCATTTATTTTTTAAATTGCCAATTCACCCCTTTCTTGGCCACACATCATCGATTGATAATCTTAACAATTAATATCAGAGCCACACTCATTAGAAGGATTAACATCCTCTTGAGATGATCCAAAGATGATTCAATCGACAATCAATCAAGCCATGGCCTCTACTTCTAAGAACAACGTCTACGAGTCTCAATCCATCTATAAACCTCCTTATTTCAATGGGGATAACTATCTTTATTGGAAGAATCATATGAGGCTCTTCATCAAATCCAACGACTGCCTTTTTTGGGATGTAGTACAAGATGGACTGGCCATTCCGATGAAGAGAGAAGGGGACCAGCTCATTCCCAAGTCCAAGCAAGAGTTGACCGATGAAGATCGGAGGAAGCTATAAGTAAATGACAAAACTATACACATGCTCTTTTGCGCTCTTGGACCAGATGAGTATTTGAAGATGTTTTCTTGCACAAGTGCAAAAGATATGTGGGACAAGCTCAAAGTTATATACGAGGGCACCAATGATGTCAAGGAGACCAATATTGGCCTCATCAACTTGTGTTATGAGAACTTTAAAATGGAACCGGATGAGGACATCACCAAGATGTTTGATAGGTTCTCCGTCATCGTCAACAGACAAAGGATTTTGAGAACTCATTCTGAAAGACAAGCTCGTTCATAAGCTCATCTATTCTCAACCGAGTCATGGGATGGAAAAAGGACCGCCATTATAGAAGCCAAGATCTTAAGACCTTGAAGCTTGACTCTCTTATGGGGTTTGTTCTCACTCATGAGATAATGAAGAAAGGAAGAGAATAAGAGACAATAAAAGAAGGTAGAGAAGAAGAGAATAGGAATCGCTCTCAAAGCTTTACAAGAGGAGAGCGATTCTAGTGAGGATTAGGATAAAGAATTGGCTGTGCTAGCCAAAAGGTTCACTCGGTTCATGAAATCCAACCAGAGAATAAAGTTCTATCGAAGAGGGAATTTCAAGAACAAGAACAAGTAGGAAGAGAAGGATCAAATAATTTGTTATGAGTGCAAGAAGCCAGGGCACATAAAGGCCTATTGTCCCCAACTAAAGAAGAAGAGCTTTAGGAAGAAAAAGCTCAAGGCTCATGTTGCTAGTTGGGGTGATGAGGAATCATCCGATAAAGAGGAGCAAGAAGTGGTCAATCTTTGTCTCATGTCACTAGAAGATGATCCTAAAGTAACCTCTAACTCATCAACTTTGGATTTTACATTTGAAGAGCTTCAAGAAGCTTATGATGAGTTACAAGAGGTTTATGATGAATTAATTTTGAAATATAAAGAATCTCTTTTGAAAAACAAGAAATCAATTTCCGATTTGAAAAATCAAAATGCTTCTTTACCCAAAACTAATTTGTAACTTGAGAAGAAGGTTCTTGATTTGCAAGAAAAATAAAATAATTTTGAAAAGAAAAATCAAGATTTACACAACCTTCTCTCCAAAGTTCATGATGATCACCAAAGGGAAGTTGGTGATCTCAAAGCTTCCCTAAACAAAGTTGGGAAATCTAGTTTTGAAAAATGACATCTTTAAAACCCATCTATGTGAAAAGGAACTTTGGTGGCTACAAGCAAAGAAGCTTCCAAAGGCCCTTTTATGGTAACAAGATTAGGAGTGTTTGGGTTCCTAAAGAACTAATCACTTCTAATGATATTTGTGCTATTGCTTTTTGGATTCCCAAGGGAATAAAGATTTTGGGAGCTAATACTCATGGACCCAAAAAGATTTGGGTACCAAAAATCAAGACGTTATTCTTTGTTTGTAAGGGGAGCATTGCTACAAGGCCAAAGCCTCATGTGCAAATTCATGGTACATTCATAGTGGATGCTCGAGACACATGACCGATGACAAGAGTCGATTCTTAGAGCTAAAACCAAAGAGTGAAGGAGTAGTGACATTTGGTGACAACTCCAAAAGCCACATTGAAGGAATTGGTACTATTGGTAATCATTCTTATATCCTTATTTATAATGTCTTATATGTCAACAGTCTTAAGCATAATCTTTTGAGCATAAACCAACTTTGTGATAAAGGTTTCAATGTGCTTCTCATTTAAATGATTGCAAAATTATCAACATTGAAACTAAAAAAATTGTGCTTATTGGTCATCGCATAGGAAACATATACATGGTGCATTTAGATGACATTCATATTTCAAATGCATGTTTTGTTGCTAAAGATGACATAATTCATGGTTATGGCATAGAAAACTAGGGCATGCAAGCATGAGTGTATTAGAAAAATTAATTTCAAATAATCTTGCAAGAGGTTTGCCAAAAATAATGTTTTCATATGACAAAATTTGTGATGCTTGTGCAAAAGGCAAACACAAAAGAGATTCTTTTAAACCTATTAATGATGTTTCTACAAGTAGAGTTTTACAATTGATTCACATAGTTCTTTTTGGAACTTTTAGAACAATGAGTTTAGGTGGAAAATCATATGCATTTGTTTTCGTAGATGACTACTCTAGATTTACTTGGGTTCTTTTTTAAGTACCAAGGATGAGGCTTTAAAAAAATTCATCACATTTTCAAGAGTAACAAAAAATGATGTTGGTAACTCCATTTCTCATATTAGGAGTGACCATGGAACCGAATTTCAAAATTTAGGTTTTGAGCAGTTTTGTAATTCAAATGGGATTAGCCATGATTTTTCCGCTCCTCGCACACCTCAACAAAATTTGATTAGCCATTTCTTCTAGAACCATGCTTTGTGAAAATAATTTGCCTAAGTATTTTTGGGTGGAAGCCACTAGTATCGCTTGTTATATTGTCAACGAGTAATGATTAGGCCAATGTTAAAGAAAACATCTTATAAGCTTCTAAAAAGCAAAAAGCCTATTATTAGCTATGTTCATCCTTTTGGATGTAAATGTTTTGTTTTAAACAATGGAAAAGACAATTTAGGAAAATTTGATGCTAAAGGTGATGAAGCAATTTTTCTTGGTTAATCTTTAAATTCTAAAGCCTATCGAGTATTTAATAAGAGAACTTTAGTAGTATAAGAGTCTATACATGTGGTTTTCGATGATAACCTCCTTTCGAGGAAGGATTCTTGTGATGATGATAATGTGGGAAATTTTGATGCCAATGATGGTGGAGAACAATCATCAAAGGTGGATGAAGTTCAAACTAAATAAGAAGCACAAGATCCACCTCTAGAAGCCTTGGAGGACATGTCTCTAGAGGAAAATGAGGTCACCTACCCAAGGGAGTTGAACTATGTCAAAGGTGGTGAGATTTTGGGTGATCCATCCAAAAGGGTAACCACTAGATCTTCTCTTAGAAATACATGTAATTTTTTTTTGCATTTATCTCATGCATAGAGCTAAAATACCAAAGAAGCATTAAATGATGATTATTGGATATTGACTATGCAAGAAGAGTTAAATCAATTTGAGAGAAGTAAAGTATGGACATTAGTTGATAGGCCATGTAATAAATCTACCATAGGAACTATCAGTTTTTAGAAACAAACTAGATAAGAGTGGTAACATAGTGAGGAACAAGGCTAGACTTGTTGCACAAGGTTACACTCAAGAAGAATTAATCAATTTTTATGAAACCTATGCACCTGTACCTAGACTAGAAGCTATTAGGATGCTTCTTGCATTTGCATGTTATCATGAATTCAAGCTTTTTCAAATGGATGTGAAAAGTGTTTTTCTAAATGGTTTTATAAATGAAGAAGTGTATGTAGAGCAACCACCCGGTTTTGAAGATCCAAAATACCTAAACCATGTTTTTAATCTTTCAAAAGCTTTATATGTTTTGAAACAAGCTCCTAGAGCTTGGTATGAAAGATTGTCAAAATTTTTGATTAAAAAAGGTTTTGACAAAGGTAAGGTGGATACTACACTTTTTATTGAAAGAAAAGGCAAAAACATCTTAGTAGTTCAAATTTATGTTGATGATATTATATTTGGTTCTACTAATAAATTGCTTTGCCAAGATTTTGCTCAGTTGATGCAAGGTGAGTTTGAGATAAGCATGATGGGGGAGCTCTCAGTCTTTTTGGGACTCCAAATCAAACAAAGGAAGGATGACATCTTCATCAATCAAGCTAAGTACAACAAAGACATGCACAAGAAGTTTGGCTTGGAGAATGTGAAAACCTCAAGCCACACCAATGAGCTCATCTACAAAGCTTGACAAAGATGAAGAAGATAAGTGTGTTGATTTAAAGCTTTATATATCAATGATAGGATCTTTGCTTTATATTACCACAAGTAGACCGGATATCATGTTTAGTGTTTGCATGTGTGCTAGATTTTAAGTTAGTCCTAGAGAATCACACCTTCAAGCCATTAAGAGAATCTTTAGATACCTTAGAGACACACCTTGTTTAGGCCTTTGGTATCCTAGAGATTCCTCCTTTATTTTACATGCTTATTCAGATGCGGATTATGGAGGTTATAAGATAGATAGAAAGAGTACCTCCGGTACTTGTCGATTCCTAGGTAGTATGCTCATATTGTAGATTTCTAAGAAGCAAAATAGTGTAGCATTATCTACCACCGAGGTGGAATACATTTCGGCCGGAAGTTGTTGTGCTCAAGTCCTTTGGATGAAGCAACAACTCTTAGATTATGGAATTGATGTAGGTACCATCCCTCTAAAGTGTGACAATACTAGTGTCATTTGTCTCACTAAGAATCCCATCCAATACTCTAGAACCAAGCACATAGAGATAAGGTATCATTTCATTAGAGATAATGTCTTGAAAAATGAGGTAGTTCTACACCTTAAACCAAATAGCGGATATCTTTACCAAACCTTGAGACAAAGAGCATTTTTAGTCTCTTAGGAGAGAGTTAGGGCTTACTAGCCTTTCTTGAACCTTAGAACCTTTTTGGTGTTTAAAACTTGTTTGAATTTGGTTGATTTCCATGCTTTTGTGTTTTTGCTCTTATATTCATTTATTCTTATTGCTAGGGGGAATATGTATCTATTGTTGCTCATACACGATGATCTCATATCATACACATGCATATCGATTATGTAACACCCTCTTCCCGGCCTAGTAGAGAACTAGGTCGGAGGATGCTACCGACGTTCGAAATGATGATCAATACGACAATATCAATCAATATTTAGTGATTCAATGTAACAATGACAATATAATAGAGTCAATAATTCGATATTACGCCACGGTTCCCATTTCAGGACTAATTTAAACTTTTTACAAGTCTTAGGGACAAATCTATGAATTTGATGATTTCAAGGTCCTTACCAGAAATTAAACTTATCAATATGAGGATCAACCTATACAAAATGAGTCTATAAATTTTTTTTCCAATCTATGAATGGAAGTTGCAGGAGGTTGCACGGTCTGGTCAGCTCACATTGCAGTCATGAGTTGCTTCAACATGTCTGCCATGTTCTGGTAACACTCAGCTTGAGCAGTCGATGCTTTTGGTTCTTTGTTCTGAGGTGGAAGATTTTATGGATTCAGAGGGTCTCGTCCCCTTATCTCCTCGCCATGAGTCGAGGAACATGAGCTTCATTAGAATCAGACATATCTATATTATAAAGTAAAGAGACCAGGTTAATCAGCAAGTCACAGTATACACAATAATTAACTCCTAGGTGGCATATGCAATGCAATGACAATAGAATAGACTTTTATTTAGTCCAGGAATCGACCAACTCTTACTCTGATACCACAAATGTAACACTCCCTTTCCGGTAGGGGTGAGTAAAACTTGACTCGACTTAAAAAATCAAACGACTCAACTTGAGGCAAAAATACTGGACTTGTCTTGACTTGACTTGAAATTTCGTAGAATAGACTCAACTCGAAAAAATTTCAAATAAAGTTTGAGTTGTAAAATAGAAATTCGAATAACTCGAATAACTTGAAATTTTTAGTAATTAGTGGATTTATTTTTATGTTCGAGACGAGCCCCTCGGTTTTTTATGATATATACATACCGATATATAAAAATATGAAGAAATATTGCCACATATGAAAAAATATGAAGATATATATATATATATATGCATGTCTTATATAATTAGAAAATTTGTTTAAATTGGAATCAAACTGTACTATAACATGATAAATATTTACAATTAAATTTATATAGGAACTTGAAAACTCGACTCGACTAGAATTTCTTAAACTCGAATCGAAAAAATTTCAAATAAAGTTTAAGTTTTAAAATATGATGAGTCAACTTGAATAACTCAAAATTTTTTGACTCGACTCGATCGAACGTTGACCCCTACTTCCCGGCCTAGCAGAGAACCGGGTTGGAGGATGCTACCGACATTCAAAACGATGATCAAAATGGAAATATCAATCAATATTTAGTGATTCAATGTAAAAATGACAATACAATGGAATTAATAATTCGATATTACACCACCATTCCCATTTCAGGACTAATTTAAACTTTTTGCAAGTTTTAGAGACTAATATGTGAATTTGATGATTTAAAGGTCCTTACCAAAAATTCAACTTACCAATATGAGGTTCAACCTATACAAAATGAGTCTATAAATTTTTGTTCCAATCGGAGGTTATTAACCTAGTCAATTAGGTCATTTATCAAACAGTCACTATAGTGTAATTTACCAAACTTGTCCAATTAACTTTCAACAAATTTACCTGAATTGGTATCGGTACTCAGGATGTTGTACCGATATGCCTGCGTCATGACCGTTGAAACGGTTCAGGTTGGTGACTTTGTACCGATACTAGGTTCAGCTGTATCAATACTCATAGTATATTTTATCAATTGAGGATTTCCAATAGCAAAAACTCGTACCGATACGGACTTAGTCATATCGGTACAAGAATAAGGGTATCGGTACGCTCTACAACCGTACTAAAACCTTTTTACAAACCAAATTCCAGTGTCGAGCTTTCGTATCGATACGCCCATAGTAGTATCGGTACGCATATACAGATATGACCAATATTGCATACTCATATCGATACGCTGTTGCGTGTGATAAGTGCTACGCAAATGTGCAAGTATACACGTCGCAAGTAATAAAGTGATTCGAGTATCGTCTCCACAGGGATTGGTTTGGGCCACTTTGCTTAAGTTACTGCACTGTGAAAATAAAAACACAATTGATAATAGAGGTTTTAATTAACGAGAAAAGTAAAAGCAATAAACTAAAAGAATAGATGAAAGAAAAAGAGAGAATAGGCCAGGTTATCGTGAGTTGAGGTGTGATAGCCGATTGGATCGTCTTGGTAAAAGAGTGCAAGCGCAACTCAGTTGTCGTGGCAACTTGCACAGCGGGGTTGCCTTGGCAACTAATCGATGGTTGCCTGGGCAACTAGCTGGGCAACTACTTGGGCGTCTGGGCAGCAACTTCAAGGTTTGGCGGAGCGTTCTTCAATGGTTTCTTCTTATCCCTAAGTCGAAACTCTAGCTACTTGTGCATGCCTTGATAATACATCCCTGCGTGAATCAAGGGTGAACAACAACCAATCTTGTGCTCCTCTTAGCCGTTGAAATCCTTAACTTATTCCTAAGCCGGATTAATCTTCACCATCATTGGATTGAATAAAGACCATACTCATTCGTTTCTTGAATCTAACTCTCCCGATATTAGATAAATAGATGAAGTTATGAGATCCTCTCCCAATTCACTCAAAACAAGAATAAGAACCAAGAATGAGTAAACCTTGAATTGAAAGTGCAAACTCTTATTACCTAAACAAAATCCAATTGTTTTTCACAACAACAAAACACAATAACCCCAACCGATCAAGTTAGTTCATGGTTGGGTTCAAAAAGATATACAAAGAATAATCCCCAAACCATGAATCTAATGGAAGCAAAGAAGAAGAAGAAGTCAAAATTTCCCTAATGCTCTCTATCGAAATTTCTCTATTTTTCTCTATCCGGGATTGTCAAATCTCCTTGCTATTTATAGGGCTAGGCCAAAGTCCTTCTTTGAGGAGGAGTTTAAGTTGGAATTAAATTATCTTTAAAGAATATAATTCTTTATTATAATTGTATTCCTACTAGAACTTCTCCTATGTTCTTGGAATTTAATTCTTCTTTAATCTCTGCATGGCAATCAAATTCCTTTGGGTTTGGGCTTTGTTCCACGTCATCTTGGGCTTGTCTAGTCATCAATTTCGACATCCCTATTGCATTTTCTTTTTGTCGACAATTTCCATGGAAACTGCTCGTCTCTCTCTCATGCATTGCCCTGCAACTAGCTCGGCATATCCTTCATGCATTGCCCGGCAACTAGCTCGGCATTGCTTTGGCAAGTGATCCTGCACATACACACACAAAAAACACACCAAAGCAGCATCTTTTTACACAAAAATCACCAAGTTATGTAATCAAGCTCAACAAAGGGAAAGAAACATGAATTAATGCATGAATAACTAATTATGCAACTAATATGAGCTTAAGTCTAACAATAATATGAGTAAAAAGGGTAATAAAAATAGTACTTTTGAACACTTATCACGCCCCCAAACTCGAACTATTGCTTTTCCTCAAGCAATGCAAACTAACAATTACCTGCCAAGACTTTAATTATCAAAGACATGCTTCAAACTTGAATTCAAACCTCGAAACCATGGCACAAAGTATGATCACCTTTTAAATTTTTCAGATAGCACAAAAATTTCCCGGAACAAAACTATAATGCTCGTGACAATGTGTGTGCGTAGTTGTGTACAAGTTGATTTTCAAGATTCTATGTGAACAATAGGCTTTTATCAATTTAATTGCTGGGGCATTTATTTTCATTTTCACTAGAGCCAATTTCGGGCACCTCTAGCAAAGTAAGCAATTTCTTATTTTATTTTAGTTGACTAGAGCCAATTTCGGGCACCTCTAGCAAAGTAAGCAATTTCTTATTTTATTTTAGTTGACTAGAGCCAATTTCGGGCACCTCTAGCGATTCTTTAATGTGCATTAACTACTAGAGCCAGTTTCGGGCACCTCTAGCAAGAAAGTGTATTTACTACTAGAGCCAGTTTTGGGCACCTCTAGCAAGAAATTAACTTTTAATTTTCAATTTTAAATTTACCCAAATTTTAAGCAAGCTAAGTTCACTACGTTTCTTTGAATCAACAACCCACAACCGTGTAAAAAAAATTCAGCATCATAGTAAAATTCTAAGTTCTTTTCATGCAATCCTAAAATTAAAGGTTATTTCAATTAAGTGCAGTGGCAAAAATTCATCATTGGATATTCAACAAGTCTTAAGCAATTAAATCAAATTAAAGGCATGGCAAGTAACATATGCAACCTATATGTGATTGTTAAAGATGAATGCAACTAAACATGAAACTAACTAGAAACCAACACCCCCCCAAACTCGAGAGAAGCATTGTCCTCAATGCATGTAAAAGTGAAACAAAATTTAAAAGAAACTAAATGAAATGAGTTAGTCAGAGAGGTCGTCACCTCGAGTGATGAGTTTCCTTTGTGCCGTTTGCTTGATTCAATTTCCGGTCAGTGGTTGAATGCTTGTGGCTGGTACCGCGTGAATAGCATTGCCTTGATTTGGTCCATGTTTGCCGATGCAGGTTTACTTGCATGTGCATCGATAGTTGCCGGGCCATTGTTGTTGCCTGGGCATTGCTGATTTTCTGTTGTGGTTGCTTGTGGCGAGTAGTCGGCAGATAAATTTCCTTATCATGGTGGTTGTGAGTCTTGTTGTGGAAAAGAAAATAAAGAAAACCTGGAAACTAAAGATAATGAAGAAAAATAAAATATATCCTAAAAAATAAAGAGAAAAAATAACAAAAAATAATAGAACAAAATAGTTCAAAAAATAAAAATAAAAATAAATGTATCAGTAGTTGTTGTGGCGTCGAGGGTTGCCGAGGCATGCACATCCATGGTTGCCGAGGCGTCAGGGGTTGCCGAGGCGTGCGCGTCCATGGTTGCAGAGGCGTGCGTATCAAGAGTTGTTGCGGTGTTGAAGGTTGCCGTTTTCGATACTTCTTATAGTCCAGCCGCACCCTCCATCGGGTGATAATATTGCCCAAAAAGAGTTTGGCCAATGTGCTTGCCACTACTCCCTTTTGCGTTACCATGGTGGAGGTGTCTTTCTTCTTTGTTCGCTTGTAGTCCATGTATACTCTCCACCTTGCTATTATTCCTGAAGGCACAAATATATTAATAGGAAAAATTATATCCATTCTCAACCATTCAATTACCTCATTCTTGTCGACTTCTATCATGGTTGGATGTAGCCTTTGTTGTCGTGGCAATTGCTGCTCAAGCCAATTGCCGTGGCAATCAGTTGTCAAATTTTGCTCTAAGTCAAGGGAAGAATCAATTTTCTGAAGAGCTTTATGAATCCAAACACCTTTTTCTTTTGGCCTCTCAAACATCTCCATCAGTAGAGATTTCGATGGCTTCAAATCTACCAACCTCGGTTCCTCAAGACATACCTGCAATGGACGAGGTGAGTTTTTAAAGAATTCAAAAGGTTCAACTATTACCTGCTCATATTCCATTGGCAAAGTATTATCATCTCGTTGATCTTGCATGTGGTCGAGTAATTGCCGTGGCAATTGTAGATGAGAGCAATATATAGATTCCTGCTTCAACATCAACATTGTAACCTTCTGGGCATCAAGTTCCTCGGAATTTGCTGTAGTGTTTTTGTTCTCAGCTTCACTGAGTGTTGTCGCGGCATTGCTCTATTCAGGCTCCTCAATCACTGCCGAGGCAATTTGTTGTTCAAGCTCATCATGTGTTGGGCAGTCTCTCTCATTGGCATCCTCTTGACTTTGAGGTTTTAGTTGTTCCTCACACATCAGAGAGATTTCTTTGCATTGGTCCTTATCCTCTTGCCTTAGGACGTCAGTATCCCTAAGAATGAATTGTTGGTGCATGTTATCCATGACATATGTGGATCTCCCCAATTGATCTTCTGAATCCCCTAAGGTTGCATCACATTGAGTTATCCTCATATCCATAGATTTTGATAGCTCTCGAATCTCTTCAATTGATCCGTCAAGTCTAGCCAATGAAGCTAGTAACTTTTCCTCCAAGGAATTGGAATGCTCTTGAAAAGGACTACATTGCCATGGCATATCTGTTGCTGCGGCATAATTGTTATGGTAAAAAAAAATTTGAGCTTGTTGACCATACCATGAAGAATTTTGCTGCTGGTTCCCTCTATGGTCCTCCATGTAGTTATATGCACCGAAAATGTGAGGGCAATTTTCAAACACATGATGTTCTCCACACATACCTAAATTTTTTTTTTGATAAAACAAACAAAAAGAAAAGTTAGTAAAACTAATAGAAAAAATGCAATAACAAAAACAACTAACACCAATTGCCAATCCCCGGCAACGGCGCCAAAAACTTGTTGCGTGTAATAAGTGCTACGCAAATGTGCAAGTATACACGTCGCAAGTAATAAAGTGATACGAGTATCGAGTATCGTCTCCACAGGGATTGGTTTGGGCCACTTTGCTTAAGTTACTGCACTGTGAAAATAAAAACACAATTGATAATAGAGGTTTTAATTAACGAGAAAAGTAAAAGCAATAAACTAAAAGAATAGATGAAAGAAAAAGAGAGAATAGGCCAGGTTATCGTGAGTTGAGGTGTGATAGCCGATTGGATCGTCTTGGTAAAAGAGTGCAAGGGCAACTCAGTTGCCGTGGCAACTTGCACAGCGGGGTTGCCTTGGCAACTAATCGATGGTTGCCTGGGCAACTAGCTGGGCAACTACTTGGGCGTCTGGGCAGCAACTTCAAGGTTCGGCGGAGCGTTCTTCAATGGTTTCTTCTTATCCCTAAGTCGAAACTCTAGCTACTTGTGCATGCCTTGATAATACATCCCTGCGTGAATCAAGGGTGAACAACAACCAATCTTGCGCTCCTCTTAGCCGTTGAAATCATTAACTTATTCCTAAGCCGGATTAATCTTCACCATCATTGGATTGAATAAAGACCATACTCATTCGTTTCTTGAATCTAACTCTCCCGATATTAGATAAATAGATGAAGTTACGAGATCCTCTCCCAATTCACTCGCAAACAAGAATAAGAACCAAGAATGAGTAAACCTTGAATTGAAAGTGCAAACTCTTATTACCTAAACAAAATCCAATTGTTTTTCACAACAACAAAACACAATAACCCCAACCGATCAAGTTAGTTCATGGTTGGGTTCAAAAGATATACAAAGAATAATCCCCAAACCATGAATCTAATGGAAGCAAAGAAGAAGAAGAAGTCAAAATTTCCCCTAATGCTCTCTATCGAAATTTCTCTATTTTTCTCTATCTGGATTGTTGAAATCTCCTTGCTATTTATAGGGCTAGGCCAAAGTCCTTCTTTGAGGAGGAGTTTAAGTTGGAATTAAATTATCTTTAAAGAATATAATTCTTTATTATAATTGTATTCCTACTAGAACTTCTCATATCTTCTTGGAATTTAATTCTTCTTTAATCTCTGCATGGCAATCAAATTCCTTTGGGTTTGGGCTTTGTTCCACTTCATCTTGGGCTTGTCTAGTCATCAATTTCGACATCCCTATTGCATTTTCTTTTTGTCAACAATTGCCATGGCAACTGGCTCGGCGTTTCCTTCATGCATTGCCCTGGCAACTAGCTCGGCATATCCTTCATGCATTGCCCTGGAAACTAGCTCGGCATTGCTTTGGCAAGTGATCCTGCACATACACACACAAAAACACACCAAAGCAACATCTTTTTCCACAAAAATCACCAAGTTATGTAATCAAGCTCAACAGTGGAAAGAAACATGAATTAATGCATGAATAACTAATTATGCAACTAATATGAGCTTAAGTCTAACAATAATATGAGTAAAAAGGGTAATAAAAATAGTACTTTTGAACACTTATCATACGCCATCACCCGTATCGATATGCCCTGCACTATAATCTCATTTTTAATCTACATTTCATGTATTTTGACCATTCAAATGATGTCCAATTACTATGAAATTTTGCAGGCACGTTTACAACATTATAATCTACTATCATACCAAATTTTATAGTCAAATGAATCCATTTACTATGATTTTACCTTTTTAAGCCAAATTTGCATATTTTAACTACTTTAAGCATTCCTTAAAGGTCATTTTAAACCCTTTTAGACGTACACAAGCCATACACCACAAATATACATGAAAATGGTCAAATATGATTTGTCTAAGTATTATGCCACCATACTAGGAGTTTGTAGGGTCGATAAACATTACTTTATAGTTGTTGTGACTTGCCAAAAACCTTTGATTTGCTTCGATCTCGCAAGAATAAATCTTTAACCTAAAAATGCATGAAATGAAATGCATTAGGCATATTTTTCCTAGTGAGGTAGTCATAAAAAATATTGATAACAATGGAATGTATTTCAAATCATGTTTTATCTATGTCTCTATGTTTGATGTTCCAATGATGCCAATAACAATAGTAATGTCTATATAAACAATATTTCAATGCAATATCTTACTGTTGTTTACCAATAGTCTCCAATGAAATTCAATGCAATATCCTTAGACAAAAGGTTAGCTATGTAATATTCAATAACAATGAAATCAAGAAATTCACCTAGCTTAATCCCAAGACTCTAACTGCACTCACCTTGCTTTCTAAAGCTCCTACTGCTCTCGGATGACAACTCTCTTGTTCTAGCCTTTGATGGAGATGATGGACTTTCCTTCTCCAACTCTTGAGCTAGGTAAAAAAGAGGATACGTTAAAATTGACACAACAATATCAAAATCAATATTCAACTCGAAATAGCTATTAGCTATCAAATTCCCACGGATTAGAGCTTTGAAAATCCTAAGTTTACCATAGGTGCTCAATAAATTTATCTTAAAATTAAGCATCAACTATCCATGGAATCCACAATTAATTAGGGGCTTAAGCTTACCCAATCAATGGGTATCTAACAGAATTAATGGATCGAAGCTAACTTAAGCTTAGAGTCAAGCTCCAATGGAGGTGCTAGCTTACAAGGTAGGGAGATGCTAGCTTAAATTCTTAAAGAAGATGGTGGATATGGTTTCAGCGGAAATTTTTGTTATGGAAAGTACGTTTTAAGTGTTATAAACACTTTATTCCCATTAGAGGTATAACAAGCAGAGGTTTCCCTCAATGAAGGGTAATCTATATTTTATCTATATATTTCTTTTCTTAGCTTTCCACCTTTAAGCTATAATAATTAGCTACCAAAAGATGTCATCTTTACTCATCATCTATTTACCTTCACATGAAGTGGGTTGAAGCAAGTAGGTTAGTCATAAACAAAGTGGGAAAATTCTGAAGCTAATCCTTCAATTCCCAAACTTTACACTTTTGCCCCTAAACTTTCAATTTTCACAATTTGGACACAAAATAATTTTTTGCTAAATTCAATAAGGTCCTTAATCAATAAATTGACTCAATTAGAGTCCAAACCAATATAATTTACCACATGGTCAAAGTTAATGCAATATTTGGACCTTTATGGTATAGGGTTTTCGATCGCCGGAACCTAATTCTGACTAAACCAATTTTTAGGGTGTTACAATTCTCCCGCTTAAGAAAAATTTGTCCTCGAACTTTTACCTAAACATAAGAGATGAGGGTACTGCTTCTTCATTGTCTCTTCTGGCTCCCAGGTTACCTCTTCAACAACGTGGCTCCTCCAGAACACTTTGACCAATGAGACAGATTTATTGCGAAGTCTTTTAACTTCGCAAGAATCTAAACTGGTTCCTCTTCATAGGAAAAATTAGGCTGAATCTCTACAGACTCAGGCTCAATGATATGCGAAGGGTTAGAATGATACATTCGGGGCATTGATACATGAGATACATCATGGATCTTGCTCAATTCTGAGGGTAATGATAACCGGTAAGCCACATTGCCAACTTTCTCAATATCCTCGAAAGGTCCAATGAATCGGGGACTAAGCTTCCCCTTTCTACAAAACCTCAAAACCTTATTCCATGGTGAAACCATGGGGAAGGCTCTTTCACCAACCTCATATTGTATATCCCTTCGCTTAAGATCAACATAGGCCTTTTGTCAGTTAAAGGTAGCTTTCAAACGGTCATGAATGATGGTAACCCATTCTTCAGTTTCCCAAAGTAAGTTAGGGCCTAACATCTTGCCTTCACCAAGTTCAGACCAACACAATAGAGTTCTACAACATCTACCATACAATGCCTCATATGGGGCCATTTTGATGGAGGTTTGATAACTATTGTTCTAGGCAAACTTGATGAGCGGTAGGGATTTCTCCCAAGATCCTCCAAAGTCAATGATGCATGCACGCAACATGTCTTCTAAAATCTAGATAACTCTTTCTAACTCGCCGTCAAACTGAGGGTGGAAAGTAGTACTAAGGTTAATTTTGGTGCCCATAGCTACTTGCAATGATCTATAGAATCCTAAAGCAAATTGTGGATCTCGATTGGAGATGATAAATTTTGGCACTCCATGAAGTCGGTAACTTCTTTATGTACAAGTCAGCTAAATTAGGAAGACCGTAGTCTATTCTGACTGGTAAGAAGTGTGCTGACTTGGTAAAATGGTCTACAATGACTCAAATGGAATCGTGTTTAGTAGGAGTTAAAGGTAACCATGGTGATTTTCTCCCATTTCCACTGCGGTAGATCAATAGGTTGAAACAAGCCGGTAAGAACATGTTGCTCAGCTTTAACATGTTGACATGTAAAGAATTTGGACACGAAGTCAACTATGGCTTGTTTCATGCCCGACCACCATTATAGTTCTCGAAGATCTTTGTACATCTTTACAGCACCCGGGTGAACAGAAAAATAACTCGAGTGAGCTTTGTCAAGAATATCGATATGAAGAGATTCATCTTTGGACCCATTCATGAAAACATAGCATTCCTTCAGAATTAACTCTAAAGCCAGGATTATTACTATCTTGAAACTTAGAAGCTATGGATTGAAGTTTAGGGTCTTGACTTTGCAATGCTTTAATTCTGGATACAATAGTAGGCTCAACTTGTAATTCAGCTATAAGGCAATGGTGCTTCCCAATTTGGAAGTGAGAATTAATAGAAGCTATGTATTATCACTATCTTGCAACTTAGAAGCTATGGTTGAAGTTCAAGGTCTTGACTTTGCAATGCTTTAATTCTTGATACAATAGTTGATTGAACTTGTAATTCAGCTACAAGGCAATGGTGTTTCTAAAGCCAGAAGTAAGCATTAATAGCTTGAGGGGCTACGATACAATGATTTTATGATGAGTTTAATGCAATAAGCAATAGGTAGGGTTCAACAATCAATGACAATACTTACGAGGCAGACGTTTGCGACTGAGTGAATCAACAACAACGTTAGCCTTCTCTAGATAATAATCAGTGACAAGATCATAATCCTTGAGGAGTTCCATCCATCTCTATTGCTGAAGATTCAACTCCTTCTGTGTCAATAGATATTTAAGGCTCTTATGATCGTTGAAAAGATAGTATTTCTCTCCATAGAGATAATGCCTCCAGATTTTCAATGCAAAGACAACTGCAGCCAAATCTAGATCATGAGTTGGGTAATTCAACTCATGTGTCTTAAGTTATCTTAATGCATAAGCTATGACTTTGCCTTCTTGCATCAATACACATCCTAATCCGAGATGTGATGCATCATTATAAATTGTGTAGTCCTTACCAAACTCAGGTTGGGTTAGGACCAGTGTGTGAGTCAAGACTTGTTTCAATTGACCGAAGATTCTGTGTTGTTCCTCGGTCCAAACAAATATAGATTCTATCCTCAATAGCTTAGTCAAAGGGGTTGCTATCATAGAAAATCCTTTGACGAATATTCTATAATAACCAGCAAGACCAAGGAAACTTCTTACTTCCCTAATGTTCTTTGGTGTACGCCAATCAAGGATGGCTTTGATTTTCTTTGGATCTACTTGGATGCCCGAAGTCGATACAATGTGCCCAAGGAAGGCAACTTCAGTGAGCCAAAAATCTCACTTGGAGAACTTAGCAAACAATTGTTTTTCTCGAAGGGTTTGAAGCACAATGTGAAGGTGTTCTTGATGTTCTATAGAATTCTTAGAATATATTAGGATGTCATCAATGAATACCACCGTGAACTTGTCAAGATAGGGTATAAAAACCTGATTCATTAAATCCATAAAGGCTGCTGGTGCATTGGTTAGCCCAAAAGGCATTACCAAGAATTCATAATGCCCATATCTCGTACGGAAAATAGTTTTAGATACATCACATTCTTTAACTCTCATTTGATGATATCCTGACCTTAACTCGATCTTGGAAAAAATGGAGGCATCCTTAAGTTGATCGAACATGTCATCGGTTCTTGGTAACATATACTTGTTCTTGATGATTATCTTGTTCAACTGTCGGTAATTAATACACAACCTCATGGAACCATCTTTCTTCTTAACAAAGAGAACTAGTGCTCCCCAAGGTAAGGAACTTGGTTGGATGACGCCTTTATTCAGTAAGTCTTAAATTTGAGCCTTCAGCTCCTTAAGTTCAACTACAACCATATGATAAGGTACAATGGAAACCGGGGCTGTTCCAGGTTGCACTTCAATGCCAAATTCCACTTTACGGGTTGGGGGTAGACTTGGAAGTTCATTAGGAAAAACATCATGGAATTCGCACATGGTATCAATGTCTTGCAGTTGAGGCTCATTCTTGACTTCCAATGTCAATGCATACAATGAAGGGATTCTTGAGTTCATAAGGGTGATGCTCTTCTTACCAAGGCCTCGGAGGTACAACTTTTTCTTGCTACAATCCACCCAAGCTTGATGTTCACTGAGCCAATCCAACCCTATTATAACATTGAACTCGTGGATTGGTTGTGCCAGTAGGTTGCCGATAAAGAAATCCCTTGAATTAATAAGGGATAATTCTTACATACTAGGCTCACGGTGGCACAATCATCCAGTGGATTGGCTACATAGATTTTTGATACTATGGGTTCAAAGGACAATTTACGCTTCTTGACTAATACGGTGCTTATAAAGGAATGAGTAGAGCCAGGATCAATCAATGCATATAAGGAATGAGAATATAACTCAATGGTACCTGCAATGATGCCGGGATCATCCTCTTCCTCCTTGCTCCTTACATGATAAACTGAGTAGGGGCCCTCAATTCATGTCTGTTAAATGTCCTTGCCAAGCCATCAGGTTTCCCCGTAGCTCTCAATGATCCTTGCCTTAGCCCTTTGCCTCGAAAAGATTGAGTGGGTGATGAAACATTAGCCGATGTAGCAGTGGACTTAGTAGCATTGAGAAGACAATCTCAGATAAAATGGCCTTGTTCGCCACAATAGAAACAAGCTCCTGACTACTTACGACATTGCCCCCATATGCATATTCTGACAATAGTTGCAAACTGGCTACTGAGGGCTTCGATTAGAGTCTCTAGTGATATCAACTGAGGTTGCTTTAGCTAAGGATTGAGTCATTTCCTGTGGCTTCTTGAGGTTCCCTAAATGAGAAGGCTGTGGATGCACAATCTATTTTGGGCCATGATACTTCACTTTCATATTCCACTTAAGAGGTCGAGAGTCGTCTCAGACTCTTTTATCTGCTTTGCCCGACCTATTAGTCCTTTGGGCTTTCTGTGTTGCTTCAGTGGCCTTGACCCTATTCACGAGGTCCACAAAACCAGTGATGCCCAATATAGGAAACATAGGGCGTAACTCATCATTATGCTCGACGAACATTCCACACTTCTTTTCCACCTTTTTGATGTACTCGGCACCATACCTATAGTATTTATAGAAGTCATGGATGTACTGCTAGATAGGTCATCCACCTTGCTTGAGATGGAAGAAGATATTGTGCCTATCTACGAGATAGAACTCGCTGATATACTTCTTTCAAAACTCTTGAAAGAAGAACTCCCATGTCACGGCTTCTTCAAGGACTGTGAGAATAGTAGTCTCCCACCAATGTAGTGCTCCATCAGCAAGCAACGCGAGGGCACATTCCAACTTATGTCTATCTGAACATTGCAGCTGCTTATTTAGGATTCTCAAAGTGTTATCAAATTAGTACTCGGTGGTTTTGGGGTCATCATCATCTCGTCTAGTGAAGGTATAGGCTCGATATTGCGATAACTTGTCAATAGGGGCTCAAGCATATTGAATGGCAGTTGTAGGAAGTTGCACAGTCTGCTCAGCTCTAATTGCAGTCACGAGTTGCTTGAACATGTCTGCCATATTCCGGTAACACTCAACTTGAGCAGTTGGTGCTTCAGGTTCATTGTTCTAAGGTAGAAGATTTTATGGATTCGGAGGGTCTCCTCCCTTATCTCCTCGCCATGAGTCGAGGATCATGAGCTTCATTAGACTCGGACATATCTATATTATAAAGTAATGAGATCAGGTTAATCATCAAGTCATAGTATACACAATAATTAACTCCTAGGTGGCATATGCAATGCAATGACAATACAATAGACTTCTATTTAGTCATAGAATCGACTAATCTCTTGCTCTGATACCGCAAATGTAACACCCCCTTTTCGGTATGGGTGAGTAAAACTTGATTCGACTCGAAAAAACTGAATGACTCGACTCGAGGCAGAAATACTCGACTTGTCTTAACTCGACTCGAAATTTCGTAGACTAGACTCGACTCAAAAAAATCAAATAAAGTTTGAGTTGTAAAATGGAAATTTGAATAACTTGAAATTTTTAGTTTAGTTGATTTATTTTTAAGTTCGAGACGAGCCCCTAGATTTTTTATGATATATACATATCAATATATAAAAATATGAAGAAATATTGCCACATATGAAAAAATATGAAGATATATATATATATATATATATATGCATATCTTATATAATTAGAGAAATTCATTTAAATTGGAATTAAACTGTACTATAACATGATAAATAATTATAATTAAATTTTATAGGAACTCTAAAACTCGACTCGAATCAAAATTTCAAATAAAGTTTGAGTTGTAAAATATGACGAGTCAACTTTAATAACTCGAAATTTTTCGACTCGACTCGATCGAACGCTGACCCCTACTTCCTGGACTAGCAGAGAACCGGGTCGGAGTATGCTACCAACGTTTAAAACGATGATCAATACAGCAATATCAATCAAGATTTAGTGATTCAATGTAACAATGACAATACAATAGAGTCAATAATTCGATATTATGCCATTGTTCCCATTTTAGGACTAATTTAAACTTTTTACAAGTTTTAGGGACCAATTTGTAAATTTTATGTTTAAAGGTCCTTACCAAAATTAAATTACCAATATGAGGTTCAACCTATACACAATGAGTCTATAAATTTTGGTTCCAATCAGAGGTTATTAACCTAGTCAATTAGGCCATTTATCAAACAGTGACCATTGTGTAATTTACAAAACTTGTTCAACAAACTTTCAACAGATTTACCTGAAATTGGTATCGATACTCAAGAGGTTGTACTGATATGCCTACGTCATGATCATTAAAACGGTTATGATTGGTGAATCTATACCGATGCTAGGTTCATTTGTATCGATACTTGAAGTATATTTTATCAATTGAGGATTTCCAGTAGTGAAAACTCATACTGGTACGGACTTAGTCATATCGGTACATGAAGAAGGGTATCGATACGCCTTACAGCCGTACCGAAAGCTTTTTACAAACCAAATTCCAATGTCGTGTTTTCGTACCGATATGCACATAGTAGTATCGATACACGTATACAAATATGACCAATATTGCATACTTGTATCGATACGCCATAACCCATATCGATACGCCCTGCATTGTAATGTCACTTTTAGTCTTGTTTTTATGCCTTTTGACTAGTCAAACGATGTCCAATTCCTATGAAATTTTACAAGCAAGTTTACAACATTATAATCAACTATCATGCCAAAGTTTATATTCAAATGAATCCAATTACTATGATTTTACCTTTTTAAGCCAAATTTGCATATTTCAACTACTTTAAGCATTCTTAAAAGGTCATTTTAAACCCTTTTATACATACACAAGCCATACACCACAAATATACATCAAAATGGTCAAATATGACTTGTCTAACTATTATCCCACCATACTAGGAGTTTGTAGTGTAAGACCCTTAAATAGGCTTAGAATGTTACCACTATTTAGAATTTCCTAAATAGTTAAATAATCTTGAATTAAGTAAAGTCAATTGAGAATTTTAATATCCTAAATATTAGCCAAGAAGAATTGGAACCAATTACCTAAGTTACTAATTCAATTGAACTTGTATTTAGGCTAATTAGATTAGTTAATGGCTTAATTGAAAGATTAAAAGGAAATTGTGACCAATTTAGAGTGACTAAATTGAATTAAATGAGAAAGATGATGATTGCATGCTAAAAATTCCTTGTTTCCTCTAATGCCCTTGATTAAGTTAAGATAAGGATTAATTAAAGGACATTTTGGACATTTCATAAATCTATTAACTTGGATTAAACATAGTCATCATCTTCTTCATTCTCCTAGTTGTCGAAATTGAAGAAGAAATTAGGGAGAGGGGATTCTTGTGAGAGAAAGCTTTGATTTATAGTGTTAAAGTTGAAATTGAGCTAAATTCAACTTGGTGGCAGGATTACTAAGGTAAATTCATGCTGTCTAAACTGATTCATGCTTGATATTATATTTAGATGATGTATAATGCTTAGTTGAGTTGTTAGGTTGTTAGAAATTAAGAGAATGATGAAATTGAACTTGTATATACCATGGATAACTTGAATTAGAGTGGAATTTATGTGTAAGTGATGATGTAACAAAATTAGGTTGCTAGAAATTTGAAATGCGATGTTGTTGTAAGAATTGAATTGTTAGAACATGTAATTGAGCTATGGAACTAATGAATTGAATATGATCACGATTAGATAATGTAATTAAGGTGTTGAACAAACTAAAATGTTAGTAACCAATGCTGGAAAATCTGGGAAACATGAACATGATAGAAAACAATCATGTTAGGGACTGTTTTGATTGAGAAATTGTGTAAGCATGCTAAATGAACATAGAACTCTGTTTTGAACATGTTGCTAGGTAAAAAACAAGATTGAATTGAGTAATTAACTTCCTGGAAAATGTGACTACACCTAATTGAACTAGTTGAATTAGGTAATGGACTGCCTAGTGGATGAATAGATGTGTAAACATGCAAAATTAAGCAACTTAACCAACTTACTCTCTTTTGGTCACCTTGAAAAATGAATTAACATTGAATAAACATGTTTAGTATTTCATATGAAATTAATTATAGGGCCAAAACATTGGTTAAAATGAATTTAAGGAATTAAAATGTGAATAGGTGCAATCTGCCCAGAATTGCTCTATTCTGGGCAGTAAATTTGAAAATTCACCAAAATTCGTATAGATCAAATTCAGGGCTGAAATTTTAGTGACATGATCCTTAGTATGTATAATTTCATTAGGTGAAAACAGAACTGAAATCTGGGTCCTATGCTGGAAACTGTAATTAGAAATAGCTGGACAGTGCAAACTGTCCAGACAGTGTAAATGCCCTGTCTTTGAACAATAAAATGTATTAATTGGCTAAGAACTAAAATTCAAGCATTATATGGACATAAATAAAATTTTGTTAGCTTTCCAACGGTGTAAATTAATCGAAATTCCGACATACGAATTCAAAGATATGACCATTTAAAGGGACAGTGTGCAAACTGCCAGGCAGCAGTGTCCTGGGCAGTTTGGGACTGTTTTTGCACCTAGAAGCAAACTGTTTCCAAAACAGTTTTAGGACATTGTAATTTGTCCAGTTATGTCCTAAAATGAGGTAATAACAATATAGATATGAACAAGTAAGTAATGCTTAAAAGAAAGCATAAAAACAATAGCTAAATGTTAGGTACAAATGTGGTAACATTGTTACTATATATGGGTGACATTATCTGCATGTTTTGATGAATTGTATGTGTTATGCTTGCTAGACCAAGGGCAGCAAGTTGTGGAAGAGGAAGAAAAGAGTGATCATCCCGAAGCAAGAGGCAAAGGGATTTGGATACAAGACAAGTGATTAGCTAGGAGTATTGTGAGTGTAACCATCCTTAGGGTTGGGACTTAGGTCCTAACCAATCTTACTATTGTATTAATTCAATGAAATTGCCATGTAACATGACCTAATACATATTTGGCTAATTAAGGGAAGAATGATATGAATGACAACTTGTTTGATGCCATGTTCTACTTGTTTACTTGAGTGTTAAGCAAATGAAATGAAATGCTTGACATGTTGCATTGCTTATGCCAAAGGTAAGAAATGGCATGCTTGCTTGGAGAATAAGGTACGCACATTGCATACATGTGAATGTGTTTGTGATTGATATGAATGACTTGCTTGAAATGAAATGAACAATGGTACCACCTTGTGTTCATGCCATTCGAATGACATGTATATACTTTTCTTGGGAGTTAAGACTCTATAAGCCTAAGGGATTGGCCTATGAATAGCATAATCATGTATTGATTAATGAATTGTATAAAGCTTGAATGAAATTGATAATCAAACAACCTTGGTAGCTAGTTTGGATAGATAGGAGGGCATGCCTTAGAATCTTGAGCTCATATTGGCACTACGGTGCATATTGGCACGACAGTGCATTTTGGCACTACGGTGCATATTGGCACGATGGTGCATTTTGGCACGGCAGTGCATGTTCGCACTTCGGTGCATATTGTTAAAGATTTGATTATCTATTGAACTAAATACCAAGGGTGTTATAAGATTAATTAATCACTTGAAATGAACATTGTTGTCTTGAATGTGTGATGTGAACATTACTTGTTTTGTAAGATTCTTGAATGAACATCCTTGCCTTGAAAGATAACGCATGAATGATTGTATAACTAGTTACTCTACATGAAATAAATCCATAGATGATGTTATTGTGCAAGAATTCCTACTTGGTACTTGGTGTTTTTGATTGCTTGTCTCTTAAGCAATAATTCGAATAGTATGTTATGGATACATGATGGATGTTGCAATGTTGAATGTGTGATATGTGAAGCTTGCTTATGTTTACCCTACTAATTCGAATAGTATGTGACATGTAGTTATGACCTTGATTCTTTGAAATACTTGTAATCTTGGATATGTATACTTGAATTTGGTTAGCTTAGTGTTACCTCACTAAGTACATAACTTGTACTTACCACTCTACTCTTCATTCTTCCTATAACAGATTAAAGACACTTTCAAGAGGATATCTTGATCTTGAAGCAACATTTTAAAGCAAGCATGAAAGTATGATTTCATACTCTTTGTATGCTCCTAGTTTGGTGGCACTAGAACTCGTAATAGTTAGATTTGAACGTGCATTTTGGGTGTATATATATGACTAGTATATGTAATGTTTTTGTTGGGCCTATCATGTAACCAACCTTGAATACTTTAAGTTACGTATATAACTATGTTGATATGTATATAAATGGGTAAGATGTTGCGCATATTGTGAAAGTAATCCAATGAATGTTGAACCTTGTATCACTCGAATGTTAGATCAAAATGTATGAACCTAAAGGGTAGCCTGAATGTAATTATACCTTAATAATTGTGTTAGGTATGCATGTATAGGGTGGTTGCCGAATGTTTAAGACTAGGATAAGCCTTGAATGAACTAGTTTCATGCTTTGTATGTGTTTGGTGAAATAGCCGAATGGTTAGGATTAGATTGTGGCTTGAATGGAAGCTAGAATATGTAATTTGAATGTTCAAGAATTATGCTAGAAAATTTGGAAGCATGTAACTTTAAGGAATTTTGAATGGGATAGGAGATAATGAATGGAAGTTGTAAATATGAAAGTAGTAACTTGTATTATAAGCATGAAAGAGATTAATCGAGTGATATTGTGTAGATAGCCGAATGCCTTAGGATATAAGTATGAAATGAAACAAATTAGTATCTAAATTAGCATGATAAGTGTGCTTGTTTTGATTAATGTTGATTACTTGTATGTCTTGTATTGTTGTGTTTGGGTTACTTGCGTCGCAAGTTATCTATATCAAGGTTACTTGTTCGACAAGTAACCTATCTTTTGCTTTGTTCTCGCTTTGGTAATGCTCCTGAACCAGATTACGGCTAACCCAGGGATGGGGTGTTACATGTAGGGTCGATAAACATTACTTTATAGTTGTTGTGACTTGCTAGAAACTGTTGATTGCCTCGATCTCGCAACAACAACTCTTTAACCTGAAAATGCATGAAATGAAATGCATTAGCCATATTTTTCCTAGTGAGGTAGTCATAAAAAATATTGATAACAATGGGATGTATTTCAAATCAAGTTTTATCAATGACAATGCAATGATTCATATTCAATACCAATTATATTATATTTCAATAGTATTCCATGGATCGAATCAAGATAGTGGATAAGCAAATTCGTCCGCCTCACCAATTAACCAATAACACAAACATCCCTTCGCCTCGACACAGTTAAGGCCTTAGCCCAAGGACCGTGGTCCACCCATACCAATGAGATCATGAAATCTATGGCATGCAAATTGTATCCAATGTCCTTTCAAATCCAAGGTTCAATAGCAATAACGATTTCGATCACAGTAAAAATGACAATATCAATGTCGATAACAATGGAAAGTTCAATGTCAATTTCAATATTTCAATAGCATTAACAATATTAATGTCCAATGATCTATGTTTCTATGTTCGATGTTCTAATTATGCCAATAACAATAGTAATGTTTCTATAAATAATATTCCAATGCAATACCTTACCGATTCTTACCAATATAGTCTCTAATGAGATTCAATGCAATATCCTTAGACAAAATATTAGTTATGTGATATTCAATAACAATGAAATCGGGAAAAGCACCTAGCTTAATCCTGAGACTCCGACTACACTCACCTTGATTTTTGAAGCTCCTACGGCTCTCGGATGACCGCTCCCTTGTTCCTAGCCATTGATAGAGATGATGGACTTTTCTTCTCCAATTCTTGAGCTAGGTAAAATAAGAGAGTACATTAAAATCGACAAAACGATATCAAAATCAATATTCAACTCGAAATAGCTATTAGCTATCAAATTCGCATGGATTAGAGATTTGAAAATCCTAAGTTTACCATAGGTGCTCAATAACTTTAGCTTAAAATTAAGCATCAACTATCCATGGAATCCACAATTAATTAGGGGCTTAAGCTTACCCAATTGATGGCTATTTAATGGAATCAATAGATCAAACCTAACTTAAGCTTAGAGTCAAGCTCCAATGGAGGTGCTGCTTACAAGGTAGAGAGGTGCTATCTTAAATTCTTGAAGAAGATGGTAGAGATGGTTTCGGGGAAAATTTTTGTTATGGGAAGTATGTTTGAAGTGTTATAAACACTTTATTCCCATTAGAGGTATAACCGGTGGAGGTTTCCCTCAATGAGGAGTAATCTATATTTTATCTATATATTTCTTTTCTTAGCTTTCCACCATTAAGCTATAATAATTAGCTACCAAAAGATGTCATCTTTACTCATCATCTATGCAACTTCACTTGAAGTGGGTTGAAACAAGTAGGTTAGTCATAAAAAAGTGGGAACTATTACGAAGCTAGTCCTTCAATTCCCAATCTTTACACTTTTGCCTCCAAACTTTCAATTTTCACAATTTTGTCACTAAACAGTTTTTCACTAAATCTAATAAGGTCCTTAATCAATAAATTAACTCAATTAGAGTCCAATATCACTATAATTGACCACACAGTCAAAGTCAACACAATATTTGGACCATTTTGATATAGAGTTTTTGATCACTAGAACCTAATTCAGATTAGATTAGTTATTAGGGTGTTACAGATTCGAGTTAAAACACCCTGAAAGCCAGTCTAGTGGAAATGGGTTCCAACGATTGAAAAACCTACACTAGAAAGGTCCAAATATTGCTTTGACTTTGATCATGTGGTCAATTACATTGATATTAAACTATATTTGAGTCAATTCATTGATTAAGGACCTTATTGAATTTATCAAAGTACTCTTTAGTGTCTTAATTGCGAAAATTGAAAGTTTGGGGGTAAAAGAATAAGGTTTGAAAAGTTGAGGGACTACCATAGTAATTATCCCATTTTGGGATGACTCACCTCCTAGCTTTCTTCCCACTTCACGTGGGTTTGCTAAGAAATGAAGAAAAAGATGACAAACTCATGGGATTGTTATAATTATTAAGAAGTAAAGATTGGACAAATACCAATTTAATAATAGGATTTCCTCCCTAGAAAGGAAACAATTCGGCTACTTGAATTTTAGCCAAAGAGTGAGTTGACACTCTTAAACAAATATGACTCCACTGAGCCTTCCTACTTAAACTTTCGTTTTCATCCTCCTTGAGTTATTAGCTAAGCACACACCTCCATTGTTGTCTTCCCCAAACTCTCAAGCTAGCACCTCCATTGATAAGCTCTTCATAGGTTTAGCTTCCTTTGACCCGTCAATTCTATCGAATAGCTATCGGTTTGGGTAAGCGTAAGCTCTAATTTATAGTCCAATTCCATGGATAAGAGGAGATTAATTTCAAGTTGATATTGTAATCTTCAAAGTTTTACGTATGTTTCTTAAGTCTAAAATCCATGGAAATCAAATAGCTAATAGCTATTTTGAGCCTAGATGTTGATTTTGATATCGTTATATTAATTGTAACAATCTCCTATTGTTTTTACTTAGCTCAAGGGTTGGACAAAGAAAATCCATCATCTCCATCAAAGGCTAGGAACAAAAGAGTTGTCATCCGAGAGCCATAGAAGCATCAGAAAATAAGGTGAGTGTAGTCAAAATCTCGAGAATAGGCTAGGTGCCATTCCCAGTTTCATTGATATCGATTATTGCATAGCTAATATTTGGTTATAGGAATTTTGCATCGAACCTCTTTGGAGGCTTCATAGGTAAGCATCGATAAGTTTTCATATTGAAACATTAAAAATAGAATTACCGTTATTGTTATTATCAGCATAGCCATCGAACATCAACATCGACATTGATATTGTTATTGTGATTGTTATTGTTATTGAAACACTGGTGTTGAAACTTTGATCATTGACCATGATATTGGAACTTAGACCATAGATATTGATATTGAACATATTGATCATCGACATTACTATTGAAACATCAACATTGAAATTGTATTAAACCTTGGATTCCAAAGGACATTGGATACAATTGGCATGCCATAGAATTCATGAGCTCATTGGTATGGGTGGACTACGGTCCTTGGCTACGGCCTTTATTATGGAAAGGTAGAGGGATGTTTTTGTTATTGGTCAATTGGCGAGGCGGAAGGAATAGACCATTCATTGAGTTGGCGAGGCGTAGGAATTCGCGTATCCATTATCTTATTTCGATCCAAGGAAATACTGATGATATATGTCAAATATGTTATTGGATATGACCATAGCATTGATATTGTCATACCATTGATCTTGGCATAGCATTGATATTGGCATAGCATTGATATTGTCATAGCATTGATTTTGTCATAGCATTGATATTGCCATAGCATTGATATTGTCATAGCTTTGATTTTGTCATAGCATTTATATTGTCATAGATTTGATATAACTATAGTATTGTTATCATCCTAGCATGATTTGAATTGCATACTATCACTTTTACTATTGTATGTAGCTACGTCACTAGGCAAAGTATGCTTAATGCATTACATCTCATGCATTTTAGGTTAAGAAAGTTACCGTTGAAAGATCGGGGATCGTTGGAAGTTTTGCCAAGTCACTACAAGCCTAAAGAAATGTATATTATCCCTACGAACTCCTAGTATGGTGGCAAATTAGTTGAAAGAGTCACTTTTAGCCTTTTTGTTATGTATAAGTTTCTTGTGGCATGTATAAGTGTTAAAGGCCTAAATGTTGTTTTCAAATTTGCTAAAAGTGGTAAAACATGCATATTTGGGCTAAAAAGGTAAAAACCTAGTAAATGAATTCATATTGATATGAAATTTGGCATGCTAGTGGATTATAGACCTAATGAATTCTTGGTGATGCCATTTGGGTTAACTAATGCACCGGCAGCTTTCATGGACCTAATGAATTGGGTTTCTAGACCCTACCTCGACAAATTTGAGGTAGTATTCATCGATGACATTCTAATCTTTTCCAAGGATGCAACAGAACATCGTGATCATCTACGTATTGTGCTTCAAACCCTCCATGAGAAGTAGTTATTTGCCAAGTTCTCAAAATGTGAGTTTTGGCTTACTGAAGTTTCCTTTCTTGGGCACGTTGTATCAGCTTCGGGCATCCAAGTATACCCGAAGAAGATTCGAGCCATTCTTGATTGACATCCACCAAAGAACATTGGCGAGGTAAGAAGTTTTCTTGGTCTTGCTAGCTACTATAGGAGATTCGTCAATGGATTTTTTATGTTAGTAGCCCCTCTGACTAAGTTACTGAGAAAGGAAGCTCTGTTCGTTTGGACTACGGATCAACAAAGGAGCTTCGATCAATTGAAACAAGTTTTAACTCATGCACCAGTCCTAACTCAACTTGAGTTAGGAAAGGACTACACAGTTTATAGTGATGCATCACATCTTAGGTTAGGATGTGTATTGATGGAACAAGGCAAGGTCATTGCATATGCATCGAGGCAGCTCAAGCCACACGAGATGAATTATCCTATTCATGATCTAGATTTGGCCGTAGTTGTCTTTGCATTGAAAATTTGGAGATATTATCTCTATGGAGAGAAATGTTACCTCTTTACCGATCACAAAAGTCTCAATTATCTCTTGACCCAAAAGGAGTTGAATCTTCGACAATAGAGATGGATGGAACTCCTCAAGGATTATGATCTTGTCATTGATTACCATCCGGGCAAGGCCAATGTTGTAGCTGATGCACTAAGCCGCAAACCTCTGCCTTGTAAGTATTGTTATTGATCCTCAAGTTTAATGTGATAAATTGTACATCAACTCATTACAAGTCCTTGTGTTGTAGCTTCTCAAGCTATCAACGTTCACTTTCGTCTTAGGAAGCATCGCTGCTTTGTAGTTGAACTTCAAGTTCAGTCTACCATTATACCGAGAATTCAAGCATTGCAAAAGCAAGACTCTAAGATTCAGACTCTCATTACTAAGCTAGAAGATAACCTTGACTTCAGAATAAATTTTGAAGGACTCTTATGTTTTTATGATCGGGTTTATGTACCTGATGATGAATCTCTTCACACAGATATTCTCAAAAAAACTCATTCGAGCTCTTTCTCTTTTCACTCGGGGTCCGTAAAGATCTACAAGGACCTAGAGGAGCTTTATTGGTGGTCGGGCATGAAGCAAGCCATTGTTGAGTTCGTGTCCAAGTGCCTTACATGTCAGCGTGTTAAAGCTGAACATCGTGTTCCTACTGGCTTATTACAACCTACTGATCTACTGTAATGGAAGTGGGAGAAGATCACTATGGACTTTATTAGTGGTATGCTTTTGACTCCTACTAAAAATGATGCCACCTGGGTCATTGTAGAACATTTTACTAAATCAGCACATTTCTTACCAATTTGAATGGACTATGGCCTTCCCAAGTTGGCTGACTTGTATATCAAGGAAGTCATTCAACTCCACGGAGTACCTCAGCCTATCATTTCCGATCGAGATCCACGATTTGTATCTCGGTTCTGGAAGTCGTTGCAAGGAGCTCTTGGTACCAGGGTTAATCTTAGCACTATTTTTCACCCTCAGTCTGATGGCCAGTCGAAAAGGGTAATCCAAGTTTTGGAAGATATGCTTCGAGCATGCATCGTTGATTTTGGCAGATCATGGGAGAAATTCCTACCCCTCATTGAATTTGCTTACAACAATAGCTACCAAGCTTCTATCAAGATGGCACCGTATGAAGCATTGTATGGGAGGCGTTGTCAAACTCCGTTATGCTGGTCTGAGCTCAATGAAGGCAAGATGTTGGGCCCTGACTTACTTTGGGAAACCGAAGAACAGATTGTCATTGTCCATGACTGTTTGAAAGCATCCATTGACGGACAGAAGGCCTGCGCTGATCTTAAGCGCATGGATATTCAATATGAAGTTGGTGATAGAGCTTTCCTCAAGGTTTCACCATGGAAGAAAGTTATGAGGTTTGGTAAGAGGGGGAAATTGAGTCCCCAATTTATTGGCCCTTTCGAGGTTACTGAAAAAGTTGGCCCTGTGGCTTATCGCTTATTGTTGCCCTCGAAAATGAGTTAAATCCATGATGTATTCCATGTATCAATGCTTTGGAAGTATCATTCTGATCCCTTGCATATCATTGAGTCTGAATCTATGGAAATTCAATCCAACTTATCCTATGAAGAAGAACTAGTTCAAGTTCTTGTAAGAGCAGTCAAGAGACTTCGCAACAAGACTATTCCATTGGTTAAAGTGCTCTAGAAGAGCCATACTGCTAAGGAAGCAACATGGGAGCTAAAGGAGACAATACGGAAGCAATATCCTCATCTCTTCAATCTAGGTAAAAATTTGAGGACAAATTTTTCTTAAGGGGGAGAGTTGTAACACCCCGAAATCCAGCCTAGTCAGAAATGGGTTTCGGCGATCAGAAACCTTCTACCGAAAATGTTCAAATATTGATTGATGCTGACCACAAGGTCAATTGTATCGGTATTGGACTCTAGTTGAGTCGAATTATTGTTTAATGATCTTATTAAAAGTATTAGAAACCTTTTAGAGGCTAAATTATAGAAATTGGAAGTTCGGGGGTACAAGTATAGTCTACAGAGAGTTGAGGGACTAACCTTGCGATTATCCCCTCCTCTATTATAATTCCCATACGTGGGATAATCGGGAGATCTTCCTTCATTGAAAGGAATGCTTCTCAATTAAAAGACATATGAATAGCTAAAGTTTGGAAACCTTACCCGGAACCCCTCTAAACAAACACCTCACCAAGCTATCATCTCATACCTAAGCAAGCACCTCCATTGGAGCTTTATTTCAAGCTTGTCTTTTCTTCGATTTATTGTTATCAAATTATTGCTATCAATTAGGTGAGCTATAATCCTCAAACAATCATTGAATTCCATGGATATATCAAATTTAACCTCAAAGTTAGGGTTTGAGCATCCATTGCTAATTTATAGATATTGCTTCTATCAAGCTTAGATGTTGATTTTTATTTCATTATTTTGACTATGATATCATAATATTGTTTTTAATGAAATCCCTATTGATTTCCTAGTTCAAAAAATTGACGAGGAACATCTATCGAACTCACCAAAGACTAAGAACAAAAGAGGTTGTAATCCGGGAACCGAAAAAGCATCGATTATTGAGATGAGTGTAGTTAGAGTCTCCGGATTAGGCTAGGTGCCTTTCCCAACTTCATTGTTAATAGAATTGTCATCGCTAACTCCGTTGTTAAGGATTATTGCATCGAATAGCTCATCGGACATTATGGTAAGTATTGGTAAGTTATCGCATCGAGTATTGAGCATTGTCAATGTCATCGTCATTGTTATTGAACATCGGACATAGATATCGTTGTTGTCATTGAGTATTGTTATTGCCATTATCATCATCATCATTATTGAATCATGGAGGTATAGGGTATTGATGTAGAGCATTGACATAGTCAATGGTATAGCCATTGTCATTGATCATTGTTGTTAACGTCGTTATTGTTACTGAAACATTGTATAAGAACCACCGGTTATTGATAATGTCATTGAGGTCATTAAAATATTGCTATTAACATAGATACTATTATTGGATATTGATATTGAATTATTCTTTATTGATAAAACTACCGTACACATTGAATATTGTTATTGCTATTGAATACGGATCATTGATATTGTCACCGAACCTTGGATTCAAAGGACATTGGATACAATTGACATGCCATAGAATTCATGAGCTCAGTGTACTGGTGGACTACGGTCCTAAAGCTACGGCCTTTATTGATTTGGTGAGGTAGGGGGATATGTTGTGATATTGGTCATATTGGCGAGGTGGAGGGACTTGACCATTCATTATTTTGCGAGGAGTAGGAATTCACGTATCCAATATCCGAAATCGATCCAAGGGTTATTGTTAAATTATGGAACATTGTTGAGCGTTATGATCATTGCATAGTTGTTGATAGTTCATTGTATCGTTATTGTCATCACTTGAATTTGCAAGCATTACTACGTTATTGCTATCATTTGACTACCTCACTAGGCAATATATGCCTAATGCATTGTATCTCATCCATTTTAGGTTAAGAGATTTACCGTCGGAGATCGTAGAAGTTGAAGAATTGGACAAGTCACTAGCAAGCTAAAGTAATGTATACCGACCCTATGAACTCCTAGAATGGTGGCAAAATACTTGAACTAGTTGAATAGGGGTCTTTTGGCATGTATGTTATGTGCTTGTGGTGTAATAGTGTTTACTGCTCTAGTGACCCTTTTGGAAAGGCATAAAAGTGGCTAAAATGACATATTCGGCTCTAAAAAGGTGAAATCATGGTAAATGAACCGAATGATCATAAAATTTGTCATGCAAGTATTTTATGGATTGGAAATCTCGTGTACAAAATTTCATTGCATTTGGATAATGTTTGGTAGGTTAAATCGAATAAAAACCAGCAAAAATATGTTATTACAGGTCAGGGCGTATCGATACAGTTGATGGCGTATCGATACAGCCTTGCATATTTGGTCACGTCAACATTGGTCAAAAGGGGGCGTATCGATACATCCTATGCGTATTGGTACGAAATTTGACTTCTGGAATTTGGGTGCAAAAATGGAATCGATACGAGGTCAAGGTGTATCGATACGGAATCAACATGGTCAACCAATATCGGTGCGGCCCTCAACCATATCAATACCATCTTGTTACCTTCAAATATGAAAAGAAAGAGATCAGGCTTAGTGTATTGATACGGCCCTAGGCGTATCGGTACGATGACAGTTAATTCAGTTAAAAGCTTTAGAACTCAATTTTGCATTGTTTACAAAATAGTCACTGAATCTTGTACAGTTTAATAAGAAGGGTAAATGAACTCCGACTAACATGAAAATTTACATGGCCATTGTTTGTATGATAAATTTCATTGTAGTAAGATTATTTTATAAAAGAACCTCTAAATTTCTAAAATTATGATTTAGTCCCTAGAACCTGAAAGTGTTAAAATTGGTCTTAATTGAGTACTTGTAGATTCGCAATGGACTAAATGGGATTATGATATTGTCTAACATTGCTTGCTAAGGATAATAACACCGCTTAATGCTTGAAATCATTGTACAGATCACCGTTGGTTCACTAGTAACATACTCTGACTTGGTTCTTGACCAGGCTGGGGAAGGGGTGTTACATTTACTATACTATAACTTGCGACGTTTTCACTTGCACCAATTGCGAAGCACTCAAAACATGCAACAAGTTTTTGGTGCCGTAGATGGTGTTTGGCAATAGCGAGTTTGTTTTTGGATTTCTTACACCTTTATTTCTTTTTATTTTATTTGTATTGTTTAGTTTCAAGGGTCTAACAACTTTGGTTTTGCGTTGGTGTATGACCAGATCAAGACCGACAGTACCAAATTACCCACTTGAACCATAGATTGAACGTGTTTTTCATATACGAAGAAAAGAGTTGAGAGCAGTAATGGCAGATCCCCTGTTGATCCAGTCGATAATCTTAACGCCAATGGCAATCAAAATGCTGCAACAAGAGGCAGAGCATCTCTACTGGATCAACCTGCTCTTGTAAGGAACATGCCCATCCGAGACTACTTGGAGCTAGATCTTGATGGTCTCACTCTAGGAGTTGTCACACCTGAGATTCAGGCCGCCCACTTCAAATTCAAGGCAGTGATGTTTAATATGATCAATATAGTTGGTCAGTTTGACGGATAAATGGCTAAGGATACCAAACAACATCTCAAATCATTCTTGGAAATTTGCGATTCATTTAAGCAACTAGGAGTCCATTAGGATGTCCTAAGGCTAAAATCATTCCCCTATTCCCTGAGGGATAGGGTGAACTCATGGTTAAATAGTATCCCATCTGAATCTTTAGAATTTTGGATAGATCTATGCCAGAGTTTCCTTGTTAGATTTAGCTTTACGAATACGACTGATAAAATGCGTAATGACATTACTTCTTTTCGTCAAGCAGATGATGAGTCCATATACGAGGCTTGGGAGCGGTATAAGGAGCTTCTGTGCAAATGCCCCATGCACAGATTTAGAGATTGGACATAATTAGTGATGTTTTATAATGCAGAAATTGCGCCAACAAGGATGATGCTAGATGCCTCGGCAAATGGCACACTCTTAGACAAGTCACCAAAGGAAGCTTTGGAGAATTTGGATAGGCTTGCCAAAAATGATTATCGGTTTCCAACCACTAGAAGGGGAATAGTCAGGTGAAATACCTCTGTAATTAAGCTCGATTCATTATATACTATTTCAGCACAGTTAGCCACATTAACCAACTTGGTTAAGAATATACAGCGACCTAGAAACACACAAGAAATCAAGGTAGTAGACTCATTTTGTGATTTATGTAATGGTAACCATGATTCTTCTAAGGGTACACAAAACCCAGAGTCTAGCTTTTACGTTGGAAACTTCAACCAGAACAAAAATGTATTTCCCAACATATACAGTCATGCCTAGCGAAAGGACCCCAATTTTTCATAGAGTAACCAGAACAACTCCATTAATCAGAACTGTCAGAATACAAAAGCATCAAGATTCCAGCAGAACATGCCACGGTAACATATGCCACAACTACAGACAATACCATCTTGTTCTTTGGAAAACTCTATAAATGCTTTTGTGATGAAAACTGAGTATTATATGGCTGAAAGTAGTAATTTCTTGAGAAAGATTGACACGTTTATTAATAGGACCGAGATGACAATGCAAAATCAAGGAGCAGTTTTGAAAGCATTGGAGACACAAGTCAGGAAATTTGCCTAGATTCTGAATACAAAGCCACAAGGAGGTCTGCCTAGTGACAATGTAAGGTGATCACCACCCAAAGTGGATCAAAAGCAAATGATGCACTTATCCAATCTAAAGATAGTAATCAACAAACAGGACAGTCCTTGTTCAGAAAGATGTATCCATCAACAATGAAATGACAATCATTGATGATGAGCCTTCAGTAGTTGCCACAACAAGTCTGCTTTCCATGACAAGTCCATCCAATAGGTCCAACCTAGATGAAACGGGCAAAGACAAGGAGATCAGATTTCCACCACCATTTCCACAAAGGCTAAAGAGGCAGAAACAAGAATACCAGTTCAGGAAATTTCTTGACATCTTAAAGCAAGTCCACATCAACTTGCCATTGGTTGAAGCAATAGAACAAATGCCGAACTATGTTAAGTTCCTTAAAGACATCGTCTCTAAGTGGACTAGGCTGAGCAAGTTTGAAATAGTTGTTGTTTCAGAGGGATGTATGGAAATGTTGCACAATCGATTGCCACCTAAACTAAAAGATCTTGGCGGTTTTACAATACCTTGTGCAATTGGTAATCACTATGTTGGAAAAGCGTTATGCGATCTTGGAGCAAGCATAAACCTTGTGCCAAAATCTATTTTCCAAGGATTGGGCATAGGGAAGGCGAAACCCACTACAGTCATGTTGTAGCTTGCAGACAGATCTTATGTGCATCCAGAGGGAAAAATTGAAGACATTTTGGTAATAGTGGATAAATTTATTTTTCCTGCTTACTTTATTGTTTTGGATTGTGAAGCAAAAGAGTTTGCAGTTATTATTCTTGGGAGACCGTTCTTAGCAATGAGAAGGACCTTGATTGATCTTGAGAGAGGAGAGCTCATTATGTGGGTAAATGACCAGCAAGTCACGCTCAATGTTTTCAAAACCTTAAAGTATGCTGATGTTCCAGAAGAATACCAAGTCATTCTGGCCACCACCAAATTTAATTTTGACTTAGAGGATTATTGCCATGGCAATTCTCTTGCTGAGTCTGAAGAACCTAAAGAGTCAGACAGTGAGGATCATCAAGAGGCAAAATGGATTAAAAATCGATTGGGTAAAAAATTCAAATCTTTGGATTACCAAGTAAGGAAGGTAAACCCGAAAAACCTTCTATTGAGTAACCTCTTGTTTTAGAATTAAAACCATCACTAGGGAAATTGAAATATGTTTACTTGGGAAAAGATAACACCTTACCCGTAAGCATTTCTTCTAAGTTACATCCTGAAGAACAAAACAAGTTGATTGACATGTTGGCACAGCACAATGATGAAATCGGTTGGACAATTGCAGATCTGAAGGGAATCAGTCCGACAATTTTTATACACAAGATACTGTTAGAGGAAGGCCACACTAATTCCTTTGAGGCTTAAAAAAGACTTAACCCTATAATGAAGCAAGTTGTAATGAAGGAGATTATAAGGTGGCTTAACGCCGGTATCATGTGTCCAATTTCCGACAGCTCATGGGTAAGTCCGGTACAATATGTATCAAAGAAGGGAGGTATGACTGTGGTAAGCAATGAAAACAACGAACTTAGTCCAAGTAGAATGGTCACTGGTTGGAGAGTTTGCATGGATTACCGTAAATTGAATAAGGCTACAAGGAAAGATCATTTTCCTTTAGCTTTTATTGACTAGATGCTTGACCGTCTTGTAGGAAAATCTTTTTATTGTTTTCTTGATAGATATTCAGGTTATAACCAAATTGCCATAGCACTAGAGGACTAAGAAAAGACCATCTTCACGTGTCCTTCTGGTACATATGCATTTTACAGGATGGCATTCAGATTGTGCAATGCTCCGACAACCTTCTAGAGGTGTATGATGGCAATTTTCTTCGACATGGTGGAAGATTTCCTTGAAATCTTCATGGATGACTTCTCGGTATTTGAATACAGTTTTGATAATTGCCTTGACAATTTGGATAATGTGCTAGCACGCTGAGAAGAATCTGACCAAGTTTTAAACTGGGAGAAATGCCACTTTATGGTGGACGAAGGAATCATGCTAGGACACAAGATCTCATCCAAGAGAATCGAAGTAGACAAGTCTAAGGTGGACATGATTGAGAAGTTGCTGCCACCGAATTCAGTCAAAGGGATCCAAATAAAGCCTTCCATTTTGATGATTCCTCTACCACGGCATTTGAAGCCTTGAAGAAGCAACTCGCCATGGCACCTATTGTCGTACCCCCTAATTGGTCCTTACCTTTCAAGTTCATGTACGATGTGAGTATTTTGCAGTATGAGCTATTTTAGGCCATCGGAAAGGTAAACTCTTCCATGTGATATACTTTGCTAGCAAAATTGTTAATGGTGCTCAATTGAACTACACGACGACTGAAAAGGAATTGCTAGCTGTAGTATTCGCATTTGACAAGTTTTGTCCTTATTTGATTGGTACAAAGGTAATTGTTCACACTGACCACTCAAAAATTAAGTATTTAATTGCCCAGAAAGATGCCAATCCTCGTTTAATTTGTTGGATATTACTTTTACAAGAGTTTGACATCAAAATTAAAGACAGGAAAAGAACAGAGAACCAGGTTGCTGATCATTTGTCAAAGTTGGAAGGGGTCAGTAAAGATAATGATCTTTTGGAGATCGATGATGTATTCTCAGATGAGTAGTTGTTAGTTTCCACGACAACTCCCTGGTATGCCGATTTAGTAAATTTTCTTGTAAGCGGTACTATACCTTATGACCTTACTCATCAAGGAAAGAAGTGGTTCCTACATGATGTTAAGCATTATTATTAGGACGAGCCTATTTTGTTTAAAAAATATGTAGATCAAGTCATACGACGATGTATTCCGAAGGAGGAACAACAAAATGTGCTTCTACAATGTCACTCATCACCCTACAGAGGCCATTTTGTAGGTTCTCGCATAGCGGCCAAAGTCTTATAGTCAGACTTATATTGACCAACTCTCTATAAAGATTCCTATAAAGTCTACAAATGGTATGATCGATGCTAGCGAACGGGGAATATCTCATGGCAGCATGAGATGCCATTATAGAACATCCTTGAGGTGGAACTGTTCGATATGTGGGGCAACAAATTTATGGGGCCCTTCCCATCATCATTCATCATTGTGTACATTTTACTTATCATAGACTATGTGTCCAAATAGGTTAAGGCAACTGCAGTTCCCAGAAATGATTCCAAGACGGTGCAACAGTTCTTACAGAAAAACATATTCACATAGTTCAGAATGCTGAGGTCAGTTATCAGTGATGAAGGTAGACATTTTAACAGTAAGCTTATTGCCAAGATGTTACAATGCTTTGGAGTGACCCACAAAGTTGCCACGACATATCACCCCCAGACTAATAGGCAGACTAAAATTTTTAACCGTGAGTTGAAGGCTATCCTTGAGAATGTTGTTTACCCTTCCCGAATGGATTGGTCTGTAAGAATTGATGACGCACTTTGGGCTTACAGAACAACATTCAAGACGCCATTAGGCATGTCTCCTTACATACTTGTCTACGGCAAGACTTGCCACCTGCTGGTGGAGATCGAACACAAGGCCTATTGGACAATGAAGACCATGAACATGGACTGAGAGAAAGCACGACAAAAGTGCTTACTAGACTTGAACTAGATGGAAGAATTCCTTGCATTCGCTTACGACAATGACATGCTCTATAAAGAGAAAACAAAACGATGGCATGACAAGAAGCAATTGTTGCGGTAATTCTTGCCAGGGCAACCAGTGCTTCTCTTTAACTCTCGACTTAAACTTTTTTCGGGAAAACTAAAGTTGAGATGGTCTGGGTCATTTGAGGTCGTAAAACCTTTTTCTCAAGGGGTTGTTGTGATCAAGTCAATTGTGGATGGACATGAGTTTAAGGTTAATGGACAACGGTTGAAGCACTATGCTGGTGCTCATGTTACGTGCGATAATGAGGTTGTATCCTTAGAAGATGCATGAAAATGCTCTTTCTAAGAGTTTTTAATTTTTCAGACTTTTTATTTTTTATTTTATTTATTTTGAATTGGATTTTCCCTTTTATTTTGATTTAGTTGTTATTTCTATTTTTATTTTGATATTTAACCTTTTGTTTTTATGTTTGAATTTTAGTATAAGAGATCAAAGAAGGAGTTAGGCTTAGGATAGAACATCATCTGAATGAAAATCTATCCCTTGGAAGATGAATAGTCAGGTAGTTTTTAGGGGATTTAATCACCCTTTTAAAATTTTCAGCTATTTCTTAGGGGATTTAATCACCCATTTTAAATTCTCACCCAAAAACTCTTTTCTCTCCTTTTCCAAACCTAGCCACACACTCAACCTCTGACCATCATTATTCTTTTCTTTTCCCCCATTGATAACACAACCATCCATCATATCTACCAACTCTTTACTCTACAAAGCCCATTATCACCCATCTACTTCATCTTCTTCTTTTACTTTCTTCCCATCTTTTACACTCTTTAGATTTCCTTTCTTATTTTCTTTACTTTTTCTTATCAAGAACCCACAAACCATGGCAAAAAACTTAAAGACCATGCCCAGAGCAAGTTCCTCACGAGCACTCAAGCCCTCTTTTCTGTCGCTTTTATTCTCCACTCATTGAGAAACGATTCAAAGCAAAGTATGCAAATTGGAGGGTATAGGAGGAGCAAGGGTTTGCGTATGATGTTTCCTAGAAGAACTATGGTCTTTGTAACATCCCCAAAATAGGTTTAGAAGTATGCTATATTTGGATTACTTGAAATTTGTGGTGTGAAAGTGTTACCTATGATTTTAGTTAAGGGTAACTAACCAATTTAAAATAAGGAATTATAATACCCCCGAAATACGACTTAGAAATTCTGATGTCAAATCGAATGTGATTCAAATTGATGGAGATATTCCTTAGAATAAATAATTAGGAGTTCGAGGACTCGTATACTTAGTGTAATACGCGAAATGTACCATAGATTATTTAATATATGTTGAGTTATAATTGATTGAGATTGAGGGACTCAATCGCATTCTTAAACAAATAGAGAGTAAAATTTAAGAAGGATTTAAAAGAAATTATAACAAAGTTTGGCGTTTGCATGTAAACTTAATTTTTGAGAGGGTTTATACACATGTCACATTTTGAAGGATGGCATGTGTGTTGAGGAACTTTGGTGCAATCAAATTTTGAGGGAAAAACTAAAGAATAGACCAAAAATCTCATCTCCTTTATCCTTGCATCTTAGAACAACCCGAAAGCTTAGAGAGACGAGTAGGGAAGCTTAAATTAGGCTTAAATCTAGCTTGTGTGGGAGATTATATGCTTGTGGATCCTAGTTTGGAGGTAACTACTTTGTTTTTCATCCATTTATGTGATGCTATGTTTGAAGAATTGTTGGTGTTTGAATCTTTAAATTGAAACTGGTTATACAAGTGCTAGAATTGTGATTGATTGTTATAAGATATCATGTGTAGTTAGTGAATTGTTAGAGAAATATGTTAAGCAATATGTTGGAAAGCTTCTAATATCTTGATTATAACCGAATCTTCTAAATGGTTATTTGTATAAATTGATAGTTGTTTTGTGTCTACATTAGAGATTTTGCTTTGATTTAATGTTTGGTAGTGAAGAAAGAAAAGAACTATACTAGTTCTAAAAGAGTGAACTCACAATTGGATTAGCTTAATGTATACAAATTGATTAAATGGAATAATTTGTGAGAATATAGATAAATTTGTTTGTCTTGCAATGCTGAATAAATTATATTTGGAAGGATAGTATAAGTGGACTAGATTTTGAGAATACATTGGTAAGGCTTCAGGTCTTCCCTGTTTGAATGTTTGTATAAAATGCTTGTGAAAACAGTTGTAGAATCTGCACTAGCTGTGACTTTGATAAATTGCTATAAATTGTATTGGTGGAATTGGAATCTATAATTTATATAGTTGAAAATCTTGTCATGTCTAGTTTCATTTGAAACAAACAAAACTAAATTTCGAACTATATAGCAGTTTATAGAGACAATTGTTAAAAGACAGTATAATCTGCCTGGTGGCAGAATTGAGTGTATCTTTAGATTAAAATCTGTATTAATTCATAAAGATTAAAAATACAAGGCCTATATTGTTAGAAAGCTAGTTGAGTCAGCCTTTTAACGGCGTAAATGGTTCAAAATTCCGACATACGAAATGAAAGTTATGAAATTTAATTGAGTGATGTGTAGTCTGCCCGACATCAGCAGCCATATAAGATATTAGAAAATATCATGGAAAACATTAATGTATGGAAATTGTTTTGAGATTATACATAAACATATGTGATTTTGGACTATCTTCAGTATATTTTTATATATATATATATATATATATATACTATAGGTTGCTTGATAAAATATAAATGTGTATGTATGTGATTTGGATTGCAATGTAACATGTTAACATACATGCTTGCTGCCCAGCTTTGAAAGAATGTGTATATTGATGTGAAATTCAATTGATTCATGTTGATTTACATGCTTGCTGCCCTAATTTGAAAAAATGAATGTATGTAATTAAACTACCATGATATGAGATTTGTAACTTAACTAAGATGATTAATATGCTTGATTATGTGTTAGTAGCTTAATCAAATTGATACATGCTCATGAATGTGTATACATGTCATTAAGGACTGTTTTTCCATGAATTAAACATAAGTGGACTGCTTTAAACATGTGTAATTAAATAACTTTGAATCAGTAACTGATTTTGAATGCTTCAAGAGTCATGGGCTATTTTGTGAGTACATTATTTCATATACTTAAATTGAGGACTGTTTGTATACATTTGAAAGTGCATTGTACAGTTTTATATTCACATGACTATATTTATGAATTATGTAAGAAATGGACTGGAAAAACAATTTAAAACTGAGCAGAATTATAGATTAAAACTGTGTAGAATTAAATAATAGAACTATGCAGTTTTGGTGCAATTTTGTATACAGTTTTGAGCAGTTTTGTGTGCAGTCTTGGATGCATTCTTGTGCAATTTTGAATGTAGTTTTGATTGGCTTGGAGTACTATTTTAAGTATGAATTGTATACATAGGAAAATTAAAGGTTGTTGTAGGCTAAATGGATCAAATTGGTTATTAATGAATTGTTGTTTTGTCTGAGGTACATACAATGGTAATGGACTTGGAGAAATAAATTTTGAAGCAAGATAGGATTACGGTTCAGGTACTCCATAACTTTGGAATAACAAGGTGAGTGTAGATGCATTTGTTTCGGGTGACATGGTATCATCCCGATCTTTGTTTCTAATTATGTGATTATGTATAAATCATGAGCATATGCATATAGCTCACATAGAGCACAATGTGTGAATGCATCCATAGCATGTCATGTTTGATAAATCTCTTGATTATGTTGCATCATATACGCACCTTGTTCCTTGCTACGCTATGTTTGTAATAGATGATTTTGTAGACTTTATTGTAAAGCTTGAAATTGCTTGCTGACCAATAAAACAATAAGATTCGTTTAAAAGATTGAAATCTAATGTTATAAGTACCTTGAATATTAAAGACTTAAGAAGAAAGAAAGTTTAACTTATGCAATAAGCTATTGAAAGGAAGTATCAAGTAAGACTACTTGTACAATAAGATACTTCTCCAATATCAAAAGAAAGATAAGATATCTAAGTTGCTCTGTTAATGGAAGTCCTTGGACACTTAGATTTAATACTTGGTATGCATGGGACTACGGTCCATGAGTCCCAGCTCGGGGGATGCCCTATTTATATTTGATATGTTTTCGATATTAGTCATTGCTATGTGCTTTGTACTACGTATCGCCTGGACCTATATGGTCAAACTCAGACCAATGTTATTCATGATCAAATGTGTGATCCAAAGCAAATAAGTAAAGACATGAACCCAATGAGAAATCAAGGAAGAATTCCAAAGAAATTGGTAAAGCTCTTAGTGAGCATGGAAGTGATAAAGCTCTTGGTGAGCGTAGTGTTATGTAAAGCTCTTTGTGAGCAAGAAAGTTTACAAGGCTCTTGGTGAGCATATGAATGATCAAAGCTTATTCCTCGATGGAAATCTCCAATAAAACAATGAAGAGTATAACTCTAACAAGCTTTTAATAAACTAGCAATGTATGAACTAACATAAATTGTATGAAATTTCCTTGTCTTCGCATATTAAAGTTACTTGGTTTTTGTTCAAGATCATGAATAACATTGTTTGTGTTTTTGTCAAGACTACCTCACTTAGGCTATATAAGCCTAATGCACTCATTTTCATGCATTTGCAGGATAATGAAAGCTTATGATATAGGTATGGTTGTGAGTTACAATCTTTATTCAAGATCCAAGTAGAGTTTGATACTCTTTTTAAGTAGTATACTCCTAGAATGGTGGCAAATTGCTTGATTAACAAACGTAGTGCATTCTCTATCCTGTATAACCTATCAATACCTGATATTTCATGTAAATGACATTGTATGTATATGCCATTCGAAAGATTGCTTAGTGTAAAAGTTATATATGTATGATATTTAATTTGTGAGTGTAGATCAACCATGGTTTTGTTATTTGAATAATTGGAGTATAAGTTAAAGCAATTAATTAAGGAGTTTGAATGGTTCCTTAATTATCAAGTCATGATAGTATGTTTTTAGGTTGGTGGCATTATGAGACATGTGTATGCATATAGTTGGTATCACTCCAATTGTAGATACACATCCTATGTTCCGAATGGTTAGTTGTATTGGGTACGTATGCATGAAAATGTTACAAGTATAACTTAAATTTGGTTGTTTGAGATTTGAAAGCTAGACCATTATCTATATAGTTTCAATTGAAGTTATCCATACTTCTAGTGTAAAATAAGTTGAAAAATAGATTGCGGGATTAAAGGATTTTGTTGGTAAAATTAGGAAGTCATATGAGTATTTCATGAAATGGTTAGAGTTAAATGGTTAAGCTTAATAATAACCTGAGTATTAGACATCACCTTATAAATGAACCATGATAGAAAGTCCCTCCATAGAGTTCTTAGCTTTCTAATAACTTACACTGAATGGATTAGTAAAAAGAAATATCTTAGATCATTTTCTAAAAGTATAATGGGTTTCATTTTGATTTGTGGGATGTTTTAATCGCCATTGGTTATGTTTGAATTGCTTATACATGTTATGTAATAACATAAAAGAATAAGGATTGCTTCAATGTATAACAATGTATACATGTCTTAAGTGCACGACTTACATAAACATGAGTGAACCCGAATATTCTTAAAAATGTACATGGAAGTTCATGAACTGAGATGCTTTTGCACCTAAACCAAATTGAATTGAAGTGCTAAGAAAATGTATGTATATGCCATGAATATGCTTGATGTGTTAGTCATTTTAAAAGTCAAGTATTTTTTAATCGTGCATGATATGTATTAACTTGTGAGACAAGATGCTTCTTCTTTCGTATGGATAACAGCTTATAGCATAAGAAAGTTTATTAACTTACCTTGATATGATTAAATAAGAGTCTTTGAGAAAATTGGTGAAACATGTGTTTTTAATTATATTTAAAAGAATCAAATGACTATATTGATTATCTATGGTTAATTCAAAAGATTTGAAATTTTTTTGTTCGTGTTTTCGATTTTCCTTGTTGTGACATCCTAAACTCCAGTTTTCTTTTAGGCCTGGTTTAGGGTGTTACAAATTGGTATCATAACATCGTTTAGTCGATTCTCATACTAAACATGGGCTCACTGCATTGTCATAAGTCTAGCGTGCCACCTAGGAGTTCAAGTTTATGTTTCATATTGGCAACTTGCAACCAATACAATTTGTTACTTTGTTTGAAATTTAGAATATATGAAAATATTTTGAGTTTGATGTTACGAATTTATCATCATTGAGGAAATTCGAGGACTAATTTCTTTTAAGGGGGAAAGAATTGTAAGATCCCCAAAATAGGCTTAGAAGTATGCTATATTTGGATAACTTGAGATTTGTGGTGTGAAAGTGTTACCGATGATTGTAATTGAGGGTAAATGACCAATTTAAAATAAGGAATTACAATACCCCCCAAAATATGACTTAGAAATTTTGATGTCAAATCGAATGAGATTCAAATTGATGGAGATATTCCTTAGAATTAATAATTAGGAGTTCGGGGACTCGTATACTTAGTGTAATACACGAAATGTACCACAGATTATTTAATATGTTGAGTTATAATTGATTGAGATTGAAGGACTCAATCACATTCTTAAACAAATAGAGAGTAAAATTTAAGAAGGATTTAAAAGAAATTATAACAAAGTTTGGTGTTTGCATGTAAACTTAATTTTTGAGAGGGTTGATACACATGTCACGTTTTGAAGGATGGCATATGTGTTGAGGAACTTTGGTGAAATCAGATTTTGAGGGGAAAAGTTGAGAATGGACCAAAATTCTCATCTCCTTCATCCTTACATCTTAGAACAACCCGAAAGCTTAGAGAGACGAGTGGGGAAGCTTAAATTAAGCTTAAATCTAGCTTGTGTGGGAGATTATATGCTTGTGGATCCTAGTTTGGAGGTAACTACTTTGTTTTCCATCCATTTATGTGAGGCTATGTTTGAAGAATTGATGGTGTTTGAATCCGTTAATTCGAAATTGGTTATTCAAATGCTGGATTTGTGATTGATTGTTATAAGATATAATGTGTAGTTAGTGAGTTGTTAGAGAAATGTGTTAAGCAATAAGTTGGAAACCTTCTAATATCTTGATTATAACTGAATCTGCTAAATAGTTATTTTTATAAATTGATAGTTGTTTTGTGTCTACTTTAGAGATTTTGCTTTGATTTAATGTTTGGTAGTGAAGAAAGAAAAGAACTATACTAGTTTTAAAAGAGTGAACTCACAATTGGATTAGCTTAATGTATACAAATTGATTAAATGGAATAATTTGTGAAAGTATAGATAAATTTGTTAGTCTTGCAATGGTGAATAAATTATGTTTGCAAGGATAGTATAAGTGGACTAGATTTTGGGAATACATTGGTAAGGCTTCAGGTCTGCCCTGTTTTGAATGTTTGTATAAGATGCTTGTGAAAACAGTTGTAGAATCTGCACTAGTTGTGACTTTGAAAAATTGCTATAAATTGTATCGGTGGAATTGGAACCTATAATTTATATATTTGAAATGCTTTTCATGTCTAGCTTCATTTAAAACAAACGAAACTAAATTTCGAACTATATAGCAGTTTATGGAGACAATTGTTCAAAGACAGTGTAATCTGCCTGGTGGAAGAATTGAGTGTACCTTTAGATTAAAATATGTATTAATTCGTAAGGATTAAAAATGCAAGGCCTATATTGTTATAAAGCTAGATGAGTCAGCTTTTCAATGGCGTAAACGGTTCAAAATTCTGACATACGGAAAGAAAGTTATAAAATTTTAACTAAGTGATGCGCAGTCTGCCCGATAACAGCAACCATATAAGACATTAGAAAATATCATGGAAAACATGAATGTATGGAAAAATTTTTGAGATTATACATAAACATATGTGATTTTGGACTATCTTGAGTATATGTATATATATATATTATAGGCTGCTTGATAAAATATAAATGTGTATGTATGTGATTTGGATTGTAATGTAACATGTTAACATACATGCTTGCTGCCCAGCTTTGAAAGAATGTGTATATTGTTGTGAAATTCAATTGATTCATGTTGATTTACATGCTTGCTGCCCTATTCAGAGAAAATGAATGTATGTATTTAAACTACCATGATATGAGATTTTGCAACTTAACTAAGATGATTAATATTCTTTATTATGTGTTAGTGGCTTAATCAAATTGATACATGCTTATGAATGTGTATACATGTCATTAAGGACTGTTTTGCCATGAATTAAACATAAGTGGACTGTTTTAAACATGTGTAATTAAATAACTTTGAATTAGTAACTGTTTTTGAATGCTTGTAAGAGTCATGGGCTATTTTGTGAGTACATAATTTCATATACTTAAATTGAGGACTGTTTGTATACATTTGAAAGTGCCTTGGATAGTTTTATATTCACATGACTATATTTATGAATTAAGTCAGAAATGGACTCGAAAAACAGTTTAAAACTGAGCAGAATTATAGATTAAAATTGTGCAAAATTAAAGAATAGAACTATACTATTTTGGTGCAATTTTGTATGCAGTTTTGGTGGACAGTTTTGTGTGTAGTCTTGTATGCATTCTTGTGCAATTTTGAATGTAGTTTTGATTGGCTTGGAGTACTGTTTTAAGTAAGGATTGTATACATAGTAAAGTTAAAGGTTGTTGTAGGCTAAATGAATCAAAATGGTTATTAATGAATTGTTGTTTTGTCTGAGGTACATACAATAGTAATGGACTTGGAGAAGTAAATTTTGAAGCAAGATAGGATTACGGTTCAGGTACTCCATAACTTTGGAATAACAAGGTGAGTGTAGATGCATTTGTTTGGGTGACATGGTATCATCCCGATCTTTGTTTCTAATTATGTGATTATGTATAAATCATGAGCATATGCATATAGCTCACATAGAACACAATGTGTGAATGCATCCATAGCATGGTATGTTTGATAAATCTCTTGGTTATGCTGCATCATATACGCACCTTGTTCCTTGCTACGCTATGTTTGTAATGGATGGTTTTGTAGACTTTATTGTAAAGCTTAAAATTGCTTGCTGACCAATAAAACAATAAGATTCGTTTAAAAGATTGAAATCTAATGTTATAAGTACCTTGAATAGTAAAGACTTAAGAAGCAAGAAAGTTTAACTTATGCAATAAGCTATTGAAAGGAAGTATCAAGTAAGACTACTTGTACAATAAGATACTTCTCCAATATCAAAACAAAGATAAGATATCTAAGTTGCTTTGTTAATGGAAGTCCTTGGATACTTGGATTTAATACTTGGTATGCCTAGGATTACGGTCCATGAGTCCCAGCTCGGGGGATGCCCCATTTATATTTGATATGTTTTCGATATTAGTCATTGCTATGTGCTTTGTACTAAGTATCGCCTGGACCTATATGGTCAAACTCAGACCAATGTTATTCATGATCAAATGTGTGATCCAAGGCAAATAAGTAAAGACATGAACCCAATGAGAAATCAAGGAAGAATTCCAAAGAAATTGGTAAAGCTCTTAGTGAGCATGGAAGTGATAAAGCTCTTGGTGAGCATAGTGTTATGTAAAGCTCTTTGTGAGCAAGAAAGTTTACAAGGCTCTTGGTGAGCATATGAATGATCAAAGCTTATTCCTCGATGGAAATCTCCAATAAAACAATGAAGAGTATAACTCTAACAAGCTTCTAATAAACTAGTAATGTGTGAACGAACATAAATTGTGTGAAATTTCCTTGTCTTCGCATATTAAAGTTACTTGGTTTCCGTTCAAGATCATGAATAGCATTGTTTGTGTTTTTGTCAAGACTACCTCACTTAGGCTATATAAGCCTAATGCACTCATTTTCATTCATTTGCAGGATAATGAAAGCTTATGATACAGGTATGGTTGTGAGTTACAATCTTTATTCAAGACCCAAGTAGAGTTTGATACTCTTCTTAAGTAGTATACTCCTAGAATGGTGGCACTTTGCTTGATTAACATACGTAGTGCATTCTCTGTTTTGTATAACCCATCAATACCTGATACTTCATGTAAATGACATTGTATGTATATGCCATTCTAAATATTGTTTAGTGTAAAAGTTATGTATGTATGATATTTAATTTGTGAGTGTAGATCAACCATGGTTTTGATATTTGAATAATTGGAGTATAAGTTAAAGCTATTAATTGAGGAGTTCGAATGGTTCCTTAATTATCAAGTCATGATAGTATGTTTTAAGGTTGGTGGCATTATGAGACATGTGTATGCATATAGTTGGTATCACTCCAATTGTAGATATCCATCCTATGTTCCGAATGGTTAGTTGTATTGAGTATGAATGCATGAAAATATTACAAGTATAACTTATATTTTGTTGTTTGAGATTTGAAAGTTAGATCATCATCTTTATAGGTTCAATTGAAGCTATGCATACTGCTAGTGTAAAATAAGTTGAAAAATAGATTGCGGGATCAAAGGATTAGACATCACCTTATAAATGAACCATGATAGAAAGTCCCTCCATAAAGTTCTTATCTTTCTAATAACTTACACTAAATGGATTAGTAAAAAGAAATATCTTAGATCATTTTCTAAAAGTATAATGGGTTTCATTTTGATTTGTGGGTTGTTTTAATCACCATTGGTTATGTTTGAATTGCTTATACATGTTGTGTAATAACATAAAAGAATAAGGATTTCTTCAATGTATAACTATGTATACATGTCTTAAGTGCACGACTTACATGAACATGAGTGAACCCGAATATTCATAAAAATGTACATGGAAGTTCATGAACTGAGATGGTTTTGCACCTAAACCAAATTGAATTGAAGTGCTAAGAAAATGTATGTATATGCCATGAATATGCTTGATGTGTTAGTCATTTTAAAAGTTAAGTATTTTGTAATCGTGCATTATATGTATTAACTTGTGAGACAAGATGCTTCTTCTTTCATACAGATAACAACTTATAGCATAAGAAAGTTTATTAACTTACCTTGATATGATTGAATAAGAGTCTTTGAGAAAATTGGTGATACATGTGTTTTGAATTATGTTTAAAAGAATCAAATGACTATATTGATTATCTATGGTTAATTTAGAAGATTTGAAATTTTCTGGTTCGAGTTTTCAGTTTTTCTTGCTCTGACATCTTAAACTTCGGTTTTCTTTTAGGCCGGGTTTAGGGTGTTACTGTCTTGAAGATTCAATCTACAATATTATTGAGGACCATGAGTAGCTAATTTTCTGTGAACAGACAAAACTGGGAAACATCTCGTGGGTAAAGGAATTTTATTTGCATGTTTCGAATCTAGATAATCCTTGTGTTTTTGTGTGTGGTATAGCCATTATTGTTGATGTCGCTGCCATCAACACATATTTTGGGTTGTACATTGAGAAAGATGAGCATACCGAGTTTGTTAACAATATCACCGCCGAAGAAGTGGAGGAAGTTTTCCAAGATCTTACTGTCGTGGGAGCCGAGTGAAATAAAGGATCTTTGAAAGGCCCGGTGAACCAAATCTTAAGGAAGTCAGCAGCCAAACTATGGAACAACTTCTTAAAATATCGTTTGATGCCTACTACCCATAACACTACTATCACTTATTCTCGTTTATGCTTCATTCTATTTTGTACAAGTGTACTATTAATATTGGAAAAATAATTGTTGAAGAAATCTATGCTTGTAGCTAGAAGAATGTGGGGACACTCTATTTTCTTGATTTAATTTATAGATTATGTCAGTGGGAGCATGTGTCGGCCGATGCTATAAACAAGAAGATGCTGAGAGAAGTGGGTGGACACTGAGTCAGTATATGCGTATGATGCGTGAGGAGCCACCAAAGGCACCAACAGTTGCAAAGAGGTCCTCTGTTCCAGACACTGCCAAGGCAACCAAACATGCCCCAGCAAGTGCACATGCCACGGCAAGTGTACATGCCATGGAAAGTATCTATGGGATTGCCGAAATCCTTCGCCCTTTGACTCGGCAATTGGATCAGAGGGAGGAACATCAACTGTTGTTGATGCGATACAAGAAGGACCGCGACATCACCCTCACGAGAGTTATCCTAGAGAATTATCCCAATAGCACCGTCCCTTTCCCCATATTCCTTGCCGAGTTACTTGCCCCGGCATCTCACGCTGAGACTATCCCCAGTAACATTATCGCGGCAACCACTGTCCCACATAAAGGTAAGGAGCCTATTACTGAACCTACACGTACTGAATCTCTACATGGTTTTATAGATTTGGACGACTCCACTTTCGCACCAATAAAGTCCCCTCTGTTCACGCCACCAAAATTGCCATCAAAGCGTAAAGCTTCTAAACTAGAGGAGGTTGCCAAGGAGGATGGACCTGATGAAGAGGTCACGGAAACTATGGTTCAAGATGCACCACTAGCTTCGCATCAACAACTTCCACGAGCCAAAAAAAGGACCAAGCAAATGGCTTGAAGGAAACTAGACATTCGAGGTGAAGACCTCTCTAATTGACTCATTTGCATTTCATACTTTTGTTTCATTTATTTATTTTTGCATGCATTGAGGGCAATGCCTCTTTCGAGTTTTGCGGGTTGTTTTTATTTTGTTTCATAGTTAGATGCATTCATTTTGTTATCTCATGTTAGTTTGTATATGTTACTTTCCATGTCTTTTACCTGATTGAACTGCCTAAACCTGTTGTGATGCCCTATTATGAATTTTTGCAACTGCACTTACATGATAAAACCTTAGATTTTAGGATTAGCATGGAGATACTTGGAATTTTGCTATGATGCTGCATATTTTGACACTATTGTGACTTGTTGATTGAGGGAGACCAAGAGAACTTTAGGTTACTTAAAAATGGGTAAGTTGTGCTAGAGGTGTCTAACTGGCTCTAGCCCAAAATAAAATTTGAATTAAGATAATTTCTTACTAGAGGTACCCATCTGGCTCGAGTTGTCATGTATTAAGAATCATTAGAGGTGTCTATCCGAATCTAGATGATTAAATTTAAAAAGAAATTGCTTTGCTAGAGGAGCCTAAAACTGGCTCTAGTGGACTTAATTACCCCGGCAAATAAATCGATAAAACCTACTGGTCGCATGGAATCCTATTAGTTGACTTCTACACAACTCCACACACACATTTTCACTAGCATTGTAGTTTGATTTTGAGTAATTCTCTGTGATGTCCGAAGATCGAAAGGTAATCAACTTTTTGTGCAACGATTTTGAGGGTTGAAGTCAGGTAAAATGCATGTTTTTGGTGGTAAAGGCCATGGCAGGTAACTGTTAGTGTTTTGCATTGCTTGAAGACAAGCAATAGTTTGAGTTTGAGGATGTGTTAAGTGTGTCAAAGTACTTTAGTTTCTACCCTTTTTACTCATATTATTGTTAGACTTAGGCTCATTTCGGTTGCATTATTAGGCATTTATGCATAGTTTCTTAGTTTCCTTGGTTAGCGAGCTTGGTGTCATATTTTGTTAATTTTGAGGAGAAATTGTTGTTGGTTTGCCTTATTCTGTGCAGGACGGATTGTCATGGCAAGTAGGGACAAAAACTAAAGGGATTGCTAAAGCTGATTGCCGCGGCATAACTAGATAAATATAACATTATCCACAGAATTATCCACAACGCAGAGGATAAATCCCAGATTCAAAATTCAAATCTCAAAACAGTTAGAGATCAGATCCCCATGGATTTTATTCTCATTTAAACTCTTCTCCTCATCTATTTAAGGGGGTTGTGTCAACAACAAAGGGGATCAACTTTTGGAGAGATCAAATCGGAAGGATTTTTCACGCATTTTCTTCTTCATTTCTTTCTTTTGTGCAATCCATGTATAGGATTAATTTCTTTGTAATTCCCTTTTACCCAACCATTAACTAAATTAAATTGGCTGAGGTTATTGGGTTTTGTGATGTGATAAACGATTGGATGGTTTTAGGTTTTTGATTTCTGTAAATTTCAAAGTTTATTCATTCTTGGGTGTTTAATTTTTATCTTGAGGGAATTGGGAAAGGATCTCAAGAATTAGCCATTTATCTAAGCTTGGGAGAGTTAGATTCATGAAACGAGTGAACACGGATCTCATTTGAACAAATCGTTGGTGGGAACTAATCCGCCTTAGGAATAAGGATTAGATTTCAGTGACTAAGAGAAGTGTAACATCGATTCTTGCTCACCCAAGGTTAACGCAAGGATGTATCACCAAGGCATGTACAATATACTATTTCTTCTGTTAGGGATAACATGAAGACATTGAAGAACACTTCGCTGAACTTTTAAGGAGGAAACTAGTTGCCACGACATTCATCCAGTCCCAGTTGCCATGGCAATTTATCCGGTCCATTCAGCAATTGCACCACTACTCATAACCCGACCCACTCTCTCAATCGATTACACTAGCTGTTTATTTTACTTGCTTAGTTATTTAACTTGTTATTTATCACCACTTATCACTTCCAATATTATTCTTTTTCAATGCAAGAAGCTAGAAATCTAAGTTTCACCAATCCCTGTGGAGAAGATCTTTACTATACTATAACTTGCGACGTGTTCACTTGCACCAATTGTGAAGCTCTCACAACACGCAACATTACTCTATCTAAAAATCATAATCCTTAAGCAACTCCAGCCATCTACGTTGCCTAAGATTCAAATCCTTTTGAGTCATCAAATATTTCAAACTCTTATGATCCGTAAACACAATACACTTCTCACCATAGAGGTAATGTCTCCGAAACTTCAACATAAACACCACTGTAGCAAGCTCAAGATCTGGGTAGGATAACTGCGCTCATGAACCTTCAACTGTATAGATGCATAAGCCACAACTTTTCCTTCTTGCATCAACACATAACCCAAACCCACATATAATGCATCACTATAAACAACAAACCTCTTACTTGATTCAAGTTGAATCAAGATAGGAGCTTGTGTCAAAGCCTCCTTTAACTTCTCGAAAGCTTGTTGCCTATCCTCCGTCCACTCAAAACAAACATTCTTCTACAACAACTTGGTCAAAGGCGCAACAATCATCAAAAAACCATCCACAAACCTACAATAATAACCAACCAACTCAAATAAACTACGAACCTCCTACACAGACTTAGGTGACTTCCAACCTATCACTGCCTCAATCTTATGTGGATCAACCCGAATTCCTTCGGTCGGCACAACATGTCCAAGGAAAACAACCTCCCTAATCCAAAACTCACACTTCCTCAACTTAGTATACAACTAATTATCCAACAACGCCTGAAGCACAATCTTTAAATACCTATCATGATCCTCCTCGATACGAGATTACAGAAGAATATCATCAATAAACACAACCACAAATTGATCCAAAAGCTCATGGAACACCCGATTCATCATATCCATGAACACAGCTAGGGCATTAGTCAAACTAAACGGCATCACTAAGAACTCATAATGCCCATACCTCGTACAAAAAGCAGTCTTAGGCGCATCGACATCCTTCACCTTCAACTGATAGTACCCAAACCTCAAATCAATTTTAGAAAACACTGAAGCGCCCTAGACTGATCAAACAAATCATTAGTTTGTGGCAAAGGATACTTACTCTTAATCGTCAACTTGTTCAATTGCCAATAATCAATGCACATCCGCATCGTGCCATCCTTCTTTTTCACAAACAACATAGGTGAACCACACGGTGAAACACTAGGCCTAATAAACCCTCGATCAAGCAATTCATGATGTGCATACACCCTCACAAGACCACCACCCTCTGGTTGAATGGCAATGGTAGGAGCCACCATCCTCGGACCCTCATCCCTACGCTGAAACTGTCCTTGGCCATGACCACGACCCCTCTGTGGTGCAACCGCAGGTGCCCTAGCTTGTCCACCACCAGCCAACAATGGACAATCACATCTTAGAGGATCATTCGATCCACAACTCCAACAAGAGTTAGCAACAACTGTAACGACCCAAATTTTGGGCTTTGCAAAATTGGGCCTCAGGCCCAATTTATTTGGGCCTTTGCTATGGGAGCCCAATTAAGAAATTTGGATATGGGTTATGGGGCAAATGAAAATGAAATGAAGGTGTGCTTTTAATAAATTATTTTATCCAAAGTGATGGAGAGGGATTTTTGAAATTTAAAATGGATGTGGGTGGTGAAATAGAGGATAAAGTTGGATGAGATATTTTAAGGAGAGAGAGAAAAAGATAGGAGAGAAAATAAGGGGGCTTTGAGCCCTGATTCACCATCACTGGAGCCACCGTGGCTCTCACCCCCGCTACCTTCAGGTATGGCTCACCGAGAGGAGTCTAGCCATGGTCGTCTTGTCGTGGTAGCCGCCACTGTTCGTCAGGGTAAAAGAAAAAAAGAAATGGCGTAGCTTGGAATGTCGTGCTCTGCCATCCTCCTGAAGAAACTAACGTCACCACATGACTCACTGATAGGAGAAGAGAAAACCTGGAGCTCGCCGCCACTGTTCAACTGCTGGAGGAGGGGTCGCGTGCCCTCACATGCCACCAATGAGGGTAGGCGTGCGCCAGACCGACATTGACTTTTTTTGGGGGACCCTACACAGGGGTTCTCGAAGTTTCAGATCCAATGGCGTAGTCCATTTCGTAAAATTCAAACACGGTAAGCTATTTTTACACATTTGGCCCTTTGAATTCTTTAAAGTATGTGTTTAAGTGATACTTACGATATTATTTGGTATACGAGGATTATTTGGGATCGGATATCGAGTCAAGTGGAATATTCAGGAAACTCAAATGAGGATTTTCGCGATATTAGTTTAAGTTTAGTACACCTCAAACTCTGAAATGCTTCATGAGCATCATAAGTGTAATTGCTTTGCTTGTTAATGGTTGCAACTAGGTTGATGATAAATAAGCATGTGTTGAGACTGGTATTATGCGAACCTGATATTTTGGAGATGCATGATGTGGCGAATATGATGAGATTTATGGAGGCTTTAGAGACCGTGTAAGGTTGTTGAGATGCTCATATGATTATTCGATGATTGTTTGATTGATTGAGATGATTATGATGCCTTGTATGCTTGCTTGAATTGATTATTGTTTTCGATGGAATTTGTGTAAAGAATAAATAATGGTAATATTTGAATAAATGATTATGAAGCCAGAAATTAAAATTAATGGGATGAATGCATTAGTAATAAACCATAATGACTTTCATAAGCTTTAGGGATTGTATAGGCTTGGTAATATCGTAATTTGAGGAAATGGTACGAACTCAAGAATAGGGTATCGGTGCGAGCTTTGTCTACATCGATACACGATTGGGGGTCATGTCGGTATGGATCAGCCCGTACCATTACTTGTAGAAATTAATGATTTCCAGTGAGCAATTTCAGTACTGGTATGTGTGTGAGTACCGATACTTGAGGGTATCGTATCGATACTTGTGTACGAGTACTAGTATCTGATGCAATAAATAATATATAAATTCAAGTTAAGGATAGAAATCGATGTGAATATTAATAATGGAATTACACCTTGAATAAATGTGGTAACATGGATTAATGGAGCTAATGTACGAGATTAATTATATATAAGCCTAATGAGTAATAAATCGGTAAATGTTGAGTGACTTGTTTGTAATAGCAGCTATAGGGATCCTTGGTGGATCGTGTGATATTGCATGCCAAGTATGGGTACTTGTGTGATTGAGTCACCTTTGATTGATGGGGTCCGAATATAGAGTGAGAGTTTGAGCATGTTGCAACACCATGGTTGAAGACTTCCGAATGTAGGATCCCGATGCTGCGTTGACACGGGCCGCATCCCTACGAGTATAGGATCTCGATGTTGTGTGGATGTAGGCATCACTCAGAGTGTACGATCCCGATGTTGTGTGGATTCGAGTGTCACTCCATGTTTATGGTATGACTTGTGTGTTTTCACTCGAATAATCTGGTGATATCTCGAGCATGGTTGGGCCTTGTGGGATATGTATGATGATTTCTATGATGAAAGTATGTGTTTAGATGACTAGTGGTAGTGTCGCATGTTTATTTATCTATCCTTATTGCTCGTACTAGCTTGCATGATTATATCTATGATTAGCATAAAGTATAATAGAGTAGATGTGTACCACTGAGCTTTGTAAGCTCAACGCTCAGAATCATTGTTTTCGTGCATAGGTTGATCGTTGGACCTTGAGACCGAGAAGCATTATCAGTACGAGATTCCAACATGTGGAGGTCTTCGGAGTATGGTACTTGTGTTTAGTGGGCTATGTATTCATAGGACCTTAAGTGGTCTAGTTTTAAATCTCATTTTTTAAATTGTATTTATCAAATCGAATATTCAAATGTTTTAATTTAAAGTTGAGTTCCTTTGTAATGATTTATAAATATTTATCTATATTTTCAACTATTGACTTTAAATACTTTTGAGAAATAACTTGTTTGGGCTAAACCTAGTTGAGAAAATTTATGGTTTTTGCTTTGGGCTTGAGGCCCAATTGTGACATATGGGTCAGGGGTGTTACAACAATAGCAGTAGGAGTCTGTCCCTCGCGAGCCAAATGTGGACAGTCTCCGCTCATGTGCTCACGCAATCTGCATACCCAATAGGTATTAAACGCCGATCTAGCCTAGGTACCCTGACCATGCGGTACACGCCCAGCACTACCTCCACCTCATCTGGAATCAGAGCGATACCTCTTATCATGATGCTTCTTATATTGACCACTACCGAAACTAGAGTCTGGAACTCTCTTGCCCAAGCTAGAACCTCTCACACAAGATGATAAATTGAAGTTCTACTCAATATCCTTCACCCGTGTAACCAACATGTCGAAATCGGTGTAGTCAAAAGTTAACATGTATGTCTTAACATCTTGTACCAATATGTAGTGGAATCGGTCACAACGATGCCTCTCATCTGATTCCAACTTAGGAGCATACTTGTTCAACCGAACAAACTAAACCTCATACTAGGCCACAGACATACTACCCTGAACCAAAGCCATAAATTCACATTTCTTTTCATCTAAGTATCTAACTCCCAAATACTTCTTCTTAAAGGCAACTTGAAAGAACTCCCAACCCATGTCATTGGGTTCCATTCCCATAGTTACAGTTGCCCACCAACTATACATATCCCCTTGCAACAAAGATACAACACATCCCAACTTACGGGCATCATTCCATCCCATTTGATCCAAAATCAGAACAATACTCGCCATCCACACCTCGGATGTCTCAGGTGCCAACCCTCAGTACTCAATTTCTCCCAAACTAAAAAGACATTCCAACGGCAACCCCGTTTCTCCAACAACTGGCGCAAGTACATGGGCTCCAGCAACAGCAGCCTGAAAAAGTTCCAGTCATCGCCTGTATCAAAGGCGTCATATCACCCAACACTAGCCTAGCCGGCACAAATGGTACTTGTTCCACATTCTTGGGTGGAATCGGTGGAGGGGGTAGCAACCCTCTAGGAGGTACAATATCCTCCTGATTTTCCTCCCCAACAGCAACAACAATCATACCAGATCGTAACTCTCTCCTCGGTCCCATCATGCTAAAATATCTAAGGTAAGATAATACACCAAAACAAAACAACCAAGCCAGATTTAACCAAGGATCCAAGACCTCCATTTCAAATCAAAACATCTCAGACTGTAGTAATAAGGTAATGTGTCCCCAAAACATACCCAAACATGGCATAAAGCAACCAACATGCAAATAACAATAATCGTGCATAGCATACATCGGAGGTCAACCAATTACAACATTTTAACAATTATAACCTCATCCCAATTATCGTAAACCTAGCTTTGATACCACCAAATATAACCCCTTGACCCAGTCTAGACGCAAAACCTAACCGAGTGAACTACATTAGGTTTGTCGAAATGAACCCGTAAAGATTAAACTTGAATTACGTCCATTTTTTATTTTATCTCATCTAGATGCAACATTATAACCTATGGTGTGCTACTGGCAGCGGGTGAAATTTCAACTCAATCGATCATTGAATCTAGATCCAATTGTACGCAATTGCAATTTAGGTACCAAATTGCAATTCTAGAAGATTACATGGACTTAATCCATTTTGAAGTTACTAAAACTTAATTTGTTAGGTTTCATACCCACATGTCAAATTTCAGCCTCAAACAATCATCCCAATTAACTTACCCGTACAGGAACACGTGTACCGATACGCTTGGACCCGTAATGTCCACTTTTGCTGATTTTTCATGCTTTCAAGGATTCAAACACATTTTAACATAACTTAAACATATACACAAATACTCTCAAGATCAAACCACATCAAAACATCACAGAAACAAGATCATAACATGGCATCACACCTCAATTGAAAGTATAAAGGCATGCTTCCTAGATACAAACCATTCAAAGCATGAAACATAAATCCAAAGCATTAACCAAACATATAAGGTCGTTTACAACTCCATATCAACATAGCAAACTTGCTCAAACAGAGAGTTTATCAAAAACCTCCCAAAACAATAATGAACCCTATTGCCTTTATTACTACTGGTCTAGTTCAAAAGCATACGTTTATTAACCAAAGTCCTTGGATTCCTCTCGCTTGCTCACTACCTCAAATCCATTTAATTCTCTGTATTGATGGACAAAAAGAATGTAAGCACACTAGGCTTAGTGAGGAGTGCTCAAACAACACACCATTAATTTCTTTAAAACCATTTTCCAAAACCACATTGAAAATACCATTTCAAACGTCTTATAAAACATCATGCCTTGAAAACCATGCACTTAACACTTTCAAAAACTAGCATATTAAACCATTTGTAACGTGTATCATGGATAAACAGCAAATCCCATTGCTAACCCTCAATTTAAGCCTTCCCATGCATAACAACCCATATGCAAAGCTTAAAGAGAAAACATGTATAAACCAGCATTATAAATAAGCATCCATCAACATGATGCATCAAAAATTATATTGGCTTTCAAGTGATTACAAACCAAGCTCCACTTTCCAAAATATTACATCAGATACATGGATTCAACAAGTGTTCTCTCAACACTTCATGCCATCACAACCAGAATTCAAGGGTACATTCACAACCCGAGGACACCAACCCCAATCATTGGTTAGATGCATAATCCACCAACAGGAGTTTTTGGTTCCATATAACCCCTCAACCATTAGGGTACTTGGATGGAGTATTTGGTACACCGTATAAACACCTCGACATCTAAGGTGACTTATTTATAGTCCACTATCAGTCCTATGACCGACCAACTATATCTGATAACATTTTAAACCATATCACTTGCCAATATAATTCATTATTAACCATGTACCTCACTATTTTTATATGCAACAAACAAAACCATTCCCAAAGCAACAAATCATGCTTTAAAACAAGTATTTCCACATACTTACATGGATCATTTAACAAATGCATCCATCATCACTAAATGATCAAAAATAGTATATAACATACTTTAAATCATGCATAAACAGTAGGTACCATGTAATTCAAAACAAGTGCATAAAACTAATTTCATTAAAGCACGACCGAGGGAGAAATCTCTTTATACTTATTTTTGTGTTTAAACCAGCGTTTCAAGCTAATTTTAATATCCCAAAATAACCTTTAAACCATTTCTAAGTTGAAATCCACATTCTCACTCACCGACAACGCAAAGCTTTAAGCGCCAATGCGAAAATAAGCATCCGAAGCCTCTAAAGATTCACCAACAGCCCTAGGATCACTCTCCCCTATTTTAATCACATAACAATAGAGGATTAATATATCATCATGCATTCATAATCCTAGCAACACAACTCCTCAGTTTGCTTCATAAAGAACCTTCAAACGCCTTTCGAAATAACCAAAAACACAACCCAGCCATAATCTAACATTTTAATCCATCAATTGACATCCAAAAACAACCTTTAATGAGTGAGTTTCCTCTCAATTGGATGTTTTCTCTTGAAAAACAAAGAAATACAATAAGATTTTGGAAAACAAATTTGAGGAATCTATTAGGAAATCAAAGGTTTAAGAAATAAAAAACATTACCATAGTTTTCTGATAAAAAAGAAAGTGTTTGGCTGAAGAGAAGTCGAGAGAAAATTTTGAGAAAAAAAAGTTACATCAAAAAGTGATTGCAAGAAATAACCACCTTCCTTAATTAAATCCCTTTTAATTCCCTTAATTAAAACTCCTTTAAAATAATTCTAATTAAGAGAAAACTCAGATTAGACCAAATGGTAAATTAGCTCCTTAAAGATTCAAAGTTTTGACTCTTTTACAAAATAGTCACTAAAACAGTTTCTAATCTTTAGATTTTGGTCGCTAGCCCAAAATGTCCGATTTCCAAAACTCATTTTCTAAAATTGACTTTACCAAAAATGTCCATATATTTAATAATTATTTTTAGCTACTTTTTTACAAATATTTTTCTCTCCCAAAAACATTTAATCAAATTTTAAATCTCAAATCTGACTTGAATCTCTAACCCAGTCCACCAGACTGTCTAATCGGCCTATAAACCTCTAGGCCTGAAAACCAAGGCATTACATTGATATTGAACATATTGATCATTGACATTACTATTGAAACATCGACATTGAAATTGTTATTGAACCTTGGATTTGAAAGGACATTGGATACATTGGCATGTCATAGAATTCATGAGCTCATTGGTACTGGTTGACTACAGTCCTTGGCTACAGCCTTTACTGTGGCGATGCATGTTTGTGTTATTGGTCAATTGGCGAGGAAGAGGGACTAGACCATTCATTGAATTGGTGAGGCATAGGAATTTACGTATCCATTATCTTATTTCGATCCAAGGAAATTCTGATGATATATCTCAAATATGTTATTCGATATGACCATAGCATTGATATTGTCATAGCATTGATATTGCCATAGTATTGATTTTGACATAGCATTGATAGTGTCATAGCATTGATATTGCCATAGTATTGATTTTGTCATAGCATTGATATTGTCATAGCTTTGATATAACTATAGTATTGTTATCATCCTAACATGATTTGAATTGTATACCATCACTTTTATTATTGTATGTGGCTACCTCACTAGGCAAAGTATGCCTAATGCATTACATCTCACGCATTTTAGGTTAATAACGTTACCATTGTGAGATCAGGGGTCATTGGAAGTTTTGGCAAGTCACTACAAGCCTAAAGTAATGTATATTATCCCTACGAATTCCTAGTATGGTTGCAAAGTGGTTGAACTAGTCACTTTTATCCCTTTTGTTGTGTATAAGTTTCTTGTGGCATGTATAAGTGTTAAAGGCCTAAATGTTGTTTTCAAATAGGCTAAAAGTGGTAAAGCATGCATATTTGGGCTAAAAAGATAAAAACCTAGTAAGTGGATTCATATGACTATAAACTTTGGCATGTTAGTAGATTATGGTATTGTAAACTTGTCTGCAAAATTTCATTAGATTTGGATATTGTATGATAGGTCAAAATGGATAAAAACCAGACTAATTTTGTCATTACAAAGCAGGGTGTATCGATACAGGTGATGGTGTATCGATATTGTATTGCATATTTGGACCTGGTCAATAGGGAGTATTGATACAGAATTTAATGTATTGGTGGTAAAATTCAACACTAGATTTTGGTTTGTAAAATTGCATCGGTACGTTTTCAAGGTGTTTTACTGGTCCATCCGTACCGGTGCAACTAAGACTGTACCGATACGACTTTTTGTCACTGGAATCTGATAACTTATAAAATGTGCATGATGTACCGATAAGGCCTCTTGAGTATCGGTATCGATACAAGTAACTCGGTTATAAATTGGAGTAATTCTGTTAAATTACATATTAGTCACCGATTAGTAATCGGCTTAATTGAAGGGGTAAATAAATTCTGATTGACATGAATTTTTGCATGAACACTAATTACGGAATAAATTCCATTGTAGTAAGGTTAATTTCGTTTAAGGGCCTATAATTTATAGAAATTAGAGATTAATCCCTAAAGCTTGTAAAAGTTTAAAATTGGTCTTAATTTGAAAATTATAACTTCGAATCAAGTTACTGTCCTCCATATGATTATAGTATCCTATTCTGTCATTGATTATTGATTAAAAGTATTGCATCAATCACCATATTGTTCATCGGTAACATACTTCAACCTGGGAAGGGGTGTTAAGTTCAAATTTTTGAGCTCTTTGCTGCCAAAAATGACATTTTTGGCTCAGGGGTATCGATACGGGTTGTTGCGTATTGATACGGTTATCATGAGGTAGTGTTTTGGTATAGGTAAACATGTACTGGTACGTGTTAGGGATCGGTACGATTACATTTCGTACCAGTACACGATTTCGGTATGCGTCTTCAGCGTATTGGTACGTGTAGTTGTTGGAGCCTTAAATAATAATTAAAAATGGTTTTCCTAATTTAAACCAAAACCTAAATCGTTTTCCACAAACCCTAGTCGACCCTCCCCTATTTAATCCCTTAAAATCCTTTGTTTTTCTCACAAATCATCATCAATTCTTTGAGGGCTTTGGTTCTAACATCAAACCCAAGCAATTTCATCAAGCATTGTACACAATCATCTCTTCATTCATCCATAATCCACATTCTTAAGGTATATACTTTCTTACTTTTATTTCCGATTTCTTCTATACTTGTATATCATTTTTCATCAAAATATATATATTTAGGATGTATATATATTGGGTTTCAAAAATTTTACAAAAAAAATCTTTCAAAACTGAAATTTTTTGGTTCAAATATAAAATTATACTCGTATATTTTTTCTACACTATTTTTTAGTTTTTCTTTAACCAAAAATTCTTTTTATACTTGTATATTCTTTTAAACTATACTATATAGGTTTTCATAATACCTTGATCATTGGATTGATTTATTGGATTGAATGTGATGTTTATGTATACATTGTTTTTGTGGTTTGATTTTTTTCTCAAATTTTTGCCATGGGTCCTGAGAAAAAAGCGAGAAAAGAGATTGCGTCTAGTTCTTCAAATCCCAATACCAATTTTAAAAATAATGGTACAAAACCGAACTTAAACCATATTTTTCAACATTTTTTAATGAACCTCAATACCCTCGCCTCATGGACCATTTTAAATAATACCAAAATTTCAAAATCTGTCGAGAGCACGTTTTTCTATCCCTTCATGACTTTCGGTGGATTTTATTTTTGTTATCTTGATTTATTAACTCAATGGAAGTTCATGCCATTTTTTAGCTTACTCGACATATTTTATAAAAATTTTGTCCTTATTTTTTACTCTAATGCCCAATGTATTTACAACCAAGACAAAACTGAGGTTATTGCTATAGAGTCTTACCTTATGAGACAAAAATTTTAACTTGATTCTTCTTCTATAGAAAATCTTTTGGGTTTAGATGATGTGGGAATAGATGATGAAGATTCTTTGGGACATACTCATTGTGGCTCTGTAACTATTCTTGATGCTCATGATCACTTCCTTCACTTTCTTATCACTTAGTGGTTTCGACCATCCGGTGTAAATGGTCCATGATTCAGAAAGTTGATGATTTTTGGCTTTATTGTTTCTGTGAGGGTAAGCGTTGAGCTACATGTTCCATAAGATGGGGATTGATTGCTCTTATAACCTTAGAGTGCCTCTCACCTATCCTATTGATGAGTGTTCTCTCCTGTAACATTCCAAAAACCTAGCTCAAGAATTGGATAGAGATCATCCACCATCACCGACGAAAGCTATGGACAAAGGAATTGTCATCCGAGAGCCGTAAGAGCATCAGATTACCGAGGTAAGTGTAGTCAGAGTCTCGGAATTAGGCTAGGTGCCTTTCCCGATTTCATTGTCATTGATTATAGCATGGCTAACATTATTGTCAAGGAATATTGCATTGAACCACTTAGTGGATTCCATTGGAAAGCTAAGGTAAGTTGTTGCATTGAATACCGATCATTGATATTGCCAAACATGGAAGCATGGAACATTGATCATAGAACATTGTCATTGCTATTCCTACAGCTATTGTTACCTAGTATTGATATCGACATAGTTGTTGTTATCGAAAAATTGTAAGTGAAACATGATTCATTGCTATTGCCATTGAAATCATTGGACATTGTCATTGACATTGGTATTGTTATTGAATATTGATATCGACTCATTGCTCATTGATAAGAATATTGAATATTGCTATTGTTACCGAACTTCGATCATTGATATTGTCACCGAACCATGGCTTCAAAAGGACTTTGGATATAATTGGCATACCATAGAATTCACGAGCTCAGTGTACGGGTGAACTACGTTCCTTGGGCTACGGCCTTTATAGTGTCAAGGTGGTGGGACTAGACATTCATTAATTTGGAAAGGCATAGGAATTCGTGTATCCACTATTCTGAATTGATCCAAGGGTTATTGTTGAAATATGGAATTGTTGCCATTGAATATGATCATTGCACTGTTTGCATTGATCCATTGCATTGTTGTAGTTAAGATATGATTTGAAATGCATATCATTTCCATTGCTAATGTTATTAGACTACCTCACTAGGCAAAGTATGCCTAATGCATTTCATTCCATACATTTCAGGTTAAGGATTTCACCGTTGAAGATCAGAGAATCGACGTTGTTGACAAGTCACTACAAGCCTCAAGTAATGTGTTTTGCCATTATGAACTCCTGGGATGGTAGCAAAGTAGTTGAACTAGTCACTTATGACTCTTCTGATATGTGTGTATTATGCATACTTTGTAATAGTGCTTAAGGCCCTAATTGACCTTTCTGCATTGTCTAAAATTGGCTAAGAATGCATATTTGGCACCAAATGGTAAAAACCTATTAAACATATTCAAATGGCTCTAAAATTTGGTATGCTAGTAGATTATAGTGATTGAATATTGCTGGTAAAATTTCAGTGCATTTGGACATTGTTCAACATGTTAAAATGGCTAAAAACTAGATAAAATCTGTCATTACAGTGCAGGGTGTACCGATACGGGTTCACCTTTTCGATACGACTGTGCATATTTGGTTAGTCAAAGCACAGGTTAACTGAGGTATATCGATACGGCTTCAAGACGTTTTGGTACAAAGTTGGGCAGTAAGGTTTAGGAAATAAATTGTATCAGTACAGCCTTAGGGTCTACCGGTGCGGGTCAACATCGGTCAACTAGTATCGATACAGGCTTAGCTGTATCGAAACGGGGTACTTGAACAAAGTCAAGGTTGGTCAACCCGTACTGACATAGGCTTAGTTGTATTGATACGAGTTTTCACAGTTTCAATTGGAATTCTTATTCATATGCATCCGTATCGATACGACATCAAGATATTTTGATATGGTATTAGTTAATTCTATTAAAAGACATAGATTATAGTTTTGCACTGCTTACAAAATGGTCACTAAATAATGTCAGGCTTAATTGGAAAGATAAATGATATCAGATCAATATGAAAAATTACAAGTTCACATTTGTTGTATTGAATTGCATTGTTGCATATTCAATTGCATGAAAGGACCCGTAAATTTCTAAAATTACAGTTTAGTACTTGAAACTTGTATTAGTTAAGAATTGGTCATAAGTAATAGATCTTTGTTTTATGTTGAATAATTGGACTAATGCTTATGTTGGTTAATGATTAAGAAGCATATCACCGATTAAGAGTTGATCATTAATTGGAATTTTATCGCACTGATCACTGTATTGTTCACCAGTAGCACTCTCTGACCCGGCTCCCGACTAGGCCAAGAAGGGGGTGTTACATTTATGGTATCAGAGCTAGAGTTTAGTCGATTTTATGACTAAACCGAAGCTTATTGCACTGTTATTGTGTTACTTTGCCACCTAGGATTTATATATTGTGTATATTGTGACTTATCGACTAATCCGATCTTCCTATATTATAGATATGTCAGAAACAATTGAAGCTTACATCAATGAGCCTGCCACTGGTTCCTCGACACATGGTGAGGAAATTAGGGGGAGATCCATCTAATCCACAAGAAGTCCCTGCACAGGGCACCGGACTTGAGGTGCCTACTGCTCAGGCTGAATGTTATCGAAATTTGGCCGATATGTTTAAGCTGTTTATGACTGCAATGAGAGCCGAGTCAGCAGTGTAGCCTATTGCACCAGTTGTCTAGAATGCTCAAGCCCCTATTGATAAGCTTTCACAGTACCATGCTTATACTTTCACTGGTCAGGATGATGACAATCCTGAAATTGCTGAATATTGGCTGGATAACACCCTACGAATATTGAACAAGTTGTTGTAGTGTTTAGATGAGCACAAGCTATAATGTGCCCTTGTATTACTAACCGATGAAGCTTTGCATTGGTGGGAGACTACTACCTTTACGGTCTCCGAAGACACTATGACTTGGGAATTCTTTCTTCGAGAATTTTGCAGTAAGTATATTAGCGAGTTTTATCTCGCGGAAAGACGTAGCATCTTCCACCATGATTTCTACAAGTATTGCTGATATGGTGCTGAATATATCAAGAAAGAAGAAGAAAAGTGTCATATGTTCATTGTTGGGATAAGTGATGAGCATCTCCCCATGTTTACTGCACTAGAAATCACCAACTTCTAAGACTTGGTGAACCGAGTCAAAGCTACTGAAGAATCGTTGAAAGCCCAAAGGACTACTGGGTCGGGAAAAGCTGAGAAAAGGTTCAAAGATGACTCTCGACCTCCTAGATGGAACAAGAAGGAAAAGTATCAAGGCTCTAAGCAACATGTCTATCTGTAGCCACCTCGTTTCGAGAACATTGAGAAGCCTCAGACTATGACTCAGTCTTTTTCCAAGGCGGCCTTAGATGAGAGCACTAGAGGCTCTAATAGAGATTCACAGCACCCTGTTTGTAACTACTGTTAGAACAGGCATCCAGCAGGTCCATGTTGTAAATAGATTAGATCTTGTTTCTTTTATGGTGAGTAAGGCCACTTCATCTGTGATTGTCCTTTGAATGCAACCAAGTCTACTGCTACACCGGCTAATGTTGCAACCCCTACTCAGTCCTTTCAAGGTAAGGGTCATGGCAAGGTTCATTAGGAGCAGCGGGGTGACCTAGCAACTCTGGGAAGGCATCGAGCAAGCAAGAATCAAAGGCACCTGCTTAAATGTATCATGTGAGGAGAAAGGAAGAAGGAGATGAACCTGATGTTATTGCATGTACCATTGAATTGTATTCTTATCCTTTATATGCATTGATCGATCCTGGTTCTACCCACTCTTTTATAAGCACCATGTTGGTTAAGAGGTATAGATTATCGTCTGAACCTATGGCACTGAGGATTTCTATGATAAATCCTTTGGGTGATTGTGTCACCATAAATCTTATGTGCAAGAATTGTCCCTTAATGATTCAAGGGGTTCCGTTTGTGGTTAATCTATTGGCCCTATAGATCCATGAGTTTGATGTTATATTGGGTCTAGACTGGCTTAGTGAGCATCAAGCGTGGGTAGATTGTAACAAGAGGAAGTTGTATCTTTAAGGTCTTGGCAAGAAGAGTATCGTGTTGATGAGTTCAAGAAACCCTTTATTGCAAGATTTAACATTGGAAGCCAAAGATGAACTCCGATTGATGGATGTTGTCACTGTATGTGAATTTCCTGATGTCTTTCCTAATGAACTTCCAGGATTACCCCCAACCCATGAAGTCAAATTTGGCATCGAAGTGCAGCCTGGTACTGCCCTAGATTCTATTGCACCCTGCTGCATCGCAGTTGTTGAGCTCAAGGAGCTAAAGGCTCAAATTCAAAACCTTTTGAATAAAGGTTTCATTTGACCAAGTTCCTCACCTTGGGGATCCGGTTCTTTTTGTTAAGAAGAATGATGGTTCCATGAGATTGTGTATCGATTATCAACAGTTGAACAAGGTAACAATTAAGAACAATCATCATTTGCCAAGGATAGATGACCAATTCGATCATCTTAAGGATGCCTCTGTGTTTTCCAAGATTAATTTAAGGTTTGGGTATTATCAAATGAGGGTCAAAGAATGTGACGTACCCAAGACTACTTTCTGAATGAGATACAGATACTACAAATTCTTGGTGATGCCTTTTGGGCTAACCAATGCACCAGCAGCCTTTATGGAACAAATAAATCAGGTTTTTAGACCCTACCTTGATAAATTCGTGGTGGTGTTCATTAACGACATTCTGATCTATTCCAAGAACCTTGTCGAGCATCGAGATTACCTTCGCGTTGTGCTTCAGATCCTTTTGGAGAAGCAACTGTTTGCCTAGTTTTCCAAATGTGAGTTCTGGCTCACCAAAGTTGCCTTCCTTGGGCACAGTGTGTAGGCTTCGAGCATCCAGGTGGATCTAAAGAAAATCCAAGCCATTGTTGATTGGCACCCACCGAAGAATGTTGGTGAGGTGAGAAGTTCTTGGTCTCGCTGGCTACTATAGAAGATTCGTCAAAGGATTCTCTATGATAGCAGCTTCTTTGACTAAGTTGTTAAAAAAAGAAGTTTCGTTCGTTTGGTCCGCAAATCAATAGAGAAGCTTTGATTAATTGAAGAAAGTGTTAACCTATGCACCGATCCTAACCCAACCCGAGTTTGAAAAGGACTACATCGTCTATAATGATGCTTTGCATCTCGGGTTAGGATGTGTATTGATGTAAGAGGGCAAAGTCATTGTTTATGCTTCTAGACAACTAAAGCCACATGAATAAATTATCCTACCCACAATTTAGAGTTGGTTGCAGTTGTTTTTGCATAGAAAATCTGGAGACACTATCTCTACAGAGAGAAGTGCTACCTTTTCACCGATCATAAGAGTCTTAAGTACCTCTTGTCACAAAAAGAGTTAAATCTTCGGCAACGGAGATGGATGGAACTCTTCAAAGGCTACGACCTTTTTATTGATTACCATCCAGGCAAGGTCAATGTTGTAGCAAATGCACTCAGCCGCAAACCTCTGCCTAGTAAGTATCATTAACGATCATTGAGTCTAATATGTTGGTTAGTTTATCAAATCATTGCAAAGTTCTTGTATTGTAGCTCCTCAAGCTATCAATGCTCACTTCCATCTTCGAAAGCATCGTTGTCTAGCTGAAATTCAAGTTAAGTCTACCATCATATCGAGAATTCAAGCGTTGCAAAAACAAGATCCTAAGCTTCAAGTTATCTTTTTCAAGCCGCAAGACAACCCTAACTTCAGAGTGAATTCTGAAGGACTCTTATGTTTTCGTGAGCAGTCTATGTGCCCAATGATGAATCTCTTTGCAATGATATCCTTAAAGAAGCTTATTCGAGCTCATTTTCTATTCACCCGGGGTCAGTGAAGATGTACAAGAACCTACGGGAGCTTTATTGGTGGCCGGGCATAAAGCAAGCCATAGTTGACTTCGTATCCAAGTGTTTCGCATATCAACGTGTTAAAGCTGAACATCATGCCCCTACCGGCTTATTACAACCCATCGATCTACTGCAATGGAAGTGGGAGAAGATCACTATAGATTTTGTTAGTGGTCTACCTTTGACTCTTGGTAAATGTTGTGGGTGTAGGTGTACTATAATTGATATGCAATTTGTGCATGTATACACATCGAACAAGTAATAAAGTGATGAGTGAGTATCGTCTCCACAGGGATTGGAGGCCAAACTAGTTTAGCCAAAACACACAAATAGGGCGGTAAACAAATGTTGTAGCAATAAGAAACAATTGTAGAAGTGCTATGGAAAAAAGAAACAGGTTTATAAATGTTATGGGAAACAACTATAATGCAAACTAAGATGAAACAAAGTCACTTCAAATGTCTACTCACATTTATGAAACTCTATATGGGAATGACTGACTGGACTTGCTATGGACCCTTATACCTAAGCCTAATGAATGTCTAGACTAACTTTCCTTTCTCATGCTCGACAGAGTTCACAAGACTGCTTCTAAAACTATTTCTAGCTAGAAGGGAATATTAACGCAATACCTCTCGGCATAAACCCTTAACATGCAATTCGATTAAAGCTCTACTCCTTTTAGTCATTGAAACTCTATCCTTATCTCAAGTTGAGTTAGGGTTTTACCTCTCAGCATCAAACCCCATTGTCCACTTTAGTCTTAGCCTAACTCTCTCAAATATTAAGCTAACCAAAACCTTAACAAAGGCCAACTCTCAAAAGCTCTTACAAGTTTAAGGCAATAACGAACAATGGACAAAGCATGAAATAAACAAGAAAACAACCAAACATCCATTAAAACATTAAGCATAACAACCTTAACAAGCCCAAGCCACTTAAAATTAGTTCATCGCTGGGCAAATATCACCCATAATCATTTGTTTAACACAACCCATTCAAAGAAATAAAATGAAATAGCAAAGCAACTAAGAGAAGGAGAAACTTCTGAGCTGTGTTGAATTGTCATGCACTGATCTAAGTCCGCTGCTTCTCTCAAAGTCCAACGAGAGCACCCCCTGGAGCTTCAACAATGGAGGACGCTTTGATGGAGGAAGAAGAAGATGGAAGGCAGTCGCCTCTTTCTCTTTCTTAGCTCACTGTAACCCTTTTTTAGCTCCCCTTTAAATGAGTGTATCTTGTCATTTATATAGTGGGGGCTTCTAGGGTTTTGTGCCCTACATTCTAAAGGAATATTCCCTTCACATGTGGGAACAAAGCAGGCTAGCAGGTACACGTGTAGGGCCACCATAAATATCTTCAGTCTTTTGTCCTCTAGTGCGCCCAAGAATGTTATCCAAAATGCTATGGCATTTCTCCCTGCATCTCTCCTCATTTCCCTACACATCACCACACCAACCAAAACCCTCCAAAGCAGCACTATTCTTGCAAATAATCAAAGACCAAAAATGGGAAACACAAAATGGAACTACATGAGCTAAATGCATCTATATCCATGAGATGTGATGAATTGGGCTTGATTTCATACAATAACTCAAGTAAAAGGGCATGAAATGTTAACCTTTTGCAAGGTTAACACACCCCCAAACTTAAGCCATTGCTTGTCGTCAAGCAATGAATAGAAATAAGCAAAAAATGCTACAGTATAAAATTAGTTCAAGGCAGTGCTACGGAAAAATTTAAGTCCTTAGACAATTTTGGCTCAAACATGTTAGACAAATATGAGATTATAAGAACTTTCCCTTAGGCCAAGACTGTTCAAGTGTGCGTGCATGCGACTACATCCTTCTTATGCTTAACAAAGTTAGAAAATTTTTAGCTAAGTTCTCAAGTTTGCACTAATTTTTCTTAATCAAAATAAGCACAGACTACTCCTAATTTTTTTATTGCCTTGAGGTGTGTCAGCTCATCACAACTACCGTCCCTAACTCTAGATGAGTATGGAGCAAACATCTTACCCCCGAGCTGGTAAGTAGAGTCATCCCGTGGCAACTTTCATTCACTCATATGATGTTGCTGCCATTTATTTTAAGCATAGTAACCATGCACTACAACACATAGAGGAGTGTCCCTCTTTAGCTATGCTTTTGCATTTATTCATATTTTTAACACAAACAACAAGGGAGCTAATTTAGCATTTAAGCTTTCATTTTTCTTTCATGCTCAACCTATATTTAAACTAAGGTATCCAAGAGTTCTTTTCACCAAAAATAATCTAACAGTTATAAGCATACGGAGCATGCAATTAAGTAGCAAAACATCACAAAAAAATAGGTCCGACTGCCAGTTCTACCAATCTCACAAGTTAAAACCATTCAATCAATTCCTAGCCATAATAGTCAATTTCTCATCATCGAACATCATCAAATTATTCATACAACTATCTTTAAACCAATCAAAATGCTATAGCAAAGTTCTTCTTATCACTAAATGCTAATACAAATGGTTAACTATGAACACTAACACCCCCAAACTTGAAAGATGCAGTGTCCGCAATGCATGAAAAATGAAATGATCTAAGCTATAATGCAAATGCAAATGTAGGTTACCTCCTAAAAATCTACTTTGGTGTCACCTTCTTGGTGGTTTTGTGCTTGATTTTCCATTTTTTTTGTAGTGCTACGATGGGCTCCTCGGCCTCATCAGGTTGGGTAGGCTGGTTTTCCGGGTCCTCTTGGGAAAGGTGGTCATCGACATCTTCATCATCAGCAGCATTAGATTGGGTGTTTTATGCATGTCCAGCGGTGCGTTTAAGGCGAGTCCTTGCTTTTGCTTAAGAATCTAGGACTGGCTCAGATGGCGGTGTAGGAACTTCTTCAGTTGCTTCTTCTTCTTCACTATCGATAGGGATAGGCTCTTCGATGATTGGTTCCGGTGGTGGCGAGGTACTTTGCATAACTTTTCCTTTTTGTTACCTCGTTGTCTGAGGGCTTTGTCTAACATTAGCAGTGGTAGATTTCTCTAGAGCTGGAGTGGTTGTTTGGGATGGCTCTTTTGTTAGAACAAGTGGTGGGCACTTCGATGTAGATGGTTTTGAAGCCAACGGAGCTTGCATCCTAGGCTGGGCTATCTTGGGCGTAATTAGATCATTGGGGAAAGGTTGGAAGTCAATCTCCATGTGGGGGAGCATTTCCTTATAGTAAGAACTGATGGCCGCGTCCTTCTCATGAACATACTTGAAGTAAGTAGTCAGGTTGGTCTTCATGTCAGCCATGTCTACTTGCAAGTGCTTAGTGGAGGCTACAAGAGCAGCTATCCTTGCTACAGCAATAGTGCGTGCACCCCTCTCCAGCGTTTTTGCTGGAGCATCCTCGTCATTTCCCCTCAACCTAAGAAATTGGTCTGGTGTAACGGTATTCTTGCTCTTTAGCATCTCATCCTCCTCTGGGTCTTGAAAGACTTGCTTTTTTCGGTATAGAGCCATGATCAGGTTGGGAAAATGAGAGGGCTTGACTTACTCTTTGCACAAGCATAGACTTCCTCAATGATAAGTTTCCCTGCATCGATTTGCAGGCCGTTAAGGATCGAGTGTAGCAGTAGCAACCTTGTGATGTGGAATGTAGCAGTATGGGAGGTTGGCATCAAGCGAGTCTTGAGGTAATGATTCCAAACCTTAGCCTCTGGTTTGAGGCGTCCTCACCCCACGACCATACTTGTTGGGTCCAACTCAGTCTCGACAAAATAGAGGTCCTCCAACACTTCCTTATGGGTCTAGGCATCTGCAGATTCAGCAAAGGAGGAATGGTGGTCCATGATGTTCTGCAGCCCATGGAAATTGTTGATGGCACTGGCGACGAACTTAACTTGGTCCCCTCACACATATATTGCAGATAGTGTAGGGGTTATCAGATGGGCATAGAACTCTCGGACTAGGGAGACGGATATGTCGCCACTAGGGTGTTGGACAAAAGTCTTCCAGCTGTGCTTTGCAATGACATCTAGAATATCTTTGTCAAAGCCTCCTTCCCTTTCCAATGGAGCTTTAAAACCTTTCTCTGGGTAAGCCCTTCGATCTTTCATCAGTTGGAACCGCTCCTTAGCACCATCATCAAATAATCGCTTGATTTCCACAATTGGTTGGGATAGGGCGCTGCTACTTGCGCCGATGACATTCTTCATGCGGGTCATGTCTTTGAAGTTGGGGGAGGTTTTCCAGAAAGTTTAGGGTTTATTTTGGGGGTAATGTTGAAGAGTTTTGGCAAGGAAGATGAAAAATATAGAGGGACAAGTGATTAAAGGTGGAAAAGATAAAGTGGTGGGGAGTTGAAGTGTAATTTCTACACGTTATGGGAGAGAGAAGGTTTTGATGACGGCTTTGATGTATGGGGAAGAGAAGAGAAAGGGCAGGCTTTTAATGAAAAGTAGGAGAGAGAAGAGAGAGAGTAATCATGAACTAGGGTTTTTATATTTTTAATATTTTAAAGGGGAAATAACATCCCTCCCTTTTTGCCCTTTTAATGTCGCCCCCACAAAATTCAGGAAAAATATATTTTGTATCTTCCTTAAAATGGAAAAAGACAAAAGCATATCTTAATGCAAAAGCTGTGCTATCCCTGTAAGCAACCCTAACCTGCCGCCTGTGTCCTTGGGCCTAAGTTTGCCAAAACAAAGCTGAGAAAAGATAGAAGTTCAAAATTAAATAAACTATCAAGGGACAAAAGGCAAAGGTAAATAAAAGAAAGAAAAATATCATTATTTATAAACATCAAAAACGTGAAATGCTATAGCAAAATAAAGAAAGATAGGGAGATTGCGGAATTCTTATGGATTGTGGAGAAGCTTGGCTGACTTATCTCGCATAATGGGAGCTCCATTGTAGATCTTCATCCTTTGTCCATTCACTTTGAAAGCATTGTCATCATCCAGATTTTTTATTTCAATAGCACCATGAGGATGGACCTTGTGTACAACAAAAGGGCCTGACCATCGCGATTTTAGCTTGCATGGGAAGAGCTTGAGTCGGGAGTTGTAAAAGAGGACTTGTTGGCCTTCAAAAAAGTGTTGTGGCAAAATATGTTGATCATGCCACTCCTTAGTCTTATCTTTGTACAAGCGTGTGTTCTCATAAGCTTGGGCCCTGAATTCCTCCATTTCGTTAAGCTCCAAAAGCCTTTTTTCACTTGCTAACTGGGCATCCACATTGAGCTTCTTGATTTCCCAATAAGCTTTATGTTCAAGTTCCACGGGTAGGTGGCATGCTTTTCCATAGACAAGCTTAAATGGAGACATCCCCAAGGGTGTCTTGAAGACTGCGCGATATGCCCACAATGCTTCGTTGAGTTTGGGAGACCAATCTTTTCTTTTGGGGTTTACCACCTTTTCCAAAATTTGCTTGATTTCTCAATTGGAGACTTCAGCTTAACCATTGGTCTGGGGGTGATATGTTGTAGCAACTTTATGCCTTACCACATACCTCTACAATGCTTTTGCAATAAGCTTGTTGTCGAAGTGCTTCCCTTCATCACTTATGATAGCTCGTGGGGTTCCAAATCGTGTGAAGATGTTCATGTGAAGGAACTTCAATACTATTTTTGAGTCATTCTTCGGTGATGTTGTAGCTTCCACCCATTTCGGCACATAATCGTCTACTAATATAATGTAAAGATCTCCAAAGGATGATGGAAAGGGGCCTATAAAATCTATTCCCCACACATCGAAGAGTTCTACTTCGAGAATGCCTTGCAAAGGCATCTCATGCCTTCGAGATATATTCCCCGTCCTTTGGCATCTATCACATGCCTTTTCGAATTCATGTGCATCTTTGAAAAGTGTGGGCCAATAGAATCCGCATTGTAGGACCTTTGCAGCAGTCCTAGTTCCTCCAAAGTGGCCTCCACATGAAGATGAATGGCAATGGAACAAGATTTCCTTTTGCTCTTCTTCGGGGACACACCTTCGAATCATTTGATCAGCATATTGCTTAAGCAGGTAAGGCTTGTCCCAAAAGTAGAATCACACATCATGCTTAAACTTCTTTTTGCCCTGGCTATTCAAATCAGGAGGAAAAATACCACTAACCAGAAAATTCACAATGTCAGCATACCAGGGAATTGTTGTAGCATATAATATTTTCTCATCAGGGAACTCCTCCTTAATATGTAAGTTCTCCTCATTCTCAGCCTTATTTTCTAGCCTAGATAGATGATCAGCAACTTGGTTCTCACAACCCTTTCTATCCTTTACCTTTAAATCGAACTCTTGCAACAGAAGTATCCATCTAATAAGTCTAGGTTTAGCATCCATTTTAGTCACTAAGTATCTAATAGCAAAATGATCAGTATGTACTATGACCTTAGTGCTATCAAGTATGCTCTAAACTTATCAAAGACAAACACAATGGAGAACAGATCTTTTTCGGTGGTAGTGTAGTTGATTTGTGCATCATTTAGGGTGCAACTAGCGTAATAAATAACATGAAAAATTTTACCTCGACATTTTCCAAGTGCTACCCCCACTGCATAGTCACTTGCATCGCACATCAACTAGAATGGTGCCAATCTGTAAGAACAACTATGGGTGCTGAGATGAGCTTCTCCTTGAGTTCTATAAATGCGCTGTGGCATTCTGCATCAAAGATTAAGGGCTGATTTTCCTGAAGCAAATTACACAATGGCTTGGAGATTTTGGAGAAGTGCTTAATGAACCTCCTATAAAAGCCAGCATGCCCAAAGAAACTCTAAATCCCCTTCATTGTGGTGGGTGGTGGTAGCTTCTCAATTACTTTAACCTTGGCCTTGTCCACTTCTATCCCTTGTTGAGAGATTTTGTGACCTAGAACGGTTCCTTCAGTCACCATAAAATGACATTTCTCCCAATTGAGCACTAAGTCTACTTCTTCGCATCTCATGAGTACCTTGGATAAGTTGCCTAAACACGATTCAAAAGTATCTCCGGAGACTGAAAAATCATCCATGAAGATTTCCAAAAATTCTTCAACCATATCAGAAAAGATGGCTAACATGCACCTTTGAAAAGTAGCTAGAGCATTGCAAAACCCAAAGGGCATCCGTCGAAATGCGTAACTGCCATAACGGCAAGTGAAAGTTGTATTCTCTTGATCTTTTAGTGCTAAAGCAATCTGGTTGTACCCTGAGTATCCTTCAAGGAAACAGTAGAAGGATTTGCCCGCCAAACAATCTAGCACTTGATCAATGAATAGGGGTAGTGATCCTTCTTGGTTGCCTTGTTGAGCTTCTGATAGTCCATGCAAATTCTCCACCCCGTAACAGTCCTTGTCGGTAGGAATTCATTTTTGGTTGTTGACTCTCAGAGAGATGTGTAAAATGAATGCTGGCAAAAGGTATAAATGGTATGTATTTGGGCAAGATAAACTGTGCCAAGAGTCTTTTGCGTGCAAGTATACACGGTCAACAAGTAATACAACTTGGTAAGCTGAGTATCGATCCCACAAAGATTGACTTGGAATATGATTGCTTGATTGTTACTTGTTTTGGAAGAAAACACTGTAGTTTAAAAGAGTTGATTTTAAAACTAAGAAAATAAAATAAAATAAAATAAAATAGAAACCGAAATAAAGCATTGGCAAGGAAGGTGTTTTCAAATGAATGATGACTGTTGGCAGGGAATGCCTGATTTTGACGTGGATCATTCCAGCCTTCAATGGAAAAACTATCTTGGCATTGTTTGCCGAGCAGATTCAACATTAGCAAAGCCTCTCTCGATGGTCATTGCCCTAAATTGGCTAAGTAAAATCCCATATATCTCTATAGTGTATGTTTTCCTTAAACCAATTTGTTTTAAAAACCAATCATTACTCTGTGGGGGTATATTTCACTTCTGAAGTAAGTTCATCTACTTGAACGACTTCTCTCGAAGCTTCTCTCCCAAGTGTTCAGCAACTTGATCGTTGCCGATTCAAGTCTGTTAAGATATTGGAAGGCAATAAGCTAACTGTGGCAGCTCTCGCTTTGGTACAGTACTTAGGAAAAATTAAAGTATGCAAAATAGACAAACTTTGCCAAAAGAAGAATTATTATAAAGGAACTAAGGCAAAAAAGCTAACGTTTAAAACCAAAACATCCCCCAACAACTATGAAATTAGTTCATGGTGTGGGGGTTAACCAACAAACGTTTTTAACATCACCATCATAATAAAAACTAGAGAAAAACAACTTTTGTCAAGGGAATAGGTAGAGGGGCCTCTCGATGCCGCCCTCCACGCCAGGCTCTCGGCCAAGAAGTCGAACCACCCTTCCTTGGTTGCACCGACTATCACTCGCCGCTCTAACACCTCGCTCCAACCACCTCCCGTCTCATCTCCTCTTCTCGATTAATCCATTAATCTCCAAATGCTTGATTAGTTGGTCTTTATATAGGTGTGTAAGTGAAAGGATGAGATAAGCATTTGCATTTGAATTTGAAATGATCAAGAGATAAGAGATAGAGCTCTATCTGATCATTTTGATATCTTATCAGCTCGGTATGATAGCTTATCAAGCTAGGGCTGACGTCATCATGACATGGCCATCTTGGCACACGAGCTTGGCACAACTTTGCAAACATCACTTGGCATCACCTTATCCGCTATTTTTTTAGAAGTTGATCCAATTGAAATTTTTTAGGAGCTTGATCCTTTCCTATTTTTGGGGGGTTCATCTCTTCTTAGCATGGCTGATGGCATACCTCTCTACGAACAAATGCTTGGCACTCATCGGGTCCTTTCGTGCCCACAACATCTGGCATTCACCTTGGCATTCCTAACTGTGTCCCTGCGTCCATTCCTCCTACCATTCCACTTGCCAATTGCTATGCCAAAACCTGCAAAATAGCTCAAAACACCCTTTCACACTGGCATAGACAGAAGTCCTAACTCCTTATGTAAATGCATGATTTTAACCTCTAAATGTATTCAAAATTATTGTGAGATTGGCATTAAAAACAGTACTTTTGGAGAGGTAACACACCTCCAAACCTAACTCATTGCTTGTCCTCAAGTAATGCAAATAAAAAAAATTAAAAATTGTGAAAAAGTCACCTCGACAAAATTTTTGTTGGAATGCCAACAAGTGCTGGCAAGCAGAATTTGGCTCTATTTCTTTCCTCGGTATCTCAGTGCAATAATGCCAAGCAGGTAATAATTCAAGTGCAGCAATATAACTCTAGTCTAAGTTCATGAAGAGTGCATGATGTGTAGGCAATATGCATCCAATATCCTTAGCCAATTTTACTACCTAAACTCATATCTTTATTTTCATCATGTTTTCTTTCTTTTTATTTCTTGTCGAGGGTTCTGTTAGCATTAATTTATGCTTGCTTATGAAACTGTTTAGCGTGAGTGATAAAAGGGAGCATACCACGAATCTCCACCTTAATCCAGACAGCACTAGGCTTTCTCTTCAACTCATACCCTAGGGTTTTGAACTTGAGAACTAAGAGGGAGCAAACCATGAAGCCCTAAGTAACTTATTATCCCTGGGTAGAGGAGAGTTCTATTTTTTATTGCCTTGGCAGAACATTGTTGCCTTATTTATTTTCTTTTACCTTGGCATCATTTTTCAACTTTTTTTTGTTTCTCAATCTGAGCATAGTTTCAAAGAGTCTAAGTTTGCTAGGGAAGTAGATACATATCATGTGTTAAGTGTAAATTCAATTCCCTACACTAGAGATCAATTGCTAAGCAATCCTGGCATACTACCCTGCTGGTATGGCATGACAACTAAAGATTAAATTTCCTCATTGGACAAAAACCCAAATCAAATTAAACTTGCCTAACAAATGTTAACATCCTTCAAAATTACATGGAGGCAAATTTTCCTTTTTCTTTTTTTAACGGTTCGGTATGCAACTATATATATGACCTATATGGCATGGCATGGCAAGAAAAATTGAAAAAATTTAAACGTAGAATGCATGGCATGGCATAAATGTGAAGAAATGCACACACCCAAACCCAAGATGTGCATTTTCCTCATTGCATGAAACAATACATATATACAAAAAATAGAAAATAAAATGCATGCTCATATGAATGCAATAAGATGGAATGCAAAAGAGTTTAAGTAGAAAATGACCCCCTCTCGGAGACTTCCTCTCGTGTGACTCGAGTCTTCCTTTTTACAAAGCTGCCACGGTCGGCAGCTTTGCGCTTTATTCTGGTCATGGGTGGCTTTGCAGCAGTGGAGGCTCCAACTTCCTCTATTTTTTTGGCAAGTTCAACTAGCAGTGTAACTAGCTTAGCCTTGGGTGTTTTGACTAGGGTTTCCTCTAATTTGGATGAGGAATCAGTGCTGGCAAATTCAACTATCATTGGGGATACAGGAACCGTGGCATTAGATTCTAAACTAGCTGGAGTAGCGGGCATGACTTGACTAGCTGGCATAACTGGACTAGCTAGCATAACTAGACTAGCTGGACTGGCTAGCATGGCTTCTTCATTGGTAGAGGGCTCGGCAGGGAAAACTGGGAATGGTGGCACCACTTCATGGGATAGTTTTTCAAGCACCTCTCTGATAATAGCATCCCTCTTCTTCGTGTAATGCCTCATCTTAGCATTAAGGTCCTCGGTTGTCCCTAGCATTTGGAGAATAATCTTCTGGTAATGATAAACTTGGAACAACACTGCCAACGAACTAGCTGGCATGGTCTTTGGCACATTGCTCTACTCTGCCTTTGGCTTTGGTGTGGAAGTTTTGGCCTTCTCTTTTCCCTTTTCTTTGGCTCAAAAACATTGAGGTTTCTCCATATAGCGGCAGTGATTGTCGTTCCCTTTATTATCTGGCCTTGATCTTTATCAAGCCTAGGCACATCTTGGCACATGCAAATGTTAGAAATAAGCAAAGGGAAAAACAAGATGCCTTTACCTTTCACAGCGCACTTATTAGTCTCATCGATGATGATTTTGCCAATGTTGATCTTGCGCCCCTTAATGATAGAGTACAATAAAATCAGCCTTTCTTCCGAAATAGTCTCATTATGAGACGTAGGTAATAGATTTGCCTTGATGAAGTGATTCTAGCCTCTCATTTGTAGCTTCAACGCCAACCTCTTCACCGTCTGGGGCTCGTTGATGAAATTGTCCATGTCGTGCCAAACTCACAAGCCTACCAGCAGTTTCTTTCTCTTGGAAGCGTTTATTGACTCAGCATACATACAATGTTCATCCCCTTGGCATTGTTTCTGGCAAAAAACTGCTCATGTCTGGACCACAGTCATCTCATGCCAAAACCTTCCTTGGCATTGTCCTTGAATCTGTACATACTCAAAGAAAACCTTTCAACGCAGCAAAAGAATAGTAATGAAAAAATGAAATAAAAACTACTAAAAAACCTAAAACCTAAAAACAAAGAAAAATGTCTAACCTAATATTTACAAAGATTCAAACCTGCTGGCGATGTTATGTTACCTCTTTCAGGAGGATAACCTCCTTGGCATTGTTCTGAGTTCCTTCCAAATAGTGCTTTAGGCACTGACTATTTATTGGTGGATGGTAGGCTGTCGCAATCCTTTGTTTGAAAAACTAACATAGAAAGCCGAAGAATTGCTTTCCTTTGATCATGCCAAACTCTCGATTGCATAATAAAAGGGAATATTTTACCATGGTGGCTTCAACAACCACCTTAGAAAACCAAAGAATCTCTTTGTTGTCGAGGCATAGTCATCCTCATCTTGTTCCAGAATCTTTATGAAATCTTCAGTTTTGAACCGCAACATCGCTGCATTGTTGTTATGGAAAAAAATTCCTGCTTCAGCTCCTCATTCTCAGTCATTTGGCATCCACGTTTCCTTCCAGCAATAAGCCATTTGAGCACACCTCGCTTTATGACATCAGTTCTGACCGGAATCGATCTTCTATGTTGCTCAATTATTTTGCCATTACACTTTTGTTTGATAGCATCAGCTTCCATTCCTTGGCAATGCAATGCCAGGTTCTCATCCAAGATGGATTCCATTATCTCAACTGCATGGCTTTCTTCAATTTCATATGCATATTTATGAGCTTTGAAAATGTCAACAGTAATACATGCTTGTCTTACCGAGGTAGGGTTGGGAAATGGTGGCTCCACTGGTTTTGTCACGGTGGTGTTGGCATCTGACTGTTGTCTGGCATTGAATAGCAGCCTGGCATCAGATAATGGTATGGCATCATCAGCCTCTGCCTCTTCTTTCTCTACTTCTTTAGGTTCACCTGCTGGGCACTGATTTATTCTCATGGCAAACAATTGGCTCTTTTCCATGCGTTAAAATCTTGACTTCTTTGCCACTCGGGAAAGTATCAGCTTGGCATTGTTCTCCCCTTTTTTGTCGAGCATCCTCTGTATCACTTGGAAGAGTCTCTAGAGGTTTGGCGTTAAGTGAACTGGCAATCTGTCCTATCTGAACTTCCAAATTTCTCATTGATGCTATCAAACTCTGGACTGTGGCATCATTCCTCTCCATGTAATCAGTGCGAGTGCCTTCTTGGTTGAGTCTCTGCCTTTGCTGGAAATTGTTTTGGGCTTTTTGTGGCATGGAATTCTGATGGAATGCTGACATAAAATTTACCGACCCAGGGGTGGCAATGTATTCATCCACAAGGTGGTTCTCTCCACAAATGGTGCAGAATGGGACTAATGCTCTAACTTTTCGGGACTCGTTGTTCAAGTTCTCTTGCCAAGATAATTGCGTTGTATCAGCAAAGTTGTAATTACCATAGAAGTTTATTCGATCATCATACGAGTAACTTGGCTAATGTTGAGGACTTTTTTACCATGGCATATGCGTTGCAGCATTAATGCCATTATCGTAAGCAAACATGTCAGATCCTTAATCATACCATGGAAAATTTTGTTGGTAACGCCATCGGTTGTATGCTTCAGTACGGTCTCTAATGCTCATTTCCCGATCCTCCACGTTCCTAGAAGTACCTAAAACAAATGAAACTAAAAATAATGTTAGTAAAATAAATAATAAAAGGAAAATAATCATAAACTAAAACAAAGACAAATAAGAATAAAAACAATCAATTCCGTTGCAATGCCCGACAACGGCGCCAAAAACTTATCGACTCTTAGGGAGATGTGTAAAATGAATGTTGGCAAAAGGTATAAATGGTATGTATTTGGGCAAGTTAAATTGTGCCAAGAGTCTTTTACGTGCAAGTACACACGGTCGATAAGTAATACAGCTTGGTAAGCTGAGTATCGATCCCACAGAGATTTACTTGGAATTCGATTGCTTGATTGTTACTTGTTTTGGAAGAAAAGATTGTAGTTTAAAAGAGTTAATTTTAAAACTAAGAAAAGAAAATAGAATAAAGCAGAAAGCGAAGTAAAGCGTTGGCAAGGAAGGTGTTTTCAAATGAATGATGACTGTTGGCAGAGAATGCCTGATTTCAACGTGGTTCATGCTAGCCTTGAATGGAAAAACTGTCTTGCCATTTGTTTGACGAGTAGATTCAACATTAGCAAAGCCTCTCTCGATGGTCATTGTCCTAAACTGGCCAAGTAAAAACCCATATATCTCTATAGTGTATGTTTTCCTTAAACCAATTTGTTTTAAAAACCAATCTTTACTCCGTGTGGGTAGATTTCACTTCCGAAGTAAGATCATCTACTTGAACGAATTCTCTGAAGCTTCTCTCCCAAGTGTTCGGCAACTTGATTGTTGCCGATGCAAGTCTATTAAGATATTGGAAGGCAGTAAGCTAACTGTGCCAACTCTCACTTTGACACAGTACTTAGGAAAAATTAAAGTATGCAAAACAGACAAACTTTGCCAAAAGCAGAATTATTATAAAGGAACTAAGGCATAAAAGCCAACATTTAAAACCAAAACATCCCCCACCAACTATTAAATTAGTTCATGGTGCGGGGATTAACCAACAAACCAACAAACATTTTTAACATCACCATCATAATAAAAACTAAAGAAAAACAACTTATGCCAAGGGAATAGGCAGAGGGGTCTCTTGATGCAGCCCTCCACGCCAGGCTCTCGGCCAAGAAGTCGAACCACCCTTCCTCGGTTGCACCGACTGTTACTCGCCGCTCTAACACCTCGCTCCAACCACCTCTCGTCTCGTCTCCTCTTCCCGATCAATCCATCGATCTCCAAATGCTTGATCAGTTGGTCTTTATACAGGTGTGTAAGGGAAAGGGTGAGATAAGTCTTTGCATTTGAATTTGAAATGATCAAGATATAAGAGATAGAGCTCTATCCGATCATTTTGATATCTTATCAACTCGGAGTGATTGCTTATCAGGCTAGGGCTGACGTCATCATTCCATGGCCATCCTGGCATACGAGCTTGGCACAACTTTTCCAACATCAGTTGGCATCACCTTATCTGCTATTTTTTTTAGAAATTGATCCAATTGCGGTCTTTTAGGAGCCTAATCCTTTCTTATTTTTTTAGGGGTTCATCTCTTCTTGGCATGGCCGCTGGCATACCTCTCTGCCAATAAATGCTTAGCACTCATCTAGTCTTTTCGTGCTCGCAACATCTGGCATTCACCTTGGTATTCCTAACTGCGTCCTGCGTCCATTCCTCCTACCAATTGCTATGCCAAAACCTGCAAAATAGCCACAAACACCCTTTCACACTGGCATAGACAGAAGTCCTAACTCCTTATGTAAATGCATGATTTTAACCTCTAACTGCAACTAAATGTACTCAAAAGCAAGCAAAAGCATTGTGAGATTGGCATTAAAAATAGTACTTTTGGAGAGGTAACATCGGTATTGCTCACCACAGTCAAGCCTCCTTTCTTTGGTACACATTGTACCGGGCTGACCCATGAACTATTGGATATTTGGTAAACAATTCCCGCATCAAGCCATTTGATTATCTCCTTCATCACCACCTTCTTCATAACTGGATTGAGCCTTCTTTGAGGTTCAACAAAATTGCTATGACAATCATCAAGCAAAATTTTGTGCATACAAATGGTAGGGCTTATACCCTTCAAATCAACCATAGTCCACCCTAGAGCTTTTTATGTTGAGACTAGAAGAGATTATCAAAGGCAAAGTCTCATTACTACCCAAATAAGCATATTTAAGATGTAAAGGTAATGGCTTTAATTCTAATGTGGGTGCATGCTCAAGTGAGGGTTTAGGAGAGACAAATTCGGCAAAGTCTAAAGATTCGAAGTGCGTACCTGGTCTAGCAATGATCAAGCTGGACTATTGCACCTTCGATGGGAATTCCTCAAGCTTTTCATTGTCCTCCTCATTGAGTTTCACATAGTCCTTAATTTCCACAAAATTGTCGCAGTATAATTCTACAGCTTCCTCTTCTATCATAGCATATGTGTGTTGACACTCTTTATATTCATCAACATATTTAAGGGTGTTGAAGACATTTATAGTCACCCTCTGGTCAGCCACTCACATGGTGAACTCACCCTTTTCGCAATCAATTAAAACTCGACATGTCTCTAGGAATGGTAGTCCCAAGATAATTGGTGCTTTGTCATCTACTTCACAGTCAAGGATGAGGAAGTCAGCTGGGAAAAGAAATTTGCCCACCTTAACCACAATGTCTTCTATATTTCCTTCTGGTCGGACATGAGATCTATTTACGAGTTGTAAGATCACTGTGGTGGGTCTTGTATCTCCCATTCCAAGCTTCATAAAGATTGACTTGGGCATTAGGTTAACACTAGACCTAAGGTTGCATAGAGCTTTCCCCACGTAATTATCACCTATAAAACATGGAATGATAAAGTTGCATGGATCTCTCCTTTTGGGTGGCAAGTCACTCAACACAGAGTAACACTCCTTTGTTGTAGCAATAGTCTCGTACTTCTCCATCTTCCTTTTCTTGGCGACAATGTCCTTGAGAAACTTAGCATACGTAGGCATTTGATCAATAGCCTCCAGAAATAGGACATTGATATACAGCTGATCAAGGATATCCACAAATTTATTGAACTGAAGATCGTCTTTGTGCTTCTTCAATCTTTAGGGGAAGGGTGGTGGGGGTCCGACTTCTTCTTCTACTGGTGGTTCTCTCCCTTTTGTTGTAGCATTACTCTATACACCATCAGTAGGTTCACCTATCGATCCTTCATTTTTATTCTCTTCAAGAGCTGATTCTTTTTGTAAAAAGGGCTTTTCATTCACTGTCGGGGGAGTAGGATCATCAAACTTCTTTCCCCCAAACTTATCTTCTTTGTTAAGTTAGGTGCCACTCCTCAAAATTAGTGCACTACACTACTCCTTGCCATGATTTTTAGTGACTTCGGTATCACTAGGTAAAGTACCTTGAGGTCGAGCGTGCAAAGCTTGTGCGATTTAGCCTACTTGAGTCTCCAGGGATCTCAAGGAAGAGTTATGCTTTGAAGCAATGCACCTTGACTCTTGATAGACATTGAATGGTCTTGGAGCAAAGCCTTAGTGGTTGTCATGAAATCTCACAAAGTAGCTTACAAAGAATTACTGGTTGATGAAGAGGCTGTACCTTTGTTGTCATTTTGCCAAGGCATATTCTGCTGAAAGATTTGGGACTCAGTCTGATTATGTTGCCTATTCAATCTTCCAGCATTGTGGGTTCCTTGATTCCCCCAAGAAAGATTAGGATGCTGACATCATCATAGATTATAAGCTCTTGAGTAGGGGTTGTGGTTGTTCCTATTGAAGTTCCCCATATAGTTGATAGATTCATGATTTTCAGGGCATTCGCTCACATGATGGTGTCCATCACATTGAACACAAGTGGTTGCTACCTTTACTTCCTTTACCTCACTTGGGCATTAGAGATTCTTTAACATGGTTGTAATAGCCGACAAATGGGCTGAAACTGAGTCATTGTTGTCTGATTCTCGTGTCCCATGTGATCTTCTTCCCGTGCTAAGTCTCGAAGTAGGGAATTGGTAGTCAATGTTTGCTATCCTACAAGGATATCAATTGCTTCTTGCGGTGATTTGTCTAGCAAAGTGCCATTTGTTGAAGCATCCAGCATCATTCTTGTGGGAGCATTGACACCATTGTAGAACATTACAACCTGTGTCCAGTCTTAGAATCCATGATTGGTACATTTGCGAAGTAGTCCATTGTATCTATCCCAACACTCGTACATTTACTCGTCATCAGCTTGACGAAAAGGAGGCTATGTCATTCTGCAACTGTGTGTTCATGTTGGGTGGATTATACCGTAGTAAAAAACTGAGTTATAAATATGACCACGACTCCATTGAACTGGCTGCCACTCCACTCAACCAAGCTCGTGCTCGATCATATAATGAATAAGGAAATAGCTTGAGCTTCGGCACATCTTCATGCACACCTTGTTGTCAAAAAGAATCACATACTTCCAAGAATGCTCGAATGTGTTGTCTTGCATCTTCATGAGGCGATCCATCAAACTGCCCAATGGAATTCAACATGTTAAACATGACTAGCTTGAGTTCAAAATGAGCTGCTTGAATCTCAGGAGCTATAATTCCAGGATTTAGATTATCCAAGATAGGATTCAAGTGAACCCTAATAGCTCAAGGTCGAACTATTGCTCTAGGATTTGTTGCAGCATTAATGTTATCCAGATTTTCATCTACTTGATTACCTTGGTTACCACCTCTATACATTGTTCTTAAGGCTTCTTGTATGCATCTTCTTTGGCGAAATAAGTGCTCAATCTCAGGCACGAATGGTGATAATGGTTCTTTGGGTCTTCCTCGGGTCATGCAATAGCACAACACATGAAAAAGTGAAATAAGAAAAACAAATAAAACTAAATAGAAAAATAAGAAAGGATGTAAAGACTAAACTCTAATAACCTATTGCCAATCCCCGACAACGGCGCCAAAAACTTGTTGCGCATATAGGTGTACTATAATTGATACGCAATTTGTGCAAGTATACACATCGAACAAGTAATAAAGTGATGAGTGAGTATCGTCTCCATAGGGATTGGAGGCCAAACTAGTTTAGTCAAAACACACAAATAGGGCGGTAAACAAATGATGTAGCAATAAGAAACAATTGTAGAAATGCTATGGCAAAAAGAAACAGGTTTATAAATGTTGTGGCAAACAACTATAATGCAAACTGAGATGAAACAATGTCACTTCAAACGTCTACTCATGTATATGAAACTCTACATGGGAATGACTGGCTGGACTTGCTATGGACCCTTATACCTAAGCCTAATGAATTTCTAGACTAACTTGTCTTTCTCATGCTCGACAAAGTTCACAAGGATGCTTCTAAAACTATTTCTAGCAAGAAACCTGGTAGAAGGGAATATTAACGTAATACCTCTCGGCGTAAACCCTTAACATGCAACTACCAATTAAAGCTTTACTCATGTTAGTCGTTAAAACTCTATCATTATCTCTAAGGTGAGTTAGGGTTTTGCCTCTCAGCATCAAACCCCATTGTCCACTTTAGTCTTAGCCTAACTCTCTCAAATTTTAAGCTAACCAAAACCTAAACAAAGGCTAACTCTCGAAAGCTCTTACAAGTTTAGGGCAATAACGAACAATGGACAAAACATGAATTGTAACACCCTAAACTTGGCCTACGAAGGTTACCACTATCTAAACTATAGACTAATTGAATTATGTGGTAATAAAATTAAAGAAGAAAGAACATTAGCCATCCTTAAGATCAAATAAGTGAAATTAGAACCAAATTGAATTGAAATTAAAACTAGAAGGCTTAAATGGAAGGATGGAAATGTGAACATGCAAAGCTATAAAGATTGCATGTAAAATTGAATTAAATTAAAGGCCTTGACACATGTTCTCAATTGATGAGAACATGTGTCTTGAGAGTAGATGACTCATGGCACTAGGAGGGGAAAGATTAACAAAAATTGTATCATCTTCCTCCCAAAGTCATCCTCCTTGGCCAAGTGTTGAGAGATAAAGGGGAGAGAAAAAGCTTCATACATCACCTTCAATTCAAGTTTCTTAATTTAGCTTGATCAAATTAGCTTGGAAAAGGTATATTGCTTGATTCCTACATGTTATAGGATTCTTGAATCTTGAGATTTTGATGTTCTTGTTGCCTAAATTGATCAGGGTGATTGTTATGTATGTTAGGATCATGTTATCTTCTAGTAGTACTTGAAATTGTGAATACTAGTAGCTAAATTGCTAATGAGGGTGTATATGGTTGAAAACAGTTTTGAATAGGGACTGTTTTGATAGGTGAAAATGTTTAAGCATGCTAATTGAATGTAATGCCCTGATTTGGTCACATTGCTTGATGAATTGAGGATTGAATAGAGTAAATAAGTTGCTGGAAAATGAATACACCTAATTGAATTAGTTAAAACTAGGTAATGGACTGCTCAAAAGGTGAATTAGAAGTATAATGTTGATCAAATAGATTAAATTGAATTTAACATGATAATGCCCTGTTTTTAGCACATTGCTAGGTGAATTAGACTGACCTAGACATGTAAGAACATGAAAATAAGTTGAATTGACATGTTAGAATCTTGTTTAGATGAGTTATGAAGCTAGAAACTCAACCTAGTGTAATCTGCCCATAATACTTTGTTCTGGGCAGCAACTTTGAAAAATCACCATAAATTGAATAAATGGAATTTAAGGCTGGAATTATTATGGACAATACCTTGACATGTCTAAATTTATTAGGAGAAAATAGAACTGAATTCTGGATTGTAGAATGAATTGTAGAGAAGAAACACTAAGGACAGTGCAAATTGTCCAGTGTTGTAAGTTGCCCTGTCTTTAAGTTAAAAACTGTATTAATTGGCAAAGAAATAAAATGCAAGGCCTATATAGTTATAAATAAAATTACGTTAGCTTTCCAAAGGTGTAAACCAATTGAAATTCCGACGTACGGAATGAAAGTTATGCATGATTAAGTGAGTAGAGTGCAAGCTGCCTGGCAGCAGCAGTATAGGCAATTCTGGACAGTTTTGTAAACTATTTTGTAAACAATTTTGGGACAGTGATTACTGCCCAGTTTTACATGAATTAAAGTATAGACAAGTATAGTTATGTGTAGTAAAGAACATATATGAACATGCTGCCAGATTTGTATATGTTGTGTACTTGTAACATTGCCTCGATTGAATGATTATGCGAACTTGTTTTAACATGTATTACTTGTGCAATGTCTTAGAACCAGGAGTGAACTTGGTGGATGAGGAAAGGGTGGAACATTCTAAAGCTAAGAACAAAGGAGTGTGGATCCAAGACTAGCTAAGCTTGGAGTATTGTGAGTGTAGTTTTCTTGAGAGTTAGGACTAGGTCCTAACTATAGCAAGCATATCTAAATTCTTGAATTGTTAATTGACTTAATATGATCTTAATCTATAAGGGAAGAATGATTAAAGTAATGCATGAAACTTGATCACATCCTTGAATTCATGTATGTTTCGATTGTTAAGCATGTTTAAGTGGTAACATTGGTACTTGTATGTATGATATGGCATGTGATCAAATGCTTAAAGAAATTGCTTGTAATGTTATCCCACTTGATGAAATGAACACATGAGAATTACATGATATGTGAGCTATGGCTCAATTGGCCTAAGGGCCTAGTATGAAATGAACTTGCTTGACATGATCTTGAACTTGAAATACTTGTATAAATGGCTTAAATCGAACAACCTTGGTAGCTAGTTGGACTAGGTAGAAGGGCATGCCTTAGAGTATAGAGCTCATTGTGTCAAGGTGGACTACGGTCTAGGGCTAAGGCCCCTATTTGGCGACAGACGGAGGGTACGTATGTGGTCTTTGGCGACAGTAGGAGGGTTGACCAGCACTACGGTGCATCTTGTGGCGACAGTTGGTTGGAGACTCGATTACCTATACAAACTAAGTACCAATGGGGTTGTTTAATTGATATCAAATGAAATAACAATCCTATAATACATGTTACTTGTCTTGAAAGTTATATAATGAATGTTACTTGACATGAAAGCTATGAATTGTATGTTACTTGACATGAAAGCCATGAATTGTATGTTACTTGTCATGTAAGCATGAATTATGATTCATTGTTTCTTGTTCCTTATGCTAGCCGAATGCTTGAAATCCTTAGCTAGGATCATTCTAATGCTTGAAACCCCTAGCTAGGATCATTCTTGTTTAATTGACTCTTAACTTGATAAAACAAATGGTTAGAACTAGTTACTACCTCACTAAGTACATTCTTGTACTTATCACTCTCGTTTTCATTCTTCCCAACTATAGGATAAAGGATTCGAGTGTTGCTTGATCTTGAAGCCTGATTTCTTGAGCTCTAACCAAGACACAAGTATAGCTAAAGTATGGTTCATACTTGTTTTGTATTGCTCCTAGATTGGTGGCACTAGATTGTATATAGTTATCTTGATCATGCATTTTGGAAGTTGAGTACTTGTATATATATTGTCCTAGTATGGGCCTACTATATTATGAACTTGGTTGATAATGTGAAACATGTATTGAACTTAAATTACATGAAATGGAATGGTGTTTTGTTGCACATATATGAATATACAAATGGTATGATTAAGTGTTTAATCTAGTTTACCTTGAAACATTCGAATGCCTTGTTTAATGTACATGTGTATGATTGAATGAATAGCATGAATTTTTATGTATATTTAATCTTGTGGATGCCAATGGTAAAAATGGAAATGCTAGCTTGCTTGGACTCAAGGTATGTACCTTGGGTGCCTTAATGATCATGCCTAATTGAAGTTACATGTAATGCTTCATGTCTTGCTTGAATTGAAAGTAGTATGAGTCGAACCACGCTTGATTGTCTCATCATTCGAATATGGTATGTTATTAAGGATTGAATATGCAAAATGAATCATGAAAGTAGTAACTTATAATGTAAGAATGAAAGCAAACTTTTAGTGGCCTATTCGAATGCCCTATGATGTCTTGAAATCAAAATGTGAGATTGCTTGTTTGTTAAGTTAAGTATGTTTGGTTGCTTACTAGTTAAGTAACTCGTCTAATAGGGATGAGTTAATCAATTCTTGTTCTTGTTCTTGTTCTTGCTTGTATTGCTTCTATTGCCTTGTCCTTGTATTGATAACGCTCCCGAGTCGGTTTGCTACTAACCCAGGGTAGGGGTGTTACATGAAATGAACAAGAAAACAACCAAACATCCATTAAAACATTAAGCATAACAACCATAACAAGCCTAAGCCACTTAAAATCAGTTCATGGTTGGGAAAATATCATCCATAATCATTCGTTTAACACAACCCATTCAAAGAAATGAAATGAAATAGCAAAGCAACTAAGAGAGGGAGTAACTCCTGAGCTGTGTTGGATTGTCGTGCACTGATCTAAGCCCACTACTTCTCTCAAAGTCCAGCGACAGCACTCCTTGGAGCTTCAACAATGGAGGACGCTTTGATGAAGGAAGAAGAAGATGGAAGGCAACTGCCTTTTTCTCTTTCTTAGCTCACTCGTAACCCTTTTTTAGCCCCCCTTTAAATGAAGGTACCTTGTCCTTTATATAGTGGGGGCTCCTAGGGTTTTGTACCCAACATTCCAAAGGAATATTCCCTTCACATGTGGGAACAAAGCAGGCTGGCAGGTACATGTGTAGGGCCACCATAAATATCTTCAGTCTTTTGTCCTCTAGTGCGCCTATGAATGTTATCCAAAATGCTATGACATTTCTCCCTACATCGCTCCTCATTTCCCTGCACATCACCACACCAACCAAAACCTTCCAAAGCAGCACTATTTTTGCAAATAATCAAAGACCACAAAATGGGAAACACCATATGCAACTACATGAGCTAAATGCATCTATATGCCATGAGATGTGATGAATTGGGATTGATTTCATACAATAACTCAAGTAAAAGGGCATGAAATGTTAACCTTGTGCAAGGTTAACACTAAACATGATGCTATTTGGGTCATTGTAGATCGTTTCACCAAGTCAGCCCATTTCTTGCCAATTAGAATGGATCACAGTCTTCCTAAGCTAGCTGACTTGTATATCAAGGAAATCATCCGACTCCACAGAGTGCCTCAGTCTATTATCTCTGATCAAGACCCGCATTTTGCTTCTCAATTCTAGATATAATTGCTTCTAATCCTCTAAGAAAAAACTGTGATAAACTAGACAATAGAAAAGAACACTAAAACTGGTCGCAACATAAAATTCTAAATTTTACCTTTGTTTATTCTTTATATGTAAAACATATGCAAATCAACTTATCAAAATGGAAAACGTTCAATGTCTTAAACAAAGTAGCAACTACTTTTATAATTTGAGGAATATGTTTGCAGTAAAGCTTTCTTTCACTTGAGAAAACATTATTTTTTTGAATTAAAATCCGTTAGTTTTATTAAACGATGTTATACTTAAAATTATAATGAAAGTTCACAACGTAGTAAGCAAAAACACATAATCTAGATATATTCCTAGTAAATAAAACTAATGCCTCGATATTATAATAAGACCGTATAAGGAAAAGTTAAAAACCCAACCCAAAAACTTTAAACAAAAGATGGATACAAACATCACCAATGATCGATGATGAAAGGTAAAACCATCAACAAACAACATAACAATGCATATTATAATGAGGCACGTTGACAACACGGTCATTACCACAACTCAATCGTGAACAAGAAACAATGATTGTGATCACATATTCAAATCCAATTCGAGTCCGAAACATGAAGATCAACATGACAACCAAAATAGCGCTATCTTGATCAGACGTGACGACGTCAAATTCAATCCTGATAAAAAATCAAATGAAAGAAACGATCAAACGACTGATAAAAAAACGTGTCAAAAGACAAAAAAATACCAAAAGGTAGAATAAATTGTGCCACAAGAATAGAATTATTTATTAAAAACTAAAAATAAAAGAAAAATAAGACAAACGATGAGAAATATGGGAATAAAAAACAATAAATTCTGACAATTGACAATTAACAATAAAATTAACGCTATTACCGATAAATAAACAGAAAAAAAAATAAAGGGAGGAGACGACCACACCATGCTGCTATCGCAATTACCTAGTTAATTGTAGAGCTTGACAATGATACGTGGAAAAACTAGTTTATACACTAGTAAATGGTAAACCAAAAAGCTTGTGCTTCACCTTCGTGCCGCTGTGAATGGCTTCGCACATTAGTGTTACTATAGACTAGCCTGAGTTTGTTATTCAGGTGGGGAAACAGGCGTTTATGCTAAAACTGAAATTATTTGGTAACAAAAATCACGGGCGTCTATGATCACGGCTGCAACTAAAAAACGAAGCTTAAATTTATTTATTATCTATTGAAATAATATGAAAACTTTTTGTTACTTACGAAATAAGCTATTAATTAACATTTTGATTGTGATTTTATGAAGAATATAGTTTTTTATAGTTTTGAATTTAATTTTATATTAAACTATAGTCACTCTCTTTTCTTTTTTTCTGTATTATTGTTCTCATTAATTTTTTCTTTTTTTTATTGTCAGTAGAGGCATTAGTTATGTGCTAATCGTCGGCGGTTGATGATTTTTTTTTATTTTTTATTTTTTATTTTTAATAAAAAAATTTATCTTGAATTTCTCTTTTTTGCACATGTTTTATATTTGTTTCATCTGCCTTAATGATATGATTTTTTATCTTGCCGCATATTTTTTTATCTTGTGACACGATTCACATATACATCATTAGGGAAAGTCGACAGTCTAGTATGATTAGATTTCTTTTTGTAACAGTTTACCGATAAAATTTTAACTTTTTGTGGATCAAAATTGAATATGTCCATCATCTCTCTTATATCACTGTATAAGTGTCTAGTTAAATAAAGACAATAATATTATGATGATGATTGTTGTGTTTTTAAAAAAAATCGTCATTGTTTTTGAATTGTCACGTTTTATTTTTCTTTTTGAATAAATTCAGTGTTTTTGGTTGTACCTTTCCTTCTCTTTAAGGAAACCGGTTCCTGTTTTTTTTTAAAAAAATATATATTGTCTCATTAATATAATATAATATATTTGAAATTCTTTAAAAAGCAATTATTTTCGTTTTCTTTCCTTTTCACTGTTTACTCAAGCAAGATTTATTACAATTACTTTCCTTTCATTTACTAATTTAACTATAGAAACGAGAATTAAATTTATCATTTCTTTAACCTTCCATTCCATTCATTTTCTTTCCTTTTACTAATATTTACTCCAAACATTGGGTAGAGCCAATGAACAAGACAATGTTTAAACATCAAGGAAGTTGAATGTAAATTTATATCGTCGGTTTCAAAATGGTACATTATACAGAGTTCCACAAACAAGATTGGACAAACTCAAATAAAAAGATTGGACCCTAAGAATGAAGCTAAATTCAAGAGGCTAGTTATGAAGAATTGTCCTGTTTGTTTTCGAGAGAACGTGTTTTTTTATTCAACTTGCTTCTAAGATTCCTGATATACGCATCGACTCGGGCCGTGAATCCGATCTTTGTTTTCTCTCTCGCTTTGGTTTTCTCCCTCTTCCACATGACTTGATCATTTTCATCTTTCTTCAAGTACTTTATCTCTTGGATGATATGATGATCCATTGGGTGGAAACATCTTTGCAAAGACATATGAGCAATGTATGGGAGAGTACAAGCAATTGTGACCAAGAGGGTTGTTGTCCAATAGATGGGTGCAGGGGCAAGGGCTTCGGTGAGGATATGGAACACCTTTTTCGAATAAGTTGGAGATAGCATGCCATAAACGAAGAGGAATAAGAACCAAGTGAGGACGCTGAGCCAGATTAAGAGATGTTGGATCCATGTATAGTGGGTCATTATGAGGGTGATCTGGAAATTGGCAGCACAAATGATGCAAGTGAACATTATGGTACCCAAGATGGCCATGTCGGTAGTCTGCCCTTCAACAAGGAACGCTTGGTCATAGAAGATGATGACGTTGAGGAAGAAAATGACGAGGGAGGAATACAGACCATTTCCCATCCACCCGAGTATCCTATACCAGTCGAAAAACAGATTTCTAGGTCCTTGCTGATATAATGTGGGAAACTGCAACACCAATATGCTTATAATAATGTCACTCTGGTTGGTAATATTGATGAATTACAGCAGATAAAAGAGTTAATAATTAGAATAGAGACTAACCTCTAAGCAGACGTCGGAAGAAACATCTTGCTCAAAAACTCCTAGTGAGATTACAGGCATTGAGGTAAGAACAACGTTGAATAAGATCATGTACAAGTTGTCGTAAACTGATTGTCCAGAAAATCCGGTGAATGCCTCGAAGTAGAAGAGGGTGAGGCCAAATGCTATATTCTTGTAGAAGAAATAGCAGACCTGAATCCAAAATTACCCCACTTAAACTGGTACAAAGCATAAAAGGAGGACAAAGCAAAAGAAACATAGTATTGTTACCATCGGTGAAATCCTCTTATAGCACCAATGTTCATGCACAACCAGAAGTCTTTCCAAGAAACGAAATTGGGAGACAGAGAAATCACTAGCCATTACAGCCTGCAAAAAAAACAAAAACAAAGACAAGTTATGTGATTCATTGACATGCAATAATAACTTCTGTTGGTAGAATTAGTAGAGGAATGTACTGCAAGTACGTGTATATAGGAGTGAGTTAGATATGTTACCCACCTGCATACCTTCCACACCACTGATGCCGATTCCAATGTCAGCTTCTTGAATCATTCCAACATCATCAATTCCTAGAGTCACTCTACCAGTTCCTTCTTTTACTAATCTTGTTACCTGGTACCAACAAAATGTACTAAATCAATAAGATCCCCCGTTCATGAATGTACTAAAAGTCTAGGGACTACCAATTTAGTTTACCCTTATTATTATTATAACTACTCGATATCCAATTTATTGGTTGCCTAATCTAGATTCAAGTACCCCAAAAGTACATTATGGAGACAATTCTTACAACCCTATTTACTCCATCCACAACACTAGGATTTGTACCATGAACATTTTTCAAGGCACCTAAAGATTCATTCCGTTAGACTAACTGATAATTGATACATTAGAAACTTACTCAAGTTAATTTTCTTTCTTATATGGAACATAGGAAAATGCGAAAAGGAAAACTAAATCTTACTAGTGCCTTCTGCTTGGGAGATGCACGACAGCACATGACAGATGCACAGTCGACTGCTAAGCCTAAGAAAAGAAACTTCATATCTTCCTCCAAGGCATATGAAAGAGTCTTCACGTCAATGATCAATGCATATGCAGCATACGGATCTTTTTCTAGTTTTATCATTTTATCATTTGATTTGCAAATATGTTCCATTTCTGATTTGTTTATCAAGTAAAACGTAGTATAATTTTGTTTAGTAATTGTAATTAAAGTTACTACTTAAGAGATTAGAGTTAGTAGTTAAATTTCTAGGACTCCTAAAAGTCCTACTCTTAATGTCTTTAAAGGAAGTTTGTAACCTTTTATGTAAGTTAATAAACTAAATGGAAACAAAAATTTTGTTTCAAACACAATCACCATCAAACACAATCACCATCGAGTGAGATGTCATCCTCTTCAACCTCAACTGTCGGTCTGGCAAATTTTTCAGAAGTAACAGGTTCGATTGTTACTTGTCACGGATTTGTGGGCCATAATTATCTTGAATGGTCACAATCTGTTAAATTTTTTCTTATTGGCCGAGGATCCCAAGGGTATATTACTGGGAAAATTAAAAAACCCTCTGTGATGACCATGGTTTTGAAAAGTGGGCTCAAGAGAATGGCAGGGTCATGTCTTGGCTGTTCAACACTATGTCTCCAGAAGTTGGATCTCACTTTCTTCTTTATGAAACAACCAATGAAGTTTGGAATGCTATTAAAGACACCTACTCTAGGACCAACAACAATAATGAATTGTTTGGAATTGAAAGCAAGGCCTCTAATTTTAAGTAGGAAGGGATGATTGTTACACAGTTTTACACTACTCTAACAAATCTATGACAACAAATAGATTTATACGAGGCAAATGAATGGGAGACTGCCAATGATGTTGCGTTATACAGAAAAATCACTATGCAAAAGAGGATTTTCCAGTTCCTGAATTGACTTAATATAGAGTAAGATCCTGTCAAATCCAGAATCCATAGCTACAGCCCTTTACCGTCTCTTAGGGAAGTGTTCTCCGAGGTCAGAAGAGAAGAAAGTAGAAGGTCCTATATGATTCCTAAAACTACTATTCCTAAAAGCTCTACTTTGGTTACTCAGACTTCTTCTACTCCAAAACGAAGGGGAAAGATGGTGTGTGATTACTACAAGAAGCCAGGATACTTGAAAAAAGCCTGTTGGAAGTTACATGACAAACCAACAGATTGGAAACTGTAGAAAAGAGAGTTTGAATACTATTCTTGTTATATTTCGATACAAGAGAAGAAGTCTATTTATAGACTTTTACAGAGGAGTTTTACACAGAGTAGTTAACCTATTAGGATTGAACTTTTATCCTTTACAATGATAGAGTTAGATTATAACTAAACTACATAGTTATGATAGAGTTAGATTATAACTAAACTACATAGTTATGATAGAGTTAGATTACCTATCATACACGTATTAACTCACACTCCCCCTCAAACTGGCGTGTATATGTTGTACACACCCGTTTGGATGAAAACTCATCAAAATTTGCCCTAGGAAGTGCTTTGGTGAAGATATCAGCAAGTTGATTCTTGGTTGGAATATAATGAAGCTTTATTACTCCATTATTGACCTTCTCATAGATAAAGTGCCTATCTATTTCAATATGTTTAGTCCGGTCATGCTGCACTGGATTCTTGGCAATGCTCATTGCTGATTGACTATCACTGTAAACCTCAAATTCTAACTTTCCATCCAACTCTAACTCAGTGAGGAGTTTTTTAATCCACATTCCCTCACATATTCCAAGAGCCATAGCTCAATTCTGCTTCTGCGCTGCTTCTAGATACAACAGCCTGTTTTTTACTTCTCCAAGTGACCAGATTTCCCCACACAAACGTACAATAGCCACTCACAGACCTTCTATCTCATTAGTTCTCTCCGCCCTTTAAGTCCATGTAGACTTTTACAGATTCTGTCTAGATGTTTTCTGAAAATAAGTCCAGGACCACGTGTAAACTTCAGTACCTACCTCAGGATCCTATCGATTTGCCTCCATGTGCTCTTCTCGAGGACTACTCATGTGTTGACTCACTATACTCACTGAGTATGCAATGTCAGGTCTGGTGAGTGAGAGGTAGATTAGTTTTCCCACCAGCCTTTGGTAGGACTCTTTATTCACTGGATTCCCCATTCCATCTTTACTGAATTTCAAACTTGGTTCCATTGGAGATTCTACTGGTCTACACCCGAGCATTCCAGTTTCTGTAAGTAGATCTAGAATGTATTTCCTTTGGTTGATAACTAACCCTTCTTTTGATCTTGCAACTTCCATTCCCAAGAAGTACCTAAGGCTTCCTAAGTCCTTAGTTTCAACTCCTTTGCTAGAACAGTTTTCAGCTTCTCTATCTCTTCTATGTCATCACCAAGTAATAATGATATCATCAACATAGACAATTAGGAGAGTTATCTTACCATCTGGTGTAGCTTTCTAAATAATGTATGGTCTGCTTGACTTTGCTTGAAATCATTCTCAACCATAGCTCTAGCAAACCTGTTAAACCATGCTCTAGGGGATTGCTTCAAGCCGTACAATGATCTATTCAGTTTGCACACTTGTCTTTGTTGTGGTCCAGGTGGAACCTGCATGTACACTTCCTCCTCAAGTCTACCATTTAGAAATGCGTTTTTGATGTCCAACTGATGCAGCTTCCAATCCTTGTTAACTGCCACTGAAAGCAATATCCTGATGGTGTTTAACTTTGCTACAGGTGCAAAAGTTTCTTGATAGTCTACACCATATGATTGAGTAAACCCTTTAGCCACCAACCTTGCCTTGTATCTCTCAACACTCCCATCTGAATGGTACTTGACTGTAAAGACCCATTTACACCCCACAGCCTTTTTTCCTTACTCGCGCATCTGTCATGCTCCGTGTATTGTTCTTTTGTAATGCCTCAATTTCCTCTTCAACTGCTTTCCTCCATTCTCGGATTGTTAAAGGCCTCTTCCACTTTGTCTTGGGAATTCTTATGCTGTCAATGTTAGCTGTAAAAGCTTTGAATCCGGCATTAATTTCCCATAGGCAATAAACCTCATTAATAGGATGAGCAAGTACATTTCCTTACCCCTTTCTAATAGCAATAGGAAACTCATCTAAGTTAACAGTAGTAGAATCTTGTGGAATAACATTACCTCCTGTTTCCAAAGCATCGGGACTCAAAGCTAGTTCTTGGCAAGTGTTAGGTGACTAACGCCTCGGTCAAGTTTCTTTTTCTTCTTGTATAGACACTGAGTTGTCTTTCTGGTGGTTGTGGAGAGTTAGGTGATGTATGTGGTATAGTTTTAATCACTGGAGGAGGTGTTGTATAAGGGCTGGTAGTTTTAGACTGTGGAGAAGGTGTGTCTACAGGATTAAGATTAGTACTCACAATTTCATCAGAAGTAGGCTCGGAAGAAGTATTTTGTAGAGCAGTGGTACTTACATCAAGAATAGGCAAGGAAATAATGGGCTGTGGATCATGCAAGGGCTGAGATTCCTTGTATCTCTCCCCCTGAATTTCAGTTCCTGCAAAGTAAGGTTTATTTTCAAAGAAAGTAACATCAAAAGAGATATAGGTTTTCTTGGTGATGGGGCAGTAACACTTGTAACCCTTCTGACTCGATGAATACCCTATAAACACACAACATAGAGCCCTAGGATCAAGTTTACTCCTATTATTGCGATGTACATGAACAAAAGATGTGCATCCAAAAACTCGAAGAGGAAGAACAGAGGATAATGGTTTGAAATGTGGAAATTTTTGGAAAAGAGTTTCAGTGGGTACTTTGAATCCTAGTGTCTTGCTTGGCATCCTATTGATTAGGTAGGTGGCAGTAAGAAGAGCTTCCCCCCCATAGATAATTAGGTGCATTGGCAGAAAATAATAGGGACCTAGTCACCTCTAGTAAATGTCTATTTTTCCTTTCGGTCACTCCATTTTGTTGAGGGGTGTTGACACAAGAAGTAAGATGAAAGATGCCTTTTTCTTTGAAAAAATACCCAAGAGATTTGCTAAGATATTCACTCCCATTATCACTCCTCACTATTTTAATTTGTTTCTCGAATTGAGTTTTGACCATGTGATAGAAACTTTTAAAAATTCTCTCAACTTTAGATTTTTCTTTCATCAAAAAGGTCCAAGTTGTTCTAGAAAAATCATCAATAAACGACACAAACCATCTAGACCCAGAGATGTTTTTTACTTTAGAAGGGCCCCAAATGTCACTGTGTATGATAGAAAATGGTGAAGTAGGTTTATAGTGAGAAGGAACATATGGTTTTCTCGTATGTTTAGCCATTTGACATACTTCACAAGTAAAAGAAGAGGGATTTTTATTAATTAAGAAATTAGGAAACAACTTTGCAAGGTAGTAGAAACTTTGGATGTCCTAATCGAAGATGCAAAAGCATAATATCATTCGAAGGGAAACTGCTAGAAAAAACTGATGTTCTAAAGCAATTGGAAATAGAAGGATTCAGATAGGGTAGGCCATCAAGGATATATAAGCCGTTACACACCCTAGCACCGCCAATCACCGTCTTGAGCCCCGTGCTCAAAAAACACAACCAGCAACCCCAAAGCTAACCTCACATTTAATATCCTGAACCAATTTGCTAACAGATAATAAATTGCATGTGAGTTTGGGAACATAAAGAACATCAGACAATATGATCTTGCTACTCAATCTAACAGAACCACTCCCTTTTACTGTTGTAAGTGGTTACTATAATTGTTGAAGAGTGTAGGATTTCCTGTCATATGATCAGAGGCACCAGAATCGACTATCCAATTAAATGCACTAGTTGTTGCTAAGCAAGAAATACTACCTTCAGTAGCTGTTAAGGCATTAGGAACAGGTTTAGATGATAGGTGAGTAAAAATCTGTTGGAGTTCCTCGATCCGTTGTCTACTAAAGTCTGGAGGAGGAATTTTGAAAGATGCAAGATGGGCTTCTTTCGGAATCGGATTTAGGAGGCTTTCGATCTGCTGGTTTTCCATGCAGCCTCCAACATTGGTCCATCACATGCCCAGCCTTTTTACAGTGGTCACACCAAGGTCTCCCCCTCCTTTGTTTACTCCCAGAGTTGGCGTTTGTAAGAAGAGCAGAAGCTTCTGTTTGCTGGACTGCTGGCACCATCAGGGAAAGTCTGCTTTCTTCCCTTCGGATTTCTGAAAAAGCTTCTCGAACCAGTGGTAGTGGTTTAGTGGCTAAAATCCTACTGCTGGCTCCATCAAATTCTCCATTCAGTCCTGAGAGAAACTGGAACACCCTCCTCTGATTTTTGAGCTTATTGTAGAAGCTAATGTCATCATGACACTTCCATTCATTAGCTTCATACAGATCTATTTGTTGCCAGCATTTGGTTAGGACTCCAAAGTATTGTGCCACTGTTACCTCCCCTTGTCTGAGATCTTTGATCTTATTCTCAACTCCAAAGAGTTCTGGTGTGTTGTCAACACTGGAATAAGTATCTCGGGCAGCATTCCAAATTTCTGCTGCAGTTTGATAAAGCATGAAATTTTCTCCAATTTCAGGTACCATGGAATTGATTAACCACGACATTATCATGGTGTTTTCACTCAACCAATTAGAGTAGGCTGGGTCAGACTCATCTGGAACAGGAGTTGAGTCTGAGAGATAGGAAGCTTTCCTTCTTCCTGTAATGTACAGCCCAGACCGATTGAGACCAAGGAAGGTAGTTGTTTCCATTTAGTTTATAGGATGTAATGGGAGAAAGAGAAGCATCCGAGAGTTGAAAATCAGATGAACGAGGGCTGTTTTGAGAGCTAATCTCTGATGTAGCAGGATCAGAATTAGCCATGGAGAGATGTAGATCTGATCAAAAAAAAAGAAAAAAAAAAAAAGGTTTTGAGGGGATAGTATCGACCTAACTTGATACCATGTAGAAAAGAGAGTTTGAATACTCTTCTTGTTATATTTCGATACAAGAGAAGAAGTCTATTTATAGACTTTTATAGAGGAGTTTTACACAGAGTAGTTAACCTATTAGGATTGAACTTTTATCCTTTACAATGATAGAGTTAGATTATAACTAAACTACATAGTTATGATAGAGTTAGATTATAACTAAACTACATAGTTATGATAGAGTTAGATTACCTATCATACACGTATTAACTCACAGAAACCTCAAATCCATAAGGCACCTAGGGAGTCCTACTCCTATGTAGCCACCACTAATCAAACAAGTGGTTTTACTAAACAACAGATGCTGGAGCTACAAAAATTGTTTAGAAAATTCAATGGTAGCAGTGAAGGGAATCTGGCCTTGTAGAGGATGAAGGTACCCAACACAAATCCTCCTCCATTGCTCTTCTTTCCACTAAAACTACACCTACTTGGATAGTTGATTCTGGTGCTTCTGACCACATGGCTGGTAACAGAGAACTATTCTCTAATTTTACTTCTCATTTCTCAAAGAGTTCTATTAAAAAAAAACTAATGGTTCCCTTGCATCAATTAAAGGCACTGGTTCTGTCCTTATAAACAGTGACCTAATTCTTGAAGATGTTATTTTTGTGCCTAGTCTAGATTGTAACCTGCTCTCTGTGAGCAAGCTTCTAAGGATCATAATTGTTCTTTATGTTTTACTGATAAGGAATGTGTTTTACAGGCACTGGCTTCGAGAAAAAGGATTGGCAATGCTAGGTTGCAAGGTGGTCTTTATGTTCTTTCCAGCAACAACAGTTTCGCAAATATTCCTTCTCCATATTGTTTTAATTCCTTATGACAGATTGATATTGTAATGTTATGGCATTTTAGGTTAGGCCACCCTAGCTTTCATTACCTTGCAAAAATGTTTCCATATTTGTTTATTAATAAAAAAAACCATCTTCTTTTAAATGCCATATTTGCCCACTTGCTAAACAAACACGAGCTCATTATTTACCCTTATCTCATAAACCCTCACATCCTTTCTCCTTAATTCATAGTGATGTTTGTGGTCCTTCTAAGGTGAAGAATGTTAATGGAAGTAGATGGTTTCTAACCTTCATTGATGATCATAGTCGAACTACTTAGGCTTACTTGTTGAGAGAAAACTCAGAGGTGTCAACTGTTTTTCAGAAATTTTACAACATAGTCGAAACACAGTTTAAAAGCAAAATTCAGATTTTTAAATCTGACAATGGGGGTGAGTTTCTTACACAATCCTTAGGTAATTTCTTCATAGAAAAACGGATAGTCCAAATCAATTCTTGTGTTGACACTCCACAGCAAAATGGAGTTGCAAAAAGAAAAAATAGACACCTATTGAAAGTCACTAGAGCTTTAATGTTTGCAAATCATGTACCAAAGTATTTGTGGGGTGAAGCTTTGTTAAAAGCTACTTACCTTATTAATAGGATGCCTAGTAAAATTCTAAATTTTCAAACACCTAGGGATGTTTTCTTAGAAAGTATTCCATATTTTAAACCAATGTCTTCCATTCTTCCTTTGAGAGTATTTGGGTGCATTGTTTTTGTGCAGAATTTAGACCCGTCTAGGACTAAACTCGATCCCAAGTCTTTTAAGTGTGTTTTCGTAGGTTATTCTTCACTAAAGAAGGACTACAAATGTTATCACCCACCTACTCAAAAATCATTTACTTCCTTAGACCTTACCTTCTTTGAACAAGTTCCTTATTTTCCCAAGGCTGCAACTCAGGGGGAGAATTATATTGATTTCCAGCCTACTCACAGTCAGGCTTGTCCCTCCACTTCCTCAAAACTTTTACCTCATAGTTATCCTTTATTACTTGATTCCCAAGTTCTTGTTGAAGTTCCCAGTCCTTCACCTACTTCTCCAAATATTACTTCACCAACATCTACTCATGTTACTCTATAAAACCTACCTAAATCACCATTACAGCCTCCTAAACCTCTACAAGTTTATACCAAAAAAAGAAGGAAAATTCTTGAGACCATTTTGCAATCTGGTATTTGTCGAGAATTGGACTTGTGTCCAGCTGCCTGTGAAGAAAATGGAGATAATTACTCAACTGATATTCCTTCTCATTTGCTTGAATTTGAATGTTTGCCTATTGCTAAGAGAAAAGGAGTTAGACAGTGCACTAAATACCTTATTCAGAGGTATGTTGCGTATGGAAAGTTGATGCTATCATTTAAAGCATTTACAACTTGTTTAGATGAAGAACAAATTCCTAAAACCATTGAAGAAGCCCTACAGTGTCCTAAGTGGAGAAGGACAATTAAAGAAGAAGTTGAGGCACTAAATAAGAAAAGTACATGGACTATTACTGATCTTCCTCAAGGTAAAAAACCAGTTGGCTGTAAATAGGTATTTTCTATTAAATTTAAATATGATGGCAGTATAATGAGACACAAAGCAGGGCTAGCTGCTAAAGGCTTTACACAGACCTATGGAGTTGACTATAAGGAGACTTTTGCTCCAGCAGCTAAACTCAATTCTATTAGGATTTTATTAAGCTTAGCAGTGAATTGTGACTGGAACTTACATCAACTTGACATTAAAAATGCTTTTCTTAATGAAAAGTTGGAAGAAGAAGTTTATATGCAGATTCCATAAGGACTAGAGGATGATGGAAATAGCCAGAAGGTTTGCAAGCTCAAAAAATCACTCTATGGCTTAAAGCAGTCACCAAGGGCTTGGTTTGAGAGATTTACCAGAGTTATCATGAAAAAGGGTTACAAACAGTCCTTGTTTGATCATACATTGTTCTCTAAGGTAACCTCAAATAATAAAAGAGTTATCTTGATAGTTTATGTGGACGATATAATCTTAACAAGTGATGATGATGATGAGATTCGTCAATTAAAGAAACTGCTGAGCAAGGAATTTGAGACTAAAGACCTAGGAAAACTCAGATATTTCTTAGGCATGGAGGTGACTAGATCTGGCAAGGGACTGGTCATTAATCAAAGAAGATATGTTCAGGATTTTCTTGAAGAAACTGGGTTAATGGGCTGTAAACCAGCAGAAACTCCTATGGATGTTGGTCTGAAATTTAGCAAAGCAGAATTGGCCCCCAAGGAAGACAAAGGGTTATATCCAAGGCTAGTAGGGAAGTTGATCTACTAATCCCTAACTCGACTAGATATCTCATTTCCAGTTAATATTATTAGTCAGTATATGACTGACTCTAGACAGGAACATATGGAAGCTGCAAAAATAATAGTGAGGTATTTGAAAGGTACACTAGGACATGGTTTGATTTTTAAAAAGAGCCTGGATAGAAGTGTAAAGGTGTTTTTAGACTCTTGGGGCGGTGAACTCACAGATAGAAGCTCTACAAGTAGTTACTGTACTTTTATTTGGGGTAACTTGGTGACATGAAAAAGCAAAAAGCAAACAGTGATCTCAAGGAGTACTGCAGAAGCTGAGTACAAGGCTCTAGACTTAGGAATGTGTGTAGGGATTTGGCTACTTAAACTACTTGAAGAACTTGGAATGTGTCATGATAAGAAATTTGAGATTTTTTGTGACAATTAGTCTGCAATCCAGATTGCTAAGAATCCTATACAACATGATTAGACAAAACATGTTAAGATAGATAGACACTTCTTAGCAGAGAAACTCACAAGTGGAGTTGCATCAGTATCCTATGTCCCAACGGAGGAACAAGTGGCAGATATACTTACAAAGGCTCTACCAAAAGTCTTGTTTGATAGATTTATGTTTCAATTGGGATTATACAATGTATACTCACCAGCTTGAGGAGGAGTGTAAGTTTATCCAATTAAGAAATGGTGTTGTAAATAATTCTAGTTTAATAATTGTAATTAAAGTCTACTACTTAAGAGATTAGAGTTAAAAGTTAAATGTATCTAGGACTCCTAATGTAACTAAAAGTCCTACTCTTAGAGTCTTTAAAGGAAGTATGTAATGAAGTTTTATGTCAGTGAATAAATTGAGTACAGAATACAAAAATTCCGTTTCTTTACAAAAACAAGTGACCATGTCTGAAATAAAATGCAATCAATTTCCAAAACAAAATTTCATGAAGAAATACACACCTCTTTGGAATCTGATTCAATCGTTGTAATACAGATCTGCTTCATGTCTTCTCTTAGCAGACTGCAAGCAAATCTGCAACAGGTGAAAAATGCTTTCATCAAATTACTTTCATGGATTAGAGCCCCTTTTGATTGATAAGCCAAATTTGAGGAACCAAATAGATTCGAATATTAAACAGCAACGAGATAGAGGTAGACCCTATATTTTATGGTTGTTTTCATCTTGTCCCCTGCCAAGACCCAAAGTTTTACACCAGCTTGTGCAAGTTTATCTATACATTGGAGTACCTAAAAACATAAAGAAGCTAAATCATGATGAAGCAAGCTGAAACACGAGTTTCTTGTTAAAGAAGCAAGCAAGAACATAACCATCACATTCACATACCCCATTTTGCAATTTGTCTTCAACGGCGGTAGCGTCCACGAGAACCAAATCTTTCTCCATCATATCCGTCACCTTTTCAAGCATTATGTCTCTATCAGACCTGGTAGAAGTTTTTGCCTTCTGAAATTCATCGTTCCAAGCAGAATACTCAGACTCCTCAAGCATTTTATAAGCCAGTGCCAATGTACGCAGCCTGACTTCTCCGTACTTATTCAAGTGCCGAGTAGTATCTTCCAGATACAATCTTCCCTTCTTTGCTAACCGGTCGAAAATAATGTTGTGAAGAACAGTAGGATAGAATTCGGTCAATCATAAATCATCAGGCCATTGAAGGGTACGAATTGGTGTTTATCTAATAATACCTTGAACAAGTTATAAGGGTAATGAAGAGACTAACCTGTCTGCACCTTTACACATTAGAATAGTCTGCCTATCCTCATCTCTCACAATTACTGTCATCCGCTTCCGTTTGCTAGTAAATTCCAACAGATTCAGAATTTTGTACTACCTACAAGATATCCACAGGATTAATAAAAATTCATGAGAGATTAGCAAAGAGCACAAAATTTTGCATCGACTTATCCCACCTCTCAGTTGGTCCTGAAGCTAAATATCTTTCACGGACAAAAACACTTGATTGAGTTCTTTTATAAAACTCGAAACCAAATTCCCTGGCTGCAACAAGAAATGCTCCTTCATCAAGTGACTCCGCTTCATATGTATAAGTGTTGGTCTCTTCATTCAGCTCAGGAATAGCAGTGTGACAAACTGCTAGAATTCGGCAAAATAAAATAATGATGTCAGCATTAGACTCGTTTCTCCAGTTCCCTTCTATCATGCGGCCATCCTCGAAGCTGAAAAACTTTATGGAAGGCTTATGAACTTTTCCATCTTTGGAAGTAACAACAGTCTCCAATTCAATATCTTTTTTGCTTTTATTACTTGAAGCAGATGATTTTGTTCCTTCCTGCTCAAGGTCATTAGCCATCTGTTGTGCAGCTGCACGTTCAACATCACTAGCACGCACACCGTATGCAGTTCCAACAATGGAACATTTGAGAAAATCCATCTGATTGCAGGTCAAAGTGTTTGTTTTATCATAAAAGATCGTATCTACTTGGCCCAACTCCTCATTTAAATTTGATGTCCGAGCTTGAGCAGGAATCCCGGTATCATCATCATACATTAGTAAGTCTTGATTAATAAAGGATGCTTGCAAAACCTTCACCACCTCAATTGAAACATAAAGTGAAATAGGAATTAAATAACCGTAAAGGATGAGGGCAGTGACCAAATGGTTAAGTCCTGATATTAAAGGCTCTTGGGGAATATAAAAATCCTCTGTATCATCAGGCCTCATATACCACCAGTCCGGCATTCGGAACCTTATTTTCAAAACAAAAGCTAAAGAGCTGATCAATGAGATTACCAGAAGGAGGCTGAAAAGAACATATATTATGTAATCCATTTTCTTTTCTATTCGGCTCCTCTTTGATGGGGACTTGGTGGAATTCTGCATGACTAAGGAGAATTTGGCCAGGTTCAAGAGCATAAGTTTGAAGATCATATTCTAAATTACCAACAAAGGTGTAAAGGCTTGGGTTAGGATCTTCACATTTAATCACTCTTGTGATGTTCCTGAAAGCCTCATCTTCATTGAAAGAAAATGTTACTTCCATAGCTCTCTTTACCTTTAAGTTTGTCTCGCCATCTAAATTCATAGTCTCCACATAACAAATTCTGTCCTCGTAACTTGATGACAAGAGTAGTAGATCTGCTGGAAAAAATTTATCCTTCTCCACTTTCACCACATCTCCAACCTCAACCTGCTGCCACTGCTTATTATCGAAAACTCCTCCCTCTTTATGAAATTGTATTTTCCGACTATTAACATTCATATCTTGCATAAACCTTTTCCAGTCCTCCAAACCTTCCTTTTCCATGCTAAGCCCTACAACAAAGGCCAAGGGAGCAATCATGCTCACGGCAGAAAACGGTGAAATGGGTGTAAGTTAAATAATTGCAGCTGCAAGGAAGTACAAATTGGAAACTCGGTAGAATTGTTCATACAAAGATTTTGGTAAAAAAGTGAGAAAGTTATACTTGGTCGTAGATATGTAATTTGATCGGTACATAAAAGGTTTTTTCCTGTGCATATGAGGTTGGTTGCAATGCATAACTCTGGAGCATCTAGGCCCTTCTATAAGTTGTGGACCTGCTTCACCAGACTTTATCCCACACGCAAACGTATAAAGCTGACTCCGCCTGATCTTCGCTCGAATCTTACCTTTAGCCATCTCTCTTAATCAAGCTCTAAACCAAAAGTAGGACATAACTATAAAACAAAGCCAAGCCCCCAAATCTAACCTTCACCAGTGAATATTACAGCCACTCGTATTCACAATTTCCTTGCTTTACCTCCTGATTCATGGAACCAATGAAAAAAAAACTTACACACATAACATTTATAACTTGGAGCTTGCCAGTACAATTAAAGTTCCACCTAAATGCCAAATTTGTAAGCACAAACATTCTGAAACATGCCATATTTAAAACATTCAATATTCTTACATAACCCAGATTTGGAAGTCTTATAAGCTATTAAGTTCTAGGAGCAAATCATAAATTGAAACAAAAGTGAAGACAAATCTACATTGGTTAAGACTATAAAATTGACTGGAAACAATACTATGTAACAATTATCTAAAAAACACACATACAACCATTAGAAACATAAAATGATTCAGAATCCAACAAAATATCAAATTTGATAGATGGCTGGAAAAAACAATGCCATAGCCATTCCACATTTCACTTCAAATATCTAAATAAACAACCAAACCATACTAAAATCAAGGAAATGGACATGAGAATGAGCATATCATTAATATTTTAAAAAATTCATCAAGAAACAAAATCCATAAAAGGCAGCTCATTAAAGCAAAAGAGAGATACCTTTAATATAGAGGCTGGTTCATCTTCAATACAAAATAAAAGAAAAAGAAACATTTTCAAAACCATTCAAGAAGAATAGTCAAATATCTTTTGCACAACAAGAAATTAAGGGATGCAATTAAAAAACAGTTTCGTTTTCTTTTGATTAAGGAAAGAAATTTAGAGAGGGAAAGAGAAAAGAATAAGGTGAATTTTAGAAAAAATCATTTAGGCTTGAGAGAGAGAAAATTCTCTCCCTCTCCCAGCAATTCCCAGAGTCCCTTTGGCTTGTATAAATAATATAATGTTATTTTTCTATTTTAAAATTTTACATTTCTTGTTTTTCAACTTATTCAGTTTTATAAAAGGATAATTATTTGATACACTGGCGGCTTTAATTGTAAAGTTTAAGGACTCAATTTAGAGTGTAAGGTTTAGAGTCTCAATTTAGTAATTTAGAATTAAGGGATTGTGAATATAATTTAGGATTATAATTTAGGGTTTATATGTTAAAACATAAATCCTCAACATATTACACTAAAACCTAAACTTAAACCTTAACCTTTAAACCCTAAATCCTAACCCCTAACCCCTAAATTCTAGCCATTGACCCTAAATTCTAAACCCTTACACCCTAAACCCTACACCCTAAACTAAGTCCCTAAACCTTAAAACTAAGGCTCCTAGTGTATTGGATATAAATCCATTATAAAGATAAGGTTGTTTTTACTTTTATTTCTTAAATTTATAGAATTCATCGATTAACTACATTAATATGAATTTTACTGTCCAAAACTAAAATGAAATTAAATAAGATTATTCATAAATTCTAAATTTGTTAAATGTTGATAATAATTTAAATATTGTAAAAGTGAAATTAACTGCATCTAATTCATAACAGTTTTAAAATAAATCATTATAAAATTTAAGAATTTGACAACTAATTTTTTTAGCACTTGTATCTTTAGTTTTGTATTTGTTATATTTTGACTCAAATTTTAATTGGTAATTAAGTTGGATTATTATTGTAATTCTAGTGGTTGAAGATTACTTAGTAATTAAGGTTTATTTTAATGAGTAAATATCTCTATTAGGTAAGAGATCTTATTGAATAAGATTTTTGGTGACCAAATATTTGATTCTATAAATATAGACTATGTTTAACCTTTTGAATTATGAGAGAATGAGAAAAAAAGTGAATTACTCTGGAGATATGTAACCATTTTAAAGTTTTCTATAACTATTGTGACTACGTTGTAGAGATGAGTATTATTGGGATGTTGGAAAGAGTGTTTTGGTTCCACTAGGTTCTGGAATATGTGCATCGGGTTTTAGGATTACATGAGTTATCATGTATTTGTACTATTCATGTTCTCTACGTTGATAGTGAATTGTTCGTTTCTCTCGTCCATGGAGGTGGGCTATGCTAAACCACGTTAAATCTTGTCTCTTGTGCATATCTTGGTCTATGCTGTTATCGCTTTGGTTATTTTGCCGCATACCAAATTCCTAACAATATTTATGGTTCAATGGCTCTCATAATTATTAACTCATCTTCTTAACAATGTACACCTCGTAAAGTGCATCAAATAAGCCATTCAGAATGTAGTTACGACATGAAAAATCAGAGTGTTGTCAAGTGTTAAGATGATCAATCGATGGTGTATGGCCAAGAGGGGTGAATTGGCCATTTAAAGACAATGAAGGGAAGCAAATTGAAAGATGGAAAATTGAGACGCAAGAGATTTATAGTGGTTCAACCTTCTAACAAGGTTTACATCCACTACCTTAGCTTCCCACTAAGGATTTTTCAAAATTCACTAAGATTTTCTTCCCTTTTCTAGGCTCAAGAGGAAACCTTTTACAAACTCAAAGCTTTCTAACCAAAAGCTTTGAGAAGAACTCTCTTTTACAAGAAAAAGTTTAGCAAACTAAAAATCCTTTCAAAGGTGATATGTTTGCCCAAATACAAGTTCACTCAAACTCAATACTTGAATAAAAAGATTACAAATATGTATTCTCAAGTGGGTTACAAGAATTTGACTCTAATAGGCTCAAGATGGTTGGATTTGTGCTTGAATGCTTAAGACTTATTCAATTGTTGTTGTTGTAGCTTTGGAGACTTGATCATATACCCCCTCATTGATTTTCTAACCGTTTGTGTAGTTGAGATCATCAATATAGCTATTGGGCTGTAATTTCCTGCAATAAATGTTGTAAGGTAGCCAGGCGTATCGGTACGCGAGCAGGTGTAGCGGCATCTGCCATAAGAAGAAAGAGTCGTTGTTTAAAGGGGTATCAATACGCGAGAGGGCATATCGCTACGAATAGTGTATTTTATAAAGGGTTATCGGTACCAGTTTTGCTCACTAGAATCTGAGAAAGTTGTGAATGAAAAAAGGTTTCGATACGCCTAAGGGAGTATTGGTACAGTATAACAACTTTTCAAATTTATGGTTTCAATAAACTATAAGGCAACAGTCAAAAATTTATTATCAAAGATCTTGAAAATCTAAACATCTCATATCGGTACGCATAAAACCATACCGATAATCAAAGGACATTTGGTTCCTAGGTATGAATGGTGTACCGATACGACTACACACGTATCGGTGCCCAATAGCCATTAAGTATAAAATCGTTTTTCAGTAGCTAAAATCAGTATCGATACGGCCAAAGGTGTATCAATACGCCTAGACCAAATTTGGCTATTTGAGTACAAAAACACTTAGAAAATATTTAGGGTTTTAGTTTTTGACTTAGAAACAATTTTAAGTTTGAATCCTTATTATTTTGTGTCCTTTTGAGTTCTTAAAAATTTATCCAATTTTACAAATTGGTCCTTGAAATCCTTGTTATATCAAAATCAAATATTAGTTTTACAATCTTCCCCTTTTTGATATAAAAAATCAAAGTAAATTTTTAAGTGTTTTTGAAAAATACTCCCCCTTTCTTTAAGTCTGAAAGATAGTTTATTTTGAAAACTTTTTGAAAGTTTAATCTCAATTTCTTCTCCCCTTTTTGTTAGATAAAAATTAATAGGGTAAATATATGCAAGATATAAAGCAATAAATAACTCCAAGCATAATTAAACAACATAAATATTATAAATTTAAAGCATAAGGTTCAAAGCAACATAATAATCCAACTTAAATCTAAAACATAATCCAAAGAAAATAACAAAAAGTCATAGGAATTCATATAAAGAACATAGGTGCATAAAACTTAAATCCTAATATGATATGATATGTATGATATGCAAAAATCCTAAGAATCATCTTCATCCTCACCTTCATCCTCTTCATCATCTTCCATAGCATCATTACCAAGAGAATGTCCACACCACTCTCTATGAAACGCGGTGAGAGTCATATCCATCGAAGCTTGACGAGTCTCGATAGAAGTAACTCTAGCCTCCAAAGATGTAAAGCGAGTATCAAGAGATGTGAAGTCAGAAGTCATACTCGCATCCAAAGAAGCAAACTTCCCATCAAGATATGCCATGAGAGCATCAAGGGAATGCAGAGGTGGAGAAACTGGAGCAACTGGAACATTCTCCACGTGCTTGGGCTGAACATCACCGGGAAGATCCGCAATACGAATCTATTCTCCACTGTAGATAGTTAACTTTGCTCAACGAAGATGTACTACCCCCTTTCCGGCCTGGTCGGGAGCCAGGTCGGAAAGTGCTATCGGTGAACAATACAATGATCAATGCGATAAAATTCTAATTAATAGTCAACTCTTAATTGATGTTACACTTCTTAATCATTAACAGACATAAATTATCCAACATAAAATAAAGATCCATTACTTAGGACCAATTCTTAACTAATACAAGTTTCAAGGACTAAATTTTAATTTCAGAAATTTAAAGGTCCTTTCATGCAATTGACTATGCAACAATGCAATTCAATACAACAACAGTGAACTTGTAAATTTTCATGTCGATCCGATATCATTTACCTTTCCTATTAAGCCTAACATTATTCAGTGACCATTTTGTAAACAGTGCAAAACTATAATCTATCTTTTAACAGAATTAACTACCACCATATCGAAACATCTCGATGCTGTATCGATACGGTTGCATATGAATACGAATTCCAATTGAAACTATCAAAACTTGTATCAATACAGCTAAGCCTATATCGGTACGGGTTAACCAACCTTGACTTTGTCCAAAAGACCCCGTTTCGATACAGCTAAACCTGTATCGATAGTAGTTGACCGATGTTGACCCATACTGGTACACTCTAAGGCTGTACCGATACAATTTATTTCACAAACCTTATTGCCCAACTCCGTAATCGATACGCTTGGGTTGACCTGTGCTTTGACTGACCAAATGTGCACAGCCGTATCGAAATAGGTAAACTCGTATGGGTACGCCATGCACTATAATGACATATTTTATCTAGTTTTTAGCCGTTTTAACATGTTGAACGATGTCCAAATGCAATGAAATTTTACCAGCAATATTTAATCACTATGATTTACTAGCATACCAAATTTTAGAGCCATTTGAATCCGTTTACTAGGTTTTTACCTTTTGGTGCCAAATATGCATTCTTAGCCAATTTTAGACAATGCAAAAAGGTCAATTAGGGCCTTAAGCACTATTACAAAGCAAGCATAATACACACATATCACAAGAGTCATAAATGACTAGTTCAACTACTTTGCCACCATCCTAGGAGTTCATAAAGGCAAAACACATTACTAAAGGCTTGTAGTGACTTGTCAACAACGTCAATTCTCCAATCTTCAACGGTGAAATCCTTAACCTGAAATGTATGGAATGAAATGCATTAGACATACTTTGCCTAGTGAGGTAGTCCAATAACATTAGCAACGGAAATGGTATGCATTTCAAATCATATTTTAACAATAACAATGCAGTGGATCAATGTAAACAATGCAATGATCATATTCAATGGCAACAATTACATATTTCAACAATAACCCTTGGATCGATTCGGAATAGTGGATACACAACTTCCAATGCCTCGCCATATCAATGAATGCCCCTGCCTCGCCAATATGAACAATATCACATACATCCCTCCGCCTCACCACAATAAAGATCGTATCCCAAAGACTGTAGTCCACCCGTACACTGAGCTCGTGAATTATATGACAAGCCAATTGTATCCAAAGTCCTCTCGAATCCAAGGTTCGGTTACAATATCAATGATTGGTGTTTGATAATAATAGCAATATACAATATTCTTATCAATGAGCAATGACTCGATATCAATATTTAATAACAATACCAATGACAATGACAATGTCCAATGATTTCAATGACAATAGCAATGATCCATGTTTCATTTACAATGTTTTGATAACAACTATGTCGATATCAATACTCGGTGACAATAGCTATAGCAATAGCAATGACAATGTTCTATGATCAATGTTCCATGCATCCATATTTCAATGAAAATATCAATGATCGGTATTCAATGCAACAACTTACCTTAGCTTACCAATGAAATCCACTAAGTGGTTCAATGTAATATTCCTTGACAATAATGTTAGCCATGTTATAATCAATGACAATGAAATCGGGAAATACACCTAGCCTAATCCCGAAACTCCGACTACACTCACCTCAGTAATCTGATGCTCCTACGACTCTCAAATGACAATCCCTTTATCACTAGCTTTCATCAACGATGGTGGATGATCTCTATCCAATTCCTGAGCTAGGTTAAACAATAGGAATCAGTTAGAATCGATAACACGATATCGAAATCAATATAACGATATCAAAATTAATATCAAAGCTTAAAATAGCTATTAGCTATCAAATTTCATAGGTAACCAAAACCTTAACTTAAGATTAAGCTTGATTTATCCATGAATTTCATCAATAGTTTGGGGGTTATGGCTTACCCAATCAATATCAATGTTTCGATATTAATAAACTGGAGAAAACTCAAGCTTTTCTACCCTCAACAATGGAGGTGCTTGCTTGAAGGAAGATGAAGACAAGGGAAGTGCTTGCTTCTTTAGAAATAGGGTAAGCCCTCTTATGCTATTCACTTTCTTTTATTTATTTTGCAATAACAAGGCTTTCCTTCCTTTGAAGGAATTGAGCCTGATCATCCCACGTGTGGATGATTATAATTGAGGGGCTAATTGCAAGGTTAGTCCCTCAACTCTCAATTCTCTATAATTGTACTCCCAAACTTTCAATTTCTATAGTTTTGTCACTAAACATATTTGTAATACATTCAAATAGGTCCTTAAACAATAATTTGGTTCAATTAGAATCCAATATCGATGCAATTGACCTTGCGGTCAAAGTCAATACAATATTTGGAAATTTTCGATGTAGGGTTTCCGATCACCGAAACTCAATTCCGACTAGACCAGTTTTTGGGATGTTACAACTCTCCCCCTTAAAAAAAATTGTCCTCAAATTTTACCTGAATCGAAGAGATGAGGATATTGCGTCCTCATTGCCTCCTCCGGTTCCCAGGTAGCTTCTTCCAGGGAATGGCTCCTCTAGAGCACTTTAATTAAGGGAATAGTCTTGTTATAAAGTCTCTTAACTTCCTTTGCAAGAATTTGAATCGGTTCCTCCTTGTAGGACAAATCCAGTTGGATTTCCACTGATTCAGGTTCAATGATATGCGAAGGGTTAGAACGATACTTCTGCAACATTGATACATGAAACACATCATGGATCTTACTAAGTTCTGGGGGCAACAATAAGCGCTAAGCCACAGGGCAGCCAACTTTCTCAATAACCTCGAAAGGTCCGATGAATCAGGGACTCAACTTCCTCTTTTTGCCAAATCTCAAAACTTTCTTCCACTGTGAGACTTTAAAGAAGGCTTTTTCACCAACTTCTTACTGTATATCCCTTTGCTTAAGATCAACATAAGCTTTCTATCGGTCAAAGGTAGCTTTTAATCAGTCATAGATGATGGTAATCCATTCTTCAGTTTGCCGAAGTAATTCAAGGCCCAACATTTTGCCTTCATCGAGTTTAGACCAACACAATGGAGTTCTGCATCGTCTTCCATACAACGCTTCATACGATGCCATCTTAATGGAAGCTTGATAACTGTTGTTGTAGGCAAACTCAATAAGAGGTAGAGATTTCTCCCAAGAGCTTCCAAAATCAATGATACATGCTCGAAGCATATCTTCCAAAATTTGGATAACCCTTTCTGACTGGCCGTCAAATTGAGGGTCGAAAGCAGTACTAAGATTAACTTCGGTGCCCAAAAATACTTTTGTTGGATTTTTTAATATAGATTGAGTTGTGTCATATCTTGTTAGTTTTGGACACTACAAAAAAATGACATACCGACAGACAGAAAATTATCGGTAAAACACTTAAAATTCGTCGGTATATGGTCTAAAACTCTGTACCGACGGACGAAAAAAAAAATTTCATCGGATAAAATATTGTAGGTAATATGCTAGTCAGAATAAATCTATACTGACACTTTTTTCGTCGCTATAAATGTTGGGAACCTATACCGACGGACGTTTCCGTTGGCGTAGGTTTTGACTATCCCGACAAATAAATGTATTTATTCCGATGGACCCTATCCATCGGTATATATGGTGCTTACATATAATGATGGGTTTTTACTGACAGTTCATCCGTCCCTATAAGTCTAACCTTTATTGACGATTTGTTCGTCGCAATTGATTTAAACTTTTAGTGACGATAGTGTCCATCAGTACATGTATCATGTAGTTCTGTATAAGATACTTGTACCGACGATTTTGGCCTTCGGTATAGGTGTAATTGGCATTTATTTTTTATTTTAGATATTAATAATTATTAATACTATTTCTATTTTTTATTTAATATTATTTTTTTATTTTAAATATTAAAATTACTAATATTATTATAACAAAAATTGTTTATTTTTTAAAGGAAAAAATATTTAATTTTTTCTTCAAATAAAAAAGTATGTAATACATAATCACTAAAACATATACGAGTCTATTACAAGCAGAAGAAATGTGCAAGCAAATATTTGTGTTTCTTAATAACGTAAATAATAAAAGCTAAAAATAATTCGAAGATCCTCCTCTATTGTGTACTCGAATTATTTTCATCTGTATTTTGTTAATTTGTTAAAGGCAAGGATCGACTGATACAATTAATTTCCATCTGTATTTGAAGATCCTCCTTTGTATCAACCATACAAAGCAAAGCATCCATATCAGGCACACGTAGATAAAATACTATTCAACTTACCTTAATATCAAATTACTAAAGAAAACAATACCCAGTAAGTTGTTTTCTTCTAGATTAAATTATTCTATAAATGCACAAACAGTACACATATACAAAATGCACAGAACAATTTATGGCTGCTATTTTCTGTATTTTTCAGCATCAATTAGATAGACTAACAAAGTCACATGAATCGTAGAAAAACTAACAGAATAACAACTCAATAAATAAAATGATCGCCTTACTCACCTTGTCGTCCCGTTTCAGAAGAAGATGATCAGATGGGTCAAAACTCTAGTATTTTTTGCATCCAACAAAATATTACGTAAGTATAATATAGCTGCTATTTACTTATATATGTTAAATTCTCATTGTCTCTATCGAGATAATTAACTCGTAAAAACATAACAATGTATGTACTAATTAAAGAATCCCTTAGACATAAAGCATAGTCCCTTGTATGAAAAAAAAAAATATGACCATATTTATAGAACAACATATACCTCCTGCGTTTTTGAACTGCATTCAATATAAACAGGTGAACCAATCTGCTTCCTCAGCTCCTCTCCCTTACAGATTTAGGAGGAAAAAAAGGGAAGGAAAGTTAAGGGTTAGATAGTTGCAAATCATAAAAGTCCATATGATATTTCAGTAAAAGTATAAACTAGTACAGAATCTTTTATCTGGGCCGTAGAAATGAGTACAGCTCCAAGATGATCGATAATGAACTGCTTATCGTCCTGGAGATCTGGTTCATTTGGAAACACACACAAAAGAAAATCAACACTAGAATTCACACATAAACATATACATTTGTGGATCAATGAATTATTCTTAATGATCCAGGTAAGTCATCTATGATTCACTACAAGTTTCTAGCACAAAGGCAGAAGCAAAACTATTGAGAATCATTCTAATACTAAAAGCCCAACCATGACATCAATATCTATTGTCTAAAGTCTAAAACTTCACAATTACGTACTTTGCTCGGCAGAAATTTTTGAAAGTAGCTATTTGAAAGAGAATTTTTGTAGCTACAGCACACTAAATGTTTTAACTTACCAAGCTTAGTTCAAACGTAGATTATTGGAACACTAGGGGCATAATGTTTCAACTCTGGAATCCACTGGAAAAATAAAGCAAGAACATAATTATCAGCAACCAATAAATTTAAAAATTTATGTACACAGCACTTCACTGCTAATGAGGGAAAATGACAATATGAACACAGCTGCCCCACGATAACACAGAGGTCTTAATCTGTTATAATCTTCCTGTCTTGTTGCCCAAAATTGCAAACTTAAACCCACCAAAGGAAACAAACATCTCTAGTCTCTACAATGGTTCTAACAATGAGATTGAAAAAACAAAGCAAAGGGTCCAAGTGCAAAGTACCTATAGTATCCCACAACCCCAGATTACCAGTACTCCCATTGGCAACAACATTAGCACTGAAATTGTCGAAAACAGTGGGCACGTAATCATATTTTCCACAACAATTAAAATGTAAGACAAAGGATAAAAACATTCTTAGTATCAGCTTTCAACTACCAAAACTCCTAAGATGAAATACACAGAGATAGAATCACAAAAGGGACTGAAAGCTTGTTTAGAAATTACAACATTAAAGTGATATTTCATGTTTAATATGCTTTTCCCAAATCGAATTCACAAATAAAATCGTCTCAACAAACACTAAAAAACCAATCTTTATGGAGTAAATCCTCATTCAATATCAACGCAGACAACATAACAACAACTCTGACAATTAAACCAAATACCAATTTTTTCCAAAATCTAAACGGAACATGTACAGTTCAACCCTAAACACTAGATTACCAAAAGAAATATTTTGAAAACAAAAAAGAAGAGCCAATTACCGTGGGAAAAGTGTTGCTAGTGCCTATGACAGCTTTAAACCGATGATGGATGAGGGAACAAACATAGCTGATATTGGTGATTGGGTCAACAAAACTAAATAGTCAAAATCCTAATCAACAATCCAATGTTCTTGGAAATCAGTGCCAAAAAACTAAAATAAAGATTTTTTTTTTAATTGACAGACTCTGATTTACGTAGTTTAGCTGGTCCTAAACAAGGATTATTCCAAGGAAATCCTAAAAATGACGGCCTACAAATTACACTGACCCAAATTGGTTTCCTATCAGTCATCATAGTATTAAACAAAACATCTTCCACTAGAAGAAACAAAATCCTAATGCCTTTCTCAGGTAAAAAATAATGAAATTAATATTCAGAAAAAATATAGAGAGAAACAAAATCCTAATGCCTTTTTCAGGTAAAACACATCCAACAAAAGAAACAAAACTTAAAACAGATAGAGAGAAAAAAAGAAATTAACCTTTCGACAGAGAGGATGACGGAAAGAGGAGCAGCACCAAAGCAGAAATCACAGGCGAGATGAAAGAGCGAGAGGCGATTAGGGATTGAAATGGCTTGCTTTAGGATCGGGGTCATTACTGTCTGAGTGAGACTGTGAGAGACTGAGATTAAAACGATGCGTTTTTATTAAAGTAATAAAAAATAAAATAAATATCTATCGATGCACCGGATCCACCATCAATATATGATTCATCTATACCGACGAAAACCGTTGGTATCTATACCGACAGACTGAAACAATCATCGGTATAAGGTTCATCTAACGGTATAAATTATATCTATACCGACGGTTTCTTATCTTTCGTCGGTATATATGCTGTCTACATTTACGAATATTATATCCATCGGTAAAATTCAAATTTTTTAACGACAGTATTATTTTCCGTCGAGATTATATACTGACGGTTTTTACCTGTCGGTGTAAAAAGCGTTGGTATATGTACATTTTTTGTAGTGAGAAAAAAAATAAATGCATGCAGTAAATATTTTTAAAAATTTTCTCAAAAACATGAATCAGTCGTGATATCTAAAACAAAATAATTTCAAAACTACACAGAGAAAGTACTTTAGATGGAATTTAAATCTAATTATCTCTACTATTCTCTAGTTCATAGATATTAAAAATGTGGACTCCATATGAACACAAAAACAAAAAAATACCTATCCATTTATTTATAATGGGTAGTAGAGAGTTTTGAATTAATTAGGAGTTTCTATTTGATTAAAATATAATTAATTTAAGTAGGAGTATGTAAAACTTGGCTCGACTTGAAAAAAAATCAAATTATTTGATTCGACTGGACTCGACGAGAAAAAACTTGACTCGTAATTTCATAAACATGACTTGACTAGAAAAAAATTCAAATAAAGTTTGAGTTATAAAATGGAAATCGAATGACTCGAAATTTTTAGTAATTAGTTGATCAGTTTTCAAGTTTGAGTAGAGTCTGTCAATTATGTCTGATATATTATGTATATAACATGCGAAAATATGAAGAAATATATATGTTTATGAGGTATATAAAGCCACTTAAATTGGAGTCAATATGTATTATAATATTATAAATAATTACAATTAAATTTGTACAAAAACACGAAAATTCGACTCGACTCGAATTTCATAGACTTTACTCAATTCGAAAAACTTTCAAATAAAGTTTGAATAGTAAAATAGGACATGTAAACTTGAATAACTCGAAAAAATTTTACTCAACTCGACTTGATCAAATGCCTAGCCCTGAATTTAAGGGTAAACTACATGAATGACCACCTAATTGTAGGGAAAGTTCTACTTTAACCACCATACTTTCAAATTTGTCAAGAATACCACTTAACAATTTAAATAGTATTAATTAAGCTGCTTGTCGTTAAAACCTAATTGAGAAAGTGACATGTTTTTCGACGAAAAACTATATAATTACAACTTGATCTTGTTACTAATATATTCTATCAATTTGGTCATAATTTTAATTTTATTTAGTAATTTTAACACTCCAATAAGATTATAACATGTATCATGACACTTGTCACATGTGACATGTGTCAACATCTAATTGATTAATTTCACTATTTATTTTTATTAATTCATTTAATCTTGATATTAATATATTCTATTTATTAATATGATGCATCAATTCCGTAGGGGACATCTTGGAACCAATGCGTGAAAATCTAGGACATGCGAATTTGTAAACCCCATCGAGCATTCTTCAGCTTGCCTTTTCCTGACATACTCCTGCCCTTAGAACCATACAAGACAGAGCCATCAATCCCTTGACCACTGCGCTCCACGATAGTTATCGTCGTATGGTTTCCACATTTAACGTACGCACCCTTACTAATAACCTGGACCTCTAACCCTTCAACCAAAGGAGTAACATCCACAGCCTGAGAAGCATTCCTTGTTACTTTATTTGTTCGTACTAGAAGCCATATAAGAGACATTTCGCTGAATTCCCTTCATTGCACCATTTCACTCGTTGCCCGCACGACCTCTCTTTTGTCCAACTGATGAACCAGACTGTCTCGACACCGCAACCCCACCAACCTCTTGCACATCATCCACACCATCTAAAGCTCCACTCTGAGTATCGATCATGCCCTCATCATTCTCAGTGCCGAGGGTAGCAAAACGAGAACCAATCTTAGTAATAAGGTCTGACCTCGTTGAAGGACCTGCCAGGCTCATTCTCATTCGTCTATTTTCCAAAAGCATCCATGGACCGAACAAATTGGTTTCAGAGATTTCCATGATTGAATGAGTTTTTTAGCTATAGTGGAACCAATCGTCTCATCAGAATCTTTAGATGGCTCCTTATTAGAACGACATGAATCCTTAGCATGACCATAGACACCACACAAATAGCAACCTTGATGCAATCCTTCATATTCCAGTTTTTGGATAAAACCATTGATACAGATACACGAAAACAAAGGCTTATTAATGTCAATAAGGAATGCCAAGTGAGCAAATATCTCTTTCCCTCCAGCATCTATATTGTAATCTATCTTCACAACTCTTCCAATGAATGATGCAATATGTCGAAAGAGAGCCTTCGTATAATGTTGGTATGGTAAACCTAGCAACCGTATCCAGACAATCACTTGCGATGGATGCTTTTTTGAAGTTGAAAATCTTCAACTCCAAGGTTGAACCGTTAAGTAACTATCATAAATCGTCCAAGGTCCTTGGGTAAGAACTTTTGTGAAATCCCTCTCATCTGCAAATCGTACAATAAAATAGTTATATCAAGATCAATAACTTGTAAAACACTAACATGCTTCCACAAAGCATGAATACGATTCACCAAAGCCTTATAGCCAATTACACGTCTGAGGAGACAAACTATGATTGCATTGCGCATGTTCTTGTCTATTTGGTCATGCACACTATTAGAGAATTGGTTGAGGGTATTAATCTCGCACGATCCGTAATGATATATTCTTCTATAATAATTACTTCAGGATCAATGAAGCTAGGTTTCAGCCCTTCGCCCCCAGTCGGACGCTCGCTTCTAGCCACCATACTAGCCTGGTTCTGCCCACCTGAACCATCTCCTACATTATCCTTGTAACCAACACCATTCACCGGTACGTTAGTCGTTATTTGATCTAAATCATCAGCATCTATCTCAGTAGCGTCGGCTAAATCATCAGACAAAGGATCGCTTCTGCCCTTTTTAGAGTTACGTTGAGCATCCAAGCTCATATGAGAAGCATGTCTTTCTCTTGTCGGCACAACAAAGATTGCCGCAACGGGTTCAGGCAGTTGGTCACCGGGGTTCTCATAAACTATATGACTAAATGACACAGTAAGGTTTTGGGTCATGAGCATTAGGGTTTTTATTAGCTCTAGTTTAATATAAAATTAAATTAAATTTAAAATTATAAAAAAACCAATATTCTTCATAAAACCACAATTTTTTTGAATAGTTTTAAAGTGATTAAAAGATAGTATCTATTCATACATATTCTTAACCATTTGACAATGTCACACAATCACAATTAAAATGTTAATTAATAACATATCGACATATTCAAGCTTATTTAGTAATTAACAAAAAGTATTCATATTAATTAAAGCATACTATTTCAATATATAATAAATAAACTTAGGAACCCAACAAATGGTCAAGTAAAAAAGTGGATGATATTCATCTTAAGAGGTCCAGTTTCAAATCGCTTTGTCCGTAAGGTGCGTGTGCATTGTCAAGGGGTTAAGAATATATATAAATAGATACTACCTTGTAATCACCTTAAAGACTATTAAAAAAAAATAAACTTAGTCTTTAACACTAATGTGTGAAGGCATTCACTGCGGCACGAAGGTGAAGCACAAGTTTTTTGGTTTACCATTTACTAATTACCAGTGTATAAAATAGTTTTCCTCAAGTGAAAGAATGTAACATCCTGACCCCGATCTAGATCCGAAGTACTACATTCAGGTCACCCAAAACCGACCCATCAAAATTTCTATTTAAAACCATGAGTTAAGCTATTTTCAAATTATAAAATCATCTATAAATCCATGTAATTAAATAAGTATTTAAATAAGTTTACAAAACATGAGCTCCAAGTTTCAAACACCGTACACCAAAATAATATTTCAAATAGAGTTATAAACTCAACAGTGGTAAGGTTCTATGAATACATTAGCCCAAATTAAAATAACAAGTGATATACTCTAAGGCGAACGCGGTGCTAGGAAATCCTTGTCGATATGATCCTCCAAAGGGTGACCTATCAACCTACGAACGAAAAAACAATACATCTGCATGCTGAGCTAAAAAAGCTCAGTGGTACATATCTACTCTACCATAATTCGTGATTATCATAAAATAAGTATGCAAGATAAATATAGTTTAGAGAGCATAGATATGGCTTCACTATCTATGAGTTATCATCTAGCCTATCCTAGCTAGAGTTCTTAGATCACCTATCTCAAGGCATCATTAAGTCTACAACAAATCTTACATGTTTCCACCAAGCTTTGCCATACTCAAGGTCATATAGCCAATCAAGTTACTTGAGCTCATTCAGCCTATCAAGTTAATACATATCGTACCCTGATCAATCAGCCATCCGGTACAAAAGTTATCATCTATAACATCCACACATCATACATAAATACGTCCATACATTGCCTACATAATGGCCAACGAAGCCCTATTTTACCCCTGCTTACACAATCATCGGGTTACCCATGTTCACACAGTCGTTAGGTTAATAGACCATATCTGGATCACCACAGCCACGAATACATCCTAGACATACTTGGATCACAATAGCCACAAGTAGTCCTTGCCAAGTAGTCCATATCTGGATCACCATAGCCACGAATACATCCTAGACATACTAGAGATTATCGGTACGCTTCTGTGGGACCAATACCAACCATATGCATATCGATACTTAGCTCATACACAAAAGGGGTTTTACCTACACCTTGTGTCATTACACGGGGGGCGTGTACTAATACCCCAACGGTACTGATACTATAATGACTCAAATTTAAGGATCTAAGGTTCATTTCACCTGAGTGATAAATCATGGGATGTTGGGCCAATAGATACCCATTAGAACCTTAAGGGTTTGGGCCTTGCCTTTGGAGTTGGTGGGCTTAGTTGGGATAGTGATGGGAAGATAGAATGAGGGGTTGAGAGGTAAATTTCCAAGAAAAGGCTGGTGGGAAATTAAATCTCTATATAAAAGTTTGAAGAGTGATATCACTCTTGTTCCCCAACTCTTTTCCCACATCTGTCATCCTCTTTCAACTTCAAATGACAAGTTAAAGGCTATATGTTTTTTGTTGAAATCTCGTGATCTATCTTTTGAGGTATGAATGGAAGGTTTTGGTGATAGAGGGAAAAATGTGGGTTTTTGTGGGGATGGAAATGCTGAAAGTGATTGGAAGATTCAATCATGTTTTCTTGTTAGAATCTTCCCCAATCATCCTTATTTTCTTCTAGTAGTGTTATAACTCGTTTTACAACATTTGATGGTAGTTAAGGAGGTTAGAGAGCACTCTAAGGACCAAGGGAAGAGGAAGGCTTGAGCTTGTGAAAGATGTTGTTTTCCAACTTTGGAAGGAAGGTTAGTACACCTCTAACTCTCATGCATTCCAAGAAATCGTAAAATTAGATTACTTGTTACTTAATTGATACTTTGGTTGGTTGAGGGCTTGAAACCCTATTAATGGCAAAATCTATAATTGATGTTAAAATGGTATAAAAATGGTAGGAAACTACTTAAACTTCCTCCCATAACTTGTTGGTTTGATTTGGGGTTTTACTATAAAGGTTTAGGGGTATTGAGGGTGATTTGCGACTCCAAAATTTGAATTATGGGCTCGTGTATCGATATTGGTTGAACCGATATCAGTACCCTTTGCTTGGAGTGGCTAACTCAAGCAAAATTTGAAGGGCATATCGTTATGGACTTAGGTCGTATCGATACCCCATGTTGCTTAAGAATCTAGTAGTGAAAATGGGCATCAGTACACTTAGGGGCGTATCAGTACACGACCTCATGTATCGGTACAAGGTTTTGGTTAAACCCTCCATTTTAGCGTGCTAAACTGGGTATCGATATGCATGAGTGGGTATCGGTACCCACATGAGCGTATCATACTCGTAAGCGGATATTGATACTCATTGTGTAATCTGCCTGAAAATTATGTTTTGAGTTTGAAGGACCTATAATTCGTGGACTAAGTCTCACTAGCTCTCTAATAGGGTAAAATGAATAGTAAAATAGAGAAATCGAGAATTCAACCTCATATACGAGAATCATGAGTAATAACTTGGCAAATATTGGCTGACTTGTTATAAAAACAACCTTAGGGATCCTCGGTGGATCGTGTATGGTTATATGCAAAGGGCACTTTTCTTGTTGGGTTACTTGATTTGGTGGGATCTGGATACCCAGTGTGAGTGTTGCAACACCAAGAGATGTACTTTTAGATGTATGTTCCTGAGGTTGTAACATCGGACCTCGTCCGATAATACTCGATGAAAGATTTAAAGTACGAGTGTACGTTCCCTAGGTTGTGTGACACCGAGCGTTACTCTAAGTGTATGTTACAGAGGCTGTGTGACACTGGGCCTCACTTTAGGTTTGTAGGTATGGTGCATATGTGCTGTGTGAGATTATTGCATTTTTGCTATGTGTTTGGGCGGTTAGAGGTATTACCATATGTATTATATTGCCATGTATCATTTTCTAGCTACATGCTCTTATTTATGATTTGCATGAAGCATGGTTGAGTGGAAGTGTATTCACTGAGCTTCATTAGCTCAATGTTCAAAATTGTTGCTCCCTCGTTTCGTAGGTTAGTAGGTTGGCTCTCATCGTTGGAGCACCATAAGAGTAGAACTTCAGCATCGACTTGTTGTCTGAGTACAATAGTTAGATTATTTGGGCTATGTATTTGTAAGACCCTATTTTTGTATTGTAACTCTCATTTTGGATTTTAAATTATGAGTCAAATACTTTTAACTATGCATTTTAAAATATATCTCCTATGTGACATTTTAACTACCCATTTATGTCAATTGTTTTAACTTGGTGGTTTTTATGAAATGAATGTGTTGGGCTAAATCTAGTTGCGAAAACATTACGGTTTGAGTTTGGGTTTAGGCTCGAGGCCTAATTTGTGACATTCGGGTCGGGGGTGTTACAACACTGGTATCAGCGCCTAGGTTTAGTCGGTTCTTGGAAGCCCTAGGGGTGTTTAAAGTGTTGTATAGGTGTAGGCGAATACGTTGCCCGTAAGTTGAAGTCTTACTCGTTTAAGTTGAAAATTCAATGGTGTAACCTTAATTGTTTGTTTGTGCATAAAGTAATCATGACAAGAAGGGCACGTGATAGGGATGAGAGTTAGGGGTCACATATAGGGAGCTATGACGATGATTATATCCCCGGTTCGAAGGAGATGTTGGTGGACAATAGGGGTCGAGGGGCCAATTATTTCTTTCATCTGCACTAGACCCTTCACCAGATTGTAAGGGCCATACCTAAGCCTTGGGCAACCCTCGCGAGGCATCGATTGAGAGGGTGCATCACCATAGAGCTACATAATTTCTTGGATCGAGACAAGACAATCCAGTTAAGGTGGATCTATGGTTGAGGGACACTCATTGGATCATGTGACAGATGAGGTTGAAACCCGAGGACAAGTTAACATGTGTTCTCTCCCTGTTGAAGGAGAATTCTCGAGAGTGGTGGAAAATCGTAGAGTTAGGATACTATCTAACCAACCTTCATGGAACGACTTCTTGGATGATTTTGAGAATAAGTATGTAGGAGAGGCCCATAATGATAGCTTGAGGGATCGGTTCAACCACTTTGTCCACAGAAATCGATCGGTCTTTGAATATGAGCAAGAGTTTATACAGCTGAGTATGTATTCCCTGAGTTGGTTGCTATAGAGAAGATGAGATGAAAGAAGTTTCTAAAGGGTTTGAGGAAGGAAATTCAAACCTACTTGACTGCTGCCCTGCTAAAAGTGTTTTTAGAGTTGACTGCTAGTGCCAAGTTGCTTGGGCAAGTGCAAGGTTTGAACTATGGCCCGTCTGGCGGGCAAGGGAGCTCGAGTGGGAGAACTCATAACTTCTTCAACAACTCGCAGTGCGGGCATAGAAACCAAAGTAGAGGAGCTTCGAACCATAATTCAAGATCAAACCATAGGTTAGAGTCTGCTGGCCGTAGGAAGCCTTCACCATCTTCAGCCATGATGAGCCCGAAAGGCTCACAAAGTAGTGCAGGCGTACTAGTTTGTGATCAGTGTGGAAGTAGGCGTAGAGGTGAGTGTTAGGGGACGTCCAGAGTTTGCTTTGAGTGTGGATCACTAGACCATTTTGTGAGGGATTGCCTGACGGTTGCTAACACCACTCTAGTCCAGACTTAGATTTCTTTTTATCCAGCTCAGAGGGGTTGGGGCTTTGCTAGAGGAGGGGCGAGCCATATGTCCGTACATTAGAGTAGGGGTACGATCCAGTCCACCGTGAGGGCACCAGCAAGACAATATGTAATCAAGGCTCAAAAAGAATGTAAGGTTACCGATGTTATCCCAAGTACATTTATCTTAGTAGTGCGGTATTCCTCATGAGGATCTTGAGATTAGGGTCTGTGTGACTAGTCATTTGGGGTATGATGTTTTGGTGGATAAGGTGTATTAGAGGTGTTCGATTGAGGTTTAGGGTTTGATCTTCCCGGCTTATCTGATGGTGTTACCGTTTTAAGAGTTTAATACTATCCTAAGGATAGATTGTTTGTTTGACATTGATGCACGTTTGGGTTGTAGAGCGAAGAGCCTTACGCTTCATGGTTTTTATGGGGTAAAGTTGGTAGTGAAAGATGAGAGAAATCCTTGCCTTCCCAATGTAGTGTCGGTCTTAGCGGCACAAATGATGATCCAACAAGGTTGTGAGGCATTCTTGGCTCGCGTGGTTGACACAAGTGTTGAGAGCCTGACGCTTGAGAGTCTTTGAACTATTAGAGAGTTTTCAATGTATTTCTGGATGAGCTACTTAGGCTTCATCTAGATTGCGGGCTAGAGTTTTGAACAGAGGTGATGCTTGGCACGACACCGATGTCCATTACTTCATATCGCATGGCACCAACATAATTGAGAGAGTTAATGAACTAGATTCAAGAGTTATTGGAAAGAGGAAAGAGGCTTTATCTGACCGAGTATCTCACCTTGGGGTGCACCGGTCTTGTTTGTCAAGAAAAAAGATGGGTTGATGAGGATGCGCATAGATTACCGTTAGCTCAACAAGGTAACCGTGAAAAACCGTTAACCCTTACCAAGGATAGATGTCTTGTTTGATTAGTTGAAAGGTGCTCATGTGTTCTCTAAGATCGACTTAAGGTCGGGTTACTACCAGTTGAAAGTAGTAGAAGAGGATGTTCAGAAGACTACTTTCAAGATGCGGTATGGACATTATTAGTTCTTGGTAATGTCTTTTGGGCTTACCAATGCACTTGCAGCTTTCATGGATTTGATGAATCAGATCTTTTAGCCTTACCTAGATCAGTTTGTGATGGTTTTCATTGATAAAATCTTGGTTTGTTCAAGATCAGAAGAGGAGCACGACTATCACCTTCGCGTTGTTCTTCAAACCTTGAAGGAAAGGCAACTTTTTATAAGTTCAATAAGTGTGAGTTTTGGCTCTCCGAGGTGGCATTCTTGGGCCACATTATTGCAACAGATGGGATTCGAGTTGATCCGCAAAAGATTCAAATGGTGGTGGAGTGGAAAGGAATATAACAAAACTTTGTAGTTTTCTTGGGCTTGTTGGATATTACCGTCGTTATATCAAGGGCTTTTCCATCATACCATCACCTATGACCAAGTTGTTACAAAAAGGAGTTCCTTTTGAGTGGAACAAGAAAAGACAACAAAACTTCAAGAAGTTGAAGGCTTATCTGACAGAGGCTCCGATTTTGACGCAACTCGAACCGAAAAAAGATTATGTTGTATTTAGTGATGCTTCATTGAATGAACTTGGTTATGTTCTTATGCAAGAGGGTAAGGTGGTTGCTTATACCTTGAGATAACTTAAGCCTCATGAACGAAATTACCCTACACATGATTTGGAGCTTCTTGTTGTTATCTTCGCGTTAAAGATTTAGAGGCATTATCTGTAGGGGAAATGTTATATCTACACCGGTCACAAGAGTTTAAAGTACCTCCTTACCCAAAAGGAGTTGCATTTGAGGCAAAGGCGATGAATTGAGTTGTTAAAGGACTATGATTGCATCGTAGAGTATCATCCTGGTAAAGCTAATGTGGTGGCCGATGCCTTGAGTAGTGGTGTTTGCCCGTTTGAGGATGACCGAGGATGGTGAGTTACTAGCCGAGCTTCGTGTGGAACTACCTTGGTACAAGAGATCAAGACGACACAAGTGTTAGACGAAGAGTTGATGCCAATGGTAGAGATAGTTCAAAGAGGCGAGACATCCAATTTTGAGGTGCAAGCTGGTGGGGTCTTGTACTTCAAAGGTCGGTTGTGTGTCTTGACGTTAGAGGATTTGCGTGACCATATCCTCCGTGAGTCGCATAGAAGTTCGTTTGTTGTGTATCTGGGCAGCAACAAGATGTAACAAGACCTTCGTCCATTTTGTTGTTGGTCTAGTGTGAAAATAGATTTATCCGAGTTTGTGACAAGATGCTTAGCTTGTCAACAATTTAAGGCTGAGCATCAGGTTCCTTCGGGTTTGATTCAGCCCATCTAGGTTCCACAATAAAAATGGGATCGTGTGACCATGGAGTTTGTGACGGGTTTAACGTTGACTCAAAAGAATCATGATGCCATATGTGTAATAGTAGATTGTTTGACCAAGTCTGCCTATTTCTTGCATGTGCGTATGGATTTTACCCTTGAGAGGTTGGCCCGATTGTACATCCAAGAGAATGTAAGGTTCCATGGAGTGCCATTATCGATCATATCGGATAAGGATCCACGATTCATGGCAAGGTTGTGGAAAAAGATACATAAGTCTTTGTGTTGTGACCGAAGTGTGCTTGACAAAAGGTATGAAAATGAGTATTGGGAAAGTATAAAACAATGCCAAGTCGAGTCATTTTTCGTGCAAGTATACACAGTCGACAAGTAATACAACAGTTAAGCTGAGTATCGATCCTACAGGGATTATCTTGGAATTTAATTGTTCAATTGTTACTTGACTTTGGGGTGAAAAATGATTATTTTTGAAAGTAAATTTAAAAGAAAATAAAACAGCGTTGGCAAGGAGAGCTTGAAAACGTGGATGACGTGTGTTGGCAAGGAATGCATGGTTTTCACGTTATTTATGCCATGATAGCGTTTAATAATGTCATGCTTTGGCAATGTTTTATTGAGTAGATTCAAAAGCTGGTCATTGCCTCTGTCGATAACAATGCCTTAAACTAATCATGTAAAACCCATATATGTCTACAGTGCATGTTTCTCATTAATTAATTTAGTTTAGTTCCAATCTTTACTCTCTAAGGGGTAGACTCACTCTCGAAGTAAGTTCATCTACTTGAACATCTTCTATCGAAGCTTCCCGCCTTAAAATTTGGCAAGTAACCATTTTCTCCCAAGTCGGTTATGATATTGAGTTGCAATAAGCAAACTACGCCAGCCGTCGCTTGGCGTAGAAGTTTTGGAAAAAAGTAAAGACATTGCCAAATGAAAAAAAAACTTTATGCCAAAGCATTACTAATTAATAAAAGCAAGCAAAAAACAACGTTTCATCCATCCACCCCTCACCAACTATTAAATTAGTTCATGATGAGGGGGTTAACCACAAAATAAACTTCATCATTTGCAAACATCATCTTCAAAATTAAAATAAACCGAAGGAAAAAGATAAGAAAAGGGTCGATCGATTCAGCCTCTCTTGCTCTATCCCTTCTCGGTGTGGCTACTCTAGCCAGTCGTAGAAGTGATCGGAGATGATCCCAAGCTTGCTCGCACAATGTGCGCGATCCCCCTCATGCTTGGAAATGATCTCTTTATATAGATGAATGAGGAGAAAACCCTAGGAGAAATTCAAATTTTAAATTTTGGCTAAGGCTCCTTGATAAGTGCTTGATCTCCTTATTAGTTTATCACCGAGTAGGGTTGACATGTGATGGTCTAGGGCTGACATTATCACTCACCACTGTGATGCCAAAGGTTGTGGCAGAAAACTCCTGCCGACTAGCCGCTCCTGATTTTTCAAATTAGGCACATTCACGTTTTCTTCGGAACCTTATCCTTTCCTATTTTTCCAGGCTGTCCATCATTATCAAGGGGCTTGGCATGCAACTGCTGGTCCATCTGCATTACACTGCTAGCCGCGCCTTGGCAATCTTCCCTGACATTGTGACTTTTATTTTCCCTTATTTCTTTGCCACACCATCTGGCATAGAACTTGTGCCAAAAACAATAAAAAACCTTCAAACCGTAAAAGGGCACCTACTAAACTCCTTTTTATGCAAAATGCATAAAACTAATACTAAATGCAAACATGTGTACTCGAAAACTAGCAAAAAGCATTGTAAAATAGATGCTAAACATAGTACTTTTGAGGAGTTATCATTCCCCCAAACCTAGCTCATTGCTTGTCCTCAAGTAATACAAGAAAACAATAAAACAAAATGTACCTCAACAGAAATGAATGACTTCCCAGCACATGCCAGCAAGCTGTAATTGACTCTAGGTCTGTCCTCATAATCCAGAATATCAATGCCAACATTTCAACAATTCAAGTGCAACAAATAAAGACCTAGTCTAAGGTTCTAAAGTGTGCATCGGTGCGGGCAACATGCATCAAGCTCATATCAATTCCCTTAAGGTTCCTTACTGCCCAAACTCAGATTTATATATATATATACTGCCAAGGGTGTTTAGATGCTGACATAAAAGTGGGGTCGTGTCATGCACTTTTTGGCGTGAGTCATAAGAGGGAGCATACCACGAATGTCCGCGTTAGTCCAGACTACATCACTAAGCTAACCTATTTACACTCGTACACTAGGATTTTTGACTTGAGTACTAAGAGGGAGCATACCATGAAGCCCCAAGTAACCTATTATCCCTAAGACAGAGGAGTACCTAAAGTTTTTTCAGCCATTGACAGAACATTGTTGCCTTATTCATCTTTTCTTTCTTTCTTCTTCTTTTTTATAATAATACCCTAAAACTGATTTTTATTTATTTACACTGAGTTTAGCTTCAAGATGTCCTAAGTTCATTTCAGTAAACTAGATACATGCTACGTGTAAAGTGAGACTAAAGTTCCAAAGACTAGAGTTTATTGCCAAAGCAACCTGAACATTGAAGTCATACTGGCATACAATTTCATAGGACAAGTTGATCATCAGATAGGTTAACTGGTTACAAGTTCAGGCATACTAACAACATGCTGGCAATTTATTCACAAATCAACTCAGATACAAAAACAAATTTTTTTAGGGTTTGGTATGCATAGCAAACAAATTGCAAATTAAACATGAATAATGCATGATTATGAAAATGCATGACAGAAATGGAGAACACTACACACCCCCAAATCGAAAAAGGTGCATAGTCCTCGATGCATGAGAAACAACACATATATCCAAAAACAAATAATACATGATTATGAAGAACAAAATGAAATGCAGTAAAAGAGTTTAAAGGGAAGAAGACTCCCCTTCAGTTGAACGTTCTGGCCTAGAAACGCGCGACTTTCTCTTGACAAAACTGCCCCTATTGGGGGTCATATTCTTCTTGCGCTTAAGGCTCTTCTTTGGTTCTTCTGTAGCGGCTTGTAAAGTCCGTAGGACTTCTTCGATCAACTTGTCGGTGCTTGATATTTCAGGAAAAGATTTTGGCGTAGCAAGTGTGGCAGCGGCTTGGTTTCCTTCATCTTTAGATTCCATGGGGGAATTAGTGCTAGCGGTTTCAACATGTACCGGCGATGTTGGGACTGGAGAGACTGGAGTAGGGGAAATATGGACCGTGTCCTCTGATTGTGGAGTTTTCGCTCGAGAAGAATGGGGGCTTGCCAGCACTGTCCCCTTGCCAAGGAAACTGGCAGGGAACTCAGGAAAATCGGGCACCAGGAGCGTAGCTACTTCATCAAGGGCCTGTTTTAACACCTTGTCCCTGGTCTAAATATATTGCCAAAATAGAGCTTTTTTCTTCTCTGTGTCCTCAATTTTGGCAATGATATACTCAAGTTGTTTGCTGGTCGGGGACAATGTTGCCACGACTGCTGCAGGCACAAAAGTTGTAGCGACAACCTTGGATGGTTTGGCCTTTTTCATATGTGTTACGATCGATTGCTTTCCCTTCTCTTTGGTTTCAATGGTTGTTAATTGTCTCCATAAAGCAAGAATAATGGTGGATCCCTTGCTGCGCTGGATGTTATCGGTGTCGAGGGTAGGGATATCGTGCTGTGCACAAATATTCGAGATCAGTAATGGAAAAATCAAACTACCCGTTGGTTTACCTGCGCACTTATGTGTCTCGTCCACTATGGTTCAAACAACATCAATTTTTCTCTCGGTTATAATGTAGTGAAGAAGCGCCATTCTTTCCTTAGAGATGGTTTAATTGTGTGTCGTGGGCATCAAGTTGGCTTTGAGGAAGTGGTTCCATCCTCGCGGCTGTACCTTCAAAGCCAAGCGCTTCACCGTCCAGCTCCCCATGGTGGAGATGTTCCATTTTGTATTGTTTGACATAGGTCAATCAAAATCAGTCTCCTATTTGAATCATCGAGTGAGTTGGCGAACGCTAAGTGCTATTCATACTCGCCATCCAAAGAAAACAAGTCATTAATATATTTGGCATCAAATCGAACTCACTTACCATGAATCATAAGAAAAGATGAATCTTTGGTAGTAAAGTGGGCATAAAATTCTCGAACAATCGTGTTATTGATGTCACCGGTTTGCTGGCAAAATTTTTCCCAACCATGTTTCTTTACAATCTCGGCGAACTCCATGGTATAGCCAAAATTTGGCTCGTCCTTCAACTCGAATCTCTTCTCATAGTAGAAGTTTCTCGAAGCAAAATTTTCATCATGCCTCTTCTTGATTTTTACGGTAAAGAAATGCTTGAATGGAAGGGATGAAGTCACCATTGATTCTTGAAAGAAATAAGGTGAAAAGATGATGAGTGAGGATGATTTTTAGGGTTCTTGGTTCTTTTGAGCAAGAGGGTGAAAGTGTTGAGTAAAGGAGGAAAGGAAATCGGCTAGAGTATTTAAGTAGGAAAGAAAGAGAAAAAGGTGGAGTGCTTTAATGAGTTTGGCCGATTTAATGGGGGATAATGATGACAGATTTTGAATTGGATGGGATGTGTGAAAAAGATAATGATGATAAGAGGTGAATCAACGGGCAAGGCAAAAGGATAAGGAGGGAAAGTTTGAATTTTGATTTACCCTAGGGCGGCTAGGGTTTTATCTTATCCAAACCAATAATAGTTTTTTTAATAACCGTGCTAGCCTCTCTTTGGTTTGTCGTTGGCATTAAAATGCTGCTGACGATCTAAAAATACGTTGACAAGAAAAAATCCCGCATTCAGTCAATAAACCCTTTCAAGGTGGAAAAAATAAATAAAATAAAGAAAATTAACAAAACAACACATAAAGTACTGTAAGAAAACACTAATCCTAATATTTACAAACAGTCAAACCATTGTGGAAATTGCTAAATTTCTGCCAAAAGTGTAACCTCTTTGGCATCCTTTGGAGTACCTTCCACATAATGCTTAAGTCTCTAACCATTTGCTTTGAAAATTGTTCCATTCTTCAAATCTCAAATATCAACTGCTCCATGAGCATAAGGTTGGACAACTTCAAATGCTCTTGACCATCTTGACTTGAGCTTCCCTAGAAAAGTTTAAGCCGTGAGTTAAACAGAAGAACATGTTAACCTTCCATAAACTGCCTTGGCAGAATTATTCTATCATGCGAGCGCTTTGTTCTTTCCTTGTAGAGTCTGGCATTCTCATAAGCTTGCATCTGAATTCCTCCAACTCGTTGAGGTCTAACAACCTCTTCTCCCCAGCATTTCTCCATGTCATGTCAAGTTTTCGAATTGCCCAATAGGCTTTATGTTCCATTAAAACGAGTCGAAAAGGAGAACATCCTAGAGGTATTTTAAAGGCAGTCCTGTATTCCCACAAAAATTCATCTAGCATTTGGGGCCAATCATTCCTTGTAGGGTTCACAGTTTTTTCCAGAATATTTTTTATCTCCCTATTCAATATCTCAGCTTGACTATTCATTTGAGGGTGGTATGCTGTAGCAATTCGTTGTTGAATTCCATACCTGCACAAAGCTCTAGATATTAAACGACATTTAAAATGAGTGCCCTCATCATGTATAATAGTTCTCGGGGCACCAAATCTAGTAAAAATGTTTTTGTGCAAAAATTTAGCAACAGCCTTGGCATCTTTGGTTGGCAAGGCCACGACCTCAACCCATTTAAAAACATAGTCAACTGCCACTAATATATACAATTTACCAAATAAAGGGGTGGATGGGCCCATGAAGTCTATCCCCCAAACATCAAATAAATCTACAGGCATTTTGCTTTGAAGTGGCATTTGGTGTCTGCTAGAAATGTTCCATGTTCGTTGGCATCGATCACACGCCTTAGCAAAATTCTGAGCATCTTGGTATAATGTAGGCCAAAAGAAACCATACTGCAACACCTTGGCAGCAGTCTTCATTCCAGCAAAATGACCTTCGTATGGTGTTACGTGGCATAGTTGCAAAATACTATGTTATTCCTCCTCTGGCACACACCGACGAATTACCTGGTCGGCGCATTGCTTAAATAGTATGGGTTTATCCCAATAGTAATGTCGAGCTTCCCTCAGGAAACGCTTCCGCGAGTTATATGCCAAGTCTGATGGCATCACATTACTTACCGGGTAGTTGACAATGTCAGCGTACCATGGCATAACACTGACTGCAAGTAGGGACTCATTAGGAAATTAATCCCTTATGGCATCATACTTACCATCTTCCAAATGATGTTCTAGGCGTGATAAGTGGTTGGCTACTGCATTTTCAGTTCCCTTCTTATCTCTAATTTCATGATCAAATTCTTGCAGTAAGAGTGTGCATCGTATCAGTCTTGGTTTGGCATCTTTTTTTTGCCAAGAGGTATTTCAGAGCTGAATGATCTGTAAAAACCACAACTTTGTTACCAATAAGATAAGATCTAAATTTTTCAAAGGCAAAGATAACAACAAGAAAGTCTTTCTCGATTGTGGAGTAGTTCAGTTGCGCTTCATTCAATGTTCGGCTGGCATAATAGATGACATGAAAAACCTTGCCATGTCGTTGCCCTAGGACTACTCCTACGACATAGTCGTTGGCATCGCACATGAGCTCAAATGGCTCATTCCAATCAGGGGCCACGACTATAGGGGCGTTAATTAATTTCTCCTTCAGTTCTTGAAAACCTCTTAAATAAGAATCATCAAAAGCAAAAGTTGTATAATTCTCTAAAAGTGAACACAAAGGCTTAGAATTTTTTGAAAAGTCTTTAATGAATCGGCGATAAAAAACCAGCATGACCTAAAAAACTTCTTATACTTTCACGTTGGTAGGTTGAGGCAACTGCTTAATTGCCTCAACTTTTTCTTGATCGACTTCCAAACCTCTCTTGGTAACCTTGTGACCGAGAACAATGCCCTCATTTACCATGAAATGGAATTTGTCCCAGTTCAACACTAGGTTGTCTCTATTCATCTTTTCAGGATCTGCTCTAAACTTAGAAGACATTCCTCAAATGTTTTGCCAAACACTGAGAAATCATCCATAAAGACTTCCAGGTTATACTCAATCATGTCAGAAAAAATAGACATCATGCACCATTGAAACATTGTCGGCGCATTACACGGCCCAAATGACATCCTTCTAAATGCAAACGTCCCATAAGGGCAGGTAAAGGTGGTCTTCTCTTTATCTTTAGGAGCAATGACAATATGGTTATATCCAAAATAGCCATCTAAAAAATAATAAAAGGCTTTACCGTCTAGCCTATCTAACATATGGTCGATGAAAGGTAGTGGTAAGTGGTCCTTCCTTGTGACACTGTTCAGTATCTAGTAATCCATGCACACCCTCCATCTTGTGATAGTCCTGGAGGGAATCAGTTCATCTTTATTGTTCTGGACTACAGTCATGCCACCATTCTTTGGCACACACTGTACTAGACTAACCCATGAGCTGTCAGAAATGAGATAATCTAACCATTTAATGATTTCTTTCTTTACTACCTCTTTCATACTAGGGTTTAGCTATCTTTATCCTTCAATAGTCTTACCATGATATTCCTCAAGTATGATCTTGTGAATGCAAATAGTTAGGCTGATACCTCGGATGTCTGCCAAGGTCCACCCCAAAGCTTGCGTATATGTTGATAGTATTCCCAATAATCTTTCCTCCTGATCATTAGTGAGATCAGCAACAATGATTACAGGCAGAGTTGAGTATTTACCTAAATAAGCGCACTTTAGGTGCTATGGCAATGTTTTCAGCTCCAATGTTGTTAGCTCCTCAATGGATGTTTTAGGTGCCATAATCTCTCTTGCAGCCAACTCAAGTGGCTTTGGTTGTTCAAAATAATCCATGTTTTCAGCCTCCAAGGCTATTTCATCAGGTTCTTCAAACAGTTCGACAATGCCTTCAATCATGCTGACATCAGACTGATCTGGCATATTTGTGCCAAATCCAACTTATAGATACACTCCACTATTTCCTCCGTTTGGCATTCCTCAGGTTCATCTGCACATTTCAAAGCTTTGAAACACGTTAAATGTAACATGCTGGTCATTCATACGCATTGTTAATTCCCCTTTATGAACATCGATAAGAGTTCTACCCATGGCAAGAAAAGGTCTGCCTAAGACGATTGATATATTTACATCAGCTTCATAATCTAATATGATAAAATCGATAGGAAAATAAATTTATCAACCTTTACCAGCATATCCTCAATCTTACCCTTAGGATGTGCGTGTGATCAATTTGCCAACTGAAGTGTTACCATTGTCGGCCTCGCTTCAATGCCAAGTTTCCTAAAAATAGACAGCGACATCAAGTTAATACTGACACCTAAATCGCATAATGCATTTCCAACAAATTTATTGCCAATGGTACAAGGAATAGTAAAATTCTCTGGATCTTTCAGCTTTGGTGGTAAGCGGTTGCGAATCATGGCACTGCATCCTTCTGTAAGGGCTACTATCTCAAAATCTCCCAACTTCCATTTTTGGTTATGATGTCTTTAATGAACTTCACATAGTTGGACATCTGCTCAAGAGCTTCCACTAGGGGAAGGTTGATTTGCATATGCTTAAGCACTTTTAAGAAACGCTTAAATTGCTAATCTTGCTTATGTTTTTTAAGGTGAGCCGAAAAAGGTGGTGGCAGATAAACTACTACTGGCTATGCTGGCTTTGCCAAAGAAGTGCTAGCATTAGATTTCGGCTAGGCATCGTTCTGCTGCTCGGCATCAGCTTGTGCTCTGGCATCTATAGACATACTAGAATCTGAATGTGGTCTGGCATCGTTTACTCCTTGTTCTGCTTCATTGGCATTCTCTGCTGGCATTGTTCTGTTAGTTTGGCATTTAACTGATGGCTTGACAGCCATCTCTGCTCCACATTGCATTCCACTTCGAAGAGTTGTTGTTTTACATTGCTCATTGCCTTTTCACCTAGCATCTTTAGTGTCACTTGGCAAAGTTCCCTGAGGTCGATTGCTAAGAGCATTGACAATCTGTCCAAGTTGAACCTCCATTACGCATTGATGTAGCCAAACTCTGAACATTGGCATCATTTCTCTCTATATAATCATTAAGAGAGTTCTCTTGGTTTTGTCCTTACTGGAAATTATTCTGGGCTCTTGCTGGCATTGCATTATTATTTTGCATCTGGTTGTTCTGTCCCTGAGCATTGTTGTTCTGTTGCCGAGCATTATTGTTCTGTTGCTGAGCATTGTACTGATTGCCTCCTTGATTTCCTCAAGCCAAATTAGGGTGCTGTCACCAACCTGCATTATAAGTGGTGGAATTAGAATTATAATTTCGATTATAATTGCCAACAAAATTTATCGACTGAGGGTTGGCAGGGCAATCTTCTAAACGATGATTTTCTCCACAGATTGTGCAAAATGGATCTAACATTTGAACTTCTTGGGACTCTTTGTTCTTTTGCAAAGACTTCACCATATTGGTGAGATTTGCAATTTTAGCATGAAGGGATGTCAGCTCATCCACTTTCAATATTCCACTGGTTTTGGTTCCAATCTCAAGTCTAGCAACAAGGTACTCGAAATCATTGAATGAAATTCTCTCAAGGATTTCTGTAGCCTCTGAGTATTTCTTATCGAGCAATGAATCGGTTGCTGAAGCATGAACAACAGTATGTGTTTGTGTATTCAACCATTATAGAAGGTTTGTATTTGGGTCTAATTTGGAAATTTGTGCATATGACACCTTTTAGCATGTCTTTAAATATCTCTAGGCATCATATAATGTTTCATCATCAGTTTGCCTGAATGTAATGATCTCACCCCTCAACTTGGCAGTGAGTGTAGGCGACTGAAATCTTGTCAAGAACTTTTGGCATAGGTCTGCCCATGAGTTTACCGAACCTGGTGGCAAAGAATTAATCCATATCTTGGCTCTATCTCTCAAGGAAAATGTGAATAGCCTCAATTTCATAATATCATCAGGCACTCCAGCTTGTTGGAATAATTGGCAAATCTCCATGAACTGCTTCAAATGTTGTCTTGGGTCTCCAGTGAGTGCTCCATCGAATTGACCTACATTTAAAAGAGTAGAAATCATCACCGGCTTAAGTTCAAAACTGACAACATTACCTTTGTGCTAACGAATCCCGACATCAAATTGTCAATATTGGGTGTCGAATGTTCTCTAATAGGTCTCTCTTCTTCATTTGGGGCAACATGTGGTGCTGGTGGATTATTGTTTGGTAAACTTCCTTCATTATACACCACATCATTCCCTTGATTATTCATTTCTTTAACGTCCTCAAGGTTTTCTCAATTTTCGGATCGTATGGTCACTCGTCCACCACAGGGCGGCTTCTGGTCATACACCGGTATAAACAATAGAAAAGTAAAAGAACAGACAAATAAAAATTTTAAAACAATCAACTCTGTTGCAATCCGCAGCAACGGCGCCAAAAACTTGTTGTGACCGAAGTGTGCTTGACGAAAAGTGTGAAAATGAGTATTGGGAAAGTATAAAACAATGCCAAGTGGAGTCATTTTTCATGCAAGTATACAGGGTCGACAATTAATACAGTAGTTAAACTGAGTATCGATCCCACATGGATTGTCTTGGAATTTAATTGTTCAATTGTTACTTGCCTTTGGGGTGAAAATGATTGTTTTGGAAAGTGAATTTAAAAGAAAGAAAAGAAAATAACATTGGCAAGGACAGCTTGAAAAAGTGGATGACGAATGTTGGCAAGGAATGCGTGGTTTTTACGTTGTTTATGACATACTAGCCTTTAATAATGTCATGCTTTGGCGATGTTTTATTGAGCAGATTCAAAAGCTAGTCACCGCCTCCTTCGATAGGAATGCCTTAAACTAATCATGTAAAACCCCTATATGTCTATAGTGCATGCTTCTCATTAATTAATTTATTTTAGTTCCAATGTTTATTCTCTAAGCGGTAGACTCACTCCCGAAGTAAGTTCATCTACTTGAACATATTCTGTCGAAGCTTCTCACCTTGGAATTTGGCAAGTAAACGTTGCCTCCCAAGTCGGTTATGATATTGAGTTGCAATAAGCAATCTACGCCAGCCGTCGCTTGGCATAGAAGTTTTGGAAAAAAATAAAAACATTTCCAAATGAATAAAACTTTATGCCGAAGCATTACTAATTAATAAAAGCAAGCAAAAAACAACGTTTCATCCATCCACCCCTCACCAACTATTAAATTAGTTCATGATAAGGTGGTTAACCACAAAATAAACATCATCTTCAAAATTAAAATAAACCGAAGGAAAAGGGGAAGAAAAGGTTCAGTCGATTCAGCCTCTCTTGCTTTAGCCCTCCTCGGTGTGGCTACTCCAGCCGGTGGTAGAAGTGATCGGAGATGATCCTAAGCTATCTCGCTTAATGTGTGCGATCCCCTCATGCTTGGAAATGATCTCTTTATATAGATGAATGAGGAGAAAACCCTAGGAGAAATTCAAAATTTAAATTTCGGCTAAGGCTTCTTGATAAGTGCTTGATCTCTTTATCAGCTTATCACTGATGGTCTAGGGCTGACGTCATCAGTCACCACAGTGATGCCAAAGGTTGTGGCAGAAAACTCCTGCCGACTAGCCGCTCCTGATTTTTTGGATTAGGTTCATTCACGTTTTCTTCGGAACCTTATTCTTTTCTATTTTTCCAGGCTGTCCATCATTGTCAAGAGGCTTGACATGCAACTCTGGTCCATCTGCATTGCACTGCTAACCGTGCCTCAGCAATCTTCCCTGGCATTGTGACTTTTATTTTCCATTATTCCTTTGCCACGCCATCTGGTATAAAACCTGCGCAAAAATAATAAAAAACCTTCAAACCGTAAAAGGGCACCTGGTAAATTCCTTTCTATGAAAAATGCATGAAACTAATACTAAATGCAAACATGTGTACTTGAAAACTAGCAAAAAACATTGTAAAATGGATGCAAAACGTAGTACTTTTGAGGAGTTGTCACTTTGGATACCAAGTTGCACTTTAGCACAACTTTTCATCCTCAGTCTAATGGTCAGTCCGAACAAGTTATCCAGATCTTAGAGGATATGATTCGATGTTGTATCATTAACTTCGAGAAGAGTTGGAAGAGCAGCTACCGCTTGTGGAGTTTGCCTACAACAATAGTTTCCAATCGAGTATCAAGATGGCTCATTTTGAGGCCTTGTATGGACGGAAGTGTAGGACACTCTAGTGTTGGACCGAGCTCATTTAGAGAAGGATTGTGGGATCAGACTTAATTAGGTAAACTGAGGAAAAGGTTTAAATCATCAAGGAAATATTGCAAGCGGCCTTTGATTGTTAGAAAGCTTGTGAAGATCAGAAACATAAGCACATTGAGTACGATGTTGGTGACAAAGTCTTCCTCAAGGTGTCACCTTGTAAAATAGTGATCCGCTTTAGACGAAAGGGCGAGTTGAGTCTGAGGTTTATTGGGCCTTATGATATTCTTGACAATGTTGGACCTGTGGCTTACCGATTAGCTTTACCTCCATAGATGGCACGCATCTACAATGTGTTTTATGTGCCTATGTTGAGACGCTACCGTTCTGATCCTCCGTATGTTATCCCACCCGAAGAGATTGAGATCAACACCGACTTAACCTATAGGAGGAACCGATAAGGGTGTTGGACAAAGGAGTCAAAAAGCTTCGCAATAAGTGTATACCTCTTGTGAAAATGATGTGGAGGAACCATAGAGTCAGGGAAGCTACGCGGGAGGTCGAGGATGATATGAAGTTTCTTTTATCCGCACCTGTTACCAAAAGATAAATTTTGAGGACAAAATTTTCTTTAAGAAAAAGAGAGGAGTAACGAGCCAAATTTAAGGATCCAAGGTTCGGTTCACCTGAGTGATAAACCACATGATGTTGGGTCGAGTTCTTGGGTCAATAAATGCCCATTAGAACCTTAAGGGTTTGGGCCTTGCCTTTGGAGTTGGTGGGCTTAGTTGGGATAGTGATGGGAAGCTGGAATGAAGGGTTGAGAGGTAAATTCCCAAGCAAAGGTTGGTAGGAAATTAAATCTCTGCAGAAAATTTTGAAGAGTGATATCACTCTAGTTCCCCAACTCTTTTCCCACATCTCTCATCCTTTTCTAACTTCAAATCACAAGTTAAAGGCTCTATCTTCACTGTTTTTTGTTGAAATCCCAGAATTGTTGTGGAGAAGGTTATAATCATCATCCCATGATCTATCTTTTTAAGTATGAATGGAAGGTTTTGGTGGTGGAGGGAAAAATATGGGTTTTGGTGGGGGTTGGAAATGATGAAAGTGATTGGAAGATTTAATCACGTTTTTCTTGTTAGAATCTTCCCTAGTCATCTTTATTTCCTTCTAGTAGTGTTATAACCCGTTTTATAACATTTGATTGTAGTTTAGGAGGTTGGAGAGCACTCTAAGAACCAAGGAAAGAGGAAGGCTTGAGCTTGTATCGATATGAGGTTGGAGAGCACTCTCAAGCCTTCCTCTTTCCTTGGTTCATGACCTAATGTATCGATATGGGGTTTTGGTTAAACCCCCCTTCATCATGCTAAGCTAAGTATCGGTACCCACAGGAGCGTATCGGTACTCCTAAGCGGTTATCAGTACTTGCTATACAATTTGCTCAAAAATTTACGTTTTGAGTTCGGGGAACCTATAATTCGTGGACTAAGGCTCAATGGGCCCCTAATGGGTTAAAATGAATAGTAAAATAGAGAAAATGAGAATCCAACCTCATATACGAGCATAATGAGTAATAACTTGGAAATATTGGCTGACTTGTTATAATAACAGCCTTAGGGATCCTTCGTGGATTGTGTGTGGTTATGTGTCAAGTAAGGGCACTTGTTTGGTCGGGTTACTTGATTTGGTGGGATTTGGATACCCAGTGTGAGTGTTACAACACCAAGAGATGTACTTCTAAATGTACGTTCCCGAGGTTGTATGACCCCAGTCCTCATTCGATGATACTCAAGGAGAGAACGAGTGTACGTTCCCGAGGCTGTGTGACATCGGGCCTCACTCTAGGTTTGTTGCTATGGTGCATATGTGATGTGTGAGATTATTGCATCTTTTGCTATGTGTTTAGGCGGGTAGAGGTAGCGCCATATATATTATATTGCCATGTATCATTCTTTAGCTACATGCTCTTATTTATGATTTGCAGGAAGCATGGTTGAGTGGAAGTGTATCTAGTGAGCTTCGTTAGCTCAACGTTCGGAATTGTTGTTTCTGTTCCCAAGTTAGTAGGTTGGTGTGCATCGTTGTAGCACCATCGGAGTAGGACTTCAGCACCGACTTGTTGTCCGAGTACAGTACTTAAATTATTTTAGCTATGTATTCGTAGGACCATATGTTTGTATTGTAGCTCTCATTTTGGATTTTAAATTATAAGTCAAATGCTTTTAATTATGTATTTTAAAATAGAGCTCCCATGTAATGTTTCAACTACTCGTTTATGTCAAGTATTTGAACTTGATGGTTTTTATGAAATGAATGTGTTGGGCTAAATCTAGTTGCATATATTTTACGGTTTGGGTTTGGGCTCGAGGCCCTATTTATGACATTTGGGTCGGGGTGTTAGCTACTAACAACTAATCTGGATTTTACCATTAATAAGGCTCTAAGCTACCAAGCACCCAACTTAGCAACAATAAACCACAACTTCAAGCAAGACAATCATTTTATGATCTTTAAGAAGAGTAGGAGCTTGAGATGTACTAACCTTAAGATAGAAATCCTGGAACAACACACCCACTTGGCTTCCTCAACTTCCTTTCCTTGACCCAAGCTTGGAAGAACCCTAAAACACCATTTTTTTGCCTCACAAACAAAGAAACGAATCAAGACTTAAACCAAATTCTAGATGAATGTTTGGATAAGATTAACAACTTTAAAAACTTGGGAAAAGCCCCAAAAGCTTAATCCCTCCCCCAAAAAAATTCCCAACAATGGAGAACTCACCTTTTGCCACAAGAGTATACTTTTCTTGAAGCCCTTGAAGAAGAGATTAGAAATCCATGAATCTTAAATTTCGGAGTATAAAGTTTACATTTTTAGTGTTAAGAACAAATCTTGGTTGAGGAGGAAAGATGGTGGAGAAAAAGGGTGTAAGTGATGATATCACAAAACCCACCCCTTGTCCCCCTAAAACTCTCGTGAAGACAAGATGGAATTAACGGGATGTCAGCCTTTCTTTTGAAAATGGGTAAAACTCCAACACAAAATCCCTCACTTTCACTCTTGTCACAAATTGGGCACTACCTAAGCCCACAAAGTTCAATTCTTCTCCAATAGGGCTTAAATTTGGCCCAAAGGTTTTAAATACTCAATCTAGCATGAAGGTCCATAATTCGGGTCAATGCCCAAACGTTGACTCGAAAATTCAAGTCGTTACAAAAAAAATTTACTATAGACAAATTCCTCAAATTATAAAATAGTTGCTACTTTGTTCAAGTCATTGAATCGTGAAATTCAATTTTGATAACTTGATTTGAATGTTTTAATTACAAGATTCTATTCAGATTTTTTCCAACCAAATATTATGCGATTAACTCTCATTCTTTTATATCTGAGTTTGGTGTTGGAACATCATTTAGTTAAAAAAAAAGCAAAATACAAGATTTTTAAATACCGAAAGAATAAACAAAGGTAAAATTTAGAATTTCACATTTTGGCTGGTTCTAGTGTTCTTTTCAATCGTCAAGTTTTTTTCATAGAAGATTAGATGCAATCATATCTAAGAGTATATTTGTTGGATTCTTTAATTCGGATTGAGTTGTGTCGTGTCTTGTTGGTCTCAAAAAGAAAAAAAATTAAAATAGATGTTATTTTTTGAAAATTTCTTAAAAATATGAATCAATCATGATATCTAAAACAATAAAACATTCGGAATTTCACACTCATGCGTATCAGAATTTGGGGCCACAAAAACACTAGTGTTGATGTAAAACTGCACATGTATAGTACTTTGGATGTACTTTAAACCTAATTATATCCGCAATTCTCTAATTCATAGATAGGTAAAATTTTGATACACGGGCTGTGTAAAATTAATTTTACACAAGCATGCATATTTATACTATAAAAATCAAATCCTAAATTCTCAACTCTAACCACTAGAAAACTAAACCCTAAACCTTGAACTCTATACCCTAAATTCTAAATACTAACCTTAACCCTTAAAATCTAAACCCTAAACTACATTCCTAAATCTTAACACCTAAAATTAAAAGATGTATTGAAATTTTTCTCTTCATAGATACTAAAAATGTGGACTCCTTACTCAAAATATGAACACCAAAACAAGAAATAATAATAAATGACCTATCCATTTATCTACAGTGGGCAGTGGAGAGTTTTAGAATTAATCGGGTGTTTGTGTTTGATTAAAACATAATTAATTTAAAGGTAAACTACATGAGTGATCACTTAATTGTCAAAAAAGCGCTACTTTGACTATTATACTTTCAATTTTGTCAATAAGATCATTTATCTATTTAAATGATATTAATTAAGTTATTTGTCGTTAAAAAATAATAGAAAAGTGACATGTTTGTTAACGAAAAATTATATAATTACACATTTGACCTTGTTATTAATATATTCTATTAATTTGGTCATAATTTTATTTTAATAAATTTAATCATCCAATAAGATGACAACATGTATCATGGTACTTGTCACATGTGACACGTATCACCATCTAGTTGGTTAATTTTACTGTTTATTTTTATTAATTCATTTCAATAAACTTTTTATCTAATCAGACAATAACACGTATCACACACTGATTGGATAAAAATTTATAAACTAAAGTTTGTTTCCTATGGGATTTAAACATTATGGATGAAAGGAATCAACCCCAACCATTTGCTCCTTAATACATTCAATCTTATCTATAGAGAAAATTCCATATATACTAAAAGATTCAAACTAGAAATCACAAAAATCAACTGCAAAACAATGACGACAACCCCATAATCTTCATGTAGCAAATGTGCACAACACCTAATTAAATGGTCAAATATGTTCAACAACATTTAACATAAAATGCTAGATTGGAAAAAGAAAAAATAGAAAGAGAGAGAACGTTCATCAGATTTTAAAAACAATGAAAACAATGGCCTATCTTCGAAAATGTCATCTTATCAAAGGAGGTCCACGACGTTCGACTGCAACTCCCCAATGATAACATTATAGAACTTCTGGATATCAAACAACATTCTCTCATCATCTAGAGTCACAAACTTCATGGCAATACCTTTTCTTCCAAACCTCCCACTTCATCCAATTCGATGGAGGTAGTTTTCTGGTTGAGTGGGTAGGTCGTAGTTTATGACGAGAGAGACTTGTTGCACATCAATACCACGGGCCAAGAGATCAGTAGTGATGAGAACACGAGAAGAACCCGAACAGAATTTGCATGATGACATCACGAGTATTCTGGTCCATGTCTCCATGGGTGGCAGAAACTGTGTGATCCCGACTTCGTATCTTGTCGGTTAGCCAGTCAACCTTGCGCCTCGTGTTCACGAAAATGACGCTTTGGGTAATAGCTAGGGTTTCGTAGAGATGCACAGTGTTTTGAGCTTCCAATCTTCCTTCTCAACATTCACATAAAACTGCTTAATACCTTCTAGGATTAGTGTAGGATAATACGTATTAGAGTGGGAATATATTATGTATTAAAGTCTGTATCTGTTAATTGAGGTAAGTTATCTTTTAGTAGGCTACTTTTAGAGATATTCTTTAGGGATGTATCTACTGTGTTTATTATAGGAAATTTAGTTACCTAGAATACAAAGTCTGCCTATGTATATATATTCCTATATTTCTTATGAATAAAAATAAGAGAGAGTTTCTTACAATTCTACATGGTATCAGTTTAGGTCGATCCTCTCCTCTCATTTTTCTGGTTTTTTCCTCCATCGATCGATTTAATCATTCTCCATGGAACCCGATACTTCAGAAGTTAGTTCTCAAAACAACCCTCGTTCTTCTAATTTCCCACTGTCAGATACCTCTCTTTCCACAATCACATCCTATAAACTCAATGGCAACAATTACCTTCCTTGGTCTCAAACAGTTCGGCTATATATTACAGGAAGAAGAAAAGCTTCCTATCTCTTAGACTCAAAGTCTATTCTTGATGAGTCTGATCCAGCCTACTCTAACTGGTTGAGTGAAAACACCATGATCATGTCCTGGTTAATCAACTTCATGGTCCCTGAGATTGGAGAAAATTTTATGCTCTACAAGACTGTAGCTAAAATATGAAATGCAGCCCGAGACACATACTCCAGTGTTGATAACACAATTATGGTGTTGAGAATCAGATCAAAGATCTCAGACAAGGAGATCTAACTGTTGCTCAATATTTTAGTGTTCTCACTAAGTGTTGGCAGCAACTTGATCTATATGAGGCAAATGAATGGAAATGTATTGATGACATCAGTTTCTACAATAAGCTTAAAAATCATAGAAGACTATTCCAGTTCCTTTCTGGATTGAATGGAGAATTTGATAGTGGCAGAGGTAGAATTTTGGCCACTAAGCCACTTCCTCTTGTTCGAGAAGCTTTTTCAAAAATTAGGAAAGAGGAAAGCAGGCGTTCCCTGATGGTGCCACTAGTATATTAGACTGATGTTTCTGCTCTTGTTACCCACTCAACTTCTGGAGGCTTACTAAAAAGGGGGAGACCTTGGTGTACGCACTGTAAAAAGGCTGGACATGTGATGAAAATTTGTTGGAAGCTACATGGGAAACCAGCAAATTGGAAGCCTCCTAAATCTAGATTTGAAAAAGAGGTCCATGTTGCTTCTTTTGAAAGTCCGCCCAGCAACTTTAGCCAATAGCAGATTGAAGAACTCCAGCAATTTTTTAGTCGCCTATCATCTACACCTACCACTACTGCCTTGACAGCAACTGAAGGTAGCATTTCCTCTTTGATATCAGTCAATTCCTTCAAATGGATAGAGAATTTTGGTGCTTTTGACCATATGACAGGGAATCCCAATCTCTTCCATTCTTTTTCCAGCCACAGTTCTACTTCCACAATCAAGATTGCTGATGGTTCCCTATCCAAAGTGATAGGAAGAGGTTCAATTCAATTAACTGGAAAAATAGTACTTTCTAATGTCCTCTATGTTCCTAACCTGACTTGCAATTGTTGTCTGTCAGTAAATTAGTTAAGGATTTAATTGTGATGTTCACTTTGGGGCTGCTGGTTGTGTGTTTCAGGAACAGGGCTCAAGAATGGTGATTAGCAGTGCTAGGCCATGTAATGGCTTATATATCCTTAATGCCTTACCCTCTTCGAATTCTCCTTGTTCTAGTGGCCTTCATACTTCAGTTTTATCTTCCAATTTGCTTTCCAATGATGTGATGATGTGGTATTTTCGATTGGGACATCCCAATTTCTCTTATCTTAAAAAGTTGTTTCCCAAGCTATTTATCAATAAGAATCCTTCTTATTTTACTTGTGAAGTGTGTCAAATGGCTAAACATACTCGACAACCATATGTGTCTTCCCCTTTTAAACCTACTTCCCCATTTTGGATTATACACAGTGACATTTGGGGCCCTTCTAAGGTTAAGAGCATTTCAGGATCTAGGTGGTTTGTGTCCTTCGTAGATGATTACTCTAGGACAACTTGGACATTTTTAATGAAAGAAAAATATAAAATTAACCAAATTTTTAAAATTTTTTATAAGATGATCCAAACTCAGTTTGCCACTCAAATTAAAATTTTGAGGAGTGATAATGAGAGTGAGTATCTTAGCAAGTCTCTAGGGTATTTTTTTAAGGAGAAAGGAATTTTTCATCTCACCTCTTGTGTCAACACCCCTCAGCAAAATGGTGTGGCTGAAAGAAAAAAATAGACACCTCTTAGAAGTCACACGCTCTCTCTTGTTTTTTGCTAATGCTCCTAAGTATCTTTGGGGGATGCTCTTCTTGCTGCAACCTACCTCATTAATAAGATGCCAAGCAAAACTCTAAGGTTCAAGGTTCCTACAGAATCTCTTTTGCATCATTTTCCCCACTTTAAACCATTATCCTCTGAACTTCCTCTTCGAGTCTTTAGCTGCACAACCTTTGTTCATGTGCACAGTACCAATAGAGGTAAACTTGATCCTAGGTCTTTAAGGTGTATTTTTATAGGGTACTCATCGAGTCAGAAGGGTTACAAATGTTACTCTCCCACTACAAAGAAAACCTATATATCTTTTGATGATACTTTCTTTGAACATCAACCTTATTTTGTAGGGACTGCTATTCAGGGGGAGACATACAAGTCAGTCAACAACCTGGCCCTTCGAATGAAGCTGTGATTGCTGCCCCTAATAATCCAGTAGATATACCTTATCCTCTGTAAAAATGTCCAGCCCTTATACAATACCTCCTCAAACTCTTAAAGTTGTACCACATATATCCCCAAACCTTATGACTCCTCAACTTACAGATAAACAACTCAGTGTTTATACAAGGAAGAAAAGAACTTTCCTTGAAGCTGTTTGTCAACCTAACACTTGCCAAGAGCTAGTTCTGAGTCCTGTTGCTGTGGAGACAGGAGGTAATAGTATCATTCAAGACTCTACTACTATTAATTTAGATGATTTTCATATTGCTATTAGAAAGGGGTTAAGGAAATGTACTGCTCATCCTATTAACAGATTTGTGGCCTATAGAAAATTGTTATCTAGTTTTAAAGCTTTTACAGTCAGCATTGACAGTGTACAAATTCCCAAGACAGTGGAAGAACTTTCAAAAATCCTGAGTAGAGGAAGGCAGTTGAAGAGGAAGTCAAAGCATTGCAGAAGAACAATACCTGGAGTTTAATTAATCTACCAGAAGGAAAGAAGGTTGTTGGGTGAAAGTGGGTCTTTACAGTTAAGTACCACTCAGATGGAAGTGTTGAAAGATACAAGGTGAGGCTCATAGCTAAAGGATTTACGCAGTCGTATGAAGTTGACTATCAAGAAACCTTTGCACCAGCGGCCAAGTTAAAAACCATTAGAGTATTACTTCCAGTGGCTATTAATAAGGAATGGAAGTTGCATCAATTGGACATTAAAAATGCATTTCTAAATGGAAACCTTGAGGAGGAAGTATACATGGAGATTCCACCAGGTTTAGAATGGATTCAAGCAAAGTCAAGCAAGCCATACCTTGTTCAGAAAGGTTGCACCGAATGGTATAATGACTCCCCTAATTGACTATGTTGATGATATGATTATTACAGGGATGATATAGAAGAAATAGAAAGGCTGAAGATTGCTCTAGCAAAGGAGTTTGAAACTAAAGACTTGGGGAGTCTTAGATACTTCTTGGGAATGGAGGTAGCAAGATCTAATGAAGGGTTAGTCATCAACCAAAGGAAATACATCCTAGATCTACTTACATAAACTAGGATGCTTGAGTGTAGACCAGCCGACACTCCAATGGAACCAAATTTGAAATTTAGTAAAGATGGAATGAGGAATCTTGTGAACAAAGAATCCTACCAAAGACTGGTAGGAAAACTGATTTATCTATCACTCACTAGACCTGATGTTGCATATTCAGTGAGCATAGTGAGCCAACACATGAGTGATCCATGAGAAGAGCACATGGAAGTAGTAAATAAGAACCTAAGGTACTTGAAATTTACACCAGGATCTGGACTTATTTTCAGGAAAAGTCAAGATAGAACAATAAAGATTTACACAGACTCAAGCTGGGCAGGTGAATTAACAGACAGAAGATTTGTAAGTGGCTATTGTACATTTGTATAGGGCAACTTGGTCACTTGGAGAAGTAAAAAGCGGGCTGTGATATCTAGAAGCAGTGTAGAGGCAGAGTTTAGAGCAATGACCCTTGGAATATGGATTAAAAAACTCATCACTAAACTAGAATTGGATAAAAAACCAGAATTTGAAATTTACAGTGACAGCCAATCAGCAATGGGTATTGCTAGGAATCCAGTACAGCACGACAGAACTAAACATATTGAAATAGATAGACATTTCATCTATGAGACGGTTAATAATGGGACTGTGAAGCTTAACTACATTCCTACCACTAGCCAAATTGCTGACGTCTTCACCAAGGCACTTCCAAGAGTACCTTTCGATGGTTTTTTATCCAAACTGGGTGTATACAACATATACACACCAGTTTGAGGGGAAGTGTAGGTTAATACGTATTATAGTAGGAATATATTATGTATTAAAGTTTGTATCTATTAATTAGGGTAAGTTATCTTTTAGTAGGCTACTTTAGAGATATTCTTTAGGGTTGTATCTACTGTGTTTATTATAGGATATTTAGTTACCTAGAATACAAAGTCTGCCTATGTATATATATTCCTATATTTCTTATGAATAAAAATAAGAGAGAGAATTTCTTACAATTCTACAGCTAGCTCATCACGCTTAACCAAAATTCTGACAGGTTTATTCATGAACTTTCGAGTGATCTCAAGGGCTTCGGGCGACATTGTAGCAGAAAATACCCCGACCTGAATCTTTCTAGGAAGAAGCTGGAAGATGTCGTAGATCTAACAGACATAACAATTATCAGAGCACAAAATATCCAAAGAACCAAAGATTGCAAAACTCAAATTAGGATGAAGATAACCAACCTGATCCTTAGAACCACGGGAAAGCATTTCATCAGCCTCATCCAAGAAAAACATCTTAATATAATCCAGGCCAAGTGATTGTCTTCTCAACATATCAAAGACACGACCAGGTGTACCGACAACAACATGAACACCACTTTGTAAAATGCACTGATCCTCTCGTAAACTTGTCCCACCTACACGAGCATGGACCTTCACGCCTAGGTAATCACCAAGCACCCACATCACCTTCTCGATCTATTGAGCCAACTCCCTAGTGGGTGCTAAAACCAGAGCCTGGCATTGGACTATACCATAGTCAAGCTGCTGCAAAATTCCATAGCAGAAAGTTGTTGTCTTCCCCAGTTCCAGATTGTGCATGCTGTATTACATCAAGACCCTTGCAGAACAGAACGATTCCTCTTTGCTGAATCGTAGAGGGCTTCTCAAAGCCTTACAAAATATTTGAAAGAAAAGAAATAGAATTCAACATAACTTAACAAAAATAAAACAAACAATTATTAAGTCCAAACAAATGAGAGACAATAATTCCCAAAGAAATTTATAAATGCAGAGGATGCAGTTTACAATTTCCTTTCCAAAGTACTACATACCATATGCATAGATACCCCTCAGAAGGTCCTCTTGAAGTCCCATCACATCAAAACTGTCATAAACTACATCATAAGAAGTGAAAAAATCATCTTCGTCAGTTTGGAGCCCGCGACATTCAAATTTGCATCCCATGAGCATCACAAAATTGTGAATCAAAAAACATTTCTTTTCTTGTAACCTTTTTCATTTTAAAAGGGTAAAACACATGAGGAGGAAAGTTGGAGGTTGACAAACTAAGAAACTTACAACTCAGTCATTTTCTGATCATATTGATGAGCATCAAATTGGGATCCTTCAGGTGCCAAACCTGCCATGACTACATAGGGAAGAATGTGTGAAAAGATTGTTAAACCAAGTCCAGCTCAGCTTGAGATAGATATTATAGCTTTCAGGTTAAAGATACAACAGGATACCAATAAATAAATCAATATACTACATGATATATAAACAAAAAAAACACACATATTAGGTACAATAAAAGATTTCATTGCATTGAAGGTTAAAGCCTTTCAATATTGAGAAAGATGTAATAGAAGAGCCCAACTTGCAGGCCAACGTTAGAAGATGCAGAACATTAACTTCCAATTTATTATTCGGAGGTGATTTGCAAAGAAGCATATGACTATCTTGTATTTTGCTCGTACAAATTACGATCAGACACCATATTGCCTACCTCTCCGAAACTCACAAAAGGCAATGCACAAAACTTTCTACCAATTTTTTTAACGATAATCAATAAGACCATACTTAAGCCACCATCTCCTAAACAAACATTCATCACTCATGCTTCTTGGTTTTAACATATAAGTCATCATATTCTAGTCAAAGAAGCAAAATCCTAATCAAAATTACAGATTCATATAGATGTTTAGATAACAACTCGACAATTACGGACAGCATGAAGGGCCTTTGTACGAAAATTGCAGCACTTCAAACTGCTAGGGGACACAGCCTAATCCATTTGAACAGTGACAATAACTTGGATCAAAATATGCCATAACATGTTGATTATCAGCATCAACCTAAGGTCAATTCGACACATTAAGTGTAAACTGTAATCGTACACTCTATCAAGCTAATGTTTAGCAGGTACCTACCTTACTCGCATAGTTTGAGAATAAAAAACCAAAAATGTCACTGAACTAATTGTAAGATATCAACCTAAATGCTTCAAGTTATAATATTGACATTTAAGATATGTACACAATCAGAACGCAAAAGCTTTATAATCTTAAATACAAAACTTTTTTTTTGTTTTCTTTCATTCTCTTCTTCCATATCCAACCGTTTTATTTTCATTTAATAATCAAATATTCAATTGAATGGCAAGGCTTCAATGTTTTAATGTTTTAAACCATGAATTAGAAGAAAATACCAAAAAAAAAATTATTGACATGATCTAGTCAATCTCAAAAGTAAGAAAAACACGAAATCATACAAAGAAGACATATCAAACCCAGATCCCAAACAGTAAAATTAAATCCAATAAGCATAAAAAATATATCCAATGAAAGAAGAAAACATAGAAACAAAAGTGGTTCAATCAAACACACAATCACAAAGTTAAGAAAAAAGAAAACAAATAGAAAGTCAAACAAAATTAATCAACCTTGAAGCAGATGAAGAGAGCAAGGGAAAGAAACGAATGTTTAGCGATGTGATAGTGAATTTGTTGAATAAAGAGAGAGCTTGGAGGCAAAAGGGTAGTTTCTTGGAGCCTTTTTCAGTTGAGATTTAGAGAGAGGGGGTTTCCAATTTCCCAATCTGAGTAGTTTTAAGGGGAAAATAAAAGAGAAGAAAGTGTTGATAAGCAAAGAAAAACTTACAAAGCCATTTTATACTCCAACCTTTTCTTTCCGCACACAACCGTGTTCTCTCCCTATCTCCCCTTTCTTATTTTCCCTTATTACAACTCCACCTGTTAAATGGGGAAAGTAAAAAAAGTCTAAAATGCTGCAAACATAATTCTTACAACAAACGTAAGAATTTATGTAAGATTAGTATGAATCTACCGAAATTCTTATTAAGTGGGTAAGAATTTGTGTAACTACATAAATTTTTACCAACTGAATAAAAATTTGTGTAAATTTTACATTAGGTAAGAATTTGTGTAGGATCGCCTTATTTTAGCCGCATCGTAAAGGTGCCTCACCCTAGAACTACCCCTGTTAAATGGTTTCCCTCCTAACAAAAGGTTTAAATATGTTGGGTAAAATATATCAGTAGTCCCCACTATAGGTGTTTTTATTAAATTTTTTAACAATTTTGGTGGGATTTTAAGATATATGCTCTAACGCCTCTTTTGGTATAGTGGATGTAAAAGAGGTGTATTGTATTAAATAACACTTGTACATTAAAAAGATGGTTGTTACTACATCAAGGTGTTTGGTTGTGAAATTTGTGATAAAGTTAAAAAGAAAAGTGTTATGTATGAATGTACCATTTCACCCTTAAAATTCTAGCTTCATATTTTCCCCTTATTTTGACATTGTTTTTATATTATTTTTAAGATTAGGGTTTTGGTTTTGGGGTTTAGGGTTTTAAGTTTAATGTTTGGGTTTTAGGATTTCATGGCTTCTAGTTTTAGTGTTTATGATTTAGGGTTTAGAGTTTAGTGTTTATGGTTCAACATTTGGAGTTTAGAGTTTAATTCTCAAAGTTTAGGGTTTATTGTTTAAGGTTTGGAGTTTAGAGTTTACGGTTCTAGGGTTAGGTTTTATTGTTTAGGGTTTAGTGTTTGGAGTTTGGGTTCAAGTTTTGGAGTTTATGTGTAATGCCCCGAATTTGGGCCTAGAAGTTAGCTAGATAGATTACACGGTTCGAGTGAACCGGATTAGAGAATTCGAACTAGTTTCGAGAATTAATTCATAATAAATTGTTTTCGGCTAAAACAAAATATATTAAAAATGGTCTAAAATGTTTACTCAATATATTGAGGGTGTTAGTAAACTCAATTTGATAAAATAAATTCAGATTTAATAACATTTTGGTTTGATGACTGAAATTTAAAGTTTTCAAAACTGTTTTTGGTGACTTAGTCGTAAAAGGGTCAAAACTTAGAATCTTTAAGGAACTAATCTACCAATATTTTTAATCATTTTCCCCTCAATTTAGACTATTTTAAATGGTTATTAAATAAAAATAAAATAGATTTAATTAATTTGGTTTTAATAGCTAATTCACTTTTCTCACATAACTACTTTTACTTTCCACTTTTCTCTCAACTTTTCTTAGCAACTAAACTACTTCTCTTGTTATAAATTTCTAGTAATCAACTCATGTTAATTTTATTTTGATTCCTCAATTGATTTCTATATCAAAACCTTGCTTATTTGCTTGGAGATTTCACTCAAGTCATGCCAATTAAGGCCTTGCTTATTTGCTTGGAGATTTCACTCAAGTCGTGCCAATTAAGGGATGAGTTAACCATTAGAGGTGATTTTCATTTCTCTCCTCCAATAAAAGGTTCTTTACTGAAATTCTCAAGTTATTGACCCTTTACAATCGGTTTTTGATATGGGTTGATGATTAAATCAAGATTAAAAGGGTTTAAAGTGAGCTTTAATAAAGAATTAATGGCAGTGGCGGAGCCAGGATTTTCATCTAGTGGGGTCAGGAGTAAAGTATAAGGTATGGAGAATTTCTAAACTACTATGATAAATATTGTTGACCACATACCCCAAAAATTTAAGTGGTGTCAAATTTAATATTTCTTATGAAAAATTGTACATTACCACATTAAAAACACCATATCCAGCAAATCATGTGTGGTCAATTGCACCCTCAATTTGTATGCTACATCCACCCATGATTAATGAATCTTTGTTATGGATTTGATTGGTGGTGGTATTTATTGATTTTGAGTCCTAGATTAAAAGAAAGTTAAAATAAAATGAGTATTTTGTTCTGTAGAAGCAAATCTTTGAAGGTAGTGCATGCTGCCAAAATTCTGGAAATAGTTGCCTAGTTTAAAAGCAAGAACAACTTGATATTGTATGAATCTTGTGATTGATTTTGTACACATATTCGGGAGTATGTATAAGTAGGAATGGTCTTGGCATCTGAGCTGGTTATGAAACTGTTAAGGTTAAACATGAAAATTGGAATTGTTTGTGTATGATTAGGGGAATTATATTGGACTGATTGTATATTCTTGTAATTGAAGTAAGGGTTGTTTCAAACCCTTACAAGGATGTGAAGGACTGTTTGGAATAATTAAGAAGTATAGATATTTAAGCATCAATTGATTTACTTGAATTGAAAGTTGGTGAATTGTGTTGTAAAATTTTATGTGTAATTACGCCCAATTGGGATTGTTTTCCATTGATAATTGATAGTGGATTGTTTGATTCATATTGGAAAGAATTGATTCGATTCTAATGTATGATTATATTTTGATTATATTAGACCAAGAAGAAGATAGAAATCGATGGAATGAGTAGCAAAATATGAGAGAGGATTCAGGTATCCCGTAACATTGGGATAAGAGGTGAGTGTAGTTTCAAAGCCTCAGGTTAGCTCATGGCTTTCCCGAGCAACGTTCATGTCTAGTTTACATGCTTTATTTTCAGTATTGGTTGTGATACACTGTAAATGCTAACTTGAGCTAGAAGTAAGTGCTTCGAGGTAAGTACTCTAGACTAGACTCATTTGCTTGACTTGGAAGATGACATATTGTGAATGACATATGCATGCTTGCATTTTAATGACTTGTGATGAGAAAATTCAGCATTGTTATATGATCCTACTACCTTGGATCCTTGTTCAAACTTATTTGAATAAAGCATAAATATTCGATCGAGTACTTGAGTATTAATCAAACTCAACTTGTAATTTGAGGCGAAAAGATTAAAAAGGAAAGCCTTGGTTTAGAGTCAGTCTTAGGTACAATTGGCATGCCATAGAGTTCGTCAAGCTCATATAAGTTAGACTACGGTCTTGGACTACGGTCCCTTGTCATTTAAGATCAAATATTTATTGGTGCCAATGGTACCCTTGTTTTGGTACCTTCTGTACCCTTGTTCTGGTACTTTGTGTACCCTTGTTTCGGTACTTGTGTACCCTTGTTCTTATTACCATTTTGGATTCGAGTATCTAGACTGATTGTTGATCAAGGCTATAATATTGGACTAACTCATACGTTTTGAAATTTACCTTTAATCTGATTAAATTGGTAACTCGTAAAGCCTTAATGGATTGTTTTCTTGATAGGCCTCATAGCCTAAATGGCTCGCTTTGTACATGAGATGCACATTTAATAATTCTCGCCTATTTACCTATTCGAATCATTTGATTATGTAAAATATAGATTGGCAATATATATACATTGTATGTTCTTCTTGGGGATTGGATTGGGACATGGTGATCATCCTCCCTCTCGCTTGTAATGAAACTTGCTTGGACTACTATCCCTTGTTTGGTACTTCGAGTACCCTTGTTTGACGACAGATGTCATAAGATTCGCGTACCTAGGCTGTAATGCTGCTCTGGTTAGCTTGTATATGTTCATGTTGGACTGTTTTGAGTATGTTAAATGTACATACATGTAATGATGCCCTGATTAGCTTGTATATGTTCATGTTGGACTGTTTTGAGTATGTTAAATGTACATACATGTAATGCTGCCATGATTAGCTTGTTTATGTTCATGTTGGACTATTTTGAGTATGTTAAATGTACATACATGTAATGCTGCCCTGATTAGCTTGTATATGTTCATGTTGGAATGTTTTGAGAATGTTAAATGTACATACATGTAATGTTGCCCTGATTAGCTTGTATATGTTCATGTTGGACTGTTTTGAGTATGTTAAATGTACATACATGTAATGTTGCCCTGATTAGCTTGTATATGTTCATGTTGGACTATTTTGAGTATGTTAAATGTACATACAAGTAATGCTGCCCTGATTAGCTTGTATATGTTCATGTTGGACTATTTTTAAGTTATAAAAATATACATACATTTCGTGGACAGTTTTGAAAGATATACAAGTGTAATTGGACTGTTTTGCTATGTTATATTATGTTAACTTGTTAAGTAAATTGTTTGGTTATAAGTGATCAATTCTTGGACTATTTTATATGTATAAATGTATGCGTACATGGGCTCATTTATTAAGAGTATTTGAGTGAAAGCTGGTAACTTGTTGTAAGCAATACTATAGATGTTATATACTAAGTTGGTAATCTAAGTGATAAGCAATATCTGTCTAGACATGTATGATGACTCGTGTCCTAAGAAACTAATGCCTAGATGAAACTTGAGTTTAATAGAATATGATTAGAATGATATAATATTGGTGAGATGTTTGAATGCAATGTGTACATGTGCTCATGGTTTATTTAATTGTCCATGCTTATTAGGAGATAGGCTTAAATCGAATACTTTAACTTGTATAGCTGTCTAACTAAGTATGTTTATACTTATTAAGTCCTTTCTCTATATTTTTAGGATACTGCTTGGTTTTGTTTGTCTTCGAGCTTTAGTTGGGTCACAAATATGAGGAATATGTTTGTAATTCTCCTCTAATCTCCTAGGCGGTGGCACATAGTTTAAAGGATGCATTGTGCATTATAATGTTCTGTTTGCTTTTATTTATTTATAAGCTTTATAAGTATTGAAGTTTTGTAAAGGGGAATTTAATCATTTTATAATTGCTTGCTATGTGTGGTATACAAGTTGGTAAAATTGTATGGTTATCAAATCTCTACGTGGGCCTTAAGTTATCAGACTACCATGATATCATGCATGCTTGTGAAATGATATTCATGAATGAACGTTAACTTGTGTTAACCCGAATTGGTCACGTAGTCTAAAGTTTAGATTAATAATTAAAATTAAACGATCAGTAAACATGCCAATAAATATGTGTAAGGTATTACCTTGTGGAGGCAACTTTGTAATCTGAAATAAATACAAAACTATAGCATACTACGATCCAGTGGTTGATATGTATTGCTTAAAATTGTATATTTGTTTGTACATGAATAATGGTTTAGAACAAACCTTTCTTAAATTAAAAAAAAGTCTCAAAATTTCCCTTATTTTTTGCTTACCTCTTAGTTGAGAGGCAACTACTGGTCACATGATTGTCCGATTGTTTATTTGTTCCTAACACTACCTAATTCAGCTTACTCCTAAGCCAGATTAGGGTGTTACAAGAAGAGATTTATAAAAGCAATCCTGAAACTAAAGGAATTGCTAATTTTATAGGTTGTGAATAGTTGGATTTTGAGGTGTATTGTGTTAAAAGGTTGCTGGAAGTATAAGGTTGTTATGCAAGTGTTTTTAGATGTTAATTGATGCTGCTAATGTGTTCAAATCGATAGGTCATGGCTGGGCTTTGTTAATGTAGTGTTTGGTGATGTTTTCGATTGTTTTGGAAGGCATTTTGATGGTTTTTAGTGAGGGGAAGTTGGGAATTGTTGTTGTTGGGGTTATGAATGCATAATTATGCATTAATCTTTTTTTGTTATGTAACTCCCCGATTTTGGGCCTAGTGGTTTTTAGGCTGATTAGACGGTCCGATGGGCCGGGATTAGCGATTCGAGTCGGATTCGGGATTAAAATATAATTAAATTTTTTGAGTGAGAAAATATTTCGAAAAACTATTTAAAAATATTATTTAATATATAGATATTTTTGGTAAAGTCAATTTTGAAAAATAGAATTTAGGAAGTTTACATTTTGGCCAGTGACCAAAATGTAAAAAGTGTAAAACTATTTTTTCTGACTATTGTGTAAAAGGGTAAAAACTTTGAATCTTTAAATAGTTATTTGCCCAAATTCTAATATTAGAGTGTTCTCCTTTATTGGCCATTTCAAAAAAACTTTGGAAAAATATAAATAGATTTGGGGAATTAATTTTATAATTAATTCCTAAGTAAATTTTACGTAACTACCTTTTCTAAAAGATTTTTCTCTCAAATTCTCTTCAGCCAAACACTCTTCTCTTATTCAAAATCTTCAGGCAACTTCTTGATTTCATCAATCTTTTGGTTTTAAATGAGTTCTTAATTGGTTCCTATCAAAACCTTATTGTTTTAATCTTGTTTTCTCATGTAATCAATCCAATTAAGGGGGAAGTCAAAATTAGAGGTGAGCTTCCTCATTCTCCTCTAATGTATGGTTCTTTACTGAAATTCCCAAGTTATTGACCCTTTATAAATGTTTCCTATTGAGTTTTAATGATTTGATTATGGAAATTGGTTAAATCAATGTTTAATTGATGAGATTATATGATTTTTTTAATTGGATATATTTTGTTGAGTTCTTGATCGATTTTAGTCATGATTTTGAGGTTTTATAATGTTAATAAGATGGATATAACATTGGAATCCTGAAGTTAGTTGAATCTCTAATTTTCTAGGTTGTTAGTTATGTGTTTTTGAGGGGTCATGGAGGTTTAATGTATGCTGGAGGTATAGGGTTGATTTTTGGTTGACAATTGAAGGTAATTGATGGATTAAACCTATAGGTTTTGTCTGGGTTAAGTTTGGAAGATGTTTGATGTTGATTTTGGTAGTTTTGGAAGGTTTCAGCTAGAGTTTGAAGAGGATTGTTGTTGATTTGATGTGGCTAGTTTATCAATGCATTTCGATGCATTGAATCCCCTATTTTGTATGGTAAAATCAGGGGAGGTTGATCCTTAAGCTTGTGGCACCGTTCTAGAAGCTTTAGAGGAGTAGTTCGCATTAGCGAATGAGGCTTTGCGTGGTCGGTGAGTGAGACATGAATTTCATCTTTGAAATGGTTTAAGGTTATGTTGGGAGTTTAAATTTAGCTTGAAACGTTGGTTTAAACTCGGAAGAAGTATGATAAGATTTCTCCATCGATCGTGCTTTAACGAAATTGATTTTATGCACTTGTTTTGAATTACATGGTACCTACTGTTAAGCATGATTTAAAGTATGTTTTATATTGCTTTTGATCATATAATGATGATGGATGCATTTGGTAATTGATCCAAGTAAGTATGTGGAATACTTGTGAAAGCATGGTTTAAAGCTTTGGAAATGTAACGCTCTTAACCCAATTTAGGAGAGTAAACTGAACTAAGAAGTGTTATAAAACAAACATGGGTTGGCTTAGCACATGTAAGCCCTTAATTCGAACCCTAAAGGTAAATCGAAGCTAAGATCGTACTAAAATTTTACTCAAACTTTAACTACAATTTAGGACTTAACTCAAGCTGTCGTATAAAGTTTTAAGAACTTAACTTCAGTATTCAGAAATGGAACTAAAAACCTTTCATTTCAATAGTAATTCAAAACCCTTTATCTTCTAATAACATCTAACCAATATAAGACTTTTTAATGATTCAATTCTAACTCAAAGCCTTTGATTACTCATTTTAAACCATACTTGAGCCAATGATAGGTGGAGGGTTCAAATAGGGACAAATTTTACAAGGTTCGACCAAAGCAATAAAATCTAGAAGCAATAGGGATTCATTAAGGCTTATTATCAATCTATTTAGGCCACCATAAAGTACTAACAATGCTCATTAGACCGAATTACTAGGATTAAAGTTTACTTCAATACTCAAACCAATCACATCTATCATTGCAGCATTCGCCTCACATAACTAAACATGCATTCATAATCAAACTACCATAGCTCAACAAACATACAACCATGAAGCATATAAGACCTTCTACATAATTATAACTACTTACAAGTTTTACAAACCTATAAGAAAAAATGGTGTTCTAGATGCACTATGTATATGTACAAACTATGTGCCACCAACTAAGAGTTCTTAAAAGGAGGATTACAAAACATACTTCTTTGTACTTGTGATCTGATCCAAGTTTGAAAGGTATCTACAAACAAGCTTTACCCTAAAATATGGTGAAGAGATGGAATAAGTATACACTTAGTGAGGTAGTTAAAAGTAACTAAAAGTATGAATCAACAATCTATCCTTTCACCACAACTCTATCAAGTCATTTATGGTTTTAAGCTTGAACAAGAAACTAGCCATTTTGGATTAAATCATTCAAACAAAACATATAACTTCATCCAAAAGAATACACAAGAATCATTTAGATGAATCTTACTTTGCATGCAAGCTATTAAGTTGATTCATTATTTTAGCTTGAAATTTTCATTGTTTATTTTTAACATAGCCATGGGAATCAAGTAACCTAGGTACGCGAATCCCCAACCAACTGTCACCAAGTATAGTACTCGAAGTACTCGATCAATCCCTCCTATTATCTCCAAGTGACCAAAACACATCCCTCCTACTATCGCCTCATATGGACCGTAGTCCACCCCAAACACGAGCTCTATGTACTCTATGGCATGCCAACTATACCTATGACTGACTCGAAACCAAGGCTTTTTAATTGAATCTTATCATATCAGAGATGAACATAGCTGTAGTTCATATAATCACATAAGCAAGGCTTATAACTTATCATATCAAACATATACTTAAACACATGTATAGCTTTCAAACATAGCATGCATTTAACCAAGTTTTGCATATCATAAGGTACTTTATAATTAAGTACTCACCTCGAATCCTAGTATATTTGCATATATAATTCAAGTATAGATCAATGAATTTAAACAATAGAGAATGCTTGGGAAGGTTATGAGCCTATTCCGAGACTTTAAACTACACTCATAGTTTGATCTAAGCTAGATAAACTCCTGAATCACAATTCCCTTTTGCTTTTCTACAATTTGATCCACCTTGGACTTTACTTCCCCAACTCTTTCTTGGTCTAAGCAAAATAAAGAATAAAACCACATATTAGAATAATTTTCATTCTAACCTTAACTACATCATGTATAGACTTTATTAAAAAAACTTTGACACACATCAAGTATACATGATCATTTAGCCCTCAATACAATCTTTAATCTAACACAAATCAACCTTTCCTTAAGGTGCAATCTTGTCCACTAATTATCTTTATAAAACAACCCCTAAACTTTGTAAAACAGTCCCTATTTCAAGTTTTAATGAAACAGTCTCCTGTAGATGCAAAAACAGCCCTTATAGAATTGCATTTCAAAGAAATCCTCTATTTTTAAAACACCAGATCAGCCCCTGTTTTATTGTAAAAACTGCCCATTTTTCCTTTGTCAAAACGGTTCAAATAAATTCTTAAAATTCAAAAAACAATCCCTAAGATTGCAAATCCTCATTTCAAATTCATAGTTTAGCTGCCCCATTTATCCATTAAAACACTCCACTATGTGATCATATATATATATAACAATCCAAATATATATGCATACATATATATGCACCAAAACAGTCCACTATGTGTCCATATATATGCAAAACAGTCCAAATACATATGCATACATATATATGCACGAAAACAGTCCACTATGTGTCCATATATATACAAAACAGTCCAAATACATATGCATACATATATATACACCAAAACAGTCCACTATGATATTAATAAGCAATATGACTAAATTCAAGCTCCAACTCAACTACACAATCGAACAATGATCTATTCAATCATTTGAACTAACTCAATCAACTTAGAATTCACCATCAAGAAATTTAACATCTCAAACTATGTTACACATTTACATAGAACATTAAAATTCACTACCTATATCATTCGAATAATTCAAAAAAATACATAATATAAATTTGACTTTTCTAACAACTCTAATCACATAACACATGAGGATATCCTAACCAATATTTCAATAGAAGCTTAGATTTAAAGAAAGGAAGAGAATCCTCACCTCATTCCTCAAGGTAATCGATTAGATACTTAAATTTGAACCAATTTAAGCTTAAATTCCCAACTCCTATTGCAAGCTCCCTTTCTCTCTTTAGCTATGGGGTTTCGGTCTCTTGGGGAAGAAGAAGAAAATGATAATGACTGATTATCATCTCCAAGCCGAGACCCCTCCGCACATGCCTTATTCTATGTTTGACACATGTACAAGCCCTCCTATAAGTTTTTGTTTAGCATGCAATCTTTATTTTAATCGTGGTATTCGGTTAAGTCATTTCTATATTGGCCATCCATTTTTTTCTTGCTTTAATTTGGTCCCAAATCACTTATTTAGTCTAACATGTGACAAGTCTATAACAATTTAACAGGAAAACTATTTGTAGCAAACTCCTAAGCCAATTTTTGGGATATTACAATTCTCCTCCCCTAAAAGAAAATTTGTCCTCAAATTTACCTAGGGTGAACAGATGAGGATATTGCCCTTTTATAGTTGCCTCAGGTTCCCAAGTTGCCTATTCAGTATTGTTATTTCTCCATAATACTTTTACGAGGGGAACAAGTTTGTTACGAAGTCTTCTAACTTCACGATCTAGAATTTGAACTGGTTCTTCGTAGGCCAAATCTGGATTGAGCTCTACTTCTTCAAGCTCAAGCACATGAGAAGGACCAGATCGATATTTGTGAAGCATAGAAAAATGAAGTAAATTTTGTAACTTGTCGAATTGATTGGGGAGAGCTAGACAATTTGCAACATGACCAATCTTTTCAATAATCTCGAAAGGTTCGATGAAACGAGGACTAAGTTTCCCTTTCTTCCCGAATCTAAATACTTTTTTCCATGGAGAGACCTTTAGAAACACTTGATCTCCTACATTATATTAAATATCTCTCGTTTATAAATCAACATATCCTTTTTTGTCTATCGAAGGCTTCTTTTAGTCTATTGTGAATAACATGTGCTTGTTCCTCTATTTCTCTGAGCAGGTCAGGTCCTAAGACCTTGCTTTCTCCCAATTCTGACCAGGACGAGGGAGTTCTGCATTTTCTTCCATATAAAGCTTCAAACGGGGCCATTTGAATGGATGCTTGATAGCTATTATTGTCTGCAAATTCTTCCAACGGTAAGGATTTCTCCCAGTTCTTTTTGAATTCAATCACACAGGCTCGAAGTATATCTTCAAGAATTTGGATCAATCTTTCGGATTGACCATCTGATTGAGGATAGAAACCTTTAATCTTTTGACAGGTTAAACACTTATATACAAACGTTGTAATAGCAGGCTTCATTCATGGCCACCAATACAGTTCCTTCAAGTCTTTGTACATCTTAACAGCTCCAGGATGGATTGAAAAAGGACTACTATAAGCTTCACAAAGCATTTCACTCTTAAGGGTTTAATCATTTGGCACACACACTCTATTTTGAAAGTAGAATAAACCATTAGGGTTTAGAGAGAAGTCTAGATTAGGTTCCTCCTTTAGCTTAAGTATTATGCTTTGAAGTTCTAGATCTGATTGTTGAAGGGATTTGATTCTTAAAATCAAATCGGATTGAACTTGAAGTTTAGCTAAAAGCTTTTGATTATTTTGAAGTCTAAAGTGAGCATTGATTGCAGTAAGGGCTACAATACAATGAGAAATCTTTAGATAAAAGAATCTGGAATTCAATTAAGGCTAAAACATATCTTAATTAAGGTTTTATCGATTGAATGTTTGCGACTGAGTGTGCCAGCCACTACATTATCCTTCCCCGGAAGTTAATCTATGACTAGATCATAATCTTTAAGTATCTCCATCCATCTTCTTTGCCTAAGGTTCAACTTCTTTTGAGTTAGGAGATATTTTAGGCTTTTGTGGTCTGTAAACATATAACATTTCTCTCCGAAAAGTTAATTTCTCCAAATTTATAGACAACAACAATTAACTTGAGGTCATGAGTTGGATAGTTCAGTTCATGAGGTTTCAATTGTCGAGAAGCATAGGCCACCACTTTTTCTTCTTGTATAAATACACATCCTAATCCAAGATGAGATGCATCACTGAAGACTGTAAAATCCTTTCCCAGTTCAGGTTATGTCGAAATTGGAGCATACGTAAGAACTTGCTTTAACTGATTAAAGCTTCATTGTTAGTTTTCTGGCGAAATAAATGGCACATCTTTCCGAAGAAGCTTGGTCAAAGGAGCAGCCAAACTAACCCCATGAAGCTTCTGACTTCACCAACATTCCTCGGAGGTCTCCAATCAACAACTGACTGAATCTTCTTTGGATCGACTTTAATCCCTTCTGCAGATATAACATGTCCAAGGAAAAATACCTCAGACAACAAAAATTCACTTTTGTTGAACTTGACATAAAGCTGATTATCTCCGAGAGTTTGTAGAACAATTCGAAGGTGTTTCAAATGTTCATCCTTATCCTTGGAGTAGATAAGGATATCGACGATAAATACTACTACAAAGTTATCTAAATAAGGCTTAAAGACTCGATTCATAAGGTTCATGAATGCGACAAGAGCATTCGTTAAACAAAAAGGCATTACAAGGAATTCATTGTGACCATATAGAGTCCTAAATGCAGTTTTTGGTACATTCGACTCCTTAATCTTCATCTGATAATAGCCCAATCAAAGTTTGATCTTGGAAAACACCATAGCATCTTTGAGTTGCTCAAACAAGTCTTCGATTCTTGGTAATGGATACTTGTTCTTGACGGTGATCTTATTCAATTGCCGATAGTCAATGCAAAGCCTCATCGATCCATCTTTCTTCTTTACAAACAAAATTGGGCCTCCCCAAGGTGATGAACTCAGCTTGATGAAACCTTTATCTTGAAGGTCTTGCAATTGATTCTTGATTTCTTGAAGCTCGACCGGAGCTATTCGGTAAGGAGTGATGGAAATTGGATTGGATCCAAGTTAAACTTCAATTCCAAACTCCACTTCTCGTGTAGGAGGTAATCTCGAAAGTTCCTCAAGAAAAACATCAGGGAATTTAGAAATGATTAAGATAGATTCAAGGGAAATTTAGTCTTATCGACTTCAGGTATACTAGTGAACATAGAACTTGATTCAAATTATTTCTTATCTAACAAAAGTATGGATTCCTTCCCTAATCCAAGAAGGAAGAGTCTTTTCTTATTAAAATATACCTATGCTTGGTGTTTTCCTAACCAATCTAAACCCAAAATAAAATCAAATTCATTGAAAGGTAGGGCTAACAAATAGGCAGGAAAATGAATACCTTGAATAAACAAAGGACAATTCCTACATACTCGATTTACAACGACCCTATCTCCTAAGGGTTTTGTTGCAACCAAATTGCAATTTGTGGGTTCAAAGCTCAACTTAAAATTTTTTATTAGGGTAGAACATATAAAGGAATGAGTTGAGCCAGAATCAAATAAAGCATAAATAAGATTTGAGTATAATTCGATTGTACCTACAATAATATCAGGGGAGTCCTCATCTTCCCGACCTCGAACATGATATACTCGAGTAAGTGCTCGAGATTCTTGATGTGTAGTATTGGAGGCTTGTCCCTGATTCCTCCCAGAATTTCCAGACTGAGCTTGTTTTGGTCCTTTACCTAGGGGTGACTGAACATGATTTAGATTCTTTGATACATGAGTTGGAAGCTTATTCGGGTTTTGAGGGAAATCCTTGATAAAATGAACTGATTCTCCACACATGAAGCAGCTATTTGCTTGCCTTCTACACTGACCCGCATGTTTCTTCTGATAGAAATTGCAAGAAGAAGTTTGTGAATCTCTTCCCAAATTCCCCGTGCTATTGATGGAGGCTAAAGGCACAAAGGACTTAACCATAGATTGAGGCTTAGGCAAATAGTTACTCTTAGGAGAAGAGTTAAAATTCGAAGTGCTCCCTCCTTGATTCTTTGACTTCTTAGATGGCCACTAAGGTTTGTTATCATTTCTCGGTCTTTTGTCATTACGAGAGTAATTCTCTTTTCTTTTCTCCGACACTTTCATCTTAGCTTCTGTGGCAATTGCTCGATTCACCGAATCTTGAAAGTCAGTGATCCCGAGGGCTATGAATATAGGGCTTAATTCATCTTTGATTCCTCCAATAAACATCTGGCGTTTGTCTAATTCTTTCTTGATATACCCAGACCCGTATTTACAATATTTACAGAAGTCACTAACATATTATTCTATCGGTCAGCTTCCTTGCTTCAAATGCAAGAAACGTTTTCTGTGTTCAGCAAGGTATTGTCCACTTATGTATTTCTTCTGGAATTCCTTGAGGAAGAATTGCCAAGTGATAGCATTGGCAGGAGCAGTAAGGGTCGTAGTTTCCCACCAACTTAGTGCCTCATCAACTAAAAGGGCTATTGCACACTCGAGTTTGTGTTCATCAGAACATTCTAGTTGCTTGGTCAAAATCTTGATAATGGTCTCTAACCTTAACTACATCATGTATAGACTTTATTAAACAAACTTTGACACACATCAACTATACTTGATAATTTAGCCCTAAAAACAGTCTTTAATCTAACACAAAATAGCCTTTCCTTAAGGTGCAATCTTGTGCACTAATTATCTTTATAAAACAACCCCTAAACATTGTAAAACAGTCCCTATTTCAAGTTTTAATAAAACAACCTCCTATAGATGCAAAAATAGCCCTTATACAATTTTATTTCAAAGCAATCCTCTATTTTTAAAACACCAAATCAGCCCTTGTTTTATTGTAAAAACTGCCCATTTTTCCTTTGTCAAAACGGTCCAAATAAATTCTTTAAATTCATAAAACAGTCCCTAAGATTACCAATGCAATCCAAATTTCAAATTCATAGTTTAGCCCCCCTTTTTATCCATTAAAACAGTCCACTATGTGATCATATATATACAAAACAATCCAAATACATATGCATACATATATATGCCCCAAAATAGTCCAAATACATATGCATACATATATATGCACCAAAACAGTCCACAATGTGTCCATATATATACAAAATAGTCCAAATACATATGCATACATATATATACACCGAAATAGTCCTCTAGGATATTAATAAGCAATGTGATTAAATTCAAGCACCAACTCAACTACACAATCAAACATTGATCTATTCAATCATTTGAACTAACTTAATCAACTTAGAATTCATCATCAAGAAATCTAACATCTCAAACTATGTTACACATTTACATAGAACTTGAAAATTCACTACCTATATCATTCGAATAATTCAAGAAAATACATAATATAAATTTGACTTTTCTAATAAATCTAATCACATAACACATGAGGATATCCTAACCAATATTTCAATAGAAGCTTAGATTTAAAGAAAGGAAGAGAATCCTCACCTCATTTCTCAAGGTACTCGATTAGATACTTAAATTTGAACCAAATTAAGCTTAAATTCCCAACTCCTATTGCAAGCTCCCTTTCTCTCTTTAGCTATGGGGTTTCGGTCTCTTGGGGAAGAAGAAGAAAATGATAATGGTTGATTATCATCTCCAAGCCGAGACCCCTCCTCACATGCCTTATTCTATGTTTGACACATGTACAAGCCCTCCTATAATGTTATGTTTTGGTCTTGAACCTGTGATGTTTTGGCATGGATTGTTCCCGAATTGGTTATGGTTATATTTGAGGCATGTTGGTGTGTGATTGAATTCATGAAAGCATGAAAATCCAGCAATTTGGGACATTTCAAGTCTAGGCATTTTGGTATGCGTAAAGGTGTACTGGTACGCGTAGGCTTAACCTAAGCCTGGGTTTCGGTACACGTATTGGCATTTCGGTACAAGACTTTGAAGTTAGGCATGGCATATCGATACTGGGGAGTGTGTTTTCGGTATGGTTTTAAGCTACTGGAATCTGGAATTTTGTAATGGAGCAAGTGTATCGATACACCTACTTGTGTACCGATATGGGTGTCTGTTTTGTTAGTTAAAGTGTAGTTCGAGTTTTATATTCTTCTGTTTGGTCCCTAATGGTTATGTATGCAATTGAGTGAGTTTGGATGGCTATTTTAAGCTGGAATTTGATCTATGAGCATGTAAATTGACTAATTAAGGTTTGGTAACTTCAAAATGGATTAGGTCCCTATAATTTTCTAGAATTGCAATTTGGTCCCTAAGTTGCATTTGCATTCAATTGTATGTCGATTTGACACCCGATTGAGTTGAGTCTTTACCCACTGGTTGCTCACTCACTCTAGGTTTGCATCTAGATAAGATAAAAAGAAAAAATGAACGTAATTTTTGTTAAATCTTTACGGGTTTGTTTCTATAAACCCAATGTAGCTCGCTCGGTTTGGTCTTGTATCTAGACAGGGTCTAGGGGGTTACATGTTATATGGATAAACATGAGAGATTGATCCTACCATAATTGGTAAAGTTTCGGAAGCTTTGGATGCTTGATTTGACATCAGCAAGTGGAGCTTTGTGTCTTCGGTGAATGGAAATGAGAATTAAAGCTTAATAAAGGTTTGAAAGTGATTTTGGGGGTTTAGATTAAGCTTGAAACGCTTTTCTAAGCTCGAAAGTAAGTATTAGATGTTCTCACTGTTGTTTTTGGTTTTGTAAAATACATTCTCATGCTATTCTTTGTGGTTTTGTTTACCTACTGTTATATGCATGTTTTAGCAATGAAAATGTTGCGAATGATCATATGTTGATGATTATGAGAATGAAATTTGGTTTGCAAAAGATTTTAGAAAATGCTAGAATACATGGTTTAATGTATTGGAAATTGGTTTGATTGATGCATATGCAATACATTTAGGTAACATGCTTTAATTGAGTATATTGGCAAGTGGAAATGGTTAAAATTTATCGGATATAGTTGGCTAGGCATAGGGTTTAAAGTGCACTATAATAAGCCGCTTCATGTGTGTCACATTCTGAAAACCGACCTAGTCAGAATAAGGCTTAGGTAATTGGAAATTATGTGTCGGACATACCCGAAAGTGTAATTTCATGATCCTTGTATCCAATTTTGTAATCAATGGAAAATGTGCGGTATTAAATTGATCTATAAACATCTTTGTAAGAAACTCAAAGCTAAAATGCTGAAAATAAGTCAAGCGTATCGATACGGTAAAACCAATATCTATACGGTCTAGCGACCATAACTAACCTACCTATTTTAGCCTAGGCGAATCGGTACAGCTAGACCGATATCAATACAATCTAAAACCAAGCGTTTCGATACAGTAATACCTGTATCGGTATGACTTAACTGCCATAACGAACTTACCTGTTTAGCTTAGGCGTATCGATACAGCTGTATAGGGTATTGATATGACCCTATATAAAAATCTATTTTAAGGCCTAAATTGAAGGAAATGAAAAGTAAGGTGCTTAGTGACCTCCTTTCTTGTCCCTTCCACGTGAAATCCATCAAATTGAATGATTGATGGTTATCAATTGCCTTAAAAATGATAAAAGGCATGAAAAGATGGGAAACAATTGTTTAATCTTTCCATTGCTAATAGGAAATGACAAGCGTCGTATTTTGTCAAATAATTTAAGCCTTAATCTCAAATTAAATAAATAAAGACGTAGTATAGAGAATAAGGTGTCGGTCCACAGGGACTAAGGAGTTTCTGATATATGGTTGTTCTAATTTTGACTGTTGCAAGATAATTTAGTGAATGAGGGGTTTTGATCGAGAAAACTAGGTGTAAAATGACTGCGAGAATAAATGAAGTAAAAATAAATCAATTAAATTAATTAGCCTCAGGCTTTTGCTCCGCTTCAATTTAAAATGATCATTGAAAAAGAATTTTCACTCCGGATATATGCCGGTTACAGTCTACAAGGCCCAACCCTTGTAATTTGTTTTTCTCTCCGGTAAACTGATAATCTAAAATCAATTTTTAGATTCCACTTTTCTTGTTAGACTAACCACGACTATCATTGTTAGAATAAAACAAATTTTAAAATTTGGAAAAACTCGACTCGGACTATGTTGTCTCGATGAGAATCGGATCCGATCTCAAATTCCCTTAGCGGATCTGTCGCTAAGTGTGATCATAGGAAGTTGAAACCACGACTATCGTCAATCCTTCCTCCCAACTGTAAATCTCAACAACAATCAAGTCAACGCTAGCTTTTTGAAGTGAAAGTGAAAAGATTTTAATAGTAAGGCCGATTGCCGATCTAGATTTTTAGAAAATTGAGAATGTAAAATGAAGTTGTTAAGTGCTTTTAATTCTCACAAGGTGAATTGAAGCTTTGCTTTTAGCCTTTGCTAATCGAAGAATTTAGCTAAGCATGATTATGGAAGAAATCATACTTAGCATTTAATAGAAAATAAATGAAAACTAAAAGAACAAAAATAAAAAGAGAAGAGAATTTTATAAAACTTCCAAAGTAAAAACAAACTAAGAATTGAGGGATGATTTTTCTAGCTTACCACAAGGGGTATTTATTGCATTCTAAAACCCTAAAATAACCCTAAAGATGATAAAGGATAAATCCTAAAAATGTTTAAATTAAATACAAAAGATAATGCAAAGTTTAAATTTTAAATCTGTCAGATAAGATATCAAAATGCGGCTGATAAGCTATCACCAATGCCGATGTCATCTTCTAGAAGCGCTGATGTGGTATCCAGTCATCTTTCATGTCCAGATTCATGCCCACTAGCCCAGCCTTGGCTCTAGATAAAATTTGTATAATTTTGCCTCTTTTCAGTGTGTTTTTCAGAATTAAAGTTCTGCACGAAAAACACATAATATAGTCCAAATCAGCATCACATTCTAACCATTAGAGGCATAATTAAAGATGAAATAGTGACCACTTTAGCTACTTATCAAATTCCCCCTCACTTATTCGATGCTTGCCCTCAAGTATCTCTCAACTAGCATATCAAAGCTCAAGTCCTCATCATTTATTTCATAATGTATCTATGATAACCGTATGATCCAAGATTAAAACATATATTGAAATCGAGGAACAATCAGGAAATGGCAAGACTAGGAACATTTTTAAGCAAAACAAGACATTCCAACAACATGTCAACATCAATGAAACAAAAATTAGTACTTTCACGAGGATTCACTCATTCCACTTAAAATGTTTTTGTTAAATAATCGCTCAAGCCAAAACTAATCAAAGTATTACCATAAGCTTATAACTAAATCTAATCCCCACTACTATAAATTGAACATGATGCAAAATCAAGGGGTCTTTAATTAAGGTTGTAATGGGGCTTAGGTTAGGGTAGGAAAAAGGCCGAAAATCGGGTTTAAAAAAATTCAAGACAAAGAGAAAATTATTCCAAAGAATTATTCAAATGGAAAGAAAACAAGAAACCAAGCAATCAAAGCTTATTTACTCTTTTTTTTTCTTTTGAACCCCTTTTTTACTGTTTGAACAATTTATTCGAACTATTCTGCATTGTATTTTTTCTGCACTGTATTTTTTTTCTTGGTTTTTTTTCAATCTCTCCTTTTTTCCGCTTCGGAATAACCTTAACTTTGTCCTAAAAAAGGATGACAAAATGAGGGAAAAACAACAAAATCGGTTTGGGTTAAAAATGTGGTAAATCAAAGAAAAGGATAAGGCTCAAAATTGGTTATCTAAGGGGTAAGTAAACAAAGGGTAGGCCATTTTTGGGTATGAAAGTGGCTAATCCTAAATTCCCCTATCACTTTAACACATCATATTCAAACATGTACTCTCGAAAAGCATTACATCACAAGTTCTAGAATGCTAAGAATTAGTTTGGCACACTCAATGAAACAAAGAGCAAGAATGAAAATATATGCTCATTAGGCTCAAAACTCACATGAAGTGTTATGTGTACTAAGTCATATCACATTTCAACTAACAAGCCAAGGAATGTCATATAAGATGAAAATCACTAGCCATGATCATTATCTATCATGCACCTTAAATACCAATAAAAGCAAGATCTCGAGTCATAATGATATCAAAGTTACAAAACAAAACAAAGGATAATCAATAAGAAGCTCCAACAAAGTACAATGAAGAGAAACTCAAAGTCAACCAATCAAATAAGTAGAAAAAGAAATTGATGCTAATTCTACCCCCACTGAAATCATAATGTCCCGTTATGGAAAATAAAGCAAAAAAGAGGGAATAGAATACTCCCCGAGCTAATTACGACCACGACCCCAGCCACGGCCTCGCCGAGACGTGCTCGGGCGAAGGTAAGAGAGAATCTTAGCGATGTTGATCTCGATGGTGTTGAGGCGCTTGTTCATGTCCGACTGTTAGTTCTCTTCTTGTGCTGGTTGTGGTGTGGGCCTATGAAAGAAGACGCGAGCATTCCTAGGCGTAGTGACCCCTAAAAGAACAATATAAGGGGCATCAACTGTACCAGCAAAGAGTCTCATTGCATCCAAACACCACATATCTAAAGCATCCATTGTAAAAGCATAAGTAAATTGTGAAGCATCAAATGTCAATGGAAAAAAGTCGCGATGCAAGATGTGTAATATAAGGATCAAGAATCAGTGGGCAATCAGCTCGCACAGCATGCTCAAAAGCATGAGTGAACCAAAACCCTAAGTTTACCTTCATACCGGCTTGCATACACCATAAAAAGAAAAGCTCAACCTTACTCAAACATGATAAAGTGTTGTTGCAACCAAAGTAGTTGTATGCTAAGAACTGGTGGATGAAGCGGAGATCCGAACTATGGATTTACCACCCTTTCATTGTATGGGCATCGAATGGTACCCCTGTAGTGGCAGTAAGCGCTTCATAGTCCATATCAGTGTCGAAATCCTGCAGAATCTCAAGTAACGCAGTTAAATAGCCTTGATCCGTGACATCCGTCACGAATCCCATAGAAAAATTAAAATCTGCAATAGATATCTGAAAATATTATCCCAGCAAACAAAAAGATATAACATCAGGTGAATTTACAGTAATAACACGCTTCTGCCTAAATGAGAATGTAGCGTAAAATTTGAAAACTAATTTATAATACGTGCTACATCGGATAGCAGGGTATAAAGACCAACCTATAGCATCAAAGTAATGCATAACAGATTCACGCAGATGCATGATATCAAGTGTAGGATCGTGAATGTATTTGCAAACCCGAAACTTGCAATGCCGAATGCTATTGAAGCAACATACCTCCTCAATTTTAAAGTCCAAATATCCATTCAAAGTCTCCTCAATTGGAACTGAATTGGCACGACCACAGTGGTAACGTTTAGAGTTTTCATTATTACCAGCGTACGATTCGGTTGGTATAGTGCCTTCGCCGGCGCTGGCTGCGAAGCTGGCCGCGCGCTATCTGAATGGGACGAGGTTGGTTGGTTGTTGTTGACATTCAACTGTTCTTCACCCATAAAGCTAGCATTCAAGTTTTCTGTATAGCCAAAGATAGGGTGGAATATTAGCAACGGTTGAACGAAATAAAAATCAGAGTTTATCGCGTTTGTTGGATTTTGGCCCGTCGAGTGCATAGAGTGAGACGATGTGGCAACGTCGAGCATGGATTGAGAGGATGTGGCAACATGTAGTGAATGGAATAAAGAGGACGAAACTTGAATGGGCTAGGACCTCACTGTGATCAGGAAACTGAGACTGGCTGTTGGTGGTGGGACGATCTGGATGAGTCGGCAGTGGCATGGAATGAAAGGACGGGGATAGTAGCGGTTGCTACTGAGCAAAAGATGGAGTGATAGAGGCACGCCTCGACGAAGACCCAGATGGTCAGTTGACTAAGGTTGAATGGAGGGCAGCCAGAGTAGGGGCTGGCTCTGGCTCGTGCAATGGGTGCACAGTTTATCCCTACTGCGTTACATAGCCACAAGTAGGATGCGGCAGGGCTGGTTGTGAGTCGTAGTCGCTGGGAATGGCCACGAACTGTGGTGTCGCAAACCTCTGACGGCCGCCAAGGACGACTAGCTTGTGAGTCTAACGAAGGCAACGAGCTTGGTCTTGTGTTCTCACCATGGTGAAGGACTGTGCGGCTAAGTCAAACAAGAGGAGAAAAAAGAAATACAAGTAGGGTATGGTTTATTTTGGGTATGCGGCTGAGTCAATACAAAAGGGAAAACAATTTGATTGTTTTTAAAGTGAAGATATGCAGGGGTAGAGGATAAAATTTGGAAAAGGTGTTTGTTTGGTTTGAAAAGTGAGGGAATAAGGATTATCACTAGTGGGGTCCATGGGAAAGTTCCAAACTTCAAAAGAAACTAGATAAAGATGGGGTTGGAATTTTCTTTTGACCGGTTATCATAATAAGCCAAAGGGTTCTGCTATCATGCACCCCTTCAAAATAGGCTATTCTAACGTGTGCCATGTTGGCTTAAATGTGTGCTGGGCGTTCAAGAACTTGATTCAGTCGAGATACCTACAAATCAAAAATGGAACAAAAGTGAGATTAATTAAAAAAAATAAAATTATGATAAAAAAATTAAACAAAAATAAAATAAAATAAAATGGGTTGCCTCCAATTTAGCGCTTTATTTAACGTCGTTTTGCTTGATGACCTGGTTTCGACTACAGGTTCCTCCAAATTGAATTCCTTAACTAAACCAATCGAAGCGTTCTCATAATACGGTTTCAGACACTAACCATTAACTTTAAACTGTGCTCCCGAGTCATCTTTAATTTTGACCGCACCGTGAGGAAAGATTTGAGTAACTATAAAGGGTCCGAGCCACTTTGATCGTAGTTTACTTGTGAAAAGTTTAAGTTTGGAATTAAATAACAAAACTTTTTGGCCGATAGAAAAAGATTTAAAAGGAATGTTACGATCATGAAAATCATTAGTTTTTTCTTTAAATATCTGAGCTCTATCGTAAGCATTTCTACGGATTTCCTTAAGTTCTTGGATGCGCAGTTTGCGCGCTTCGCCGACTTCATCCATTTCCTTGTTACATTGTTGCACTGCCCAATACGTGCGATGTTCCAATTCAACCGACAAATGGCACGGTTTTCAAAAAATAAAGCGGTATGGGGACATTCCTATGGGACCTTTATACGTAGTTCGGTATGCCCATAACGTATCGGTTAATTTAACACTCCAGTCTTTACGATCCGGCTTTACAATTTTCTCAAGTATTGATTTAATCTCACAGTTTGATACTTCCGCTTGCCCGTTGGTTTGCGAATGGTAGGATGTCGCTGAGTCACTCTAAATTTCCTCATGTGAGCATCAATTAGTTGATTAATAAAGTGCTTTCCCCTATCGCTTATTATTGCTCGCGGTGTGCCAAACCTGGAAAAATGAAATCTTTAAGAAAAATAACCGTGGTTTTGGCATCATTATTCTGGGTAGCCTTGGCTTCCACCCACCTAGATACATAATCTACAACAGGAATTATGAAAAAAATTCCAAACGAAGAAACAAAAGGACCCATATAATCAATTCCCCATACATCAAATATTTTGCATATATAAATTGGGTTAAGCGACATTTCATTCCTACGACTTAAATTTCCTACACGTTGACATCTTTCATGTGATTTACAAAATAAGTACGTGTCGCGAAAAATGCTAAGCCAAAAGAAACCACTGTAATCACTCATTTTTATCTAACCTCTAAGTATCATATTAACATATTAGTGCATAATTACATATAGGTGTGCGCGTGTATATGTTAGTATATTACATAATGATATAAGCGTGAGGGTATGCATGTATTGATATGGTGTATTACGTACCTATTAATATACGTATGATATGGTTATATTTATGTTAGGAGTATCGTACAAATGTATGTTAGTATATGAATAGGTCTATATGTGTTTGCATGTGTATATTATTAATGTCCTTGTTATTATTGAATATATACGAATAAGTGTTGCATATATTATTATTAAGTATATGTACGTGTGAACGTATTTCATCACAATTGTATGTATGTATACGTAAGTACGTATGTCTCTGTATTTACTATTATATTAATATATTAATATGTATGAACAAAACTGGAAAAATAATAGAAAGCCCACTTAAAATAAAATGTCCATATTATTACAAAAAATAATAATACAAGGCCCGGTTGGCCCAAGCCCAAGACCCCATTTAACCCTAATTATTTTTGTGCAGATAACTAGGAGCCGTTGGATCAAAATGCGGATCCAACGACCACGATCAAGGAAGGGTAAATATCTAGCCAGCCGCGTGAACTACACGTCTGGACGGTTCGAATGCCACGCGCACGTGCGGTCTACGCACGGACTCTTCGATATCCCACGCGTGCATGAGTCCCACGCGCTATAACCCCTCGATTGTTGAGCCCCACGTGTCACGATCTGGAGCCGTTTCACCGATCGAGGTTTCATCTGGGCCGTTCATCCTTCAAGCCATTATGACCGTTAGATCGGATCTGATCCAACGGCCGAGAACGCCTCTGGCCGAAGACAACTCCCCCACACCGCCACCATGCTTCCACCATGCCGGTCTCCAACCACCGCGTTCAGACATATCAGAACAACACAAAAAAAAGGCTATGTCAGTGTCAATCCAGATCTAAAAAATAGATTACATTACTTGTTACCAAACCAAAGAGACAGTAATATATATATGAAACAAGTAATTGTAATGGAGTCCAGTTGTAATCGGAAAGAAAAAATAACAAAAAAAAAGGCAACAAGCTTTCAATGGTAACGTTCTTCTCTTTTCTTACTTCTTTGCATGCATAAAGGAAAAGATACGTAGTGATAGTGATAACAAAAAGGGGTTTAGAGTTATTACCCTCGTCGTCTGTGGATCTCCCCTCACTAGTGACAAGCCTCTTTGGCTTTCCGAAGCCGAACATAGTGAACTGAAGGGAGCGGGAGGTCCCTTTTGGTTTCGTTTCGGCTAAACATAAACAAAAAAACCTTTTTTTCATTTCGTATTTGCTTAGATCTAGGCAAAAGGGTGAGTCCTAGTGTAAATCTAAGTTCAGATTTGGGTTCGGTTTGAAAAGAGATTGGTTTTGGGTGTTTCTTTTGGTTCGCCGGAGCCGGCTAGCGGCGGCCGGCGGTGGAAAGAATGGCGGAAAGTCGTCAGTTTCTGGGTCCATCACAGTTCAAGGGGATTGTTTGAGAGAAAACGAAAGAATGAAACGTTTATTATAAAATGGATCGAATGAAAAAATGAGGAAAATTTGAGTCTGGGCCGAAGAAATGGGTTTTATAGGTGTTTTTATTTTGTGAAATGGCGAAATTCCGTAATAAGTCCCCCCGCGTTTTCGATATTTTCGTTTTTGTCTCGCCGCAAGGGATATTTACAACTTTGGTCCCCCTCTTATTTCAAAATCTTGCAATCCAGTCCCTAAATTAAATCGAATCAGTTTTTAAATGGCAAAATTACCTCACTAGTCCCACCGCGTTTTTGAAATTTTCACTTCGAGTTTGCCCCTTGGTCCAATTATAGTTTCAGTCCTTTCAAGATCGGTCCCGCTTGCATTTTCGTCCCTAAATCGCATATTATTGTCCATTAATTTTTGTTCCTTATGTTTATTTCTTTTCATTTCAGTCCTGATTCCATGTAAATATTCATGTTCGTTTATTATAATCGTGTATGTTGATGTAGCCTTTTGCCTTATCATATATCCCTCGTATATGCTTTATATTTTCATGTTTACATGTATATGTGTGTTAAGTTTATGGTGATTATGTATCTTTATGCATTTGTTCGGTTATTCGTATCACACATATTATATTGATATTTGAGTTAGCTCGAGCACAACTTGCTTTATATTTCAATATGTATTGCATGTTTTCTTTGCTTTTATACTATGTGTTGGTATATTTTCTGGGTCATGTATAATGCCATATTTTACGTATGTTACAATGTGTCTTATTGTAATATGTACATTTTTTGTAATATGTGTTTTTGTTCCATGTCTTGTAATTGTGACATGTTAGGTTTATTTTTAGTCACGTGTAGGGATAATTTGTATGCATGTATGTCTTAGATGAATATTTTATTTATGTTCTGTTAATAATTTATTATGTGAATATTTATTGTATTTAAATTATTGGCCATGCTTAATATTTTGTTCACTAAGGTTGCATAATGAAATATATAAATTGTCAATGCGGGACCCTTTTATCCGAGTGTAAACGGGGCCAGTATCAGGCGTAGTGATAGTGGTTGGGCGTTTACCCTCGGATAACGGGGCCTTTAAAATTTATTCGCAGTTATAATCGAATTTTAAATAAATCGTCACTCTAATCCGGAAAGTTTAATATTAATAAAGCGGTAATTATTAAAGTACCAATTTTGGGTGGTGTGGGGGTGTTAATCCTTCCCCATCCGTAACCGACTCCCGAACCCAACAGTTTTTTTTTAAATCTCTAGTTTTATGGTGTCCGGCCTACCTAAGTGGCCGGTGGCGACTCCAATTTTTAAATAAAATGCGGTTTTTTAAAACCCCATGGAGTAAACATTTTATATCCGAAAAATCATAAACACTTCGAAAACTCTTTTTTTTAGCGAAAAAAGACATCACTACAGATGGAGACTCCGCTGGGGACTTAATTTTTTGTTTCTAACAAAATAAAGAGAGTCAAGCTTTTTCAAATAATTACCGCTTTAATAATATTAGAAGTTCCGAATTAAAGTGACTATTAAATTAATATTCGGTTGTAATTAATTTTAACGCATTTAAAACTTGGCATATAAACCCGTTTTTTTAAGTGGGGGGAAAAAGCTAATGCTTTCGTGGAGATATCGTTCTCCCGTGTAGGCCTAGCAAGTACCTTCGGGGCTCGAGTACCTTATGCTTTCGTAAGGATATCGTTCCTTTGTGTAGGCATAAGCGAATGGGTCCCCCTGAATTGAACCCGGTTGAAAGGAGCCTATAATGGGTGATGATCGGGGGCCTTGCTACTCTTAGTAGAGGACAGCAAGGACAATTCGGGTACCTCTTCGCACCAACACTGCCTGTAGAGAACATATATAAACTCACCCCTTTATAGCCATACGGATAACCTTAGGTGTTTTAGACGGGATAAATAGGGTTTTTTGTTTTTGTTTGTTTACCTTATTTAATTTGTCCTTTTATTTGTGTATTTATTAATTCTATCCGGTACTGACTTGTTTCCTTTTTTTTGCTATTTTTTCATGCATTATTACATTCTCATTACATAAAGGTACTGGATCAAGTGGTTTACCCGATCAGAAAGTCTTTCACCATGGAAAAAAGGTGTCTTAGAAAAGAGGAACTCAACTTGTCTGTTAGACATTGGTCAAAAGTCAACCAGAAGGCCCAAGGGGACAGTTTACAAAGTGAGCGCGTGATAGCCGGGGTACACCTATGTGAGTCTTCAACAGAACAACTTAGGGGATCTTCAAAGTATCTGGGAAGAATGGGACTAGAGATTACAAGATAGGTTCCGTGATAGTTATGGTGACATTGCACAGTTGATGTACATCCGGGTCAACCAGCCCCTACTCCGAGCCATTTTTCAGTTCTGGAATCCTGCCTTTTGCTATTTCACCTTCAATGGACAGGACATGATGCCCACAGTAGAAGAATACACCGCTCTTCTTAATCATAAAAATGTTCAGGAAGATTGGATCTACGCAAAACCTCCGAGGAATCAGAATTACACTTCCAAGCTCAAAACCTTTACCGGAATGAGCGACGATTGGGTCAATGGCTTGATCCGACTTCGAGGAGATAGTACAGTATTCGCATGGGAAAACATTCGAGACATCCTACCTGCACATCCGGATGAGGAGAAAAAGTTAGACATGCTTGCCTTGGGAATATATGGATTGGTGATCTTTCCAAGAATCCTGGGAAACATTGATGTGGCCATTCTAGATTTGTTTGAGCGGATAAAACGGCGAGCAAACCCAGTACCTGCTATTTTGGTCGAGACCTTTATTTCTTTAAATGCCAGTCGGAAGCACGAAGAAGGGCGTTTTCGAGGATGCGCACAACTGTTACAGGTATGGATTTAGAGCCACATGTGGAAGACGCCGACGAGGGTTCTACCGGGGATATCCTTCCAAGGTTTTTCGCCTTTACGGGAATACTTAACAAAAGAGTGGCGAGAGGACTTGAAAACAAGAAAATGGGCTAGTTTCTTCAGGAACATCCAAGGCGAGGACATAGTATGGAGGGTTCCGTGGCTCGGTAGAGTTAATTACGTTTTATATAGTTGTGGTGATTTCAATTGGCTGATGATGTTGGGACTGCATGGAGAGATTGCTTGTGTTCCGCTTCTGGTGTCCCGACAATTCGGATCACGACAGTTCATTCCCAACACCGCCGGGTTAAGCCGAACTGAATTTCTTTTCAAAGGGGAGTTCAAAGAGAAAGTTTAGACTATCATGAGGGCTTGGGACCATTGTTACCGGATTAGGGTGGAAGGGGACACCGAGTACATGACCAACCCAGACTACGATCTTTGGAGACGTTTGAGGGTAAACGATATGATTCCCGAATCTGATCAAGGACCAGCAGTGTCACTCGAGGAGCTTACAAGGGTGGTACCGTCTGAAACTGACATCTTACGGAATGATCTCGAAGAAATTAAAAGGAAAATGGACATCCAACAGACTCAACATGCGAGCGAGATCTATAAGGCAAGCTTAAAGGTTGACGAGCGGGACGGGATCATTAGGCAATTGAAGAAATTAAATGCAGATTTGAGCGACAAGAACGCTCTTTATAAAAAAGATGCCCTTCTACTACAAGCAAAAATATAGAAAGCCGGCCGAAGGCAATTCATAGCTGTGGAAAAAGAAAGAATGAATGGTATCCGTTTGGTGGAAGAAGAACGAGAAATCAGCAAGAGAGCGATCGAAAAGGAGATAGAAAGCTGCTGGTCGGCTATGGAGGAAGAAAAACGGTCCTCCAAGAAGGTCATTGACCAAGAAAAGGAAAGACTCAGGCAAGAAATCAGCAAGGGAAAACAAGCAGTCAATCATGAGAGGGAAAACGCCGCCGTATGGAATAGAAAGTCCATGAGTAGCCGGAATAGAATATTAGAAATGCAAAAGTTGTACGATGATACTATTCAAAGTCTGGATCAAAGCCGAAGTCAAAATAACGAATTGACAGAAAAGGTGATAGAGGTAGAACATTCCCTTCGAACGTACTGCCAGAGAAATGGCTTCACTGAGCTACAAGAAAGAGAGCGCGAAGTAGGCATGTTAAGAGCCCGAATTAAGTCCCTTGAAGCATCTGTTGAAGATTATAAGGAAATAATTATTGTATTTGAGGAGGCTACAGCCGGAAGGGACACTTATTGGCAAAGGAGACTGCGTAACGCTACCCAGATGGTACAGGATAGAGACCAATATTACGCAAACTTGATGGTGGACATACAGCGAGTCGCCAGGCATGTGAATGATTTGGCTGTCGAGGCCGAAACACTCCAACCTTTCATAGTCCCAGAAATGGAAGAAGCTCCCAGGTTCATCAAGTTGCTCAGGGCAATTGGAAAATTAGGAGATAGAGCTAGGGCTTATCTATAGGGCTTTGTGTTGTATTTAGCTCTTTTGTATTAGGAATCTTCATTTTGTAATACGAACTCTGTTGTAATTTAGACCCTTTAATTCCCGTGGAAGTAGTTCAAAAGGGTGATTACCAGTGGAATCAGTACATTATCTGCATACATTCTTGCATTGCATCATGACATTCGCATCATTATACATGCATTTATCTTTCTTGCAACCATATTAATGTTGTGAATATTGTTTCAGAGTGTGTGTGTGAAAATAGAAGCTAACCCGCAATCATTCATCATCCATACCTTACCCGATTACAAAGCAAGCTCATGGAAGATAGGATAATCAGTCTAGAAAAGGGACAAAGAGAGCTCGAGGCTAGGCTTGAAGAGACTCAAAGAAGCCTCAGTGACCAGATTGCTCAGTCGCAAGCATCGATAGTATCCGACATAACTGTATTGTTGGCTAAGAGTCTTGGAAAAAAGTGGAAGGAGAAACCGTTCAAGAACCAGAGGGTACCCCAGTTCACTACAAGGTTCAACCAACTGCGCCAAACCCGGCTAGAAAGGTGTATATCGACCCTACAGGAATGTCAGCTAGTCTTCAGATAGGGGAACCTGAAACTTAACCCCTCGACACTGAAGCGCTCTATGAAGAGGAGGAGCCAAACCTGAATATGGTCGAAAGGATCAGGACAGAGGTAGAGAAAAAGTGTGAGGAGAGGTTTCGCCTCATGGAGGAAAAATTTAAAACGTTACAATATCCAAAGAATCAGGAAATGGCGCTAGCGACTTAAGTCTGGTGTCCGATCTTGTCCTACCGCCAAAATTTAAAACACCAGAGTTCGACAAATACGATGGAACCACGTGTCCTTCCGCACACATAACAATGTACTGTCGAAAGATGGCGGCCTACCTTAAGGACGAAAAGCTACTGATCCATTGTTTCCAGGACAGCCTAACTGGAGCGGCGTTACGGTGGTACACCTAGTTGAGCAAGGCAAATGTTAAGACATAGAAAGATACGTCAAGAGCATTTACTGAGCAATATAAGCATGTAATAGATATGACCCCCAATAGAATTATGTTGGAAAATATGGGGCAAAAGTCCAACGAAAGTCTACGGCAATACGCGCAAAGGTGGCAGGAAGTGGCCGCCCAAATTCAGCCACCCCTCCCGGAACATGAAATTACGTCGTTATTTGTTAATACCTTGAAAGGGGCACTCTTTGATCACCACATTAATAACACGACACAGTGTTTTGCTGACTTAATCAGGACTGGGGAGTCCCTTGAATTGGCAATTAAGAGTGGTAGAATTGATAGCGGGGAAGGGTCTCAGAAATATAGCAAGAGGAATGAAGTAAACGCCACCAGCACTTACACCACCCCGAAGAACTTTACAGTCTCACAGCCACAAGCACCTGTGGGAAAAACACAAAACTTGAATCAAAGAGAGGAGAGAATCTCCAGAAAAGAGAAAGAGAGGAAAACTTTCACTCCCCTACCTGTTTCATACTCGGAACTTTATTCCCAGTTGTACGAAGCAGACCTAGTCCGTCCATACATCGTTACTCCTTTCAAGCCGCCCTTCCCTTCTTGGTATAATCCGAACGCGCATTGTGACTATCACGGCGGTGCCCCTGGACATCCCACTGAGAACTGCCTTGCCTTCAAAAAACTTGTGCAGAATTTAATCGATTCTGGGATATTGAAGTTTGAAGAACCAAGTGTAGCTACTAACCCGCTGCCTAATCATGGGAGCAGAGGAGTAAATGTTATTGAAGAATACTTTACCAGGAGGATTAAGGATGATGTGTCAAAAATCAAATCTCCTTTACGGTGGGTATTTCAACAGTTATGCATGGCCCGTGTGATCGACAAAGGCATGATAATAAGGCAGAAGGGATGTGGAGTGTATTGCGAATTCCACCAGAATGAAGGGCATGACATCCAAGAGTGTGACGAGTTCAAGAGATTGGTACAACAATTGATGAATAAAAAGCAAATAGAATTCTTCAAGGAGCCCATAGGAAAGAAGGGGTCAGACGTACATATGACGGATAGCCCCAAATCTAAATACGGGAAGGATATACCTTTTATCATCTCTCCCAGGCCAGGGAATGCAGGCGCCTCCCAAGGAGAAACTAACAAGATAAGTCCCAGGATCATCATTTCAGCACCATCCCCGTTCCCATTCAAGGATATGCGGCAAACCCCCTGGAATTATGCTATAAATGTGACCACGCTAGAAAAACTAGAACATGGTCAGGTAAAAGAGCCTACGCTAAAAGACCAACAAAGCCAGAGCGATGTAAATGTTTGTGAGGCGGGCCATTTCACAAGGAGCGGCAGATGTTATTCCTCTGAGGCTTTGAAAGCAGCTGAAACAGATAAGGGAAAGAATACAACAGTTAGCCCCACGCAGATATTTAGAGAAGAACCTCCCCCAAAGATGAATGAGCCGGTAACTGAGGCCCAGGCCAAAGAATTTATGAAGTTCTTCAGACATAGCGAGTACAACGTAGTGGAACAACTACGAAAGCAACCGGCTAGGATCACAGTACTGGAATTACTCTTGAGTTCAGAAAAGCACCGGGAGACGCTATTAAAAGTACTAAATCAAAATTTTTTGCCCCAGGATATTTCTATGACAAACCTGGACAGGATAGTGGGGCATATCACTACCTATAATCATATAACATTCAGTGATGATGAGATCCCCGAGGAAGGAATGGGGTCCACCAAAGCCCTTAACATCACAACTCACTCCAAAGGGTATGTATTACCTGGCGTACTAATTGACAACGGGTCAGCATTGAATGTCCTGCTTATGGTGACCCTGCAAAAACTACCAATAGATGGTTCTCACCTAAAGCCCTGCCACAATTCAGTAAGAGCCTTTGACGGTACGCAAAGAGGAACAATGGGGAAAATTGAGGTGCCTCTATTAATCGGACCGAATGAGTATGTGATCGATTTTGTGGTAATGGACATAAAACCATCTTACAGCTGCTTATTGGGAATGCCATGGATACACTCCGCAGGAGTTGTCCCCTCATCATTGCATCAGAAATTAAAATTTGTAGTCGAAGGCAAATTGGTCACAGTAGAGGCTGAACAGGAAATTGTTGCTTCAGTGACATCGGATGCCCCCTATATTCAAAATGACGAGGATGCTGCAGAATGCTCGTTCCGAGCATTAGAACTAGTGAATGCCACGTTCGTTTTGGAGGGAAGTCGGATCCCCTATCCCCGGTTATCTAATTGTACCAAGATGACCGTCGCAGAAACTTTGGGCCGAGGAGCCAAAGTAGGAAGGGGTTGGGGAATAAATTACAAGGGAACCTAAGAGCCAAAAGTATGATAACCAAGAAGGACCGTTTTGGGCTGGGTTACAAACCAAGTGCCCAACAGAGAAAGGAAGAATACAAGAGAAAAGAAGAGCAAAGAAAAGCCAGATTTAAAGGAGAAGACATTCCGTGGAGACCGATGTCTTTTCCTAGTTTGAAAACCACTTTTGCCTCCAGAGGATTCTACCGGCTAGGTCAGGAAGTTGAAGAGGCAATCAAGGAAAATGACATACTCAACCAGGAGGAGATATTCAATGAATCATTTGAAGGGATGTACATCAACATGATAGCTGGAAAGGACTGAGGCAACAAAATGTTGACCAACATCTGCCCCTACCGTCCCGGGGAAACACTCGATAACTGGAGCTGCATTGATCTACCCGTGATTTTTAGGAATAGACCAGAGTCGCTAATGATTGACTATATGAATGATACCAGATCCAATCCTGGAGTGAATTTTGAATGCCCTGAGGTCTCAGAGGGAATTGAGGAAGAAGATGATGAGATAGAAGGTGAGGTCCCGGAAGAGTTGAAGAGAATGGTGGCCAACGAAGAAAGGCAGATCATGCCCCACCAAGAAGAAACAAAAGTTGTAAACTTGGGGACTGAAGAAGAGAGAAAAGAAGTAAAAGTAGGAACGACGATTTCCTCAAAAACCAGACGAACTGATAACCCTACTTCAGGAATTCAAGGATGTTTTTGCCTGGACTTATCAAGATATACCATGATTGAATACCGACATAGTGGTGCACAAGTTGCCAACAAAGCCGGAGTGCAACCAATACAACAAAAACTTCGGAGAATGAGACCGGATATGCTATTAAAAATCAGAGAAGAAGTAAAACAAACAGTTTGATGCTGGTTTTTTAGAGGTAGCCAATTACCCCGAATGGGTTGCAAACATTGTGCCAGTACCAAAGAAGGACGAGAAAGTTCGTATGTGTGTAGATTATAGGGATCTAAACCGAGCCAGCCCTAAAGACAACTTCCCCTTACCACATATTGACACGCTGGTTGACAACACTGTAGGACATTCATGGTTTTCATTCATGGATGGCTTCTCAGGGTACAACCAGATAAAGATGAACTCTAACGACATGGAGAAAACTACGTTCATAACCATGTTGGGCACTTTTTGTTATCGGGTGATGCCTTTTGGGTTAAAGAACACAGGGTCAACATACGAAAGAGCAATGGTGACTCTTTTCCATGACATGATGCACAAAGAAATAGAAGTATACGTGGACAACATGATTGCCAAGTCCCGAACAGAGGAGGAGCACCTACAGAACTTGAGAAAACTATTCCAAAGACTACGGAAGTACCAGCTGAGGCTCAATCCTGCCAAATGTACCTTCGTCGTTACTTCTGGAAAACTCCTAGGGTTCGTGGTAAGCAGAAGAGGGACTGAGATCGATCCAGATAAAGTGAAAGCCATTCAGGATCTCTCACCACCCCACACTTAGAAGGAAGTTCGCGGTTTCCTAGGGAGGTTGAATTATATCTCTCGTTTTATTTCCCAATTAACCGACCGATGTGACCAGGTCTTCAGACTTCTTAGAAAGAATAATCCTGGTGTGTGGGATGAGGAATGTCAAAGAGCCCTAGAAAAGATCAAAAAGTACCTGACAAATGCTCCGATTTTAGTCGCAGCAGTACCAGATCGACCATTAATTCTCTACCTGACAGTTTTTGAGAATTCAATGGGATGCGTATTGGGGCAACACGATGAGTCAAGAAAAAGGGAGCAAGCCATCTATTACCTAAGCAGGAAATTCAATGATTGCGAAACGCGGTACCCGCCAGTGCAGAAGCTGTGTTGTGCTCTAGTTTGGGCTACCAAGCGGCTTAGGCAGTATATGTTGTACCATACTACTTGGTTGATATCCAAGCTAGACCCATTGAAGTTCTTAATGGAAGCGCCAGCACTAACAGGGAGGATGGCCCGATGGCAGATGCTCTTATCCGAATTCGATATTGTATACGTGAGCCAGAAAGCCGTAAAGGGGAGTACCGTAACAGATTTCCTAGCTAGTCGCGCTTCGGACGACTATGAGGCATTGAACTTTAATTTCCCAGACGAAGACTTGATGTGCATTACAATCGAGGAAGAGGTTTCAGAGGATAAATCGTGGAAGCTTTACTTCGATAGAGCCTCTAACGCCCTCGGACATGGGATAAGAGCCGTGCTAATTTCTCCTGAAGATGTCTATTATCCCTTCACCAGTAGATTGGAATTCTTCTACACCAACAATATAGCTGAATACGAAGCTTGCGTTATGGGACTAAACTCAGCTATTGAAAGAAAGGTTAAGGAACTTCGAGTATTCGGAGATTCATCCATAGTAATTTACCAATTGCGTGGGGAATATAAAACCAGGGACCCGAAGTTGGTCAAATATTATGAATTGATTCAAGAGCTCACCAAGGAGGTCTTGGGCTTGGGCCAACCGGGCCTTGTATTATTATTTTTTGTAATAATATGGACATTTTAATTTAAGTGGGCTTTCTATTATTTTTCCAGTTTTGTCCATACATATTAATATATTAATATAATAGTAAATACAAATACATACGTACTTACGTATACATACATACAATTGTGATGAAATACGTTCACACGTACATATACTTAATAATAATACATGCAACACTTATTCGTATATATTCAATAATAACAAGGACATTAATAATATACACATGCAAACACATATAGACCTACTCATATACTAACATACATTTGTACGATACTCCTAACATAAATATAACCATATCATACATATATTAACAGGTACGTAATACACCATATAAATACATGCATACCCTCACACTTATATCATTATGTAATATACTAACATATACACGCGCACACCTATATGTAATTATGCACTAATATGTTAATATGATACTTAGAGGTTAGATAAAAATGAGTGATTACAGTTGCCCCTCTTTGCTTGTTCTCATGGAATGGGAACAAAGCAAAGATTCATAAGCACTCATTTTTATCTGACTTCCCTATTTGTAGCTTCGGAAACACGTGCTCTTCTGGAACTCTCTGCTTTTCCGTAGCTGAATCTTTAGGCTCGTAAGTTCTTCCTATATAGAGCTTCGTCACCTTCCGATCTTGGAGTTATAGGCTCTTTCTTCATAGAATCCTTTACTCTGAAGCCTCGAGTTATGAGTCCTTCCTATATAGAACCTTTCATTTTGAGACGGTGAAGCTTGGAGTCCTTCCTATATAGAACTCTTTGCCTTCAACTCTAGTTTCTCCTATATCAAACCTTCTACGTCGCTGATGGATTCTTCCGACTGGGAGTTCCCCCTGTATCGAACTGCTAGTCTTCAAACCCTAGAGCCGCCAGTCCTTCCTATATAGAACTTTTAGCTTCTGAAATCTCGGAGCTACGGGTTCTTCCTATATAGAACCTCTCACTCTAAGACAGTAAAGCTCAGAGCCCTTCCTATATGAGACTCTTCGCTTTCAAACACAACAAGTTTTCCTATATAAACTTGTGTGTCATGGGTGAATTCCTTCGCCTGGGAGTTCTTCCTATATAGAACTGCGAGTCTTCACCCTGGAGCTGTAAGTCCTTCCTATATAAAACTTTCAGCTTATGAACTCTTGGAGCTACAGATTCTTCCTATATAGAATCTTTCACTCTAAGACAGTGAAGCTCGGAGCCCTTCTTGTATAGGACTCTTCACCTTTAACACAACGGGTTTTCCCTATATAAAACCTTATGTGTCATGGGTGAATTCCTTCGGCTGGGAGTTCTTCCTATATGGAACTGCTAGTCTTCACCCTGGAGTCGGAAGCCTTTCCTATAAAAAACTTTCAGCTTCTAAAATCTTGGAGCTACAGATTCTTCCTATATAGAATGTTTTACTCTAAGACAGTAAAGCTCGGAGCCCTTCCTATATAAGACTCTTCGCTTTTGGACACAATAGGTTTTCCTATATAACCTTGTGTGTCATGGGTGAATTCCTTCGGCTGGGAGTTCTTCCTATATGGAACTGCTAGTCTTCACCCTGGAACTGGAAGCCTTTCCTATATAAAACTTTCAACTTCTGAAGCCTCGGAGCGGCGGATTCTTCCTATATAGAACCTCTCTACAGGCGCTTGGAAACATAAGCCTTTTGTATGTAGAACCTTCGTCTTCACATTTGGGATTCACACCATGATGGCTACCGATGTCTCTTTGAATCCATAGATACCTGTCTAAGATAAAACAAAATGCTATGACAAGTGAATTGACATGCTCATAATCCTAGTGATGTCTGACTATTCATGATGCATGAGTGTCAATATCTTGGTGGGCTTACTTTAATCCTTATTCGATCTCGTTGTTCACTTTCTCCTTTTCCACGGGAGGCGATACCCCTCTTCACTGTCGGGTTCAACCATTCCAACCATTCTTTTTCTCAATTTACGACTTGGGATTCTAAAGTGCCCTTTCAGGTTTTTGCTTTAGAGTTTTTTTTTTAGGGGTGCCCTTCTGGGTTTTCACCCGGGAGATCTCTCTTGTTATCTCGCATGATTTCTTTGAATAAGCAGGGCGTACACCATTGGTCATCCTATCCGGTTGTTTGAAGTTTTCCGCCCTCCCTATCAACAGCCGTTATGTAGGGAGCTAGAGGGTGAAGTTAACATCGTTTTCTAATCACATGCATTTTTATGGTTAGATCACAGTAATGCTCAGAAATCTCTTGTTTTACCATAAGCCTATGTTAGCTTATTTGCCTGAAATTAACAAGAAGGCAAGGAATGGATGCTCAAAAACACGATTTTATTATGATTAAGGGCTTGGGATATCTTAAAAGAGGTATGACACACATGAGAAAGAAGAAAAGTAAAGTATTAAATACATGATCCTGTCAATCGGCGTAGAATATTTTGCCTGAAGCTCCCTCTTCACGGTGTTCATGGGGATAACCCTTCTCTTCGGATATCCAACCTTTTAATTTATCCGAGCCGCCCTTTACGGGTTTTCAACTCGGGTCCTCCATTTGCTTCAAGATGCCCTATTTCGGGTTTTCTCCCTGAGCTCTCCATTTTTGTTCATTTCTTCTTTTTCTTTTTCTTTTTCTTTTCTCTATTTTTCTTCATTTTTTCCTTTTTTCTTTTTTTTTCAAACATAATATTTCTTAACAGCATCAGAATTTATAGGTTTTTTCAGCTCGTCTCCATCCATTTCTGTTAAGATTAGGGCTCCTCTTGAGAAGGCCCTTTTTACCACGTACGACCCTTCCCAGTTGGGCATCCATTTTCCTCGAGAATGTTTTTGAATTGGGAGGATCTTCTTGAGCACCAGATCCCCCTTTTTGAATTCTCTTGGGTGCACCTTTTTGTTGTACGCCTGCATCTTCCGCTTTTGGTACATCTGATCATGACAAATGGCCTTTAGTCTCTTTTCATCAATGAGATTTAGCTGGTCGAGTCTGGCCTGCACCCATTCGGCTTCTTCCAATTTTACTTCATTTAAGACCCGGAGAGACGGTATCTCTACCTCGATGGGGAGTACTGCTGCGGTACCATACACCAAGGAGTAGGGTGTTGCCCCTGTTGATGTGCGAACGGACGTCCTATAGGCGAAAAGGGCGAATGGCAACTTCTCATGCCAATCTCTGTAGGTATCCGTCGTCTTTGCTATGATCTTCTTTATGTTCTTATTTGCTGCTTCCACTACTCCATTCATTTTACGACGATAGACTGTGGAATTATGATGTGTTATCTTGAACTGTGTGCACACGTCCGTCATCATTTTGTTATTCAGATTGGAAGCATTGTCGGTGATGACCCTTTCTGGTAATCCGTATCGACAAATAATCTCTTTTTTTAAGAACTTACATACTGTAGTCCTTGTGATGTTGGCGTAAGACGCTACCTCTACCATTTAGTGAAATAGTCTATGGCAACCAAAATGAAACGGTGACCATTGGAAGCTTTCGGATGAATCTGCCCGATGACGTCCATGCCCCACACTGCAAAAGGCCATGGAGAATTCATGGTGTGTAAAGGTGATGGGGGTGCGTGAATCTTGTCAGCGTAAATTTGGCATTTGTGACATTTCCTGGCGTAATCAATACAATCTCCCTCCATGGTCAACCAGAAATAGCCATATCTCATAATTTTCTGGGCTATAGACAGCCCGTTGGCGTGCGTTCCACAGAGCCCATCATGTACCTCGGCTAAAATCTCCTTCGCCTCCCGGGCATCCACACATCTCAACAATGTCTGATCGTGACTTCTTTTATATAGGATCTCCCCATCTAGGACATATCTTGTTGCCATTTTTCTGAGTGTTTTTCTGTCATTGTCATTTGCCCTTTCTGGATACTTTCAAAGCTTGACATATTGCAAGATGTCATAGTACCATGGGTTTCCATCAATATCTTCCTGTACATTGCAACAATGAGCTAGCAGCGGCCGGCGGCGGAAGGGACGGAAAGTCACCGGTTTCTGGGTTCATCACATGTTCAGGGGATTGTTTGAGAGAAAACGAAAGAATGAAACGTTTATTATAAAACGGATCGAATGAAAAAATGAGGAAAATTTGAGTCTGGGCCGAAGAAATGGGTTTTATAGGTGTTTTTATTTTGTGAAATGGCAAAATTCCGTAATAAGTCCCCCCGCGTTTTCGATATTTTCATTTTTGTCTCGCCGTAGGGGATATTTACAACTCTGGTCCCCCTCTTATTTCAAAATCTTGCAATCCAGTCCCTAAATTAAATCGAATCAACTTTTAAATGGCAAAATTACCTCACTAGTCCCACCACGTTTTTGAAATTTTCACTTCGAGTCTGCCCCTTGGTCCAATTACAGTTTCAGTCATTTCAAGTTCGGTCCCGCTTGCATTTTTGTCCCTAAATCGCATATTATTGTCCTTTAATTTTTGTTCCTTATGTTTATTTCTTTTCATTTCAGTCCTGATTCCATGGAAATATTCATGTTCGTTTATTATAATCGTGTATGTTGATGTAGCCTTTTGCCTTATCATATATCCCTCGTATATGCTTTGTATTTTCATGTTTACATGTATATGTGTGTTAAGTTTATGGTGATTATGTATCTTTATGCATTTGTTCGGTTATTCGTATCACACATATTATATTGATATTTGAGTTAGCTCGAGCACAACTTGCTTTATATTTCAATATGTATTGCATGTTTTCTTTGCTTTTATACTATGTGTTGGTATATTTTCTAGGTCATGTATAATGCCATATTTTACGTATGTTACAATGTGTCTTATTGTAATATGTACATTTTTGTAATATGTGTTTTTGTTCTATGCCTTGCAATTGTGACATGTTAGGTTTATTTTTAGTCACGTGTAGGGATAATTTGTATGCATGTATGTCTTAGATGAATATTTTATTTATGTTATGTTAATAATTTATTATGTGAATATTTATTGTATTTAAATTATTGGCCATGCTTAATATTTTGTTCACTAAGGTTGCATAATGAAATATATAAATTGTCAATACGGTGCCCTTTATCCGATCCGTAAACGGGGCGATGTCGGCGTAGTGATAGTGGTTGGGCGTTTACCCTCGGATAACGGGGCCTTTAAAATTTATTTGCAGTTATAACCGGATTTTAAATTAATCGTCACTCTAATCCGGAAAGTTTAATATTAATAAAGCGGTAATTATTAAAGTACCAATTTTGGGCGGTGTGGGGGTGCTAATCCTTCCCCATCCGTAACCGACTCCCGAACCAACGCTTTTTTTAAATCTGTTTTATGGTGTCCGGCCTACCTAAGTGGCCGGTGGCGACTCCAATTTTTAAATAAAATGCGGTTTTTTAAAACCCCATGGAATAAACATTTTATATCCGAAAAATCATAAACACTTCGAAAACTCGTTTTTTTAGCGAAAAAAGACATCGCTACAACCACATTCAAGAAATTTGTGCCCAGTTCGCTTTGGTCGAAAATGACCGCCACATGAGTAAGAATGACAAAAGTTCAGGATTGAATTTACCTCATCTTCGATGATACATCGCCTAATTACCTGATCTGAGCAATGCTTCCAAAGGTATGGATTGTCCCAAATATAAAATCAGATTATCACTTTAGTCGATTAATTTCAGCTCTCGGTAGATCTAGTGGTAACTTACCCATGGCCAAGTAATTGACCATATCCGCGAACCATGGTGTAGTTCTCTACGCCATCAACATTTCTTTGGGGAACTTATCTTTAACCGGCGGATCAGATGCGAAAAGGGGAATGCGACTCAAGTGATCTGCTACGAGGTTTTCGCATCCTTTTTTTATTCTTAATCTCAAGATTGAACTCCTAAAGAAGTAAGATCCACCAGATGAGCCTCGGTTTCGCCTCCTTTTTGCTCATCAAATATCGCAAGGCTGCATGATCAGAAAACACAGTAATTTTAGTGCCAAGTAGATATGATTGAAACTTTTCTAGAGCAAAAATAATAGCAAATAGTTCTTTTTCCGTTGTTGAATAATTTTTCTGGGCTGGATCTAACGTGCAAGATGTGTAAGCTATGACATATGGATCTTTTCTGATTTTTTGGCCAAGAATGGCTCCAACACTTGTATCTGACGCGTCACACATTAGCTCGAATGGATATTCCAGTTCAGCTGTTGAACAATTGGTGTCATCACAAGTTTTCTTTAAGTATATCAAAAGATTCCTTGCATTTCTCATTGAAATTAAAGACTTGATCCTTCTAAAGTAAACTACATAACGGTTGTGCTATCTTCGAGAAGTCCTTGATGAACCTACGGTAAAATCCTGCATGACCAAGAAAAGAGCGAATATCCCTCACAGTTGTGGGGTATGAAAGTAAGCGTATAATATCTGTTTTCGCTTTGTCAACTGGAATATCGTTAAAAGAAACTATATGACCTAAAACTAACCCTTTGTCAACCATAAAATGACATTTCTCATAATTTAGCACAAGATTAAATTCTAGGCATCGTCGAAGTACATTGGTCAAATTCAAAAGGCATTCCTTAAATGAACTACCATATACGGTGAAGTCGTCCATAAAAACCTCAATTCCTTTCTCGACATAGTCTGAAAAGATGCAAAGCATGCACCTTTGGAATGTCGTAGACGCGTTACAAAGACCAAAGGGCGTCCGTCGATAGGCAAAAGTGCCGAAAGGGCATGCCAAAGTCATTTTTCTTGATCTTCTAGTGCCAATGGGATCTGAAAAAAACCTAAAAATCCATCAAGGCAACAACAATGAAATTTACCGGCCAAACGTTCTATCATTTTGTAATCATTCATTTTTATCTGTGTTTGTTAATATTGTGCCATGCTAATATAATAATTAGTTAATATTATTATCGTGTGTTTACATATATGTTTGTGTGTACGTGTGATTAATGTATACGTAATATATGTATGTGTGGATACTTATGTTGATTATGTGTATGATTGTATATGTATGTATGATCGTATACGATTTTAATTAAAATGTGTAATATATTAATATTTGTATGTATGTTTGTACGTGTGTATGTTATATGTGCATGTATTGTTGTCATTATTATTATTAACATCAACATTAATATTATTGGGCTAAATTAAAATGAAAATCCAAAAAATATTAAACCCAAATAAACAGAGTCCACAGTCCATTATAAAACCCAAAAAAATACATTGTGAGGCCTGACCGGCCCAAACCCAAAGCCTAACAGAGCCCTAATACATATCAGTTATCTAAACCCTAATATTTTTTATCCCTTGTGCAGCCTAATCTGGGTCGTTGGATTAGATCTTGATCCAACGGCTCCTGATCAATCAAGAGGACTCTTCAGCTGGCGCGTGTAGCTCACTCCAGAGGCTGTCAGACTTCCACGCGCGCGTGGCTTACACAAGCTGACCTTTTAGATAATCATACGCCACGTGTCATCATCTCCATCAACCACCAGAAGCGATCATGACCGTACGTGCCCCAAGTGATCCTAGCCGTTGGATCAGATCTGATCCAACGGCCAGGATTCGGTCTGGCCAAATGACACCTCCGCCATGCTTTACCGTACCACCAGCTCAACCACCGTGCTCAGTTGGCGTGCAAAAAATAGAGAAGAATGGGTTCTCAGTACCAAAACCAGACAACATATATGTATTTTATTTTTTATTCCTACCAAACAGAAAAGGAGAGGAACAAAATATATGTATCAGAAAAAGAGAAGAGAGTGGTAACCAGTTTTTTCAGAAATACAAAAAAATCCCACCCTTTTGTTCATCTTTCGAACACAAAAAATACAAAGGTATCTATTCGTCTTTAGTGTTATTTGCATACATATACTTTAGAGATAACACAAAAAAGGAGAAGAGTTTAGAGTTCTTTTACCCTCGTCGTCGATGGGTCTCCACTCGCCAGTGATAAGCCGCATCAGTTTTCAAAACAGAACATGGTGAATTGAAAAGAGAGGGAGGTCCTTTTTGGTCTCGTTTTTTTTCAAAAAAAAGGAAAAATGGTTTTTCGCCTCGTATTTTCTCAGATCTAGGCAAAAGGGGGAGTCTTTGTGCAAATCTAAGTTTAGTTTCGGGTTCGGATTGAAGCGAGGTTTGTTTTGGTGGTTTTTTTAGGTTCGCCGGCATCGACTATCGGCAGCCGGCGGTAGGACGGCGGTTTTTGGGTTCATCGAAGGCTTGAGGTTCGGGTTTGAGAGAAAATGAGAGAGTGGGGGGGTTATTATCTTAGAGCTTAAAAAAATGAGAAAAAGAGAAAGGAGAGGCTGGTTGAGGGGATATATAGGCGGTCCTTTCATTTAAAAATGGTCTAATTGCATCATAAACCATCCCGCGTTTTGAGATTTTTTTAAAACGGTCTCGCCCCTTGGGGTAATTACAAACCTAGTCCCTCTTATATTTCCAAATTTTCCAATTTCGTCCCGAAATTATCCGAAATAGTATATATATATATGTATGTTTTAGGTGTTGCCTTAGTTTCTTTGTATGTAACATTGTTTTGTATGTTAACATTAACTTCTATGTCCCTTCTCGTTTTCAGGCTATATATTAGTGTGTTCCATTTCGTCACATATAATATCATGTTTTTATTTTATGTATGTAAATTATGTCACGTATCGAGTACTAAATACGTGTTCGCTTTTTTGCTTAGATTTGTTAGTACCGTGCCATGTTATATGTTTGTCATACATATTTTGCATTGGTGTTTTCTTTATGAGTTCAGGCATGTTATAATCGATTAATTATTTCTTGGAAGCATATTTTTCTTTTTTTGGGGTTTATGTTGTTACTCTGTTTTTTACCCGATATGATATGTTTTTTGTTGCTCATGTATTTTATTATTTTCGTTTAATATTGTGAGATCCATGCTTTTAGGTTTAGTACCATGTTGAGATGAATGTTTGTTTGTTTATATTTGTTTTGGTTAAGTTTGCATAATGGAATATAAATTGTCAATGCGGAGCCCTTTTATTCGGGCGTAAACGGGGCTAGTATCAGGCGTAGTGATAGTGGTTGAGCGTTTACTCTCGGATAACGGGGCCTTTAAAATTTACTCGCACTCATAACCAAATTTTAAATTAATCGTCACTTTAATCCAGAAAGTCAAATATTAATAAAGCAGTAATTATTAAAGTACCAATTTTAGGCGGTGTGGGGATGCTAATCCTTCCCCATCCGTAACCGACTCTCGAACCCAAAGTTTTCAAAATCTATGGTTTTTATGGTGTCCAGCCTACCTAAGTGGCCGGTGGCGACTCCATTTTCTTAAATAAAATACGATTTTTTCTAAAACTCCCACGGAATAAACATTTTTATATCCGAAAGACAACCAACACTTCAAAAACACTTTTTTTAGCGAGAGGGACATCGCTACAGATGGCGACTCCGCTGGGGACATTTTTTTTGTTTTTTCAAAAACAAAAAGGAAAGTCAAGCTTTTTCAAATAATTACCGCTTTATTAATATTAGAAGTTCCGGATTAAAGTGACTATTAGATTAATATTCGGTTGTAATTGCGCGCTTATTTTGACGCATTTAAAATATGGCACATAAACCCGTTTTTTAAGTGCGGGGAAAACGCTAATGCTTTCGTAGAGATATCGTTCTCCCGTATGGGCCTTGCAAGTACCTTCGGGGCTCGAGTACCTTATGCTTTCGTAAGGATATCATTCCTTCGTATGGGCATAAGCGAATGGGTCCCCTTGAATTGGACGTGGTTGAAAGGAGCCAATAATGGGTGATGATCGGGGGCCTTGCTACTCTTAGTAGGGGACAACAAGGACAATTCGGTTACCTCATAGAACCAAGAATGCATGTAGATAATACATAGAAACCCACCCCTTTAGAGCCACGCGGATAACCTTAGGTTTTAGACGGGATAAATAGGGTTGTTTTATGTGTTTATTCTATTTAATTCATCCTTTTATTTATATATTTATTAATTTTATCCGGTACTGACTTGTTTTATTTTTTGCTTTTGCTTTGTTCATACATTATTGCATTTGCATTACATAAAGGGCTGGATCAAGTGGTTTACCCGATCAGAAAATCTTTCACCATGGAAAAAAGGTATCTTAGGAAAGAATAGCTTAATTTGTCAGTCAGGCATTGGTCAGAGGTCAATCAAAAGGCTCAAGGGGACAGTTTGCGGAGAGAGCGCATAGTAGCAGGGTACACCTACGTGAGTCTCCAACAGAACAACTTATGGGATCTTCAAAGCATCTGGGAAGGATGGGGCCGAAGACTACAAGACATGTTCTGCGATAGTTATGGCGACATTGCACAACTGTTATACGTTCGGGTTAACCAACCCCTGCTCTGAGCTATTTTTCAGTTCTGGAATCCTACCTTTTGCTGCTTCACCTTCAATGGACAAGACATGATGCCTACAGTAGAAGAATACACTGCCTTACTTAATCAGAAGAACGTTCAGGAAGATTGGATCTTCGCGAAGCCTCCGAGGAATCAGAATTACACTTCGAAGCTCAAAACCTTTGCCGGAATGAGTGACGATTGGGTTAATGGTCTGATTCAACTTCGAGGAGACATTACAGTCTTTACATGGGAGAGTATTCGAGACATCATACCTGCACATCCAGACGAGGGGAAGAAGATAGACCTATTTGCCTTGGGAATATATGGTTTGGTGATCTTTCTGAGAGCTCTTGGGAACATTGATGTAGCCATTCTGGACCTATTTGAGCGTATGAAACGGAGGGCAAACCTAGTACCAGCGATCTTGGCTGAGACCTTTATTTCTTTAAATGCCAGTCGAAAGCACGAAGAAGGGCGTTTTTGAGGATGTGCACAGTTTGCAAGTATGGATTCAGAGCCACATGTAGAAGACACCGAAGAGGGTCCTACCGGGGATAGCTTTCCAAGGCTTTTCGCCCTTACGGGAGTACTTAGCAAAAGAGTGGCGAGAAAACTTGAAGATGAAGAGATGGTCCAGTTTCTTCAGGAATATTCAAGATGAAGACATAGTCTGGAGAGTTCTGTGGCTCGGTAGAGTTAATTACTTCTTGTGCAGTTGCGGTGATTACAACTGGTTGATGATGTTGGGGCTGCATGGTGGGGTTGCCTGTGCTCCGCTTCTAGTGTCCCAACAGTTCGGATCACGGCAGTTTGTTCCTAATACCGCCGAATTCAGCCAAAGTGAATTTCCTTTCAAAGGTGAGTTCAAGGAAAAAGTTTAGACTATCATGAGGGCTTGGGATCATTGTTACCGGATCAGAGTGGAATGAGACACCGAGCGTATGACCACTCCGGACTACGATCTTTGGAGGTGTTTAAGGATTAATGATAAGATTCTAGAACCCGATCAGGGACCAGTTGTGTCACTTGAGGAGATTACGAGGGTAGTACTGTCTGAAGCTGATATTTTACGAAACAAACTCGAAGAAATCAAGAGGAAGATGGAAACCCAACAGACTCAGCATGCGGGTGAGCTTTATAAAGTGAGCTTAGAGGTCAACGAGCGGGACGGGATCATTAAGCAATTGAAGAAATTGAATGCAGATTTGAGCGAGAAGAACGCTCTTGACCGGAAGGATACCCTCCTACTCCAAGCGAAAGTATAGAAGGCCAGCCAAAGTCAGTTCATAGCCATGGAAAAGGAATTAATGAATGGTATCTATTTGGTGGAAGAAGAACGAGAGATCGGCAAGCGAGCGATCAAGAAAGAGATAGAAAGCTGCAGGTTAGTTATCGAGGAAGAAAGGCGGTCTTTCAAGGAGGCCATCAACCAAGAAAAGGAAAGAACTAGGCAGGAGATCAACAAAGGAATAGAAGCAGTCAGCTACGAAAGAGAGAACACTGCCACTTGGAAAAGAAGGTCCATGGGTAGCAGGAATAGACTGTTAGAGATGCAAAGGTTGTACGACGACACCATCCAAAGCCTGAATCAGAGCCAAAGTCAAAATGTTGAGTTAGATGGAAGGTTGGCAGAATTAGAACACTCCTTTCAAACTTACCGTCAGAGGAATGGCTTCACCGAACTACAAGAAAGGGAGCGTGAAGTAGGCATGTTGCAAGCCGGGATTGAGTCTCTTGAAGCAACTGTTCAAGATTATAGGGAAAGAATCAGAGTATTCGAAGAGGCTGCAGCCGGAGGAGACAATTATTGGCAAAGAAGACTGCGTGATGTTGCCCAGATGGTGCAGGATAGGGACCAATATTATGCGAACCTGATGGTGGACATACAACGAGTCGCAAGGCATGTGAGTGACTTAGCTGTCGAAGCCGAAGCACTCCGACCTTTCGTAGCCGCAGACATGGAATAAGCACCCATGTTCATCAAGCTGCTCAGGGCTATTGGAAAATTATGAGATAGAGCTAGGGCTTATCTGTAGGACTCTGTGTTGTAATTAGGACTCTTTTGTATTAGGAACCCTCTTTTTGTAATATGAACTCTATTGTAATCTAGATCCTTTAATTCCCGTAGAGGTAGTTCAAAAGGGTGATTACCAGCGGAATCAGTACCTGTATTTGCTTACATTCTTGCATTGCATCATGACATTTGCATCATTATACATGCATTTATTTTCTTTGCAATCATATTAATATTGTAAATATTGTGGCAGTGTGGAAATAGAAGTTAAGCCGCAATCATTCATCATCCATACCTTACCCGACTGCAAAGCAAGCTCTTGGAAGACATGATAGTCAGTCTAGAGAAAGGACAGAGGGATCTGGAAGCAAGGTTTGATGAGGCCCAGAGAAGCCTCAGTGACCAGATTGCTCAGTTACAAGCGTCGATAGTGTCCGAAATAACTACGTTGTTGGCTAAGAGCCTCAGAAAAAATAGTCTAATGAGAAGTCGCTCAAGAGCCGGAAGGTACCCCAGCTCATGGTAAGGTTCAATCGGCTACGCCAAATCCGACCAGAAGGGTATATATCGACCCTGCTAGGATGCCTGCTAATCTTCAAGTAGGGGCACCTAAGAATCCACCCCTTGACACAGAAGCACTCTACGAGGAGGAGGTGTCAGACCTGAACTTGGTCGAAAAGATCAGGACAGAGGTAGAAAAGAAATGGGAGGAGAGGTTTCACCTCATGGAAGAAAAATTTAAAGCCCGACAAACTATGGAAGAATCGGGAGGTGATGGCAGTGACTTAAGTCTGGTATCCGACCTTATCCTACCACCAAAATTTAAGATGCCGGAGTTCGACAAATATGATGGAACCACGTGTCCTTCCGCGCACGTGACAATGTATTGTCGGAATATGGCGACCTACCTCAAGGATAAGAAACTATTAATTCACTATTTCCAGGACAGCCTGATTGGGGCAGCGCTGCGGTGGTATACCCAGTTGAGCCGAATAAACATTAAAACCTAGAAAGATCTTTCAAGAGCATTCATCGAGTAATACAACCACGTGACAGACATGACGCCCACCATAATTATGTTAGAAAATATGGGGCAGAAGTCCAACGAAAGTCTGCGCCAGTATGCTCAGAGGTGGCGGGAAGTGGCCGCCCAGATTCAGCCACCCCTCCCAGAACATGAAATTACGCAATTATTTGTTAATATGCTGAAGGGGACACTGTTTGATCACCTCATTAATAACATGACTCAGAGTTTTGCTGATTTAATTAGGACCGGGGAGTCCCTTGAATTGGCAATCAAAAGCGGTAAGATTGATAGCGGGGAAAGTTCTCGGAAGTACAACAAGAAGAATGAGGTGAACACTGCCAGTACTTACACCGCCCCGAAGAATTTTTACAGTTTCGCAGCCACAAGCGTCTACTGGGAAAGCACAAAACTCGAACCAAAGAGAGGAGAGAACCCCGAGAGAGGAGAAAGAGAGGCAAACTTTTACTCCACTACCCATTTCGTACTCTGAGCTTTACTCTCAGTTGTACGAAGCGAATATGGTTCCTCCATACTACGTTACTCCATTCAAACTGCCATTCCCGTCCTGGTATAACCCGAACGTGCATTGCGATTATCATAGTGGTGCCCCTGGTTATCCCACCGAGAACTGCCTTGCTTTCAAGAAGCTCGTGCAAAACCTAATCGATTCTGGGATACTGAAGTTTAAAGAACCAAGTGTAGCTGCTAACCCATTGCCTAATCACGGGAATAGGGGAGTAAATGCTATTGATGAGTACTCTACCAGGAAGGTTAAGGAGAATGTGTCAGAAATCAAGTCTCTTTTGCGGTGGATATTTCAGTAATTGTGCATGGCCCTCTTGATCGACAGGGGAAAGGTAGTAGCACAGAAGGGATGTGGAGCATACTGTGAATTCCACCAGGACGGGGGACACAACATCCAACAGTGCGACGAGTTTAAGAGATTGGTGCAACAATTGATGAATGACAAGCAAATAAAGTTCTTCGAAGAGCCCACGGGAAGGGAGGGGTCAGACGTACATATGACAGACAACGCCAATGTTAAATATGGGAGAGACATACCTTTTGTCATCTCCTCCAGGCCGGAGGGTGCAAGTTCCTCCCAAGGAGAAACTACTAAGGTGACTCCCAAGATCATCATCTCAGCACCATCCCCGTTCCCATTCAAGGATATGCAACAAACTCCCTGGAACAATGCTATAAATGTGACCATACCAGAAAAGCTAGAATTTGGCAAGGTAAAAGAGCAGAAGGTTGAAGAAGAGCCTACACTGAAAGACGAGCAAGACAAGAGTGATGTGAATGTCGGTGAGGTGGGCCACTTCACGAGGAGCGGCAGATGTTACTCCTCAGAGACCTTGAAGGCTGCTGAAGTGGCCAAAGATAAAGGAAAGGATACATCGTTTACCCCCGCGTAGATATTCGGTGAGGAACCACCCCCAAAGATAAATGAACCAGTAACCGAAGCTCAGGCCAAAGAATTTCTAAAATTCCTGAGACATAGCGAGTACATCGTAGTAGAACAACTACGAAAGCAACCGACAAGGATTACAGTGCTGGAGTTGCTCTTGAGTTCAGAAAAACACCGTGTGGTACTCTTAAAAGTGCTAAACCAGACTTTTGTACCCTAGGACATTTCTGTATAAAAGTTGGACAAGATAGTGGGGCATATAACCGCCTATAACCATATAACATTCAGTGATGATGAGATCCCTGAAGGAGGAATGGGGTCCACCAAAGCTCTTAACATAACAACCCACTGCAAGGGGTATGTGTTAACGAGGGTATTGATTGACAATGGGTTAGCACTGAACGTACTACCTATGGTGACTGTGCTAAAGCTAACAATAGATAATTCTCACCTAAAGCCCCGTCATAACTTCGTGAGAGCTTTCGACGGCACACAAAGAAGAACACTGGGAAAGATTGAGGTGCCTCTATTGATTGGGCCGATTGAGTACGTGGTCGACTTTGTGGTGATGGACATAAAACCATCCTACAGTTGTTTATTAGGAAGGCCATGGATCCACTCTGCAGAAGCCGTCCCATCATCACTGCACTAGAAATTAAAATTCATGATCGAAGGCAAGTTGGTCACAATGGAGGCTGAGCAGGAGATCATTGCTTCGGTGACATCAGGTGTCCCCTACATTCAAAATGATGATCATGTTGTAGAATGCTCTTTTCGAGCATTAGAGCTGGTGAATGCCATATTCGTCGCGGAAGGTAATCGGATCCCCTACCCTAGGTTATCTAATTGCACCAAGATGACCGTTGCTGAAACTTTGGGCCGATGAGCCAAAGCATGAAGAGGGTTAGGGAGAAGATTGCAAGGGAGCCTACGAGCCAGGAGCGTAATAACCAAGAAGGACCATTTCAGGCTGGGTTACAAACCAAGTGTCCAGCAAAGAAATGAAGAATAAAAGAGGAAGGAAGAACAGAGAAGAGCCAGATTTAAAGGAGAGGACATTCCATGGAGACCAACGTCTTTCCCTAGTTTGAAAAACACTTTTGTCTCCGGAGGATTCTTCCGACCAGGACAGAAGGTTGAAGAAGCAATTAAGAAAAATGACATATTCAATGAGAAAGAAATGTTTAGTGAATCACTCGAGGGGATGTCCATTAACATGGTAGCTGGAAATGACCAAGTCAGCAGTATGTTGACCAACATCCGCCCCTGCCGCCCTGGGGAAACTCTTGATAACTGGAGCCACGTTGATCTACCTGTGGTTTTTAGGACTAGATCAGAGTAATGCTCCGAATCAACCTTTTTGTTTTTGCCCATAAGCAATAAGGATCTTTTGTATAGGGCACCTATGTTAACTTTTTGTTTGAAATGAAAAGATATCTTCCCCGTTTTCTCAAATGGCAAACATCTCATTTATTTCATTCATTCATTATTCATATTCATTCACCTCATATAAAACCATTCTCTTCCCAATACATTCATTCTCATTTAATGCAGGTCTCCCGTAATTAACTGTATGAATGATGTATAATCTAATCCCAAAGTAGATTTTAAATGCCCCGAGATCTCAGCAGGAATCGAAGAAGAGGATGATGAGATAGAATACGAGGTCCCTGCAGAGCTTATGAGGATGATGGCCAATGAAGAAAGGCAAATCATGCCCCACCAAGAAGAAACAGAAGTTGTAAACTTGGGGACTGAAGAAGAGAGAAAAGAAGTAAAAATCAGGACGACATTTTCCTCAAAAACCAGGCACGAACTAATAGCCCTAACTCTAGGAATTCAAGGATGTTTTCGCCTGGACTTATCAAGATATGTCAGGTTTGAATACTGACATAGTGGTACACAAACTGCCGACGAAGCCAGAATGCAAACTAATACAACAAAAACTCAGGAGAATGAGATTGGACATGTTGTTAAAGATCAGAGAAGAGGTGAAAAAGTAGTTTGATGCTAGCTTTTTGGAGGTGGCCAAGTACCCTGAATGGGTTGCAAACATCGTACCAGTACCGAAGGATAGGAAGGTCTGTATGTGTGTAGATTATAGGGATCTCAACCGAGCTAGCCCTAAAGACAACTTCCCTCTACCACATATTGACACGCTGGTTGACAACACCGCAGGACACTCACGGTTCTCATTCATGGACGACTTCTCGAGGTACAACCAGATAAAGATGGACTCGAACGACATGTAGAAAACCACATTCGTGACCATGTGGGGCACTTTTTGCTACAAGGTGATGCCTTTCAGGCTCAAGAACGCGGAAACGACTTATCAAAGAGCGATGTTGACTCTTTTCCATGATATGATGCACAAGGAAATAGAGGTATACGTAGATGATATGATCGCTAAGTACCGAACAGAAGAAGAACACCTACAGAACTTGAGAAAACTATTCCAAAGACTACGAAAATACCAGCTGAAGCTTAACCCGGCCAAATGCACCTTCGCCGTTACATCTAGAAAACTCTTGGGGTTCGTGGTAAGTAGAAGAGGGGTTGAGATCGATCCAGATAAGGTGAAAGCCATCCAAGATCTCCCACCGCCCCATACTCAGAAGAAAGTTCGTAGTTTCCTGGGGAGGCTAAATTATATCTCCCGTTTTATCTCCCAGTTAATAGATAGATGTGACCAGTCTTCAGACTACTTAGAAAGAATAATCCTGGTGTCTGAGATGAGGAATGTCAAGAAGCCCTAGATAATATCAAAAGGTACCTAATGAATGCTCTGATTTTAGTCGCGCCGGTACCAGGCAAGCCTTTAATCCTCTACCTAACAGTCTTTGACGATTATGAGTCGTTGAACTTTAATTTCTCAGATGAAGACTTGATGTGTATTATAACCGAGGAAGATGTTTTAGACAACAACTCATAGAAGCTTTACTTTGATAGAGCCGCCAACGCCCTCGGACACGGGATAGGGGCCGTGCTGATTTCTCCGGAGGATGTCTACTATCGCTTCACTAGCAGACTAGAATTCTTCTGCACCAACAATATAGACGAATATGAAGCTTGTGTTATGGGACTGAACGCAGCTATTGAAAGAAAGGTTAAGGAACTTCGAGTATTCAGATATTCATCCTTAGTGATTTACCAGTTGCGCGGAGAATGGGAAACCGGGGATTCAAAGCTGGTCAAATATTATGAATTGATCCAAGAGCTCACCAAGGAGTTTGAAAAGATCAGTTTCAATTACCTTCCTAGAGAAGAAAATCATATGGCAGACACCTTGGCAACCTTGGCTTCCATGTTCAAAACAAACACGAGGGCAGAAATGAAGCCCATTGAGATGCAGACTTTTGAAAGGCTGGCTCTTTGTTGTAATGTGCAAGAAGAGATTGATGGAAACCCGTGGTACTATGACATCTTGCAATATGTCAAGCTTCAAAAGTATCCCGAAGGGGCAAATGACAATAACAGAAAAACACTCAGAAAAATGGCAGCGGGATACGTTCTGGATGGGGAGATCCTATATAAAAGAAGCCATGATCAGATATTATTGAGATGTGTGGATGCCCGAGAGGCGAAGAAGATTTTGGTAGAGGTACACGAGGGTCTATGTGGGATGCACGCCAACGGGCTGTCTATAGCCCGGAAAATTATGAGATATGGCTATTTTTGGTCGACCATAGAGGGAGATTGCATCGATTACGCCAGGAAATGCCACAAATGCCAAATTTATGCTCATAAGATTCATGCCCCTCCGTTACCTTTACACACCATGAATTCTCTGTGGCCTTTTGCAGCGTGGGGCATGGACGTCATTGGGCAGATTCACCCGAAGGCTTCCAACGGACACCGTTTTAATTTGGTCGCCATAGACTACTTCACTAAATAGGTGGAGGCAACATCTTATGCCAACATCACAAGGACGACGGTATGCACATTCCTAAAGAAGGAGATCATTTGTCGATACGGTTTTTCAGAAAGGATTATCACCGACAACGCTTCCAATCTGAATAACAAAATGATGATGGAGGTGTGCAACCAATTCAAGATAACATACCATAACTCCACAGCCTATCGCCCAAAAATGAACGAGGCAGCGGAAGCAGCAAACAAGAACATAAAGAAGATCATCGCGAAGATGACATATACCTACAAGGATTGGCACAAGAAGCTGCCATTCGCTCCTTTCGCCTATAGGTCATTCATTCGCACATCGACAGAGGCAACGCCCTATTCTTTAGTATATGGCACCGAAGCAGTACTCCCCATTGAGGTTGAGATTCCGTCACTTCAGGTCCTAAATGAAGTAAAATTGGAAGAATCCGAATGGGTGCAAGCCAGAATCGACCAATTGAATCTCATCGAAGAAAAGAGGCTAAAGGCCATCTACCATGGTCAAATGTACCAAAAACGGATGATGCGGGCAAACAACAAGAAGGTGCACCCAAGAGAATTTAGAGAGGGAGTTCTGGTGCTCAAGAAGATCCTCCCAATTCAGAAAGATTCTCAGGGAAAGTGGATGCCCAACTGGGAAGGGTCGTCCGTTGTTAAGAACGCCTTTTTAGGAGGAGCCTTAATCTTAACCGAAATGGATGGAGACGAGTTGAAAAATCCTGTAAATTCTGATGTCGTTAAGAAATACTATGTTTGAAAATAAAGAAGAAGAAAGAAAAAAGAAGAAGAAAAAAGAAAGAAAAAAGAAGATGAAAAAAGAAAGAAAAAAAGAAGAAAAAAGAAAAAAAAGAAGAATAAGAAAAATGAGAGGTGGGACGAAAACCTGAAAGGGCATTCCAAACCAAAAAAATTGAGAGTTCAAGGTGAAAACCCGAAAAAGGGCGTCTTGAAGCAAAGGAAGAATTCGAGTCGAAAACCCGTAAAGGGGGACTTAGATAAATTTGGAGGTTGGACCTCCGGAGAAAGGAGTCGTCCCCATGAGCCCCATGAAGAAGAAGTTCCAGGCAAAGGTTTTACTCCGGTTGACAAGATCGTGCATCATTCATATTGTGGATACTGGGAGGTTTTATATTTCATGTTTGGCTTTTCCTTTTCCTCAAGTTTGCCATGACCCTCTCAAAATTGTTCCAAATTCATAATCATAATAAAATCACATTTTTGAGCTCCCATTCCTTGTCCTCTTGTTATTTGCCATAAACATCATGCAAATGAGTTAACATAGGCTTATGATAAACAAGAGATTTCTAAGCATTACTGTGATCTAACCCTGAAGATGCAGGTGATTAGAAAACGATGTTAACCTTGCCCTCCAGTTTCCTACATGATGTATGTGGAAACATGGCGAGCTGAAGGCTCCGAGCACCATAATAAGATGAGCAATGGAACATGCCCTGCCTATTTAAAGAAAGCATTTGAGACAACAAGAGAGATTTCCCAGGTGAAAACCCGGAAGGGCACCTCAAAAAAAAGAGAGAGAAAAGAAAAGAAACAAACAAAAACAAACAAAACATGAAAAAACACAAAAATAAAAATCTCTAAGGTGAAACCCCAAAAGGGCACTTTCGAACCCTGAACCAGAAATTCAAAAAAAGAAAGGTTGGAATGGTTGAACCTGACAGTGAAATGGGGTACCGCCGCTAGAAGAAGAAAAAAAGAGAAAGCAAGCAGCGTAGAGTCAAGATTGATTGAGGGCCAAAGCAGGCGCACCAAGATATTGACACTCATGCATCATGAATAGTTAGACATCCCTAGGATTAGGAGCATGCTAACTCATTTTTCATAGCATCTTGTCTTATTCTAGACAGGTATCTGCAGATTTAAAGAAGCATCGGTAGCCATTTTGGCGTGAATCCCGAATGTGAAGATAAAGGTTCTATATAAGAAGGGCCTATATTTTCAAGTACCCGCAGCGAGAGGTTCTATATAGGAAGAATCTGCTACTTCGAGGCTTTAGGAGCTGAAAGTTTTATATAGGAAGGGCTTGCAGCTCCAGGGTGAAGACTAGCAATTCTATATAGGAAGAACTCCCAGCCAAAGGAATTCACCCATGACACAGAAGGTTTTATATAGGGAAAACCTGCTGTGTTGAAGGCAAAGAGTCCTATATAGGAAGGGCTCCAAACTTTATTGTCTTAGAGTGAGAGGTTTTATATAGGAAGAACCCGTAGCTCTGAGATTTCAGAAGCTAAAAGTTCTATATAGGAAGGATTGGTGGCTCTAGGGTTTGAAGACTAGCATCTCTATATAGGAGGAACTCCCAGTCGGAAGAATCCATCCGTGGCGCAGAAGGTTTTATATAGGAAGAACCTGCCGCGTTGAAGGCGAAGAGTTCTATACAGGAAGGATCCAAGCTTTACCGTCTTAGAATGAAAAGTTCTATATAGGGGGAACTCATAACTCGAGGCTCTAGAGTGAAGGGTTCTATATAGGAAGAGCTTGTAGCTCCAAGATCGGAAGGTGAAGAAGTTCTATATAGGAAGAACTTACGAACTTGAAGATTCAGCTGAGGAAGAGTGGAGAGTTCCAGAAGAACACGTGACTCCAAGGCTATAAATAGGGAAGTCGGATAAAAATGAGTGCTTATGATCTTTGCTTTGTTCTTGTTCCACAAGAACAAGAAAAGAGGGGCAACTATAATCACTCATTTTTATCAGTGTTTGTTAATATTGTGCCATGCTAATATAATAATCAGTTAATATTATTATCGCATGTTTACATATATGTATGTGTGTACGTGTGATTAATGTATACGTAATATATGTATGTGTGGATACTTATGTTGATTATGTGTATGATTGTATGTGTATGTATGATCGTAGATGATATTAATTAAAATGTGTAATATATTAATATTCATATGTATGTTTGTACGTGTGTATGTTATATGCACATGTATTGTTGTCATTATTATTACTAACATCAACATTAATATTATTGGGCTAAATTAAAATGAAAATCCAAAAAATATTAAACCCAAATAAACAGAGTCCACAGTCCATTATAAAACCCAAAAAAATACATTGTGAGGCCTGACCGGCCCAAACCCAAAGCCTAATAGAGCCCTAATACATATTAGTTATCTAAACCCTAATAATTTTTATCCCTTGCGCAGCCCAATCTGGGCCGTTGGATTAGATCTTGATCCAACGGCTCCAGATCAATCAAGAGGACTCTTCAGTTGGCGCGTATAGCTCACTCCAGAGGATATCGGACTTCCACGCGCGTGTGGCGTACACGAGCTAACCTTTTAGATAATCATACGCCATGTGTCATCATCTCCATCAACCACTAGAAGCGATCATGACCGTTCGTGCCCTAAGTGATCCCGGCCGTTGGATCAGATCTGATCCAACGGCCAGGTTTCGGCCTGGCCAAATGGCACCTCCGCCATGCTTTACCATACCACCGTGCTCAGTTAGCGTGCAAAAAACATAGAAGAATGGGTTATCAGTACCAAAACCAGACAATCTATATGTATTTTATTTTTTATTCCTACCAAGCAAAAAGGAGAGGAACAAAATATATGTATCAGAAAAAGAGATGAGAGTGGTAACTAGTTTTTCATAAATACAAAAAAATCCCACCCTGTCGTTCATCTTTCGAACACAAAAAATACAAAGGTATCTATTCGTCTTTAGTGTTATTTGCATGCATATACTCTAGAGATAACACAAAAAAAGGGAGAAGTGTTGAGAGTTCTTTTACCCTCGCCGTCGGTGGGTCTCCCCTTGCTAGTGATAAGCCGCATCAGTTTCCAAAACTGAAAATGGTGAACTGAAAAGAGAGGGAGGTCCCATTTGGTCTTAGTTTTTTTTCAAAACAAGGAAAAAATGGTTTTTCACCTCGTATTTTCTCAAATCTAGGCAAAAGGGGGACTCTTTGTGTAAATCTAAGTTTAGATTCGGGTTTGGGTTGAAGCGATGTTTGTTTTGGTGGTTTTTTTAGGTTCGATGGCACCGACTAGCGGCGGCCGACGACAGAGGAGATGGCGATAGGCCGCCGGTTTTTGGGTTCATCGAAGGCTTGAGGTTTGGGTTTGAGAGAAAATGAGAGAGTGGGGGGATTATTATTTTAGAGCTTAAAAAAATGAGAAAAAGAGAAAGGGGAGGCCGGTTGAGGGGATATATAAGCGGTCTTTTCTTTTAAAAATGGTCTAATTGCATCATAAACCATCCCGCGTTTTGGGATTTTTTAAAACGGTCTCGCCTCTTGTGTTAATTACAAACCTAGTCCTTTTTATATTTCCAAATTTTCCAATTTTGTCCCGAAATTATCCAAAATCCTTTTTCAAATGGTCAAATTACGCCCCAAGGACCTCCGCGTTTTTGAACTTTCCATTTCGAGCTTGATGCATGGGCTTTTTACAGCTTCAGTCCCTATAAGTTTTACTCGGTTCTTGCTTACATCCCTAAATGTCATTTTTTTTATTTAATTTATAAGCTTTCTGTTTTGATTTTATTCTATTCCAGTCCCCTATTGTTGTCTATTATTTTGTTTTAAGTAGTTATGTTTTAATGTTTTTGCATTAATATGATTTGTGGTTTTTTTTACATAGGTTATATATGTTCTTTTCACCTCTTTATTTCATGCTCATTTTTTGTGTATCATTATGTTAATATGGCCTTTAGCTTGTTTACTCGTATTCTAAATGTTTTAGCATGTTTTATCCTCTTTTAGTATGTTTGCATTTTTTAGTATGTTTTTCATGTTTTCATGTATGTTTTCTCGTATTACATGTGTATTTATGTTTTACAACATGTGTTTTTTTGTGATGTCATGCCTTCGTGTTTTAATTTAGTTTGTTCGTATACATGCCTTTTATATGTTTTAGTTTTATTTGTGTATCATGTCCACATGATAGCATGCTTTTTGTTTGTTTCGTTCTTTCGTGATATCATGTTTTTCTTGTCTTTTAATTCTTTTGTTCATAGTATATATATATGTATGTTTTAGGTATTGCCTTAGTTTCTTTGTATGTAACATGTTTTGTATGTTAACATGAACTTCTATGTCCCTTCTCGTTTTTAGGCTATATATTAGTGTGTTCCATTTCGTCACGTATAATATCATGTTTTTATTTTATGTATGTAAATTACGTCACGTGTCGAGTACTAAATACGTGTTCGCTTTTTTTCTTAGATTTGTTAGTACCGTGCCATGTTATATGTATGTCATACATATTTTGCATTGGTGTTTTCTTTATGAGTTCAGGCATGTTATAATCGATTAATTATTTCTTGGAAGCATATTTTTCTTTTTTTGGGTTTATGTTGTTACTCTGTTTTTTACCCGATATGATATGTTTTTGTTTCTCATGTATTTTATTATTTTCGTTTAATATTGTGACATCCATGCTTTTAGGTTTAGTACCATGTTGAGGTGAATGTTTGTTTGTTTATATTTGTTTTGCTTAAGTTTGCACAATGGAATATAAATTGTCAATGCGGAGCCCTTTTATCTGGGCGTAAACGGGGCCAGTATCAAGCGTAGTGATAGTGGTTGGGCGTTTACTCTCGGATAACGGGGCCTTTAAAATTTACTCACACTCATAACCAAATTTTAAATTAATCATCACTTTAATCCGGAAAGTCTAATATTAATAAAGCGGTAATTATTAAAGTACCAATTTTGGGCGGTGTGAGGGTGCTAATCCTTCCCCATCCGCAACTGACTCTCGGACCCAAAGTTTTCAAAATCCCTGGTTTTTATGGTGTCCGGTCTACCTAAGTGGCCGGTGGCGACTCCATTTTCTTAAATAAAATACAGTTTTTTTCTAAAACTCCCACGGAATAAACATTTTTATATCCGAAAGACAACCAACACTTCGAAAACACTTTTTTTAGCGAGAGGGACATCGCTACACATTTGATCTACAAATGGTAATGGAAAATGATCATTTCAGGTTAATGAGTTCAACTTCTTGTAGTCGATGCAGACTCTCCATCCATTCTGTACTCGTGTTAGAACTAACTCACCTTCTGAGTTTTGGATTACCGTAACTCTGGTCTTTTTTGGTACCACGTGGATTGGACTGACCCAGTCACTGTCTGAAATTGGGTAGATTACATCTGCATCAAGGAGTTTCTGAATCTCCTTTTTCACTACCTCCATCATTGGTTGGTTCAACCGGCGTTGTCCTTGTCTGAAGGGTTTCGTCCCTTCGTCAGTTTTGATCTTGTGCATATAAGTAAGAGGACTAAGTCCCTTAATATCTGTGATGGTCCATCCGATTGCTTCTTTATGTGTGTGTAACACCATTACCAAGCCATCTTCCTCTTCTCTGGATATCTTATTGGTGATAATTACCAGCAATGTACCTTTTTCTCCCAAAAATGTATATTTTAGGTGATTCGGCAACTGCTTAAATTCGATTTTTGGTGCCTGTAAAATTAAAGGTAGAAGTTTAGATCTTGATGGCACAAGGCTTAATTCATTATTAATTGAAAAATATATTCGAACTCCCTAATGTCGTCTTTAAATTCCTCGATTTCTCTACACATATGAATAATAAAGTTAGTCTCAAAATATTCTTCAACGATAGGTTCGATAATATCAATAAAGTTTAAACTACCAACATTATCAGGGTATCTCATTACTTTGTAAGCATCGAACTTAACAACCTCACCATCGAATTCCATTGTAAGAATTCTTCTTCTTACATCAATTTTCGTATGTGTTGTGCTTAGAAAGGGATGGCCGAGAAGAATTCCTAAAGAAGTGTTGGACCGATCGTTTTCCATGTCTATTACATAGAAATCTACTAGAAAGATGAGGTCATTTACCTTTACTAGAACATTCTCGAGAAGTCCTTCCGGGTATATTACGGATTAGTCAGCTAGTTGTATTATCACCTTTGTATCCTTCAAGGGCTCAGCAGTCAGTGAGTTATATAGAGAAAGGGGCATAACGTTAATAGAAGCCCCTAATTTGCACATTGCACGTTTTATATCAACATTACCAATTTTGCAGGGAATGAAAAACATACCTTGGTCCTTCAACTTTGGCGGTAGCCTTCACTGAAAAACTGCGGAGATGTGTTCTCCCAGGTTTACTTTCTCGATTTCGGTAAGCCGTCTTTGACTAGTGCATAGATCTTTTAGGAACCTGGCCTACATTGGTACTTTTCGGATTACTCCAAGGAATGGGATATTGATTTCCACTTTTCGGAACACATCCAAGATTTCCTTCTCTTTAGCTTGTTTGTCTCGCTTTACCAACCTCGATGGGAAAGGAGGTGGTACGGAGTAGAGAGAGGGAGTAGAGGATGAACCTGATGTACCATGCTGAGTGGGGGACTGCGCTTTCTCCTTGTCTTTCTTTTGGTCGTCTTTCTTTGTGGCTTTTAATTCGATAGTGGTACCACTTCAGAGTGTGATGGGGTTGATGTTTTCTCTTGGGTTTGGCTCAGTTTGAGAGGGTAGTTTACCTTGAGTCTCGAGTCGCCCTACTATCTCTAATTGGCTCATTTGCTTGTCCAAATTTTGTAGGTGGGCCTCGGTGTAGTTCCGAAACTTCTCTTGAGATATCTCCAAACGTTCAACGATGGACTCTAAAGATGACTTCGGTTGTTGATAAGGCTATCTCTGCTGGTATGTTTGATTTGGTCTTTCATTTTGCGTGTATTTGAAGTTCGGATGGTCTTTCCATCCCGAGTTGTATGTATTAGCATTGAGGTTGTATTGTCTCTAGGAAGGTCCGAGAAAATTACCATGGCATTTACCTGTGCAACATCCTTCTCTTGTATCATCGGACAGCAATCCGTTGGATGTTCTAGACTCGTGCATATGCCGAAAGTCTAGTTGCGCTTCTGTTGTCTGCAACAAGGGACTGAACTATGTCAGTTAGTTTGTCAATTTTATTCTCTAGGGAAACTGTACTTACCTCATGAACTCGTCGAGAGGGTTCACTTGAAGGGCAAAATTGCTGGGAGTTAGCAGCCATCGTAGAGATTAGAGTTCTTGCCACTATTGGGGTCATGTTTACAAGTGCCCCTCCACTTGCTGCATCGATCATCTTCATTTCTATCAGAGATAGCCTTCATAAAAATATTGAAGAAGTGTTTGTTCTGATAGCCCGTGTTATGGGCAATTTGCGTACAACTTCTTGAATCGCTCCCAGTAGTCGTATAACGACTCGGTATCCTTTTGTCAGATACTCAAGGTGCTTTGCGTTAGTTCGCTCGCCTTGGCCACAAGGAAGAACCTATCAAGAAAAAGCTGAGCCATGTTAGTCCAAGTTGTAACCGAGTTGGAAGGTAAGTCAAATAACCAATCTTTGGCAATATCAGCTAAAGAAAAAGGTAAAGAACGAAGTTTAATTTGATCTTCACATACTCCATGTGGTTTTGTGCTTAAGAAAACCATATGGAATTCTTTGAGGTGTTTGTGAGGATTTTCACTGGGCAAGCCATGATAAGTAAGTAGAAGATGTATCAAACACGTCTGGAGTGTGAATGGCGTTTCGCCATTCGGGAATGTAATGCACAAAGGCTATTGATTGTCCGGTGCCACGACAAGTTGGCTAATGGTTTGGTCGTCGTTCGCCATTGAAGTTTGCTCGTTGCAAGTGTAGTCGAAATTTGTTTCAGCTTCAGAAGATAATTTTGTATCACGTTCGAGTTGTTGTTGTAGTCTTCATTTCTTTTCCTGAAGTGTTTGTCAGTGTAATCTTCGGGCTAATGCTTTAATTTTCGGTTCAAAATATGCTAATTCGCCCAGATTCTTCCTGGTCATAAATCAAAACAAACAACATTAGTAACTTTGCCGAAGTCCCCGATAACGGTGCCAATTGACAAGCGTCATATTTTGTCAAATAATTTAAGCCTTAATCTCAAATTAAATATATAAAGACGTAGTATAAAGAAGAAGGTGTCGGTCCACATGGACTAAGGAGTTTCTGATATACTGTTGTTCTGATTCTGAATGTTGCAAGATAATTTAGTGAATGGGGGGGTTGATCGAGAAAACTAGAGAATAAGTGTAAAATGAATATGAGAATAAATGAAGTAAAAATAAATCGATTAAATAATTAGCCTCAAGCTTTTGCTCCGCTTCAATTCAAAATGATCAATGAAAAAGAATTTTCACTCTGGATACATGCCAGTTACAGTCTACAAGGCCCAACCCTTGTAACTTGTTTTTCTCTCGGGTAAACCGATAATCTAAAATCAATTTTTAGATTCCAGTAACCACGACTATCGTCGTTAGAATAAAATAGTTTTTTAAATTTGGAAAAACCTGACTCAAACTATGTTGTCTCGATGACAATTGAATTCGATCTCAATTTCCCTTAGCGAATCCGTCGCTAAGTGTGTTCATAGGAAGTTGAAACCACGACTATTGTCGATCCTTCCTTCCAACTGTAAATCTCAATAACAATCAAGTCAACGCTAGCTTTTGGAAGTGAAAGCGAAAAGATTTTAATAGAAAGGCCGATTGCCGATCTAGGTTTTCAGAAAATTGAGAATGTAAAATAAAGTTGTTAAGTGCTTTTAATTCTCACAAGGTGAATTCAAGCTTTGCTTTTAGCCTTTGGCTAGTCGAAGAATTTAGCTAAGCATGATTGTGGAAGAAATCATACTTAGCATTTAATAGAAAATAAATAAAAACTAAAAGAACAAAAATAAAAAGAGAAGAGAATTTTATAAAACTTCCAAAGTAAAAACAAGCTAAGAATTGATGGATGATTTCTCTAGCTTACCCGAATGGGGTATTTATAGCATTCTAAAACCCTAAAATAACCCTAAAGATGATAAAGGATAAATCCTAAAAATGTTTAAATTAAATACAAAAGATAATGTAAAGTTTAAATTTTAAATATGTCCGATAAGCTATCAAAATGCGGCTGATAAGCTATCACCACTGCTGATGTCATCTTCTAGAAGCGCTGATGTGGTATCCAGTCATCATTTCATGCCTAGGTTCATACCCACTAGCCCAGCCTTGACTCCAGATAAAATTTGCAGAATTTTGCCTCTTTTCAGTGTGTTTTTTCAAAATTAAAGATTTGCATGAAAAACACATAATATAGTCCAAATAAGCCTCACATTCTAACTATTAGAGGCATAATTAAAGATGAAATAGTGACCACTTTAGCTACTTATCAAGAAAGCTTCCTATTGGTTCAAGTGAACGTGGGGAATTGATAAAAGGGTTTAATCCCTTAAAATAGGAAGTTTTCTTCTTCGTTTTAATCTTCTAAAAGCTAAACCCACCCTTTGACATCCAACAAGCAAGCACCACCATTGTTGCTTCAACCTAAGCTCAAGCACACACCTCTCCAACTAAGTCTCTAAAGTCCAAGCTTTCCTTGATTCGAAGGTATCATTCCATAGCTATCAATCCGGTAAGTAAAAGCCCTCAACCAATTGTTGAATTCTATGGATAATTGGAGTTTAATTATAAATCGAAATCCTAAGCCTAAACTTTGAAATGAGTACTATGTCGTTATAGTGATTATGATAATTCCTTATATGTCTTCCTAGCTCAGAAATTGGAAGGAAACAATCTGTCATCTTCAACCAAGTCTAGAAGAAAAAGAATCAAAATTTGGGAACCTTGAAAGCTTCATAATCAAGGTGTGTGTAGTCGTGTCAAGGGATAGGCAAGGATCCATCTCGTTGCATTCGTTTGGTATTATAATTTGTATTGTTGTTTAAGGGCTCAAGTAGATCAAGCTTGTATGGATGATAATGGTAAGCATGGTAAGTCCTTACATTACTTTGATATGTCTATGAGTATATGTGTGATATCCGATATGTTATGATTATGATATGATATGTTATCTAATATGATATGATATGATATGATTACGCTATGGTATGTGGAGCCAAGTCTCAATTTCGTTTCCGTTGTGTTGTGGCCTAAGGGCACCAAAGGTAAGATTTATGATGATATGTGAACTTGGACATTTGTGAACATTGGATACAATTGGCATGCCATAGGGTTATTCGAGCTTTCCAAGTAAGGGATTGGACTACGGTCCGGGGTTACGACCTATATGTGGGGAAGAAAAGGATGGATTGTGTAAGGGGACATTATTCGGAGCTATGGCTCAAAGCTACGACCTATTTTTGATATGTGTGGTGTACAAGGGAACCCGCGTATCCATTGGTTACCATTTCCAAGGAATTGATGTGTGATTATGATATGTATTTCGTTTAAGGAAATGCGTTATTGACTAAAGCATGAGATACAAGTATAATTTGTGCACTATATATGTTATTCAAGCATGTTACTATAATTTTCATATTACTTGTCAAATATTTGCATTTGTTATGACTACCTCACTAGGCTATGTAAGCCTAACATTCGTGTGTCTCAGGCATTTCAGGATCCTAAAGAACTTCGACCTTCGATCGTGTGTTGTTGTTGCAAGTCACTCTTATAAATCATATGTATGCTTGTCTTTTGTCTCGAACTCTTAGTAAGGTGGCATATGGTCTAAACATGTTATGTATGTGCCTTTTGATGTGTGTGTAATAGCCTAGAGGTGACCAATTGTCTAATGGCTAATATGGAATGTTTGTGAATTGGATATACTAGTTAAATGAGCTTAAATGTGCTAAAAGGTAAAAACTAGGTAAATGGATTCGAAACGCCTTAATATTTTTATGTTATTAAAGATATGGATATTAGAATTGCTGGTAAAATTTGGTAATGTTTGGACAACAAATGGTAGGTTAATTCGAATAAAAATCAGTAAAAATTTGTTATTACAGGTCAGACGTATCGGTACGGGTGATGTCTTATCGCTACGGCCTTGTATAATTGGGCCAAGTAAAACAAGGCATATGGATACACAAAGGAGGTGTATCGATACGAATTTGGACAATAAGGTCTAAAAAATAAATGGTATCGATAGGGCCCTAAGACGTACCGAAACGGTCAACCCTAGTCAACGCGTATCGATACGGGGATAGGTGTATCGATACGAGCATGTTATTTCGAATATGGGAAATGAAATTTTAGCTTAGTTTACCGATACGGCCCCAAGGGTATCGATACAAGGTTAGTTAATTCTGTTAAAAGACATAGAAACCAATTTTAAGAAGCTTATAAAATGGTCTCTAAAACTCGTATGGCTTAATTGGATAGGTAAACGACCTTAGTTAGCAACGAAACTTCACGGGTTAATAATTGATAGATTCAATTTTAGTCTAGTAAAAAGAAATCCCAATAAGGACCTCTAATTTGTAAAAATTATGATTTAGTCCCTGAGTTCAAAAAGGGTTAAAACAGATCCCAAATTGTGTAAGTCTTAATAAGATAATTCTGTTAAGCCTTAAAAGAGATTAACAAATGATTTGAATAAGTTTTCGTACTCTGGTTAAGCTTCCAAATCTCTGATATGTTTTCCAGTAGCACTTTCCGACTCGATTCTCTACTAGGCCGGGAAGGGGGTGTTACATTTGTTGTATCAGAGCCTAGGTTTAGTCGGTTCTAAGACTAAACTGAAGTTTGTTATGAGTTTGCATCTACATATGCCACCTAGGAGTTTACTTGTATATGTTATATGTGATTTTCAACTTACACGTTTAAACCTTTTCCGTATGATTAGATTTGAAAATGTCTACACCCACTGATAGGCGTGCTGTAAATGAACCGCATCCCAGCTCCTCCTTGACATGGGGGGACAATATGATGGCAGAAGTAAGGCCCGAAAAAGTGGAGCAGAACGACCCACCTCATCCTCCTTCGTTGCCTCCCGCTCAGCAGGAGTATCTGATGTCAATGGCTAAAATGATTAAACAAGTGGTCGTGTCTCTTATGCAAGAGCCGCCACCATAGCCTGCTAAAGCTCCTCCATCTATTTCGAGAGATAGCAGAGTATTGGCTGAAGAATACCCTTAAAGTTTTGAATAAGCAGATGAAGTTCCCCGAGGAACACAAGCTGGAGTGCGCTCTAGCGCTGATCTCTAAAGAAGCTCAGAGTTGGTGGGACATTGTGACGCTTATGGTACCCGAGCATAAAGTCACGTGAAACTTTTTTCTTCGGGAGTTCTGCAAGAAATACATCAGTGAGCACTACATAGCCGAAAGACGTAAGAAGGTCCTCCATCCGAGGCAAGGAGGAAGATATGTGGATGAGTATATCAACAATTTCTGCAAGTATGCGAGGTATGGTCCTAAGATCAAACGCACAGGAAAGGAGAAATGCAGAATGTTCATTGACGGCCTCTACGATGAACTACGTCCTCTTTTTACTGCCTTGGAGATAGAGGATTTTCAGACCTTAGTCAACCGAGCCATTGCCACTAAAGCCTCCTATAAGGCTTACAAAATAAGAAAAAGGAACCAATCCAGATCCAACAAGAGGTTTTGAGATGACTCTAGACCTCTTATGCCTCAGAAGAGAGGTATACATTGGGACAAAAAGTCTGCCACCTATCAGCAGCTACCAAGGTTAGTATATGTTCCACATTCTTAATTTCTGAGAACATATGCTACTCGTAAAGCTTCAGTTGATAGTACGAGCGGTTCCGAAAGAGGTTCACAGCTTCCTTTGTGTAACTTTTGTCAGAAGAGGCACCTGGGCAGTGCTGCAAACAGTCTGGAACTTGTTACCTCTGTGGAGAGTCTGGTCACTTCATCAGGCAGTGTCTGCAGAATCCAAACGCTCCTACCACTGTGGCTTCTCAGAGTAGTCCAAACAAGGGAAGAGAAGCAAAGCAAGTGCAGTCTGGACCAGCAGGGAGACCTCGCAACACTAATACTCCTTCGGTCGGACGTGATCCTCAGACCTCAGCTCAGATGTACCACATTTGAGGCCGAGAACAAAAAGATGATCCTGACGTGATAGCAGGTATGGTGGAATTATATTTTGATCTTGTTTATGCTTTGGTAGATCCAGGCTTTATACATTCCTTCATTAGTGAACCGTTGATTGGAAAATATGCTCTAGAATCTGAACCAGTTACATTTGAGATTGTTATCTCTAACCCACTAGGAGATAGTATGGTTATCCGATAGATCTGTAAAGCTTGTCCTTTGAGGATCCAAGGGATCCCATTTCCGGCTAATTTGATGGCCATACCATTCCATTAGTTCGAGCTTATCCTAAGCCTTAATTGGTTAGCTAAAAATCAAGCATGGGTAGATTGCTCAAAGAAGAAGTTGTACCTTTGTGGACTCGGTAAGGAGAGCATAACCTAGATGAAATCCAAAACTGAGCCTAAAAAGATCCTTATATGTGCCATGGAGACCAAAGAAGATCCAAAGTTCGATGATGTACCGGTGGTGAAAGAATTCCCTGATGTGTTTCTCGATGAACTTCTAGGACTCCCTCTGACCTAAGAAGTGGAATTTAGAATCAAAGTACAATCGGGGACCACACCCATCTCCATTAATCCGTACCGAATGGCTCTAGTTGAGTTAAAGGAGTTAAAAGCCCAAATCCAAGATCTTCTAGACAAAGGGTTTATTCGATCGAGTTCCTCACCCTGGGGAGCACTGGTTTTATTTGTTAAGAAGAAGGATGGGTCGATGTGTTTGTGTATTGACTATCGTCAGCTGAATAGAGTAACAATCAAGAACAAGTATCCGTTATTGAGGATCGACGACCTCTTCGATTAGTTGAAGGGTGTTTCTATCTTTTCCAAGATAGACTTACGATCCGGGTACTACCAAATGTTAGTAAAAGAGTCCGACATTCCAAAGACTGCCTTCTAAACTAGGTACGACCACTATGAGTTCCTGGTAATGCCTTTTGGGCTTACCAATGCACCTGCAGCCTTCATGGACTTGATGAACTATGTGTTTCGGCCCTACCTAGATGGATTCATGGTTGTGTTTATAGATGACATCTTGATCTACTCCAAAGACACAACCACTCATGAAGAACATCTCTGGATTATGCTTTAGACTCTCCGGGATAAATAGTTGTATGCTAAATTCAATAAGTCTAAATTCTGGTTATCTGAAGTATCTTTTCTAGGACATGTGATCTCTTCTGCGGGAATTCAAGTTGACCCAAAGAAGATTCAAGTAGTTCTTGACTGGGTTCCCCCGAAGAATGTTGGAGAAGTTCGTAGCTTTCTGGGCCTTGCAGGCTACTATCATAGATTTGTTAAGGGATTCTCTATGATTGCTGCACCCATGATGATGATTCTCCGTAAGGAAACTCCCTTTGTATGGACCGCGGAGCAACAAAGAAGTTTTGATCAACTTAAGCAAGTCCTAACCCATGCACCTGTCTTGGTGTAACCTGAGCCAGGCAAGAACTTCACCATATACAGTGATCCATCCCACTAGGGATTAGGCTGTGTACTTATGCAAGAAGGAAAGGTCATTGCCTATGCCTCGCGTCAGCTCGAACCATACGAGTTTAACTATCCGACATATGATTTGGAGTTGGCCGCCGTTGTGTTTGCCTTGAAGATTTTGAGGCACTATCTTTACGGTGAAAAGTGTTATTTGTAAACGGATCACAAAAGTCTGAAATATCTTCTGACTCAGAAAGAGTTGAATCTCCATCAACATCAATGGATGGAGCTTTTGAAGGACTACGACTTGGTTATTGATTACCACCTCGGTAAAGCCAATGATGTAGCTGATGCCCTTAGTCGGAAACCTACTCCCTCTTTGAGATGTTTGAATGCTCACTTTTGACTCAAAAAGCATGGCAAGTTGTTAGCTGAATTGAGAGTTTAGTCAACCATTGTGTCTTGAATCAAAGCCCTCAAGGAGTCTGACGAAGAGTTGTGAACTCTTATTGAAAAATCAAGGATAGGCCAGATCCTGATTTTGCTATGAATTCTGATGATCTTTATGTTTTCAAAACCATATTTGTGTTCCCAATGATGATGATCTTCGGGATCAAATCCTGAATGAAGCTCATTCGAGCCCCTTTTCTATTCATCTTAGAGCTATCAAGATGTATAAAGACCTGAAAGAATTGTACTGGTGGTCTGGCATGAAAAGTGAAATCACGGACTTTGTGGCTAGGTGCTTGACTTGCCAACGGGTTAAAGCCGGCACAAGGTGCCTACTGGTGTTTTGCAACCCATTGAACTTCCGTAATGAAAATGGGAATGTATTACGATGGATTTCGTAAGTGGCTTGTCGGTAACACTAAAGAGGAATAATGCCAATTGGGTCATAGTAGACCGATTTACCAAATCTGCTCATTTTATTCCGGTGAGAATAGACTTCGGTTTGCCTAAGCTTACTGAGTTGTACATTCAAGAAGTCATCAGTTTACATGGAGTTCCTATGTCCATTATTTCCAATAGTGATACACGCTTTGCATCTCGATTTTGGAGGACCCTACAAGAGGCTTTGGGAACTCGAGTGCACCTAAGCACTACTTTCCATCCTCAGACTGATGGTCAATCCGAGGGGGTTATTCAGGTAACCTTATTTCTCTTTTATTCATATGTATAAGTAATCCATGTGAATTTTGATTCTTTCTTATAGATTCTGGAAGATATGCTCTGAGCATGTGTTATTGATTTCGAGAATACGTGGGAGAAATCCCTACCTTTGGTAGAATTTGCTTATAACAATAGCTACCAAGCCTCGATCCAAATGGCACCCTACGAAGCCCTTTACGGGAGGAGATATAGAACCCCTCTTTGTTGGACCGAGCTTGGTGAAGGGAAAGTGTTAGGCCCTAACTTACTTCGGGAAACCGAAGAAAGGGTGACCATTATCCATGATTGGCTCAAAGCTGCATTTGACCGACAGAAAGCATATGCTAATCTAAAAAGAAGAGACATTCAGTATAAGGTTGGTGAAAAAGCCTTCCTTAAAGTATTTCTGTGGAAAAAGATCCTCCGTTTTGGCAAAACAGGGAAATTGAGTCCTCGTTTCATTAGACGTTCAAAGTGATCGAGAAAGTTAGACCTGTTGCTTAACGATTAGCTCTTCCTAAAGAGTTAAATCGTATTCATAATGTCTTCCATGTGTCTAGCTACAGAAGTACTGGGCAGATCCTTCCCATGTGATCGAACTGGAGTTTGTGGAGATTCAGTCTAATCTGACGTACGAGCAAGAACCAATTCAGATCCTCACACATGAAATTAAAAGACTTCATAATAAGTTTGTGCCCTTAGTGAAAGTCCTTTGGAGAAGTCATTCGGTTGAAGAAGCAACGTGGGAACCAGAAGAGACGATGCAGAGACAGTACCCCTCATCTGTTCAACTAGAGTGAAAATTCCAAGATGAATTTTCGTAAGGGGGAGAGTTGTCACATCCTGAAAACTGGCATAGTCAGAATAAGGCTTCGATAATCGAAAATTCTATATCGGACATACCCAAAAGTGTAATTTCATGATCCTTGTATCCAATTTTGTAATCAATGTAAAATGTGAGGTATTAAATTGATCTATGGACCTCTTTGTAATAAATTCAAAGCTGAAATGCTAAAAATAAGTCAAGTCTATCGATACAGTAAGACCAGTATCGATACGGTCTAATGACCATAACTAACCTACCTATTTTAGCCTAGGCGTATTGGTACGGCTAGACCGTATCGATATAGTCTAGAACCAGGCGTTTTAATATAGTAATACCTGTATTGGTACAACCTAACTGCCATAACGAACTTACCTATTTAGCTTAGGAATATCGATACGGCTGTATAGGGTATCGATACGGCCCTCTGTAAAAATGTGTTTTAAGGCCCAAATTGAAGGAAATAAAAAGTAAAGTGCTTAGTCACCTCCTTGCTTGTCCCTTCCATGTGAAATCCATCAGATTGAATGATGGATGGTTATCAATTGCCTTAAAATGATAAAAGGCATGAAAAGATGGGAAACAATTGTTTAATCTTTTCCTTACTAATAGGAAAGCTTCCTATTGGTTCATGTGGTGGTGGGGCATTGATAAAAGGGTTTAATCCCTTAAAATATGAAGTTTTCTTCCCCGTTTGAATCTTTCAAAAGCTAAACCCACCCTTTGCAATCCACCAAGCAAGCACCACCATTGTTGTCTTCAACCTAAGCTCAAGTACACACCTCTCCTATTAAGTCTCTTAGGTCCAAGCTTTCCTTGATTCGAAGGTATCATTCCATAGCTGTCGATCGGGTAAGTAAATGCCCTCAACCAATTTTTGAATTCCAAGGATAATTAGAGTTTAATTTTAAATCAAAATCCTAAGCCTAAACTTTGAAATGAGTACTATGTCATTATAGTGATTATAATAATTCCTTATATTTCTTCCTAGCTCAGAAATTGGAAGGAAATAATATGTCATCTTCAACCAAGTCTAGAAGTAAAGGTATCAAAATTCAGGAACCTTGAAAGCTTCAGAATCAAGGTGAGTGTAGTCGTGTCAAGGGATAGGCAAGGTGTCATCCCGTTGCATTCGTTTGGTATTATAATTTGTATTGTTTTTTAAGGGCTCAAGTAGAGCAAGCTTGTATGGATGCTAATGGTAAGCATGGTAAGTCGATGACGGTTGTTGCTAGGAATTTTTTTAGGAGATGTACCCATAGAAGTGTTGAATGTAGGTATGCGAGTATGCACAATTTCTTGATATACCTATAGAAGTGTTAAATGTGGGTATGGAAGTAACTAGTTCTTTTTGAAAGATGGTTGCTGCTAGGAGTTTGTTTAGGAGATGTTCTTTAATGGTTCAAGGTCATGTGTTTGTTGTTGATATGATGGAGTTTCCTTTTCATGGTTTTGACGTAACCTTAGGTATGGATTGGTTGACCAAGCATAGAGTTGTGGTTGATTTTGAAACCAATCAAGTTTTGTTGAAACTTGCTGATAATTATGAAGTGGTGGTTGTGGGTGAGAATCTTAAATTCTTATCCATTGTTGTTTCGACTTTGGAGGCACAAAAGTTGCTAGAGTTTGGGTGTCAAGCATATCTAGCTTATGTTAAGAACCCGAATATGAAGGAGGTACGTGTACATGATATCCGTACTATTTGTGAATTCTCGAGGGTGTTTTTGAAGGAGTTGCCTAGATTGCGACTGGATAGAGAGGTAGAGTTCTATATCGAGACGTATGCGGATACGGCTCCGGTGTCGATTGCTCTATATCGTATGGCACTAAAAGAGTTGAATGAGTTAAGGACGCAACTTCAGGAGTTGTTAGATCGTTGTTTCATCAAACCTAGTGTGTCTCCTAAGGGAGCACCATTGTTATTCATGAAAAAGAAAGATGGCACTATGAGGATGTGCATTGATTATCGGCAACCGAACAAGTTGATGATTAAGATAAGTATCCTTTACCTTGAATTGACAACTTGTTCGATCAATTATGGGGTGCTATAGTGTTTTCTAAGATCAATTTGAGATCTGGTTACTATCAGTTAAAGGTTAAGGATAAGGACGTGCCAAAGACTGCTTTTCGCAAACGTTACATGCATTATGAGTTCTTAGTGATGTCGTTTGGGTTGACGAATACACCTAAAACTTTCATGGACATGATGAATTGGGTGTTCCATGAATTCTTGGATCAATTCATAGTAGTGTTCATTGATGATATTCTTGTGTACTCTCGTACCGAGGAGGATCATGATTGAAACTTAAGAATCATGTTGCAAGCCTTATTGGATAAACAGCTTTATGCTAAGTTGAGAAAGTGTGAGTTTTGGATTAAAGAAGTGGTCTTTCTTGGTCATGTTGTTTCGGTGGAAGGTATTCGTATGGATCTATAGAAAATTGATGCGGTTATGAATTGGAAACAACATAAGTCGATGACGGTGGTTCATAGTTTCTTGGGGTTGGCAAGCTATTATCATCAATTTGTGGATGGGTTCTCCAAGGTTGATGCTCTGTTGACTAAGTTGTTACAAAAGGATGTTCATTTTGAGTGGACGGATGGTAGATAACAAGCTTTCAAGAACTTAAATGAAGCTTTGATGCAAGCTCTGATCTTGATTCAACTTGAGTCAGGAAAAGAGTTTGTGGTTTATAGCGATGCATCTTATGTTGGTTTACGATGTGTGTTGATGCAAGACGGGAAGTTGTGGCTTATGCATCTAGGTAGTTGAAGGTGCACGAGTACAATTATCTTACGCATGATTTAGAGCTTGTCGCAGTAGTGTTTGCGTTGAAGATTTAGAGGCATTATCTGTATGGTGAGAAGTGTATCGTGTATACAGATCATAAGAGCTTGAAATATTTGATGTCACAAAAGGAGTTGAATCTTAGGCAACGTAGATGGTTGGAGTTGCTTAAGGATTATGATTTGACAATCGAGTATCATCCGGGTAAGGTTAATGTTGTAACTAATGCCTTGATTTGGAAGGCTGCGGTGGAGTTGAGGGCAATGTTTGCACGGTTAAGCATAATGCGAGATGGTGGTTTATTGGCCGAGTTGCAAGTGAAATTGTCGTTGTTACAGTTGATCAAGGAGAAGCAACCATATGAAGATTCATTGGTACCACATTTTAAGGATACTATAGAGGGTAACCCGATAGATTTTTTTTAATGATAATGGTGTTTTAAGTTTCAAGAGTTGAATAGTTATACCGGAGGATGTGGAGTTAAGGCGCACTATTTTGACTGAAGCTCATTCTAGTCCTTTTTCTATGCATCTGGGAAGTACAAAGATGTATCATGATTTGAAAGGGTATTATTAGGTTGGTTTGAAAATAGATGTAGCAGATTTTGTTGCTCGATGTATGGTGTGTCAGCGTGTTAAGGTTGAACATCAGTTTTCTTTCGGGTTGTTATAACCGTTGAGGATTCTAAAATGGAAGTGGGAGAGAATTACCATAGATTTTGTGTCAGGGTTGCCTTAGACACCATCAAAGAAGAATTCAGTTTGGGTGATTGTGGATTGGTTTATGAAGTGTGCATATTTTCTTGCTATAGCCTTGTTGTGCGTAATAAGTGCTCCGTAATTGTGCAAGTGTACACGTCGCAAGTTATAGTATAAAAGATATCGTCTCCACATAGATTGGTGCCACTTTAAGAATCTAGTCTCTTGCACTGTAAAAGTAAAAGAACACAAGTAGATGAGTATATGAGTTTAAACTAACAACTAAACTAGAAAGCAATAAAGTAAAAGAATATGTAATCAAAAGAGAGAGAATAGGTCAGGTTATCATGAGTTGAGGAGTGATAGTTGATTGGATCGTCTTGGTAAAAGAGTACAATGGCAACTCAATTGTCGTGGCAACTTGCGCAGTTGGGTTGCCTTGGCAACTAGTAGAACGGTTGCCTGGGCAACTGGCTAGGTAACTATTGGGCGATTGGGTAGCAAACTTCAAGGTTCGGTAGAGCGTTCTTCAATGGTTTCTTCTTATCCCTAAGTCGAAACTCTAGCTAATTGTGCATACCTTGACAATACATCCATGCGTGAATCAAGAGTGAACAACAACCAATCTTGCGCTCCTCTTAGCCTTTGAAATCCTAAACTTATTCCTAAGCCGGATTACTCTTCATCAATAGATTGAATAAAAGCCATACTCATTCGTTTCTTGAATCTAACTCTTCCGATATTAGATAAATAGACAAAATTACGAGATCCTCTCCCAATTCACTCGCAAACAAGAATAAAAACCAAGAATGAGTAAACCTTGAATTGAAAGGGCAAACTCTTATTACCTAAACAAACTCCAATCATTTCTCACAACCACAAAACACAATAACCTTAGCCAAATAGATTTAGTTCATGGCTAGGTTCAAAAGAAACACAAAGTAATTGTTCCCCAACATAAAAAAACCAAAAACAAAGAAGAAAAGATGAATATTTCAACAGACCCTTCTTGGATTCTCTATTGACCGAATTCTCTCCCTCCAAACTTGTTGAAATAGGCGGCTAGGGGTTCTTTATATAGGAGATGGTTAGGTCAAAGTCTTTCTTGAGGAGGAAGTTAAGCTGGAATTAAATACTTTAAAAGAATATAATTCTTTATTATATTTAAATTCCTTCTAGATCTTTTTCCATCTTCTTTGGGATTTAATCTTTCTTTGACCTCTCCATGTTGGGCATATCCAGTCATCAATTTCGGCTGCCACATCACCTTACCCATCCTTGTCGACAATTGCCCTGGCAACTAGCTCGGCGTATCCTTCATGCACTGCCCTGGCAACTGCATCGGCATCTCCTTCTTGTATTGCCCTGGAAAATGGTTCTAGCCTTGCTCGGGCAACTAATTCTGCACACACAAAAACAACTACCAGCAGCACCCTTTTTCAACAAAATTAAGCAAAATATGAAATCAAGCTTGTCCACCTAGGAAACAATCCAAACATGCATGAATGGCTAATAATGCAACTAATATGAGCCTAAGTCTAGCAATAATATGAGTAAAAAGGGTGAATAAAATAGTACTTTTAGACACTTAATAGGCCTCAATGTACCTATCTTGTCAACGTCCTCGTCGACTGAGTGTCGAATCGTAGTCGTCAACACCCTTGGATGATCCCCTTGGAATAACAAACAACTTGTTGAGGGAACCGGAACAACTTGAGCCAAGATCATAAAGTCCAATCCTAGAACAACATCAAAGTCATCCAAAGGTTCCACTGTATAGTCGATGTTTCCTTCCCAGGGTCCAATCTTGGTCCTTACCCTCTTTGCCCTCCCACATATGCCAGGGCTCTCGAATTCATTGTTTTCATTCATCCTCCACCCTCGATAATTTTCAAGTTGCACCTCTTCGCTTCTTCCGGAGAAATGAAGGTATCTGATACACCAGTATCTACCAAGGGGATCATCCAAGGGTGTTGACGACTACGATTCTACCAAAAGACAATAAGAAGGCTTTGGCAGTAGGACATGTAGACTGAGGAGTTCGAGGGCACTCAGTCGATGAGGATGTCAAAAATATAGGTGGGGAGAATGTTGTGGCCATCCCCTTTATGATGCCACAACCAAGTAGTTGCGTCGAGATCAACCGCGTGTAGGGGATCTCATGGCTTAGTAAAGAATAAAATGTCTTCATTTCAAACATTGTTATGTTTTTAGGAAATGTGTCGTCTTCTTAGGTATTTTATGGTTAGGGAAAAAGTGTCTTGTTTTCAAGCATTTTAATGTTTAATCGGGTCATTTCCATAAAGTAATTTTCGCATATATGTAGGGGGTGAATAGTCGGCAGAGTTTGGGCTGATCCACTAGTACAAATATGTATCCTACACACCATTGAGGCATCCCCTACCGCCTTTTTCGATGGTGTGGGTGTGTTTTCCTTGTAACTTGATACTTTTATTCCTTTCTAATAATAATTAACCTTTCTCTTTCCTTTGGGGAAGTTGGGGGTCGATCGCGTGCATCTGTTATGCCCTACAATTTCGACTTATTATTCGAAAGACCATGTTGTGGCGCGAGATTAATGCGTTGCTTGTTCATTTTGAGCAGATCAATCGAGAGAAAAGGCTGACTTGATAGGGAAAAGTCCTTTTCAAGTGATGCACAGCGTATTGATCGAGTATGCGTACAACGTATACATTGGATTAGTTGGAAGAAATGTATATTACAAAAATTGTGAGGTTATATGGGGTGCCTAAGTCTATAGTATCGGATAGGGATACGCACTTTGCAATAAGGTTTTGGGAGTGTTTACATAGAGCTTTGGGTACATGGTTGAATTCCAGTACTTCGTATCATCCTCAAACGGATGGTCAGTCTGAACATGTTATCCAAGTGTTGGTGGATATGTTGCGGTGTTGTATCAACGATTTACAAGGAACATGGGAGAAGCAAGTACCATTAGTAGAGTTTGCTTATAATAATAGTTATCAGGCAAACATTCAGATGGCTCCATATGAAGCTTTGTATGGTAGGAGGTGTCGTACACCACTTTGTTGGGCGGAGGCTCATGAGAAATATGTTTCTATGCCTGATATGTTGAAGGGCACTAATGAGAAAGTGAACTTTATTAGTGATCGGTTGAAGGCGGATTTGGATCGAAAAAAGTCCTATGTAGATTTGAAGCGTACGGAAGTTGAGTACGCGATTGGTGATAAAGTGTTCCTAAAAGTCTCACCTTGGAAGAAGGTGATGAGGTTTGGATGTAAGGTTAAGTTGAGTCTGAGATTCATTGGACCCTATTAGGTATTGGAACGTTTTGGTCTATTAGCTTATAGATTGAGGTTGCCCTCGGAGTTGGAGAAGATACATTATGTATTCCATGTATCGATGCTCTAGAGGTATAGATCGGACCTATCGTTTGTGATGCATGTTGAGGAGATTGAGTTGAATCCAGCCTTGACATATGATGAGGAGCTGGTGAAAATCTTGGATACTAGCAGTAAGGTTCTTCGTGGGAAGACCATTGAGTTGGTAAAAGTGTTGTGGCGACATCGAGGTGTCGAGGAAGCCACGTGGGAGAGTAAGTATGACATGAAGAAACAGTTTCCTTATCCTTTTATGTCAGGTAAATTTTGAGGATAAAATTTCTTAAGTGGGTGAGATTTGTAACGCCCCAAATTTGGGCCTAGAAGTTAGCAAGATAGATTAGACGGTTCGGGTGAACCAGATTAGACAATTAGAACTATTTTCAAGAATTAATTCATAATAAATTGTTTTCAGCTAAAATAAAATATGTAAAAATGATCTAAAATGTTTAATCAATATATTGAGGGTGTTGTTAAACTCAATTTGATAAATAAATTTAGATTTAATAACATTTTTTGGTTTGGTGACCAAAATGTAAAGTTTTCAAAATAGTTTTTGGTGACTTTGTCCTAAAAGGGTCAAAACTTAGAATCTTTAAGGAGCTAATCTACCAATGTTTTTCATCATACTTTTCCCTTAATTTAGGCTATTTTAAATGGTTATTAAATAAAAATAAAATAGATTTAATTAATTTGGTTTTAATAGCTAATTCACTTTTCTCACGTAACTACTTTTGCTTTCCACTTTTCTCTCAACTTTTCTTAGCAACCAAACTATTTTTCTTCTTATAAAATTTCTAGGAATCAACTCATTTCGATTTCATTCTGATTCCTCAATTGATTTCTTTGATTTCTACATCAAAACCTTGCTTATTTGCTTGGAGATTTCACTCAAGTCATGCCAATTAAGGGAGGAGTCAACCATTAGAGGTGATTTTTGTTTCTCTCCACTAATCAAAGTTTCTTTACTGAAATTCCCAAGTTCTTGATCCTTTACAATCAATTTTTGATTTGGGTTAATGATTAAATCAAAATTAAAAGGGTTTAAAGTGAGTTTTACTAAGAAATTAATAGATCTTTGTTATGGATTGGTGGTGTTCTTGATTGATTTAGATCACATATAAAGTATATTTTAATTTTATGAGAAGATATTTACAAAAGAAATCCTGAAACTAAATGAATTGCTAATTTTCTAGGTTGTGAATAGTTAGATTTTGAGGTGTTTATGGTGTTAAAAGGTTGCTAGAAGTACAAGCTAGTTTTGTAAGTGTTTTTAGATGTTAATTGATGTTGTTAAGGTGTTCAAATCGGTAGGTTGTGGCTGGGCTTTCTTATGTAGTGTTTGGTGATGTTTTCAGTTGTTTTGGAAGGCGTTTTGATGGTTTTTAGTGAGGCAAAGTTGAGAATTGTTGTTGCTTGGATTATGGATGCATAATGATACATTAATCCTCCATTGTTATGTGGATAAAATAGGGGATATTGATCCTATAACAATTGGTGAAGCTTTGGACGCTGGATTTCACATCGGCAAGTGGAGCTTTGTGTCGTCGGTGAGTGGAAATGAGAAGTAAAGCTTAATATTGGTTTGAAAGTGATTTTGGGAGCTTATATTAAGCTTGAAATGCTTGTATAAGCTCAGAAGTAAGTATTGGACGTTCTCGCTCTCGTTTTCATTTTTGTAAAATACATTCTCATGCTCTTGTTTCCGGTTTTGTTTATCCACTGTTATATGCATGTTTTAGCAATGAAAGATGCCGCAAATGATCATATGTTGATGATCTATGAGTACGAAAAATGGTTTGTGAAAGGTTTTAGAGAATGCTTAAATACATGGTTTAATGTATTGGAAATTGGTTTGATTGATGCATGTGTAAAACAATAAGGTAACATGCTTTAATTGAGTATATTGGCAAGTGGCAATGGTTAAAAGTTATTGGATATATTTGGCTAGCCATAGGTTTTAAAGTGCACTATAATAAGTCGTCTCATGTATGTCAAAGGTGGTGCTCCACCATGGAACCGCATTGATCGAGGGGTAATTGCATAGAATTCTCCCATCGGTGGATTTGTACATCGTAACCATTGAGGGGTAGTAGTACCATGCTCCGATTTGAGGATGTATATGAAGTGGTCGAATGAGCCACTTGGGAATTCCATGTATCTGATATGTTTTTGTAAATGGAAAGGTTTGGTTTTGGGTCACTTTAATGCCAATATATGAATTAATGTATCGTGATAAATAGATATTGTTTGTATAATGTGATTTATACATGTAGTGCTCTTTAAGCTTTGCCATTGGAAGAATGAGCATGAGAAGGCTTAAATTGAGGTTTGCATAATGGTTATGCTAGGGATCCATGATACATGTTTACCATATGGTTTTAAATGCATATTTTGGAAAGATAAAAGAAGCATGAGACGTTTTGCCATGATGTTCAATACATGTTTTAGAGTAAATGGTTTTAAATGTATTGATGAGTGTTTTGATAATCTCTCACTAACATTTTGTGCTTACGCTCTCTTTTTTCATCAATGCAGAAAAGTGAGCTTACGGGGTAGCAAGCAAGCAAGGAGGAATCTAGGAGTCAAACTACTTCAAGTATGGCTTTTAAAATAACTAGTAGTAATAAAGGCAATGTGATCAAGTTGTAATTGGGAGGGCTGTTTTGGATACTCCCTATTTTGGACATGTTTATTTAGTGTTTTAGACTTGTATGATGGTTTATGCTTTGATTTAGGGGCTAGGGGAGGTTTAAGCATGTTGGGTAGATATCATGCCTATAGCTATACCTTGTTAACTACCTTTGTTGTCGTAATGTCTGCTTCTATATCATGTGGTCTTTGGTTGATATGATATTTGTATGATGCTCCAAGCATGATGTTTTATTAGTAGAGGATGTTTGGAGCTAATTCGGTGTTGTTTAGGGAGGTTCAAAAGTGTCACGAATGTGTATTTTCTGCAAATCTGTTGTACGGTTTTGAAACCAGCCTCACGTTTTCGAAACTAAGGGGCAAAATTTAGGTGCAATTTCTGCTAAGCTATAGGAAGGTTTCAAAATCAGCCCCACGGTTTCGAAACTAGGAGGACAATTTTGGCTACTGGAGTAAAGGTTTTAAAACATTTGAGAGGTTTCGTTACCTTTCGCGAGGATGTTTCTGCAAAGTTGAAAAATAGTTTGAAATGTGATATTTTGGCCCTGAAGCATAAGTTTATCAATTTATTGAGTTCTAAGCATCCTTTTGAGCTAAAAATTTATATGTAGGTCTAAATGTTGTTTAATTTTAGAATGGTGCTTTCCATTTTGTATGGGTCCCTGTAGTGTTTTGATTATTTCAATTTGGTCCTTATTTTGTATGATTGCTAATTAAACAAGATTGGATGATTGTTTTAAGGTGAAATTTAACCGGCATGCGTGTAACATGATTAATTAAGGTTTGATAACTTCAGATTTAAGGAAGTCCTCTCAATTTTCTAGATTTACAATTTGGTCCCCAAATTACAGTTATGCTCAATTGGATGTCAATTCGATGCCCAATTCAATCGAAAACTTATCCGCTGCCAGCATGTACACTTATGTATTAAATAAGCATTTAGACAAGATAAAAAATAAAAAATAGACCTAAGTTTGAGTAAAACGTTTCGGGTTTGTTTCGGCAAACCCAATGTAGCTCGCTCGACTTAGTTTGCCATCCAGACCGTGTCAAGGGGGTTACATTATGATTTAAGGTTTAAGGTTCTAGTTTCATGGTTTATGGTTTGGTGGTTGGGTTTATTGTTTATGGTTTAGTGTTTGTGGTTTGATGTTTGGGTTTTAAGGTTTAGGGTTTATGTTTGTAGTTTAGAGTTTAGGGTTAGGGTTTTCATTTAGGGGTTAGAGTTTCTGGTTTGATGTTTTGGGTGTAGTGTTGGTGTCTGTAACGACCCAGATTTCGGAATACGTGGGTCTGTTCAGCCGAGTTGTGGACATTTGGTTTTGGGTCGAGTTTTAGAGTCCATTAGGTGTTTTAGGGAACCTTGGTGGTCTTTTTTTTGTTGTTGGGCTTGAATGTCTTGGTTGGGTGGTGATTAGGTGGATGTTGGAGGGTTAGGAGGGTAAATTCCATCATTTTGAAGAAAAGGATGCAGAGTCTTTATTTGCTGCAGAAAGTTAAGATTGATGATCTCATTTTGTTTCCTCCTACCTTCTCATCTCTCTCTTTCATTTCTCTCATAGAAACCCAAAGGTAAAGGCTCCATTTGTAACACCCCTACCTGGTCTAGGAGTTAAATTGGTTTAGGATGTGTTACCGAACAAACATTCAAGCAAACATAAGTTAACAAACACTTTTGATCTAAACATGCCATCAGAATCATGGCAAATTTAAAACTTTTTAACTATTTAATAGATCAACCTTCAAAAACATTGCATGTACAACCAATTATGCATTTACTATACAATCCACCAAAAAATGTTAGCCCTTAACATGCATCTTATTAATACTTCAGTTATCAAAGCTTAATCATTTAAGTCCCACAGATCATTACTTCAGTCTTGGTATGAGTTTCTTGTATTTAAAGTTACAATTTATTAAAACATCCTTATCAAAATAGTTTAGGGTTCTATTAAGCTAACAAGGTACCAATATCTAAAAGTTCTTGAGTCTTAATATTCATATCATATAGCTTCAATTATTATTATCAAGATTGAATAGTCATGCACTAATTGTTCATATTCTTCTTAAAACATTACAAGACAACTTTCTTTCCTTATCTCAATTATTCCTCCCAAGACAATATGTGTACTTATGTTTTAACCAATTTTGGTTGAACCCAAATGTTCCTTACTATAGATTTTGTATTCACATCAAAAATCCTAAGGGTTTCACATGTTTAAGGCTCGGTCTCAATTACTAGGTTACGTTAACATAATAAACACCACTTCTCAAATATTCAAGGCAAAGGTGTACATCCATAACTCAATCATATAATTACATTCATTCATTTAGAACATGGCATCATCTTTCACTTATTAATCAATATCTCATATATAATCATCCAATTACGATAACTTAAACCATAAGCATTCATGCATTCATACATACAAGGTTCCCTAACTCATTCAACATAAATGTCCAATTATGCATCTCTTTTCTTAGCATTATTTTAACAATAATAGCATTAAGCATAATGGGCTCACTTGTGATCTCTATAGTTTATTCACCCTTTTCTCTTTACTTTCTGAGATTAAAGTTCATACACACATATTCTAGGTCATTAATACACAATCACTTATCATATCAAGCAACCATATCACACATAGGCATCAAAATATTAAAATCTTTGCACCTTCTTCATAAGGTACTATAAACATAACTTGTATGCACAAATATGTTATCCAACCAAATAGTTAACATAAACCTTAATCATGTATTGGCACCCTTGGAAATTAAAACAATTACTATTAATCGCATACTCTAATCTTAGGTCTTGTGTGACTTGCTACCGGAAATTGACACAATCCTCGATTCACTGAGTAGCTACCTGGAAGATCAATCAAAACAAGTAAGTTCAGAAGAACTTAGTAAGGTAACTAAACCAATCCAACATACAGTGATACAAATAGATGTATTTGCATTACAAGGACCTTATGATTTAGTTTTGATCAATTCCTTTCATTTAGTCAAAGTTCACTCTACTTAAACTTTCTTTAGATCATTTCATATTTAATTTACCAAGAACTATATAGCTTAAGTTTTCAACTCATGTCTTTCATGCTTCACCAAACAGTTCACATTTTTATCTTGCAAAAACAGTCCATTTATATTACAAAAACATTCCACATTTTAGCTCGCAAAACAGTCTACATTTTAGCTTGCAAAATAGTCCCCTTGTATTACAAACCAATCCACATTTTAGCTTACAAAACAATCCACATTTTAGCTTACAAAACAGTCCACATATTAGCTTGCAAAACAGTCCACTTTTTAGCTTGCAAAATAATCCACTTATATTACAAAACAGTTCACATTTTAGATTGCAAATAAGTCCACGTTTTAGCTTGCAAAACATTCCACTTGTATTACAAACCAGTCCACATTTTAGCTTACAAAACAGTCCACATTTTAGCTTGCAAAACAATCCACTTGTATTACAACCCATTACACATTTTAGCTTACAAAACAGTCCACATTTTGGCTTGCAAAATAGTCCACTTTTTAGCTTGCAAATCAATCCACATTTTGTTTATATCAAGCAATGTAACCAAAATTCAATTTTCAAGCACAAACTACACAATCATCAATGGTTCTGTAACACCCTAAATTATAGCCTAGAAGTATTGGAACTAAATTGTATAAGTTGATAGCTTAATTGAATTTAGAATTAAGCTAAATTGAATAGTCAAGGGTCTAATTGAAAGAATGTATGAATTAAGTGATCAAATTAAAAGGATCAATTTGAATTAAAGGAAAAAGATGAGTTTTGCAAGATAAACTTCATGATTCTCTTATTTGCCCTTGACTAATTACATGATTAGTAACTAATCAAGGGATAGTTTAGTAACTTCCTAAATCCACTAATGTGGATAACCACAATGTCATCTTCTTCATTTCATTTAGCCGAAATTGAGAGAAGAAAATTGAGAGAGAAAGCTTGGAAAATTCAGCCATTGAAGAGGGAATTAAGCTTGCATGTGTAGGAAATTTTCATTGAAATTAAGCTAGAAGCAAAGTAAGTATGATTCTAATTGTGTTTAATTGAATAGGCAACTATATTGTTGAATTGGACTGTTTTTGATGATTATAGATGGAATTAGACATTGAATATGTTGTTAGATGATTGAATGATTGTATAATTATGCAAAATTGAAGAATGAACATTAGGTACAAGCTGGAAATCATGTGTTTGTGATAGTGTAACAAACCTAGGTTGCTGGAAAATTGAATTGTGTTGTTGAAGTGAAAATTGAATGATTAGAACTTAAAATTGAGCTATGGAATTAATGAATTGATGATGATCATGAATAGGTAATGTATAGAATATGTTAAACAAATTGAATTGATAGAAAACAATGCTGGAAATCTAAGGATAAAAATATGAACATAGCTATGTAAGCTAGAAACTGTTTTGTGGAATTGAAATTGAGTAAACATGCAAGATTAGGCATTGTAACCAACTTACCCTATTTTGGAAGCCTTCAATAATGAATTAACATTGACTTAACATGTTTAGGATGTCATATGAAATGAATTATAGGACCAAGACATTGGTTAAAATGAATTGAAGGCATTAAAATGTGAATAGGTACAATCTGCCCAGGATTGCTCTGTTCTGGGCAGTCACTTTGAAAATTCACCAAAAATTGTGTAGATTGAATTCAGGGATGAAATTTTAATGAAATTATCCTTAGAATGTCTATTTTCATTAGGTGAAAACTTAACTGAAAACTGGGTCCTATGCTGGAAACTGTAAATAGGAATTGCTGGACAGTGCAAACTGTCCAGGCAGTGTAAATGCCCTGTCTTTGAACAATAAACTGTATTAATTGGATAAGAAATAAAATGAAAGTCTCACATGGACTTATAGGAAATTTTGTTATCTTTCCAACGGTGTATAGAAATCGAAATTATGACGTACGGATTAAAAGATATCGCCATTTAAAGGGACAGTGTGAAAACTCCAGGCAGCAGTATCCTGGGCAGTTTGGGACTGTTTTTGCACCTAAATGCAAACTGTTTCCAAAACAGTTTTGGGACATTGTAGTCTGTCCAATTATGCTTTAAAATGAAGTAATAACAATGTGGAGATAAATTGGTAAGAAATGCTTAAAAGGAAGTATAAAAACAGTAGCTAAATGTTAGGTACATTGTGATAACATTGCTACTATGATTGTATGATATATTGTGCATGTTTTGATGAAATGTGTATGTGTTATGCTTGCTAGACCAAGGGCAGCAAATTGAGGAAGAAAAAGGAAATCATTCAAGGGCTAAGAACAAGGGGATAGCCATACAAGATAATTGCTAGCTTGCTTGGATTGTATTGTGAGTGTAGTTACCTCTAGGGTTAGGACTAGGTCCTAACCAATGTATTTTGTTACATTCTTGTTATGATAATGAATCTAAGCATGAACTTGACTTAATAAGGGAAGGATGATTGAAGAAAAACATGAAACATGTTTCTAGTCTTATGTACATGTCTATTTCGAATTGCTAAGCATGATTGATGTTAGCTTGAATGCTTCTATGTGCTATAATGCAACATGATTGAATGATAATGACTTGTTTGAGATATAATGTTATCTCATTTTGATGAAATGAATCTTGAAACCACTTGACTTGTGAGCTAAGGCTCAATAGCCTAAGGGCTTAACATGAAATGATCTTACTTGACATGAACATGATCTTGAACTTGATAACATGAATAAACGGAAATTCGAACAACCTTGGTAGCTGGTTGGATTAGGTAGAAAGGCATGCCTTAGAGTCTAGAGCTCATTGTGTACGGGTGGACTACGGTCCAGGGCTAAGGCCCCTATTTGGTGATAGACAGAGGGTACGTATGTGGTCTTTGGCGACAGTAGGAGGGTTGACCAGCACTACAGCGCATATTGTGGCGACAGTTGGTTGGAGACTCGATTACCTATACAAACTAAGTACCAAGGGGGTTGTTTAATGAAATAAACAATGAAATAAGATTCAATTATACATGATACTAGTCTTGTATACCATGAAATGTATGTTGCTTGATTTAAATGCATGACTCCTTGGTTTCTTGTTTTACAAGCATGTTGTTTGATTCATGAATTATGATTTCTTGATGCCTAAGCTTGATGGCCGAATGCATGCTATCCTAGATAGGATATCCTTGATGATTGAAAGACTAGATAAGGTCACTCTTGTTACTTGAAAGACTAGCTAAGTCTACTCTAATACTTGGAAGCCTTAGCTAGGTCTTCACTTGATCTAAAAGACATGAAACATGATATAACAAAATGGATAGACTAGTTACTACCTCACTAAGTACATTTTTGTACTTATCACTCTTCTTTCATTCTTCCCAACCTACAGGTTAAAGGATTCAACATTGCTTGATCTTGAAGCTTGATTCCTTGAGCAAGAAGCATTCTATACAAGCTTTGTTAAAGTATGATTCCATACTTGTTTTATATTCTCCTAAAATGGTGGCACTAGTTTGTATCTAAGTAGCTTGAACATGCATTTTGAAGGGTTGTTTATAATGCTTGATATCCTATCTATGATTTGTATATAGATTAAGGTTTGTAATGAACTTAATTAACTTATATGGTTGAATGATGTTGCGCATATGTTGATGGAATCACTTAATGTTAATCTAGCTAGCTTGATGACTTTCGAATGCTATGATCTTGTATAAGGTTTGCTTAATTAGAAAGTAGGATGGCGAGCCAAGATGTTTACTTGTACCCTAATTGAATGGCCATGACATATAGGGTCACTTGAATGTAACAATGCTTGTTGTATGTGATATGCATGCTTGTAGATGTGATTGCCGATTGTGTGGCATTGAATTAAGCATGAATGAAACTAGTTACATGTCATGTTATACCATTAGGTAAATGGCTGAATGGTTAGGATTAGAATGTGGTTTGAATGCAAGATTGAACATGTAAATTTGAATAATCAATCAATTGTGATAGTAATTTAGGTAAGAGATGACACATGTATACATCAATGAACAATGAATTGAAGAAAGCATAATTAAACCTCGGGATAGTCGAATAGGATAGGATTTTAAAGGTTGAATGTTGAGATAAGAACCATGTATGTAGTAACTTGAAGTGTAAGCAAGAAAGAAATGAATCTAGAAGCATGGTGTTAATAGCCGAATTGTTTAGGTGAAAGAATAACTAGAAATTCTTGCTTGTTAGTGTAGTTTGAATACCTTTGAAGATTTGATGCCTAAGTATGAGTTGTTTGCATGAAAAGAAATGCATGATTTGTTTGCTTTGGTCTAGTTCGAATGGTATGGATGATTAGGAGTCAATATGATCTTTCTTGTTAGTTAAGAAAACAAGTATGAATGATTGTTCTTCTTGGATGTTGAATGCCGAACGTAATGCTTGTTTAGTGAATCAAGATTGAATGTGTAATGCATGTATTGTTCTTGCCTTGTCTATGTTCTTACTTGTTCGAATGCCATGTCTTATCCTTGCTTGCTTGTTAAGTAACACTCCTGAACCGAGTTACTACTAACTCGGGTAGGGGGTGTTATAGGTTCATTCAAATACTCAATATATCTCAATAATTAAGCTTGTTTAATGATGCATAAAACAAGACAAATGTCACGGCAAAACTAATTGTCATGGCAAAACTAATTGTGTCAACTTATCAATTCTATCTAACACAAAAGTAATAGAACTCATGGTTAAGCAACTTAGCATTTTAAACCATATTACAATTTCACACAAAAGCATGGCAATTTATCACATGTACTATTCGAATGATTCAATTACTTAACATTAATGTCTTATTTTACTTTGCATACACAATTAGCATGTCAAAGATTATACAACAAGCAATTTCTTTAATTTCACTATCCTAATTTGTCCCTTACTCATAAGCACATAGATGTATTTCATATATTTTTCAAGGATCAAGCATAACAATCAATATCATATCATGTTTCTTTATAAAGCATATTATAACAATCCTTCATATACATTATAAGAATCACGCAAAATAATTAATATCATATATCAATTGTTATCAATACATCAATAATATAATTGACTTCTAGCAAGATTGAAGCACATTATTATATCTTAAAAGATGAGTCGAAATGGTGCTTAATTTCGTCTTACTTGTCATGCAAGCAATCATTTAGCTTAGTAATTTGGATAGTGTTTCAATCTTATTTAAATTTTATAACCTTGGTAATCAAGTAGTTTATGTACTCAAATCCTAACCAAATTGTCGCTAAACATAATGTACACAAGGTGCATGTCAATCCCTCCTACTATCGCTAAATGACCAAACCACATTCCTCTTACTATCGCCACATATGGACCGTAGTCCTCCCCTAATACGAGCTCAACTGGACTCTATGGCATGTCAGCTATACTTATGACTGACTCGAAACCAAGGCTTTGTAATTCATATCATATCACATTTCAAAAGTGAGCTTTGCTCCATATTCAAATGAGCAAAAGAAGTATATCTCCGTTATTTCATTTACTTGTATCATATAATCTCACATGTTTCCAAAGTTTATCAATTCATAATACAAGTCATAGATTCATACTCATCACAATCAAATGTAAGAATTCATGATTCACAAATCTTATCTTATAATTCATTAGTATCTTTCAAACCAAAATTTGCATAACTTACTCATATAAATTATCATCAAACATTCAATCAAAGAAATACTAACACTCATATAACAAGAATTTATGCTATTCTTTACCATATCATCAATCTATAATTCATACAAGGGCTTACCTTGAGCTTACATGTTTTTACCATGGGTGTATCATTTGACAATGCTTACTAAGATATATACTCATTAATTTCCATTAAAATTTACTTTGTACAAACTATTAGTACATTCAATATCCATTTTTATTTAATGTCATAGCATCAGCTAAGTACTCAAAGCTTATCAAGTAACTATTATCTTAACTCAATTCTCAAATTCACTTCCCAATTACTTTCCATATCATTCATCACATTTAGTCATATTTCTTGTATATTTTGGTTATTTACTTTCTTTCTATCATAATTTATCCTTTATCTATCATAGGTTTTAAACCAAAATTGTATTTTGGTCTTAAATAAACACTATCACACAAAGGCATAGTTACACTCACCTTATATCCCACGGGATATATCCACTAATTACATTCAAGCTTCCTCCATTCAATACTTGATTCACCCAATTCCTTTGAGTTTTGAAATGTCCCTTCTTGAATCTTGCTTCCTCCAACAATCTTTAATTTAAATAATCACCATACATCCATTAATATACATATATTTTAACACACATTAACTTAATATGCATAACCAATATCATCACTCAAGCATTAACCATGCATATACTAGTCATTCCTTAATTCCATTTTGGATCCTTATTTCTAATTTTTGCAACTTGAGCTATCATCAAAGAACCGTCTTTCCAAAACCGAGTATACATTGGAATTTAAAGCTATTTACACCTTTACAAACTAGATTCAACCACGGTTTTTAACGGTATAAGCCTCAAAATTTAACAAGTTCTATAGCAATTACAAGAATTTTTAGAAGTTTCAAAATAGAAACTGTCCAAAGCAGAACTTACCTCCAAGATTTTCTGCACTAGTTGCACTTAAAAATTCATAACTTTTGATTCTAAACTGAAAATCAATCACTGTTTGTTGGAGATTAAACTAGACTCACACATGGTTCTACACATATAGAATTCATCCTCAAACTCAGCATATTCAATTTTCTATGAATTTCTAAACTTACTGTCAGAATAGAGATTTTCTGGGCAGATTGCATTTGACTTTTTGTTTCAATGATTCTAAGTACTTCAGAACAACATATGACTTCAAATAATTGTAGGAGCCATAAAAATACCTTCCTAAACTTAAATTTCCAGCATCATTTAGCACTATTTCTCATAATCAACATCAAGATTTCATACTTTAAACAACATTAGTCCATTGAGAAAATCATTAAAACACCATTGCATTCATAATCAACTCACCTTGTGCTTTAATCTCCCTTGCATTTCCAACTCCAAAACTTCAAATTCAGCTCCAAACTAAACTTCCCTTGCTCTTTTTCATTGATAATTTCAGCCAAGGGAGAGCAAATCCCAAGAGAAAGATGGTGGAATTAGCAAATGACTCTCTTCCCCCTCGCCACATGGCCGGCTAGTTCTCTTGCATGGCCACTTCGATTCCACTCATCCAAAGTGGTGGAATTACACATGCAAGAAGCAAGTTTCTTCCTTATTTCATTTTAGTCCTACAAGCTACTCACCCCACTTTACAATTTAGTCACTAGCTCATGTATTCTTCCTTATAATTCAATCTTTAATGTCTTGATCAAAATACTAAATTAACCTCTTAATGCTCATATGTTCTCCTTCATAATCCTTGAAATATAATTACTTTATTCATTTGCTAATTGATCTTTAGCTTAATTAGCTCTTTCATTTTTAATTCCATTGGCGTACTTATTCAATTGACTCAATTTGAGTCTTAAATAGTCTAAAGGTAACTTTTCGAAGCATGTGTTTGCCTTGTAAGACTCCTAGCCCAATTTTAGGGGCATTACAATTCTCCCCCATTAAGAAAAACTTGTCCTCAAATTTTCCCTACATGTTTTGTACTAAAGCAATACAAAACTCTCAATCATTATAAAGGTTTACATCCAAGAGTCTAATGGAATCTTGTCGAGTTCTTACCTTTTTATCATATTCAAAGGATTCATAGAGTGTTTTTCATCAACACTACTTATGTCTTTAATAGACATATTGTTATTAGGAACAGAAGAAGATCGTGTTAGGCCTGCAAGTCGCATTCTTCAATAACATTTAAATTCCTGGTGGCAAATACATTTAGTATTACAAAGATGATGCAAACAACTTTGATTTAGTTCGAGAATCGACTAAACTCTAGCTCTGGTACCAATAAATGTAACGCCCCTACCCAGTTTAGGAGTTAAACCGTTTTAGGATGGGTTACAAAACAAACATTCAAGCAAACATAAGTTAACATAACACTTTTGATCTAAACATGCCATCGGAATCATGGCAAATTTAAAACGTTTTAACTATTTAATAGATCAACCTTCAATAACATTACATGTACAACCAATTATGCATTCACTATACAGTCGACCACAAAATGTTAGCTTTTAACATGAATCTTACTAATACTTCAATTAGCAAAGCTTACTATATCTATTCCTCAATCCCTTAGAATTTATCTTTAATCACAGACTTCAATGTTCTTAAATAGATTATCAACTTTATGATATTCTTAAACATTTAAGGCCCATAGATCATTACTTCACTCTTGGTATGAGTTTCTTGTATTTAAAGTTACAATTTATTAAAACATCCTTATCAAAATAGTTTAGGGTTCTATTAAGCTAAAAAGGTACCAATATCTAAAAGTTCTTAAGTCTTAATATTCATATCATATATCTTCAATTATTATTATCAAGATTAAAAAGTCGTGCACTAAGAGTTTCATATTCTTTTTAAAGCATTACATGACAACTTTCTTTCCTCATCTCAATTATTCCTCTCAAGGCAATATGTGTACTTATGTTTTAACCAATCTTGGTTGAACCCTAATGTTCCTTACTATAGATTTTGTTTCCACATCAGAAATCATAAGGGTTTCACATGTTTAAGGCCTGGTCTCAATTACTAGGTTACATTCACATAATAAACATCGCTTCTCAAATATTCAAGGCATAGGTGTACATCCATAACTCAATCATAAACTTGCATTCATTCATTTAGAACATATCATCATCTTTCACTTATTAATCAATATCTTATATATAATCATCCAATTACAATAACTTGAACCATAAGCATTCATGCATTCATACACACAAGTTTCCTTAACTTATTCAACATAGATGACCAATTATGCATCTCTTTTCTTAGCATTATGCATAATGGGCTCACTTATGATCTTTATAGTTTATTCACCATTTTCTCTTTATTTTCTGAGATTAAAGTTCATACACACATATTCTAGGTCATTAATACACAATCACTTATCATATCAAGCAACCATGTCACACATAGGCATCAAAATATTAAAATATTTGTACCTTATTCATAAGGTACTATAAACATAACTTGAATGCACAAATATGTTAAATAACCAAATAGTTAATATAAACCGTAATCATGTATTGCCACCCTAGGAATTTAAAACAATTACTACTAATCACATACTCTAATCTTAGGTCTTGTGTGACTTGCTGCTGGAAATTGGCATGATCCTGGATTCACTGAGTAGCTACCTAAAAGATCAATCATTCAAAAACAAGTAAGTTCAAAAGAAATTAGTGAGGCAACTAAACCAATAGAACATACAATGATACAAGGAGATGTATTTGCATTACAAGGTCTTTATGATTTAGTTTTGATCAATTCCTTGCATTTAGTCAAAGTTCACTCTACTTACACTTTCTTTAGATCATTTCATATTTAGTCAAAGTTCACTCTACTTACAATACCTGTGGAGACGATACTCAACTCACTACTGTATTACTTGCTGACTGTGTATACTTGTACGTAAAATACATATTCTTGGCATTATTTACTTGCATATTTACACTGAATACTTAATCTTTTGCCATGCAATATTTGTCAACAAGTTTTTGGCACCGTTGGCGGAGATTGCAACAGGATTAAATGTTTTGATTTTTACTTGTTTTTGTTTTTTTTTGTTTAATTTATTTCGTTTGGTATATGTACAGGAGCATCACTGCTAAGGAAGATTTACAATATGCCACAGAAACTAAAATAACCCTACGTAGGTTAAGAAGAGAATGTCGAGAAAAGGCTCGTGGCGGGATTGGTGAACTAGGAGGTGTCCTAATAATGCCAATAACTAGGAGATACCAAAAATACCTACAGTTATACCACCCACTTCTGCTATTGCTGGTTAGATACCTAAAGAATGATCTATTAGAGAACACCTAACACCCGTCATAGATGATTTGATGCCATGATTAATTGGTCTAGAGGTAAATATGGCTAACTTTAAGCTTAAACCGATAATGATTCAAATGCTAATGAATGTAGGTCAATTTGATGGATCACCTACTAGAGACCCAAGGCAGCATTTGAAGCAATTCATGGAGGTTTTCCAACTATTCCACCAGCCTGATGTGACTCAAGAGACAGTAAAGCTAAAGCTATTTTCATTTTCCTTGCGAGATAGGGAAAATTTGTGGCTAAATTCATTGTCACCTGGTTCAGTCACTACATGGGCAGATTTATACCAGAAGTTCCTTCTGAGATTCTAGCCATCTAAACTTAATGCCAAGCTGCAAAGTGAAATCATTACCTTTGGGCAAGCTGATGATGAGACTCTGTATAATGCCTGGGAGCATTTTAAGGACATGTTGAGAAGATGTCGCATGCATGGATTCCCTACTTGGATCCATATCGAGATTTTTTATATCAAACTCAATGCTCATGACAGGTCCAATGTAGATGTAACGCCCTAATTTTGGGCTTAGTGGTTTTTAGGCTGAGTAGATAGTTCAGTGGATCAGATTAGAGATTTGAGATTAAAACCAGATTAAATATTTTTGGTACGAGAAAAATATGGGGAAAATATCTAAAATTCATTGTTTAATATATAGATATTTTTGGTAAAATCAATTTTGAAAAATGGGTTTTGGAAATTGAACATTTTGGCTAGTGACCAAAATGTAAAGAATTGAAAACTATTTTTAGTGACTGTTTTGTAAAGGATCAAAACTTGGAATCTTTAAGGAGCTATTCTACCTAAATGTTTTTATCAGATTTTTCTCTCAATTGGGATTATTTTAAAGATTTTAATTAAAGATTAAAAGAGGATTAATTAGGATGATATGGTTATTTCTTAAAAACCAATTTTGACATAACTTTTGTAAAACCTATATTGATTTTGATATAACAAATTGTATAAGGGCTTATTTGCATATACAAATAAATTTTTAAGTATTTGAAAGACTCATTTAATTGACAAGCATTTGAACCAAAAGAACCTTCAAGTCAAAAATATTTCAAGTGTTGAAATTTATCTAAGTATTTTCAAGCCAAAATTTAACTCTACGCCCAGGCGTATCGATATGCTTAAGTCGTATCGATACGGTTTTCCTTCACTGGATTTTTCAATCGATAAAAGTGTACTGATACGGTTAACACCGTATCGATACGATATTCATTTGAGCAAGTTTTCAAGTTATAGCGTACCGATATGGTTGCATCCATATCGATACCGTTTTATAAAGAAATATATTCAAAGGCCATGGTATACCGATACGGTTGGTCACCATATCGATACGATTTGATGATGTTTGATAAATCTTTGTATTTATTATTTTCGACCGTTGCTTGTCAGTTATTGGAATCACAAAATTTTAAATGACCGTTAACCGTATCGATACGCTCCCATAGCGTACTGATACACTTTTTGTTAAAATCCAACCAAGGATTCTAGTGAGCAAAATCCATAACAATACGGTATATGACTATCGATACGCCCCTTGATTTACACTTGACCCGTACCGATACGCCTTCTCGCATATCGATACGCCCCTAGTTTTTCAGTCACAATGGCTCTTTCTTCTTTGAGATAGGTACTGATACGGTCACTAGGGTACCGATACACTAGGTAGTTAAAGAGCATTTATTGCACCAAAAATACAGCCCAACGGCTAGATTAATGTTCTCAACCACCCAAACGGCTAGAAATCACTGTAAGGGTATAAAACCAAGTCTCCAAAGCACCAGCAACAACTATTAAACCCTCAAGCAACATCCAAGCAATTAATCCAAACTCTTGTGCCTTAGAGTCAAATTCTTTGCACCCAACTCATTTGTGTTCTTTATTGTAAATCTTTATTTGGAGTTTGGGGAGTGTTTTTTATTGTAATTGGGCAATATCCATCTTGTGAGAGATATTTTTAGATTGCTAATTTCTTCTTTGTATTGAGAGATTTCTTGGGTCAATCTTTGGGTAAAAAGATTGACCGATTGTAAAGGTTACTTCCTAAGCCTAGAAAAGGTGAAGAAAATCTAGTAGATTTTGTTGAAAATCCTTAGTGGGAGCTAAGGTAGTGGATGTAGAGCTTGTTAGAAGCTTGAACCACTATAATTGTCTTTGTCCTTCATTTTTCAATTTCCAATTTGCCCCCTCCAATTTTAAATAGCCAATTCACCCCCTCTTAGCCAAATCACTATCTTTTGATCCACTCAACAATTGGTATCAGAGTCTAACTCTTTGAAGACTTAACATCCACAAGAGGCGATCCTTGAAGAGTGTTGATCATTCATCCATTCATTGCCATGGCATCTACCTCTGGGAAAAATCTATACGAGTCACAATCAATCACAAAGCCACCTTACTTCAATGGGGATAACTATCCCTATTGGAAGAACCGGATATGACTCTTCATCAAATCCACCGACTATGTCCTTTGGGATGTAGTAGAAGATGGATCGACCATTCCGATGAAAAGATATGATGAAGGAAGACTTGTTCTAAAGACAAGGGTGGAGATGACCGATGAAGATCAGAGAATACTCCAAATCAATGATAAGGCCTTACACATCTTGTTTTGTGCACTCAGTCCCGATATGTATGACAAGTTATCTTCGTGCACAAGTGCAAAGGAGGTGTGGGACAAGTTAGAGACCACTTACGAGGGCACCAATGATGTGAAGGAGACCAAGATTGAGATCCTCAATCTAAGCTACGAGAACTTCAAGATGGAGCCAGATGAAAGCGTCTCCAAGATGTTCAACCAGTTCTTGGTTATTGTAAATTGTCTCAAGAGCTTCGGTGAGATCATCCCCGAAGACAAGCTTGTCCGAAAGCTATTCTACTCTCTTCCCAAATCATAGGATGGGAAGAGAACCGCAATCATTGAGGCAAAGAACTTGAAGACATTAAAGCTCGATGAGTTGGTAGGATCTCTTTTTACTCATGAGATCATGAAGCAAAGAAGAGAAGAAGAGAAAAGAGTAGAGAAGCTTGAGGTGGAGAAGAAGAAACAAGGGATTGCTCTCAAATCCTCTCTACCACAAGAGGAGAGCAACTCAAGTGAAGAAGATGAATTTGAACAATTGGCTATGATAGCCAAAAGATTCTCTCGGTTCATGAAGTCCAACTGAGGAAGGAAGTTCCAAAGAAGAAGAAACTTCAAGAATAAAAGCAAAGAAGAAGAGAAGGATCAACTCATAGGTTATGACTGCAAGAAACCAAGCCACATTAGATCGGATTACCCTTAACTCAAGAAGAAGGGGTTCGATAAGAAGAAAAAGATGACGGCCCATGTTGCTACTTAGAGCGATGAGGAATCATCATCCAATAGAGAAGAGAACGAAGTAGCAAATCTTTGCCTCATGGCCATTGATGACGATCCTAAAGTAAACGCCAACTTATCTAACTTTGATTTTACATTTGATGAGCTTCAAGATGCTTATGATGAGTTACAAGAGGTTTATGATGATTTGGTAGAAAAATATAAAGAATCAATTTTAAAAAACAAAAAATTGATTTCTAATTTGAAAACTCAAAACGATTCTTTATCCAAAACCAATTCGGATTATGAAAAAGAAGATTTCGATTTTAAAAGATGATTTAAAATATTTTCAAAAAGAAAATGTTGATTTAAACAATCTTCTTTCTCAATTTCATGATGAACACCACGAAGTGGTAAATGGGCTCAATGAGCTCAAAGTTTCATTAAAAGTTGGTTCCTTCAGTTTTGAAAAGAGTGAATCTTACAAAACCAACTATGTAAAAAGAAACGTTTTTAACTACAAACAAAGAAGCTCTCATAGGCATCCTAGAGGGGGAGCATTGCTACAAGGCTAAAGCTTCAAGTCAAAACACTTGGTACCTTGATAGTGGATGCTCAAGACACATGACCGGCGACAAGAGTAGATTCATGGAGCTAAATCCAAAGAGTGGTGGAGTGGTGACTTTTGGTGAAAACTCCAAGGGCCACATTAAAGGTATTGGCTCTACTGATAATCTCTCCTCTATTCTTATTGAAGATGTCTTGTTTATCAATGGTCTTAAGCATAATTTGCTGAGCATTAGTCAATTGTGTGACAAGGGTTTTAATGTTCAATTTTGATGTTAATGGGTGTAAAATTGTGAACATTAAAACAAATGAAATAATGTTCATTGGTCATCGCATAGGTAACATTTACATGGTGCATCTAGATGACATACATTCATCCTATGCATGATTGGTTGCTAATGATGAAAATGATGCATGGTTGTGGCATAGGAAACTAGGGCATGCTAGCATAAGTGTTTTAGAGAAATTAGTTTCCCAAAATCTAGTTAGAGGTTTACCTAAGCTAAAATTCACATTGGATAAAATTTGTGATGCTTATGCTAAGGGTAAACAAAAATGAACCTCATTTAAATCCATTAATGATGTTTCAACTAGTAGGGTATTACAATTGATCCATATGGATCTCTTTGGGCCTATTAGGACAAGTAGCTTGGGTGGAAAATCATATGCATATGTTCTTGTTGATGATTTTTCTAGATACACTTGGGTTATCTTTTTAAGCACTAAAGATGAGGCTTTAGAAAAATTCATCACGTTTTCAAAAATCACTCAAAATGATCTTGGTCAAAATATTTGTCATATTAGAAGTGACCATGGAACTGAATTTCAAAATCTAGGTTTTGATGATTTTTGTAACTCAAATGGTATTAGCCACAATTATTCCGTACCTCGCACTCCTCAACAAAATGGGGTAGTTGAGAGGAAAAAACCATTCTTTAGAAGAAATGGCTAGAACCATGCTTTATGAAAATAGTTTACCTAAGTATTTTTGGATGGAAGCCACAAACACAACATGCAATATTATAAATTGAGTAATGATTAGGCCTATTTTAAAGAAAACTTCTTATGAGATTTTAAAATTAAAGAAGCCTAACATTAGCTATTTTCATCCTTTTGGATGTAAGTGTTTTGTTTTAAACAATGGAAAAGATAACTTAGGTAAATTTGATGCAAAAAGTGATGAAGCAATTTTTCTTGGTTATTCTTTAAATTCAAAAGCCTATCGAGTCTTTAACAAAAGAACCTTAGTTGTAGAATAGTCAATACATGTGGTTTTCGATGATAACCTCCTTTCGAGGAAGGATTCTTGTGATGATGATGATGTAAGGATCATTGAAGCCATTGATGGTGGGCAATTATCAAGGGTGGAAGAGGTTCCAACCAAGGAAGAAGCACAAGATCCTCCCATTGAAGCTCTAAAGGACATGACCTTTGAGTAAAAGGAAATGAGCTACCCAAGGGAACTTAACTACGTCAAAGGTGGTGAAATCTTGGGTGATCCGTCCAAGGGGGTAACCACTCGACCCTCTCTTAGGTTAATGAACCATGTAGCATTCATTTCATGCATTGAGCCTAAAAAATCAAAGAAGCATTAAAAGATGATTTTTGGATATTGGCTATGCAAGAAGAATTAAATCAATTTGAGAGGAGTGAAGTTTGGACATTAGTTGATAGGCCTAGTAATCAATCTACTATATGAACTAAATGGGTCTTTAGAAACAAACTAGATGAGAGTGGTAACATAGTGAGAAACAATGCTAGACTTGTTGCTCAAGGTTACACTCAAGAAGAGGGAATAGATTTTGATGAAAAATATGCACCTGTAGCTAGGATGGAAGCTATTAGGATGCTTCTTGCATTTACATGCTTTCATGATTTCAAGCTTTTTCAAATGGATGTTAAAAGTGCATTTTTAAATGGTTTTATTAATGAACAAGTGTATGTTGAACAACCACCAGGTTTTGAAGATCCAAATTTTCCAAACCATGTTTTTAAATTAACTAAAGCCTTATATGGTTTAAAACAAGCTCCTAGAGCTTGGTATGAAAGGCTTTCAAACATTTTAATTGAAAACGGTTTTGAAAAAGGTAAAGTGGATACCACAATTTTCATTAAAAGATATGGCAATGACATCTTAGTAGTTCAAATTTACGTTGATATTATCTTTGGTTCTACTAATGAGTTTTATTGCCAAGAATTTCTAAGCTAATGCAAGGTGAGTTTGAGATAAGCATGATGGGGGAGCTCTCATTTTTCTTGGGGCTCCAAATCAAGCAAAGGAAGGATGGAACCTTCATCAATAAAGCCAAGTACATCAAGGATATGCTCAAGAAGTTCGGCTTATAGAACTTAAAGCCTCAAGCCACTCCAATGAGCTCATCTATTAAGCTTGAAAAAGTTGAAGGAGGTAAGTGTGTCGATTCTAAGCTTTATCGTTCAATGATTGGCTCTTTGCTTTACCTTATTCCAAGTAGACCTGATATCATGTTTAGTGTTTGCTTGTGTGCTAGGTTTCAAGCTAGCCCTAGAGAATCGCACCTAGTAGCCATTAAGAGAATCTTTAGATATCTTAAAGATACACCTAGTTTTGGTCTTTGGTATCCTAGAGACTCATCCTTCAACTTTCATTCTTATTCGGATGCGGATTATGGGGGATGTAAGATAGATAGGAAAAGTACCTCCGGAACATGCCAATTCCTAGGTAGTATGCTCGTATCTTGGTTCTCTAAGAAACAAAATAGCGTAGCCTTATCTACCACCGAATCGGAGTACATATCCTTAAGGAGTTGTTGTGCTCAAGTCCTTTGGATGAGGCAACAACTCTTAGACTATGGTGTTGAAGTAGATACCATAACCCTTAAGTGTGACAATACTAGTGCCATTTGTCTCACTAAGAATCCCATCCAACACTCTATAACCAAGCATATAGAGATAAAGCATCATTTCACTAGAGATCATGTCTTGAAAAATGATGAGTTCTAGAGTATGTCGATACCTTGAACCAATTAGCGGATATATTTACCAAACCATTAGATAAAGAACGATTTTTGGACCATTAGGAGAGAGTTAGGTTTAACAAGCCTTCATTGACCCTTTAGAGTCCCAAAATACCAAAAACTTGCTTGAATTGATTTGATTGACATGTTTATGTATTTTTTTTCCTCTTGATGCATCTATGCCTTTAGTTAGGGGGAGTATGCATCTGTTTTAGTCCATATATCTTGCTCATATATCATTCATATGCATTTAGGCTTGTCTTAAGTTGAATTTTTGGACTTATTCTTGTCCAAAAATGTATTTTTCTGGCAAAGGGTATTAAATGGGCAACGATACAATCAGCACTGTATCGATACGGTTACGCATATCGATACAGTTTGAAAATAGTACCTATACGGTGGATCGATACGCCTAGTTAGTGTATCGATACGGTATACGCAGTTTCTTTAAATCGGGCCATTAAGAGCATATCTTTTTATTTAAACACAAATCTCTTTTTTCTCTCAAAACCCTAACCGAAAACCCCTATAAAAACCCCTTTAATCTCATTGTTTTATCACACCAAACTTAAAATTCTTTGAGGGTTTTTCATCAAAATATCAAGGCTCAAGCTTTGCTAGCAACTTTATGCATTGTGCATCCTTCATTCATCCAATTTCCTATCTCAAGGTATAAAACCCTTTTCTTTTCTTTTTAAATTTTCATTTATTTTTCTTTGTTGTTTTTAATCGATTTTTGTATAGAAAGTATATATATTGTATGGGTTTTGAAGTGTTTGCAAACATTCTTTAAAATTTGAAATTTTTTGTTTCGAATATAAAATTATATTGTATATTTTTCAAATCTGTTTTTCAAATTTCTTTTTCCAAAAATTATTTTTTTACTTGTATATTTTTTAAAAACCTAAAATATAGTGTTTTTCACAATACCTTGAATTATTGGAATATTTATTGGATCGAATATGATGATAACTGCATACATTGTTTTCGAATGTTTTTGATGTTTTTAGGCTTATAATGGGGTTGAAACATAGACCAAGAAAAGAAGTACCATCGAGTTCATCAAATCCCAATACCGAACACAAGAGTATTTCAAAACCAAACCTTGCCTTTATAATTCAAAATAGCTTTCAAACACCTTCGGCTATGGCCCATTATAAACAATATCTAGGTTTTACAATTCGAGATGAGCGAGTTGTTTCAATCTCCTTTCTAAACTCAGATCGTTTTAAATTCAAATACTTTGGGTTGTTAAAACAATGGAAATTCTTTCCTTTCATAAACCTCCTCTCGTCTTTATATTGAAATCTTGTTTTAATATTCTTTTCAATTTCCCGGTGTATTCTTGATGAAGAAAAGGAACATGTGATTGCTATTGAATCTTACCTTATGAACAAACAATTTCAAATTGATCAAGAGGTTTTATGCAACGTATTTGGTTTTGAAAACATTGGGATAGATGATGAACATTCTTTGGGCCACACACAACTAGGCTCCGTAACCGTCCTTGATGCCCATGACCGTATCCTCCATTTTATCATCTCTTGGTGGCTTCATCCTTCCGGTGGAAAATTCTCCACCATCCGCCAAGTTGATGCTTTTTGGCTTCAATGCTTTCGTGAGAATAAGTGCCCAAATTTTTCCAAATTATGTTTGCCGACTTGGTTTATCTTGTTCAACATCACCACACCGATCAAGTCAAGTCGTTCTACTATGGCACGGCTTTGAGTCATCTCTTGCATGCCTTGGAGATTGATTGTTCTCATGATGCAGCCGAGCCTCTTGGTAAACCAATCGATGAACACTCTCTCATTCATGCTAAATTTTAGTTCATCAACAACGAGTGGGTTTGAGTAGTTAATCCTCCTCCTCTTCAAGAAGTTCCTCAACCTCCTCTGATGGCTCCACAAGGTCCCTTTGCTCAACCATCCAATGATGCTATGATGGCCTTTCTCACCAAGCAATTCACTTCGATGCGCACTCATATGGATGGTGGTTTTGCCGCTATTGATACTCATTTCACCTCTTTGGAAGAACAAGCTGGGGTTATTGAGAATCGAGTCACCTCGATTGATCAACATGTCACAACCATTGACCAACAACAAGCCTCTATGGATGTCTCTCTCACTTCATTTCATGGCTCTTGGCTCAATTCTCGCATTCCTCCGCCCCCAACGATGATGAGGATGAAGAGGACATGGATGAGGACGATGGCAATGATGATGGGGACGAGTTTTAGTACATCTCATCTCATTTAGCCTTTCTTTTCTTATGCACCTATGTTTTATGTTTAAGAACCTTATGCTTTGCTTTATGTTTTAGGTTATGTGTTTGGATATTAAGTTTAAATTTCCTTTGATTTTATGCTTGCTTTGGATTATATTTAAACTTTAATGCTATTATGTTGCTTTATTTATGCTTTGAATTATGCTTTAATTTCATTTATCTTGTTTATATCCCTTAATTATGTATTGATTTTGATCTAACAAAAAGGGAGAGAAGAAAGTGTAACAAGTGCCAATTTTTTTAAATCTTTATATCTTTTGAAAAACCTATCTTATATTGAGGGGGAGAAACTTTTCAAAAGTTTTCAAACATTTAAAAATTTTACTTTGATTTTGTTATATCAAAAAAGGGGAGAGATTGTAAAACCTATATTGATTTTGATATAACAAATTGTATAAGGGCTTATTTGCATATACAAATAAATTTTTAGGTATTTGAAAGACTCACTTAATTGACAAGCATTTGAACCAAAAGAACCTTCAAGTCAAAAATATTTCAAGTGTTCAAATTTTTCTAAGTATTCTTAAGCCAAAATTTAACTCTACGCCCAGGCGTATCGATATGATTAAGTCATATCAATACGGTTTTCCTTCACTGGAATTTCAATAGATAAAAGTGTACCAATACGGTTAACACCATATCAATACGATATTCATCTGGGTAAGTTTTCAAGTTATAGCGTACCGATACGATTGCATCTGTATTGATACCGTTTTGTAAAGAAATATATTCAAAGGCCATAGCGTATCGATACGGTGGGTCACTGTATCGATACGATTTGATAATGTTTGATAAATCTTTGCATTTATTGTTTTCAACTGTTGTTTTTCAGTTATTAGAATCACAAAATTTTAAATGACCATTAACCGTATCGATACGTTCTCATGGTGTACCGATACACTTTTTGTTAAAATCCAACCAAGGATTCCAGAGAGCAAAATCCGTATCAATACGGTATATGAGTATTAGTACGCCCCTTGATTTACACTTGACTCGTACCAATACGCCTTCCCACGTATCGATACGCCCCTGGTTTTTCAGTCACAACGGCTCTTTCTTCTTTGGGACAGGTACCGATACAGTCACTAGGGTACCGATACGCTAGGCAGTTGAAGAGCATTTATTGCGCCAAAAATACAGCCCAACGGCTAGATTAATGTTCTCAACCACCCAAACGGCTAGAAATCAATGCAAGGGTATAAAATCAAGTCTCCAAAGCACCAGCAACAACTATTGAACCCTCAAGAAACATCCAAGCAATTAATCCAAACTCTGGTGCCTTAGAGTCAAATTCTTTGCACCCAACTCATTTGTGTTCTTTATTGTAAATCTTTATTTTGAGTTTGGGGAGTGTTTTTTATTGTAATTGGGCAATATCCATCTTGTGAGAGATATTTTTAGATTGCCAATTTCTTCTTTGTATTGAGAGATTTCTTGGGTTAATCTTTGGGTAGAAAGATTGACCGATTGTAAAGTTTACCTCCTAAGCCTAGAAAAGGGGAAGAAAATCTAGTGGATTTTGTTGAAAATCCTTAGTGGGAGCTAAGGTAGTGGATGTAGAGCTTGTTAGAAGCTTGAACCACTATAATTTCCTTTTTCCTTAATTTTTCAATTTTCAGGTTGCACCCTCAAATTTTAAATAGCCAATTCACCCCCTGTAACGCCCCTTCTCGGTCTAGTAGAGATCCGGGTCAGATAGCGTTATCGGAAGTCTAATCGAAGGTTCAGAAAAATTTCCAGAGTTCAAAACCTAATCTAAATATCATATTGATTATTCTAAAGACTTATCCACTTTGTTTGCTACTAACTTAATCAGAGTTGGGGTCAATTTTAAACTTTTCTTAACCTTAAGAACTAAATTGTAAATTTTACAAATTAAGGGTCCTTAGCCGAAATTCAGGTTATCATACTAAAATTAATCTCAGCAATTATTATCCTGTGAAATTTCATCACAGACGGAGGTCATTTACCTATCGGATTTAGACGATAGAATATTTAGTGACCATTTTGTAAACTGTTCAAAACTATTTTTTTATTTGGGTTAACCTATCCGGTGATTTCCATACTTTACCAAATTTTACCAGTACACTTATAAATCATGCTCCTAGTGGTACGTCAAATTTTATGGCGTTCGGAATCCATTTACCAAGTTTTCACCGTAAGCTCATTTTAGGCACCTTTTAACCATTTTAACCTATCCAAATCTAAGCATACAACAACATCATTTTACCAAGTCACCATATAAATCTAGAAAGGCTTATACAAAACAAGTTAGTCCATATGCCACTTCACTAGAAGTTTATAGCAACAGATAACATACATATATGGCAGAGACGTGACTTGCAACCGCAACAACACGATCAAAGCTCGGAACTGTTTAAGGTCCTGAAAATGCATGAGACACAATGTTAGGCTTACATAGCTTAGTGAGGTAGTTATAACAAGTACAATGGATGATCAATATTATGAAATGCACGAAAGTCAAATATACAAGTAGTCATATTATGCTATTCACAATTCATGCCTTCGTATTCACATATTACATGTCACATAGTCATATCATAATCATATGTTCATAGCTTAATTCATAGGCACATATCACATTAGGTACCATTGGATACGCGGATTCCCCTGTACACCAACACATATAACGGAGAATGGGCCGTAGCCCTTAAACTGTAGCTCCGGAGATATATCCCTTACACAGCCCATCCTTATTTCCCCCACATATAGGCCGTAGCCCTGGACCGTAGTCCTCCCTTAATTAACCGAGCTCAACAATCCTATGGCATGCCAATTGTATCCAATGTCCATAATTACACAAATTCACATAGTCCATATATATATATATATTAAGTCATATCATATCAAATATCAAAATGAGCCTTATCTCCATATCATGTCACATTTCATATTAATTTCATATATCACATACACATAGCATATCATAGTCATATTTGCACATATCAAAGCAATGCAGGTAGTTACCAGATTTTCCAATCAAATTCGACATAATTGCTCTACGGGAGCCCTTAAACAAATACAAACATAATCATAAAATAATGTAACAGGATGGCACCGAGCCTATCCCTTGACACAACTACACTCACCTCGACAACCGGACACTTCTAAGACTATCAGATAACAACGCCTTTATCCTTGGTTTTTCAGAGAGACGACGGTTGTTCCTTATCAACCTCTTGAACTAGGTTAATTAATAGGAATTGGTTAGAATTGACAAAAGGACATCGAATTAATACGAAAATATTAATCAAGGATTTGAGCTTACCCAACCGATAACAAAGACTCGAATTTATTAAACTGAAAATTCAAGCTTACCAACCCTAACATTGAATCGCATTTATCTCACACCTTTGATGTGTCTTTCTTGTGCACACCCATCCCCCATTTTATATCCAATTGTGCCGACCACCATTTGTTTTCCCCATGCTCCATGTTGCTTGGAGATGTGGCACATTTTGGGGGCTTAATTTTGCCACCCATGGCCACGTGGTAAAGGCCAAATTTCATGGCCACCTTTGCTTGCCACCTAAAGCCACATTTGTCTAAACATGGGAATTGCCCACGGCAATTCCTTCAAATTGAAGGAGTTGGTCGTGGGTCTCGTGGCTTCTTTTTTTATTAATATATAGTAATAATAAACCGATACGGTTAGCCCGAATAACCTTTATTGCTCTAAATTAGGTACAAGATAAGCTAATTATTTAATTGGTATAAAATATTCGATCACCAGAACCTAACCCCGACTAGACCAGTTTTCGAGGTGTGACAACTCTCCCCCTTAAGAAAATTCATCCTCGATTTTTCATTTTAGGTGAACAGATGAGGATACTGTTTTTGCATAGTCTGCTCGGGTTCCCATGTTGCCTCTTCAACTGAATGACTTCGCCACAAAACTTTCACTAAGGGCACAGTCTTGTTACGAAGCCTCTTGGTCTCTCGTGCGAGGATCTGAATAGGTTCTTCCTCGTACGTCAGATTAGAATGAATCTCCACAGTCAATCACATAGGAAAGTTCTGATCGGTACTTGCGCAGCATAGACACATGGAAGACATTATGAATCTGACGTAACTTCTCAGGGAGGGCTAATCGGTAGGCAACAAGTCTAATCTTTTCAATCACCTCGAATGGACCAATGAAGTGGGGACTTAGCTTTCCTTTCTTTCCAAAATGGAGAATCTTCTTCCACGTAGATACTTTGAGGAAGGCCTTCTCACCAACCTCGTACTAAATATCTCTCCTGCCCAGATCAGCATAGGACTCATGTCGGTCAAAGGCAGCTTTAAGTCGGTCATGAATAATGGTAGTCATTTCTTCGATTTCTCGAAGTAAGTCAGGACCTAGCATCTTGCCTTCACCGAGTTCAGTCCAACAAAGAGGAGTTCCACACCTCCTTCCATAGAGAGCTTCATACGGAGCCATTTGAATTGAAGCATGGTAACTATTGTTGTACGTAAACTCAACCAAGGGTATGGATTTCTCCCACATATTCCCAAAGTCGATGACACTGGCTCGGAGCATATTTTCCAGAATCTGAACAACTCTTTCAGATTGGCCGTCAGTTTGAGGATGGAAAGTAGTGCTAAGATGCACTCGCGTTCCCAAGGCCTCGTGTAAGGTCCTCCAAAACTGAGACGTAAATTGTGGGTCACGATTGGAGATGATAGATATCAAAATTCTGTGTAAACGAATAACTTCACGGATGTACAACTCCATGAGCTTAGGCAAGCTAAAATCCATTCTTACTGGAAGGAAGTGAGCATACTTGGTGAATCGGTCCACAATAACCCAAATGGCATCATTTTTCTTCTAAGTCAAAGGTAGACCACTTACGAAGTCCATCGTGATATAATCCCATTTCCACTGCGGAAGTTTTAATGGGCTGCAGAAGACCCGTAGGTACCTTATGCTCAGCTTTGACCCGTTGGTAGGTCAAACACCTACCTACGTAGTCTGTGATTTCATTCTTCATACTGGACCACCAATAGATCTCCTTCAGATCTTTGTACATTTTGACAGCTCCAAGGTGAATAGAGAAAGGGCTAGAATAAGCTTCACCTAAGATTTGGTTCCAAATATCATCATCATTGGGAACACAAATGCGGTTGCGGAAACATAGTAACCCTTCAGAATTTAGAGCAAAGTCAGGATCTAAGCTATCCTTGACCTTAGCAATAAGGGGTTGCAACTCCTCATTGGTTTCTTGGAGTGCCTTAATTCGAGATACAATGGTGGAGTGAACTCTCAGCTCAGCTATCAATTTGCCATGCTTTCTGAGTCGAAAGTGAGCATTCAAGCATCTCGGAGAAGAAGTGGGCTTCCGGCTAAGAGCGTCAGCCACCACATTGGCTTTACTAGGATGGTAGTCAATGACTAAGTCATAATCTTTCAATAGTTCCATCCATCGGTGTTGAAGAAGGTTTAACTCTTTCTGAGTTAGAAGATATTTTAAGCTTTTGTGATCAGTGTATAGATAACACTTCTCACCATAGAGATAATGCTGCCAAATCTTCAAAGCAAACACAACTGGGGTGAGTTCTAGATCATGAGACGGGTAATTTAGCTCGTGAGGCTTGAGTTGACGTGAGGCATAAGCTATGACTTTGCCTTCTTGCATCAGAACATAGCCTAATCCCAGGTGGGACGCATCACTATACACAGTGAAGTCTTTGCCCTACTCGGGTTCCACTAACATAGGGGCATGAGTGAGGACTTGCTTGAGCTGATCGAAACTCCTTTGCTGATCAACATTCCACACAAAAAAAGTATCCTTGTGGAGAAGCTTCGTTAAAGGTGCTACAAGCAATGAGAATCCCTTAACGAATCTACAATAATAGCTTGCAAGGCCCAGAAAACTACGGACTTCTCCCACACTCTTCGGAGGAGTCCAATCAAGGATTGCTTGGATCTTATTTGGGTCCACTTGAATTCCCGCATAAGAGATTACGTGGCCAAGAAAAGATACTTCAGACAGCCAAAATTCACATTTACTAAACTTGGCGTAGAGTTGTTTTTCCCAGAGGATCTGAAGTACAATCCGAAGATGTTCTTCATGAGAAGCTGAGTCTTTGGAATAGATCAGAATGTCATCTATAAAGACAACCATAAACTTATCGAGATAGGGCTGGAATACACGATTCATCAGGTCTATGAAGGCTGCAGGTGCATTCGTGATTCCAAAAGGCATCACCAGAGATTCATAGTGACCATATCTAGTTCGAAAGACAGTCTTTTTAACATCAGACTCTTTCACCAACATTTGGTAGTATCCGGACCGAAGATCTATCTTGGAAAAGATAGAAGCATCTTTCAACTAATCAAAGAGGTCATCTATCCTTGGAAGTGGGTACTTGTTCTTGATCGTCACTTTATTCAATTGACGATAATCAATGCATAGACGCATTGATCCATCCTTCTTCTTGACAAACAAAATCGGTGCTCCCCAGGGTGAGGAACTCGGTCGAATGAATCCCTTATCTTGAAGGTCTTGAATTTGAGCTTTTAACTCCTTCAACTCCACTGGAGCCATTTTATACGGAGCAGTGGAGACCGGAGTAGTTCCAGGTTGCACTTCTATCCCGAACTCAACTTCACGGGTGGGAGGGAGTCCCGGAAGTTTATCGGGAAACACATCAGGAAATTCTTTCACTACGGTTACGTCTTCAATTTTCAAATCTTTCTTAGACTCTATGACATACATGAGACTATTTTTAGACTCGGTTCAGACTTTATCAAGGTTATGCTCTCCTTGCCGAGTCCACAGAGGTATAATTTCTTATTTGAACAATCCACCCTTGATGTTCAGCTAGCCAATCGAGGCCTAGAATGAGATCAAACTCATAGAAGGGTAAAGCCATCAAGTTGGCCGGAAATGGGATCCCTTGGATCCTTAGGGGACAAGCTCTACAGATTATTCGAATAGCCATACTATCTCCTAGCGGATTTGAGACAAGTATCTCGGAAGCAACAGGTTCACATTCTAAAGCATACTTTTCAATCAAGGGTTCACTAATAAAGGAGTGCGTGGAGCCAAGATCTATCAATGCATAAACAAGTTCAGAATATAACTCCACAATACCTGCAATCACATCGGGATCATCCTCTTGCTCACGACCTCGAACGTGGTACATTTGAGCTGAAGTCTGTGGGTCACGACCAGCTGGAGGATTATTGTTGTTGCGGGGTCTACCTGCAGATCCGAATGGTACTGCCTTTGCTCCTCTCCCCTTATTATGATTGTTCTGAGAAGCTATAGATGTAGGAGCCTGAGGGTTCTGTGGGAACTGACGGATGAAGCGGACAAACTCTCCACAAAGGTAACAAGAACTGGATTGCCTACGGCACTGCCCCGAGTGCCTCTTCTGGCAAAAGTTGCATAAGGAAGTCTGGGAACCCTTTTTAGAACCGTCCGTGCTATCCACTGAAGCTGTGCGGGTAACAGTTGTTCTGGCAGACTAGAACTGAGGTACATACCCAGATCGAGGCAACTGTTGGTAGGTAGCCAACTTCTGGTCCCATTGTCTTCCTTTCTTCTGGGACGTGGGTGACTTGGAATCATCTCAAAACCTCTTATCAGGTTGAGTCTGGTTCCCTTTTCTCCTCTCGGGGGCTTTCTATAAAGCTTCAGTTGCGATGGCCCGATTGACAAGGGTCTAGAAGTCCTCGATTTCCAGGGCAACGAAGAGAGGACGAAGTTCATCACAAAGGCCATCTATAAACATTCTTCATTTTTTCTTCTCGGTACGGATGATCTCCGCACCATATCTTGCGTACTTGCAGAATCGTGGATGTACTGCTCCACTGGTCTTCCCCCTAACCTCAGATGGAGGAATTTCTTGCGTCTTTCTGCAATGTAGTGCTCACTGATATACTTTTTGCGGAACTCCTGAAGAAAGAAGTCCTATATGATATGATGTTCAGGAACAATGAGGGTCACTGTATCCCACCAACTTTGGGCCTCTTCGGCTATCAAAGCCAGGGGCACATTCAAGCTTGTGCTCCTCATGACACTTCATTTGCTTATTCAGTACTTTTAGAGTGTTCTCTAGCCAGTATTCTGCGATCTCGGGGTTATCCAGGTCTTGGCCGGTGAACGTATACACAGGGTATTGCTTGAGCTTGTCAGCAAGAGCTCTAAAAGTAGGCATAAAGGTTTCAGCAGGTGAAGGGTGTGGTTCCTGACGGAGGGACACCACCACTTGCTTAATCATGTCTGCCAAGGACATCAAATACGCCTGTTGAGCGGGTGGCATTGATGGAGGGTGGGGTGGGTCGTTTTGTCCCACACGCTCGGGTTGGATTTTAGGCCTTAAATTGTCCCCCTGATTTGAGGAGGAGCCCGGATGAGGTTCGTTCACTACCCTTCTATCGGTAGGTCCAGACATTTTAGATCTAAGTTACACAGAATGATTAAATCGTGTATGTTGCAAGTCAAAAAATACATACTCAAATAACTCCTAAGTGGCATATGTAGACACAGACTCATAACGGATGTCTGGCTAGTCCTAGAATCGACTAAACCTAGGCTCTAATACCACAATTATAACACCCCTTCTCGGTCTAGTAGAGATCCGGGTCAGATAGTGTTATTAGAAGACTAATCGAAGGTTCGGAAAAAGTTCTAGAGTTCAAAACCTAATCTAAATATCATATTGATTATTCTAAAGACTTATCCACTTTGTTTGCTACTAACTTAATCTAAGTTGGGGTCAATTTTAAACTTTTCTTAACCTTAAGGACTAAATTGTAAAATTTACAAATGAAGGGTCCTTATCCAAAATTCAGGTTATCATACTAAAATTAATCTCACCGATTATTAGCCTGTGAAATTTCATCACTGACGGAGGTCATTTACCTATCGAATTTAGACAATACAATATTTATTGACCATTTTGTAAATTGTTCAAAATTGTTTTGTATTTCGGATTAACCTATCTGGTGATTTATAAACTTTACCAAATTTTACCAGTACACTTATAAATCATGCTCCTATTGGTACGTCAAATTTTAGGGCATTCGGAATCCACTTACCAAGTTTTCACCTTAGGCTCGTTTTAGGCACCTTTTAACCATTTTAACCTATCCAAATCTAAGCATACAACATCGTTTTACCAAGTCACCATATAAATCTAAAAAGGCTTATACAAAACAAGTTAGTCCATATGCCACTTCACTAGGAGTTTATAGCAACAGATAACATACATAAATAGCAGAGACGTGACTTGCAACCACAACAACACGATCAAAGCTCAAAATTGTTTAAGGTCCTGAAAATGCATGAGTCACAATGTTAGGCTTACATAGCCTAGTGAGGTAGTTATAACAAGTACAATGGATGATCAATATTATGAAATGCATGAAAGTCAAATATACAAGTAGTCATATTATGTTGTGCACAATTCATGCTTATTACACATATTCTCATGCTTTAGTATTACACATATTCTCATGCTTTCGTATTCACATATTACATGTCACAGAGTCATATCATAATCATATGTTCATAGCTTAATTCATAGGCACATATCACATTAGGTACCATTGGATACGCGGATTCCCCTGTACACCAACACATATAACGGAGAATGGGCTGTAGCCCTTGAGCCGTAGCTCCGGAGATATATCCCTTACACAGTCCATCCTTATTTCCTTCACATATAGGCCGCAGCCCTGGGCCATAGTCCTCCCTTACTTAACCAAGCTCAATAATCCTATAGCATATCAAAGCTGTAATTTCATATATCACATACGTATAGCATATCATAGTCATATTTGCACATATCAAAGCTGTAATCACTCATTTTTATCCAGTTTGTAAATATTGTTAATATATTAGTATAATAATTAATGGGGAATTATTATTGCATGTCTGCATACTATATTATATGTTTATTATATGCGTGCTTAATGTACGTAGAATGTGGGATGTGTGCATGTATATTATATACTATGTACGGTGTATGTGTGCCACATGTCACGTATGTTTTAATAGGTGTATGTGTGTCACATGTCACGTATGTTTTAATAGTCTATATAGGTACTAGGGTGTACTTGGTTATATTTATTTTGTGTGTATAAGATGCATGTATATATGTGCTTGTGTGTATGTGATATGTGGTTTGCATGTGCATGTACTATGTATGTTTGTAATATGTATCATGTGTGTATACTTATATTAATTAGGTGTGTGAGCAAATATATGTATATGTGTGTTTGAATGTTATATGATATATACGTTAATTTGCATGTATGATTGTATGCACATAAAGTATATGTGAATATGTTATTATATTGTTATTATATTATTATTATTATTATTACTATTACTATTGGGTTTAAATTAAAAATCAGATCTAAAATATGAAACCCATTTATAATAACTGTCCAGTCCATCATTTACAAAACCAAAAAATTTTACAAGGCCGTTCGGCCCAAACCCTAACCCAATGGCCTAAAACCCTAATCCATATCAGATTTAATAACCCTAACATTCTCTCTTTATTGTGTGTAGCCGATCCTGGGCCATTAGATCAAATCTTGATCCAACGGCTACGATTGAAATGAGAGAAACCGTTCATCTGCCGTGTGAAGCCCACACGCGGGCTGTTGAACTCCCGCGTGCTTGTCGGATTTGCCAATCAAATTCGACATAATTGCTCTACGGGAGCCCTTAAACAAATACAAACATAATCATAAAATAATGTAACGGGATGGCACCGAGCCTATCCCTTGACACAACTACACTCACCTCGACAACCGGACGCTTTTAAGACTATCGGATAACAACGCCTTTATCCTTGGTTTTTCGAAGAGACGAAGGTTGTTCCTTATCAACCTCTCGAACTAGGTTAATTAATATGAATTGGTTAGAATCGACAAAAGGACATCGAATTAATACGAAAATATTAATCAAGGATTTGAGCTTATCCAACCGATAACAAAGACTCGAATTTATTAAACTGAAAATTCGAGCTTACCAACCCTAACACTGAATCGTATTTATTTCACACCTTTGTTGTGTCTTTCTTGTGCACACCCCTCCCCCTTTTATATCCAATTGTGTCGGCCACCATTTGCTTTCCCCTTTCTCCACGTTGCTTGGAGATGTGGCACATTTTGGGGGCTTAATTTTGCCGCCCATGGCCACGTGGTAAAGGCCAAATTTCATGGCCACCTTTGCTTGCCACCTTAAGCCACATTTTTCTAAGCATGGGAATTGCCCACGGCAACTCCTTCAAATTGAAGGAGTTGGTCGTGGGTCCCATGGCTTCTTTTTTTTACTAATATATAAAAATAATAATAATAATAATAAACTGATACGGTTAGCCCGAATAACCTTTATTGCTCCAAATTAGGTACAAGATCGAGCTAATTATTTAACCGGTAAAAAATATTCGATCACCGAAACTTAACCCCGACTAGATCGGTTTTCGGGGGTGTGACACCCCCTCTTGGCTAAAGCACTATCTTTTGATCCACTCAACAACTTTCACTCTTTTAAGTTTTCTCTCAAAATCCTTTTAGCCAAACACTCTCTTTTTCATCAAAGATTTCAGGTAATGCCCTTGATTTATTAAACTCTTGATTTCTAATGGATTCTTTAATCTTGTTTTCCAAAATCTCATTGATTTGCTTTGTTTTCCAATAGTAAAACATCCAGTTAAGAGGAAATTCGTCCATTAGAGGTAAGGTTCATTCTTCTCCTCTAATGATTGGTTCTTTACTAAAATTCCCAAGTTATTGGTCCTTTATATATGTTTTCTAATGAGTTTTGATGATTTAATTATGGAAAATTGGTTTAATCAATGTTTAATTGATGAGATTATGAGATTTTTGAATTGGATCTATTTTGTTGAGTTCTTGATTGATTTCAATCATGATTTTGATGTTATATAATGTTAATAGATTGATTTTAACATTGGAATCCCAGGCTATGTGAATCTCTAATTTTCTAGGTTGAGGAGTTGTGGAGGGTTAGTGTATACTGGAGGTATAAGGATGATAATAGGTTGTTTTTGGATATCAATTGAAGTTAATTGATGGATTAAACCTTTAGGTTTTGGCTGGGTTATGTTTAGAGGATGTTTGATGTTGATTTCGGTAGTTTTGGAAAGGTTTCAACTAGAGTTTGAAGAGGATTGTTGTGAGTTGATGTTGTTGGATTTGTGAATGAATTTTGATGCATTGAATCCTCTGTTTTTATGTGGTAAAATCATGGGAGGTCGATCCTCAAGCTTGAAGCGTCGCTTCGGAAGCTTTGGAGGGGTGTTTTGCATCGACGAGTAAAGCTTCGCGTTGTTGGTGAGTGAGAACATGGATTTTATCTTTGAAATGGTTTAAAGGTTAATTTGGGGGTTTAAAATTATCTTGAAACACTAGTTTAAACTTAGAAGTAAGTATGGCAAAAATTCTCTCTCAGTCGTGCTTTAACGAAATTGGTTTTATGCACTTGTTTTGAATGATATGGTACCTACTGTTTAAGCATGATGTAATGTATGTTTTATACTATTTTTGATCATATAATGATTATTGATGCATTTGGAAATGATCCATGTAAGTATGTGTTATACTTGTTAAAGCATGGTTTAATGCTTTGATAATGGTTTTGAACTGATGCATATAAAAATAGTGAGGTACATGGTTAATAATGAGTTATATTGGCAAGTATGTGGTTTAAAATGTTATCGAATATAGTGGCTGGCCATAGGATTGATAGTGCACTATAAATAAGTCACCTCGGGTGCTGAGGGGTTTATGTGTACCAAATACTCCACCACAAGTACCCTAACGGTCGAGTAGTTAACAGTCGAGGGGTTTATGTGTCTAACGGATGAGAGGGTTGTGATTGTATCTTGGTTGTGAGTGTACCTTAATTCCAGTTGAGATGGCATGAAGTGTTGAGAGGAAACTTGTTGAATTCGTGTATCTGATGAACTATTTTGTGAAAGTGGAACTTGGTTTATGATCACTTGAAAGCCAATATAATTGTTAATGTATTATGTTGATGGATGTTGATGTATAATGTTGGTTTATGCATGTTTACTCTTTAAGCTTTGCATATGGATTGTTATGTATGGGAAGGGCTTAAATTGAGGGCTAGCAATGGGATTTGTTGTTGATCCATTATACATTATGCATATGGTTTAATATGCTGATTTTTTTTAAAGTGTTAAGTGCATGGTGTTCAAGGCATGATGTTTTCTAAGATGATTGAAATGGTGATTTCAATGTGGCTTGGAAAAAAATGGTTTTGAAATGCATTTATGGTGTGTTGTATGAGCACTCCTCGCTAAGGCTAGGGTGTTTACTGTAACACCCCTTCCCGGCCTGGTCGAGAATCGGGTTGGAGAGTGCTACCAGTGAACGATGCGGTGATCAGTGCAATGAATTTCAATCAATAATCGAAATTTAAACGAAGGCATGCTTTTCAAACATTATCAAACAGTAACATAAATCCAATTATCCAAAAAGAAACAATAATTAATCATTTAAAACTGATTCTTAAACATTTATAAGTTTTAGGGGCTAAATTGTAATTTTAGTATTTTAGAGGTCCTTTTATAGAATTAAATTTACTACAATGAAATTAATCCTATAAACAACAATTGTATAAATTTTCATGTTGATCAGAATTCAATTCCCCTTTCAATTAAGGTCTATAACATTCAGTGACCAAAACGCAATATTTTAGAACTGTTTCGTAATATTTATAACTGAATTACCTGTCACCGTACCGATACTCGGATGGTCTTATTGGTACTCTATGCCTAATTTAAGAGTTCTAGATTCAATGGGTACAGACTCGTATCGATATAGCTGGAGACCATATTAGTACGAGTTGACCATATTGAATCGTATCGATACACCCTAAGACCGTACCGATACCTTTAATTTTCCTGATTCCAGTGACCAAAATCCGTTTTGATACGCACTGTACAGTATCGATACGTCTTGTTTACTTAGTCCAATTATGCATACCCTATCGATACGCACTAAGAAGTATCGATATGCCCTGCACTATAATGACATATTTTATCTAGTTTTTAATAAAATTAGCCTATCAATCGTTCTCCAAATGCAATGAAACTTTACCAGCAAGTCCAAAACACTATAATCTACTAGCATGTCGAATTTCACATACGTCCAAATCTGTTTATTGGATTTTTTACCTTTTAGAGCCAAATATGCCATATAGCCTACTTTTAACCACTTCTATAATACTATATTGAGCCTTAAGTCTTTATACAAAACATAGGAAATGCACACACACCAAAAAGTCTAAAAGTGACTAGTTCAACTACTTTGCCGCCATACTAGGAGTTCGTAAGGGCAATATACATTACTTTTTCCTTGTGATGACATGCCAAACTTCTTATTTTCTCCGATAATCATTGTTTAATTAGCAATGTTTCGATGACAATAACAATACCAATGTTCAGTATCTATAATAATGCATATTTCATATACAATGCCGATAGTAATGACACTAACAATATCCAATGCCGGTATATCTATGTTCCAATATCTCAATGTTAAAAACGCCAATAACAACGATACTATATTCAATGTTTCAAAGTTATAACTTACCGGTGTTAAAATCAATATAAATGAAATTAGGAGAAGGCACCTAGCCTATTCCCGAGACTTCGACTACACTCACCTCGATTTCCAAAGCTCCTACGGCTCTCAGATGATGACTCATTTTCTCCTAGGTTTTAATGGAGATGATGGATTTTCCTTCTCCAATTTCTGATCTAGGTATAACAAGAGGACATGTTAATATCGATATCGAATTCAATATACAAATTCAAAATAACTATTGGCTATTGGATTTAACATAGATATTCAATAGCTTTAGCTTGAAATTAAGCATCCACAATCCATGGGAATTGACAATTGATAGAGGGTTTACTCACACCCAACCAAAGGCTATCTAATAGTATCAATGGATCAAAGGAAGCTAAACTTTTGGATGCTCAGTAAGAGAGGTGTTAGCTTAATCTTGAGGAAGAAGACAACAATGATGGTGTGTGGTTGTTCTTTAACAATGATGGTGTAAGATTATTTTATTATTACTTCTTTGTATTATCATAATTACACCTTCCAAAAGCTATCATCTTTTCTTCATATCTCAATAATCCCACGTGATGTGGGAGGCAAGCAAGGAGGTGACTCATCCCAAAATGGGATTATTACAAGAGTAGTCCCTCGATTAATCAATTCCTATACTTATATCTCCAACCTTTCAATTTTCATGATTTAGTCACCAATTGACTTTCGATATATTCAATAAGGTCCTTAATCGATAAATTGACTCACTTGGAGTCCAATAGCTATGTAATTGACCACATAGTCAATGTCGATACAATATTTGGACCTTTTTGATGTAGGGTTTCCATACCGAAACCTAATTTCGACTAAGCTAGTTTTTGGGGTATTACAACTCTCCCCCTTAAAAAAAATTCATCCTCGAATTTTACCTGAACTGAAGAGATAAGGGTATTGTGCTTTCATTGAATCCTCTGGTTCCCATGTTGCTTCCTCAGTAGTGTGGCTCCTCTAGAGCACTTTGACCAAAGGAACAAATTTGTTGCGAAATCTTCTAACTTCTTTTGCAAGAATCTGACCCGATTCCTCTTCGTAGGATAGATTTGGCTGAATCTCTATAGACCCAGGCTCGATAATATACAAAGGGTCAAAAAGGTACTTCTGATGCATCGATACATGGAATATTTCGTGGATTTTACTCATTTTTTAGGGAAACAATAATTGGTAAGCCACTAGGCCAACTTTTTCAATAATCTCGAAAGGTCCAATGAATCAGGGGCTAAGTTTTCCCTTTTTGCCAAACCTCAAAACTTTCTTCCACGGTGAGATTTTGAGGAACGCTTTCTCACCAACTTCATACTGTATATCTCTTCGCCTTAAATCGCTATAGGACTTTTGTCGGTCAAAGGTGGCTTTCAAGAAATCATGGATGATGGTAACTCGTTCTTCGGTTTCCTAAAGTAGGTCAGGGCCCAACATCTTGCCTTCACCAAGCTCATACCAACATAACGGAGTTCTACAATGCTTCATATGGTGCCATCTTAATAGAAGCTTGATAACTTTTGTTGTAGGCAAAGTCAATGAGAGGTAAAGATTTTTCCCAAGATCCACCAAAATCAATAATGCATACATGCAGCATGTCTTCTAGAATTTGTATAGAAGGGTTCAATAATGATACATATTTTCAATGATTCAAAGAGGGTTCTTTCGATGATTACCTGAATTACCATTTCTGACTGGCCCTCAGACTGAGGATGGAAAGTAGTACTAAGGTTAACCTGGTGCCCAGAGCTCCTTCTAATGAATCGAGAAGCAAAACGAGGATCTCGATAGGATATGATGGATTGTGGTACTCCGTGGAGTCGGATAACTTCCTTGATGTACAAGTCAGCCAACTTAGGAAGATCGTAGTCCATTCTAACCGGTAAGAAATGGGCTGACTTAGTGAAATGGTCTACAATGACCCAAATAGCATCGTGCTTAGTAGGAGTTAGGGGCAGACCACTAACAAAGTCTATTGTGATCTTCTCCCACTTCCATTGCAGTAAATCAATAGGTTGCAATAAACCAAAAGGGGCACAGTGTTCCACTTTAACATGTTGGCAAGTAAGGCACTTGGATACGAATTCAGTTATGGCTTGTGTCACACCCCAAAAACTGGTCTAGTTGGAATTAGGTTTCGGCGACAGGAAATTTTGTGTCGGTTATGCCTGAATGATGTAATTTCTCGATCTTGTACACAAATTTGAAGTAATGAAAGTTATTTGGGCTTAATTGAAGTTGTGGGACCTTTTTGTAAATAATGGACGTTAGGGGTTTCATTGAAAATGCTGAATTTGGGTAACGCATATCGATACGGTTAGACCTGCATCGATACGGCCTAACTGTTTTTAACTAACTTGCCCAATTCAGTCTAGTCGTATTGATATGGCCATAAGGTGTATCGATACGGGTCCTTTTCCAAATCGATTTAGGGGCTAAATTGAAAAGATTTGAAGTAGGGGATGACTCACCTACTTGTTTGCCACCCCTCCACGTGAGAATACTCTGAAAAAGTATGGCAATTGATCATCCATTGTCAAAGATGGAAAAGAATAAAGAAATATACTAATTAATGGGTTAAGGAAACCCTTTGCTAAGGGAAAGCTTCCCATTGGTCCTTGGGAAGATGGGAAATGATTACGACCATGGGTTCCTTAAAATGAGTAAGGAGAAATTTCTCTTTATTTGTTTGGATCTCCCGAAATCAAATCCCACCCTTATCCTTAAGAAACCAAGCTAGCACCTCTATTGTTTTCTTTCTCATCAAGCTCAAGCAAGCACCTCAATCCAATCCTTAATCTTTGCTTGATTTCAATACACCAATTGAAAGCTTGTAACTTGGTAAGTAAAACCCTTATTCAAATTTGATGAATCCATCAATCCATAGAGTTTAATTTCAAAAATTAGGTATTGAATGTTCAAGTTAAACCCATGTGTTAAATGATTAAATTCCTTATTTCGATGTTGTCTACAAGCTTTGGTAAGCTTGAAAACAATTGTGAATCATTGGTTTCGATTCTAATGTAATCCTTTTAATTTTGGACTAGCTCAAGAAGTGGAGAAAGACCCCTCGTTATCTCCAACAAAAGCTAGGCACAAAGGAGTTGAAATCCGAGAGCCTTGAAAGCATCATAATTCAAGGTGAGTGTAGTTGTGTCTCGGGATTGGCCAGGTGCCATCCCGGTTGCATTTGCATTGTGTGTACGTTGTGTATTCATTTGGATAGCTCAAGTAGAGCTTACAAGGTATGAATCTCATGTGGTAAGTGTGGTAAGATCACTACATAGTTTTTGTTGCATTTCGATGTCTTATGAATCATCTGTCTTATGATACATGTGAAAAGTGTTCAAGTTAACATTCGATATCCATGGGAACTATTATGATGCTTGAAATGTTATGATATGTGAACTGGAGCCAAGGCTCAAATGTAATCCGATATGATAAGGCCTAAGGGCACAAAGGTAAGTTTCATGATGAATTATGAAACCTTGGACTCTTGTAGACATTGGATAAAATTGGCATGCCATAGGGTTAATTAAGCTCACTCTGTAAGGGATTGGACTACGGTCTGGGGCTACAGCCTATATGTGGGGAGAAAAGGTTGGATTGTGTAAGGGATTTTGAAGCTAAGGCCTATTTTTTATATGTGTGGCGTACAGGGTAATTCGCGTATCTATTTGTTACTATGTCCAAGGAAATGTTATGTATCTATGTTTTGCATGTGACATATGAGAATATAACAATTGGCCTTGAATATGATCGATATATGATTAATGGTGTACTTATTTCATTCAAGCATGTTTAGAAGTCATTTATGCCAAATAAGAACTTGGTTGCGTTTGTTATAACTACCTCACTAGACTATTTAAGCCTAACATGTGTGTGTCTCATGCATTTCAGGACCCTGAAGAAACCCTAGCCTTGATCGTGTTGTCGAAGTTGCAAGTCACTCCCGCCAATTTCATGTATGCTTACATTTTGTGTTGAACTCCTAGAAAGTTGGCATAGGGCTTAGACATGTTACATTGGTCTATTTTGATATGTATGTAATGGCCCTAAAGTGTTTAAGTACTAAAATGGAAGGTGGTGTGATTGTAATTTAAGAAGCTAGTTAAATTGGGCTTAAAGGCACTTAAAGGTAAAAAGCTAGTAAATGGATTCAAATGGACCTAAACATTGACATGCTAGTAGATTTTGGTGTTTAAATACTACTGGTAAAATTTGATAAAGATTGGACGTCGTTTGATCTGTTAATTTGAATAAAAACCAGATAAAATTTGTCATTATAGGTCAGGCGTACCTATACAGGTCAAGCTGTATCGTTGCGGCCTTGCAAATTTGGACTTGGAAAAATAGGGCGTATCGATATGTAAGGGGTGTATCGATACGGATCTTGGCAGTCAGGTATGGAGAATAAATTGTATCGATACGGGCTCAAGGAGTATCGAAACGGGTCAACCTTGGTCAACCTGTACCGATACGGATAATTGCATATCGATACAGGATTTGTGTAGAGTCAAATGATGATGTGATTTGTATGTACCCGTATTGATACGACCCCAAAGGGTATCGATACGAAGGTAGTTAATTCTGTTAAAAGACATAAACTACAGTTTTAAATAGTTTACAGATTGGTCACTAGACTTTAAATGGTCTAATTGGATAAGTAAATGACCTCCATTGATAATGAAATGTCACAAGCTGTGTAACACCCCATTCCCGATCTAGTAGAGAATCGGGTCGAAAAGTGTTATCGAAAACTTATTCGGTGATCGAAAGACGAAATCGAAGTTTGGAACTTGTTCGGAGTATTTTATTAGTCATTTACAAGACTTACCAAACTTGTATGTTACAAGTCTTATTAGAATCAGGGTCAATTTTAACCTTTTTCAAACTTAGGGTCTAAATTGTAAACTTTACAAATTAGCGACCCTAATCCGGATTCTTCATTACCAACTTGTAATTAAACATACCAATCATTAATCTATGAAGTTCCATTACTAACAAATGTCGTTAACCTGATTAACTAAACCGTATAGTTATTAGTGATCAATTTGCAAACTGCCTAAAACTTCTTTATATTCCTTAAAACAGAATTAACTAACACCGTATTGATACCCTAAGGGACGTATCGATGTGCTAAGCCAAATTTCATATTTCCAAATTTGAAGGATATCAAACCCGTACTGATATAGCTAGTCCAGTATCGGTACGCGATGACCGCGTGGACCCCGTACCGATACGCTATATGACTGTATCGGTACCTTTTTCCCATCTAAATTCTAGTGACCAAAATTCGTACCGATACACCCAAGCCATATCAATATGCCCTGTTTGACTAAGGTTGACCAGACCAATTATGTAAGGACCGTATCGATACGCCATCACCCGTATCGATACTCCCTGACTTGTAATGACAAATTTTTATTGGTTTTTATTCGAAATAACCTAGCAAATGTTATCCAAATTTTACCAAACTTTACCAGTAATCATAAAAACAGTATTTCTAATTGTGTGTCAAATTTTACGACGTTTCAAATTCGTTTACTAGGATTTTACCAATTAGCGTGTTTAAGCTCATTTTAACTAGGTTACCAACCCCAAAACATACCATTTTACACATTCATCCCTTAGGCTATTTTAGGCTTATACAAACATATCAAAATAGGTCATCTCAAAACGTTTGGTCCTTATGCCACCCTACTAGGAGTTCCGTAACGAAAGTAAACATACATATACTTGCGGGAGTGACTTGCAACCGGGAGTTTACATGATCGAGCTCGGGAGATCTCAAGATCCTGAAAAATGCATGAGACACACCTATGTTAGGCTTATATAGCTTAGTGAGGTAGTCATAACAAGCGTAATATAATAACATGGCATGCATGCAATCTATCATCAAGAATAGCATGGTAACACAATTAAGCATCATGTTTGGGGTCATTTATCATATTCTCACATAAACATAGCACAATTAAACACATATTAATTCCCGTAGACAATGTAACAAATGGATACACTGATTCCCCTTTACACCAAAACATATATCGAAAAATAGGTTGTAGCCTTGAGGTAGCTCCGGATAAATCCTTTACACAATCTATCCTTATTTCCCCCACATATAGGCCGTAGCCCCGGGCCATAGTCCACCCTTACTTATACGAGCTCAAATAATCCTATGCCATGCTAATTGTATCCAAAGCTCACAAAATGTCTAGGGTTCACGTATATCAATTTATTTTCTTACCTTTGTGCCCGTAGGCCATAACATATCAGAAACGAAAGTGAGCCGTAGCTCCATAGCATATCATCGTACATTTGTACATTAAGTCATCACATAGCCATATCAATTTCACATAAGATAACATAGTTTGTTCATATTTCAACATACCATTTTCATAGTTCATTTATATCGGATCATATGTCACATGTATATCTATGACCATATCAAAATGACACAAGGGCTTACCCAACCTTACCATACGAATTCATAGCCGATTGCTCTACTTGAACTTGACACAATGCATAGCAAACCACAATAATGCAATGGGATGGAACCGAGCCTATCCCTTGACACGACTACACTCACCTTGATTATAAGGCTCTCAAATCGAAATTCTGATGTGCCTAGCTTCCTTCAGAGATGACAAGGAGTCTTTCTCCAACACTTGAGCTAGCACAAATTAAGGGTTATATTAGAGTTTGAATTAAGGATTCGGAAACATGTTTTGAATTTACTGAAGTTTAGGGACAACATCGAATTAACAAAATCAAACTCCTAATTCATGGGTTTCTACATGAACCGAGAAAACCTAATTTCAAAATTAAGCTTTAACGAAGGTTTGAATCATTAAATCGAATGAGGGGGTTTTCTTACCGAGTTATGAGCTTTCAAATGGGGTATTGAAATCGATAAAAGGATGAAGGACAAACCAAGGTGCTTGCTTAGCTTGAAGGTTGAAGACAAAAATGGTGGTGTATGCTTCTTTTGATATCAAAAGTGGGTTTAGTTTGCCGAGGATTCAAAGATAGAAAAGAAGACACCTCCTTAATCATTTAAGACATTTTAAAGCTCCTAAATTAATTTCCCCACCTCAAATCAAGCCAATAGAAATCTTTCCCCTTGGCTAGGGAAAGATTATTTTAATGGTTCAATCACTTAATGCCTTTTCCCATGACTTAGATAATTGACAACTATCCAGCTCCTTTTTCTGATTCAACCCACGTGAGAATGTCAAGAAAGAAGGTGGGTCAGCACCCTACTTCAATTTCCTTAAAATTAGGCTTTAGACAGATACGAAACAGGGAACCCGTATCGATATGCTCGTGGTCGTATCGATACGCTTATGCTAAAATGGGTAAGTTAGTTATTTGCAGTTGGACCGTATCGATACGCCTAGCTCAAAATTTGCATTTTGGGCTTCGAATTTCATACAAGGAAGTTCATCCACTCAAATAGGACCAAATTAAGATTTCATTACAAAAGAGGGGTACAAAAGTCAACTATTACAAATGTGTAACACATCAGATTTGAAATTTCTGATCACCGAAACCTACTTCCGACTAGACCGGTTTTCGGGATGTGACAGCTAATAACCGATAAATTTGATTGAATATTAGTAAAGAGAAATTCTACTAAAGACCCATAATTTGATAAATTTGCAATTTAGTCCCTAAGTTTAAAAAAAATTAATATTAACCCCAAATTAAGTAAGCTGTTAATAAGTTAGCTTGTTAGATTTTTGAAGAGATTAATAAGACATTTTGAATAAGGTTCTGAACTCTGAATAAGCTTTTGATCTCTGAATTTTTTTTCGGTAACACTTTCCGACCTAATTCCCTACCGGGCCAAGAAGGGGGTGTTACATTTGTGGTATCAGAGCTAGAGTTTAGTCATTTCTAGGACTAAACTGAGGCTTGTCATGAGTCTACATGTGCATATGCCACCTAGGAGTTTATTTTTATATGTTATCTGTGACTTGCAACTAACACGATTTAATTTCTTCTTTTTTATTAGCTTTAAGAATGTCTGCACCTGGTGATAGACGTGATCCAAATGAATCACATTTGGGCTCCTCGACACAGGGAGATAATCTTGGAGTAGGAGTTCGACCCGAATAGGTAGGGTAGAATCACCCACCTAATCCCCCTCCGATGCCTCCCGCTCAGCAGGAGTACTTGATGTCTATGGCGGAGAAGATTAACCAGGTGGTCATGTCTCTCAAGCAAGAGCCGCCACCGCAGCCTGCTGAAGCACCCGTATCTATCTCGAGAGCCCCTATTGATAAGCTTTGACAATATTCGATCTACAGTTTCACGGGCCAGGATCAAGACAATCTTGAAGTAGCTGAGTATTGGCTGGAAAATACTCTTAAAGTTCTGAATAAGCAAATGAAGTGTCCAGACGAACAAAAGTTGGAATGTGCTCTGGCACTGATCTCCAAAGAGGCTCAGAGTTGGTGGGACATTGTGACACTCACCGTACTTGAGCATAGAGTCACATGGGACGTCTTCCTTCAGAAGTTTCGTAAGAAGTATATCAAAGACCATTACCTTGCTGAAAGGCGTAAGAAGTTCCTCCATTTGAGACAAGGAGGGCGACCCGTGGAACAGTATATCCACGACTTCTACAAGTACTCGAGGTATGGTACGGAGATCATACGCACTAAGAAGAAGAAGTGTAGAATGTTTATCAATGGCCTTTGTGATGAGTTACGTCCCCTCTTTACTGCTTTGGAGTTAGAGGACTTCCAGAATCTAGTTAACCGGGTGATTGCTACTGAAGCCTCCCAGAAAGCTTATGAAAGAAGGAAGGGGAACCAAGCCCGATTTGATAAGAGGTTTCGAGACAATTCTAGACCTATTATACCTTAGAAGAAATGTAGACAGTGGGACCAGAACTCTACCACCTTTCAAAAGCTACCAAGAGTGGGATATGTGCCATAATCCCAGTCTTTGGGAACATCTGTTGCTCGTACAGCTTCGGTTGATAGCACAGGTGGTTTTGGGAGAAGTTTGCAAATTCCCTTGCGTAATTTTTGTTAGAAAAGACATACTGGGCAGTGTCGCAAGCAGTCCGAGTCCTGTTATATTTGTGGTGAATCTAGCCACTTCATCAGACAATGTCCATAGAATCCCAATGCTCCTACCTCTATGACTTCTCAAAACAATCCTAATAAGGGAAGATGAGACAAGCAAGTGTAGTCTGGATCAGTAGGAAAGCCCCGCAACTCAAATCCTTCTTCAGTTGGACGTGAAGCTCAGACCTCAGATCAGATGTACCATGTCCAAGGTCAAGAGTAAGAAGACGATCCTCATGTGATTGCATGTATGGTGGAATTATGTTATGATCTTGTTTATGCCTTGGTGGAGATCAGTTTTACGTATTCCTTTATTAGTGAACCATTGATCAAGAAGTATGCTTTAGAACCTGAAACAGTTACTTTAGAAATAGTTGTCTCTAACCCACTAGGAGATAGTGTGGTTGTACGGTTGATATGTAAAGCTTTCCCTCTGAGGATCCAAGGGATCCCATTTTCGGCCAATTTGATGGCCTTGCCTTTCCATGAGTTCGATCTTATCCTAGGCCTTGATTGGTTAGCTGAACATCAATCTTGAGTAGATTGTTCGAATAAGAAGTTGTATCTCTGCGGACTCGGCAAGAAGAGCATAGCCTTGATGAAAGCAAAACCCGAGTCTAAAGAAGCCATTATGTATGCAATGAAGTCTAAAGGAGATCCAAAGCTTGAATATGTGTCGATTGTGAAAGAATTTCCTGATGTGTTCCCCGATGAACTTTCGGGGCTCCCTCTAACCCGGGAAGTAGAATTCAGAATTGAAGTGCAACCGAGGACTACACTAGTCTCCATTGCTCCGTATAGAATGGCTCCGGTAAAATTAAAAGAGTTGAAGGCCCAAATTCAAGATCTTTTGGATAAGGGATTCATTCGACCGAGTTCCTCACCCTGGGGAGCACCGATTTTGTTTGTCAAGAAGAAATATGGATCGATGCAACTATGCATTGACTACCGTTAGCTGAATAGAGTAACAATAAAGAATAAGTATTTGTTACCAAGGATCGATGACCACTTCGATCAGTTGAAAGGTGATTATGTCTTCTCTAAGATAGGCCTATGATCCGGATACTATCAAATGCTAGTAAAGGAGTCTGATGTCCCAAAGACTGCCTCTGAACTAGATACAGCCACTATGAGTTCTTGGTAATGCCTTTTGGGGCTTACCAATGCACATGCATCCTTCATGGACCTGATGAACCGAGTGTTCCGGCCCTATCTAGATAGATTCGTGGTTGTGTTCATAGATGACATACTGATCTATTCCAAGGACATTGTCACTCATAAAGAACATCTCCGGATTGTGCTTCAGACTCTCTGGGACAAACAGCTATATGCTAAGTTCAGTAAATGTGAATTTTGGCTATCTGAAGTATCCTTTCTAGGTCATGTGATTTCTTCGGTGGGAATTCCAGTGGACCCAAAGAAGATTCAAGTGGTTCTTGATTGGATTCCTCTGAAGAATGTTGGAGAAGTTCATAGCCTTTTGGGCCTTGTAGGCTACTATCGTAGATTCGTTAAAGGGTTCTCGATGATTGTTACACCCTTGATGAACCTTCTCCGTAAAGAAACCTCATTCGTGTGGGCAGCGGAGCAACAAAGGAGTTTTGATCAGCTTAAGTAAGTCCTAACACATGCCTATGTTTTGGTACAACCTGAGTTGGGCAAGGACTTTACCGATTACAGTGATGCATCCCATATGGGATTAGGCTGTGTGCTTATGCACAAAATAAAAGTTATTGTTTATGCCTCACGTCAGCTTAAACTACACGAGTTGAACTACCCAACGTATGATTTTGAGTTAGCTGCTATTGTGTTTGCCTTAAAGATTTAGAGGCATTATCTTTACAGTGAGACGTGTTACTTGTACACCGATCACAAGAGCCAGAAGTATCTTCGGACTCAGAAAGAGTTGAATCTCTGTCAACGTCGGTGGATGGAAATTTTGAAAGACTACGATTTGGTCATTGATTACCTTCCTAGTAAGGCCAATGTTGTGGCTAACGCTCTTAGTCGGAAGCCCACTCCCACCTTAAGATGTTTGAATGCCCATTTTTGGCTCAAGAAGCATGGCAAGTTATTGTCTGAATTGAAAGTTCAATCAACCATCGTGTCCCAAATCAAAACACACTAGGAGTCTGATGAGGAGTTGCGAACTCTTATTGCTAAGATCAAGGAAAAGCCAGATCCTGATTTTGCTATGAATTCTGAAGGTTTATTATGCTTTCGAAATCGTATTTGTGTCCTTGATGATGATAATCTTCAGAACTAGATTTTGAGTAAAGCTCATTCGAGTCCTTTCTCTATTCATCCTAGAGCTCTCAAGATGTCTAAAGAATTGAAAGATCTGTATTGGTGGTCTGGTATGAAAGGTGAGATTACAGACTTTGTGGCTAGGTGTCTGACCGGCCAACAGGTTAAAGCCGAGCAAAAGGTACCTACCAGTCTCTTAGAACCTATTGAGCTTCCACAGTGGAAATGGGAGCGTATTACGATGGATTTCGTAAGTGGTCTATCGATGACATATGTTGTATGGGTCATTGTAGATCGATTCACCAAGTCTGCTCATTTCCTTCCGGTGAGAATAGATTTTAGCTTGCCTAAACTCGCTGAGTTGTACATTCATGAAGTCATCCGTTTGCACGAAGTTCCTTTGTCCATCATCTCTGACCGTGATCCACATTTTGCATCCTGGTTTTGGAGAACCTTACACGAAACTTTGGGAACGCGAATGCACCTAAGCATTACTTTCCACCCTCAAACCGATGGCCAATCTAAAAAGGTTATTTAGGTAACCTTATTTCTCTTTTATCATATGTATAAGTGTTCTGTATCAATCCTAATTCTTTCTTGTAGACTCTGGAAGATATGCTACGAGCATGTGTTATCAATTTCGGACATACATGGGAGAAATCCCTACCATTAGTGGAGTTTGCGTACAACAACAATTACCAAGCTTTGATTCAAATGGCTCCTTATGAAGCTCTTTATGGCAAGAGATGTAGAACCCGTCTATGTTGGACTGAGTTAGGTGAAGGCAAAATTTTAGGCCCTGACTTACTTTGGGAAGCCGAAGAAAAGGTAACAATCATTCGTGACCGGCTCATAGTTGTGTTTGACCGGCATAAGGCTTATGTTGATTTGAAAAGAAAGGACATTCAATATGACATTGGTGAGAAGGCCTTCCTTAAGGTATCCCTATGGAAGAAGGTCCTACGTTTTGGCAAGAAGGGGAAGCTAAGTCTTCGCTTTATCAGCCCATTCGAGGTGATCGAGCAAGTTGGACATGTTACCTACCGACTAGCCATCCTTGAGGAGTTAAGTCGAATACATAATGTCTTCTACGTGTCAATGCTACAAAATTACCAATCTGATCCATCTAATGTGATCGAACCAAAATCCGTGGAAATCTAGTCTGATTTGACGTACGAGGAAGAACCAGTGCAGATCCTGCCATTACTGAAAGTCCTTTGGAGAAGTCACTCATTGGAAGAAGAAACTTGGGAGCCAGAGGAGACGATGCAGAAGTAGTATCCCCATCTCTTCAGCTAGAGTGGAAATTCAAGGATGAATTTTCTTAAGGGAAAGTTGTCACACCCTGAAAACTGGTCTAGTCGAAATTAGGTTCCGGTGACTGGAAATTTTGTGTCGGTTATGCCCGAATGATGTAATTGCTCAATCTTGTACCCAAATTTGAAGTAATGAAAGTTATTTGGGCTTAATTGAATTTGTGGGACCTTTTGTAAAGAATGGAAGTTATGGGTTTCATTGAAAATGCTGAAAATGTTGAATCTGGGCAAGTTGTATCTATACGATTGGACCTATATCGATACGGCCTAACTGTTTTTAACTAACTAACCCAATTCAGTCTAGTTGTATCGATACGACCATAAGGGTATCGATACGGGTCCTTGTCCAAATCGATTTAGTGGCCAAATTGAAAAGATTTGAAGTAGGGGATGACTCACCTACTTGCTTGCCACACTTCCACGTGAGAATACTTTGAAAAGAGATGACAATTGATCATCCACTGTCAAAGATGGAAATAATAAAGAAATTTACTAATTAATGGGTTAATCAAACCCTTTGCTAAGGGAAAGCTTCCCATTGGTCCTTGGGAAGGTGGGAAAAGATTAGGACCGTGGGTTCCTCAAAATGAGTAAGGAGAAAATTCTCTTCATTTGTTTGGATCTCTCGAAATCAAATGCCACCCTTATCCTTAAGAAACCATCAATACACCAATTGAAAGCTCGTAACTCAGTAAGTAAAACCCATATTCCAATTTGATGAATCCATCAATCCTTATAGGTTAATTTAAAAAATTAGGTCTTGAATGTTCAAGTTAAGCCCATGTCTTAAATGATCAAATTCCTTATTTTGATGTTGTCTACGAGCTTTGGTAAGCTTGAAAACAATTGTGTATCAATGGTTTCGTTTCTAATGTAATCCTTTAATTTTGGACTAGCTCAAGAAGGGGAGAAAGACCCCTCGTCATCTCCAACAAAATCTAGATACAAAGAGTTGAAATTCGAGAGACTTGAAAGCATCAGAATTCAAGGTGAGTGTAATTGTGTCTCGGGATTGGCCAGGTGCCATCCCGGTTGCATTTGAATTTTGTTTATGTTGTGTATTCATTTGGATAGCTCAAGTAGAGATTAAAAGGTATGAATTTCATGTGGTAAGTGTGGTAAGATCACTCCATGGTTTTCTTTGTATTTCGATGTCTTATGAATCATCTGTCGTATGATATATGTGAAAAATGTTCAAGTTAACATTTGATATCCATGGGAATTATTATGATGCTTGAAATGTTATGATATGTGAACTGGAGCCAAGGCTCAAATGTAATCCGATATGATAAGGCCTAAGGGCACAAAGGTAAGTTTTATGATGAATTATGCAACCTTGGACACTTGTGGACATTGGATACAATTGGCATGCCATAGGGTTAATTGAGCTCACTATATAAGGGATTGGACTATGGTCCGGGGCTACGGCCTATACGTAAGGAGAAAAGGTTGGATTGTGTAAGGGATTTCAGAGCTACGGCTCAAGGCTAAGGCCTATTTTCGATATGTGTGGCGTATAGGGGAATCTGTGTATCCATTGGTTACTATGTCCAAGGAAATGTTATGTATCTATGCTTTGCATGTGACATATGAGAATATAACAATTGGCCTTGAATATGATCGATATATGATTAATGGTGTACTTATGTCATTCAAGCATGTTTATAAGTCATTTATGCTAAATAAGAACTTGGTTTCATTTGTTATAACTACCTCACTAGACTATGTAAGCCTAACATGTGTGTGTCTCATGCATTTTAGGACCCTGAAGCAATCCGAGCCTTGATCGTGTTGTCGAAGTTGCAAGTCACTCCCGCCAATTTCATGTATGCTTACATTTTGTTTTGAACTCCTAGAAAGGTGGCATTGGGCTTAGACATGTTAGATTGGTCTATTTTGATATGTATGTAATGGTCTTAAAGTGTTTAAGTACTAAAAATGGAAGGTGGTGCGATTGTAATTTAAGAAGCTAGTTAAATTGGGCTTAAAGGCACTAAAAGGTAAAAAAATAGTAAACGGATTCAAATGGACCTAAAAATTGACATGCTAGTAGATTTTGGTGTTTAAATATTGCTGGTAAAATTTGATAAAGATTGGACGTCGTTTGATCTGTTAATTCGAATAAAAAACCAGATAAAATCTATCATTACAGGTCAAGCGTACCGATACAGGTCAAGCTGTATCGATATGGCCTTGCATATTTGGACTTGGAAAAATAGGGCGTATCGATACGAGCTTAAGGTGTATCGAAACGGGTCAACCTTGGTCAACCTGTACCGATACGAGTGATGGCGTATCGATACAGGATTTAAGTAGAGTCAAATGAAGATGTGATTTATGTGTACTCGTATCGATACTGCCCCAAAGGGTATCAATACGAAGGTAGTTAATTTTGTTAAAAGACTTAAACTACAGTTTTAAATAGTTTACAGATTGGTTACTAAACTTTAAATGGTCTAATTGGATAAGTAAATGGCCTCCATTGATAAAGAAATTTCACAAGCTGATAACCAATAAATTTAATTGAAGTTTAGTAAAGATAAATTTTGATAAAGACCCATAATTTGTAAAATTTGTAATTTAGTCCCTAAGTTCGAAAAAGTTTAAAATTGACCCCAAATTAAGTAATCTGTTAATAAGTTAGTTTGTTAGATCTTAGAAGAGATTAATAAGACATTCTGAATAAGGTTACGAACTCCGAATAAGCTTCTAATCTCTGAATCTGTTTCCGGTAACACTTTTTGACTTGATTCCCTACCGGGCCGAGAAGTGGTGTTACAGCTTGTTTCATGTCTGGACACCAATAGAGTTCCTAAAGATCCTTGTACATCTTTATAGAACCTGAGTGAACGGAAAAAGAACTCGAATGAGCTTCTTTGAGGATATTGGTGCAAAGAGGTTCATTATTGGGCACACAGACACTCGATCACGAAAACATAGGAGTCCTTCAAAACTAATTATGAAGTCAGGATTATCTTGCAACTTAGAAATAATATATTGGAATTCAGAGCCTTGATCTTGCAATGCTTTGATTCTTGAAACAATAGTATAATGAACCTGAAGCTCAACTACGAGACAACGACACTTTCGAAGTCAGAAATGAGCATTAATATCTCAAAGAGCTACAATACAATGACTTTACAATGAGTCGGTGTACTAAACGATGCATATGATTTCAAAGTTCATTAACAATACTTACCAGACAGAGGTTTACGGCTGAGTGCATCAGCAGTAATGTTGGCCTTGCCTGGGTGATAGGCAATGACAAGATCGTAATCTTTAAGGAGTTCCATCCATCTTTGTTGCCGAAGATTCAACTCCTTTTGAGTCAATAGATATTTGAGGCTTTTTTGATCGGTAAAAAGGTAACATTTCTCTCCGTAGAGATAATGTCTCTAGATTTTCAATGCGAAGACAACTGCATCCAACTCTAGATCATGAGTGGGGTAATTCATCAATACAACATTTTCCTTACCAAGGCCTCGAAGGTACAGCTTCCTCTTCCTACAATCTACCCAAGCTTAATGTTCACTAAGCCAATCTAAACCTAGTATAACATCAAACTCGTGGATTGGTAATGCCAATAAATTGGCAGGAAATGGAATCCCTTGAATCAATAAGGGACAGTTCTTACATAGAAGGTTCACGGTGACACAACCACCCAAAGGATTTGTTACAAAAATTCTTGATACTATAGGTTCAGAGGACAATCTACGCTATTTAACTAACATGGTGCTTATAAAGGAATGAGTAGAACCAAGGTTAATCAATGCATATAAGGAATGTGAGTACAACTCAATGGTACTTGCAATGACATCGAGTTCATCCTCCTCTTCCCTACTCCCCACATGGTACATCTGGGCAGGGGCCTCTGATTCTTGTCTATTCGATGCTTTTTCAAGAGCCACTAGGTCTCCCCGCGGCTCTTGGTGATCCTTGTCTCCCTTACCTCAAAAGGATTGAGCATGGGATCCAACATTAGCCGATGTAGCTGTGGACTTAGTAGCATTGAGAGGATAATCTCGGATAAAATAGCCTTGTTCGCTATTGTAAAAACAAGCTCCTGATTGCTTGCGACATTATCCTGCTGGATGTCGATTCTGACAATAGTTGCAAATAGGATATTGAGAGCTTTGGTTCGAGCCTCCAGTGCTATCAACTGAGGCTGCCATAGCAAAGGACTGTGTCATAGTCTATGGCTTCTCAATATTCCTAATACGGGAAGGTTGTGGTTACACACTCTATTTAGGGCCTTGGTACTTTCCCTTCTTGTTCCACTTAGGAGGTCAAAAATCATCCTGAATCTCTTTTCTAATTTGCCAGACCCACCGGTCCTCTGGTCTTTCTGTGTTGCTTCAGTTGTCTTGACTCGGTTCACGAGATCTTAGAAATCAGTAATGCCCAATGTGGTGAACATAGGGCGTAGTTTGTCATTGAGCCCAATAATGAACATTATGCATTTCTCTTCCTCTTTCTTGATGTATTCGACACCATACATGTAGTCTTGCAGAAGTCAAGGATGTACTGCTCGATAGGCCGTCCACCTTGCTTGAGATGGAGAAAGATACTACGCCTTTCTGCATGATAGAACTTACTTATATATTTCTTTCAAAATTATCAAATGAAGAACTCCCAAGTTACAGTGTCTTTGGAGACCGTAAGGATAGTAGTCTCCCACTAGTGAAGTGCCTCATCAGCAAGCAACGCGAGGGCACACTCTAGTTTGTGTTCATCTGAACACTGCAACTACTTGTTCAAGATTCTCAGTGTGTTATCCAACCAATATTTAGCAGTTTTAGGATTGTCAATAGGTGCGGTAGGTTGCACAACATGTTCAGCTCTCATCGAAGTCATGACTTGTTTGAACATGTCAGCCATGTTTCGATAACATTCAGCCTGAGCAGTTTGCGCTTTAGGCTCAACATCCTAAGCAGGTGAGTTCTGTGATTCGGAGGGTCTCCGCCTCTAATCTCCTCACCGTGAGTCATTGAGCCAATAGTAGGCTCATTAATATGAGCTTCGTTGGTCTCAGACATATCTATAATATAAAGAGATCGGATTAGCCAACAAGTCACTATATATAACTCCTAGGTGGAAAAGTAACAAAATAACAATACAATACACTCCAATTTAGTCCTAGAATCGACTAAACTCTAGCTTTGATACCACAAATGTAACACCCCCTTCCCGGCCTAGTCGATAATCGAGTTAGAGTATGTTGCCAGTGTTCAATACGTTGATCAGAATAGTATATTAATCCTATATCAGTGTTTTAATGAACTAAAATTCATGCAATGTCTATATAGTAAGGCAACGATTCGATGCAACTCATTAGACTTGAATTTAGGACCAATTTTAAACTTTTACAAGCTTTAAGGATTAATTTGTAAATTCGGTAAATTAAGGGTCCTTTACTGAAATTAACCATACCAAAAAGAAATTTAATCTATAAACAATGATCATACAAAATTTCATGTCAATCAGAGTCCATTTACCCATTCAATTACACTAATTAACAATCAATGACCAAAGTGTAACTTTTAGGACTATTACCAAAGCTGTTAACTGAAATACCTGTCATCCTACCGATACTCGAAGGGTCGTATCGGTACGCTAAGCACATTTCATAAATTATTAGACTTCAGTGACCAAAACCCGTATCGGTACAGTTTTAGTTGTATTAATACGAGTCCATTTGTTTCGATACATCATTAAGCCGTATCGATGCAATTTTACAACCAAATTTTAGTGTTGACTTTTTATACCGGTACGCTAAAGTCTGTATTGATATGCCCTATTGACAAGTGTTGACTTGGTCCAAATATGCAATACCGTATCGATACGCCCTGTACTATAATGATAGATTTGGTCTGGTTTTTATCTAATTTAACCTACCGAACAAAGTCCAAATGCAATAAAATTTTACCAGCAAGTTTACAACACTATAATTTACTAACATGCCAAATTTCATGATCATACGAATCCGTTTAGTAGGTTTTTACCTTTATGAGCCAAATATGAAAGTTTCACTACTTTTAGCCATTACCAAATTCACTTTTAGGGCCTTTAAGACATATACAAAACATAGGCAACATATTCCCAACAAAAAGGCTAAAAGTAACTAGTTTAACTACTTTGCCACCATACTAGGAGTTCGTAAGGACAATATACATTACTTTATCCTTGTAGTGACTTGCTAAAAACCTTCGACTTCACCAATCTCGCAACGGTAATTTCCTTTAACCTGGAATGCATGAGATGAGATGCATTAGACATATAATGTCTCGTGAGGTAGTCATAACAATATCAAAACAATGAAATTCATTACAAATCATGCTTTATCAATAACAATGCAATGATTCATGTTCAATGACAATTATAACATATTTCAATATTATTCCTTGGATCAAATCAAGATAGTGGATACGCGAATTCCTACGCCTCGCCAAATCAATGAAATGTCTAGTCCCTCCGCCTCGTCACAAAAAAGGTCGTTGTCAAGGACTGTAGTCCACCCATACCAATGAGCTCGTGAATTCTATGGCATTCCAATTGTATCCAATGTCCTTTAGAATCCAAGGTTCAATTTTCAATGTCAATGGTTCAATAACAATGTTGGTGATCAATATTTTCAATATCAATGACTTTGTTCCGATATCAATATCAATAATCATTGTTTCAATAGCAATGTTTCGATGACAATAGCAATATCAATGTTCAATATCTGTAACAATGTCTATTTCACATACAATGCCTATAGCAATGACACTAACAATATCCAATGATCGGTATATCTATGTTCCAATATCTCAATGTTAACAATGGCAATAACAACGATGTTATGTTCAATGTTTCAATGCTATAACTTATCGGTGCTTACCAATAAGCCCTCCAACGAGGTTCAATGCAATGACCCTTTGACAAAGAGTTAGCTATGCTAAAATCAATATCAATGAAAACGGGAGAAGGCACCTAGCCTATTCACGAGACTCCAATTACACTCACCTCAATTTCTGAAGCTCTTACGGCTCTCGGATGACGACTCCTTTGCTCCTAGCTTTTGATGGAGATGATTGATTTTTCTTCTCCAATTTTTGAGCTAGGTATAACAAGAGGACATGTTAATATCGATATATCGATATCAAATTCAATATCCAAATTTTTCTAAAAATAATTAATATTTATTTATTTATTTTTATTTTTGTTTTTATTTTTAAAAAATAATAATTTATTTGATTTATTTTTTCTATTTTAAAAAAAATAAAAATATTGAATAATATTTAATTTAGTTTTTTAAATAAATTATTAAATAGTTTTTTATTTTTTAAATCATTTTTAAAAACATAATAAATTTAAAAAAAATATTATTTATTATTATTTAGAAAAAAATTTAAAAAACTAAATAATAATATTTTAAAAATAATAATTTATTTAAAGGCTTAATGGCTTTATTGCCCCCTAAAGTATATACTTTTTATCGAGTTGGCCCTTAAAGAATTTTTCGGGACGTTTTGTCCCCCTAAACTTTAAATTGTGACATCAGTTGCCCCTACTGTTAACTCACGATAAAAAAAACTTTTACGGACTAATCAGAACGTGCCACATGTCACTAATAAAAAAAAAATTAGCTGACTTTAATAAAAGGGGTAAATTACACGCTAAATCTGTAAAAATTTTATTTGTATTGAATTTAGTCCTAAAAATCTCTATTTAACCTGAAATTGACCTTAATTTCTTTCTAAGTTTTATAAATTAGTCCAATATTTTTAATGTGATGATATTTTTGCTCAATTTCGTCCTCAAAATCTTTATTCAACCCGCAATTAACCCCTATTACTTTATATTTTTTACAATTTACTCCAATATTTTAAATATAATTATATTTTTTGTTCAATTTAGTCTTAAAAATCTATATTTTACCCAAAATTGACCCCTATTTCTTTATAATTTTTATAATTTAGTCCAATATTTTAAATATAATCATATTTTTGTTCAATTTAGTCCAAAAAATCATTGTTTAACCCGAAATTAACCTTAATTTCTTTCTAATTTTTATAATTTATTCTAATCTTTTAAATATGATTATATTTTAGTTCAATTTAGTGCTAAAAATTGTTATTTAACCCAAAATTAACCACGGTTACTTTCTAATTTTTTTAAAAAAATTTAGTCCAATGTGTTAAATATGATGATATTTTTGTACAATTTAATCCTAAAAATCTTTATTTAACTTGAAATTGACTCCAATTTCTTTCTATTTTTTAATTTAGTCCAATATTTTTAATATGATGATATTTTGTTTATTTTAGTCCTCGAAATCTATATTTAACCCGAAATATACCCCTATTTCCTTATAATTTTTATAATGTAGTCCAATATTTTAAATATAAATATTTTTTAATTTAGTTATAAAAATCTTTATTTAACCCAAAATTTACCCCAATTTCTTTCATATTTTTATAATTTAGTCCAATATTTTAAATATAATTATATTTTTGTTCTGTTTAGTCATAAATATTCAACCTGAAATTGACACCAATTGTATTAAATTATAAAAATTATAAAGAAATAGGGGCTTATTTCAGGTTGAATAAAGATTTTGAGGACTAAATTAAACAAAAATATCATTATATTAAAAACATTGGACTAATTTATAAAAATTATAAAGAAATTGGGGTTAATTTCGGGTTAAATAAATATTTCTAGGACTAAATTGAACAATAATATCATTATATTTAAATTGCTGGACTAAATCAAAAAATAGAATGAAATTGAGGTTAATTTCAGGTTCAATAAAGATTTTTATGACTAAATTGAACAAAAATATAATTATATTTAAAATATTTGACTAAATTTTAAAAATTACAAAGAAATTGGGGTTAATTTTGGGTTAAAAAAAGATTTTTAGGACTAAATTGAACAAAAATATGATTATATCTAAAATATTGGACTAAATTATAAAATTTATAAAGAAATGGGTGTCAATTTCATGTTGAATATAGATTTTTAAGACTAGATTGATCAAAAATATAACTATATAAAATATTAGACTAAATTATAAAAATTATAAATAAAACTTTTACATACTTAGCGTGCAATTTACCCATTTTATTAAAGTCAACTAATTTTTTTGTTTAGTAGTGGAACGTGGCACGTTCTGATTGGTCTGTGAAGTTTTTTTAACAAAAATTAACAATAGGGGCAATTGAGGTTACGATTTAAAGTTTAGGAGGAAAACGTCCTGAAAAATTCTTTAGGGGGCAACTCGGTAAAAAATGTATACTTTAGGGGCCAACGAAGCCATTAAGCCTTATTTAAATTATTAAATAATTTATTAGTCTTCTTATTTTTAATAATTAATAAATTATAAATTATTTATTTTATTATTTTTAAAAATAAAAATTAGTTATTATTTTTAAAAAATTAAAAAATAATAAATTAAATAAATTATTATTAATTATTTTTAAAAAATTAAAAAAAAAGTACTGATGTGACACTTTGCCACGTTAGCTTCCCATATAACGATCCAATTCTTGGATTAACGAATCGGGTCTCGGACCCGGGTTATGGGCCTTGATTTTAAAAGCCCGAGTTAAGGATAATTAAGTTTAGGCCTTTAGTTTATTCAAAATGTTGGGATAGTGTTTCTGAATAAAAAGGTGATTGATAGAGTGGGGGGGAAGAAAAAGGAAAATAAGATATTTTTGGGAGGGAAAAAAAGGAAAAGAGAGAGAAGGTAAGAAGAAGGAGTTCCAAACCTTGATCTGCCGCCTCTCGGACCGTCGTGCATGACACCATCACCGCCATTACCTTTACCTCACCGAGATGAACCCTCTGGTGGTTATCGTGTCACCGTCACTCACCAGGGTGAGAGGGAAAAAGATTCGGTGAAGCTTGTTCAGCAGGTTCCACGGGCCGTCGTTAAGAGTAAGTAGTACGGTTGAACTCGCCGGGCATTTTTACGTTGATCTATAGCTGGTTGCTTCCACCCGGCCACTGGAGCACACTGCACGCGCCGCCGCTTACGTGTGGGCGTGCCCCGCTGTTACCCCAGGCTTGGCCTGGTTCACCAGGCCTATTGGGCCGAACCAATGAGTTGGCTGACTGAACCGGACCAACCGTTTGACCGAGTCGTTGACCTTTGACTGAGCCATTAATTTTTCTAAGGACCCTACCTAGGGGTTTCTCGACGTTTTGAGTCCATTGGCACAGTTTGTTTCACCAAATTTGAACCTGATAAGTTGTTTTTACGCATTTTATCCCTTAAAGTAGTCTAATAATGTGAAATGGCTTATGTAGTGGTGTTTGTTTTATCCAGGGAATTTGTGGACTCGAATATTGGATTTAAAGAGATGGTTGGAGGAGCTTGGATGGGGATTTATCGATAACTGCTCGAGGTTAGTACACCTCGAACTCCTATTGCTTCATGAGCATCATAAATGTGATTGCTTTGCGTGTTAGTATATGCAAATTAGGTAGATGATGAATATGCATGTTTAGAAACCGGTAGTATGAGATTTGATAATTGTGTGAGATACATAATGATGTTATGAGACTCATGGAGGCTTGAGAGACCGTGTAGGGTCGTTTGAATATTCGTATAATATTCTGATTGGTTGATTTACATGTTGTGTTGTTTGAGATATGAATTGGCATGTTCGATGGAAATTATATTAAATGGGATGATAATTGATAATATTCAAATAAATGATCATGAAGCTGATAATTAATAGTAATTAATTAAATGTTTTAATAAACAAACCCTAGTGATTTTCATAAGCTTTATGAATCGAATAAAGTGTTGTAAAATTGTAATTCAAGGAAATGGTGTGAACTCGTGTATAGGATATTGGTACGAGGTTCGGTTATATCAATACGTAATTGGGGATAGTATCGGTATGGGTCGACTCGTACCGGTACTTGTGGGAATCGAGGATTTCCAATAAGCTATATTAGTATCAGTACGCCTGTGAGTACCAATACTAGGGCTACCGTATAGATACTCATGTTTGAGTATCGGTACTTCCTGAATGGAATAATCTATAATGCTAATAAAATATAGAAATTGAAGTGAAATATTAATGAGATAATATGGATTAATAGAGATAATTAATGAGGATGGTTAATGTACACTTCCATGATAATTAATAGCTTGGTAAACGTTGGGTGACTTGATGGTATTAGCAACCGTGGGGATCCTTGGTGGATCGTGTGATGTTGTGTGATGTGTGGTAGACGTGTTCTTGCTATGTGCTGATATGGACACCTAGATGGTTGAGTTACCATTGTTTGGTGGGATATGGATACCCAAAGAAAGAGTGTTGCAACACTATGGTTAGAGACTCCCGAATGTATGAACCAGAGGCTTAGTGAGATAGAGACTCATTCGAAGATGCTCGACGTGAGATTCCGAGCATGGGTGTATGTATCCCGATACTTAGTGGTCGCAGGCCTCACCCCATAGAGTGTATGTAACCTGATGCTTAGTGGTCGTGGGCTTCACTTATATATTATGGTACAATGCTTATATGATATGAGAAGCTTGTGCTTTCTTGCTATGCTATATGATTTGGCGGCTAGAGATAGGGCCATATCTCTATGATGTTATAATGCCACGTTACGAGTATGGTTGGGCCTTGTGTGCCATGTATGATGAGAGCATGTGTTTAGGCGACTAGTGGTAGCGCCACGTGTTTATTTATCTCTCCTTATTGCTTGTACTAGCTTGCATGCTTATGTTTATGATTATCATGAGGTATAATAGAGTAGATGTGTACTATTGAGCTTTGTAAGCTCAATGCTCAGAATCGTTGTTTCCGTGCGTAGGCTTATCGTTGGATCGTGGGTTCGAGGAACACTACCAATACGGGATTCTAACATGTGGTGATCTCCAGTGTACAGTACTAGTGTTCAATGGGCTATGTATTCATAGGACCTTACGTTGTGGAGTTTGTAACTTTTATTTTTGAAATTGTATGATGAGAGCATGTGTTTAGACGACTAGCAGTAGCGCCACGTGTTTATTTATCTCTCCTTATTGCTCGTACTAGCTTGCATACTTATGTTTATGATTAGCATGAGGTATAGTAGAGTAGATGTGTACTATTGAGCTTTGTAAGCTCAACAATCAAAATTGTTGTTCCCGTGCGTAAGCTGATCGTTGGATCGTGGGTTAAAGGAGCACTATCAGTACAGGATTCTAACGTGTGGTGATCTCCAGCTTACAATACTAGTGTTCAATGGGCTATGTATTCATACGACCTTACGTGGTGGAGTCTGTAACTCTTATTTTTGAAATTGTATTAATAAAATCAAATATTCAAATGTTTTAAATTTAAATTTGAGCTCCTTTATATCGTCTTGATTATTTAACTTATTTTCAACTGTTGGCTTTAAATGTTCTTGAGAAATACCTTGTTATGTTAAACCCAATTTGAGAAATTTTATGGTTTTGATTTGGGCATGGGGCTCAAATGTGACAATCGGGTCGAGGGTGTTACATCCCAAGCCAAGTCAACATGCCACCTCAGCATCTCGCGTTAACTGTTAGTTAACTAACGATTTTCATCCACGGGGCCATTTTGACCCAAAATGAAACGCAAGGGGTGAAAGTGGACCAAAAAAAGAATAAGGGCCAAAATAACTATTCATTGAGACCAAAGTCTGTCCGTTGCATCAAGACAAATCCCAAGGAGGGGAGTACCAGACGATATTTGAAGGCCCAAGGTGACACATGCATCAAGAAAAAAGTATTTGTTAGGACGAACCACAAGAGAGAGTCAACAAGTGTTACATTCTCATTGGTTGGCCATTTCTCCCTTCTCTGCCTATATATAGAGGCCTTCATCTTGCAAGAAAATGATCGATATTTGGATAATTTTCTTAAAAATATTTTGAGAAAATGGCTAAGGCCATGGAAGCTTAGAAAATTTTGAGGTACCAGTGTCAAACGGAGGTATAGGGCGGCCGAAAGGCCCCCTAGATCGATGAATTGCAGTAGTGGTCGTGACAAGCCTCACTAGTCTGAGTTCATGTACCCGATACAAAATGTGTTTCTTGTCGTGGATCATGCGTGATATGAGAATTTGAATGTTTTCTGAACTTATATTTCTCCCTTGGTTTGATGTTCTTTGTTAATGGTATTGTTATATATATACACACGCATATGTATGTAGTATGTGCATTTAACATTCCAATAGAAGAGAATGATAAATAGTTTAGCACCATGAGTAACAAAAGTTATCATCTGGCTATGTCAAGTGACACAATGAGGCTTAGTCAAGAATGGTTGTACCGACACCTAAATGGTTAGATTACTGAAACGCTAGGTCAAGTGACACAATAGAGCGCTAGCCTAAGTTTTCCATTTGTAGCCTCGTAATAGCATCTCCTATAAGCTATGTTAGGTTTAGATATACGTTTTGATCACAACTCGTTGGTTGCAACCGGAAGTACCAAGATCTCCTCTTCAGTTTCCCTTGGAACTTATCTCTATAATCTCACATGCATTCTTAACTCATTCATATAATTGTTTAATCTATTTACATTCGACTACAACTAAAATTACACGTCCTCATGGGATTCGACAACCCGGCAAACACTCATTGTGTGTGTCCACTTTATTACTTGTGTCGACAATGTATGCTTGCACTTATTACTTGGGGCGGGGCTCCCTTGGGGCCCAAGGGGGGGCCAGCCCCTATTGTAAATTTTAATTATTTAGTAATTTTAGTTTAATAACAATTTATCTCCTGTAAAAAAATAATTATTCAAATTAAAAATATAAGAGTTTATTAAATATATAATCAAGTAGGGGTTGAACTAGGGGTGTAACTGAACCGAGCTTGAACGAATAAGGTTTTGTTCGTGTTCGTTTATTTATATTTGAAGGTGTTTATGTTCAATTCGTTTACATTTTTAATAGCATGTTTGTGTTCGTTTATTTATTTTTGATGGTGTTCGTGTTCGTTTATTTAAAGTTCACGAACATGTTTCATTTATATGACCGCTAACATGTTCATTTATATGTTCGCCAAAATGGGAGAATTACACCACTAGTCTTTAAGCTCATTAGGCTTCACAGTTTGAACTCAAAAGTTCAGCACGTGTTCAATTTAGTCCATACATTCATCGATATTTAAAATGTAATAAAATAAAAGGAAAAGGAAACGAAGTAAATGAGCCAATAAATGAGCTTGCTCGTGAACAAAAATAAACAAAATACACCTCCATTCATGTTCGTTTCGTTTATTAAACGGAATAAAAATTAGTTCATACTCTTTATTTAACTTAATAAACTAACGTTATACGAATAGTTCACTAACAAGTCGTTGGAAGCTGTGTTCATTTACACCACTAGGTTGAACTAAAGAATAATGAGAATGTACCCTCAAATTTTTTGGTCCAATAACATTTTAGGTCCTTATAAATTTAAATATTAAACAAATTAGACTTTTTTCTCATGAATTTTGAGTTTAAATGCATAATAAGCCCCTTGCATTTTTGAAATTCAATATTTTGGCACCTACCAATATTTGATCCTGACTCTGCCCCTACTTATTACGTGTCGTACTCAAGATACCAACAGTCAAGTTTGAGTAGAGCTTGAACTTGGTCAAGTTTCATTATTGAAGACCACCCTTGAAGGAGTTTTCGTGGAAGAGATAGATATATTGTTCGACAAGAATTTATCTTAAGGTGGAGATTTGTTAAAGTTGTGATCCAAATTCTTTTAGGATTTGGTTTAAATTAAGAATATTATTTTTAGTAGATTAATGGTATGAAACTTATGTTGAATAGAATTACTTTCTATATAAATTTCTTTTGTAATCAAGCAACATATCCTTATAAATAGATACTAGGGACTAAGAATTTAAACACGACATTAGATACAAATAAAATATAGTTTACAGAGCATTAAGACAAACTACTTGTAATCTCCTCTTTATTATAGTAAAATTTCTTATTCTTTACCCGTATTTTTTCTTTTTTGAGTTTTCCACGTATTGTTGGTGTTCTTTACTTGTTTTGATTGCAATCATCATCATTGTTGTTTAGTCGTTATCATTTGTCACGGGTATATTCTATGGATAACAGTTTAAATATTCCCTCTCCTATTCTGTACTGATAATTAGATGCATTTTTAAAAAATGAAAAAACGAATCAACATAAACAGTCGTTACTCATAAAAAAAGTCCAACCCCTAATGGGTTCAACTAGTAAAGAAATACGAAAAATGGATTCAGTCTGTGTGTATACCACCACCGATTTGAAAACCTTGCAACGGTTTAGAAAATAACCAGCAACACAATTTAGTAAAATTATGTTACAGTAGATGATGGTGAGGTACAGAAATAGCATCTAAACAATAATACCTACAAACCAATAATCCTGGTTTAAGGATCACTAAACAATAACTTCCCAAATACCATACAGAGAAAATATATATGTATATTCGTTATGTTCTTCATTTGTATATGAAACACGCAAGTAATATGGGAAGCCATTTCATTGCATCACCTCATTGTCCTGCACGTCAAAGAAATCGAAAACATGGAAGTGAAAACTAGCCCTGCGATGCAAGTAATTGACTTGGAGGTTTGTTTTACAAATGACAACCGACGATTACAATACCTCATTATGGATTAGGATGGAGAGAATCGAAAAAAATCAAAAACTGATTCGAAATATGTTCGGATTATGTTTTCATTAAATTCTGTCATAGTCCAGCATTGCAAGTAATAGACTAGAACTTAAAAGCTATGTTATTCGTATTCGAGTGTAATTTCCGGATACGAATATGTATTTGAATAGGGTATTTTCATTTTTTCCCCTTCTTTCATGTGTTGGGGGTCATATCTCACAACCAATTCTGGTTAAAGGTTGAACAAGGTGGTACTTCTGGAAAAATGAAGAGTAGGAAAAACAAAACTTAGAAACAAGAGAGGGTAGCATATGTACCAGTCGCAAGTTGATCTTCTCGGACCAGTTAAAGATATTTGAATGAACTTGATCCCCTCCCAGTTCTTTACCAGAAGCACCAGCAGCTATCCTTATAACATCCTCAATCAATGCGAAGTTTCCCATGATATCAACATGAGCACCACTAAGGGTGCCGCGTCCCTCCAATAGGTTGGCCGGAGGTGAATGATCGTATTCCCTTACATATGTTCGAACCCCGGATGGATTGAATCGAGTTTTGCTGCGCCATCCTTTAGCACACATGAAACCAGCACTTAAAACTGGTACTGTCTCGTCTCCATCCACAGAATACACACCATCCCTTAGGCAGGTGGCTTCATCATCAGCGGATGTATCGATCTTAAATGGAATACTACACTCAGCATGCGGAGATAACTTGTACACATATGCTCGTTCAGTCTGTAGGCCAACTCCATACAGAGAAAAGATTTCCATATCTGGTGCATTTGGCAACCTGTGGAATAAGAGTGATGGTGAATACCGATAACAAAGGAACATTTATGAACCAAATGAGTGCATACATACATATTGCAATAGGCATTATCTAAATCAATCAACTGGAAAACAAAAATCATGGCCGGCCAAAAAGTGCATTAATCGCGGCCATCTACTGCAAATAGAAAGGAAAATTAAGTATAATTCAAGAAAATAATCAAAAGTTAACTCAGATAAGCATTAATTGGATTTCTATCAACTTGCAGGTCACAGATTCAGTTTAAAGATAAAAAAAAGGGGGGGATGACTCAAAAAGGGAAATGAATGGTAAATACCAAGCAACAAGAAACAAAATGAAACTTTGGAATGGGTTTCTCACGTTGTTTCCAAAGGGTTCGACCAATACTTGTAGTGTTTATACTTGGGGTCATCCAAATTGTCTGCAATTCCGTAGGAGAAATGAGCAGTACCACGAGCCATCATTTTCGGAGCAATGAAATGAAGCAGGTCAACAACTGATTCAGCAGTGTAAGTTTTATACTCAGCTACAGCTTTGATACCGGCAAGTCCCATGTCATGATACTCCGTCCACACGTCTCGACAAGTTGTGTTTGCAGCACTAAGACCTTTAATAGCACCCTGAACATCGCCATAGAAAATAGTCATACAGCACAACATGGTAAGTTAACTATGTTACACGAACTCAGGCAATCCACTAACAAGGAATCTCAAAGATTACACAAGAAATGAATTACCCTGAAGTCTATCCTCTCTATGTCGAATGAAGGTGCCTCAGCAACATCTTTTCCAAAGGATATAATCCTTCCATAATTTGCACTTCTAGATTTACAAACTGCATTGTCAGCACTGGCTTGATCCATAATCTGAGTGTCGTTCTCTCTTTTTTTGCTACAGGAATATCCATCCTCCGGTGACCAGTCTAGACCACCCCATATTGTGTCCCCACCTCTTGGTATCATCGACATGGTTGAATCCCAAGTCCTACTCATTCTCATCACATGTTGCAATGTTTGAAACTGAAATATATCATTATCCAGAAAACCGGGTGCAAGAGCCCTGCATTTCGGGTTTCATTTTAGTACTACTGTAAGAGAAAAAAATAACGTTTATGTATTTTTGATATAAATGATATTATCAAGTAGCAAGTAATTTGCACATTGACCAATTTCCGAGCTCGAGAAATATAGGCAAAATTACCAGTTTCTCTTTGACAAGGTAAACCGAAAACTTCTTCCTAACATGAAAGAGAACTAGCATAGATCACCTAGGGCTATAAATGAACAGAGTGTTCGACAAACTACTAGAGAATCGTTCGTCTATTATTCGTTTATTTAGCTAAACAAGTATGAACAAATATTTATATTCACTTATTAATGAACGAGTTTGAACAAAGATGTGTTCGGTTCAATTATGTTCATTAACAAGCTCGTTTATTAGTTCATTTGTTTAAAGTTGATATTTTCCATGTAGAAAATGTTTTAAATTTTTTTATTTTATTTTATTTAAAATTTAATATTAATGTTTATGTTTGATTATTTTATATCTAGAAATAAGAAATATATTCATTTACAGTTTGTTTGTTAATTATTCATGAATAGATTTTTAATTGTTTATGAACATATTCATCATGTTTGTTTAGTTTTCGTTAGTGTTTTCAAACGTTAAACGAACAAACACGAACGCATAAATTTAAAAATAAACAATTTTGAAATTCTTAATGAACACGAACAGGATATGAACATGCTTAAAAATAAACAAATGAAGATAAGTCATTCAAACTCAATTCATTTACAGCCTTGATCATCATAAGATGAAAGAAAACATAAGTTTGAACCCTGTTCTGTTGTATGAATATATTCTTTTCACATAATCAGCCCTACAACACATTGAAATTTATTATACAAAGTGGAAAAACGGACCAATGACATGACAGTAACAAGTAAATGAGATCTATGGTTGCTTTCATCATGTTTAAAACTTAACAGCTAACCAAATTTCTAAGGTAACCTAGAATGTACAAAAATGTTGTTTAAAGGAAATGTTGCTTCATTTGTATTTCAAAATTTCCAGACACCATGCAAACTCTTGAGTTATTGCTTGGAAAAGATAGAATGAGATCCCCAGACGAACCAATGTAAGGTAACTAGTTGCTTCTAAGAAAGTATACTTGTTAGGTACCTGGCAACTGCAATATCCTTTGCCTCTGCCGAAAAAAGCCCAGCAATAGCTTTTGGGACACCGAGAAATGGCCCACCAATGTTAACCACAGCTTTAATATGCTTAGAACACCAATCTGGGCCGCCACCACCACCCATAGGAGCCGGTGCCTCAACCCACTTCATGAAATGTAGGAAATAAAGAACTCCCATGGAATGTGGAATGACTACTACTTTTCTCCCTCCATTCGTAGCAACCAACAGTTCGATATTACTCTTAATACGGCTCAGTGTTTGATCGCGTACCTAATTAATCGAAAGATGTCAACATCTCACAGTGTTCCAAGCAAAAGCAAAACAATAAAAAAGGGCATAATCAATGAATTATACTGCCAAGGTGCCTACCGTCAAGAAAAATTCTAGTTCAGGAAAAAAATTTACCTCAGTGTTTTGAAAAGACAGTCTCCAATCGTAGGCAGCCATATACATGGTTTTCTCCTCATATCCAATCCGAGCCAAGTTAGCAATAAGAACTGCCCACACAAAATACCCTGGAGCAAAATAATCCGCAGCTACTAGTCCAGAGACGGGTCTCACTCTTATACCACAAGGATCTAATCCGGTTTCATTATCCAATGACATGTGCTCCACCCAGCAAAGAGGTCTGCATAATATCCGATAAAACCACAGAGAACACCAATTATCCAAGCAACACTAGGAGTTCATAATTTAGACACACAATAGAAAGAGTATAGATATCGATCCAACTGCAATGTCTTGTCTACTATATCAAGAAAATCATGAAATGCAAAACAAGAAGCACATAATAAACAGATAACCCTCATGACATGACCATATGTAAGTATGTGCTGGATATGGATATATGTCCAACACGGATATGAAGAGTTGAAGCAACATAGGCGGTAGTCAGTAGACACGCTATGACATTCAAAATCAGGAGGAAAAGAAGAGTAGATTGAGAAAAAAAAATCAAATGACTACCTAATCCAGAAACTAGTTTAGAAATATAGCTTCCACAAAGTTAAACTAATCATACCAACAATTTAGCCACTTTAAGTAACAAACCAACTTAAGATTCCATTCAACAACTACCCCTTCATATTCTCAAATCACAACAACACTTCAATCTTCAACTTTTCATATCATTTGCAAATTAATACTCACAAGTACCTAAACAACAATTACCTGGAGTTCCGAACCATATCAACAAAACATAGGAACTTATAACTATAATTATAAATAACAGTACAACACCAAAAACTGCAAGGTTAGCTCATTCTATATGCAGCATCTCCAGTTGTATTCAACTTTCTTCCTGTTTATAAATAGAGAGACTATTTTCAAGGTCTGAATCCATGATCAAAACGGAAATGCCAAAAGTTCACAAACTAGACCTTGTATCAGGCAAACAAAACTGCAACACAAATCATCAATACAAGTATAAAATTAACAAACAATCCTAAAAACGGCATTAAAATCACGAGTACCCACCCCTTACTGAAAATTATAAAACATCAGATTTTATCCAACAACCTCTCTATAAATTACTAAAAGCATAGCATCAAAAAATCAATACCTGGTATGGGAAATCAAAAAACAATCCTATAATCACCAATACTCCTTATCCAAAAGGAAAAACCCCAATTTCCAGGGTTCTGAACCCGGAAAATGGTTAGCAGGTAGACACTTCCAATAACAGAAAACAAGCAAGCAGATAAAAGACTAATACCTTTTATACACTTCACCAAAAGTACCACCCCATAGCCGCTTTCTAAACAAGCCTTCAGCACACTCTCGCCCTTCCCACAACTCAAGCCCACCAGTGACAATCCCAGGAACAAACACCACCGGATGCTTAGCCTCTAACCCTTCTTTCTTAAGCTTCACACCAGGTGGGTCGGGTAAAGGACCCGTTATTGCCTCCGTTACATACTGAGGAAATGAAGCTGGCATTGCGTTGTAAAGGAACAACAGTAGCCACCAAGTAATACATACGCAACCAATGAACCAACAGCAAGTGTCCAAACACGACCACTTCGATGGTGGTGGTTTCTCCCCACGTTTCTTCTTGATCTTTGATGGGTTTTTCTTGTTTTTACCATTACCATTGTCGTCATCGTCGTCTTCTTCTTGGTGATGTTCTTCTTCCTCTTTCTCCAATAAGGGTTTTGAATCTGAAGAATCAGTGATGGGTTTCCTCCTCCTAAGTAGAGACATGTTTTTTTCTTAATCAGAATCTAGTGGGTCTTAAATGAAACAGGGAGTTCTTAAAAACTGTCTGAAAAATCTTTCTTTTCTTTCTGGGAAAATCAGTTGAAACACTTAAAAAGAACCCTTTACGGGTTTAGATCGAAAATGGAATTGAGATAAAGAGAGAGCAATTATAGGCATCAAGTCAAGGGTCCATATTCCAAAGCTAAAACGCTTATCCAATTTACTGGCCACATAATTTGAGAATATATGATAAATATTGTGGTGGGGGGGACCGGTAATTAAATGACAAAACAACTATTTATAATTGAAGTAAGAATATGACAGAAAAATACTTTAAACATGTTAAATTTAAAAAATAAAGAAAACGGACAAGAACCAATGGGTTGACCCGAGCGGTAGCAGTTTATTATCAGATAAATCATATCTCGAGTTAAATGTCTACAAAATAAAAACAAGAAATTAATTTTAAATTAGTAGACAAATAAAATAAATTACCGCTCTAATTTATGAGTTTAAATAATATTAGACTCATATTTTATTCAAAAATTAAAATTTTCTCTCACACAAAAATCTATCAATAAAATACATGAAAGAACAAAGGGTAAACAATACCATTGGTCAATAAACTATTTTTATTTTCATGTTTTTATCATCAAACTATTATTTTTAACAAAATCGTCATTAACATTGTAGTTTTTTCCTATTTTGGCCACCCACCGTTAAAAACTCACAAAAAATAATACTTTGATGACCAAAACAGGAAATAAGCACTAGATTGATGACCAAAATAGGGGAAAGGAACACTAGTGACCAAAATAAGAAAAAATGTAATATTAGTGAGTTTTACAAAAGAGCAATGGTTTGATGGTCAAAACAAAAAACGAAAATAGTTTAGTGACCAATGGTGTTGTTTACCCAAAAACAAATTTACATTTCACAAATTGTTAATCAATCTGTTATGAATATCTTTATTTATGGTGGATATTCATATATTAAATGAGACTTTAATGTACTTTATTATTAGGGTTTAATAGCCATTGGAATTAGGGTTTTCATTTTATGCCTATAAATATAGAGTTTGGAGAAAGCATTGTATACAACCCTACTTTGAGAATAGAATACAAGTCTCTCTATTTGCCTCTCATCTTGTTCTTGTCCATCTATTTTGTTCTTGCCATTTACTTTATTCACAACACGTTATCAGCACGAGACTCTAATCAACTGAGGTCTTCATCGTTCGAATCAAAAAGAAGTTACTGGAAAGAATTCGATTATAAGATGAACCAAAGATAAGTTTTTTCCCTCATTTTTTCTAAATTATTGATTGTCTTTCTCTTTATATATTAACTTGGTTTTAAATTTTTCGACTTTGGGCGCAAGATTGAAATATTTAATGTTTGAGCTAAATTCAAAATATTAATCCCAACCGTGCAGTTCATTGGCTCTTGGTAGTTGTTTGAGCCCTTGCAAGTGATTCTTTTTACATGGTCTTGAAGGTTGTAAGTACCTTACTTTCTATAGAAGATTTTGATGACAAAGCAACGAGAATTTGATGTTTGAAGGTATTTTGTCCTTGTACTATTTCATCATGTCTATTTGAGCGCAAGAGGTAAGTTTTATTTTTAATTATTTTTCTTATATATAAGGAAAATAGTGTTAATGGGATTTGAATCACAAACATACCCTAACCATTTGACTAATTCGACTATATTATTGAGATTTGTTACCAAGGAACCACAAATCACATGTGTTTATGCATTTTTGTGTTAGTGTGCTTAACGATACATGATCGATAGTTTATGGTTAGTTATTTGCTACTTAATATTTATTTAATGAGATTTTGTGCTTTAACCGTGTTTTAAGTTTTACATGATATCTTTAAATAGCTTGGAAAGAGACAGGACATAAAGAGATTATGAGAAGTTGTTTTGGACATTTGCTATGTCTCCATTGTCCTTGAGAGGATAATCAATATCTGTAAACTTTATTTTTATTTTTATTCTTAAAATTATGATTTTAAGGTGAAATTATGGTGATTTATGATCTATAAGAAGATTGTTATAAATTATGGTGATTTGTGTTCTATGTTTTGTTGATTTAATCCAAATATATTGGCCAGACATCCCGTTCTGCGAGGCTATTGGTCTCAAAGGAGGTTTCTAAAGGACCTTGTGAACTGGTTTAACAATGCCGCGTACGAGGATTAAATCTTTGGAATAATCTGCTCAAAATAAGGCCAAAGCCATTATACTTCTTCGCCCTCACCTCCATGAGGGGTTGAAATCTGAATATTTAACGGTGAAAGATCCTCTTATTCCTTGCAATAATCTAAAAGAACGATATGACTATCAAAAAACTGTTATTCTACCTAAAGCTCAATATGGTTGGTTGCATATGAGATTGCAAGATTTTAAATCAGTGAGTATAACTCTGCTATGTTTTGAATTACTTCACAATTGAAGTTATGTGGTTAAAATATTATGGATGAGGATATGTTAAAAAAATATACTATACTTTTCACGCAAATAATGTTGTCCTCATACACAATATCGTGAAAAATGTTTTAAAAGCCCACTGGCTCCACTCCATTCCCTTAAGTGAATGTGAAATTTTATAATAAAAAAATAAATGTCACATTAGTAGTTGCGGTCATGGTCAAGGCTATGGACATAGACATTATGGTCATTTTGAGAATAATTATACCCACCACAAGTGAAACAATAAAGATGACAATAGTGCAAAATATCATTCCAAGAAAGAGGAATCTATGTGTCATAGATGTGGCAACTTAAATCATTAGCTTTGTATTTGTCGAACGCCGAAGCATTATGGACCTTTATCCAGAATCATGAATGATAAAGGAAAGAAAATATAAACAAATTTTATTTATGGCGAAAATAATTATGGAATTTTTGGTCCAACTCAATTAGATATTGTTGATTTCCTCATAACCCTTAAAGGGAATAATTTGCCATTTATTTTATTTCTCTTATAACCTTTAAAGGGAATAATTGATCCTTTATTTATTTTGTTTTATGTTAATTTGTTTTATTTATTTATGTTAATTTACTTTATGTTAATTTGTTTTACATTTTATTTATTTACGCTTTATGTTAATTTATCCTTTGAAGAATATGATTACTTCCAGAATAAAATATGCAATGAATTATGGTGATTTATGCTTAGCAGACAATACAAGTACTCATACTATACTTAAGCATACGAACTATTTTCCCATTTAAATGTAAGGGGGAAATGTGAGTACTATATCTCAAAGTACTAAAATATCAATGCTCCGGAAGAGTAATAAGTTCTTGTGGCATCATCTTTGATAGATAATTGATTTGATATGTGCTATATTTAATATTTTTCATTCCTTGAAGTGAATGGAACAAAGCACATATTCAAAGGTGGATAATTATACATATTTTCCCATTTAAAATGCAAGGGAATAATGCGAGTACTATATCCGAAAGTACTAATATCATAGAAGGCTCCGAAAGAGAAAATATGTTATTGCCAAATGGAACTTAATTCCATATTTACAATGCGATATACTCGTCAAAGTCGCAAAATGACTTATTGGATTTTAAAGATATTCTCATAAATGAATATCATATTGAGAACGTTAGTTAAGGGGGATGCTAGCTATCTCTATATTACGAGTATAACCCTAGGCAATAAGAAAATCTTGAGAAAATTACATACACTGTCATCTGAATTGTATTACACAAGAATTAGTACAAATTGAAGCTCATGCTATTGTAAACCAGAAGTTTACTAATAACTTTTATTATTTGGCATGACCGGTTAGGCCATCATGATTCAATTATGATACGAAATGATATTGATACTTCATGTGGTTATTCATTGAAGAACTGATAGATTCTTCAAAGTAATGTCTTTCATGTGATGCTTACTCTCAAGGCAAATTGATTATTCAACCATCACCAGCTAAGATAGATTATGAATCTATTAATTTTCTAGAACGGATACAAGGTGATATATGTGGGCCCATACACCCTTCTTATTGACCATCTAGAAATTTTACGGCTTTAATTGATGCATCGACTAGATGGTCATATATATCGTTGTTATCAACCCGCAACTTGGCATTTGTAAGGTTACTTGCTCTGTTGATAAAATTACAAGCACATTTTCCAGATTATCCTATAAAGACAATCAGTCTTGATAATGCTGATGACATGCCATTTTACATGCAGCATCACTAATTCGCATCAAGCCAACAAATTATCATAAGTTCTTCCCAGAATTTTTGGGTGTGCGGTATATGTTCTAATTGCTCCACCACAACGTACAAAGATGGATTCTCAAATGAGGTTGGGAATATATGTCGAATTCAAATTCCCCTTGATAATTAAATATCTCGAGCTTTTGATGGGGAATTTATTTATAGCTCGATTTACTGACTATCATTTTAATGAGTTAGTTTTCCCAACATTAAGGGGAGAAAATAAATAGCTGGAAAAAGAAATAAGTTGGAATGAATTATCATTATCTCAGTTTGATCCACGTACTCAACAATGTGAACTATAAATTCAAAGGATAACTCATTTAGCAAATCAATTGCCATATGATTTTGCTAACTCTAAAAGAACGACAAAGTCACATATACCAGCTATGAATGCTCCGATTAAATTTGATGTCCTAGAAGGATAAACTTTAGTTGCTAATGATTTTAACTTACTAATGTAGCGTGGTAGACAAGTAGGTTCCAAATATTAAAAAATCCTCAAAAAAGAAAAGGAGCTGTATATTATGATGGTTCGATCGAGGAATCAACGAATTATGAAAATCTATAAAAGATACATTATACATGACTCAAGTACCTGATACGAGATCTCAATAAATTATGTCATGACTGGTAATAAGTGGAATCGAAATTAAATCGACGTCGATAATACATTTGCATGCAATATAGAACTAACGATTTTGATGTAGATCATGAACCATTGTCAATTGGACAATGCAAACAAAGAAATGATTGGCCAAAATAGAAAGAGGCAATTGAGGCAAAACTAAAATCTCTTCCAAGAGAGAAGTATTTGTGAGATGTAAATGGGTCTTTGTGAGAAAGAGGAATAAAAAGGGAAAAGCACGAGATATAAGTTCGTTTGGTTGCACAAGGATTCTCACAAAGACTTGAAATCAATTATAAAGAAACATATTCCTCGGTGGGGGATGCAACTAATTTTAGATTTTAATTAGTCTGATAATAAATGAAATGACTTAGTTTCTTCTGAATAGATGTTGTTACATCCTATTTGTATGAGCCTCTTGATAATAACATTTATATGAAACTTCTAGAAGGATTTAGACTGCATAAGCAGTTAATTCAAGTTCTCGAGAACATTATTCAATCAAATTGAACTTATCTATTTATGGATTAAATAAATTGAGCGCATATTGTATAATCGCCTCAATGAATACTTATTAGCGAAAGGCTATAAGAATGATTCAATTTCCCCGAACATTTTTATTAAGAAGCTTAGCTCTTGATTTGTCGTTGTTGTTGTTGTTGTGTATGTTGATTATTTGAATATCGTTGAGACTCGTGAAGAGATCTCCTTAACAATGGAATCTTTGTGCATCAATCGACATACACAAAAATGTTTAAAAAGACTTTACATGCATAACGCATATTCATTGATCACCCTTATGGTTGCTAGGTCTCTTAATGTACACAAAGATCCATTTTGCCCTCGACAAAAGGGTGATGATATTCTTGGTCCAAAAGCACCATATATATATATATATTAATTGATCTAGAAACATCATATCTTAGTTGGTCCAGAAATACTATCTAAGTGCTACGAGACCATTACCTTTAGATCTTTCAAAACTCGATGCCTTTCCAGATCATGTAAATAATTGCTATGCACGATGCAAAACTGAAATATGTGTTTGGCTAAACATATCCAGAAGATATGTGAATGGTTTTCACAAGATAAGATGCAAACTATCTTGTGTAGAGATAATGTAAAATTTATATCTCAAGGTGGATACATCAAATGTGACAAAACGAAAATATTTCTTCAAAGTTTCATCCATCATGATATTCAGAAGAATAATATTCAACGAATCCTTTCAAGCAGTAATTTAAAAGATCTATTCACTAGTGCATAGTCTACTTCAACATTTGAAGATTATATTCAAGATTGAATTATGAATACTCAAAGATCTTATGTGATATTTTTATGAGGGGGAGTAAATACGCGTTGCACTCTTTTTCCCTTAACCTAGGTTTTGTCCCAATGAGTTTTCCTGGTAAGGTTTTTAATGCGGCAACATGTGCGTATCAAATATGTGTGTACTCTTTTTCCTTCACTAAGAATTTTTTCACGGGGTTTTTATCTTAGTAAGGTTTTAACGAAGCACATTATCTTCATGGATATCCAAGGGGGAGTGTTATGAATATCTTTATTTATGGTGGATATCCTTATATTAAATGAGACTTTAATGTACTTTATTATTAGGGTTTAATACCTATTGGAATTAGGGTTTCCATCTTATGCCTTTAAATATAGAGTTTGGAGAAATCATTGTATACAACCTTACTTTGAGAATATAATACAAGTCTCTTTTTTTGTCTCTCATCTTGTTCTTGTTCATCTATTTTTTTCTTGTCCTTTACTTTATTCACAACACAATCAAATTTATACAAAAATAATATTTTAATGAAAATGGCTAGAACTGTCTAGAAGTCAGAGAAATGGGTTCGCGAGGGTTGATTGGGTTGGTGGATGGAGGCTTCTTCTTCTCCATTAGAGAGGGGCAGTGGGGTCCGGTTGGAATATGGACCAGTTAGCTGTTTGAAATGTTTTAAACTTCATTGAGATTTGGATCAAGTCTTTTAAGATTATTCAAGTATTTTTTACTCCCTCCGTCTCACTATTCTTATCAACTTTTAAAGAAGTTTTAGAAAGAAAAAATTAAGATAAAATATCAAAATGATAACTGAATTGCGATTAAAAAATAAATGGTAACTAAACGTTCAAATGTTATAAAATGACAATTAAACTTTGTATTTTGTTCTAAAATAATAATTCGGCCGTTAAGTACTTAACGCGACTATTATAAAACTTTGTATAATAGCACATTTAGTGCTTCATATTTACACATTCAATTAATTTAGTCTTAATTAAAAAAATTTAATAAATTTAGCCCACGTTATTTGCACATTCTTTCAATTTGGTCCTTGTCGACGCCATTTTTGTCTGAGCAGAAATTAATTAGGCCTTCAAAGGCTCATCATAGATGGGAGTCGCCATCGATTGTTTAGAGTTAAGGTAAGATCGAATACTTGGTTGTTTGCTCTACGTTTGATTGGAGTCATGGTCGGGTTCGAGAGTCAGTTATAGATGAGGAATGTTAGAGCACCCCCACAACGCTCAAAATTGGTACCTAAAAGAAGTTATGTTGTCTCGAAAAAAATGTGCTAGTAAAATAAATAAAAATAAAGGTAATCAATGTAATAATAGATTAAAATAATAAAAATAAAATACACATACACATTAGCAATAATAGTAATAGTAAAAAGAATAAAAGAAAAATAATAATACATGGACTACAAAAGAAGAGGGATACCCAAAGTCCAAAATTATGGACTTGACATCACGTCCAAATATGGTTCACGCATTGAGCCTTGATCGGGCCATTCTCCAACATTTCAAAACCTTGGCAGTAATTTGGTTTACTGTAAGTCACGACAGATATGGCCCAAACGGCCTGTTGATTTTGAGTTGCTGAACCAGATTCCAAACGAGTCGAACTCTATACCTAGTATTGACTTGCACAGGTCAGCAGCTGAAAAAGGTTTGTCTTTTCCATTTTTACATTCGTTCCATCTAAAAGAGAAGAACAAGTCCCTTTCTCTTTCAACTGAACCATGGTCGTCATTATTCAAGCCATCGTCGTTACTGAAAAGTCTCGTCTCCGGTCGATCAACCCCACCGCCGTTACTTCTGGCACTGACCATCACCTACGGTGGTTTTTTCGTCGTTTGAAACCACCAGTGAACACGCCTCAGTCGAAATGTAAGTTTTTCGTCTCTATTCTCCTTTTGATTTGTTTCATCTTTCTCTTTTCCTGATTTTCAATTTTTCAAGTTTCTGCTTTGGGTTGAGACAATGGTTAAATTGGAGTAAATTTCAATTAGGGGTTGTAACAGTGGTGATGTTGGAGGATGGCGCTTTGTGTTTGGGCGTTGAGTGAGTTTCACGGGTGATGGCATAGACAATGTGTGAGTGGTTGTGCTGGTAATCGGTTATGGCGAAGCCGATGGTGTGTGGGTGAGGTTAGGGTCACCGAGAGGTGATGGCCTAGAGATACAGAGAGGAAAAACGATAATTTTAAAAATTATAGGATAAGAATACGATAAAAATACGACAGTCAACAAATATAAAATAAAATCATATATATATAATAAAAATATTTAAAATAACCACTAAAAATAAAAATATTAATAAAGAGTTAAAATAGAAAATAACCTTATTTTTTAAAAATAAAATACTCATAAAAAGTGCTCATAATACAGCAAAGGCTGTCGATATAACATTCTATTGGGCGCCATAAAGTGATAAAACATTTTATTTTTATGATCGAATCAATAAAACATTTTATTGGGTCTCACTCCCACTCATAAAATAGCCCAAATTAATAAAAATAAATTAAAAGTGTTATGAATATCTTTATTTATGGTGGATATTTATATATTAAATGAAATTTTAATATACTTTATTGTTAGGGTTTAATACCCATTAAAATTAGGGTTTTCATCTTATGCCTATAAGTATAAAATTTAGAGAAAGCATCACACAACATTACTTTGAGAATATAATACAAGTCTTTCTCTTTGTCTCCCATCTTGTTCTTGTTCATTTATTTTGTTCTTGCTCTTTACTTTATTCACAACACGTTATCTGCACGATCTCGCTCAATAACCGTGATTCTTGTCGACAATTTCCAAAAAAGATTTCAACAAGATATTGGTAATTACATCTACTATATATTCAACTTAGCTTGAAAATTCTGGTATGTTTTGTTTATTTGTATATCAATATAAAGATTGATTAACCACTCTTATATTGAAGTCAGTGTATTTTGATATATTGTTCGATTATTATTTCGTTCTAATATTTTGAATATTTGACTAATTACCCTTAATTAGCTGTCACTTTCTTTAGAATTTATTTTTCTCTCAGATTGATTTTTTCCTCGTAGCAGCAACGTCTATAAATAATATAGACTTCGCCATGTTCGAGTTCGCAATAATAATGCAAAGGAAACAAGAAATTTTTGAGTATTTTACTAGAAGAAGAAAAAGAAAATTTTGATTCTAACATTGCAAAGGGTTGTGCGACATTATAGGGATAAGGCTTCCCTTGCTCTCAACTCTGGACCAATGCTTCTCGAAGTAGAAAGCTTTAATTATGGGGTAAGAAAATTATGTCGTATACTTATTAATATATCCTCATAATTAAAGATCAATATTTATTTATGTTATTTTATTGATTAAAGTTGATATTTTAACCATATTTTGAGTTTTACATTATATCTTTAAATGGCTTGGAAAGAAATGACATAAAGAGATTGTGAGGAGCTGTCTCAGTAATTTATATCTATATTGTCCTCAAGAGGAAAATCAATATCGATAAACTCTATTTTTATTCTTTAAATTACGATTTTAAAGTACAATAAATTATGATGATTTATGATCTACAAGAAGACTATTATAAATTATGGTGATTTATGTTCTCTGTTCTGTTGGTTTAATCCAAGTATATTAGCTAGACATCCCGTTCTGCGATGCTATTTGTCTCAAAGAAGGTTTTTAAAGGACCTTGTGAACTGGTTTAACAATGTCGCGTACGAGGATTAAATCTTTGGAATAATTTGCTCAAAATAAGGCCAGAGTTGTGATACTTCTTCGTTGTCACCTCCATGAGGGGTTGAAATCTGAATATTTAACGGTGAAAGATCCTCTTATTATTTGGAATAATCTAAAAGAACGATATGACCATCAAAAAACTGTTATTCTACCTAAAGCTCAATATGGTTGGTTGCATCTGAGATTGCAAGATTTTAAATCAGAAAGCGAGTATAACTCTACTATTTTCCGAATTACTTCACAATTAAAGTTATGTGGTCAAAATATTACTGATGATGATATGTTAAAAAAATATACTCCACTTTTCACGCAAATAATGTTGTCCTCAGACACAATATCATGAAAAATGTTTTAAAGGCCCACTGGCTCCACTCCATTCCCGAAAGTGAATGTGAGATTTTATAATAAATGCCACATTAATAGTTGTGATCATGGTCAAGACTATGAACATAGACATTATGGTCATTTTAAGAATATTTATACCCACCTGAAGTGAGATTATAAGGATGACAAGAATGATAGAGATCATATTAAAAAATTTATGTTATCAATGTGATGGTACAAACCATTGATCTCGTACTTGTCAAGCGCCAAAGCATTATGGACCTTTATCCACAATCATGAATGATAAAGGAAAGAAAATATAAACAAATTTTGTTTACGAAAATGGCGAAAATAATTATGGCATTATTGGTCTAACTCAATTGGATATTGTTGATTTCCTCATAACCCTTGAAAGAAATAATTCGCCATTTATCTTATTTCCTTATAATCTCTAAAAGAAATTATTGATATTTTAATTTATTTTGCTTTATGTTAATTTATTTTACATATTATTTATTTATGTTTTTATATTATATATTAAAACATTTATTTATTTTGCTTTATGTTAATTTGTCCTCTGAAGAATATGATTACTTATGGAATAAAATATGCAATGAATTGTGGCGATTTATGCTTAGCAGGCAGTGCAAGTATTCATACTATACTTAAGCGTAAGAACTATTTCACATTTAAATGCAAAGGGGAAAATGTGTGTACTATATCTCAAAGTACTAAAATATCAATGCTCCGGAAGAGTAATAAGTTCTTGTGACATTATCTTTGGTAGATAATTAATTCGATATGTGCTATATTTAATATTTTTCATTCTCTGAAGTGAATGGTACAAAGCACATATTTTTTATTCCCCCGAAGTGAATGGAACAAAGCACATATTGAAATGTGCATAAATATGCATATTTTCCCATTTAACAATGTAAGGGAATAATGCGAGTACTATATCCGAAAGTACTAATATCATAAAAGGCTCCAAAAGAGTAAATATGTTATTGCCAAATGGAACTCAATTCCATATTCACAGCGTGTTATACTCGTCAATGTCAAAAAGAGACTTATTGAATTTTAAAGATATTCACATAAATGAATATCATAGTGAGACTATTAGTCAAGAGGATGTTGACTGTATCCATATTACGAGTATAACTCAAGGTAATAAGAAAATTTTGACAAAATTACATACATTGTCATCTAGATTGAACTACACAAGAATTAATACAAAATTGAAGCTCATGCTATTGTAAACCAAAAGTTTACTGATAACTTTATTATTTGGCATGACCAGTTAGGCCATCCCAGTTCAATTATGATGCGAAAATTTATTGACATTTCATGTGGTCATTGATTGAAGAACTAACAGATTCTTCGAAATAATGTTTCTTTTATGTGATGCTTGCTTTCAAGGCAAACTAATTATTCAACCATCACCGATTAAGATAGATTGTGAATCTGTTAATTTTCTGGAGCGGATATAGAGTGATATATATGGGCCCATACACCTTTCTTACAGATCATCTAGATATTTACGGTTTTAATCAATGTATTGACTAGATGGTCATATGTATCCTTGTTATCAACTAGCAACTTGGCGTTTGCGAGGTTACTTGCTCAGTTGATAAAATTACGAGCATATTTTCCAGATTACCCTATAGAGACAATCACTCTTGATAATGCTGGTGACATGTCATTTTACATGCAACATCACTAATTTGCATCAAGCTAACAAATTATCAAGTTCTCCCCATTACAAATGGTTTTTGGTCAAGAACCAAATATTTCCCATCTTATAATTTTTTTGGTGTGCGTTATACATTCTAATTGCTCCACCACAACGCACAAAGATGGGTCCTCAAAGGAGGTTGGGAACATATTTCGAATTTGAATCCCCTTCAATAATTAAATATCTCGAGCTTCATATGGGGAATTTATTCACAACTCGATTTACTGACTGTCATTTTAATGAGTCAATTTTCCTAAGATTAGGGGGAGAAAATACACCACTGGGAAAGGAAATATATTGGAATGAATTATCATTATCTTATTTTGATCCACGTACTCAACAATGTCAATGTGAACTGGAAGTTCAAAGTATAATTCATGTACAAAACTTAGCAAATCAATTGCTAGATGTTTTTGCTGACACTAAAAGAGTGACTAAGTCACATATACTAACTATGAATGCTCTGATTAAATTCGATGTCCCAGAAGGACAAACTCTAGTTGCTAATGAGTCTAATTACGCCTGTAGCGTGGTAGACAAGTAGGTTCCAAAGATAAAAATCCTCAAAAAATAAAAAGAGCTATATTTTATGATAGTCTGATCGAGGAATCAATGTATTATGAAAATCTCCAGAAGAGATTAAAAGGTCTCCAACAAAGACATGACTCAGGTAATTGATAATAAAGAAATTCAATAGATTATGTCATGTCTGGTAATAAGTGGAACCGAAATCAACTCGACGTCGATAATACATTTGCATGCAATATAACACTAGAGATTTTGATATGGATCATGAACTATTAATGATTGGACAATGTAAACAAAGAGATGATTAGCCAAAATAGAGAGAGGCAATTGAGGCAAAACTAAAATCTGTTTCGAAAGAAGAAGTATTCGGGCCTATAGTTCATACACCGGAAGGTGTAAAGTTTGTAGATATAAAGGAGTCTTTGTGATAAAGAGAAATAAAAATGGGGAAATTGTGAGATATAAAACTCGTTTGATTGCACAAGGATTCTCACAAAGACTTAGAATCGATTATGAGGAAACATACTCCTAGGTGGTGGATGCAAAAGATTTTTATTAGTCTGACAATAAAAGACTTGGTTTCCGCCTAATCGATGTCGTTACATCCTATTTGTATGAGCCTCTTGATAATAATATTTACATGAAACTTTCGGAAGGATTTAGACTGCAGAAGCAGTTAATTCAAGTTCTCGAGAACACTATTCAATCAAATTGAACTTATCTATTTATGGAAATTGGGCACATATTGTATAATCGCCTCAATGAATACTTATTAGCGGAAGGCTATAATAATGATTCAATTTCCCTGAGCATTTTTATTAAGAGGTTTAGCTCTGGATTTGTCATTGTTGTTGTTGTGTATGTAGATGATTTGAATATCGTTGACACTTGTGAAGAGATATTCTTAACAATGAAATCCTTTTGCATCAATCAACATACACAAAAAATGTTTAAAAAGACTTTACATGCATAACACATATTCGTTAATCACCCTTATGGTTGCTAGGTTTCTTAATGTAAACAAAGACCCGTTCTACCATTGAGAAAAGGGTAATGATATTCTTGGTCCAAAAGCACCATATATATATATTAATTGATCTGGAAGCATCATATCTCAGTTGGTCCAAAAATACTATCTAAGTGCTACGAGACCATTACCTTTAGATCTTTCAAAACTCGATGCCTTTCCAGATCATGTAAATAATTTCTATGCACGAGGCAAAGCTGAAATATGTGTTTGTCTAAACATATCCAGAAGATATGTGAATTGCTTTCAAAAGATAAGATGCAAGCTATCTTGTGTAGAGATACTGCAAAATTTATATCTCAAGGTGGATACATCAAATGTGACAAAACGAAACATATTTCTTCAAAGTTTTGTCCCTCATGATCTTCAGAAAAATAGTATTCGATGAATCCTTTCAAGCAGTAATTTGAAAGATCTATTCACTAGTGCATAGTTTACTTCAACATTTGAAGATTATATTCAAGATTGAATTATGGAGATTCAAAGATCCTATGTGATATTTTCATGAGGAGGAGTAAATACACTCTTTTTCCCTTAACCAAGGTTTTGTCCCAATAGGTTTTCCTGGTAAGGTTTTTAATGAGGCAACATGTTATGCGTATCAAAGATGTGTGTACTCTTTTTCCTTCACTAAGAAATTTTTCCCACAAGGTTTTTATCTTAGTAAGGTTTTAACGAGACACATTATCTTCATGGATATCCAAGGGGGAGTGTTATGAATATATTTATAGTGGATATCCATATATTAAATGAGACTTTAATGTACTTTATTGTTAGGGTTTAATACTCATTGAAATTAGGGTTTCTATCTTATGCCTATAAATATAGAGTTTGGAGAAAGCATTGTATACAACCCTACTTTGAGAATATAATACAAGTCTTTCTCTTTGTCTCTTATCTTATTCATCTATTTTGTTCTTTCTCTTTACTTTATTCACAACAAAAGCTCTTTTTTCACTGTTCATCTTTTTCACGGTTATCTTCAACTTTTATTCATCTTGTTTTTCTTCTGAGGCTTTTTTTTCCGTTGATCACTCTACTTTCGCCGGTGAGACTACGGGAATAATCAATATCAAAGAGCACGAGTCTCTCAACTAAAAACCAACCTTGGGGACGCTTGTGAAGGTCACATGCCATTCTCGAAACGTCCTCAAGAATATCCCAACCATCCCTGATAACTTCCAGCCGTACCCCACCAAAGTGAAACGTCCTCGGTATGTACTCCACCCGTACTCGTCCCGTACCTGCCCCAGAGACGTTTCGGGTACTTGAAATGGCATGAGAGTGTCGTACCCGTACTTCCCAAGCGTAGAGCAGTGGGGAGCTCTCGTGATGCTCCAATAATGGCAACAATGGCCAAGGTTAAGGGAAAGGCTCGGTAGTGGCAGGGGATGATGGTCAAAGGTGAGCGGCCATGGTGGTGCTCATGTAATCGAGAGGTGCTGGCAGAGGGCCAATTGGACGGTGGTGCTCGATTGTGAGCCAAAGCCGAGAGGCCCCCCTTTTAGCTTTGTTTTTCATTTTCTTTGCACCTTCCTCTAACTAACGAAAACTCTTTTTTTGTCACTCTTTCAAAGTGACCACCCCTAGATTTCTCTTCTGTTAACTGTGACCTCCCCCTTTTGATTGAAAGTTGAAACTGAGATGAGCATTAAATAGGGGAGCTTGGACGAGTTAGTTGCCGAGAATTGAGGAGTTGGTTGAATATATGAGTGGCGTGCAAGTTTGGGTTTTTTTTATTGGACCTGGCCTAATCCGTCATGGATTCAACATCTGAATTCTGATAAAGATAATCAAAAAGGTTCTGCAAATATACAATATCGACATGGTTGCCGAAAGGAGAACGCTATACCCCAGCTGTAAAAAGTCTCTTAGGATACAAAATTTCAATCCCGAAACAGCATGGTTACCCCATGTCTTCCCAATGGAATCAATCCCCCAGTTACGACCATTAAGAATGCATTTGTTAGACTAACATCTTTAATTTCTTTGATCATGTGTTAAAGTATAAGTGGTGCTTGCAGCTGCTAATGAAAAAACTGAAACAACTTTATCCATGTACTAGCATGTTTAGAAAATTAGAGCTATTGCATGTCTTATTCCCATCGGACACTGCACGTGGAGCCTTGTGAAGCTTCAAATCGGTACAAAACAAAGTTCAAATGTTTTCTGAAGGATTGTAATGCCTTAGTACTACACCTACTGTCTGTGGTGAAATTGATTAATATATGCAATTTGATTTATAGGTATTGATGGTGGATTTGACAACAATGAACCAGAATATGAAGAAACTCACAACGTAGTCATTTTACCTAGCCATGTAACACTTCCTTTTCCATCAGTGGAATTGCCCGAGAAGGTATGAATTGTCTCAATTTTTTATTATTATAGAATATCAAATTAAATGTACAAATTCTTCATCTTGGACAAGAACCAGGTTTGTTCATCCCTTACACGAATACTGTAGGAAAGGTTGGCAGTTGCCGCTGTTTTAATGGCCGAGGGTGCTGAACGGAAAGATCAGGTTGCAGCCTGGACAACTGATAAGAAGAAAATCAGTGCATATGCAATGGAGTTGCTGCAATGTGACAATGTTGTTGTTCCCCATCAGGTTGGAAATGTTGTAAGTGTGATAAAACAGAGAATCCCGATGAAGGATTGATTCCATTGGGAAGACAGGGGGTAACCATGCTGTTTCGGGATTGAAATTTTGTATCCTAAGAGAATTTTTGCAGCTGGGGTAAAGCATTCTCCTTTCAGGCATCGATATTGTGTATTTGCATAACCCTTTTGATTATCTTTATTGGGATTCAGATGTTGAATCCACAATGGATTAGGACCAAATTGAAAGAATGTGTAAATAATGTGGGCTAAATTTATTGATTTTTTTAAATTAAGACTAAATTGATTGAATGTTTAACTATGAAGGGCAAAATGTGCTATTTTACAAAGTTACATAACAATTACTTTAAGTACTTAATGTCTGTGTTACCATTTTGTAACATTTGAAAGTTTGGTTACCATTTTTTTTACAAAGTTCAATTACCATTTTGGTATTTTACCCAAAAATTTATATAAGATATGTGATGTAATGTAATTTAAATGACAAGTTTACCCATAAAAAGTTAACTTTTATTTTTGTTGGGAAACTAAAAAAGGATAAAACAGTAAATGTACCTTATAAAAGTTGTTGAGTTTTTTCAAAGTGACAATTTAAGTGAGACAATTTTTAAACATAAAAGTGACAACTTTACTAAGAAAGAACTGCGAGTTGGAGCCTACATAACGAATTGCTTGCTAACCAAGCTATTCTGGCTTTGCACTGGATAGAGGGAGTATTATTTTAGTTTGATTATATGGTAGTATTTACGCTACTCAAATTCAAATCAGTTAAAAAGAACAACGTTATCATTTATTACTAAAATCATTCAATTAGTTTAATTATTAAAGTAGTTTTATGAGTGTGTATTACATTTTAATTTTATTATAAATGTAGGTAAAGTGATAAAAAGATAGAAAAATTCTACAACGGGCAACACACATCGCTAAACACTACTAACGCAATATATAGCTGAACACCATTAGTTTTTTTAATGAATTTTAAATAATTATTAAAAATATCAAAGGCTCAACATGAAATTAATCATATTTCAAAACAAAATTAAAAGAAATTTGTTAGTACCTGTAAATGCTTACCGCCACGTGTCTAAACCAAAATGAGTAAGACTGCGGATGGCGTAACACAAGGAACGTCTGACAATGAACGTAGCAACGCATGTAGACCAAGACGCACAGGAACACCTGCGAACTATACGACACCCATCGTAACCTATGGCGAAGAAACAAGACTACAAGCAACATCGCATCTCATCCGATGGCCACGTGGTTACACACGTGCCCACTACGGATGATAAAGGGAACCTAGAACGTCAAGTCATAGCCAGTCCAATCAACACGCCACGACAACCCTGTCATGATACTTGTCCAAGTAGTATAAAACTGAACATGCAGCAAGAGAGAACCAAGATCTTCCACTCTAGGCATCACTATCACCCAAAACAAGAACAATACACAAGCTCTAACCCAGAACAACCGTCTCGATCACCGTCGTGCCACCATATTCAGTTTTTGTCCATTTTGACAATCAACAATTGATGCCGTGAACATGGATGAACACATGACCTTCATATTCCCCAGTAAGCCTAAAAAATCCTGGAGCATGGGTGGAGATAACCAAGAGCACCCAAAGGAAAAAGCGACCGAGGAAGATATCTTGGCAGCCTAACCAACGACTGTGGCTGACGAAAAAACTATAGAGGATGATGTCTGGATAGGGCAAACTACAGTAGCTGCTATTCAACAACTCTAATAGTTTCAGCAGAGTTTTCGACAGTAGTTTTAGGAGCAACCCCCGTGGTTTATAGTGGGGTAGGGCACACAGTAGACGAGAGGAGCGTCACCATTAGAGGGCAGTAACCAGCAATTTTTAGAAATGCATGAAAGGATGAAGAGCATGGAAGAAGCTTTGTTTCTCTCAAAGCGACAATTTGAGCAATAACAAAAGTCCATGCAGAAACGGGTTGAGCAACATAGAGTCGCAGAAGAGAAGAGCGAAAGTTTAAAACATATATTGGATTTTGATATAACAAGGAATTTCAAGGACTATTTTGTAAAATTGAATAAATTTTTATGTACTAAAAAAGTCTCACAAATTGACAAGGATTCGAACTTAAAATAATTTCTAAGTCAAAAACTTAAACCCCAAATATTTTCTAAGTAATTTGGTGCCCAAATCAACCAAATTGGTCCATGCGTATCGATACACCCTTAGTCGTATCGATACGAGTCTTAGCTACTAGAATTTCATTTTAAACGTAATGGCTAAAGGGTACCGATACACGTGTTGTCGATTTTGCTAACGCTTGGAAAAAGATAGAATTTTTAGCGTAAAACCGCAAAGGGATAATGCCAAGGTGAGTCTTATGCTTGCAAGTATACACGGTCAACAAGTAATAAAACAGTAAGCTGAGTATCGAATCCACAAGGATTGACCAAGAACTTATTTGCTCAATGTTTACTTGTTTGAAAGAAATAAAAGTATTTAAAATGTTTTGGGTTTTAGATTGAAAAGATGGCAAAAATAGTGTAGTGAAAATGAAAGTAGTCTAGCAACAAAGTGTTCAATTGAATGATGAGCGTTGGCAAGGGATGTCTGCATTTCACGCTACTTATGCCAGCCTTTAATAATGTCATGCCTTGGTTTATTGCCGAGCAGATTAAAGATAGTATTGCCTTTGTCGATGGTAATACACTAAGTTAACCACGATAAAACCTTTATATGTCAATAGTGAAGTTTTTCATTAATTAACTTGATTAAGTGTCAATCTTTACTCCTAACGGGTAGACTCACTTTTGAAGTAAGTTCAACTACTTGAACATTTCTATCGAAGCTTCTTGCCGTAGTATCTGACAACTGATCGTTGGCATTTAAGTCTGTTAAGATATTAAGGTGCAATAAGCACACAATGCCAACTGTCGTATGTCAATGGATTTGGAAAAATTATGTACTAGCAGATAGAAAAGGTAACATTCAAGCAAACATGAGTTAACATAACACTTTTGATCTAAACATGCCATCAAAATCATGGAAAATTTAGAACTTTTTATGTAACGCCCCAGTTTTGGGCCTAGAGGTTTAAGGCCGGTTTAAGAGTCTGGTGGACCAGAATTAGAGATTCGAGTCAGTTTCGGGATTAAATTAAGTTTTAATATTTCCAAAGGTGATAAAAATATGGAAAAGTAGTCCAAAATCCCTTTAAAATATATATAAGGGTTTTGTAAAGTCAATTTTGGAAAATAGTGTTTGGGAGTCAAACATTTCGATTTAGTGACCAAATTGTAAACTTTGTAAAATTGTTTTTAGTGACAGTTTTGTAAAAGGATGAGAACTTTGAATCTTTAAGGAGCTATTGACCCTAAAGTCTAATATTAGACTTTATCCCTTAATTGACTTATTTTAAAGTATTTTTAATTAGATATAATTAATGGAGAGGGTTTAATGGGATGTTATTACCTCAAAACAAATTTTACGTAACTTCTTTTCTCTCAAAAACTTTCTCTAAAATTCTCTCCATCCAAACAACAATTTCTTATTCAAAACCTTCAGGTAATCCTTTTATTTAATTGATCTTTGGTTTCCAAATGATTTCTTAATGATTTCCTATCAAAACCTTATTATTTTAATCTTATTTTCTCACGTAAAACCATCCAATTAAGGGGAAACATCCATTAGAGGCAAGGTTTCATTCTTCTCCTCTAATGAAAGGTTCTTTACTGAAATTTCCAAGTTCTTGATCCTTTACACATGATTTCTAATAATATTTGTTGATTTAATTGGAGAAAATTGGTTTAATTGAGATTTTATTGATGAAATTAAGAGATCTTTATTTTAGATCTGTTTTGCTGAGTTTATGATGAGATTATATCATGATTTTGATAAATTATAATGTTAATGGGTTGGTTTTATCAATGGAATCCCGAAATCAAATGAATCTCTAGTTGTTTGAGTTGATAGTTATGAGTTTTGAGGTGCTGTGGTGGTTTATGAGTTGCTGGAGGTATAAGGATCTTATGAGATGGTTTTTTGATGTCTTTTGATGTTAATTGATGTTTGGAAGTGTTAGGTTATGGTTGGGTTAAATTTTAGAAGTGAATCGAAGTTGTTTTGGTTGTTTCGGATAAGCGTTTTGATGGTTTTAAGCAAGGCAATATTGAGGAATTGCTTGCTGGGGTTTTGAATTCATTATGATGCATTAATCATCTGTTATAATGTAGTTAAAATAAGGGAGAACGTTTTGAAAGCTACCGGTGAAGATTTAGAGGTTTCGGACGCTTGATTGCGCGTCAGTGAATTGAGGTTTCGCGTGTCGGTGAGTGGAATCGTGTTTTCCAGCTTTGGAATGGTTTTAAAAGGTGGTTTAAAGGGGGTTTAAATTAATCTTGAAATGCTGGTTTAAACTCGAAAGTAAGTATAAATGATTTCCCTAAGTATAAATGATTTCCCTCTCATTCGTGCTTGTCTTACGAAATGGTTTATGCACTTGTTTTAAATAACATGGTTCCTACTATTAAAGCATGATTTCAAGTATGTTATCTACTGTTTTTCATAATATATTGATGAAGGGTGCATTGGTGAATGATCCTTGTAAGTATGGCTTATACTTGTGAAAGCATGGTTTGATGCTTTGGTATGTTTTGGTAAATTGCTTTTAAAAATAGTGAGGTTCATGGCTAATTGTGAATTATATTGGCAAGTGATGGTATGGAAATGGTTTTAAAACATAATCAAATAAAGTTAACCGGCTATAGGATTGATTGCACTGTAAAATAAGTCGCATTGGACGTAAAGGGGTTTATATGGTGTACTGAATACTCTACCCAAGTACCCTAACGATTGCGGGGTTTATGATACCGAATACTCTTGTTAGTGGGGTTATTAATCTACCGATGACTGGTGTTGAGGGGTTTATATGGTGTACCGAATACTCCACTATGGGTGTCACAACGGTTGAGGGGTTTATACGGTGTACCGAATACTCCAGTGTGTGAACCTTGAGATACCGGCGAGAATGTATGAAGTGTTGGGATAACACTTGTGAATCCGTGTATCCAATGTTGTGTTTTGTAAATGGAACTTGTTGATGATCACTTGTGAGCCAATATAATTGTTAATGTATCATGTGTGGCATAATAGGATTTATACATGTTTACTCTTTAAGCTTTGCATATGGTATGTTATGCATGGGAATGCTTAAATTGAGGTTTGCAATGTGAGTTGCTGTTGGTTTAATGATACATGTTGTATATGGTTTAATATGCTGGATTTTGAATGGTTAAAGTTTATGGTTTTGAAAGCATGATGTTTTAAATGATGGTTTTATCATGGATTGAAAAATGATTTCAATGTGGTTTAGAAACCGGTTTTAAATGCGTTGTTGGTGTGTTGTTCTTGAGCGCTCCTCACTAAGTCTAGTGTGCTTACGCTCTCTTTGTCCATCAATGCATAGAATTAAAGGTTCAGAGGCAGCAAGCAAGTGAAGGAGATCCAAGGACTTCGTATACGAATGTATGTTTCCAAATTAGACTATGTTTAATAAGGGCAAGGGGGTTCCTTTGCTATTTTGGGAGATGTTGTTAAACTCCATGTTTGTACAAGTTTATGTTGCTGTTTTAGACTTGTAATTGGCCTGTTTTGGTTGGATTTTTCCTTAATATGGCTATTGGTATCTTGCTTGGCTTGGTTCATATGTTGCTTGCCTATAGTTTCCTTTCGATGCAAGTTAACATGTACGGTTGAAGTTTTTGGTGTTTTTTGTTGAGGATCGGTCCTTTATGTAAATGCATGATTCTAACAAACTAATGCAACTAAATGTACTTGAAAACAAGCAAAAGCATATCAAAATAGGCATGAAAAACAATACTTTTAAGGAGGTAACACACCCCCAAACCCAGCTCATTGCATGTCCTCAAGTAATGCAAGAGAAGAGAAAAACAAAAAAGTGAAAATAATACCTCGGAAAAAGTTTGGTTGGAATGCCAACAAATACGGGCAACCAGAGGTTGATTCCAATGCGTCCCTCAGAAATCTCAGTGCACAGTGCCAAGCAGATAGTAATTCAAGTGCAACAATATAACTCTAGTCTAAGTGCATGATTTGTGCGCAAAGTGTGGGCAGTATGCATCTAGAGTTCATTCACTCCATAGCCAATTTACTTTCTAAACTCAGTTTTTTATTTTCTATATTTTTCGTGCTGAAAGGTATTGACATTATCTTTTAGCTTGCATCATGGTATTGTTTAGCGCGAGTGATAAGAGAGAGCATACCACGAATCCCCACCTTAATCCAGTTACCATTAGGCTTTCTCTTCGACTCATACACTAAGGTTTTGGACTTAAGAACTAAGAGGGAGCATACCATGAAGCCCTAAGTACTTATTATCCCTAGGTAGAGGAGAGTTCAATTTTTTTTCTTGCCTTGGCTGAACATTGCTACCTTACTTACATTTAACCCTGACATCATTTTTTTTCAAAGCTGAACATAGTTTCAAATTACCTAAGTTTGCTAGGGAACTAGATACATACCACGTGTTAAGTGTAGAAACAATTGCCTGAACTAGAGATCAATTGTCATGGCAAACATGGCATACAAGTCCACTGGCATGGAAAACTGAAAATTATAAACTCATCATCAGGCAAACAAGTAGATCAAAATAAGCTTGTCTAACAGTTGTTAACAAACTTCAAATTTAAGCCAAGACAAAATTTTCTTTTTCACTTTTTTTTAATGGTTCGGTATGCAACTACTCTACATGAACTACAAAAATTTTTAAAAGTGCATGGCATGGAAAAATTTTAAACGTGCATGGAAAGGCATAAAAGTGAGAAAATTCACACCCCCAAACCCAAGATGTGCATTGTCCTCAATGCATGAAACGACACATATATACAAGAGAAACAGAAAAATAAAAATGCATGAGCATGAAAATGCAAACATGAAACGTGAATGAGTTGGGTAGAAGAAGACTCCCCTTCAGATGTGGCTTTATTCCGTTTGGCACGGGCTTCTTCTTCTTTTTCGGCACGGGTCTTCCTCATGGATAGGCTCCCACGGGTAGGGTCCATTCTCTTCTTTCCTTTCCAACTCTACTTGGTGACAGTAATGGAGGCTCCAACATCCTGCTTCTGCTTGGCAGGCTCGACAAGTGGTGTGACTGGCGTTGTCTTCGCTTTGGTGGCAGGAATCTCCTCCGACTCAGAAGAGGAGGTGGTGCTAGCCGATTCAACATGCACCGGGGATAGGGGAACTGTTGCCTCAGAATTGGAATTGGTAGAAATAACTAGACTGGTATGACTGGCTGGACTGGTTGGCTTAATTGGACTAGCTGGCTAGACTGGACTGGCTTGTCGAGGATCACTAGCAGCTTGCTCAGTAGGAAAAGGTGGAAAGACAGGAAGCATATCGGGAGAGAGTTCCATAAGGACCTCCCTGATATTGGCATCTCGTTCCTTGGTATAGTGTCGCACCTTCGCATTGAGCTCATCGGCCTTCTCCAATTTTTGGAGAATAATCTCCTGGCGGGAGTACAACTGGGACAGCACTGCCAGCGAGTTGGTTGGCATGGTCTCTGGCACACTTACTGGCTTAGCCCTTGGCTTTTGCTTCGGCGTGGTCGTCTTGGCCCACGCCCTTTCTCTTCTCCTTTGGCTCTCCTCCAGTGAGGTTTCTCCAGATATAAGCAGTGATGGTCATACCCTTAATCACCTGGCCGTGATCCTCATCCATCCTGTGAACTTCATGGTACAAACAATTATTAGAAATCAACAAAGGGAAAAATAGTCTTCCCTTACCTTTGGTAGCACACTTGTAAGTTTCATCAATAATAATTCTGCCGACATTGATTTGTCGCCCTTTGATAATGTAGTACAACAGGATAAGTCGGTCCTCTGAGAGCGTTTCATTGTGCGATGTAGGTATAAGATTGTGCTTGATGAAATGGTTCCATCCCCGCATTTGAGGCTTCAATGCCAGCCTCTTAATGGTCCGGTGGCTGGTGGACGAAATAGTCCAGGTTTGCACAGGTCTGCCAGAATCTTCTTTCTCTTGGCCGCATTCATAGACTCAGCGTACTCAAATTATTCATCTCCTTCAGTTGGCAAAGAGAAAAGAGAATTAATGTAACATTCATCAAAACGAGCACACTTACCCTAAATCATCAAGAATGGAGAATCCTTGGTCACGAGATGGGTATAAAACTCTTGCACGATGGTGGCAAACACCTCCCCCTTCTGCTGGTGGAATGAACTCCACTTATACATATCAACGATGGACATGAATCCCGATGAGAATCCGACAGTGGTGTCAGATTAAAAGTTGAGGTGTTTCTCATAAAGGAACGACATTGAAGAGAAGCTCTCAATGAACTTCTTGCGAATCTCCTCGTTGAAAAATCGCTTGAAGGGAGTAGAGGATGAAGCCATAGAGATGAAAAGATGAGAATCGATGGGAAGAAGAAATGAAAAGATTGAATTTCTTGGATCTTGCTTGAGAGAAAATCGAATGAGAGTAAAAGGGGAAAGTTTAGGGGGAATCAATTTTAATAGAATGGAAGAAAAAATGATTGAGTGTTTAAGAGGGAGTAATTAGGGTTGCCGAAAAGTAGGGGATAATGATGAGGTTTATAGAGTTTTAATTGGAAAAAGGGTTTAAATTTTAAATGAGAAGTGATAGGGATAAAGGTATGGAAAGGATTTTGATGTGATAGGGTAATTATGATAAGATAACCTATCATAAATATGGGCAGCAAAAAGAGTTAAATTCCCCAGATTTCCATCTCTCATTTTTACGCAAGCTAGGTTTTTTTTTCTTCTTTCACACGGAATATGCACATGCCTCTGGCATGGGCCATGGCATAACTGTTGGCAAGCACACTGGCTCATAGTCCTTCTAGCAATACTCCTGGCATCAATTCCTGTTAAAATTTCTGCACACACTAAATGGAAAATCGTGTAACGCAGCAAATGAATAAAAATTGGAAGACAATAAAAACAAAACAAAAACCTAATTACTAAAGGAAAACAAAAACAACTAATCCTAATATTTACAAAGAATTTCAAACCTACGGATGCTTCATTCCAATTCTGCCAAGAGGATCACCTCCTTGGCATGACTTTGCTTAACTTCCAAGTAATGCTTTAGGTGCTGACCGTTCACCTTAAAAATTTCTTTGGTCTATAAGTTCTTGATATCTACAGCCCCATAAGCATATGGCTTCACAACTTCATAAGAACACGTCCATCTTAACTTAAGCTTACCTGGAAAAAGTTTGAGCCGAGAGTTAAACAATCGAACAAGCTGACCTATTTCGAACTGTCTTGGTAGGATTCGACTATCATGCCAACGTTTTGCCTTCTTTTTGTATATCTTAGCATTCTTATAGGCTTATGTTCTAAATTCCTACAATTCATTGAGGTCAAGCAACCTCTTTCCTCCAGCAATTCTCCATGCCATGTCAAGCTTCCGGATGGCCCAATAGGCTTTATGTTCAAGTTCTACTGGCAGATGGCATGGTTTGCCAAAGACAAGTTTGAATGGGGAAGTACCCAAAGGAGTTTTAAATGCCATCCTATAAGCCCACAAGGACTCATCTAGTCTCAAGGACCACTCTTTCCTTATTGGATTCAAAGTTTTTTCCAAAATGATCTTAATCTCCTTGTTGGATATCTCGGCATGCCCATTTGTTTGTGGATGATATGTTGTGGCGATTCGCTGCTGAATCCCATACCTGCACAATGCTTTAGAAATTAATTTACTTTTAAAATGAGTACCCTCGTCATGAATAACCATTCGAGGGGCACCAAATCTAGTGAAAATGTTTTTGTGCAAGAACTTGGCAACAACCTTGGCATCATTTGTTGGCAAGGCAACAGCCTCTACCCACTTTGACACAAAGTCAACAGCCAAGAGAATGTACACATTACAGAACAATGGGGGAAAATGACCCATAAAGTTGATCCCCCACACATCAAATAAATCCACTGGCAGAATGTTCTAGAGTGGTAATTCGTGTCTGCCAGAGATGTTCCCTATTTGTTGGCATCGATCGCATGCCTTGGCATACTTGTGGGCATCCTTGTACAATGTGGGCCAAAAGAATCCTAGCAAAATGTCCTCCATATGGTGCGGCATGGCACCGGCGACTTCATCCCAGCAAAATGTCCTCCATATGGTGTGGCATGGCATAAATGCAATATATGTTGCTATTCGTCCTCTGGCACACACCGACGACTCACTTGGTCGGCACACTGCTTGTACAACATGGGCTCATCCTAATAGTATTGCCTCACCTCTCGTAAAAATCTTTTCTTGGCATTATATGCTAGATCTGATGGTAGAATATTTCTTACCATGTAGTTGACTATGTCAGCGTACCATGGTATAGCATTAGCTGCAAGCAAATACTCGTCAGGGAATTCGTCTCTAATTATAGTGGACTTACCATCCTCAATGTGATGCTCCAACCGAGAGAGATGGTCAGCTACTAAGTTTTCGCTGCCTTTCTTATCTCTAATCTCCAGGTTGAATTCTTAAAGTAAGAGCTTCCATCGGAGTAGTCTAGGTTTGGCATCATTCTTTGCCAAAAGATATTTCAACGCCGAATGATCTGTATAAACCAAAACCTTATTACCAATTAGATAAGATCTAAATTTATCAAAAACAAATACAGTCACGAGGAATTATTTCTGGGTTGTAGAGTAATTCAGTTGTGCTTCATTCAAGGTTCTGTTGGCATAGTAGACGACATGGAACATCTTGCCACGCCGTTGTCCCAGAACTGCTCTAACGGCATGATCGCTGGCATCGTACATGAGCTCAAAGGGCTCATTCCAATTAAGTGCCACGATTATGGGGACATTAATCAACCTGTCTTTAAGCTCCAGAAATGTTGTCAAACAAGAATCGTCAAAAGCAAAAGTGGCATTATGTTCCAACAATGAGCATAAAGGTTTAGCAATTTTCAAAAAATCTTTAATAAATCGCCGATAAAAACCGGCATGACCTAAAAAACTCCTTATACCTTTAACACTTGTTGGAGGTACTAATTGCTTAATTACCTCCACTTTGGCTTGATCAACTTCTAGACCTCTCTTGGTTACCTTATGACCGAGAACAATGCCCTCATTCACCATGAAGTGGCATTTCTCCCAGTTCAACACTAGGTTTGTCTCTATGCATCTCTTCAAAACTTGCTCCAGGCTATGATGCATTCCTCAAATGTTACACCAAACACTGAGAAATCATCCATGAATACATCCATGTTATGCTCAATCATATTGGAGAAAATGGCCATCATGCAAAGTTGAAATATTGCTGGCGCATTACACGGTCCGAATGGCATCCTTCTAAAGGCAAATTTCCCATATGGACACGTGAACGTTGGTCTTCTCTTGGTTGTTAGGGGAGATGGCAATCTGATTATATCCCGAATAACCGTCCAAAAAATAGTAAAATGATTTACCTGCCAACCTATCCAACATCTGGTCAATGAAAGGCAATGGGAAGTGGTCCTTCCTTGTAGCCTTGTCAACCTTCTGTTATCCATGCACACCCTCCATCCAGTGATGGTTCTAGAAGGAATCAATTCGGCTTTACTATTTTGGATCACAGTCATGCCACCCTTCTTTGGCACACACTACACCGGGATAACCCATGAGCTGTTGGAAATGGGATAGATGATCCCATCATCCAACCATTTTATGATCCCTTTCTTTACAACCTCTTTCATGCTTGGGTTTAGCCGCCTTTGGCCTTCAATTTTCCTGCCATTGTATTCCTCTAGTATGATCTTGTGAATGCAAATGGTTGGGCTAATACCTTTGATGTCTACCAAGGTCCAACCCAACGCTTGCTTATAATCATTTAGTATTTCCAGCACTCTTCCCTCCTGATCATGAGTGAGATCAGTGGCATTAATCACTGCATAGTAGAGTTCTTACCTAAATAAGCATACTTTAAGTGTCTGGCAGGGGTTGAATCTTCAACTCTGGTAGTTTCTCAATAGATGGCTTTGGTTTCATTATCTCTCTGCCGGCCAAATGGAGTGGCTCGAAGTAACTTACATCTTTAGCCTCCAAGGCTGATTCCGTAGGTTCCTTAAATAGTTCAGCTATGCCATCAAGCATGCCGTCATCACTTGCTATATCCTGGCACAAATGTGCCATGTCCAAAGTAAAGATGGACTCTATTATTTCATCGGCTTGACATTCATCAGGTTCATCTGCATATTTCAAATCTTGAAACACTTTAAAAGTAACATGTTGATCATTCATTCTCATAGTTAGTTCCCCTTTATGAACATCAATAAGAGCCCTGCTAGTAGCAAGAAACAACCTTCCCAAAATAATTGGCACATTAATATCAGCTTCATAATCCAAAATGATAAAATCAACTGGGAAAATGAATTTGTCTACCTTTACCAACACATCCTTAATCTTACCCTTGGGATGTGCATAGGATCGGTCTGCCATCTATGCCAAGCTTCTTGAAAACTGATAGTGGCATCAAATTGATGCTGGCTCCCAAGTCCCACAGTGCCTTCCCCATGAACTTGTCACCAATTGTGCAATGAATAGTAAAACTCCCTGGATCTTTCAGCTTTGGTAGCAATCGGTTTAGGATCATGGCACTACATTCCTCAGTGATAGCAATAGTTTCAAATTTGAAATTTAAAATCCAATATGACACTATCGATATGGATCTCCCTGTACCAATACGCTATGCCAGATTTGGCTCACCCATACCGATACGGTACCCCGCGTACCGATACACTTAGGCCTAAAAAGCCCATTTTTGTTGGTTTAACTTACAAATAAGCTAAGCAAACCATTAAGTCATGCTTCTAAGACATTAGCAACATAAACAAGGATCGATCCTCAACCAAAAACACCAACCATACATGTTAAATTGCACCAAAAGGAAACTATAGGCATGCAACATATGGACCAAGCCAAATAAGATATACCAAAAGCCATATCAAGGTAAAATCCAACCACAACAAGCCAATTAAAAGTCTAAAAAAACAACATAAACTTGTACAAATAGGAAGTTTAACAACATCTACAAAATAGCAAAGGAACCCCCATTGTCCTTATTAAACATAGTCTAATTTGGAAACATACATTCGTATACGAAGTCCTCAGCTTTCTTGCTGCCTTCGAACCTTTAATTCTCTGCATTGATGGACAAAGAGAGTATAAGCACACTAAGCTTAGTGAGGAATGCTCAAGAACTACACACCATCAATACATTTAAAACTGGTTTCTAAACCACATTGAAATCACTTTTCAATCCATAATAAAACCATCATTTAAAACAACATGCTTTCAAAACCATGTACTTTAACCATTCAAAATCTAGCATATCAAACCATATGCAACATGTATCATTAAACCAACAACAACTCACATTCCAAACCTCAATTTAAGCCTTCCCATGCATAACATACCATATGCAAAGCTTAAAGAGTAAACATGTATAAATCTCATTATACCATACATGATACATTAACAATTATATTGGCTCACTAGTGATGATAAACAAGTTCCATTTACAAAACACAACATCGGATACACGGATTCACAAGTGTTGTCCCAACACTTCATACATTCTCACCGGTATCTCAAGGTTTACACACGGGAGAATTCGGTACATTGTATAAACCCCTTAATCGTTGTGACACACGTGGTGGAGTATTCGGTTCGCCATATAAACCCCTCAACACCACTCATCGGTAGATTTATAACCCCACTAATGAGAGTATTCGGTACCATAAACCCCTCAATCATTAGGGTACTTGGACGGAGTATTCGGTACACCATATAAACCCCTCTACGTCCAAGACGACTTATTTTACAGTGCACTCAATCCTATAGCTGGCTAACTATATCCGATTATGTTTTAAAACCATTTCCATACCATTACTTGCCAATATAATTCACAACTAGCCATGAACCTTACTGTTTTTAAAGCAATTTATCAAAATATGCCAAAGCATCAAACCATGCTTTCACAAGTATAAGCCATACTTACAAGGATCATTCTCCAATGCACCCTTCATTAATATATTACAGAAAACAGTAGATAACATACTTGAAATCATGCTTTAACAGTAGGAACCATGTTATTTAAAACAAGTGCATAAACCATTTCGTAAGACAAGCATGACCGAGAGAGAAATCCTTTATACTTACTTCCGAGTTTAAACCAGCGTTTCAAGATTAATTTAAACCACCTTTTAAAACTATTCTAAACCTGAAAAACACGATTCCACTCACCGATACGCAAAATCTCAATTCGCTGACTCACAATCAAGCATTCGAAGCCTCCAAAGCTTCACCAGTAGCTTCCAAAATGTTCTCCCTTGTTTTAACCACATTATAATAGAGGATTAATGCATCATAATGCATTCAAAACCCCGGAAAGCAATTCCTCAACATTGCCTTGCTTAAAACCATCAAAACGCCTATCCGAAACAACCAAAACAACTTCGATTCACTTTTGAAACTTAACCCAACCATAACCTAACACTTCCAAACATCAATTAACATCAAAAGGACATCTAAAAACCATGTCATAACATCCTTATACCCCCAGCAACTCATAAACCACCATAACACCTCAAAACTCATAACTATCAACTCAAACAACTAGAGATTCATTTGATTTCGGGATTCCATTGATAAAACTAACCCATTAACATTATAATTTATCAAAATCGTGATATAATCTCATCATAAACTCAGCAAAATAGATCTGAAACAAAGATCTCTTAATTTCATCAATAAAATCTCAATTAAACCAATTTTCTCCAATTAAATCAACAAAAATTATTAGAAATCATGTGTAAAGGATCAAGAACTTGGGAATTTTAATAAAGAACCTTTCATTAGAGGAGAAGAACGAAACTTTACCTCTAATAGATGTTTCCCCTTAATTGGATGGTTTTACATGAGAAAACAAGATTAAAACAATAAGGTTTTGATAGGAAATCATTTGGAAACCAAAGATCAATTAAATCAAAGGATTACCTGAAGGTTTTGAAGAAGAAATTTTTGTTTGGCTGGAGAGAATTTGAGAGAAAGTTTTTGAGAGAAAAGAAGTTACGTAAAATTTGTTTTAAGGTAATAACTTCTCATTAAACTCCCTCTATTAATTATATCTAATTAAAAATACTTTAAAATAAGCCAATTAAGGGATAAAGTCTGATATTAGACATTAGGGTCAATAGCTCCTTAAAGATTCAAAGTTCTCATCCTTTTACAAAACCGTCACTAAAAACAGTTTTATAAAGTTTACAATTTGGTTACTAAATCGAAATATTTGACTCCCAAACACTATTTTCCAAAATTGACTTTACCAAACCCTTATATATATTTTAAATGGATTTTGGACTATTTTTCCATATTTTTATCACCTTTGGAAAAATTAAAACTTAATTTAATCCTGAAACTAACTCGTATCTCTATTTTCAGTCCACCGGACCCTTAAACTGGCCCAAAACCTTTAGGCCCAAAATCGAGGTGTTACAACCCTCTCCTACTTAGTAAATTTCATCCTCAAAATTTTACTTGGCGGAAAAAGGTAAGGAAAATGCTTCTTCATTTCATATTTCCTTTCCCACGTTGCTTCCTTAACTCCTCAATGTCACCACAACACTTTGACCAACTCTATGATCTTACCATGAAGAACCTTATTGTCCTCATCCAAGATCTTTATCGGTTCTTTATCATAGGCAAAATCTAGATTCAACTCAATTTCCTCAACATGCATCACATGAGAAGGATCTGACTTATACTTCTGGAGCATCGACACATGAAAACGTCATGTATCTTCTCAAGCTCAAGTGGCAACCTCAATCTATAAGCCACCGGACCAACGCGTTCCAACACCTCATAAGGTCCAATAAACCTCGGACTCAACTTGCTCTTCTTACCAAACCTCATCACCTTCTTCCAAGGCAAAACTTTTAGAAACACACGATAACCAACCGTGAACTCTATTTCCCTATGCTTCAAATCCGCATAAGACTTTTGCCGATCCAAAGCCGCTTTCAACCGATCACTAATAAGCTTCACTTTCTCTGTTGTCCCTTTAAGCACATTAGGCAAGGTAACCAACTTTTCTCCCGCCTCCGCCCAACAAAGAGGCGTTCTACACTTCCTACCATATAAAGCTTCATACGGTGTCATCTGTATACTCGCTTGATAATTGTTATTATAAGCAAACTCCACCAAAGGTAACCGTTTCTCCCAAGTTCCTTGGAACTCAATAACACAAAATCTCAACATAACCTCCAAGACCTGGATCACACGTTCAGACTGACCATCCGTCTGAGGATGATATGAAGTACTGAAACTCAACCATGTACCCAAAGTTCGATGCAAACACTCCCAAAATCTTGATGTAAACCTCGGATCCCTATCTGAAACTATAGACTTAGGTACACCGTGCAAACGCACAACCTCAGCGATATACAAATTTGCTAACCTATCTAAGGTATACGTCGTATGCACCGACACAAAATATGTACACTTCGTAAACTGATCAATAATTACCCAAATGGAATCCTTTTTAGTCGGTGTCAAAGGTAACCCCGATAAAAAATCCATGGTGATTCTCTTCTATTTCCACTTCGGTATCTTCAATGGTTGTAACAACCCGGAAGGAAACTGATGTTCAGCCTTAATTCGCTGACCATACACTTAGCAACAAACTCAGCTACATCATTCTTTAAACCCACCCAATAGTACTCATCCTTCAACCCATGATACATCTTAGTACTATCGGGATGCATAGTTAAATGACTACTATGTGCTTCGATCAAAATCATACGCCTCAACTCACCATCATTGGGTACCACTATCCAATCTTTAAAACACAAAACACCATCTTCATTGAAGCAAAAGTCAATCGGATTACCTTTTGCAATGTCAGAAACATGCAGTACCAACGAATCATCAAGCAATTGTTTATCCTTAATCAATTGTGACAAATATGGATTTACTTGCAACTCAGGCAACAAACCACCATCTTGCGTCACACTTAACCGTGCAAACATCGCTCGCAACTCCACTGCAACTTTTCTACTCAAAGTATCAGCTACAACATTAGCCTTCCCCAGATGATACTCAATCGTTAAATCATAATCTTTAAGCAACTCCAACCATCTACGTTGCCTAAGATTCAAATCCTTTTGAGTCATCAAATATTTCAAACTCTTATCATCCGTGTACACAACACACTTCTCACCATAAAGATAATGTCTCCAAAATTTCAAAGCAAGTACAACCGCGGCAAGCTCAAGATCATGGGTAGGGTAATTACGCTCGTGCACCTTTAATTTTCTAGATGCATAAGCCACAACCTTCATTTCTTGCATCAACACACAACCTAACCCAACATACGACGCATCACTATAAACCACAAACACATTTACTGACTCTGCTTGAATCAAATTAGGAGCCTGCGTCAAAGCTTCCTTTAACTTCTCAAAAGCTAGTTGCCTTTCCCCCGTCCACTCAAGCTGAACATTCTTTTGCAACAACTTCGTCAAAGGAGTAGCAACCTTTGAAAAACCATCCATAAACCTACGGTAATATCCCGCCAAACCAAGGAAACTACGTACCTCTTGAACTGACTTAGGCGACTTCCAGTTCATCACCGCCTCAATCTTATGAGGATCAACCCGAATTCCTTCGGCCGACACCACACTTGCTCAACTTAGCAACATCTCTAAGCCAAAACTCACACTTTCTCAACTTAGCAAACAACTGATTATCCAACAAAGCTTGCAACACAATTCGCAAGTGTCGATCATGATCCTCCTTGCTACGAGAGTACACCAGGATATCATCGATAAACACAACCACAAATTGATCCAAAAACTCATGGAACACCCGATTCATCATATCCATGAACGTAGCAGGGGCATTAGTTAAACCAAACGGCATCACAAAAATCTCCTAATGCTCATACCTTGTAAGAAAAAATGTCTTAGGTACATCCACATCCTTTACCTTCAACTGATAGTAAGTACCTAGACCTTAAATCAATCTTAGAAAACACCGAAGCACCTCGAAACTGATCAAACAAATCATAAATCCTTGGCAAAGGATACTTGTTCTTAATCGTCAACTTGTTCAGTTATCGATAATCAATGTACATCCGCATCATGCCATCTTTATTTTTCACAAACAACACCGGCGCACCCTAAGGCGAAACACTAGGCCTAATAAACCCTCGATCAAGCAACTCCTAAAGTTGCATCTTCAACTCTTTAGGAGCCATTCTATAGGGAGCAATAGACACCGGAGTTGTATTTTCATACAACTCAATGCCAAACTCGACCTCTCGATTTGGTGGCAAACCCGACAACTCTTCTGAAAAAATACCCAGAAACTCATGTACCGTACGTATGTCCTACACACGCACTTCTTTCGAAACCAAATTCATAATATACGCCAGAAAAGCATCACACCTAGATTCTAACAATCGACTCACCTCAAGAGCCAGAATAGCATTAGGCAAGAATCTAACGTTCTCGCCCATGATTACCACTTCGTAATCATCAGCAAGTTTTAAGGTAACTCGCTTGGTCTTAAAATCAACCACCGCTCTATGCTCAAACAACCAATCCATACCCAGGATTACATTAAAACCATGAAACAGAAACTCCATCAAATCAACTGCAAACACATGACCTTGAACTGACAAAGGACATCTCCTAAACATCATTCTTGTAACAAACATTTCGCCAAAAGAACTCGTTACTTGCATTCCAACATCTAACACCTCCACAGGAATATCAAGCAAATGTGCATGCTCACGCAAGATGTATGAATGCGTAGAACTAGATCAACAAAAGAAAACAACGATAAGGACTGCAAAGTAAATGTACCTGTAATCACAGCGGTGTTATTACGTCCCTCGCGATGTGCATACACCCTCACGGGAGCACCACCCTCGGGTTGAATCGTAACAGCATGAGCAACCATCCTCAGACCCTTATCTCTACGCTGAAACTGTCCACGGCCTTGCTAAGGTGCAACCATAAAACGACAATGCCAGAGATAAGTTTGATTAGAGTCATTTGTTTTTAATCTTTTCGTATTTATGTTATATATGGAATTGTCTTGATCTAAGATATAGAGGGCATGATTAATTGAGTCGTACCATAAAAAACATTATTGAGAGAAAAAGAACAACTATTATTCTTAATAATAATCTCAAAACCAATCTTGTCCAAACAAGAAATTGAAATAATGTTTTTAGTCAAACTACGTACGAAATAACAATCCTCTAAATCTAAAACAAGTCCACTTGGTAATGACAAAGTATATGTTCCTATAGCAAAAGCAGCAACTCTTGCTCCATTTCCCACTCATAGGTCCACATCTCCTTTTGCCAATTTTCTACTCATTTTTAGTCCCTATACAGAAGTACAAATGTGAGAACTACAACCGATATCTAATACCCAAGAAGTAGATGTTGATATATTAATATCAATAACATAAATACTTGATCCGGACTGTCCACTTTCTCTTGTCTTCTTGATGTCCTCATGATAGACATGGCAGTTTCTCTTCCAATGTCCAACATTGTTGCAATGGAAACACTTTCCTTCTTTTGCAACTCCTCATTTAGGTTTCAATGCAACCTTTCCTTTGTTGGGCTTTGGCTTTGCCTTGGTGTTGGACTTTCCTTTTCTATTATCCTTTTGGACCATCAAAAAAGGTTTGCTACCAACTATTTTCATGTTGTTTTCTGTTGTTCTTAATTGCTGTGTAAAAACCTCACAATTTAATAACTATTATCAACATTATCGTATTTTTTAGGATTTTAAAATCCACGAGGTTTTTACTTGAACAACTCTTTGTTACTTTCCCTGCACATGATCCATAGACTAACTAATAGTCTAAAATATAATTATCACTGTTAACGCTTAACATCTGGAACCTAAACAAAATTGTGACAAACTCTTTAGTCACTTGGAACAATCAATTTAATTTATTCAGATTAGGCGTGAATCGATCTAAAGTATGAAAATATCATATATTTGTCAAAAATCGAATAAACCCTAATCTAATAACATTCATCTTATACAAAAGCATCATCCAAGTATTTAAGTCTGAATTCGTATCGTACAAGTGGCTCTGATACCACTATTGGGAAACGCTGGTACACCCTATAGCGCAGCGGAAAAATTATCCAGCGTAATCCTCTGGTGATCCATGTACAAGGGACGAATTTGGGGTGATAAAGGATGAAAACATTACCTCAAGTAATCTGGAATTTCGTAGCGAGTATAGGAGAATCCAAATCAAATCCAAGTCATCATAGCAGCGTTCCGACCTCTATACAGTCCACTTGAATAAAACGAACAATTTATCTCTTCTCTAACTATTAGAGAGGATTTTTGAAAAAACCTTTGTTGGCTGCTAGACCTTATGCATTTAAAAACCTAATTCTAATTAAATTCAGATTCTTTAAATATACAATATATTTAACCAAATATAATTAAATATGTAGAATATGATTCTACTTTAATTAGGTTTCTTTTAGATAAATATATATATATATATATTTTAATATTATTTGATAATTACAATAACTTATCAATTATTAACATATATACTAAAACAAAATTATCCATAATTATAATAATTATAACAATTTCGGTTTCTCACTAATTACGTGTACAACAAGTTTGTACATATGCTATCTAGTCGATATTTGTTCGTTTCAATCATAGGGTGTGACCCTTGTAGGTTCATGTAACGTTAGCAGTAATATCCAGAATAATTCCAATATTACAAGCAATGAGTGACATCTAGCAATACATCATTGCTACCTAAGTTATATGAAATTGTGGTTCGATTAAACCTTTTTTCGTGATTAACTTCTTTTATGTATTTCATTCTTTTGTTCTCATATCTAGATCGGACAAAAGTCATGGATTAGTCACACTTGTATAGTCCATCTAATGTTTCTTGATATCTTGAGTAGACTATTATAAACAATAACTATGATATCCCATATCAATTTATTCGAGCATGGCCATGCATTTTCTAGTCTCACTCAATCAAGTGGCCTATGGTATTACTCCTATTATGTAGGAGGGAAAAATCCTATCTTGATCAACCATATTTTGCTTCATGGATTGTGACATATCCAATATCAGTCTTTATACTATAGTCAGTTACGATGAACATTTGACCGTATCAAAATATGTCACTCACGATGTTGAAATAATGATGATCTCAAGTCTGAGGATCATACATATAGTTATCACCATGAGCAATGTTGTGACTGTCACATAATAATCCAAGAAACATGCTCATAGTGGGTTAGTCCAGTATGTCGTTCCCAACACATACTTATGTATTGATTTCGACATCTCTATATCAATGACAATACATTGTCATCAATCAACTACATATTAGTCTTAATACATTATTGTTGTCCAAGCCCACAGTAATTCTTGACTAAGGACATTCAATAATAACTATATTATTCTAAGGACTTTATTATAATTCAGTTTATTTATAGATACACAGAATAAGACTGAAATAATAATAATGGCTTCTTATTAATAAACAAGATAAAATAAGTATGTCTTTTACAACCATCTCATAATTGGTCTTTGGGCATACTCCAACATAGAAGACAGTGGTCATGACTGATAAGTGTTGTGAGAGATCAGAGTAGCGTAGCAAGAAAGATTTGAAGACGTCAAAGAGTTATAAGGGTTTGAGCATCTTTTTTTATTTAGTGAATCATGACTTAGACCCAGGTTATGAGCCTTTATTTTGGAAGTCTAAGTTAAGGATTTTAAGTTGGTCCCATTATATTAGGGAAGAAGGTTTAAATTTTAAATAGCGGGGAAAGAGATAAAATGGGAAGGAAAAAGAGAAAAAGAAGATGGATATATTTTGGGAGAGAGAGAAAGTGTGTGGAAGTTTTAAGCTCTAATCTATCGAGATCCGACCGCCTGTTGTCGACACCTCCACCGCCATTGGGTTCATCTCATGGAGACGAGTCCACCGATACTAGTGGCACCACCATCTGAGTCACCGTCAGAAAGGGTGAGTGAACAAAATTTTCAACCGAACCAAAATGGGGTAGTTCCGATGGTCAAACCAAAAATGTAAGTGCACTAGCGTGTTCACTAACATTAGGACAACAGGACTAGAGCTCGTTGCCTCTGCCTGGCCGCCTAGGGCAGCCTCACGTACCGCTGCCGTACGTGTGCGTTCTTTAGCAATGGTGGAGAACCATCCAGCTTGGGCCACGTTACTTAGGTTGGCTGTTGGGCTAGACATTCGAGGCAGCCTGATGAGCCAAACCAAGCCGGTCCAACAAGCTTAGCCGAGCTGACTTGACCGAGTCGAGTCGTCAAGCTGAGTCGCGTTGATCCCGAGTCGAGCCATTGAATTTTTCAAAAGACCCTAGCTGGCGATTTTTTGACGTTCTAAGTCCGTTGGCACAGTCTGTTTTGCCAAATTCGAACATGATAAGCTATTTTTATGCATTTGACCTTGTGGATTAGTTAATAGATGAGGTTAATTAACATTTTTGGTATTCATATATTTATGAGGATTTTTCGGACTTGAATACTAGATCAAGAGGAGCATTTGGGGAGCTTAAGTAAGGATTTATCGATAATCACTTATGGTTAGTACACCTTGAACTCCTATTGCTTCTTGAGCATCATAAGTGTAATTGCCTTGCTTGTTAGTGTTCGCAAACTATGTAGACGATGAATAAGCATATTAAGAGACTTGATATATGTGTGGGGCATGATGATGTTGTGAATATGACGAGACTCATGGAGGCTTTAGAGACCGTGTAGGGTTGTTTGTGATGTTTGAATAATTACTTGATGACTATTTGATTGATTGAAAATTGTGATGCCTTATATGTTGTTCGAAATGAATAAACGTTATTAGATGGGAATTATGCTTAATGGGTAAATACTGAATTAATTGATTAGGAAGCTGGTAATTAATATTAATTTATTAAATGCGTTAGTAAACAAACCCTAATGACTTCCATAAGCTTTAGGAATCGAGTAAAGCATTGTAAAATCATAATTGAGGAAATTGTGTGACGCGATTCAGCGTCGTATTGATACGAGCTTCAATAGTATCAGTATGCGATTAAGGTTCGTATCGATACGGGTCGACTTGTATTGGTACTTGTGGAAATCTAGGATTTCTAGTAAGTAACATTTGTATCGGTACACGTGTGAGTTTCGGTACCCATGTGTATCGTATCGATACTCGTGTTTGAGTATTGGTACTCACTGAATGGAATAATCTATTATGCTAATTAAAATATAGAAATTGACGTGGAATATTAATGAGATAATATGGATTAATGGAAATAATTAATGAGGATGATTAATTTATACTTCGTAATGTATTAACAAGTTGGTAAACTTAATTGGGTGACTTGTGGTAATAGCAACCATAGGAGATCCTTGGTGGATCGAGTTATGATGTGTGTTGTATGGTAATCAAGTCAATGTTGTGTGCGATTTGGACACTTGGTTGGTTAAAGTCACATTTGATTGTTGGGATCCGGATACCCAGAGAGCATGTTGCAACACCATGGTTAGATGATGCTGAATGTACGTTTCCGATGCTATGTGACACCGAATCTCATTCGATGATACTCGAGGAGAGATGACGAGTATGTGTGTGTGTTCCGAGGCTGTGTGACACCGGTCCTCACCTAGAGAGAGTGTATGTTCCTGAGGTTGTGACACCAGGCCTCACTCAAAGTGTACGTTCCCGATGTTGTGTGACACCGGGACTCATTCGATGATACTCGAGGAGAGATGCCAAGTATTGGTGTATGTTCCCGAGGCTGTGTGACACTGGGCCTCACTCTAGGTTTGTGGTATGACTTTATATGCTTTCGCTCGGATGATTTGGTGAGATCCTGAGTATGGTTGGGCCTTGTGTGTCACTTATGATGTTTTCATGATGAGAGCATGTGTTTAAGCGACTAGTGGTAGTGCCACGTGTTTATTTATCTCTCCTTATTGCCCGTACTAGCTTGCATGCTTATGTTTATGATTAGCATGCAGTATGGTAAAGTAGATGTGTACCATTGAGCTTTGTAAGCTCAGCGCTCAAAATTGTTGTTTCCGTGCGTAGGTTGACCATCGAATCGAGGAGCATCATCAGTACAAGATTCTAGCATGTGGTGATTTCTAGAGTACATCACTTGTGATTAGTGGGCTGTGTATTCGTAGGACCTTACATGGTGGAGTCTGTAATTCCTATTTTGAAATTGTATTAATGAAGTCAAATGTTTTAAATTTAAGTGGAGCTCCTTTGTAACGATTTAAATTGTTTATCTATGTTTTCAACCATTAAATTGAATGTTTTTGGAAAACACATTGTTTGGCTAAACCGAGTTGAGAGTTTTTATGAAAACGGGTTGGGCATAAGGTTCAAATGTGACATCCGGGTTTAGGGTGTTATACTAACGTTATCAAAAATAAGATTGCAAAAAAAATCAAATTCCTAACGCCATGAAGCTTGGATGAAAATTTTAACCGACCACTCTCAAGATCCCCATACGATCTAACTACTGTTTAAAATTCAAATCGATTGAATCATAAATAGATTTCCGATTGAGGCTTTGATCATGGCTGCTTGTGCCTGATAAACTGCTTTCCCCATTTCTTTTCTCTCCCGAATCTGCCATCATCACCTCTAATTCTTTAAATTTTGTCGTCCCTTCTCTCACAAATCAAAGGCTTATAAAGCCTAAAATAATAATAATAATAATAATAATAATAATAATAATAATAATAATAATAAGAAAGAAAGAAATGGAAGAAAAGAATGATAAGATAGGAGTTGGTGGTGACTGCCAACCCTCTGTCTTACACGCAATATATATAATTTTATAATTATTAAAGTAATCACATCAAAGCCCTGACTCGAATATAAATACGTATACATGTATATAGTGATCTCAATAATAAAAGATGATGTATTTCATTTATGTGATCCGATATATGGTGTGTATTATTAAATGGGCTAAGAAAATAATAATAATAAAGAAATGGAAGAAAAGAATGATAAGATAGGAGTGGGTGGTGACTGTCAACCCTCTGTCTTACACGTAATATATATATATATATATATGATTATTAAAGTAATCACATCAAAGCCTTGACTCGAATATAAATACGTATACATGTATGTATACATTTATAAATATGAATAAACTCGTGGAGTGGTCCTAGTAATAGAGGATGATGTATTTCATTCAGGTGACCCAAGTTTGAGCACCATGTGTGCACGGTGTGTGTGCGTTATTAAAATGGCTAAGAAAATTGAACAGATACTACCTTGTAATCACACTAGCATATTAAAAAATTATAAATACGAATTTGGTACGTTACATGGATCTCAATGAACAACCTCCCCACGACGATCAACCACCTTGAAGTGAACAATAGAAACTTCATAATCCGACATCTGATACTCCTAATCCAGAAATCAAGATTCGTTGGAATAACCCATCCGAGACGCTCACAACATGCAATCCTGATCAAACTCTTGCATGCATGAGCAAATTGTTGTCTGGCTCCATGACTTACAAGACGGTTTCATCACTTGCTAACTCAGTTCCGAGCGTTCCAAGTGGCTCATCAACATCTACACCAACACAACTGATGACAACAAGAGTTGACGTTGGCAAATCTTCAAGCCCTACAGGTTTTGCAACGCTAGAACCATGACAGAAAAATCAAAGAGAAAGAGAGATCTCTTATTCCAAAATATGCCTCTCAATTGATGCCCCAAAATAGTGTAGAGGTTGAGTTCCCTCTCTTTGAATGAGAATGACGAGAGGCAACATTCAATATGCCCTTCAATTCGTCAACCCATGCTAAGATGAAGCTTGGTCATGGACAAAAATGATGTTGAGGCAAATAACGACTTCCACTGCGAGTACACCGGAAACAACGAATGAGAAAACACCAAAGGAGTCGTGCCCTTCTTAAAGGATCCATGTCTCAAAAAAATAATTGGCTGAGGCATTTCCAACTTATTTGGCCTACATGGCCACCTTTAACGACCTCTATCTACCTCTTCCCTTTCATGGAAGAAAATGAGGAAATGAAGATCTAGAGCTCCAAATCTCCGCATGACTTAGCACGATAGGAGAAAGCATCATAATTCAGAGCAATCGAGAAGTCACTAGCAGTATCTCAAACTAACTTCCAAAGTAGAAGTAGATTTTGAAAAACAATTGTTGGGTTCGATACGATCAACCGAATATTCCAAGAAGGGTGAATTGGCCTTTACAAATTGTGTAAATAAGAGTTAACGACCCAATGGCCAAAATGTTAAAAATAATAATATAAGTGACCAAAACACAACTTTTTCAAAATCGGTGACAAAAATTGAAAACCCAAAAACAAAAGGACCATACCCTTAATTGTTTTTTCATACACTAGTACTTAAAAATTAAGGTAAATTACAGTGGGGGTCACTTAGTTATAGGTTTAGTAACAAATATGTCACTCGTCTCCTAAAAGTAACAATTGAGTTACTCAATTATAAGTTTAGGAACAAACATGTCATGATTCTTCTAAACGTAACAATTTAGTCATTCAATTATAGGTTTAGGAACATGTAACCCCCTTGACCTCGTCTAGTCGCAAGACCGAATCGAGCGAACCACACAGGGAATATTGAAGTAAAACCTGAAAGTTCCACTTCAATAAACAACCCTTTTTTCTTTTTATCTTTCTAGATGCAACATTATCAACCTAAGTGTACATGCTAACAGCGGATGAAATTAAAACTCGATCAAACATCAATTTGACATCCAATCATCTCGTTTAGCATTTAGGGACCATTTTGTAAACCTTATAAAATTTAGGGACCAATTGCGAAGTTAAAGTTACCAATAGTTAATTAGTCAGGTTTATGCTTTCATATCAAATTCCAGCTCATTTTGATCACCCAAACTCATTTAATTGAACATTCAAATATCCAGTGACCTAAATGTAAGAAAACGGAACTTTAGAAAGCTTCAATTAACCATCTTAAGATCAAGTGTATCGATACACTTGTGCCCGTACCGGTATGCTAATATCTCATCAAAAACTCAGATTTCCAATAGCACAAAAGGGTATCGATACGGTCCCGTGTATCGATACGGTTCTCTAATTTGCCCTTTGACCGTATCGATATAGTCTACCCTATACCGATACGGTATGCTTAGTTTGGCTTTACTGTACCAGTACGGTAGCCCGCGTATGGATACGTCTGGGCCTGTAATGTCACAAATTGTTGATTGTTCAAGCTTAAACTCATTCGAAAACATTCCAACATGTTACTAAGACATAAATATCCACTTAGAGCGTGAAACCATAGGCATTAAACACCAAAGCTTGCTTTCAACATCAACACATTATGATTATCAATCTATAGGCATGCTTCCTATGCAAAGTAATCATTCAAACACCAAAATGCAAACCAAACCAAATACCAGCAATTAAAGGCTATTTACAAGTCTAAAAGGGCAATTAAAACTTGCCACAAACCAGAGAGTTTCAAAACACAACCTCCCAAAACATTAAGGCATCCTCCCATTGCCAATTATTACTATTAGGTAAACCAAAAACCATACTTGAGATATGTTTTCACTCTTGGATCTCCACTTGCTTCCACAAAAGTGTTATTTCTCTGCATTGTTGGAAAAAGAAAGCGTAAGCATAAATGCCTAGGGAGGGATGCTCAAGTTAAAACCAACAACAATGCATTTTAAAACCATTTCTCACGTAGGAATCTCTTTATCGTCATGCTCATTATATCTCATGCTTTAAACCACTTTCAAGCAAAATCAACAACATTTAAACCACATGTATCATAAATCTCATACATTAACCTTAATGCAAAACTCAAGCCAAAGCTTCTCATGCTAGTTCCTCATAAAGCATTTCTCAAAATATAATCTCATTTATATAAAACCATTTATACAAAACATTTATAAACCATGATACATGTGAATTTCATATATTGGCTTTCAAGTGACCCGGGAATAGGCTCACCCCTAACCTGTAGTGATAGGCTCACCTCTATCACAAAAGTACTAGGCTCACCTCTAGTACACATCGGATACACAGATTCTCATGGTGGGCTCACCTCTACCAAATACCTCACTTCAGAAGGGAATAGACTCACCCCTAACCTGTAGTGATAGGCTCACCCCTATCACTAAGTACTAGGCTCACCTCTAGTACCCACAATAGGTTCACCTCTATTGTGTCATCGAAGAATTTAACTCACGTACGAATTTTGTATATTATAGTGCACTTCTCATCCTATTGGTTGACCAATTGTATCCGTTAAAAATAATCTCATCACTTACCAATATACACTTAAAACCATGTTTACCTACTGTTTTTCAATGCAAAACATAAACTATTTCTCATCTCATTTCAAAAGTGTAAACAATGCATAGCATTTCCTCAACAAGTTCAATCTCTTTAAAACATAAATCAATCTCATGGGATCACATGAATCATCTTTCAATTCATACAATATGCATAAACAGTAGGTAACAAATTTCTTTTCAAAACATGAGCATGATCAATCAAATCAATGGGAAAAGCCGAGAACCGAGAGCAAAACATCTCATACTTACTTCTGAGCTTAGAGTAGCGTTTCAAGCTCAATCTAAACCCCATAACCTTGCTTTCAAACCTTTGAAAAGCTCTTAAATCATTTCCACTCACTGACTATGCCTCTCTTGCCTTGCCGAAGCGAAATCAAGCTCCCGGATCAACCGAAACACCTTCCGAAGCTATCGGATCAACATCCCCTGCTTCTCTAATGGATGTTTTTCCCCTTAAGATTTTGAAGTAGAAATGAGTGTTTGGCTGGAGAGAATTTAAGAGAAAACTTTTGAGAGAAAAGAAGTTACGTCAATTTTGTTGAAATAAATTAATCACCAATTAATCTCTTCATACAATTATATTAATTAAAAACCATTTAAAATAAGTCAATTAAGGGGTAAAAGTTTGATATTAGACTTTGGCTACATAGCTCCTTAAAGATTCAAAGTCCCGAACCTTTTACAAAACAATCACTAGAAAAATAGTTTTCAAAAATTATGTTTTAGTCACTAGAATCAAAATGTTCAAGTTCCAACCATCAATTTCCAAAATTGACTTCACCAAAACTTTGTATACATTTAAAAAGGATTTTTAAAACCTTTTTCCACATTTTATTTGACTCAAAACCCCTTTTAGAACATTAATCCCGAACTAGCCCAAATCGTTCGAATCGGTTCAACCAACCGTCCAGACAACCCATCTAACTTCTAAGCCCAAAATCGGGGCGTTACAAAACAAACATGCCACTCAATTTAAAATATTGTGACAAACAAGTCGCTATGTCATTCAAATTGAAATAAGGTCTTAGTAAAATAACCTTTTGAGAGCTCGAACGGTCAACCGAATATGCCAAGAGGGGTGAATTATATTTTTGCTTTGGTGGATGAAAAGCTAAGAAATAAAAATTTGTACATAATGATTTATAGTGGTTCAACTTCTAAACCAAGTCTACCTACACTACCTTAACTATCCACAATAAGGATTTTCCACAAAAACACTAATATGACTTTCCTTTTTTCTGGTTCAAGGAGATAACCCTTACAACCAAGACTTATACTCCAAAGTCTTGAAAACTCTCTCTTAAAAAGAGAAAACAAATCAACAAACAAGGAAAACCTCTCTAGGGAAATGTGTTTGCAATTTAAGCACTCACCCAAATCTTAACACTTGAGCAAATATAACAATTAAGCTCACAAGTGTGTTCTACAAAGAAAAATGACAAAACTTGAGCACTAAAGCACTTTCTCTATCATTGAATGTTGGTAGTTGGTTTCTTGTTGTTCCATGGCTACTTGAATAGGTGTTTTAGACCCTCTAAGAAGTTTATGGTCGTTACTAGCCGTTGGGGACTTTATTTCCAACATTAAATGCATTTTTGGTGCAAGGCTACACGAGTCAGCGTATCGATACCTGACTCAAAGAAGAAAAAGTCGTTGGGCATTTATAACAAAAGGTATCGGTACACTAAACAAGTGTATCGGTATACTTTCTCGCGTACCGGTACGGCCAAACCTGTACTGGTATGGTTTTTCGCGATTGAAAATTTGACTTCTTAGGGATTAAAAGGGCGTATCAATACACAACTTAGCTATACCAGTACGTAGAGGTGTTAAAAAATACTTGACCTGGGTAACTCAACCCAAACCCTTAAAATATGGGAATTTCACTAAAATAAATTATGCGACCGGGCTGAGTACCCGACCCAAGATTTTTCTCGAGTTGAAGGGCCGGGTTAGGGCTGATTTTTTTTGTAACCAGGTACCCGACCTAACCCGATACTTTAAATATATATATATATATATTAAATTATATATTAGCTGTTATTATTTTTAAGTTTTAAAATTTTCAAAATATTTGTATTATGTTTGTAGTATTATTTTTTATGTTAAGATGATTAATCTATGGTGTAGGGCCAAGAGGGGGTGAATTGGCAATTTAAAAAATGAAGGGAAGCAAATTGAAAGATGGAAAATTGAGACACAAAAGATCTATAGTGGTTCAACCTTCTAATAAGGTTTACATCCACTATCTTAGCTTCCCACTAAAGATTTTCCCAAATCTACTAAGAATTTCTTCCCTTTTTCTATTCTCAAGAGGAAACCTTTTACAAACTCAAAGCTTTCTAACCCAAAGCTTTGAGAACAACTCTCTTTTACAAGAAGTTTAGCAAACTAAAAATCCTCTCAAAGGTAATGTGTTTGCCCAAATACAAGTTCACTCAAACCCAATACTTGAATAAAAATAATTACAAATATGAACACTCAAGTGGGTTACAAGGAAATGACTCTAAAAGCTCAAAGATTGTTGGATAATTGCTTGAATGCTTAAGACTTGTTCAATTGTTGTTGTTGTTGTAGCTTTGCAGACTTGATTATATACCCCTTCATTGATTTCTAACCGTTTGGGTAGTTGTGATCATCAATATAGCCGTTGGTCTGCATTTTTCCCACAATAAATATTGTTAGGTAGCCAGACGTATCGGTACGCGAATAGGTGTATCGGTACCTGCCATAAGAAGAAAGAGTCGTTGTACGAAGGGGTATTAATACGCGAGATGGAGTATCAGTACGCAAAGTGTATTTTATAAAAGGGTATCGATACGGATTAAGTCGTATTGGTACCAATTTCGCTCATTGGAATCTGAGAATGTTGTGAATGAAAAAAGGTTTCGGTACGCCTAAGGGCGTATCGGTACAATATAACAATTTTTCAAATTTATGGTTCCAATAAACTAACAAGGCAATGGTCAAAAATTTATTATCAAATACCTTGAAAATCTAAACACCTTGTATCGGTACGCATAAAGCCATACCGATACTCAAGGGCCATTTGGTTCCTAGGTATGAATGACGTAACGATACGGCTACACGAGTATTGGTACCCAATAGCCATTTCGTATAAAAACGTTTTCCAGTAGCTAAAATCTGTATCGATATGTCTGGACCAAATTTGGCTATTTGAGTACAAAAAGACCTAAAAAATATTTGGGGTTTTAGTTTTTTGACATAGAAATAATTTGAAGTTCGAATCCTTGTCATTTTGTGAGTCTTTTTGAGTAAAAAATTATCCAATTTTACAAATTGGTCCTTGAAATCCTTGTTATATCAAAATCAAATATTAGTTTTACAGTCTCCCTCTTTTTGATATAACAAAACCAAAGTAAATTTTTAAATCTTTTTGAAAATACTCTCCCTTTCTTTAAGGCTAAAAGATAGCTTATTTTGAAAACTTTTTGAAAATTTAATCCCAATTTCTTCTCCCCTTTTTGTTAGATCAAAAGCAATAAGGTAAATATAAGCAAGATATAAAGCAATAAATAACTCCAAGCATAATTAAACAACATAAATATTATATATTCAAAGCAACATAATATTCCAACTTAAACTTAAAACATAATCCAAAGAAAATAACATAAAGTTATTGGAATTCAAATAAAGAACATAGGTGCATAAAACTTAAATCCTAATACGACATGATATGTATTATATGCAATAAGCCTAAAAATCGTCTTCATCCTCATCTTCATCCTCGTCGCCATCTTTCATAGCATCAGTACCAAGAGAATGTCCACGCCACTCTCCATGAAACGCGGTGAGAGTCATATCCATCAAATCTTGACGAGTCTCGATAGAAGTAACTCTAGCCTCCAAGGATGTGAAGCGGGTATCAAGAGATGTGAAGCTAGAAGTCATACTCACATCCAAAGAAGTAAATTTCCCGTCAAGATAAACCATGAGAGCATCAAGGGAAGGTAGAGGTGGAGCAACTAGAGCAACTGGAACATTCTCCACTTACTCAGGCTGAACATCACCGGGAAGATCTGCTATACGAGTCCATTCTCCATTGTAAATAGTGAACATTGCTCAGCGGAGAGAACACTCGTCAATGGGATCGGTAAGAGGCACTCCAAGGCCATAAGAGCAATCAATCCCCATCTTGTGGAACATGTAGCTCATGACGCTGTCGTAGGTGAAAGATGTCACAAGAGTAGTATGACAATGTTGAACAAGGAAGACTATCTCGGCAAACATAATTTGAGCTAGGTTAAGACGCTTACCCTCATAAAAACAACGAAGCCAAAAATCATCTACTTACCAAATTGTGGACCATTTACCACCGGATGGTCAAAACCACCAAGTGATAAGAAAGTGAAGGCAGCGATCATCGGCATCAAGAACGGTTACAGAGCCACTATGAGTATGTCCCAAAGAATCTTCATCATCTATTCCCACATCCTCTAAACCCAAAAGTTTTGCTATAGAAGAAGAGTCAAGTTGAAATTTTTGTCCCAGGAGTTAAGACTCTATAGCAATAACCTCAGTTTTGTCTTGGTTGTAAATACATCAGGCATTAGAGTAAAAAATAAGGATAAGATTTTTATAAAGTATGTCGATTATGCTCAAAAAGGGCATGAACTTCCATTGAGTTAATAAATCAAGATAACGGAAATGGAATTCATTGGAAAACATGAAAGGAATAGAAACAACACGCTCACAACATATTTTAAAATTTAGGTATTGTTTAAAACGATCCATGGTGTGAGGGTATTGAGGTTCATTAAAACAATGTTGAAAAATATGGTTTAAGTTTGGTATTGTACCATTGTTTTCGAAATTGGGATTAGGATTTGAAGAACTAGCTGCGATCTCTTTTCTTACTCTTTTCTTAGGACCTATGGCAAAAACCTGAGAAAGAAACCAAACCAAAAAACAATGTATGCATAAACATCACATTCAATCCAATAAATCAATCCAATGATCAAGGTATTATGAAAACCTATATTGTATACTTTAAAATCATATACAAGTATAAAAAGAATTTTTGGTGAAAGAAAAACTAAAAACAATGTAGAAAAATATAAGAGTATAATTTTATATTCAAATAAAAAAATCAGTTTTGAAAGAATCTTTGTAAAAACTTTGAAAATAATGTTATATACATTAAAAAAGTATAAATTTTAAGCATAAACAATGTATAAATATGAACGAAAACAAATATTAAAGAAAATATGGTTTATACCTTGAATGAGGATTATAGATAAGTGAAGAGATGATTTTCACAATGCTTGATTTGTAAGAAAAACAAAGGGTTTGAAGGGATTAAATAGAGGATAACTGACTAGGGTTTTTAGGAAAAGAGTTAGGATTTGGTTTAAATTAGGAAAACCCCTTTTGATGCTTATTTAAGGATCTAGTAGCTACGCGCACCGATACGCTAAATACGCGTACTGAAACCATGTACTGGTACGATATGTACCCGTATCGATCCCTAACACGTATCGGTACAGGTAAACACAACCTCATGATACCCGTATCGATACGCAAGAACCATATCGATACACTTGAGCCAAAAATGTCATTTTTGGTAGCAAGAAGCTCAAAAATTCGAACTTAATCGAATTGATATGCATGTGAATGATCTGAGATCATCATGTATGAGAAAAATCAGATGCATACTCCCTCTAGCAACAAGAATAAATGCATATAGGAGCAAAAACACAAGAGCATGAAAATCAACCAAATCCAAGCAAGTTTTAAACACCAAAAAGGCTCTAAGGTTCAAGAAAGGCTAGTAAGCCCTAACTCTCTCCTAAGAGACTAAAAACGCTTTTTGTCTAAAGGTTTGATGAAGATATCCACTATTTGGTTCAAGGTGTCTACATATTCTAGAAATACCTCATTTTTCCAGACATGATCTCTAATGAAATGATGTCTTATCTCTATATGCTTGGTTCTAGAATATTGGATGAGATTCTTAGTGAGACAAATGACACTAGTATTGTTACACTTTAAAGGGATGGTATCTACATCAATTCCATAATCTAAGAGTTGTTGCTTTATCCAAAGGACTTGAGCATAACAAATTCCGACTGAAATATATTCCACCTCGGTGGTAGATAATGCTACACTATTTTGCTTTTTAGAGAACCATGGAATGAGCATACTACCTAGGAATTGACAGTACCGGAAGTACTCTTTCTATCTATCTTACAACCTCTATAATCCACATCCGAATAAGCATGCAAACTAAAGAATAAATATCTAGGATACCAATGGCCTAAACAAGGTGTGTCTCTAAGGTATCTAAAGATTCTCTTAACGTCTTGTAGGCGTGATTCTCTAGGACAAAGTAAAGATCCTATCATTGATCTATAAAGCTTTAAATCAACATACTCTCCATCTTTATCAAGCTTTGTAGATGAGCTCATTGGTGTGGCTTAAGGTTTTACATTCTCCAAGCCAAACTTCTTAAGCATGTGTTTGATATACTTAGCTTGAATGATGAAGATGTCATCCTTCCTTTGTTTGATTTGGAGTCCCATAAAGAATGAGAGCTCCCCCATCATGCTCATCTCAAACTCATCTTGCATCAACTTAGCAAAATCTTGGCAAAACAATTCATTAGAAGAACCAAATATAATATCATCAACATAAATTCGAACTACTAAGATGTCTTTACCTTTTCTTTTAATAAAAAGTGTAGTATCCATCTTTCCTTTGTTAAAACCTTTTTCAATCAAAAAAATTAATAATCGTTTATACCAAACTCTAAGAGTTTGTTTCAAACCATATAAAGCTTTTGAAAGTTTAAAAACATGGTTTGTGTATTTTGTATCTTCAAAACCAGGTGGTTGCTCTACATACACTTCTTCATTTATAAAACTATTTAGAAAGGCACTTTTCACATCCATTTGAAAAAGCTTGACTTCATGATAACATGCAAATGAAAGAAGTATCCTGATAGCTTCCATTCTAGCTACAAGTGCATAGGTTTCATCAAAATTGATTCCTTCTTCTTGAATGTAACCTTGAGCAACAAGTCTAGCCTTATTCCTCACTATGTCACCACTTTCATCTAGTTTGTTTCTAAAATCCCGTTAAGTTCCTATGGTAGATTTATTACTTGGCCTATCAACTAATGTATATGCTTTACTTCTCTCAAATTGATTTAATTTTTCTTGCATAGCCAATATCCAATAAGCATCATTTAATGCTTCTTTGATATTTTTAGGCTCTATGCATGAGATAAATGCAACAAAATTACATGTATTTCTAAGAGAAGATCTAGTGGTTACCCCTTTGGATGGATCACCCAAAATCTCACCACCTTTGACATAGTTGAACTCTCTTGGGTAGGTGACCTTCTTTTCCTCTAGAAAAATGTCCTTCAAGGCTTCTAGAGGTGGATCTTGTGCTTCTTCATTACTTGGAATTTCATCCACCTTTGATGATTGTTCTCCACCATCATTGGCATCAAAAATTTCTACATCATCATCATCAAAGAATCCTTCCTCAGAAGGAGGTTATCATCGAAAACCACATGTATAGACTCTTCTACTACTAAAGTTCTCTTGTTAAATGCTTGATAGACTTTAGAGTTTAAAGAATAACCAAGAAAAATTGCTTAATCACTTTTAGCATCAAATTTGCCTAAATTGTCTTTTCCATTGTTTAAAACAAAACATTTACATCCAAAAGGATGAAAATAACTTTAGAGTTTAAAGAATAACCAAGAAAAATTGCTTAATCACTTTTAGCATCAAATTTGCCTAAATTGTCTTTTCCATTGTTTAAAACAAAACATTTACATCCAAAAGGATGAAAATAGCTAATGTTAGGTTTTTTGCTTTAAAAAGCTCATAAGGTGTTTTATTTAAAATAGGCCTAATCATTTTAGAGTTTAGAGTTTAAAGAATAACCAAGAAAAATTGCTTAATCACTTTTAGCATCAAATTTGCCTAAATTGTCTTTTCCATTGTTTAAAACAAAACATTTACATCCAAAAGGATGAAAATAGCTAATGTTAGGTTTTTTGCTTTAAAAAGCTCATAAGGTGTTTTATTTAAAATAGGCCTAATCATTACACAGTTGACAATATAACAAGTGGTATTAGTGGCTTCTGCCCAAAAATACTTAGGCAAATTATTTTCACAAAGCATGGTTCTAGCCATTTCTTCTAAAGTTTAGTTTTGCCTCTCAACTACCCCATTTTGTTGAGGTGTGCGAGGAGCGGAAAAATTATGGCTAATCCCATTTAAATTACAAAACTCCTCAAAACCTAATTTTAAAATTCAGTTCTATGGTCACTCCTAATATGAGAAATGGAGTTTCCAACATCACTTTGAGTTACTTTTGAAAATGTGATGATTTTTTCTAAAGCCTCATCCTTGGTACTTAAAATAGAAGCCAAGTATATCTAGAGTAGTCATCAACTAAGAAAAATGCATATGATTTTCCACCCAAACTCATTGTTCTAATAGGTCAAAAAAGATCCATGTGAATCAGTTATAAAACTCTACTTGTAGAAACATCATTAATATGTTTAAAGAAAACTCTTTTGTGTTTGCCTTTTGCACAAGAATCACAAATTTTGTCATATGAAAACTTTATTTTTGGCAAACCTCTTACAAGATCATTTGAAATCAATTTTTCTAAAACACGCATGCTTGCATGCCCTAGTTTTCTATGCCATAACCATGAATCATGTTCATCGTTAGCAACAAAACATGCATTTGAAATATGAATGTCATCTAAATGAACCATGTAAATGTTTCCTATGCAATGAACAATAAGCATAATTTTTTTAGTTTCAATGTTGATAATTTTGCAACCACTTAAATCTAAAAGCACATTGAAACCTTTATCACAAAGTTGGCTTATGCTCAATAAATTATGTTTTAGACCAATGACATATAAAACATTATCAATAAGGATATAAGAGTGATTACCAATCAATTCCTTCAAAGTGGACTTTGGAGTTGTCACCAAATGTCAAACTCTTTTGTGTTTGTCTTTTGCACAAGAATCACAAATTTTGTCATATGAAAACTTTATTTTTGGCAAACCTCTTACAAGATCATTTGAAATCAATTTTTCTAAAACACTCATGCTTGCATGCCCTAGTTTTCTATGTCATAACCATGAATCATGTTCATCTTTAGCAACAAAACATGCATTTGAAATATGAATGTCATCTAAGTGCACCTTGCATATGTTTCCTATGCGATGACCAATAAGCACAATTTTGTTAGTTTCAATGTTGATAATTTAGCAACCATTTAAATCAAAAAGCACATTGAAACCTTTATCACAAAGTTGGTTTATGCTTAAAAGATTAAGCTTAAGACTGTTGACATATAAGACATTATCAATAATAATAGAAGAGTGATTACCAATGGAACTAATTCCTTCAATGTGGCCTTTGGATTTGTCACCAAATGTCACTACTCCTCTACTTTTTGGTCTTAGCTCCAAGAACTGACTCTTGTCACTGGTTATGTGTCTCGAGCATCCACTATCAAAGTACCACGAATTTGCACATGAATCTTTAGCCTTGTAGCAATGCTCCCCCTACAAACAAATAATTATGTCTTGATTTTTAGTACTCAAATCTTTTAGGGTCAATGAGTATTAGCTCCCAAAATCTTGGTTCCTTTGGGAATCTAAGAAGCAATAGCACTAATATCATTGGAAGTGATTAGTTCCTTAGGAACTCAAACACTCCTAATCCTCTTGGAAGCTTATTTGCTTGTAGCCACCAAAGTTATTTTTCACATAGTTGGGTTTTGAAGATGTTCTTTTTTCAAAACTAGATTTCCCAACTTTGCTTAAGGAAGCTTTGAGATCACCAACTTCCTTCGGTGATCATAATGAACTTTAGAAATAAGGTTGTTTAAATCTTGATTTTTCTTCTCAAAATCATTTTGTTTTGCTTGTAAATCAAGAACCTTCTTCTCAAGTTCCAAGTTGATTTTAGATAAGGAATCATTTTGATTTTTCAAATTTGAAATTGTTTTCTTGTTTTTCAAAAGCGATTCCTTATACTTATTTCCTAACTCATCGTATACCTCTTGCACCTCATCATAAGCTTCTTGAAGCTCATCAAATGTAAAATTCAAAGTAGATGAGTTAGAAGTTACCTTAGGATCTTCTTCTAGTGCCATGAGAAAAATATTGGCCACTTTTTGCACCTCTTTATCGAATGATTCGTCATCACTCCAAGTAGCAACATGAGCCTTGAGATTCTTTTTCTTCTCGAAGCTCTTCTTCTTTAGTTGGGGACAATTAGTCTTGATGTGTCCCATCTTCTTACACTCATAGCAAACTATTGGATCCTTCTCTTCTTCTTTGTTCTTGTTCTTGAAATCTCCTCTTCGATAGAACATTTTTCCCCTATTGGATTTCATGAAACGAGTGAACATTTTGGCTAGCATAGCCAATTCTTCATCTTCCTTCTTACTAGAATCGATCTCTTCTTGTGAAGCTTTGAGAGAAATTCATATCCTTTTCTTTTTTACTTTTTTCTTCTCCACCTTCTTTTTCTCTCTCTTCTTATATTCTTTTCTTCATTATCTCATGAGTGAGAAGAGACCCCATAAGAGCATCGAGCTTCAAGGTCTTGAGATCCTTGGCTTCTATGATGGCGGCCCTCTTTCCATCCCATGACTGGGGAAGAAAGTAGATGAGCTTCTGAACAATCTTGTCTTCCAGAATGACTTCTTCAAATCCTTTAATTCCGTTGACGATGACAGAGAATCTATCGAACATCTTAGTGATGTCATCATTTGATTCCATTTTGAATTTCTCAAAACTCAAGTTGAGGAGTCCAATCTTGGTCTCCTTGACCTCGTTGGTGCCCTCGTATGTAACTTCTAGCTTGTCCTATATCTCCTTTGCACTTGTGCTAGAAGACATCTTCGAATACTCATCCGGTCTAAGAGCGCAAAAGAGCATATGCATAGCTTTGTCATTTACTTGCAACTTCCTCCGATCATCATTATTCATCTCTTGCTTGGACTTGGGGAACGAGCTGATCTCCTTCTCTCTTCATTGAAATGGTCGGTCCATCTTTTACTATATCCCAAAGGAGGTAGTCGTTGGATTTGATGAAGAGCCTCATACGATTCTTTCAATAAGGATAGTTATCCCCATTAAAATAAGGCAGTTTGGAGATGGATTGAGACTCGTAGAGGCTGTTCCCGGAAGTAGATTTCATGGCTTGATTGATTGTTGATTGAATCACCTTTGGATCGTCTCAAGAGGATGTTAATCCTTCCAATGAGTGTAACTCAAATACCAATCGTTAAGATGATCAATCTATGATGTGTGGCCAATATGGGTGAATTGGCAATTTAAAAATAAAGGAAGCAAATTGAAAGATAGAAAATTGAGACACAAGAGATAGTGGTTCAACCTTCTAACAAGGTTTACATCCACTACCTTAGCTTCCCACTAAGGATTTTACCAAATTCATTAAGAATTTCTTCCCTTTTTTTAGGCTCAAGAGAAAACCTTTTACAAACTCAAAGCTTTCTAACCCAAAGCTTTGAGAACAACTCTCTTTTACAAGAAGAAGTTTAGCAAAATGAAAATCCCCTCAAAGGTAATGTGTTTGCCCAAATACAAGTTCACTGAAACCCAATACTTGAATAAAAATGATTACAAATATGAACACTCAAGTGGGTTACAAGGATATGGCTCTAAAAGCTCAAAGATTATTAGGTAATTGCTTGAATGCTTAAGACTTGTTCAATTGTTGTTGTTGTAGCTTTGGAGACTTGATTATATACCCATTCATTGATTTCTAACCGTTTGGGTAGTTGAGATCATCAGTATAGCCGTTGGGCTACATTTTTCCTGCAATAAATGTTGTTAGGTAGCCAAGCATATCGGTACACGAATAAGTGTATCAGTACCTGCCATAAGAAGAAAGAGCCATTGTACAGAGGGGTATCGATACGCAGGAGGGTGTATTGATATGAAGAGTGTATTTTATAAAGGAGTATCGGTACAGACTAAGCCGTATCGATATCATTTTTGCTCACTAGAATCTGAGAAAGTTGTGAATGAAAAAGGTTTTGGTACGCCTAAGGGCGTATCAGTATGGTATAACAACTTTTCAAATTTATGGTTCCAATAAACTGACAAGACAATGGTCAAAAATTTATTATCAAAGATCTTGAAAATCTAAATACCTCGTATCGGTACACATAAAGCCGTAACGATACTCAAAGGCCATTTGGTTCCCAGGTATGAATGGCGTACTGATACGGCCACCCATATATCGGTACCCAATAGCCATTTAGTATAAAAACGTTTTTCAGTAGCTAAAATCTGTATCGATATGGCCAAGGGTATATCGATGCCCCTGGCCAAATTTGACTATTTGAGTACAAAAACACTTAGAAAATATTTGGGGTTTTAATTTTTTGACTTAGAAACAATTTGAGGTACGAATCCTTGTCATTTTGTAAGTCTTTTTGAGTACTTAAAAATTTATCCAATTTTACAAATTGATCCTTGAAATTCTTGTTGTTTCAAAATCAAATATTAGTTTTACATTTTAAATTTTTTGAATTTGAATACCCCTACCTATTACTGTTATGCATGGCCTACCTATTACTGTTATGCATTTGATATATATATATATATATATATATATATATTTAGTACATTGTATATCGATAAAAGGTACAGATGTGATGTATATTTTATTGAATTTTTCCATTGCTAAATAAATTGCACTCGTATTTGAACTCTGTTGATTCAGAACAAGGTGAAAAAAAACCTACAACAATGTATCATACAACAATCAGGTAAAAAACATTATTAGCATCTGTCCTTGTAGTAAATTAGGACTAAACCATAAACCATATTGGTTTTATGAGTACGAGGTTAAAGAGAATTATTTACCTGATGTTGCCAAACCGATATCTATATATATATATATATATATATATATATATATATATATATATATATATATATATATAAATCTAACTTCAAATAATTAGTTTTTTGTTAGGATTGTGTATTATGAACTCTTAAAATTTGTGTTTCCTATGTGATTTTTAAAAAGAATTGGATTAAAAAAAGTAAAAATTGTGAATTGGGTACCCGGTAATTATGGGCTAGGACACGAGCTGCTAAATGCACTACCTGCAAAACCGAGTACCTGAAAACTCGGGTACCCGGAAATGAACACCCTACCTATAACACCCTCGACCTGGATGTCACATTTAAGCCTCAAACTCAACCCAAAAATCATAAAATTTCTCAATTGGTTTAGCCAAACAAGGTATTTCTCAAAACATTTAAAGCCAACAGTTGAAAATATAGATAAATAATAAAAACGGTACAATGAGCTCTATTTTAAATTTAAAACATTTGAACTTTCAAATTGATAAATACAATTTTGAAAATAATAATTACATACTCCACCACGTAAGGTCCTATGAATACATAGCCCACTAAACGCTAGTATAGTACTCTGAAGATCACCACATACTGGAATCCCGTACTAATAGTGTTCCTCGATCCCACATTCCAACGATCAACCTACGCACAAAAACAATGATTCCAAGCGTTGAGATTACAAAGCTCAGTGGTACACATCTACTCTACTATACTTCATGCTAATCATAAATATAAGCATGCAAGCTAGTACGAGCAATAAAAAGAGATAAATAAACATGTGGCGCTACCACTAGTCACCTAAAACACAAGCTCTAAATCATAGCAAAACATCATACATGGAACACAAGGCCCAACTAAGCCTAAGATCTCAATAGATCATCTAGGAGAAACTATGTTTAAATCCATCCGGATATTGCTTGCAATAGCTACATATTATGATTATGAAATCTGGCAAATGGATGTCAAAACTGCTTTCCTTAATGGAAAATTGGATGAGGACGTGTACATGACACAACCTGAGGGTTTTGTCAATCCAAAAGATGCCCAAAAAGTATGCAAGCTACAAAGATTTATTTATGGACTGAAGTGTAACACCCCTTTCCCGGTCTGGTAGAAAATTGAGTCGAAAAGTGTTATCAGAAACTTATTCGGAGATTGAAAGACGGAATCAAAGTTCGGAACTTGTTCATAGTATTTTATTAGTCATTTACAAGACTTTATCAAATCTGTTTGTTACTAGTCTTATTAGAATCGAGGTCAAGTTTAACCTTTTTCAAACTTAGGGACTAAATTGTAAACTTTATAAATTAGCGATCCTAACCCAAATTCTTTATTACCGACTTGTAATTAAACTTACGAACTATAAATGTGTGAAGTTCCATTCTATCGGATATCGTTAACCTAATTAATTAGACCGTGTAGTTATTAGTGACCAAATTGAAAATGCCAAAAACTCTTTTTTATTCTTTATAATAGAATTAACTAACATCGTATCGATACCCTAAGGGCTGTATCGATACGCTAAGCCTAATTTTAGATTTCCAAATTCGAAGGATGTCAAACTCGTACCGATACAGCTAGTCCAGTATCGATATGCGTTGACCGCGTTGACTCCGTACTGATACGCTCTATAACTGTATCGATACCTTTTTCCCATCCAGATTCCAGTGACCAAAATCCGTACCGATACGCCCAAATTGTATCGATACGCCCTATTTCATTGAGCCAATTTATGCCTGGCCGTATTGATACGCCATCACCCGTATCGATACGCTATGACCTGTAATGACAAATTTTTACTGGTTTTCATTCGAATTACCCAACCAAACTTATTCAAATTTTACCTAACTTTACCAGCAATCTTAAAAATAGTAATTCTAATCGCACGTCAAATTTTAGAGCATTTCGAATCCATTTACTAAGATTTTACTAATTAGTGCAATTAAACTCATTTTAACTAGGTTACCAACCCCAAAATATACCATATTACACATACATCACTTAGGCTATTTTAGGCTTATACAAACATATCAAAATAAGTCATTTCAACACGTCTAGACCTTATGCCACCTTACTAGGAGTTCAGAAACAAAGTGAACATACATATAACTTGCAGAAGTGACTTGCAACTGGGAGATTACACGATCGAGCTCGGGAGATCTCAAGATCCTAAAAATGTATGAGACACGCATATGTTAGGCTTATATAGCCTAGTGAGGTGGTCATAACAAACATAATAGAATAACATGACATGCATGGCAATCTATCATACAGAATGGCATGGCACCATAATTAGGCATCATAATAACATCTTCAATTTCATAAGCATCATGTCTGGGATCATTTATCATATTCTCACATAAACATAGCATAATTAAACACATATTAATCCCATTGGACAATGTAACAAATGGATACATGGATTCCCCTTTACACCAACACATATATCGGAAAATAGGTCGTAGCCTTGAGTCGTAGTTCCGGATAAATCCCTTACATAATCCATCCTTATCTCCCCCACATATAGGCCGTAGCCCTGGACCATAGTCCACCCTTACTTATACGAGCTCAAATAATCTTATGGCATGCCAATTGTATCCAAAACTCACAAAATGTCCAGGGTTCACATATATCAACGTATTTTCTTACCTTTGTGCCCGTAGGCCATAACATATAGGAAACGAAAGTGAGCCGTAGCTCCATAGTATATCATCATACATGTGTACATCGAATCATCACATAGCCATATCAATCTCACATAAAATAACATATTTGTTCATATTTCAACATATCATTTTCATAGTTCATTTATATCGGATCATATGTCACATGTATGTCCATAGTCATATCAAAATGACACAAGGCTTACCAAACCTTACCATTCAAATTTATAGCCGATTGCTCTACTTGAGCTTTGACACAATGCATAGGAAAGCAAACTAATGCAAAAGGATGGCACCGAGCCTATCCCTTAACACGACTACACTCACCTTAGAGCATGAAAGCTTTTAGGATTCTCGGATTTTGATTCCCTTGTTCCTAGCCTCAATTAGGGATGGTGGATTTCTTTCTTCCGTGTTTTGAGCTAGGAAAGAAAAACACAAGGAATCATCACAACAACATAACAATATGGTTCCAAGAATGGCTTAAGATTTCAATTCAAAATTAAACTCCAATCTTACATGGAATTTGACAATAGATAGAGGGCTTTGCTTTACCCAAGTGATGGCTTTGCTATAGTGCATTCAAATTGAAGACAAGTTGAGCTTAAGATGAACAAAAAGAGAGGTGTGTGCTTAAACTCGAGGTAGGAGATAATAATGGAGGTGTTATCTTGATGGAAGACAAGGTTGATATTTGCTTTCGGGGGATTGAACAAATGAAGAAGGGCTTTCTTTTCTTTTGATATAAAAAGAGTCTTACAACCTTAATGATATCCCACCTATACATGGACCAATAAAAACCTTTCCTCCAACAAAGGGTTTTCTAAACCCAAGGATTGATAACTACTTTCAAGTTGGATAATGACCTCAATTGGTCATGTATTTTTATGGACTCCACGTAGGAATGGACAAGCATAGAGGTGAGTAAGCACCTAGCTTACTTTCCTTCCAATTTTAACTTTGAACAGATTTAAAACAGGGGAACCGTATCGATACACTCGTGCCCAAATAGACAAGTTAGTTATTGACAGTTGGGCCGTATCGATACTGGATTGACCGTATCGATACGTCTAACTTAGAATTTGCATTTTGGCTTTGAATTTCTTACAAAGGATTTAATCCACTCAAATAGGACAAAATTGTGATTTCATTATAAAAGAGGGATACAAAAGTCAACTATTACAAATGTATAACACATCGGAGTTAAAATTTCTGATCACTGGAACCTCCTCCCGACTAGGTCAGTTTTCGGGATGTAACATGAAGCAAGCTTCTCAAAGTTGGAATCTTTGTTTTAATGAGGCAATCAAAGAATTTGGTTTTATTAAAAATGAAGATGAGCCATGTGTTTTCAAGAAAACTAGTGGGAACACTATTACATTCTTAGTATTGTATGTGGATGACATACTAATAATAGGAAATGACATACTTACCTTACAGTCTGTAAAGACTTGGTTAGAAAAATGTTTTTCTATGAAAGACTTGGGTGAAGCAACCTACGTATTAGGAATCAAGATCTATAGAGATAGATCAATACGACTCCTAGGACTAAGTCAAAATACATACATAGGCAAAATACTGAAAAGATTTAGTATGGAAGAATCTAAAAGAAGATTCATGCCTATGAGACATGGCATTTCGCCCTCGAAGGAAATATTTCCTTCAACGCCTCAAGAGAGAGAACGTATGAGTAAGATACCATATGTTTCGGACATTGGATCTATAATGTATGCCATGCTATGTACATTTCCATATGTATCATATGCACTAAGTATGACAAGTTGATACCAAGTAGATCCCGGTGAAGGTCATTGGGTTGCAGTCAAAAACATCCTTAAGTACTTAAGAAGAACTAAGGATACATTCCTTATGTATGAAGGTGAGGAAGAGCTAAGTATAAAAGATTATACTGACGCAAGCTTTCAATCTGATAAGGATGATTCTCGATCGTAAATGGGTTTTGTGTCTTGCCTTAATGGAGGTGTTGTAACCTGGAAAAGTTCAAAGCAAGATACAGTAGCAAATTCTGCGACAGAAGCCGAGTATATTGCAGCAAGCGATGCTACAAAAGAGTTTGTTTGGATCAAAAATTTCATATATGAACTAGGGGTCGTGCCTAGCATATCGAATGCTATAGATCTACGTTGTGACAACAACGGAGCCATCACACAAGAAAAAGAACCCAGATCTCACCAACGATCCAAACACATACTTAGGCATTACCATCTCATTCATGAAATCATTGATCGATGGGATGTAGAAATATGCATAGTACCAAGGATGACAATATCGTCGATCCACTGACAAAGCCTCGGACATAGGAGAAGCATGAACGTCACACTAAGTCTCTTGGTATTAGATACATGAGTAATTGGTCTTAGTGCTAGTGAGAGATTGTTGGAGTATGCCCAAAGACCAATTATGAGATGGTTGTAAAAGACATACTTATTTTATCTTGTTTATTAATTAGAAGCTATTATTATTATTTCAGTCTTATTCTGTGTATCTATAAATAAACTGAATTATAATAAAGTCCTTAGAATAATATAGTTATTCTTGAATGTCCTTAGTCGAGAATTATTATGGGCTTGGACAACAATAATGTATTAAAACTAATATGTAGTTGATTGATGACAAAGTGTTGTCATTGACATGGAGATGTCAAAATCAATACATAAGTATGTGTTAGGGAACGACATACTGGACTAACCCAGTATGAGCATGTTTCTTGGATTATTATGTGACAGTCACAACATTGCTCATGGTGATAACTACATGTATGATCCTCACACTTGAGATCATCATTATTTCAACATCGTGAGTGACATATTTTGATACAGTCAAATGTGTGTCGTAACTGACTATACTATAAAGATTAATATTGGATATGTCACAATCCATGAAGCGAAATAAGGATGATAAAGATAAGATTTCTCCCTCATACATAATAGGAGTAATATCATAGGCCACTTGATTGAGTGAGACTAGAAAATGCATGGCCATTCTCGAATAAATTGATATAGGATATCATAGTTATTTGTTTATAATAGTCTACTCAAGATATCAAGAAACATTAGATGGACTATACAAGTGTGACTAATCCATGAATTTTGTCCGATCTAGATATGAGAACAAAATGATGAAATACATAAAAGAAGTTAATCACGGAAAAAGGTTTAATCGAACCACGATTTCATGTAACTTAGGTAGCAATGATGTATTACTAGATGCCACTCATTGCTTGTAATAGTAGAATTGTTCTGGATATTATTTCTAATGTTACATGAACCTACAAGGGTCACACCCTATGATTGAAACGAACAAATATCGACTAGATATCATCTGTACAAACTTGTTGTACACGTAATTAGTGAGAAACCGAAATTGTTATAATTATTGTAATTATGGATAATTTTTTTTTGTATATATGTTAATATTTGATAAGTTATTGTAACTATCAAATACTATTAAAATATATATATCTAAATACTATTAAAATATTTGATAAATTGTTCGTTTTATTTGATAAGTTATTGTAATTATCAAATACTATTAATATATATATCTAAAAGAAACCTAATTAAAGTAGAATCAGATTCTACCTATTTAATTATATTTGGTTAAATATAATGTATATTTAAAGAATTCGAATTTAATTAGAATTAGGTTTTAAATGCTATTTAAAGGCATAAGGTCTAGCAGTCTATATAGGTTTTTTCGAAAATCCTCTATAACAGTTAGAGAAGAGATAAATTGTTTGTTTTATTTGGGTGGAATACGTAGAGGTCAAAAAGCTGTTGTGATGACTCAGATTTGATTTGGATTCTCCTATACTCGCTGCGGAATTCCAGATTACTTGAGGTAATGTTTTCATCTTTTATCACCTCGAATTCGTCCTTTGTACATGGATCACTGGTGGATTACGCCGGATAATTTTTCCTCTGTGCTATGGGGTGTACCGGTGTTTCCCAACATTCTATTGGTACAAACATAATTCAATTGAACATTTCTTTTAAAGAGATCCACAACTCTTTGGTGCATAACCTAAGCCATGGAACAAGCCCAACGGTACTTTGACAAAAAAACATCACACAAATACATCAACAAAGAAACTTAACTTATGTTGTAGAACCCAAAATGTTGTTGCACAACAAAATATTTCCACAACTCCGTATGATCTAAAAGAACATGAGGTCAAACAATGGTGGCAACCAAAACAAAACGATTCTTCCTATGGTGACTCCATGAAGGAGACTCTAACCTTGATGGCATCTTTTATCAATATTATTGCTTGCCTGGTGCAAGACTTCTGAGAGTAGAAGACATCTCTACATGTCTCAAGGTTGACCTTAGATCTCGGCATGCTTTACATCAAAACGATAACTAATGCAGTTTCTACAAACTCGATTCATGTAAGAGTCTTACACTCCAAACTATCACGTGTTTGGAAAACACGTCATTTGTATCCTCACTAGAATCTATCATTGCATGAAATCCTACCAAGTGATAAGGTTCCACCACAAACATCGAGTCCCGTGCGAAAACTTAGTATGTGAACACCGTAGTGTTGTACAACTCAACCCACAATCAATCCAAGTAGACCTTTCATCTGGATCTCGTCTTTACCGAAAATAACAAGAGATACCTACCAAGAAATATATCATTACCCAATGAAATACCGAAATTGTGCACTCACAAATCCTTTACAAGATCCACAATCACCTATTTAATTTCCACCGATGAATATCGAAACATCACAACAACTCTAATGGACTCAATGTCTGACTCTCAACTGATGGCAAGTCAAACATTTATCACTATCTCAAACACATGATTCCCAATGTCTCCCAAAACACGTGACAAGAGTTTGGTACAAACTGTCACTCTCAAAATTCACCATATACTGACCACTATACTATATAGGAAGAATCTCTAACCTTGATATATCTTTCTCGAAAACACCCACAAAAAGATCTCAAGGTCTATCAGAAACCATCAGACCTAAATTCAATCATAACATTGTATCCTCCTAATTACAATCAGATGCTACTTTTCACGGCTTCCAAAGTTACCCAATCCTCAACTTGAAGCTTAATCAACAAAACACACGGGCACTAGTATTGACTGGTCAGTATCGACACTTGATGAATTGAGTACCATTACTGCATGAAGCTGCTATCGATACTCCCTTACATGACCAGCAATTATGATCCTTGATCGCCCCACCTGGGCGGCATGATACTCTAACCTGAACTAACTCTGAACAATCTATCACTTATCAAGTTAACTTTACTTAGGTGGTGATCGATCACACGGTCAACAATTCTCAATTATTTTGACCCACGTTGTTATCCAAATCTCAAATTCCTTAAAGATCAAGCACCCAAAATCTCACATTGTTGGGGTGAACACAACATTTTCTCTTCTAGCACAAAAATACAGCAATGACAATACAACAAAACATCTTCGAAATCTCGAAATCTTATTTGACTCTAATCGAGTCAATACCACTATCACACAAAAAATGGCCTCACACAACTCGAATCTCCACCAATGTTCCTCAAATCCTTCCAACGAAGCTATGATACAAATCAAAAGCATTTACGAAGTCTCAAACCCTTGCTTCCTTAACTGATTACACGGTAACTAACTTTTCCTACACACAAGGTCATTAAGGTATTTATCTTGTTAATGATTATACTTCCAAATTCCTTATACATTCATACGTGTCACACAAAACATCCAACTTATATTCGAGAGACAATATAGTGGCCCCCACCCTATAATTGCTGAAACATTTCAAACGTCACTGTAGACATCAAACATTACCACGACACGCCCTAAAGAAGGAAATCCTCATTCCAAAATTCATTTTGAAATTACTAGCCTCCAACACTTTAACAATAAACACCTCATTCTTGAACTAATAACGGAAAAATACGCGGGTATTTCATAACCAATTAAACAAGTCATCCATCCTAGGAGATAGGTAACGGTCTTTCACTATCACTTAACAAGTTATCAGCGATTTAAGCATCAGCCCAACGAACCAACTTCTTACTAGCGAACAAGACGGATTCTCCCTTGGATGAAACACTTAGACCCAAGAAACCTTATTCGAATTGCGCCTTCGCAACTAAATCTCTGACTCTCTCACTAGGTCGGTGTCCTCTAACAAGGAGGACAGCGAGGAAGTCTTGAGAACTGTTAAGTGTTCAAAAGTACTATTTTTATTACACTTTTTACTTATATTATTATTAGACTTAGGCTCACATTAGTTGCATAATTAGTCATTCATGCATTAATTCATGTTTCTTTCCATTGTTAAGCTTGATTACATAACTTGGTGATTTTTGTGGAAAAAGATACTGCTTTGGTGTGCTTTTGTACGCAGGAACTAATTGCCCAAACAAGGCCAGAACCAGTTGCCAGAGCAATGCAGGAAGGATATGCCGAACCAGTTGCCAAAGCAATGCAGGAAGGATATGTCGAACCAATTGCCAGGGCAATTGTCGACAAGAAGGGATAAGCTGATGTGGCAGCCGATTGATGACTGGATAAATCCAATATGACATGGAGCAAAGATAAATCCTAAAGAAGATTAAATTCCAAGAGTTTAATGAGGAGTTTTAGGAGGAATAAAATAATAAAATAAAAGAGATTTATTTCTTTTATTATATTGTATTTAATTCCAACTTAACTTCCTCCTCAAGAAAGACTTTGACCTATCCATCTCCTATAAATACAAGCCTAGCCGACAACTACAAAAAAAGTTCGATTGAGAGAGAGTTCGACTAGGGGTTGCACTAATTATTCTTCATATTCTTCTTTCTTATACTATTTGATTCATGTTTGGGGATTATTCTTTGTATATCATTCAAAACCCAGCCATGAATTGATGTGAATTGGCTTGGGTTATTTTGGGTTTGTGGTTTTGTGAGAACGATTGGATTTTGTTTAGGTATTTGTGTTTTCACTTTTAATTCAAGGTTTGTTTATTCTTAGATTTTAATATAGTTTGAGAGTGAATTGGGAGAGGATCTCGTGAATTCATCTATTTATCTAATTTCGGGAGAGTTAGATTCAAGAAATGAATGAGTATGGTCTTTATTCAATCAATTGATGGTGAAGACTAATCCGGCTTAGGAATAAGTTTAGGATTTCAACGGATAAAAGGAGCCAAGATTGGTTTTTGTTCACCCTTGATTCACGCATTGATGTATTATCAAGGCATGCACAATTAGCTAGAGTTTCAACTTAGGGATAAGAAGAATCCATTGAAGAACGCTCTGCCGAACCTTGAAGTTTGATGCCCAGGCAACCGTTCTACTAGTTGCCAAGGCAACCCAACTGTGCAAGATGACGCTGCACTCATCTACCGAGACGATCCTTCCAACTATCACACCTCAACTCACGATAACCTGGCCTACTCTCTCTCTCATTTGATTACATCTTTATTTTATTTAATTGCTCTTTTATTTTATTCGTTAGTTAGAACTCCTACAATTATCAATTGTGTTTTTACTTTTACAGTGCGATAACTAAAGCAAAGTGGCCCAAACCAATCCCCGTGGAGATGATACTCGATACTTATCATATCACTTTATTACTTGCGATGTGTATACTTGCACCGTTTGCGTAGCACTCAATACGCTCAACGAGTTTTTAGCGTCGTTGCAGGGGATTGGCAATTGGTGTTAGCTGTTTTTGTTATTGCATTTTTATTAGTTTTACTAACTTTTCTTTTTGTTTGTTTTATAAAACAAATTCAGGTGCGCTACAAGTTAAGGGACATCAACATGTCGGGAAATAAACGCTGATCTATTCTAGAGTTGATGTGGGAAGATAGGAATCAATCCACTCAAGAATTTCTTACACCCTTCGATGATTATCGATACCAACCGAGAAAAGCCCAAAGAGTCTATCCTGTGGAAAAGTCTTGTGCTATGTGTGGAGAACATCATGTGTTTGAAAATTGCCCTCACATTTTCGATGCACATGACTACATGGAGAACCATAGATGGAACCAGCAGCAAAATGCTTCATGGTATGATCAAAAAGCTCAAAAAAATTTCCATAACAATTTTGCTGCAGCAACAGACATGCCTTGGCAATATAGTCCTTATCAGCAGCCTAGTGTCACGACAACAGATATGCCATAGCAATGTTGTCCTTTTCAAGAGCATTCCAATTCCTTAGAGGAAACGTTGCTAGCTTCCTTGGCTAGACTTGACGGATCAATTGAAGAGATTTGAGAGCTATCAAAGAAAATGGATGCGAGGATAGCTCAGTGGGATGCAACCTTGGGGAATTCAGAAGATCAATTGAGGAGGTCCACATATGCCTTGGATAACATGCACCAACAATCCATTCTTGGGGATACTGACGACCCAAGGCAAGAGGATAGGAGCAATGCAAAGAGAGGTCCCCGATGTGTGGGGAACAACTAGAACCTTCAAGTCGAGAGGGTGCCAATGAGAGAGACTGCCTAACACATGATGAGCTTGAGCAACAAATTGCCTCGGCAATGATTGAGGAGCCTGAATAGAGCAATGTCGCGACAACACTCAGTAAAGCTGAGAACAACAATACTATAGCAAATTCTGAGGAACTTGATGCCCAAAAGGTTACAACGTTGATGTTGAAGCAGGAATCTGTAGATTGCTCTCATCCACAGTTGCCACGGCAATTGCACGACCACATGCAAGATCAATGAGATGACAATACTTTGCCAATGGAATATGAGCAGGTAATGGTTGAACCTTTTGAATTCTTTAAAAACTCACCTCGTTCATTGCAAGTATGCCTTGAGGAACTGATGTTGGTAGATTTGAAGTAATCGAAATCTCTATTGATGGAGATGTTTGAGAGGCCAAAAGAAAACGGTGTTTGGATTCGTAAAGCTTTTCAAAAATGTGGTTTTTCCCTTGACTTACAGCGAATTTTGGCAACTGATTGCCACGACAATTGCCACGACAACGAAAGCTACATCCAACCATGATGGAGGTCGATGAGATTGAGGTAATTAAATGGTTGGGTGTTGATATAACTTTTTATACTAATATATTCATGCCTTCAGGAATAGTAGCAAGGTGGAGATTATATATGGACTACAAGAGAACAAGGGAGAGAGATACCTCCACCATGGTAACACAAAAATAAGTAGCTGCGAGCACATTGGCCCAATTCTTTTTGGGCAATATTGTCACTCGATGGAGGGTGCGGATGGACTATAAGAAGTATCGGAAACGACCCTCCTCAAGTTTTCTCAGATATGCAGTAACATTAGAAGATGAATGAAAAATGCTCTTTCTAAGAATTTTTAATTTTTATTTTTGGAACTTTATTTTATTTTCGTTTTTTTCTTTATTTATTTTTGGAATTTTTAGGAGATATTTTATTTTATTTTTCTTCATTATATTTAGTTTCCAGGTTTTCTTTGTTTTCTTTTCCACAACAAAACTCACAACCACCATGCTAAGAAAATTCACTGCCGACTACTTGCCACGGCAACCTCAACAGAGGATGCCCCGGCAACTACCTCAGCAGTTGCCACGGCAACAGAAACTGGCGATGCCCAGTCAAAAACAATGGCTTCGGCAACTACTGATGCCCAGGCAAGTGAACCTGCCTCGGCAAACATGGATCAAATCAAAGCAATGCTATTCATGCGGTACCAGCCACAAGCATTCAACCACCAACTGGAAAATGAATCAAGCAAACGACACAAAGGAAACTTATCACTCGAGGTGATGACCTCTCCGACTAACTCATTTCATTTAGTTTCTTTTAAACTTTGTTTCACTTTTACATGCATTGAGGACAATGCTTCTCTCGAGTTTGGGGGGTGTTGGTTTCTAGTTAGTTTCATGTTTAGTTGCATTCATCTTTAGCAATCACATATAGGTTGCATATGTTACTTGCCATGCCTTTGATTGGATTTAATTGCTTAAGACTTGTTGAATATCCAATGATGAATTTTTGCCACTGCACTTGATTGAAAGAACCTTTAATTTTAGGATTGCATGAAAAGAACTTAGAATTTTACTATGATGCTGAATTTTTTTACACGGTTGTGGCTTGTTGATTGAAAGAAACTTAGTGAACTTAGGTTGCTTAAAATTTGGGTAAATTTAAAATTGAAAATTAAAAGTTAATTTCTTGCTAGAAGTGCCTGAAACTGGCTCTAGGAGTTAATGCACATTAAAGAATCGCTAGAGGTGCCCGAAATTGGCTCTAGTCGACTAAAATAAAATAAGAAATTGTTGAATCGCTAGAGGTGCCCGGAATTGGCTCTAGTGAAAACAAAAATAAATATCCCGGTAATTAAATTGTTAAAAACCTATTATTCACATAGAGTCTTAAAAATCAACTTGCACACAACTACGCACACACTTGTCATGAGCATTATAGTTTGGTTCTAGGTAATTTTTGTGCTATTTGAAAAGTTAAAAGGTGATCATACTTTGTGCCACGGTTCTGAGGTTTGAATTCAAGTTTGAAGCATGTCTTTGATGATTAAAGTCTTGGCAGGTAACTTTTAGTTTTGCATTGCTTGACGACAAGCAATAGTTCGAGTTTGGGGATGTGTTAAGTGTTCAAAAGTACTATTTTTATTACCCTTTTTACTCATATTATTGTTAGACTTAGGCTCATATTAGTTGCACAATTAGTCATTCATGTATTAATTCATGTTTCTTTCCACCGTTAAGCTTGATTACATAACTTGGTTATTTTTGTGGAAAAAGATACTACTTTGGTGTACTTTTGTGCGTAGGAACTAATTGCCCAAGCAAGGCCGGAACCAGTTGCCAGAGCATTGCAGGAAGGATATGCTGAACCAGTTGCCAGAGCAATGCAGGAAGGATATGCCAAACCAGTTGCCAGGGCAATTGTCGACAAGAAGGGATAAGCTGATGTGGCAGCCGATTGATGACTGGATAAATCCAATATGACGTAGAGCAAAGATAAATCCTAAAGGAGATTAAATTCTAAGAGTTTAATGAGGAGTTTTAGAAGGAAAAAAATAATAAAATAAAAGAGATTTATTTCTTTTATTGTATTGTATTTAATTCCAACTTAACTTCCTCCTCAAGAAAGACTTTGACCTATCCATCGCCTATAAATACAAGCCCAGTCGCCAACTACAAAAAAGTTCGATTGAGAGAGAGTTCGACTAGGGGTTGCACCAATTATTCTTCATCTTCTTCTTCCTTATTCTATTCGATTCATGTTTGGGGATTATTCTTTGTATATCGTTCGAAACCCAGCCATATGAATTGATGTGAATTGGCTTGGGTTATTTTGGGTTTATGGTTTTGTGAGAACGATTGGATTTTGTTTAGGTATTTGTGTTTTCACTTTTAATTCAAGGTTTGCTTATTCTTGGTTTTTAATCTTATTTGCGAGTGAATTGGGAGAGGATCTCGTGAATTCATCTATTTATCTAATTTCAGGAGAGTTAGATTCAAGAAACGAATGAGTATGGTCTTTATTCAATCAATTGATGGTGAAGACTAATCCGGCTTAGGAATAAGTTTAGGATTTCAACGGCTAAAAGGAGCGCAAGATTGGTTGTCGTTCACCCTTGATTCACGTAGGGATGTATTATCAAGGCATTCAAATTAGCTAGAGTTTCGACTTAGGGATAAGAAGAATCCATTGAAGAACGCTCTGTCGAACCTTGAAGTTTGCTGCTCAGTTGCCCAAACAGTTGCCCAGTCAGTTGCCCAGGCAACCGTTCTACTAGTTGCCAAGGCAACCCAACTGTGCAAGTTGCCACGGCAACTGAGTTGCCGCTGCACTTATCTACCAAGATGATCCTTCCAACTATCACACCTCAACTCACGATAACCTGGCCTACTCTCACACTCTCATTTGATTACATCTTTATTTTATTTAATTATTCTTTTATTTTATTCGTTAGTTAGAACTCCTACAATTATCAATTGTGTTTTACTTTTATAGTGTGATAAATAAAGCAAAGTGGCCCAAACCAATCCCTGTGGGGACGATACTCGATACTTATCATATCACTTTATTACTTGTGACGTGTATACTTACACCGTTTGCGTAGCACTCAATACGCGCAACAACAACTCCTCCAAGAAACATAAACAAACACTATGACAATCTGAAAGCTCCCGAGCGTCGAACTGTAAACATTGGTATCTATTGAATGGTCAAACATGTCTCACAACCTTGTTGCGTCATTCTTAAAACAACAACTATGAAAATCATGGTAGAAGGGTAACAATTCAACATTCTCATTACCAAGGTTGGGTTCCCTCGAGATCTTGAAGCCTTGAGCTCACTCTCGATACTATTGGCTAGCATCGCGCTTGATTAACCAAAGCAATTTCCAAGGTGCAACAACTCTTCAGAAGGTAGCTCTATCAAACCTGTAGAACATCTAACTTCGGTCACACTCTAACGAACCAGTGGATCCCAAATCCACTATCACCAATAAATGCCCTTGAAAAGGGCAATGATACTTCTCAAGTATCAAGGAGACTCTTTTTAAGTGAACAAAGGGTCCTCCAACCAACGTGCATCCATTGATCGCTTTTGGAAATGGTTTATCCAAACGCACATCATAAGCGTTATTCACGTATAACGGTGAAATTTTTTTACCACAAACTCTCATAACGTATCTGAAGACTTTAGAGTGACTACAACACACAACGAAGACACTATACAGGTGGTAGAATGAGGACACATCCATAACTCTGAAGTTATTCAACTTATTCGCATCTCAACAGTTCGGGGTGACCTCTCCCCTAGAATCACTCCCATGAGTGGCTCACCACTTAACTCAACCCTTTCGGCCACGATCGTAATCATCTTAGCATCGCAACATTGCACACATCATTAGGATTCCAGTCTTAAGGAGTACAAACTTAATTTAAAGACATGTGTTCACTAGACATCTTACTAAAACACATATACCACCTTGGGGTTTTCTTGAACTGACTAAACCTAAGCTCTAATATCATTAAATGTAACACCCTAAACCTGAATGTCACATTTGGGCCTTAAGCCCAACATGTTTTCATAAAAACTTTAACCTCAGTTTATCCCAAACAAAGTATTTTCCAAAAACATTAAATCCAATGGTTGAAAACATATTTAAACAATTTAAATTATTACAAAGGAGCTCCACTTAAATTTAAAACATTTAAACATTCAACTTAATTAATACAATTTCAAAATAGGAATTACAAACTCCACCATGTAAGGTCCTACGAATACACAGTCCACTAAACACAAGTATCGTACTCTAGAAATCACCACATGCTGGAATCTCGTACTGATGGTGCTCCTCAATCCTACAATCCAACGATCAACCTACGTACAAAAACAACGATTTCGAGTGCTAAGCTTACAAAGTTCAATGGTACACATCTACTAGACCACACTTCATTCTAATCATAAAACATAAGAATGCAAGCTAGTACGAGCAATAATGAGAGATAAATAAACATGTGGCGCTACCACAAGTCGCCTAAACACATGCTCTTATCATGAAAAACATCATACGTGGCACACAAGGCCCAACCATACTTGGTATCTCACCAGATCATTTGAGCAAAAGCGCACAAAGTCATACTACAAACCTGGAGTGAGGCCCAATGTCACACAATCTCGAGAACATATACTCTGAGCGAGGCCTAATGTCACACAACCTCAGGAACATAAACTCTCTCTAGGTAAGGCCCGATGTTACACAGACTCGGGAACATACACTCATACTCGACATCTCTCATCGAGTATAATCAAATAAGGTCTGGTGTCATACAGCGTCGAGAATGTATATTCGACATTATCTAACCATGGTGTTGCAACACGCTCTCTAGGTATCCGGATCCCAACAATCAAAGGAGACTCAACCAACCAAGTGTCCAAACCGTACACATCATTGACACGATTACCATATGAGACACAACATAACTCAATCCACCAAGGATCTCCTATGGTTTCTATTACCACAAGTCACCCAATTTAAGTTTACCAACTTGTTAATACATTATGGAGTGTATATTAATCATCCTCATTAATTATCTTCATTAATCTATATTATCTCATTAATATTCCATGTTAATTTCTATATTTTTATTAGCATAATAGATTATTCTGTTCAGTGGGTACCGATATAGATATTGCTCTACAAGTACCGATACGAGTCGAGCCATACGGATACGACCCCGAATCGCATCACAATTTCCTCAAATTACGATTTTACAATACTTTACTCAATTTCTAAAGCTTATAAAAGTTATTAGGGTTTGTTTACTAACACATTCATTCAATTAATATTAATTATCGGTTTCATAATCATTTAATTTAGTATTTACCCCTTAAGCATAATTCCCATCTAATCACATTAATTCATTTCGAGCAACGTATAAGGCATCACAATTTTCAATCAATTAAATAGTCATCAAGTAATTATACAAGCATCTTAAACGACCCTACACGGTTTCTAAAGCCTCCATGAGTCTCGTCATATTCACAACATCATCATGCCTCACACATATATCAAGTCTCTCAAAATTCTTATTCATCGCCTACATATTTTGCGAACACTAACAAGCAAGGCAATTACACTTATGATGCTCATGAAGCAATAGGAGTTCGAGGTGTACTAACCTTAAGAGATTATCAATAAATCCTTACTCGAGCTCCTCACACACTTATCTTGATCCAATATTCGAGCCTGAACAATCCTCATAAATATACGAATACCACAAATGTTAATTAACCTCATTCACTAACTATTCTACAAGGTCAAACTCATATAAACAACTTACTAGGTTCGAATTTGGCGAAATGGACTATGCCAACGAATTTAGAACATCAAGAAACCCCCTAGTAGGGCCCCTCAGAAAAAGTCGACAGCTTGGTCAACGCGACTCGGCTTGGGGTCAACGTGGCTTGGTTCGATAGCTCGACTTAGCTCGGTCAAGGTGACTAAGCTTAATTTGTTGGACTGGCTCAATCGGGATTACCTAGAGAGCTCGACCGGCTGGCCCAACAGCTAGCCCAAATAAAGTGGCCCAAGCTGGATGGCTTTCCACTATTGTTGAAGTACGCCCATGCACGACGACAGCGGGGTGGGCGTCCTACGACAGTTGGACGGCGACGGCGAGCTCCAGTTCTGCTATTTTGATGCGGTGCACACGATGGTGCCCTTAAATTTTGAGTTTGACCACCAAAACTAACCCGTTTTGGTTCGGCCGAAACTTCTTTTCACTCACCCTCTCCGACGGCGACTCCGATGGTGGTGCCACTGGTACTAGCGGATTCGTCTCGACAAGTACCGAAACGGGTCGACTCATACTTAGTTATAGGTTTATTAGAAAAACAAAATTAAGAAAACTTGCGATGGGTGGGATTCGAACATGGGTAAAGCAGAGACAAGTAGAGTGACTTAGCCACCAAGCACAAGTTTGTGTTAAATCACTAACTTTAGTATATGTCTTAGTGTTTTCTACATTTATTTTTTTAATTTCACTTATATAATCATCAAATTAACTTTCTAATTTAATTAATATTTTTAATTTTTATTTAAAAAATCTCAATTAAATTATTATATATGTTAAATTATATTAAAAAATAAAATTTTAAATTGTAATAAGCGAATCCAAACTCACGAACATAGTTCAAATGAATTTATCTTGTGATTTGTGTTATATTAAAAATTCATTTAGTGAATCCAAACTCACAAACATAATTTAAATTAACTTACCTTGTGATTTGTGTTATATTTATAATTATTTTAAAAAATAAATATAGAAAAATATATAATAAATTAAAATTATTAATTAAATTAAAAATAATTAATTCGATGATTATATATGTAAAATTAAAAAAGTAAATGTAGAAAATAATAAGACATATTATATTTAGAATATTACCTAAAACTTTTGAAAACTAGCAAATTTTAAAGCAAATCCACACTTTTCTCTCCTAACCCTACTTTTCTCTGAATCCAAGTGCAGCGCCGCAACCCCTCTTTACATTTGTCCTCTTAGCCGGTGGTCGACTATCAATCTTAGTATTGGTTTTCGACCACCAGATTTATTATATTTCTTGTTTTTTATATTTTAATAAGAATCTATGCCTTCGTGGCACACGTGTTCTCTGCCCCTTGTGACACTTTTTTTTTCTTTGTTTTGTGGTTTGTTTCATCTGTCATTGTGGCATAATTCTAGCATACCTTGGCGGTCGGTTGATACTCGTACAGAGATCTTCATGGTGGTAATCTCTAATTTTGATTTTGTCGGTGGTCTTAGAAAGATGAATCCTCACTCGGTTGATGGTTGGTTGCCGATGTAATATACCTGAGTAGTGGAGCAAAATCTACCTGATAGCTTGGTTCGCTCACCAATCATTTTTTCACCATTTTAAAGCGTCTTGTTTGGATAGAAACAATGAGATTCAGGAAGATTTTTGAATTTTGGTATGCTAATCTCGATGGAAGTGTCTGCTATACTTTGCACCATTGTAAGAGACTTTTAGTGAATTTGTCCCTTCTTTTCTCTTTTTGATGCATTGTATTGTATTATATTTTATAGTGATTAATAAAATTCGGATTTCATTGTTCAAAAAAAGAGAAAACAATAAGACATATATTAAAGTTAGTGATTCATAGCACAAACTTGTGTTTGGTCTAATGGTTAAGTTACTATGCTTGCCATGATTTACCCAAGTTCAAATTCCACCTAGCGTAACTTTTCTTAATTTTGTTTAAATTGATAGAATGTATAAGTAACGAGTATCAAGTGTATAATTATATAAATTTTTACTAACTGTCACATTACTCTTAAGTAACGGTAAGTGATTACATTAAGACTATTTACAACATAGTTGAATGGTTTATCCTGTTTCCTTTAGGTTTAAAAATCTCCCCCGAAAATTCTTCAATCTCTTTTATTTTTCCTAGGTTTCAAGAAAATTTCCTTTTTCTGATTCTGCCTTCAATTTCTTTTTTGCGCCTTTTTCGATTTGCTTTATCGAAGAAATTCTTTATTTGGGGCCCATTGTTCGTTCAACGCTAAATTTTTCTTAATTGAGCGGTTCAACTTTCTAGGGTTTTCTTTTTTGGCGTTAAACGGCTATATATAATGATAGAGATGGTGAGTTCAGAGGGATTATGTGGTTCGCCGCAGCGGATAGCGGCGCCAGTGAGGCAGTATGGCGTCACAAAGCCGATTTCCATCGCGGGTCCTACCGAAGCCGACATACTAAGGAATCGTGATTTGGAAAGGGTATATATCTGGAAATATTGGATTTTGTTTTGGGGGTATTTTTAATTACTAATTTTCTTTTGTTTGTTTCGTGTGAAATTTTTTGACAGTTCTTGGTAGAAGCTGGGCTCTATGAGAGCAAAGAGGAAGCTTTAAAGAGAGTTCTTGGTCCAATTCAAGATGTAATTGCCTTTTTATCCTGGAGAAAGTTTTGTTTTGTTAAGCTTTTGAAGCTGTATGTGTGCTGCTAACAATTCTGTTTACCTACAATTAGATTTTTCAAGTAATGAGATGCTATTTTTGCTAATTTGGTTTAGTATATGTTGGTTTTTGTTCAATGTAGCATAGTTTGTTAGCGAATTAAGTCAGAGAAACAAAGTTTGAAATTAAGCGATCTTGTTTTACATTAACACGTCTCTTCATTGTGTTAATAGATTGTAACTAATTGGGTGAAGCAACTTACTCGTTTGAGGGGGTACACAGATCAGATGGTTGAAGATGCAAATGCCGTCGTTTTTACTTTTGGTTCTTATTGCCTTGGGGTCAGTGTTTTGTGCCTTTCATTCTTGTTTTATGGTGCTTATGGTACTCACACTTGAATAACATGCTTTACTGGAATGTTGGCTATAACATAACTTCAGTGTTGTCTGATTGAGTTGACAGAGTGCCTATGTTACTACAAACATTTTTGTTACGCATTATTGGTTAAGTTTTATTGTCTTGATAGGTTCATGGACCTGGCTCTGATGTAGACATTTTATGCGCTGGACCATCCTATGTGAACCGAGAGGTAAATACTGGATTTATTATTAGTGACTGTTTGACTGATTTACGAACACTGAAATAATTTATTCACTTATCTGGATTTTTGGTGTCTTAACCAGGAAGATTTCTTCATTTTACTGCACAATATTCTGGCAGAAAGGGAAGAAGTTGCAGAGTTACAACCAGTTCCGGATGCTCATGTCCCTGTAATGAAATTTAAGTTTAATGGAATTCTAATTGATCTTCTTTATGCAAGCATCTCTCATTTGGTTGTACCTCATGCAAGTCTAAACTACTTTTTTTTATTTCCATAATTAAAATTTCTATTTGAAATAAGAATTTGCTTATACAAAACTGTTCATTAATTTTTGGTGTCTTAACCAGGAAGATTTCTTCGTTGTACTGCACAATATCCTGGCAGAAAGGAAAGAAGTTGCAGAGTTGCAACCAGTTCCGGATGCTCATGTCCCTGTAATGAAATTTAAGTTTAATGGAATTCTAATTGATCTTCTTTATGCAAGCATCTCTCATTCGGTTGTACCTCATGCAAGTCTAAACTACCTTTTTTATTTCCATAATTAAAATTTCTATTTGAAATAAGAATTTGTTTATACAAAACTGTTCATTAATTTCTAGTGTCTTTTTCGATATTGCTGCTCAGTGCTTACTTGATTTAAGAGGTGTATTAAAAGTGCTTCTCCTCTCCATCTCCCATCTTAACATGAATGTTTTCTATGTTTTTGTTATGCATTTTGTTAGTTTATTCACAACATACCATGTTGGGTTCATTTAGCTACAATTTTTATGTTCCATTTGTAGAAATAATATATAGCATTTTTGTTCTCAAGCTTGTTGGTTTTATTTTGTTTTTCTAAGTATGTAGTTACCATAGGTCCTAGATAGTTTGTTGATTCTCACTTCTGTTTAGTTGTGAGCTTCTATGCTTTGGGATGAACAGTGGGTGAAGACCATTATGATTTTTTTGGCGGTTTGCATATATTTGATAAATGCTTGCATGTGGACAGGATCTGGACATTTTTGACATGTCGGTATTGTACAATGTTGATGTGCCTACTGTTCAAAGTCTTAATGGATCCAGGGTTGCAGATCAAATTTTGAAATTGGTGCCAAATGTTGAGGTGAACTGCTGCTGATAATTTACTTGATCTTCAAAATTTGTGTTTCTTTCGGTGCCTTTTATATAATTGCTGATTGTTTGTATTCTTTACTAAGTTGCATAATCTTATAATGTTATAGCATTTTCGCACTACTCTTCGATGTCTGAAGTTTTGGGCTAAAAGTCTCAGTGTTTATTCGAATGTTAGTCTTCTTCTCCTTTATCATTTTCTAATTTTGTTGTATATTTCTTATTTATTTTAACACAAATATTCATTTTCAGGTGACTAGATTTCTTGGGGGTGTTAACTAGGCTCTTCTTGTAGCTCGAATTGCCAACTTTATCCTAATGCGGTTCCAAGTATGCTTGTTTCAATATTTTTTAGGGTCTATACTCGGTGGCGTTGGCCAAACCCAGTTATGCTTTGTGCAATTGAAGAAGATGGGCTTGGATTTTCTGTATGGGATCATTGTAAAAATCCTCGTAATAGGACTCATCTCATGCCAGTTATTATTCTTGCCTATCCATGCATGAATTCTAGCTATAATGTGTCCTCAATGTCACAACTCGCCAACTTCTACCGAGGTTAATTCAACATCCTTGAGCGTTTTTGAGGTAAGCATGCACTAAGAAAGCTTTTAGAATGGCCTAGAGGCCTATATTTGTCTTAAAAGGATGCCACAACGTTTTAGGAGGTTCCACGAGGTTTTACCCAAGTCTAGACACATTTGAAAGGCCTTAAAAGACCCTCAAAGACTTTGGAAAGATCGGGACAAGTTTGGAAGTCTTTAGAATTCTCTAAAACCTTTTAGACATTTAGGGAGATATATAGGTCCTTGTAGAGTTATTTAGAATTCTCTACACTTGTAAATATCTCTTAGTTACTAAGTTGATTTAGAATTATCCCTTAAGGAGGCGAAGGCCTATAAATAAGACCACCCCCTTCATTTGCAAACCATCCAACATCTCAAGAACTCAAGCCTTGTAAAGCTCTCTCAAAGCTTAATACAAAGTTATTTTCTCTTTCCCTTCAAAGTTTTTCTTGCCTTTAGGTTTTTTTATCAGTCATTGCGTTTGTGTGAATTAAGACTTGTTAGCATAGTTCGGAAGTGCTAATGCTGCACAGATAGTTTGAGGAAATTTAGTCTGTGACAGTTGGTATCAGAGCGACGTTCGGGACATGGTGGAGATTGCAAAGAATCATGTTGTTGGCTAGTTTGAGACGGAGATCATGCAAGAGCAACAAGGGCGCGAGGAGACGGTCGATCTTACTATAACAAGGTCGCGAGCTAAGTTTAAGGATTTAATCTCTAGCTTTGAGTCTCGTATGACCTATATAGAGGAAAACGTGGGGGCATAGGTGCCTAGGTGAACGACCTTTACCAGCGGGTAGGAGGCCTCGAGGCAGAGGATGCTGAGATCTACACGGCCATGATGATCAAGCTTAGAGGAGACCATGTGAGTAGAGATTGGGGAGATCCGTGATTTGCTCATGGGGGAGCTCTAAAAATGCGCGATTTCTTTCAACGCGAGATTGGCAACACTCATGCCTAGCTTGAGGCATTATAAGGCGACGTTGCCTTAAGCAAATGCACCTTGGCAGCAGGACCAAGCACCACGGTCGAGATTAGAAAGGTCAATGTGCCAAAGCTAAAGACTTTTGCTAGATTATAAACATAAAAGAAGTAGATAACTTCGTATATGGCCTATAGAACAATACCTTACGTCTGTCAGCATTGTGTTGGAGGCTTCCAAGATTCAAATTGCAGCTCTATATCTCACTGATATTGCCATGCTTTGGTGGAGGAGAAGGCGTAGTGATGTTGAGAAAGGTACGTGCACTATCTCTACTTTTGATGACTTCAAACAAGAGCTTAAACGACAATTCTATTCGAGGTAAGAGTCCGCTTGCAAAGACTAAAACAATCATAGAGCATTTGCGACTATGTCAAAAACTTCACCAACTTGGTGCTTGAGATCCCTGATCTCTCTAAGGACTCGTTCTTTAATTTCATGGATGGACACCAACAATAGGCCAAAACTAAGTTAAGGCGTTGTGGGGTATAAAACCTTGCTGATGTTATAGTCGAAGCCGAGAGACTCGTCGACTTCACTAGCCACAAAGAGTCCACCACAAAACCAATGGATAAAAAGAGTGGTCAAGCCAAAGGTAGGGGAGACAAAAGTCAACGCAAAAAGGGCCACCAACAGGACAACACGTCTAAGCGCAAAGAATCGTACTTATGGAATGGCAAGGATAAAGGTAAATCCAAGGACTTTTGAGGCACGAGAAGACCCACTGTCCAATAAGTGCTTCTAGTAACGCCGATAGAGGCGAAGAAGGTGTACACATGTGATCCATGCAATTACTCAACGTCATTCAATCCACCCCAAAAATTGAAGTTAAAGGGTTGCTATATGTGGACGTCACCGTCAATGAAAACCAACAAGGGCAATGTTAGACATGGGTGCATCTCATAACTTTGTCTTTTTTGAAGAAGCAAATAGGCTGGTTCTTAGAGCAATGGGAGAAGGAGGATCTATTAAGGCAGTTAATTCTGTCGCACGGCCTATTTATGGCATTGCTTGAGGGGTCAAGACTAATGTCGGAGCATGGTCTGGCCACATGTATTTTTCAATAGTGCCGATAGATGACTTTAAACTTGTCTTGGGACTCAAGTTCTACCATCGAGTTAAAACAATCTTGATGTTGTTTGCCAATAGCATGTGCATCATGGTTGTCAACCAGGCTTGTGTGGTACCAATAATAAGGGCCACCAAGCAGGAGACTAAAGTGTTCTCAGCATTTCAGTTTAAAAAGGTCATCAAGAGGAATGAGGAAAGCTACTTAGCTATCCTTAATGAACATGATGACGAGGAGCCAAAGCCTGACGAAGATCTGCCAAAGGAGGTAGCCCAAGTGCTGGAAGAATTCAAAGATGTTGCACCTTTAGAGTTGCCAAAAAGGTTACCACTAAACAAAGAAGTGGACCACGAGATCGTGTTAGAATCAGGCACAAAGCCACTAGTTATGAGTGCCTATCGTATGGCGCCACCTGAGTTGGAAGAGCTTAAGAAGCAACTCAAAGAACTACTCGATGCAGGGTTCATTTGGCCTTCCAAAGCACCTTTTGGGGTGTCAGTCCTGTTCCAAAAAGGACGATTCATTACAGATGTGCATCGACTATCGAGCACTCAACAAGATCACCATCAAGAACAAGTATTTGATTCCTTTGATTTTGAATCTTTTCGATCAGCTTGACCATGCACATTACTTTTCAAAATTAGATCTTCGATTAGCTCGGTAATCATCATCATCTATATCAAAGATTTTATAACCTTGGGTTAGATTTAAATCTATACAATTTGGTCAATGAGGTATGGAAAAACCATATCATTCAATCAAAGAGCAAATTTTAGAACTCAAAATATTCTGAAAATTTAGTTGAACAAACAACTAAAGAAAATAGAATTCAAGATCTATTACTAAAATCTATTTTAAATAAGGATTGGGAAGAACTTGAAGTTAGTTTTCTAAAAATTGAGGAATTAAACATTTTTTTTTATATTTGTCAATATTTTCTCAATAAGGGGATAACAAATATTATTTTAGTAAAAGTATTTAGATTATGTTTATATAATAAATCTAAATTTGTTCTTTCGATCGAATTATTTTTTAAAATAAGTAGAGCTATTTGCAACCAATAAGAGCAATTTAAAAAAAACATTTTCAGAATATTTTTTGTAAGCATATGTTTTTGAAAATATATTAAAAAACTTTGGTAATAAAACATAGGCTTGATCATGAACCATTTGATATAAGGAATATTGAATGGGGATTTGTTAGGGAAATTATAGTGCAAATTTTTTCTTTTTATTTATTAAAAGATTTTCTAGCCTTTCTTAAATTCAAGCTATATGGGGAATCAAATATTGACTATTTCCAATATTTTCACTTTGAAATAAGTAGTTTGATTGGAATAGTTGAAATAGAAAACTTTCATCAACCATATCAAATTTGAGAATTCACTAGAGTAATTGGAGGACCGCAATCACATGCTGCAAACGAGGAAACAAAACACTTACAAGATTACATTGACAAATGCTATAATAATTCGATTTATTATCAAATGCAAGTTGGATTACATCTTAAAGTCAAACCCAATTTTTTTTTATCAAAATAAACCTATAGATATTTGACTGATGACAAAAGAATATTTGTACACAGTTGGTGTAATGGAAACTTAAATGATAAAGTCAGACAGCTACTAAAAAAGATAGCCAACATGACATTAGATGACTACTCTTACGAAATAATGGAAGAGATCAATTGTACATGGGAACACTAGAACTCCCCAAAATCACCCGTCTCCGACAATTTAATGGACTTGGATGAAATAGAATAAACAAATTTAGCAAATGCTTAAGACAGTTGAAAAGATAGTATATTAGAATAAACAGAAGTTGAAAATACATCAAGTCAAATGAACAGAAGCTGAATACATAGCAAGTCAGATAAACAAGAGCTTAAAGGATAAAAAATCCAGATGATAAGCATCAGACCTCTAAGTGAAATATCATAATATTTTTCTTTAGTACTAACAAGGGTAAAAGTGCTAATAGAAGTTGAAAACATAGCAAGTCAGATAAATAGAAGTAGATATTTATGTGAAGAAGAAGGTCATCTAGCATTTGAGTGTCCTAACAAGGGTAAAAGTGCTAAGAAAATGATTAAAACGCTTGAAGAACAAGAAGTAGAAATATGCTTTGAAGAGAAAATAAATCCTGAAGAAATATTAATCGAATTAATATCAGAATCAGACATTGATTCCGATAGTAATAGCGAAGACTATATATTTATGTTAAAAAAAATAATTCCTAAAACCAATTGGAAAAATCCCTGGTATAGAATAACATGAAATAAAATTAGGAAAAGTTAGACTGCCTATATGGCGATAAAGATTACAATCATATTATGCATATAGACTCTAAAAATGAACAAAATAAATAAAGTCAAACAACAAGTTACTACTTTAAGAACGGTAACTGAATTATACCTAAACAATGAGTTTAAAAAACTCTTATATGATATGAACAACATATTAGAACAAGTTGTTTCTTCTAAACAAGAAGATTTTGGACCCTTATATTACGGTAATAGTACTACGATATTAGCTTTATCAGATAAAGAAAATGCTTCCTCTGAAAAAATAACTAGTACTAGCAAGAAAAAGAAAAAAATTGAAAATTATGTCTCAACAAAAATATGATTTTCAATCCTATAAAGAACTTATAGAGCATTAGAAAATAAATTTTACAAATTAAATGATAAAAATAAAAAAATATTTAAAATTAATAGAACAACTTTATGAAGAGTACATAGATTTTGCTTGTCGTGTTTAATTATCATTATATGCTAAATTATAATACTGCTGAAAGCAGGAGTAGTAGTAGTAGCTCAAAAGATCTAGAAATAATAAAAACTACTAGCCATGAATCTTTCGATGAAGAAAACACTTCTTCAGAAGTTGATGGAAATATTAAAATACAAGATCATATGGATATTGATCCACCAGATTCGGATCCTAAAGGTAGAAGAAAATTATATCCTAATCTTTTTGAAGATGATCAATTAAGATCTTTCAATAAAAAATAGAGCATGTTGAAAATACAACTAGAATTATAGCCGAAAATATAGCTACTAATGAGGTTAAAACTGAACAAACAAGCGAATCGTCACAACCAGTTTCTTATGTGATAGATAGTCTTAACAAAAGAAAATGTTGTTCAAGGAGGAGTTTATTTAGATTTAACTAATATTCCCATATCATACTATGAAAAGGTTATAGATGATTAGTCTCAATCTATGGCAATTGTTGTAAACAACAATAATTGGACAAAAGAAAAAATTTTAAATTATTTTGTTGGAACCTTTTTAGGAGATGTCTTACAATTTCTTCGTAGATGGGAATAATCTAACATAGGTAGCGAACAAAAGGGGCAATTAATTAATCAAATTCAAATGCCTAAAGATGTATTAAAAGGTTTAACAAAAATTTTAAAAATTGAATTTTGTGGTTATATAGATAAACAAGATCAAGACGGTCAAGCTAATTATATATTATCTAAAATTAAATTATGCGATATTAGATATTTAGAAGAATTTTCTAAAAAATTTCTTCATGAATATAAAAATTTTAAAAATGATAAGATAGACTTTTGGAAAAAGATAATATTTCTATAAACTACCACCACCATGGGATGAGATCTGTATAAATAAATACGATTCTTATCTTGAAAAACATAGTAATTTAGCAGGAATAGAAACTCAATACATAGATTCTATAGGAAATAGAATAATAGTTGCTAAAGAAAGAATAACCAAACATTGTCTACAAACAAAAGCCTCTAAACAAGTAAAAAATAAAGTCAGGGATAAACACTGTACTAAGATCTTACAAAACGAATGGGATAGATGTAAACAAATACGTTCAAAAACTAAAAAATATCATAAAAAGAAAAATATAAGGTATAGGTTATATAGATGGAAACCCTAGAAATAATCTAGGTAACCTTCTAATAATAATAAAAGAAGAAGATTTGTTAAAAGAAAAACTTCTAACAATTTCAAGAATAACAAGACTAAATGCAGACGTTTTATATGTGAAGAAGGTCGTCTAGCATTTGAGTGTCCTAACAAGAGTACAAGTGCTAAGAAAATGATTAAAGCGCTTGAAGAACCAAAATTAGAAATATATTTTGAAGAGGAAATAAATCCTGAAGAAATATTATATGAATTAATATCAGAATCGGACACTAATTTTGATAGTAGTAGCGAAGACTACATATTTATGTTAAAAACAAAAAATAATTTTCAAAACTAATTGGAAGAAATCCCCGATATAGACAACATGAAATAAAATTAGGAAATATTATAGGAGAAGAAAAGGATCTCTCCAATGATATGTTAGAAAAGATTAACAAAAATCACATTTCTAAAGAGGAAATTTATAAAATATCGAAATTCAAAATTTAGAGTCAAAGACACATAAAAAAATTAGTGGCAATATCGTCGCTAAAGATACTAAAGCAGGATTAACAAAAATTCCTTTATTTACTAAAGAAAAAATTAAAAGAACAAGATAAAAATATCCTCAGTTTAGGTATATAGATTTAGGAGTAATAATGATAACAATAAAACCGTTATTTAGAAGATGGCATGATATGCCAATCATAGCAGTACTTTTAGATAAAAGATTTAAAAATTCAGTAAAAGCACTTATTGAAAGAATTTAATCAAATCTTCATGCAAGGATTGTAGGATTTAAAGTTAAACTAAACTACTTTATATCTATAATTGATCCATTAATAGAAGAATGTTTATGTTTAAGAATTCAGGCAAAAAATTTTGATATTAAAAATCTAGCAGAAGATTTAGCAATTAGTTGGACCTCTTTTAATGAATATTCAAATACAACTGAGGTAGATATAAAAGAAGTCAATAACAAAATTATTGAACTTTTTGAACCTATTAAATTTACTACAGAAATACAACCTACCTTACTACATTTAAAAGACCTATCTATTCCTAAAGACTGGACGATAGAAAAAATTACCGATGCAAATAGTTCTAAACTGACACTTACAATAGAATATGTCGCATCAGGTGATAAATTATATTTTAAGAATACACATATTAATAATAATAATAAAAATTTACTTTTACCATCCACCTCTAATGTTGAACCAATAGAGGAAATTGAAGAAAATACGTCAACACCGATAGGAATGAAAACAATTCATATTCCTATTTTTTCCTACCGAACCGAGTATAAATTCTTTTAATTATAGAAACACTAGAATGGAAGAAATCCAAACTTCTACAATAATACAACAATTAAAATTAAGAAAAGATATAATTACTTTTTCGAATTCTCAACGTAGAAAATGTTATACATATGTAGAAATTACATTTAAATTTAAAGAATATAAAAACATTCTCTACATGTACTATTAGATACTGGAGTTACAACAAGTAGCTGTAGAAAAAATGTCATCCCAAGCCAAAAATGGCAATCAATGAAGAATCCCATCAAAGCCATAGGAATTGATGAAAACGAGACCATTATTGATCTACATACATGGAGTTAGATTTGTAGTTCCAAAGCATTTATGCTTTCCTCACATGCATGGGGACATATTACTAGGAAATAATTTCATCCATAATTATTTACCATTTTCCATAGATGATAATAGGATCACTCTATCTGTAGAAAAAATACAGGTAGAAGTTCCTTTGATAAAAAATCATAAGCTTATATGTGATAAAAATTTTAGACCTCCAAAAATGAAGCAAATTAATCAAGTAGATACTAATCATTGAATATTTAAAATATTAGAAAATATTTTTAGCGAAGAACCATTAAAATTATGGAAAACCAGTCTAAGATATTGTAGTATAAAATTAGAGAATCCTAATAACATTATAAGAGTAAAGCTCATGATCTATACCAAACAAGATATAGATGAATTTGATATTCAAATTAAAGAATTATTAGATAAAGGATTAATAGAACACATTAATAGTCCGTATTCTAGTCTAGCATTCATGGTAAGAAACCATGCAGAAATAAAAAGAGGGAAAGCTATAATGGTTATTAATTATAAAAGAATAAATCAAAATATTATATTTGATGGCTATTTTATTCCAAGAAAAGATGTTTTAATTAATCAGGCTAAACAAGCTAAATATTTTAGTAAGTTTGATTGCAAATCAAGATTCTGGCAAATCATGCTAACTGATGAATCAAAACCGCTAACAGCCTTTAGTGCACCTAGTGATCATTATCAATGGAAAGTAATGCCTTTTGGATTATGTAATGCACCACAAGCCTTCCAACGATGGATAGACTCAATCTTTAATAAGTATAAAGAATTTTGTGTAGTCTACATAGATGATATATTAGTATTTTCAAAAATATTAGATTTGCACAGAAAACATTTAAATACTACATCTCAAGAATTCATAAAACATGGAATTATATTAAGCCCTAAGAAAATAGAATTAGAAAAAACAGAAATAAAATTTTTAGGGTTAAAATTATCTTCAAATGGTCTTAAACTCCAAGATCATATTATAATTAAAATAAAAGAATTTTCTGAAAATATTGAAGATAAAAATCAACTTCAACAATTTCTAGGAATTGTTAACTATGGTAGAAAATTTTTTCTGGAGTTATCTGAAAAAATAGGCATGTTATATGATAAATTAAAAATAGACAACACTTTTACATGGACTAAACAAGATTCCGAAATAATTAGAAAACTAAAATATGAAATTACAGATATCCTAAAAGTTTATCTTCCTAAACAAGGAGATAAATTAATATTAGAAGCAGACGCCTCCAAAAAATATTGGGGTTGTATATTAAAAGCTAGAACAACGAACAATCAAGAAATGATATGTGGATATGGTTTATGAAAATTTAAACCAAATGAAATTAATTATGTATTTTTTGAAAAAGGAATTGTTAGCCATAAAAAAATAGTATATAAAAATTCATTATATATTTAACACCAGAAAATTTTATAATAAAAACCGACAATCAGCGATTAAACAATTTCTCACTAATAAAAAATTAGAAATAATACCCAGGAGAATCCGATGGTATAACGAATTATGTACTTTCAATTTTGAAGTTTTATATATTAAAGGCACTAACAACATTATTGTTGATTATCTTAGCAGGCCTGATGGATATAGGCAAAAAACCTCTAGAATCAGTTGGAGACGGGACTACTGTCCAAAAGAAACTCAATAAAGGGATTAAAAGACCACATTATCCTAATCAAGGATTGGTGCAAGTGCAAACTCCGGTAATGTATTATCTGAATTCTGGATATTATGTTCCCTATCCAATGGTAAGGCAAACGATTGGAAATATGTCACAAATAGCAACACCACCACTAGTAAAACCACTTCATGATTCTCAAAGTTCTCAATGGTCTTAGGATCCCAACTCAGCATATCAAGCCTGTTATGCTGAAATTATAAAGAAAGCTGAAGAGTTGTTGAAACCACAACAACCTCAAGAAATCAAAGATTTTTATAACCCTAGTTTAGATTTAAATCTATAAAATTTGGTCAACGAGGTATGAAAAAACCATATCACCAATCAAAGAGCAAATTTTAGAAGAGCTCTCACAAAACTTTCTGAAAATTTAGTTGAACAAACAACTAAAGAAAGTAGAATTCAAGATCTATTACTAAAATCTATTTTAATTAGGGATTGGAAAGAACTTGAAGTTAGTTCTCTAAAAATCAATGAAATAAACAATTTTCTTGATATTTGTCAATATATTCTCGATAAGGGGATAACAAATCATATTTTAGTAAAAGTATTTAGATTATGTTTATATAATAAATCTAGATTTGTTCTTCCGATCGAACTATTTTCTAAAATAAGCTGAGCTATTTGCAGCCATCAAGAGCAATTCAAAAAAACATTTTCAGAATATTTCCTGCAAGCATATGTTTTTGAAAATCAAATAAAAGAAAAATTTTGGGTAATAAAACATAAGCTTGATCATGAACCATTTGATATAAGCAATATTGAATGGGGATTTGTTAGGGAAATTACAGTGCAAAATTTTTCTTTTCATTTATTAAAAGATTTTCCAATTTTTCTTAAATCCAAGCTATATGGCGAACTAAATATCGACTACTTCCAATATTTTCACTTTGAAATAAGTAGTCTGATTGGAATAGCTAAAAGAAAAATTTTATCAGCCATATCAATTTTGGGAAATCACCACAGTAATTGGAGGACCGCAGTTAAATGCTGCAAACGAGGAAGCAAAACACTTGTAAGACTACATTGACAAATGCTATAATAATTCGGTTTATTATCAAATACAAGCTAGATTACATCTTAAAGCCAAACCCAAAAAATTCTATCAGAACAAACCTATAGATATTGGATTGATGGAAAAATAATATTTGTACACCGCCAGTGTAATGGAAACTCAGATGATAAAGCCAGACAGCTACTAAAGAAGATAGCCAACATGACATTATATGACTACCCTTACGAAATCATGGAAGGGATCAATTATACATGGGAACACTAGAACTCCCCAGAATCACCCGTTTCCGACAATTCAATGAACCTGGATGAAATAAAAGAAACAAATTTAACAAATACTCAAGAAAGCTGAAAAGACATCACATCAGACTGAACAGGAGCTGAAAACACAACAAGTTAGATGAACAGAAGCTGAAAACACAACAAGTCAGATAAACATGAGCTTAAAGGATAACAAATTCAGATGATAAGCATCGAACTTCAAAGTGAAATAAAAAAAGAGTTCAAAGAAAGAGGCTATAAAAGGAGGGAACTTGCAACAAAGTAGGACACCTTTGTTACCTACATCTATCTACTAAGAACTTTACTTTTGTAATCTCCTTCATTTTCAGTTTCTTCATCTTAGTGTCACTTTTGTAATCCTTCCTTTGTAATATTTCCATTATCCTTAATAAAATACCATCTTTATTACCACCATTTCCACCACCATTATCCATATCAACTATTACGAGTTTATCTGGTATCAGGTACTACCAAGTGCACATAGCGGAAGGTGGTGAGCTGAAAATAACATGTGTCACGAGGTACGGTTTTTATGAATTCTTAGTCATGCCCTTTGGACTAACTAATGCTCCAGCCACATTTTGCACTTTGATGAACAAGCTATTTCATCCTTATCTCAATCGATTTGTGGTCATCTACCTTGACGACATTGTGGTGTATAGCAACACCTTGGAGGAGCATGTTGAGCACCTAAGGGAAGTGCTCAAGGTTCTACGGAAAAGCCAGCTATACATCAAGAAGGAAAAGTGCTCATTCGCCGTCGAAAGTAATGTTCTTGGGGCATAAAATAAGGGATAGAAAACTCATGATGGAAGATGGAAAGGTGCGTGCCATCCAAGAATGGGAGCCGTCCACCAAAGTATATGAGCTAAGATCTTTTGTGGGATTGGTGAATTATTATCACCGCTTCATCAAAGGATATTCAGCGAGAGCTACACCGCTAATAAAGCTCTTAAAGAAGAACAAGTCGTCGGTATGGACCAAAATTGTCAAGAGGCCTTTGAAAATTTAAAAAGGGCCATCAGCGAAGAGCCGGTGCTTAGCCTACCTAACCACAACAAGCCTTATGAAGTACACACCGATGCGTCAGACTTCAATATTGGAGGAGTTCTTATGCAAGATGGGCATCCGATTGCTTACGAAAGTTGGAAGCTTAATGATACTGAAAGAAGCTACACCATTCAAGAAAAGGAGATGAGTGCCATCATTCATTGCCTTAGAGTGTGGCAAAACTATCTCCTTGGGTCTAAATTCTTGATCATGACATACAACGTGGCCACAAGTTACTTCTAGACCCAAAAAAAACTAAGTCCAAAGCAAACTCAGTGGCAAGATTTCTTAGCCAAATTTGATTATGTCATGTAATATAAGCCCGACAAGACAAATATGGTCGCCGATATGCTAAGTCGAAAGACGGAGCTCGCAAACATTAGCCAAGTCACCAGCCCACTACTCGAAAAGATCAAAGAAGGCTTGCAACAAGAGCCACTTGCCTGAACTATTATTACCCTGGTGAATGAAGGTAAGACATGATGATTTTGGCTAATCGATGGCCTACTCTACACCAAGGGAAACATTCTTTATGTACCAAAGTTGGGCAACTTACAAAAGGAGTTAATCAAGGAGTGTCATGACTCCTTATGAGCGGGCCACCCAGGTATGCGATGAACCCTCGCACTTTTGAAGTCTACTTATTATTGGCCTCGAATACAAGATGCAGTGGAGGAATATTGCGGACATGTCATGTATGCCAACAAGACAAGATGGTCCAACATCATCCAGGTAGGCTCCTATATCCGTTGCCAATACCGGAGAAACCTTAGGAAAATCTTCTTTATGGACTTCATCACTTGCTTACCAAAGTCTGAGGGTTTCAGAAGCATTATAGTTGTGGTGGATCGATTTAGAAAATATGCTACCTTCATTGCCGCACCAACTGACTGCATCGTAGAGGAGGCCACAAGGCTTTTTCTCCACAATGTGGTCAAGTTATGGGGCATCCCAATGAGTATCATTAGTGATCATGATCCATGCTTCACTGGAAGGTTTTCGACCGAATTATTCAAGATGCTCGAGTTTGACCTAAACTTTTCGATAAGCTTCCACCCTCAAAGTGATGGGCAAACGGAGCATGTCAATGCCCTCTTACAGTTGTACTTAAGGCACTATATGAGTGCCAACCAACGAGATTGGGCCAAGCTTTTAGACGTGGCACAATTTTCTTATAATTTGCAACAAAGCGAGGCCACCAACCGAAGTCCCTTCGAGATCATCATAGGACAACAACCGACCACTCCACTCTCCTTTGCCACATGCTATGAAGGGAAGAGCCTAACAACTTTCAAGTTTTCTAAGGCGTAGCATGAACAAAATGAATTAGCTCGAGCGGCATTACACTAGGATGCCAAAAGAATAAAGAAATAAGCAGACAAGAAACGAAGGCACTTGGAGTTTAAGGAAGGCAATCTCGTCTTGTTAAAACACTTGCCCCAACAATTCAAGACCTTGCAGAAGGTGCATAAGGGCCTAGTACGCAAGTATGAAGGACCATTTCTAGTCATCAAGCGAGTGGGAAAAGTATCTTACAAACTCCAACTACCACCAAGACTTAAGATTCATCATGTCTTCCATGTGAGTTTGTTGAAGCCATATCATGGAGATGCAGATGATCCCTTACAAGGGGTTTCCAAGAGAGCGCCCACAGCCATAGTCATTTCATTCGACAAAGAAGTGGAGGAAGTGCTAGCAAACCGATTAATTTGAAGGAAGTGCGTACCAAGCTATAAAGAATACTTCATCAAATGGAAGGGTTTGCCCAACATGGAAGCAAGCTAGGAGTCTGAGGAAGCACTTTGGCAATTCAAGGACCAACTCCAGTAGTTCAATGAAGGCACAAAAAAGGTATCGCGATCTTAGTTGGGGAAGAATGTCAACGCAAACTTCCACCGAGGTTAATTCAACATCCTTGGGCGTTTTTGAGGTAAGCATGCACCAAGAAAGCTTCTAGAATGGCCTAGAGTGGCCTATATTTATCTTAAAAGGATGCCATAACATTCTAAGAGGTTCCAAGAGGTTCTACCCAAGTCGAGACACATTCAAAAGGCCTTAGAAGACCCTGGAAGATCTTGGAAAGATCGGGACAAGTATGGAAGTCTCTAGAAGTTTCTTGAACCTTTTAGACACTTAGGGAGATATATAGGTCCTTGTAGAGTTATCTAGAATTCTCTAAACTTGTAAATATCTCCTAGTTACTATGTTGATCTAGAATCATCCCTTAAGGAGATGGAGGCTTATAAATAGGACCACCCCCTTCATTTGCAAACCATCCTACAACATCTCAAGAATCCAAGCCTTGTAAAGCTCTCTCAAAGCTTAATACAAAGCTCCTTTCTCTTTCCCTTCAAAGTCTTTCTTGCCTTCTCTAGTTTTTCCTTTTACCAGCTATTGCGTTTGTGTGAATTAAGGCTCGTTAGCATAGTTTGGGAGTGCTAACGACGCACTAATAGCTTGAGGAAGTTTAGTCCGTGAGATCAAGCACCCTTCGAGTCACAATGGAGCAATTCCAATATGGTAACAACATTTGTGAGGTAAGATAATGGAGAAATGACTTCTCTATACTGATCTTTTTGGCCAAAAAATTATACTAATTCTCATCCTCTCTCCAAATCTTGAAAATTGAGTTGAATAGAGCAAAGTGGAGTGCTCTGTTTGAGCCTTATTTGTTCTTCCAAAGCTACACAAACTATTTGTAGGTTGACATTCTTGTAGCTGGTGCTGATGACTTGCTTTCTTGGAAAGGCTGGGTAGAATCCCAACTGATGTTGATGGTAATATTTGTGCCTTTATAGCTTGGCTTTTAAATTTAAAGTTTTGATCAATTGTGATCCTTCATGAAATAAAAACAAGTTAGAGGTTTTCCTATATCAATTTAATCGACATTATATATATTATTTACAGATTGAGCGCAACACTTATGGAAAGCTGCAGTGCCACTTATCCTCAAGAGTATGTAGATGCCTCTAAGCCAAGTACTCATTGTGCATTTTTTATAGGCTTACAAAGGAAACCAGGGGAAATAATTCAAGAAAGTCAGCAGTTTGATATATGTGGGTCGGTTGATGAGTTTCAACATTCAATAAACATGTACATGTTTTGAGAACCTAGGATGGAAATCCATGTATCCCATGTCCGTAGAAAGCAGCTTCTAGCTTATGTACACTCATATGACCTTAAACGTACTCAGAATCTACAGCCTACACCTCACCAGCAGTCTTATAAACTGCCTCGCAACAATGGTGTTGCATATCAAACTGAATCTGGTGAGAAAGGCCTTAAATGGAAAAAACATCCTCATAGAGAAAATATTGAGCAACATAGGCTATTGAAAACGGAGGAGTCTTGATTGGAATCACTCAGGGTCACCGGAGATTATAAGTCGTAAGCTTGGCAGCATTGCTACAGGTTGTTCTACATCAGATCTACATGAAATGAATGGACTTGCTGGAGCAAATGCATCATCGAATTTTAATGGTATCAGCTATTGTTTGGTAAATCCTTTGATGATTTTGATATAACAAATATTTTTTAAGGAATTAATTGTAAAGCAAACAAAATTTTAAAGTTTCTCAAATAGAAAAATATTTTAAAGCATATTTGATTCTAAGTCAAAAACTTAAAGCCCTAAATTTTTCTAAGTGTTTTAAAGGCCAAACTATTGAAATACGCCCACGTGTATCGATACGCCTCTAAGCGTATCGATACAATTTTTGAATCATTGGCCACTGTAAGCATTCATTTTGATACGGCTCATTCCGTATCGATCTGACCTTCATACTGGGTTTAAGTTTTAAGCAATGCGTATCGATACGCCACTAGGTGTTTCGATACGCTTTAAATATTTTCTCAAATATCGGCATTTAATGTTATAGACGTTAGAGTCAGTTATTGGGAAAGACCAATTTTAAAATATCGTTGGACCCGTATCGATACACCCTCAAGATGTACCGATACAGGTTCAGTCAGTAGCTCAAGCAAGAAAATTGCATCGATACAGCTTCTTTTGTATCGATACGCCCCTTTGTTTTCACTAAGACCGTACCGATACGCTTCCCCGTGTATCGATACGCCCCTGTTATTTTGTGCACAACGGTTATTTCTTCTTATAGACAGGTACCGATACGGGCCATTGTGTACCGATACGGATGGTTGATTAAGAGCATTTATTGCGCGAAAAATGCAGCCCAACGGCTACAATAATGATCTCAACTACCCAAACGGGTAGAAATCAATGCAAGGGTATAAAAGCAAGCTTCCAAAGCACCAGCAACAACTATTGAATCATCAAGCAACATCCAAGCTTTAATCCAAACCTTTGTGCCTTATAGAGTCATATCTTTGTACCCAATTCTTTGGAGTTTTTCATTGTAAATCTTTATTTAGAGTTTGGGGTGTGTTTTTATTGTAATTGGGCAATATCCATCTTGTGAGAGATATATTTAGATTGCCAACTTCTTCTTTGTATTGAGAGATTTCTTGGGCCAATCTTTGGGTAGAAAGATTGACCGATTGTAAAGGTTACCTCCTAATCCTAGAAAAGGGGAAGAAAATCTAGTGGATTTTGTTGAAAATCCTTAGTGGGAGCTAAGGTAGTGGATGTAGAGATTGTTAGAAGCTTGAACCACTATAATTGCCTTTGTCCTTCATTTTTCAATTTCCTTTTTGCTCCCTCAAATTTTAAATAGCCAATTCACCCCTCTTGGCGAACTCACTATCATTTGATCCACTTAACAATTGGTATCAGAGCTTAACTCTTTGAAGCTTAACATCCACAAGAGGCGATCCTTGAAGAGTGTTGATCATCTATCCATTCATTTCCATGGCTTCTACCTCCGGGAAAAATCTATACGAGTCACAATCAATCACAAAGCCACCTTATTTCAATGGGGATAACTATCCCTATTGGAAGAACCGGATGAGACTCTTCATCAAATCCACCGATTATGTCATTTGGGATGTAGTAGAAGATGGACTGACCATTCCAATGAAAAGAGATGATAAAGGAAGACTTGTTCCGAAGACAAGGGTGGAGATGACCGATGAAGATCAGAGAATACTCCAAATCAACGATAAATCCCTACACATCTTATTTTGTGCACTCCGTCCTGACATGTATGCCAAGATGTCTTCGTGCACAAATGAAAATGAGGTGTGGGACAAGTTAGAGACCACTTATGAGGGCACCAACGATGTGAAGGAGACCAAAATCGAGATCCTTAATCTAAGCTATGAGAACTTCAAGATGGAGCCAAATGAAAGCATCTCCAAGATGTTCGACCGGTTCTCAGTCATTGTAAATGGTCTCAAGGGCTTCGGTGAGATTATTCCCGAAGACAAACTTGTTCGGAAACTACTCTACTCTCATCCTGAATTATGAGATGAGAAGAGAACCGCAATTATCAAGGCGAAGAACTTGAAGATGTTGAAGTTCGATGAATTAGTAGGATCTCTCCTTACTCATGAGATCATGAAGCAAGGAAGGGAAGAAGAAAAGAGAAAATAGTAGAGAATAATAAGCTTGGTATTGCTCTCAAAGCTTCCTTTGAGGAGAGCGATTCAAGCGAGGAGGAAGATGAAGAGATGGCCATGTTGACCAAACGGTTTACCCGATTCATGAAGTCTAACCGTGGAAGAAAATTCAATAGAAGATGGAAGTTCAAGAACAAGACCAAAGAAGAAGAGAATGACCAACTCATTTGTTATGAGTGCAAGAAGCCCGGCCATATTTGCACCGATTTCCCACAACTAAAGAAGAAGAGCTTCGAGAAGAAGAAGAAGCTCAAAGCTCAATTGGCAACTTAGAGTGACGAGGAGTCATCCGAGGATGAGGAGCATGAAGTGGCCAACCTTTGCCTCATGGTCCTTGAGGAGGAACCAATGGTAAACTCTAACTCATCATCTTTTACTTATGATGAATTATATGATGCTTGTGATGAGCTACAAAATGTTTACGATGAATTGGTAGAAAAATACAAAGAGTCTATTTTGAAAAACAAGAAAAAACAATTCCGATTTAAAATTTCAAAATGAGTCTCTTTCAAAAACCAATTTCGAATTGGAAAAGAAAGTTTTATATTTGGTAAATCTTTCAAATAAGCTCAAAAAGAAAAATCACGATTTAGAAAAACTTATTTCTTAGTTCCGATTATCACACAAAGGAGGTGGATAATCTTAAAACTTCTCTTACTATTGGGAAAAATACTTTTGAAAAGGGTAGTTCTTCAAAAACCCAATATGTAAAGAGAAAGACTTTTAACCCCAAACAAGAAAGTTTTCAAAAGCAATCTAAAACTAAAAGAGTTAGGACTGTATGAGTACCTAAGGAACTCATAGTTTCTAACAATATGAATGCTATTGCTTCTTGGATTCCTAAGGGAACCAAGATTTTGGGAACTAATGTTTATGGACCCAAAATGATTTGGGTACCAAAATTCAAAACTTGATCTTTGTTTGTAGGGGAAGCAATGCTACAAGGTCAAAACCACAAGTCAAAATTCTTGGTACCTTGATAGTGGTTGCTCAAGACACATGATCGGAGACAAGAGTAGATTCTTGGAGCTCAAATCAAATAGTGGAGGAGTAGTGACATTTGGTGACAACTCTAAAGGCCACATTTAAGGAATTGGCTCCATTGGTAATCTCTCAACTACTCTTATTGAAAATATTCTTTATGTCAATGGTCTTAAACATAATTTGTTGAGCATTAGTCAATTGTGCGATAAGGGTTTTAATGTTCTTTTTGATGCTAATGGGTGTAAAATCATGAACATTAAAACAAATCAAATAATGCTCATAGGTCATCGCATAGGTAATATCTATATGGTGCATTGAGATGGCATACATACATCCAATGCATGCTTTGTGGCATATAATGAAAATGATATATGGTTGTGGCATAGGAAACTAGGACATGCTAGCATTAGTGTTTTAGAGAAATTGGTTTCCCTTGATCTAGTAAGAGGTTTACCTAAGCTAAAGTTCTCTAAAGATAAAATTTGTGATGCATGTGCTAAGGGTAAAGAACAAATAACCTCATTTAAATCTATTAATGATATTTCTACTAATAATGTTTACAATTGATCCATATGGATCTCTTTGGGCCTATTAGGACTATGAGTTTGGGTGGTAAGTCATATGCATATGTATTAGTAGATGACTCTTCCAGATATACTTGGGTTCTCTTCTTAAGTACTAAGGATGATGCTTTAGAAAAATTCATCACGTTTTCAAAAATCATCAAAAATGATCTTGATCTTAAAATTTCATATATTAGAAGTAATCATTGAACCGAATTTCAAAATATGGGTTTTGAAGATTTTTGTAATGAAAATGGTATTAGCAGTAATTTTTCGGCTCCTCGCACTCCTAAACAAAATGGGTTAGTTGAGAGGAAAAATAGAACTTTAGAAGAAATGGCTAGGACCATGCTTTGTGAAAATAATTTACCTAAATATTTTGGGCGGAAGCCACTAATACGGCTTGCTACATAATAAATAAAGTAATAATTAGGTCTATTTTAAAGAAAACATCTTATGAGATTTTAAAATCCAAAAAGCCTAACATTAGCTATTTCCTCATTTTGGTTGTAAATGTTTTGTTTTAAACAATAGAAAAGATAATTTAGGTAAATTTGATGTAAAAAGTGATGAAGCTATTTTTCTAGGATACTCTTCAAACTCTAAAGCCTATCGAGTATTTAATAAAAGAACTTTGGTTGTAGAAGAGTCTATACATGTTGTTTTCAATGATAACCTCCTTCTGAGGAAGGAATCTTGTGATGATGATGATGTAGGGATCATTGAAGCCATTGATAGGGGACAAACATCAAAGGTGGATGAAATTCCAAGCAAAGAAGAGGAAACACAAGATCCACCTCTTGAAGCCTTGAAGGACTTGGCTCTAGAGGAAAAGGAGGTCACCTACCCAAGGGAGTTCAACTATGTCAAAGGTGGTAAAATTTTAGGTGATCTATCCAAAGGGATAATCACTAGATCCTCTCTCAAATTTATAAATAATGTTGCATTTATTTCATGCATTGAGCCTAAAAATATCAAAGAAGCATTAAAAGATGATTTTTGGATATTGGCCATGCAAGAAGAACTTAATCAATTTGAGAGAAGTCAAGTATGGACATTAGTTGATAGGCCTAGTAATTAATCTACTATAGGAACTAAATGGGTCTTTAGAAACAAGCTAGATGAGAGTGGTAACATAGTGAGAAACAAGGCTAGACTTGTTGCTCAAGGTTACACTCAAGAAGAGGGAATAGATTTCGATGAAACTTATGCACCCGTAGCTAGGATGGAAGCTATTAGGATGCTTATTGCATTTGCATGCTTTCATGATTTCAAGCTTTTTCAAATGGATGTTAAAAGTGCATTTTTAAATGGTTTTATTAATGAAGAAGTGTATGTTGAACAACCACCGGGTTTTGAAGATCCAAATCTTCCAAACCATGTTTTTAAATTGACCAAAGCCTTATATGGTTTAAAACAAGCTCCTAGAGCTTGGTATGAAAGGCTTTCAAACTTTTTAATTGAAAAGGTTTTGAAAAAGGCAAGGTGGACACTACACTTTTCATTAAAAGATATGGCAATGACATGTTAGTAGCTCAAATATACGTTGATGATATTATTTTTGGTTCTACTAATGAGGTTTATTGCCAAGAATTTTCTAAGCCAATGCAAGGTGAGTTCGAGATGAGCATGATGGGGGAGCTCTCATTTTTCTTGGGGCTCCAAATCAAGCAAAGGAAGGATGGCACCTTCGTCAATCAAGCTAAGTACATCAAGGATATGCTTAAGAGGTTCGGCTTGGAGAACGTAAAGCCTCAAGTGACTCCAATGAGCTCATCTATTAAGCTTGACAAAGATAAAGGAGGTAAGTGTGTCGATTCTAAACTTTATCATTCAATGATTGGCTCTTTACTTTACCTTACCACAAGTAGACCCGATATCATGTTTAGTGTTTGCTTGTGTGCTAGGTTTCAAGCTAGCCCTAGAGAATCGCACCTAGTAGCCATTAAGAGGATCTTTAGATACATTAGAGATACACCTAGTTTAGGTCTTTGGTATCCTAGAGGCTCTTCCTTCAACCTTCATGCTTATTCGGATGTGAATTATGGGGGGTGTAAGATCGATAGGAAAAGTACATTCGGAACATGTCAATTCCTAGGTAGTATGCTCGTATCTTGGTTCTCTAAGAAACAAAATAGTGTAGCCTTATCTACCACCGAAGCGGAGTACATATCCTTAGGGAGTTATTGTGTTTAAGTCCTTTGGATGAAGCAACAACTCTTAGACTATGGTGTTGAAATAGATACCATACCCTTTAAGTGTGATAATACTAGTGTCATTTGTCTCACTAAGAATCCTATCCAACACTCTAGAACCAAGCACATAGAAATAAGACATCATTTCATTAGGGATCACATCTTAAAGAATGACGTAGTTCTAGAGTATGTCGATACCTTGAACCAATTAGAGGATATTTTTACTAAACCATTAGATAAAGAACGTTTTTGGACTCTTAGGAGAGAGTTAGGTTTAACAAGCCTTCCTTGACCCTTTAGAGTCTCAAAAGACCAAGAATTTTCTTGATTTGATTTGATTGTCATGTTTATGTAATTTGTGCCTCTTGATGCATCTGTGCCTTTAGTTAGGGGGAGCTTGTCTCTATTCTTAACCTTCATCCTGTTCATTCATCATGTACATGCATTTCGGTTCAAGTAAAATTGAACTTTTGAGCAACTTGTAGCCCAAAATGCATTTTTGGGTTATTTGGATCGAAACGGGTTAAAGTGTATCGATACAGCATTCATGACTCAACCCTGATTGCATTTCTCAGCACGAGTGTATCGATACGAGTCCAAACGTATCGATACAGGCTCAAGAACATGTTTCGATACAGGCAAGTCCGTATCAAAATGGTCCCTGTGTTTTGACACACCTGTATCGATACACAATGTGGCGTACCGGTACGCGTGGGCGCTGAGTCTTTAAATTAGCCTTTAATGAGAATCCAACTTTAAATTAATATCTATAAACCCTTTTTCATCCAAAACCCTAACTCTTTCAACTATAAATACCCTTCAAATCCTCTAGTTTTCACACAAATTTTTGAGGGTGTTTGTTCAACAAACCAAGTCTAAGATCTCTTATCAAATTGGTGCATTATCATCCATCCATTCTTCCAATTTCCTCAAATCAAGGTATAAACTCTTTCTTTTTTCTTTTTTCTTTTCGTTTAGATTGATATACTATTTTTAATAATTTTTTTACAAAAAGTATACTAATAGTATGGGTTTTAAAGTATTTACAAAAATTATTTAAAAAATCCAAATTTTTTTGAATATAAAAATTATATCGTATATTTTTAAATCTGTTTTTCTATATTTCTTTTTTTAATATTTCTAAAATTATATTGTACAGTTTTTCATTAATACCTTGAATTTTGGATTACATATTGGATTGAATTTGATGATTTATGCACACAAATGTTTTGTGCCTTAATTTATTTTTCAGATTTTTTATTGCACCACGTAAAAGAGGTCAAACATACGAGGCTGGCGAGTCTTCTACTGAAGATAATTTGGCTCGTCCTAATCTCGGTGTCATCTATCAAAAGAGTTTTGCAACCCATGCGGCTTTAAACAATTTCAAGCAGTACCAAAATTATAAAATCCGCCGCAAAAGAGTAACATCTATCCTTTTTCTCAATTCTGAACGTTTCAAGTTCAAATATCTTCCTCTTTTACACCGTTGGAACTTTATGCCTTTCTTGTCAATCCCCGGGTTTTTGTACCGTAATCTTGTCTTGATTTTCTTTGCCAATGCCCGATGTATCCCCAACCAAGATCGTACTAAAGTTGTTGCTATTGAGTCTTTCTTAATGGGGAAGAAATTTTGGGTTGATGTTCAATCTCTTGTTGATGTTTTTGGATTCGAAGATGAAGACTCATTGGGACATGTTCTTGGAGGTTCTGTTACTGTTCTAGATGATCATGACCGTTTCTTGCATCTCATGATCACTTGGTGGTTTCAACCATCCGGTGGAAAGTTTTCCACTATTCGCCAAGTGGATGACTTTTAGATTCGATGCTTTCGTGAAGAAAAGCAACCCAATCTTGCTCGAATCATGTTTGCGGAGCTAGTATATCTTATCCAACATCGTCACACCCATTTTGTTGCATCATTCACCTATGGGACAACTTTGAGTTACTTGTTCACTCAGTTGGAGATTGATTGCTCACTAGATTTTTCCGAGAGCCTCTTACCGATCCTATTGATGAGCGATCTCTTATTCGTTCAAATTTCCACTATTTTGATGGTTAGTGGCTATGTCTTGCCGAGCTTCCACACAATGCGATTTTCGAAGCACCGGAAGTTCCTCCTCTAGCCGCCCCTCAAGCTCTGATTGCTCCACAAGCTATGGACAATCTCATGGCTTATCTCAATGAGCAATTCACTTCATTAAGGACAACCATGACCGAAGGGTTTGCTGCTATTGATACTCAATTTACTTCCTTAGAGGATCGAGTTCAAGCCATAAAAAGCCAACAAGGTTTGATGGACATATCACTTACGGCTTTTCATGGAGAATGGCGTAAATCTCAAGGTAATCACACCCATGATGAAGATGAAGATCAAGACGAGGATGAAGATGATGCTCCCTAGACTTTCATTTCATTGCATATCATATTAGACTTTTCCTTTTATGCACCTATGAACCTATGAACCTATGCTTTAATTTTAGCTTTGTTTGGATTTGGATTATGTTGCCTTAATGATTATGTTGCTTTGGATTATGAACCTATGCTTAGATTAAGCTTTGAATTATGCTATGAATGTTGATTTGAATTATCTTTTACTATCATTGATTTTGATCTAACAAAAAGGGGGAGAATGTGCATAAGCTATTTTTTTTAAAACCTAGCTTACTCTAAGGGGGAGTAATTTCAAAACACTTAAAAATTTGCACTTAAAACAAATTTGCACTTAAAAATTTTCTTTGGTTTTGTTATATCAAAAGGGGGAGATTGTAAAACATTTGATGATTTTGATATAACAAATATTTTTCAAGGACTTAATTGTAAAGCAAACAAATTTTTAAAGTGTCCCAAACTGACAAATATTTTAAAACATATTTGATTCTAAGTCAAAAACTTAAAGCCCTAAAATTTTCTAAGTGTTTTAAAGCCAAACTATTAAAATACGCCCACGTGTATTGATACGCCTCTAAGCGTACCGATACAATTTTTGAAACATTAGCCACTGTAAGCATCCATTTCGATACGGCTCATTCCGTATCGATACGGCCTACATACTGGGTTTAAGTTTTAAGCATTGCGTACCGATACGCCACTAGGTATTTTGATACGCTTTAAAGATTTTCTCAAATATCGACATTTAATGTTATAGCCATTAGAGTAAGTTATTGGGAAAGACCAATTTTAAAATACCGTTGGACCCGTATCGATACACCCTCAAGATGTACCGATACAGGTTCAGTCAGTAGCTTAACCAAGAAAATTGCATCGATACGGCTTATTCCGTATCAATACGCCCTTTGTTTTCACTGAGACCGTACCGATATGCTTCCCTGTGTATCGATATGCCCCTGTTATTTTGTGCACAACGGCTCTTTCTTTTTATAGACAGGTACCGATACGGGCCTTCGTGTACCGATACTGATGGTTGATCAAGAGCATTTATTGCGCGAAAAATGCAGCCCAACGACTACAATAATGATCTCAGCCACCCAAAAGGCTATAAATTAATGCAAGGGTATAAAACAAGCTTTCAAAGCACCAACAACAACTATTGAACCATCAAGCAACATCCAAGCATTAATCCAAACCTTTGTGCCTTATAGAGTCGTATCTTTGTACCCAACTCTTTGGAGTTTTTCATTGTAAATCTTTATTTAGAGTTTGGGGTGTGTTTTGATTGTAATTAGGAAATACCCATCTTGTGAGAGATATATTTAGATTGTCAACTTCTTCTTTGTATTGAGAGATTTCTTGGGTCAATCTTTGGGTAGAAATATTGAATGATTGTAAAGGTTACCTCCTAATCCTAGAAAATGGGAAGAAAATCTAGTGGATTTTGTTGAAAATCCTTAGTGGGAGCTAAGGTAGTGGATGTAGAGCTTGTTAGAAGCTTGAACCACTATAATTGCCTTTGTCCTTCATTTTTCAATTTCCTTTTTGCTCCCTCAAATTTTAAATAGCCAATTCGCCCCCTCTTGGCCAAATTACTATCATTTGATCCACTCAACATGTTCACATAAGGTTTTCGGGAACATTGGTGGCTATGACAACTCATCGACTTCTCCGAGTGATGATATGAAATCCTCTGTGGAGGATGAACATGCTGATCGAAAAAAGGTATTTCAAGACGGATTGTTGAAGGAGTTAGAGGTTTTGGTTTTGAGTTTATTAATTTTTTTCTTGATTTTTATTTATTATGTTTGGTTATGATTTCATTTTCTTTCTCAATTTTCCTTCGATTTCGTGTTGTGTTTTTCTGTTCTATAGTGCATAAATTTGTTGTCATAGTCTATACATGAAGAGATCTTTGAAATATTCTGACTGGGTGTGATTCTTGGAGATGAATGACCCTCACTCTTCAAATAACATTTTTCTTCTTCAATATGTTGATCCATTGAGTACAACTCCTTTACCTAATCTGTTTGATTTTGTTTGTTTCTGTGAAGGGAAATACCGTGGTTGGTGTTGTTCTCAAGTCCATGAATGGAGTTATCGATGTCGAGTCTGCGCCGAATCCTGTGATAAGGCATGTCTTCCTAATTTAAATTGACTTCTGTTCTTGTGTGTTCCATATTCTATGTATTGGTTTCTTTTGGTGTATACAGGTTGAGTTTGGCATCCACAGGGTGATGTGAGAGATGAGAGTTTAGACTGGGGTATTGTTTATGCAACCATTGTTTCAGCAGTTTGTTAAGTATCAATTTAGTTTGTCTCCTTTTTCTTATTTTCAGGCACATGTCCCTTGGCAGAATCCAAACATCTTTTTCTTGCTTAGCTGCACAGTTTTTCACCCAAATAGAAAGGAAAAATAAAATCATTAAAAAAAGAGTTACGTGGAAAGTGGTAGTGTTTAGAAAATTCAGGTTTTAGGGGGAAATTTAGATTTCGATGTGTATTGTGTACAAGAAAAGTATAGGTCAGGTTGAAGGTCTAGGTTGGTTTGCGTTTCTTAAACTCTTGCTGCCATGTATTGTAATAAACATCAATATAAATTATATGAAACGCTTAGCTTTGAAGGTCTAGGTTGGTTTTCTCTCTGGCTGTCGTGTCCTGTCCAAGATACTCTTGCTTTCTTTCTTCTCCCAAAGAAGCTTAGTTTTCTTGCTCGGCTTGACCCAGTGTGGTTTCACTCAGTTTTGTGGTTCCTATCTTCCCTTTTTGGTTTAGTTTCTTTCCCTTTCCCTTTCCTTCTCTCTTCTTCTAGTTTCAAACAATTTTTTCAGTTATGAAGAATACTCTTCCCTCGCGGGAGCTGGATAATGATGAGGAGATTAATGCAACCATTAAATCTCATTCTCAAACTGGTGTCTTGTAATCCTTGGAAAGTTGATATTTCCCTTCCAAGGATTACTTTTTCTTTGGCAGGTACAAGTCTGACAAAACAAACATTACCTTTCTTGCTTCGGTGCAAACAAAAATTGCTCTATTGAAAATTTCATCGGGAAACAAAAAGGATGATCCTGTCTCTACAACAATGATAGCTAAGGATTCTACAGGAACCTTTATCCCAAGCATTGAACATGGTGGTTTACAGGAAACAAACATGTATGTGTTCCGAGGGAGAGATGCTTTATTCCAAAACAAGGCCCTTTAAGAGTTAACCCTAGCAGCTCTAAAAGAAGCAGCTCATGTCATCAAAACAAAAAATTTCGCCTTATTAAAGAATTTTGTAAGGGTGTCTCTCGACTCGGGAGGCTGTTATTCCCCTGGGGGTCTCCCTCTTTGGAATAGTTCTCTCGAGTTATGGATTTTCTAATGGAGGGTTTTTCTTTTGGCTTACTGATGGTCTTGCCATGTCGGTTATGGATTAATAAAATTATGCATGCTTGTGTACTATTTCTTCACTTTCAATATATGGAATAAATATCCTTCTATATAAATATATGATAAGTTTTAATCATGTAATTTTAAAGTTAGAATTACAATGCCTAAGTCCTCGTGCAAAATATAAAATAAACGTGTAAATATATTTAATATTAGGAGGCGACAAATAAGTCGTTCGATCTATTTCAGTTTGGGCCATTTCGGGTCTTACTACATTTGGTTTAGCTACGGTTTGGGTCTATGGTAATTCGGTTCGAGTATCATTGTTGGGTCATACCGGGTCAGGTTAATAAGAGATTGGTCATTTCAGTCTAGTTTTAGGTCGGGTCAATTTTATACACCCATTTATGGCTTTTATGAATCTAGTATATTTGATTTTTAGTTAGTTTTGATGCAGTTCACATCTCATCTTTCATTATCTCCTAATATTTTTTATTTTAGGTTACTTTCAGTTCGGGCAAAGTTAATTTGGTTTTATTCGATTTGGGTTCATTTTGGTCCAACTAAAATTTAAGTTGATTTCAACTCGGTTCGATTTATTTCAAATTTCGGCTCAAATTTCAAATAATCATGTACGATTTGATGTTTAATTTTAGATTAGATATCAATTCGGGTCTCAAGTCTGAGATCAAATTTATCGGATCTAGTTGAACTAGGCTAACACGACTTGATCCTACGGTGAAATAATACGAAAACCCTAAAAATATTAATCCAACTTTATTAAGCACGAATCAAATCATTTTGTCCGATCGAAATACCAATAGTTTCGCTCTAATCTCGAAATCCTAATTTACACTTGCGAAGTCCAATCGAGAAATTATAAATCACCAGTCAAATAATATTGAGATGGTGTTTGGAAATTTGTAAATTTTGGTAAGGTCGCACAATAATTCTTTGCAGTTACTTGATATGCTCGTTTGGTCCTTGTAAATAATATTGAGTGCTTGTTTATAATTCATGAAATTGGGAATACTTCAAATTTTGTTCTCGTTTGGCGTTTCAAGTATGAAATTCTTAAGAAAAGCCATAAATTGATTCTTTATGATTATAACATCACTTATCAGCTACTAATTGTATTTAAAATATTTTCTATTTATATTAACTTAAATAGTTTAACGATGTATGTATGCATGTATGTATATATATCATGTTTGCTTTTGTGGGTTATACGTATTGGATACACAGGTTTATTACAAGAATAGAAAATCCAACATAAATATAAATATAAATAATCCCCTTTGACTACCAGCCAATCCGCACTGTGGGAAACATCAGTCATGACTCACGAGGAAGAAGTTGAGGAGCTAGCCGCAGCCGTTCCCCCTGCAATTTAAGGAAAACAATGAGAGAGGAGATACCCAAATTTAAGAGTTCAAATGTTAAAGTACATTTCATTTGTTCAATATATATATATATATATATATGGAAGATTATAACTTCATATTCAAAGACGTGTATAGGCAAGATTAATAAAAAAAATCAAATAGCATAGGAGGAGGAGTAATTCTAAAGAGACTGATTCTCCCTAGAAATACCAAACTCCAATAGAGATACCAAGTTCCAAGGACCCTCAAAATATATAAAAATCTATAAAAATGCAAACATGTCCATATATCCGACACATTTAAATCTAAAAAACATACATGTTTTTATCTGCAGGTATGAATACTTACCGTCCTTTTCGTCTAATTTTTCTTCACCGGTCGTTTTCCAAATAATATCTTTTAGCCCAGTCGAGAGATTATTATAGAACTGTACATTTAAGGAAACAGATTGTAAATTCAAGAAAAAAAAAAGGTCAAAAAGAAAATAACAAAAAACTTTAAGTACTAACTCTGTAACTCCTAACTTTTACTTCTTTTATAACTTAGGCCCATTATTCTTTTTCTTTTATCACTTTGACCCATGCATACTTCAGAGCTGGCATGAACAATTTTTTTTAAAAAAAATCTCAACTTCATTGAAATTTTAATAACATTTATGTTTTCATAGAAATTTGTTAGGTTGGTTGCTACATCGAAATTAAACTTTTAATAGTCCAGGTCATCTATTGCGTCCCAAAAAAGTAGTATTTAACTAATTTTTGAAACTTGGGAGTTAAAAGTGATCCTCAAAGGTGTAAACCTTTGGGGCTAAATTTGTCTTTTTGGCTAAAATCAGATGGAATACCAGTCGACATGCTTTACATGTCTTCACAATGATAAAGTGACCAGGATTGCATACCAGACATGTACCCATATTTAGAACAGCTTTTATTTGTAAGGTGTGTGTGCATTATCAAAGTGTTAAGAAAAAGTATGAACAAATATTTACATTGTAATCGCCTTTAAGACTATTAAAAAAATCTACCCATAGACCTAAAATTAATATTCAATAGGAACTTTAAAAAAATATTCAATAGGAGAGCATTTTAATAAGTAAAAAACATAGCAGCATATTAACATTTGGTCTAATACCTTGTGAAATTCCAGGGTATCGCCTCCAGATTTACGAATTTCAACCATGCAAAGTGAAGGAGCTACCTGGAAAACCTGGAAAGCAACAACAGGCAATGTTGGGGGAATTACACATCCGATCGTTACAATGATGTTTAAAACAACTTTAAATGGAGGCTGTGCTCAAAAGATTAAAGTTTGAAAGAGACGTACCTCCGTTGTAACAGCCAAATGACCCTTACGTCCAGTTTTTTCTCCATGAAGCTTCATCTGAGATGGGTAAAAGGGAAAGAGAAATATAACTTCCGATGATCACGTGCTATCTTAATTTAGTCACATGGATCTTTCGTTTTCAGCAAATAAGGCGCAAAGAAACAAAAATTTGAAGCCATGTTGTGTTGAGCATTCATTTTCTTTGAAGTACCCGTGCCTGACATTTCTGTCTGGTCTGACACGTGTAAAGATAGGACTTCCACGAGTTCTTCAAATATATGAATAAATTAGAAAAATCTGGCCATATTTGTGTCGGATATATACCCGTATCAGACACACCCGAATCCTAGTAACATAGATTTTAAGTGCCAAATGCAGATCCAATGTGAAAGAACTTAGCACCAAACCATCTTTACCAAATGAAGTTGGTAACAAGCAACAATCACTACTGAATCGGATTCAATCAGTGTCCATCAAATATAGAACCATGGCTAACACTGAAAAAATAATAAAGTTATTATGAAATGATTAAATCTGACGAGCAAGCATGAAAATGGGTAATTTTTTTTCACTTCAACATTAAACACAAGTTCATCAATCCAAATTCCTTAGGAAGACTAAAAGTAATAAAAAATAGAAGAGGTCGGAAAGAGATTAAACCTTGTGGTTATTTTTCTTCACATCAAAACCCAAGGGCATTGCAGCTTTTTCTATTTTCAAGATTATCTCATTAGCAGGACGTCTTGATGTGAATCTTGTTTCCCGTTTAACAAGACCCTGTAATTGGAAGAAATTGCAACCACATTATCTTTCGACGTTATACATTAAGATGACAAATAATATCCCAAGGCAAAAAACATATGCAGTTATGACATAGCATACATCCGATCAGACTAGACAGATAGCATAAACCTTTTTTATCAGTAACAGTCAACCGGGCTGCATCCTCAAGAACTAAATTTTCAATACCAAATATAAAGGAACAATAAACAATGTGTATAACAGGTGAATTATATATTGCATACTCTAGAATGGTTAAAATCATTTTCGTAAAACTCTCTGGTTCAAGAAAGTTATATGAGGATTCTTCATGATAAATCAAGATGTTCTAGATTGTTCTTTTTCCATATTTTGATCCTATTATCACATAGCCAGTCCAATATAAATGGTTAACATACCATTTGCTTCTCAAATAAACTACTGAGGTTGAGTCCCTGAGAAGTTGAAATAAGTTCGAAAGCATTCATAGTAGCAGGTAGTGCAGGCCCTTCTTCTCGCCGTTCAACAACAAGGTTTTGGGAATCCTACTAGCAAAATTATGTACACTGACTCATCCCATTCCATCAACACCACAAACTACTTCCCGTAGACAAAAAACATGACTCTTACCCCTGATTCATTGAAAATGGCATCCACATCAACAAGAGCAGCATCAGCTTGCTCAAATCTAGGTGGAATATATCCTTTCTTAAACCATTCATTCTGATAAAGCTCAGCAGCTGTAATCCTCTGGTTAATCACAATTAATCAAGAACAAAATGAATTAGAAAAAATAGTAGTAATAAAGGGAGAATTAACGAAAGCACAGGGAAAGGAGCAGAAAAGAGAATTTACAGTCAGTGGGATAGGGTCCAGGATTCTCTTGATTAATTTCTTGGCATTTGAAGAGAACCATGGAGGACAACTGAAGTCAGCCTTGGATATCTGCAGTCCCATAAGAAACTCCTTTGGAGAAAGAACTTTAAATTTAAAAGACACAAGTGAACTTACAAGTTAACACAGCATTGCCATACATAGATAGATAGATACAAACATAAAAAGCATCATTCTTTTGTGCATATTTGTTTTCTTATTGACATTTCCCACGGTACAGTCCTACCTGCTATGAGTTATAACTACCTCGGTGCAAGAAGTGAAGGTTTCACAAGCCACTGATCACCAATAACTAAGACTTGTAATATTTTAAATAACAATGTTTATTGAAGAGATGCAAATTGTTGATGGGCTAACGATGGGATCCAAAACAATATATACCAAAAGAAAATTGATTATGTCCAGAATATGAACCTATTTGATTCTTTGATTAGCATGTGTCAATAGTGACATGATAAAACATGACAGTTCTTATGCAAAAGTGTCGAGTAAATTGGAAATAGAACTTCAAGAAACGGAAACGGAGAGAACAAAAACCTTTTTATACAAAGCAATTAAATTGGAGTCCTCAAAAGGCAAGTAACCAGACATTAAGACAAAGAGTATCACACCACATGACCACAAATCTGCCTTAGCTCCATCATAGCCTTTATTGTCGATCACCTAAAAATTGATAGCACAATAGCAATAAAAATACTAATGAATCATAAAGAAAAAGAATCTTTTTTTTTTGTTGTAACAAAAGCAGTGTACCTCTGGAGCGACATAATTTGGAGTTCCACATGTTGTGTGAAGTAACCCGTCCTCCTATATGAAAGGGGTAAGATAATCAATATTGAACAAAATTTAAGAACAAGCAAGACTAAAACCACACATGCAAAGTGGGGACAAAGTCATCTTTCACTGAGGTGAAAAATGGAAGAGGTTGTATGAGATAACACAGCAAGCAGTCATAAACGTACTCCATAACAAACATAATCATGGGTAAATATTATCATTAAGAGAAAGAGAGAAATTTCATCAGACAAACTCACTCGAACTTGCTGAGGTAAAGCACTCAAACCAAAATCTGAAACTTTAAGAATTCCATTACCATCCAGCAGCAAATTCTCTGGCTGCAGATTACAAAATACAGCAATGCTTGTTAAAGAAGTTTACATATTTAACTGTTATAGGCAAAAAGCTAATGAACACAGAATATATACCGTACCTTGAGGTCTCGATGATAAACACCCCTGCTATGGCAGTAATCCACAGCATTAATAAGCTGCTGAAAATACTTTCTAGCTTCATCTTCCTTTAACCTCCCTCTGCTAGCCTGGCAGAGGAAGATAACAAGACAAAAATGCCTGATTAATATGCAGTAATAAAAATTGATGCCCAACTGAGATTTGATTCCTGAAGCACTTTAACATTTCAAGAGTAAACACAAAATTGTTTCAATCGATATCTTACAATTTTGTCAAAAAGTTCACCACCAGTCACGAGTTCCAGAACAATGTAAATTTTGGTCTTGCTAGCCATCACCTGTACCAAGAATATTGCTATAAGTTACCAATAAATGACAGTCCGAATATAAAGAGAGCAAACAAGATGCAAGGAAGAAATGCATAGAGATCAACAAAGTAACTAAATTAAGATAGAAAGAGAAACTAAGTGCCAACTGCCAAACCTCATACAAGCGGATGACATTTGGGTGTATGATGAGTTTCATTGTTGAAATTTCTCGCTTAATCTGAAAAGGCAAAAAGAAATGAGATTCAAAGGGGGGAAGTATGTGAGAGCTAAAAGGATATAAACACAAGGTAAAAGAGAAATGAGAGTCAAATGAGAATCAAGGGATGTCTTAACAGTTCAAAAAAGAAGTTTATTGAAGTCAAAACAGACAAATTTTAAAAGCAAAATTTTATCACAATTTTACCATTTATTACCATTTGAAAGAATAATTTTCTATCCTTGGGCAAAATATGGAGTAACCAAATGATAGACATTCAAATAAGCTAATTTCAATTCAGAACATTTGAATGCAGAATTAAGTCAAGCTCATAAATAAAACATGCTATAATTGCCACCAACATGGAGTCTATGATATCTACACTCTTCATTTTCCCTAAAATATGGTGTACCACTTGCTTGAACAAATATTCGGACATGAGTACGGGAGCTTGATCCTCCAATATATGAGGAAACTTACAAAAAGTTTAGCATACCTATGTTAGGACCATACCAGTATCCAACACTCACCCCGAGTCAGACTAAAAGCCTACTAACCAAAGGTTTAGTAGCATAGCATCCATATTGAATCATACCTTCATTGGCAAGCTAATTTCTATTCTGCAAAAAGTCTAGGAAAATTGCTGGTTTTGAAACAATGAATCACTTTTTTATTCAAATTATAAATCACTACGCAGAACCAAAATTACTCAACCGAGAAACTATCAATATTATTATTTTTTATTCAAAAATTAAGTTGACTTTTTTTTTGGGATTGGGGGTAATAAAAGTTCCATCGTTTATTTTATCTGTTCCACAACAAAGCAATCATTAAATCGTCATTTTTATCACATTTCATAATTCAGTCACAAGAAAACAAAGAAAAGATGATCAAAACCAAACAAAACAAATACAAATAAGAAACTAAGAGAAAAAAATGAAATTATAAAGTCAAATCATGATTAGCATCAAGATTAATAAAAAACAAATACAAATAAAAAACTCAAAAGATCAGAAAAATCGTCAAAGTAACCGATCATCAGTTTATTAATCTAATCATCTGTTAATTGAACATTAGAAAAGTTACCTGAGCAATCATCTTGTGTTTCAAAACTTTCTCTTTGTCAAGAATCTTAATCGCTACATTCTCTCCGGTCTCTAAATGTCTCGCAAATTTTACCTTAGCGAATGTTCCTTCTCCCAACGTTCTCCCTAACTCGTACTTCCCCACACATGTCCGACTCGATGCGTTACTGCGAGTCGCCATCACGTCCTCTCTAAATCCTTCAGTTTTTTCTCTTAATTTCCCCCCTTATTTTCCAGTATGTTTCTTTTAAAGCTTGCTAGTAATCAAAGATCTCTTCTTCTTGCATGGCTGCCATACCTGAGACTTGGCCACCCTCATTTTTTTTATCGAGGAAATCAAAATCCTATCAACATTAAAAGGGGAAACAAATTTTTAGTTTGGAGCGAGAGAAACTAGATGCGGCGGGCATGGTTTCGGATATGGTGCCCATAAAATAGAAGAAATCGATTCGAGAAGAAATGAGGATTTTGATTTGCACGAAAATCGAGGAGGGGATTAGAATGAAGAAATGGAAGCAGAGAGCAGATCTAGTCTATGGAGATTTCGTACGAGTCTAGATAATCAACTAATATAATAGGATAAGGTCACCCAATTATTAATAAGATTATACTTGAATCACTTAATTATTAAAAATTATAATTAAGTTATTTAATTAATATTTTAGTTATAATTGGTTATTCTCCTATTTAAATGTAAAATATAATCGGATCACTCTTCGTTAAAATTTAAATAGATATCTAATAAGCCTTATTATAATGATAATTTTAGTCCTTTAAACTTATATATTCTATCAATTTATTTATAATTCGATAAATTTAACCCTGCATATTTAAAAATATATCAATTTAATCATTTTTTCTCCCAAATCATTTGTATACCCATAGTACTTCATATGAAATAATCATTAATTAATTTAATACACAAATTTATAAATGTAAATACATTTATAATTATTTTTAATGTTAGGGATATAATTAGTATCTACATTAAAATTAAACTCATTGAAATTTATTTAAAATTATTTATGAAAAGATTTAGGTTTCAATTATTGCTACCGCGTAATTTTTTTTATCACATAAGTTACTAAATTTTATTACAAAACAGATTTCTTAAATTCTTTGCAAAATATATATTTTCATTAAAAAATTGTATAATTTTTGCAATAATTTTAAATTTTTTGTTCTTATTTACAAATTTACTAATTGTTAAATATTTTTTATTATTATGAAAATCTACAATTTTTTCTTCATGTTGAAAAATATGACACAAGTTGTTTTTATATAATGAAACATAAGCATGCGCAAAACAGTGACAACTATATTTCATTACATTAATATCTAATATTCTTTTTATTATATGATTCAATTATGTAATTAATTATAAGCTTCTGTTAAATTAATCAACACAAATATTAATTGATATATTATTTTAAATAGGGTTATATTTATTAAATTATTTTGAATTATGACTAAGTTGATAGAATATATAAGTTTCGAGGACTAAAATTGTCATTATACCAAGCCTTGTTAGATATTTGTTTGAATTTTAACGAAAGAGTGACCTGATTGTAGCCAAGTTTTAATTGAGTGGCTCAATTGTAAGAATTAATAATTGAGTGACATGTTTATAACTTCACTAATAATTGAGTGACCTTCAATTTATTTTCCGACGACAACATTTTAACGCATGTTTGCATCTAAACGGGAGAGTGACTCAATTATAACTAAAATATTAATTGAGTGATTTGATTGTAATTTTTAATAATTGGAGACTCAAATGTATCCTTAATAATAATTTATTGACATCCACTTTAGTTTATCCACTATAATATTAGAGAGAGTAATTGAAATGCGATTCAAAAGATGACATGGATATGGATGTTCACATTACATAAGCAACAATTTAGCATTGCATACGGTAGAAAAATTATTTAAGAAGTGTTTTTAAAAAAATAATGTTTAGATCGTTTAGTTTAGAATGTGAGTGTTTGGTATTGTTGTCGGAAAGTGGTTTTTATTAAATAGATAGTTTTTACATTCAAAAGTATGTCAAGATTCGAATCCAAACAAGATGAGACAATATATGCATAATTGACCACTCAACCAATTAATGGATCTTGTAGCCAGAAAGTGTTTTTAAGTATATAGAATATCTTTTGTGCATGTCTTACTCTATGCTATAATCTCACGTCGTTTTTTTCGGTCGTTAAATTCATAACAAGTGATCATGAGTCATGGCTCGAATTGTAGAGTTTCAAAGAAATTTGTTATTGTAGATGTAGGGAGGCTCGAATGATCAACCGAGTAGTCAAGAGGGGAGTGAATTTGATTTTTACTTTGGTGGATAAATGACTAAGTAATAAAAATTGAGACACAATGATTTATAGTAGTTCGACTTCTAAACCAAGTCCACTTCCACTACCTTAGCTATCCATACTAAAAATTTTCCACAAATCCACTAATTTGTTTTTATTTTTTCAAGGGTCAAGGAGACAACCCTTACAACCAAGACTTATACCCCAAAGTCTTGAATACACTCTCTTACAAAGAGAACGCAAATTAGCAAACAATGAAAAACCTCACTAGGCAAATGTGTTTGCACAAATAAGCTCTCACCCAAAATCCTAAACACTTAAGCAAACGTGACAATTTGATTCACTAGTGTTTTCTACAAGAAATATGACAGTTTAGGCACTAAAACAATTTCTCTAACATTGAATGTTGGTAGTTGGTTTCTTGTTGTTGCATAGCTGCTTGAAAGGGTCTTTTAAACCCTCTAATGGCTTCATGATCATTACTAGCCGTTGGGGGTTGTTTAGAGCCGTTGAAAACTTTAATTCTAGCCTTAAATGCAGTTCTGGGCTCGTCAGTATTGGTACGCGGGAACGGTATCGGTACCTGTCTCAAAGAAGAAAGAGTCGTTGGAGCATTTAATACAAAGGCTATCGCTACACGATACAAGGGTATCGATATGCACCCTAAGGTATCAGTATGACTAAGATCGTATCGGTACACCAAGTGGCTACTGGAATTTTTCAAAACTCGGGGCCAAAGGGGCATATTGGTACTCGATAAATTGTACCGGTACGAGCACTTCTAGGTATCGGTACGAGTCAAACTGTACCGGTACTCAGGGCCTGTTTTTGACACTTTGACTATTTAAAATCATTTAAGACATGTCAAAAACCCTTTGAAAACATTTCAAACATATTTTTCAAGTTTATGGACTTTTGAAATATTTTTGCAAATTAGTTTAAATCCAAAAATATTTTTCTTTAAGTTATATCAAAATCAAATATCTCAACAACAATCTCCCCCTTTTAATATAATGAGACCTCTTGAAAATTTGTTTTTTTAAAACTCCTTTTTAGGAAAATATTTTTAGAAAAATAATATTTTTGAAAATATTTAAAGCTCCCCAATTTTCTTTTTAAAATTGTTTTTTTTTCAAACCCATCTCTCCCCTTTTTGTTATATCAAAAATTATTTCAAAACTAAGTTTGAAATCACATTTAAGTGCAAAACAATGGAGAAAAGAGAAAAAAATTATCATGAAAGAATTTAAAATTGGCTCTCCTTACTCAAGCAACAAGTAAATTGTTAGTCCAACAATTCAAGAGAGATAAAATTGAATTTCAATTAAATAAATCAAATAAATCAAGAAATTCAATTAAACATGCCATTTTTGAAGATAAATCAATAAGCATTCAAGGCATGACAAAAAGGAGAAAAAACAGTCCCTTTTTGACTATGCATACCAGTACGAAGAAGACCATATCGGTACTTGGTTGAAGGCTGTATCAGTACGATATGTGTGGTACCGATACTGAAGGCACCAACTGGTGAAAAATTGTAGCAAAAACAACTTAAAGGGCCTTACAACTTAGTTTTAAGGTCATACAATACATTTTGCACATTTTGCTACACGTGCTTCTCAAAACATAACATTTAAATCAAACAAAGCATGAATTTCACCAAATTCAGCCAAACGTTACAAGTTTAAGGCCAAAAGACAAAGATAGACATATTAGGCCAAAAACAAGTAGCTCATGCAATTTGAGACTCCCTTAACCATATGCAATTAGTCACAACATGGAGTCATACAAAACATGCTTAGATCATTGAAAAAAAGACATGGAAAACATGATCAAGCAATTGCATGAAAATAAAATTTACCACTTGAACCAAGGTAGGATGTTAAGCCTTCCTTCTCCAAGTGTCCTTCTACCTTTGTGTGTAATGAGCTTTCAAAATTTTAACTTTAATCATCAATGGCTCATGTACACCTACAAATAGACAATCAAGTAATTTTTTGTATCCAAATTGCTTTAGATCCAATGACATTAGTCCCAAAAATTTTAGTCCTCTTAGGAATCTATTTTTCAATTTCATCATTTTTCTCTGAAACAATGAGTCCTTTTGGGACCCCAAATGTTTTTAACACATTTTCCATTAATCAATCTAGGGGAACTAGATTGTCTAACATAAAAGTTTGATTTAACAAAATTTCATTTTTCTTTTAAAAACTCTTGTAAATTAAAACTTTTTCTCTCTTAAGATCATCCAACACCTTTTGATGATCTTCATGAACTTTTTGAATCAAATTTTGTAAATTAACATTCTTTTGTTCAAACTCATTGAGTTTTGCTTCAAATTCATCATTGGTTTTAGAAATCATATCAATTTGAATTTTCAAATTTGAAACCATTTTCTTGTTTTTCAAAATGTGATTTTTAAATTCTAAAACCAACTTATCATAAGCATCTTGTAATTCATCAAAAGAATATGGAATTGAAGTAGATGAATTAGAAGTTATGTTGAATCTTCTTCGATAGCCATGAGAAAAAGGTGGGCTACCTCATTATCGGTGGAGTCTTCTTCATCACTCCATGTAGCCACAAATGCCTTCTTCTTATAGTTTGATCCATTCTTCTTGAAACGAGGGCAATCGTACTTTGTATGCCCCAAATTCTTGCATTCGAAGCATATGATGGGATCCCTCATCTTCATCCTCGATTCTCTTTTTGATTCTTCCTTTTCTTGCTTTATGAATCAGGTGAATTTCTTGAAGAGCTTGGTCATCTCTTCTTCTTCATCTTCACTATCATCTTCACTTTATTCTTTTTGAATTCTTGATGAAGACTTAAGAGAAACATTCAAATATTCAATTCCTGGCTCTACTTTCTTCTTCCCCTTTGACATCATCATCTCATGGGTGAGCAAAGATGCCATAAGCTCATCAAGTTTGAGCTTTTTCAAATTCTTTGCTTCAATGATTGTTGCCTTCTTGGAATCCCATGAATCAAGAAGTGAGTAAATCAACTTCCTCACAAGTTTGTCCTTCGGGATCATCTATCCAAATCCTTTGAGCTCGTTGACTATGGTGGAGAACTGATCGAACATAGCTTTGTTGTCTTCTTCCAGGTCTATCTTGAAGTTTTCATAGTTGAGGCTGAGAAGTCCAATCTTGGTTTCCTTTACGTCATTTATACCTTCATATGTGACTTTAAGTTTGTCCCATACTTGGCATTTTCACAAGAAGAGACCTTTGAATATTCTTCCGGACCAAGTCCACAAAGAGGATGTGCAAGGCCTTTGCATTAAGCTCCATTTTCTTGCGATCTTCCATATTCCATTCCGCCTTGCTTCTTTGTGGAATAAATGGGCAATTGAGAAAAAATATCTCAAAGACGATAATCTTTGGCTCTCATGAAAAACATCATCCTATTCTTCCAATATGAGTAGTTGGCACCATTGAAGTAGGGAGGCTTGTCTATGGATAGTGCTAAGATCTCTGGTTGATGTAGAATAAATGAGCACCTCAAGGATCAACTTTAGGATATTAATCCGATGAAGATACGAAGCTTTGATACCAATTGTTGGGAGGCTCAAACGATTAATCGAGTAGCTAAGATGGGGTGAATTGGATTCTTACTTTGGTGGATGAATGGCTAAGTAATAAAAATTAAGACACAATGATTTATAGTGGTTCGACTTCTAAACCAAGTTTACTTCCACTACCTTAGATATCCACACTAAGGATTTTTCACAAATCCATTAATTTGTCTTTCTTTTTTCAGGATCAAGGAGACAACCCTTACACTCTCTTACAAAGAGAACACAAATTAGAAAATAATGAAAAACCTCACTAGGCAAATGTGTTTGCACAAATAAGCTCTCACCTAAAATCCTAAAAACTTGAGCAAATGTGACAATTTGGCTCATTAGTGTTTTCTACAAGAAATGTGACAATTTAGGCACTAAAGCAATTTCTTTAACATTGAATGTTGGTAGTTGGTTTCTTGTTGTTGCATGGTTGTTTGAAGAGTTCTTTTAAACCCTATAATGACTTCATGACCATTACTAGCCATTGGGGGTTGTTTAGAGCCGTTGTAGACTTTAATTCTAGCCTTAAATGTAGTTATGGTCTTGTCGGTACCAGTGTGCAGGGACCGGTATCAGTACCTATCTCGAAGAGGAAAGAGACATTGGATCATTTAATGAAAAGGGTATTAGAGTTAGAGTATGCCTAAAGACCAATCATAAGATGATTGTAAATGACTTTTTTTTACCTTGTTTATTCATAAAGAGGCATTGCCATTATTTTTTTCAGTTACAATTTTGCGTGCATAAATAAACTGAATTATAATAAAGTCTTTATAATAATATAGTTATTCTTAAATGTCCTTAGTCGAGTATTATTGTGGGAGTAGACAACAATAATGCATTAAGACTAATATGTAGTTGATTGATGACAAAGTGTTGTCATTAACATGGAGATGTCAAAATCAATACATAAGTACGTGTTAGAGAACGATATATTGGACTGACCCGCTATGAGTATGCTTCTTTTATGTGACAGTCAAAACACTGCTCATAGCGATAACTACATGTATGATCCTCAGACTTGAGATCATCATTATTTCAAACATTGTGAGTGACATATTTTGATACAGTCAAACATGTGTCGTAATTGACTACTCTATAAAGATTGATATTGGATATGTCACAATCTATGTAGTGGGATATGATTGATCAAGATAGGATTTGTCCCTCCTACATAATAGGAGTAATATCGTAGGCCACTTGATTGAGTGAGACTAGAAATGGATGATCATGCTTGAATAAGTTGATATGAGATATCATAGTTATTCGTTTATAATAGTATACTCAAGATATCAATAAATATTAGATGGATTATACAAGTGTGACTGCTCCATGAATTATGTCCAATCTAGACATAAAGGACAAAAGAATGTAATATATGAAAAAGAGTTAATCACGAAAAAGGTTATGTCTAATCATGATTTCTTGTAACTTACACGACAATGACATTTTGCCAGATGTCACTCATTATTTATAATATTAGAAATGTTCTAATATTTACTACTAACGTTACATGAACCTACGAGGTCACAACCACGGTTGAAATGAGCTTATATTAAATGAATTATATACGTACAAATTTCTTGTACATGAATTTAGTTAAATTAATATTATTTGATATATATATATATATATAATTTAACTATTGGATAAATATTAAAAGAAAATATTTATTGTAATTATGACTCTTTTAATATATAAATTAGATAATTCGATTTAAATTAATATATATATATATTGAAATCCTAATTAAAGTTGAATTGAGATTATATATATATATTGAAATCCTAATTAGTTGAATTGGGATTATATATATTAATATATATTGAAATCCTAATTAAGTTGAATTGAATATATATATATATATTTAAGATATATATTGAAATACTAATTAAGTTGAATTGAGATTATATATATTTAATATATGTATATATATATTGTAACCCTAATTAAAGTTAAATTAGGATTATATATATTAATATATATTAAAATCCTAATATGAGTTGAATTAGGAATTCAAAGGCTATATAAAGGCATGAGAGATCTAGCAATCATTAATGTTTTTGGAAAAAAACATCTAAATAGTTGAGAGAGTTTTAAATGCTCGTTTTAACTGGGTAAACTACGTAGAGGTCGGAGCGTTATCATTGCAGCTTAGGAATCGACATCGTGGAATCGTGATTGGATATCTATATCCTCCAAATTCAAAATTCTAGATTTTAAACAGGTAATTCTTCACCCTTATTCACCTTGATTTGTTCCTCGTACATAGATCTCTAGTGGTAATCGTCAGATAATTTTGTCGCTACGCCATAGGGTGTGCCGGCATGACGCAACAATGGTATGAGAGCCACTTGTACGATACATATTCGGGTTTTAATTACTTGGGTGATGTAATTTTATGAGATACATGTTATTTTTCGATTTATTTAGCGAATATATGATATTTGTATGAACAAATCTATCGGATCACAGTTAATATGTTAATCCAGTTAAAAGAAGTTCCTAAGATCGATGATTAAGAGTTAATCATCACGATCTTTGTTGATAATGTTTGAAATATTATATGTTAATTGTTAGCATATTCAATATTGAGTTTCAGGGTTTTAAATGTTAAGTGTTAACATACGCAGATTATAGTTATATATTAGACTAATGGTTTGTCTATGAATTTTGTGCGGGAAAGTAACAAGAGTTGTTTCAGTAAAAACCTCGTGGATTTTAAAATCTTGAAAAACATGATAATGTTATCAAGTCGTGAGGTTTTTACATAGAAATTAAAGATGCTAATCTTTAAAAATTTCCTCGTTGCTAACCAGGCAGCGGTAACCCAGCTGACAAATGTAGGGCCGCTGGAATCCCGCAAGAGGCTCTGCCCCTTGACTCGTAAAAGGGCTCCGCCCCTTAGACCTCCACAATGGGCTTAACTCCTGCGTATGAACAATCTAGTAAGACCTTAATAACAAACCACGTCGTTATTATGTTTGATATGCACGATGTTTAGAATGCATGGTTATAGCCTAATAGTCCATTTAGTTTTATTTATAAGGTTTTATAAATAATGCCCGCATGTCGTGCCTTTCTCTACTTCTATTGTAATTCTCTTCTTATCTTACTCCATCGTATGTAAAATGAGTTTATGAAATTGTAATATATACGAAGAAGCATGGACCAGAAGAATAGAAGTGTGGGCCAACAAAAAGATGCTTGAGAAATGTTTTTATCCTTAGAATAATTTGGTTCTCCCATTGGCTTGGGACATACCACCTTAGGATATGGGCTATAACTATAGCATTCATATTTACTACTTTTCATATATGTGATAAAATGAATGTATGAGATGCATGCTAGTTAATTGATAAGATCAAATGTTAAATGGTGAGATAATATTCACAAAACCCCTTAACAAAATATTATGTCTTTTATTACTTCCCAATGTTAACCCCGTTAAAGTCTAGATTGATACAATGTAGGTTATGCTAAAATGAGATACTTGTATCTATCTTGGCCAAAAGCGAAGAATAAGCAAGTGATATTCGTTGGTTGTAATATTGGCTAAAGACTTAACTGGGTTACTTTAATAAGATTAGAAACCTAAAGGCTAGTTATTTAGATAATCATAAGATGATTATGAACAAGATTTGTTCACCAAATGAAGGAGTTACATGAGATGTAATTAGAAAATGTTGTTTACCTAGATAAACCATAATCTTAAGAGAAAAGACAAAACTGACTTAAGAGAATGTGAATTTTGGATTCTTACCCACTAAAAAGTATTTTCGACATGAATATTTGAGGGTTATTAATTTTAATAAAAGTAGTGGGAGTATGAAGTCTTTTTATAATCAAACTTGGTAAACGTACTCAAAAAATTATATTTTATTATTGTAGAATTTTTATGGTAAATACAAATTCGTTATCATTGTGATCGGTCCTTGAGAAGGATAAGTTGAATGATGTGAACTTCCTTGACATGTCACTGAAAGAAAAATGTTTTCATTGTAATAAAACATGCCATTGGAAGAAGGACTGCCCTATTTATCTTGAAAAAGTCAAGAAGGCAAATAAAAACGGAGCGTCCGCCTTAGATATTTATTTATTTATATTAATTTATCAACACCAACTTCTTGGGTATTGGATACCGGTTGTGGTTCTTATATTTGTACATCTGTACAAGGATTACAAAAGATTAAAAATATAAGAAAAGAAGATGTGGACCTACGGGTTGGTAGTGGAGCAAGAGTTGTTGCATTAGCTATAGGAACACATACTTTATTGTTACCTAGTGGACTTAATTTATGTTTAGAGGATTGTTATTTTGTGCCTAGTTTGACTAAAAACATCATTCCGATTTCTTGTTTAGACAAGATTGGTTTTGAGATAATTATTAAGAATAATTGTTGTTATTTTTATCTAGATAATGTTTTCTATGGTGTGACACAATTAATAAATGACCTCTATATTTTGGATCAAGAGAATTCTATTTATAACATAAATACGAAAAGATAAAAAAATGACTCTAATCAAACTTATCTTTGGCATTGTTGCTTGGGTCACATAAGTGAAAAACGCATTTCAAAACTTTATAAAGATGGAATTTTGGATTCATTTATTTTTGAACAATTTAATGTATGCGAGCCTTGCTTATTGGGAAAGATGACAAGCTCCTTTTAATGGTAAAAGCAAGTGAGCAAGTAATTTATTGAGATTAATACATAGTGATGTATGTGGACCAATGAATACACAAGTCAAAGAAGGGTTTCAATACTTCATTACTTTCACAGATGACTTCAGTAGATATGGGTATATTTAACTAATGCATCATAAGTCTGAAGCCCTTGAAAAGTTCAAAGAACTTAAAATGAAGTACAAAACCAACTAGGAAAAAGAATTAAAGCTCTTCAATCAGGCTGAGGAGGAGAATACTTAAGCTTAGAGTTTGATGACCTTCTTAAGGAATGTGGGATTGTCTCACAACCTCTTGGTACTCCACAATAGAATAGAGTTTCTGAAAGAAGAAATCGAACACTATATTAGACATGGTTCGATCAATGATGAGTCACGTTGATCTTCCAGTTTCTTTTTAGGGACATGCGCTAGAAACAACTGATTTCACACTAAATCGTGTTCCATCTAAATCAATTCAAGAGGAACTATATGAGATATGGACTGGGAAATGCCTTAGCATGTCTTATATGAAATTTTGGGGATGCGAAGCTTATGTTAAACATAATATGTCTACAAAGCTCAAACTCAAGTCTCATAAATGTAATTTTGTGGGTCATCCTAAAAAAACTAAAGGATATTATTTCTTCAATCTTATCAAGAACAAAGTGTTTTTTGCTCGAATAGGAATCTTCCTATAAAGAGAATTTGTTTTTCGAAAAGGAAGTGAAAGAAATATTGAACTCAATGAAATTCGAGATCAACCAAAGATCATTGAACTAGTGATTGAACAACAACAAGTTCCACAAGTTGTTGAGGAACATTCAGCAGTTTTGGAAACACAACCACTGTGAAGATCTTTGAGAAAACACAATGTACTTGAGAAATATGGATTTCTTGTCACATTGCATGGTGATGTTCTCTTCATGGATCAAGATGAGCCTAAGAATTATCAAGAAGTAGTGACGAGAATAGACTCTGAGAAATGGCTAGAGGCCATGAAATTCGAGATGAATTCCATGTCAAAAAACCAAGTTTGGACCTTGGTTGACCCACCTGAAGGGGTTAAGCCCATAGGGTGCAAGTGAGTTTTCAAAAATAAAACCGACATGGATGGTAATGTACAAACATACAAAGTGCGATTAGTCGCTAAGGGTTTTTGTCAAATTCATAGTATATACTATGATGAAACCTTTTCACCTTTTCCTATGTTTAAATCCATCATCTTACTTACAATAGTTGTATTTTATGACTACGAGATATGACAAATAGATGTTAAAACCGCGTTCGTTAATGGAAAAACTAGATGAGGATGTGTACATGACTCAATCTGAAGGTTTTTTCGATCCAAAAGATGCCGAAAAATATGCAAGCTACAAAGTTCCATTTATGGATTGAAGCAAGCATTTCGAAATTGGAATCTTCGTTTTAATGATTCAATCAAAAAGTTTGATTTTATCAAAAATGAAGATGAGTCATGTTTTCAAGAAACTTAGTGGGAGCATTGTCATATTCTTGGTACTATATGTGGATGACATACTGATAATAGGAAATGACATACCTAGCTTACAGTCTGTAAAAACTTGGTTAGGAAAATGTTTTTCCATGAAAGACTTGGGTGAGGCAACATACATATTAGGAGTTAAGATCTATAGAGATAGATCGAGACGACTCCTAGAACTGAGTCAAAACACATACATAGAAGAAGTACTGAAAAGATTTAGTATGAAAGAATCTAAAAAGGGGTTCTTACCTATTAGACATGGAATTCCACTATCAAAAGAAATGTGTCTTTCAACACCTCAAGAAAGAGAGTGCATGAGTAAGATTCCATATGCTTCAGCAATTGGATCTATCATGTATGTCATGCTATGTACTTGTTCAAATGTATCATACGCTTTAAGTATGAAAAGTCAACACCAGGTAGAACCCGGTGAAGGTCACTGGGTCACAGTTAAAAATATCCTTAAGTTCTTAAGAAGAACTAAGGATAAAATCCTTATATATGAAGGTAAAGAAGAGCACGTATAAAAGGTTATACTGATGTTAGTTTTCAAACCGATAAGGATAATTCACGATCGTAGTCGGGTTTTGTGTTATGCCTTAATGGAGGCGTTGTGAGCTGGAAAAGTTTAAAGTAAGATACAATAATTGATTTTACATTAGAAGCCGAGTATATTGTAGCATGTGATGCTGCAAAATAGGGTGTTAGGATCAAGAAGTTCAAATCTAAACTAGGGGTTGTACTGAGCATTTTGAATGCTATAGATCTACGTTGTGATAACAATGGATCCATCACACAATAAAAAGAAACCGTATCTCACCAACGATCCGAAAACATACTTAGGTGTTACCATCTCATTGGAGAAATTATAGATCAAGGAGATGTGGAAATATGTAGAGTACCAACAGATAATAACATTATCAATCCACTGACAAAACCTCTAACGTAGCAGAAAGATGATCGTCACACTAAGTCGCTTGGTATTAGATACATAAGTGATTGGTCTTAGTGCTAGTGGGAGATTGTTAGAGTATGCCTAAAGACCTATCATAAGATGATTATAAATGATATTTGTTTTCACCTTGTTTATTCATAAAGAGGCATTGCCATTATTATTTTTAGTTACAATTATGCGTGCATAAATAAAATGAATTATAATAAAGCCTTAGAATAATATGGTTATTTTTAAATGTCATTAGTCAAGTATTATTGTGGGAATGGATAACAATAATGCATTAAGACTAATATGTAGTTGACTGATGATAAAATGTTGTCATTGACATACAGATGTCAAAATTAATACATAAGTATGTGTTAGAGAACAACATACTGGACTGACCCTCTATAAACATGTTTCTTGGATTATTATGTGACAGTCACAATATTTCTCATAGTGATAACTACATGTATGATCCTTATACATGAGATCATCATTATTTTAAACATCAAGAGCGACATATTTTGATACAGTCAAACGTGTGTCGTAACTAACTACTCTATAAAGACTGATATTGGATATGTCACAATCTATGTAGTGGGATATGGTTGATCAATATAGGATTTGTCCCTTCTACATAATAGGGGTAATATCGTAGGCCACTTGATTGAGAGAGACTAGAAATGTAACACCCCATACCCAGGCTAGTAGGAAACTGACTCGGTAGCGTTACATTAAGCAAGCAAAGACAATACAATGAACAAGACAAGGCAATACAATACCAAAACAAGCAAGCAACAAGGCAAGCATTGACAACTCATTCCTATTAAATGAGTTACTTAACTAACAACCAACCAATCAAACTTACTTAGCAAACAAGTAACCTTACAATTGATTTCAAGTTTATCAAGGACATTCGAATTGTCGCATATAATTGTTTCCTTTCATACTTACACTATAAGTTACTACTTTCATGAATCAACTTAGTTCATCTTCTATACCATAAGCATTCAAATGACTCTAGGTGATCTACCTAATTCCATTTCATTTCAATATTCTTTAGTTTGTATACATTTAAACATCTCATATCCAAATTGATGACATGGTTCTTGCTCATTCAATTTACATGTATCTAGATTTCATTCAAGTCTTATTCTATTCCTATGCATTCGGCAATCATCAAGATATTACGAAAACACATACATCATAGTATATACACACACAAGTGGCCATATAGTTCCCAAGCATTCGAATGGAAGACAAGCAATATGGTTCATCACATTCTACTTTTAATTCAAGCATACATATGGACATAACAAGGCTTTCGAATTGTTTAAGGTAACCTAGATCAAACATTAGACCATTTCATTGAAATCATCATATGTGCAGCAATCGCCATTCATTACATGATACTTAAGTTCATTACATACTTGTTACTAAGTTCATAACATAGTAGGCCCACCAAGACATTATATACAAGTACCAAGTGTACCAAAATGCATGTTCATGATAAAATATATACAATCTAGTGCCACCATTCTAGGAGATATACAAAACAAGTATGAAACCATACTTAGGCAAAGCTTGTGTGAGTTGCTTCTAGCTCAAGGTAACAGGCTTCCAGATCAAGCAACACTCGTATCCTTTATCCTATAGGTTGGGAAGAATGAAAATGAGAGTGATAAGTACAAGAATGTACTTAGTGAGGTAGTACTAAATCTAACCATTTGTTATGTCAAGTTTCATGTGTCATTTAATCAAGATTGAACCTAGCTAGGGTTTCATGCATTAGATTGATCCTAGCTAAGGCTTTCAAGCATTAGAAGAATCCTAGCTAAGGATATCAAGCATTAGAGTAATCCTAGCTAAGTATCATAACATTCGGCTATCAAGAACAAGAATCAAGAATTCATATCATGAATCAAGCACATCATTCTTACAAAACAAGTAATCAAGAAAGTCATGCTTACATGACAAGTAACATACAATTCATGGCTTTTAAAACAAGTAACATATGATGTAGGATTGTTATTTCATGTATTATCAATTAAACAACCCCCTTGGTACTTAGTTTGTATAGGTAATCGAGTCTCCAACCAACTGTCACCACAAGATGCACCGTAGTGCTGGTCAAACCCTCCTATTGTCGCCAAAGACCAGATACATACCCTCCGTCTGTCGCTAAATAGGGGCCTTGGACCTGGACCGTAGTCCACCTTTACACAATGAGCTCTAGACTCTAAGGCATGCCCTTGTACCTAGTCCAACTAGCTACCAAGGTTGTTCGATTTACCATTTATACAAGTGTTTCAAGATCAAGTTCATCTCAAGCAAGTTCATTTCATATTAGGCCCTTAGGCCATTGAGCCATAGCTCATATATCATGTATTTTTCATGTTTTATTTCATCAAGATGAGAATATGTCTCAAGCAAGTCTTTAGCAATTGATTACATGCAATCATCACATATACAAGTATCTATGTTGTCACTTTTTCATGCTTAACCATTTGAATTAGTCAAGTATTCAAAAATGTGATCAATTTCATGCATTACAAGTCATTCTTCCTTTATTAGGTCAAGTCCATAATTAGATTCATTTAACATTTCAAGAATGTAACAAGTATGCATTGGTTAGGACCTAGTCCTAACCCTAGAGATAACTACACTCACAATACTCCAAGCTAGCTAGTCTTGGATCCACACTCCTTTGTTCTTGGCTTTAGGATGATCCACTCTATCCTCTTCCACCAAGTTTACTCCTAGTTCTATCACATTACAATTTACTCCTGGTTCTATCACATTACAATTACAAACATGTCAAAACAGGATCATATGATTATCAAATCAAGACAAGGTTACAAGCATATAACATGCACAAATTTGGTAGCATGCTCATATACGTTTTCCATTACATTTAAATACACTTATCTATATTCTAGTTCATGTAAAACAAGGTAGAATCAATGTCCTAAAACTGTTTACAAAACAGTTTACAAATTGCCACAAAACAGTGTGCAATTACCTATACTGTCGCTGCCAGGCAGCTTGCACTCTAGTCACTTAATCATGCATATCTTTCATTTCGTACGTTGGAATTTCAGTTGGTTTACACCGTTGGAAAGATAACAAAATTGTCTTTATGACCATATAAGTCTTGCATTTTAGTTCTTTTCAAATTAATACAGTTTTTAGCTTAAAGACAGGTAATTTGTTACACTGGACAGTTTGCACTGTCCCTAGTGTTTCTTCTCTACATTTCATTATACAACCCATAATTCAGTTTTATTTTCTTCTAATGAATTTATACATACCAAGGTGTTGTCCATAAAACTTTCAGCCTTAAATTAATTATATAAAATTTATAGTGATTTTTCAAAGTCACTGCCCAGAACAGAGCATTATGGGCAGATTACACTAGGTTGAATTTCTAGCTTCTTAACTTATTTTAGCAAGGTCCTAACATGGAAATTCAATTCATGTTCATGTTCTTACATGTCTAGTTCATTAAAATTCACCTAGCAATGAGATTAAAACATGGCATTATCATGTTGAACCTAATTTGATCTAGTTTGCTTTGAAACAATCAAATGCCTTGTTTGTTGAAAATGTATATGTCTTACTTGAATTGAAAGTATTAAGAACCGAACCATGCTTGCTTACTTTCCATTCGAATTGCCTTGGAAAGTTTATGGTCTCATGTGTATGATCATACCTTGTTATATGTATTATGTATGTTTGTATAGATGGCCGAATGGTTAGGCATGGAATAGGGCTTGAATGGAAACTAGTACATGTAAATTCAATGATCAAAGAATCATGTTAGAAATTTTGGGTTAAGGTGTACATGTATAAGTCTAAGGAACAAAGAAATGAAATGGAATTAGGTTGTTTATTTAGTTCATTCGAATGATAGGTATAACATGAAGTAAATTGTATTGATAATGTAGTAACCTATAATGTAAGTATAATAGGAAACAATTAGTGACCTATTCGAATGCTTTAGGGTGAAATAAAAATCAAATATGAGTTTACTTGTTTGCTAAGTAAGTAAGTATGAGTTGCTTGTATGATAAGTAATGAATGTTTAGTTGCTTGTTAGTTAAGTAACTCATTTAATAGGAATGAGTTATCAATGCTTCCCTTGTCTTGTTCATTGTATTGTCCTTGCTTACTTAATGTAACGCTCCCTAACCGGATTGCTACTAGCCCGGGTAGGGGGTGTTACAAGAAATGCACGACCATGCTCGAATAAGTTGATATGAGATATCATAGTTATTCGTTTATAATAGTCTACTCAAGATATCAAGAAATATTAGATGGACTATACAAGTGTGATTGTTCCATGACTTGTTTACAATCTAGATGTAAAGTATAAAAAGATGTAATACAAGAAAAAGAGTTAATCATGAAAAGGTTATGTAATCATGATTCCTTGTAACTTAGGTGACAATGACATATTGCTAAATGTCACTCATTGTTTGTAATATTAGAAATGTTCTAATTACTACTAACGTTACATAAACCTACGGGGTCACACCCACGGTTGAAATAAGCATATATTAAACAAATTATATATGTACAGATTTATTGTACACGAATTTAGTCAAATTAATATATATTTGATATATATATATAAATTTAACTATTGGATAACTATTAAAAGAAAATATTTATTGTAATGATAACTCTTTTAATATGTAAATGATATAATTTATTTAAATTAATATATATATTGAAATCCTAATTAGTTGAATTGAGATTATATATATTAATATATACTGAAATCCTAATTAAGTTGAATTGGGATTATATATATTTAATAATATACATATATATATATATATTAAATCCTAATTTAGTTGAATTGGGATTATATATATTTAATATATATACTGTAATCGTAATTAAAATTAAATTAGGATTATATATATTAATATATATTGAAATCCTAATATGAGTTGAATTAGAATTTCAAAGGCTATATAAAGGCACGAGAGATCTAGCAATCATTAATACTTTTGGAAAAACCCTCTAAATAGTTTAGATATTTTTATATGCTCGTTTCAAATGGGTGAACTACGTAGAAGTCGGAGAACGTTATCGTTGCAGCTTAGGAATCGACATCGTGGAATCGTGATTGGATATCTATCTCCTCCAAATTCAGAATGCTAGATTTTAAATCGGTAATTCTTCAATCATATTCACCTCGATTCGTTCCTCGTACATGGATCTCTGGTGGTAACCGCCGAATAATTTTTTCGCTGCGCCATGGGTGTACCAGAATGACCCAACAATTAGTACATGATACATGGGTATCGATACGCACCCTAAGGTATCGGTTCGATCGAGGCGGTATCGGTACACCAAATGACTATTGGAATTTTTCAAAACTCGAGGAAAAATGGGCGTATCGATACTCGATAAATCGTACCGGTACGAGCACTTATGGGTATCACTACGGGTCAAACTTTACCAATACTCAGGGTCTGCTTTTGACACTTTGGCTATTTAAAATCATTTAAGACATGTCAAAAACCCTTTGAAAACATTTCAAACATATTTTTGATGTTTATGGGCTTTTGAAATATTTTTGCAAATTAGTTTAAATTCAAAAATATTTTTCTTTAAGTTATATCAAAATCAAATATCTCAACAGTAGATTTTGTTAGAAATATGGGAGATATGCGAGATGAATTTTGTTGCAACATGAGTAATTCTCATTTGATCAAATGATGCTTCAATAGATATTACGTAAGAATTTAAGTTGTTGAAAATTGGTAGTAATGCTTCAACGAATATTTGGCTTACATAAGAATTGAAGTTGTTGAAGACTTAAAAATTAAGGCTCGGATTAGGCATAGCAACGAGTACGACCATCATCATCACCTCTGTAACCAAATCTGATCCTCACTACCACCACTAACCATCCAGCCTCAATCGAACCAACAACAACTACATAAACCACAAATAGCAGTGAAAATAGAGTACAACAAAAAACAATGAAAAAACAGAAATATTGTCATTGATGTCTCTACAATTCTATTGAATGCTTCACTATTACCTCAGTTCACTTTCTCCATTTGACCCTACACTTTGTTCTCTTTGAAACCTTTTTTATTCCAACTCATTTCAAATTACAATTTCTAATCTATAAACCCTTCTTTGAACAAATTTAAGATTTTGAACTTTTTTTTTTAATTTTTATGTTTTGTTTTACCATGTGTTATAGATAACGCCAAGTGTAATGGTTGCACAATAAGAAAACACCAAGATTTTTAGGAAAAACTACGAGCAGAAGAGAAAAATTTCACTAATGTCAAAATAAGGAAAATTATAAGAGATTTTCATAATTAACTTTATATCTAACTTAAGCCATAGTATCTATTTATAGTAATAGTTATTTGATTATAAAAGAAACTTGCGTGGTAAGAAATCTACTCGTACTAGATTTCCTACTTTTAATCAACATAAACTAGAAGAAACCTACTCATACTAGGTTTCCTACTTTTAATCAACGTAAAATAGAAGTAACCTACTCAAACTAGATTTTTCACACTTTAAACCAAAGTGTAATTGGATTTGGGTCACATACTCAAACAATCGACACCTTGACGTGAATCCTAGAACTGCAAGGAGTCTAGGACAAAGTCATAAACTTTGACAATAAAAATCCAAACTCAATGAGAAACTAATTTTTTGAGATGATCAATCAATGTGATTTGGCCAAGAGGAGGTGAATTTGCAATTTAAAAAATAAAGGGAGGCAAATGGAAAGATAAAAAATAAGACACAAAGAATTTATAGTGGTTCAGCCTTCTAACAAGGTCTACATCCACTACCTTAGCTTCCCACTAAGGATTTTCACAAATTCACTAAGAATTTCTTCCCTTTTTCTAGGATAAGGAGACAACCCTTTACACAATCAAAGTTTTCTAACCCAAAGCTTTGATTAAACACTCTCTTTTACAAGAAATGTTTAGCAAACTAAAAAATCCTCTCAGAGGTGTATGTTTGCCCAATTACAAGTTCACTCAAAACCAACACTTGAATAAGATGATTACAAGAAAGATCACTCAAGTGGGTTACAAAGATTTGACTCTAAAAGGCTCAAGATTGTTGGATTTTTGCTTGAATGCTTATGAATTTTTTAATAGTTGTTGATGTAGCTTTGGAGACTTGATTATATGCCCCCTCATTGATTTTCAACCATTTGGGTAGCTGAGATCATAATTATAGCCGTTGGAGACCATTTTTTCCCATAATAAATGATGTTTTCCAACCCTCGGTATCAGTTCTCAGGCTTCGGTATCTATACCTGCTATAAGAAGAAAGAACCGTTGTAAAAATGGGTATCGGTACGCGGGAAGACGTATCAGTACGAGAAGTTCATTTTACAAAGGCGTACCGGTACAGTCCGTACTGTATCGATACCAGTTTTGCTCAATGGAATCTGAGGAAAAAGTCATTGAAAAAATGTATTGGTACGCCTAAAGGCATATCGGTACAGTATAACCAATTTTTAAAATGTTGGTTCAAAACAAACTGACAAGGTAACGGATATATCATTAAATACAAAGATTTTGTAAATCTAAACACCCTGTATCGATAGGATTAAAGCCGTACTATGAATGGCATACCAACACGACTATACGCGTACCGGTACCCAATAAACATTTTGCATAAAATGTTTTTCCAGTAGCTAAAACTCGTATCGATACAGTCAAGGATGTATCGGTACTCCTGGACCAAATTGGCTATTTGAGTATGAAAATAGTTTAGAAAATATTTTAGGTTTTAGTTTTTAACTTAGAAACAATTTTAAGTTTGAATCCTTGTCATTTTGTGAGCATTTCTGAGTACTTAAAAATTTATTCAATTTTACAATTTAGTACATTAAAATCATTGTTATATCAAAATTAAATATTCGTTTTACAATCTCCCCCTTTTTGATATAACAAAACCCAAAATATAATTTTAAGACTTTGAATTTCCTCCCCATTTCTTTAAGGATAGAAGATATATCTTTGAAAAATTTAATCTTACTTCTCCCCCTTCTTTAGATCAAAATCAATGGGATAAATAAAGCAATATATAAACAATAACTCTAAGCATAAAAGAAACAACATAGATATTATAAATTCAAAGCGTAAAATTCAAAGCAACAAAATAATTCAACTTAAACCTAAAAACATAATCCAATGCAAATAAACATAAAGCATAGGAGTTCAAAAAACAAATAACATAGGTTCATATATCTCAAAACCTAATATGATATGTATGAGATGCAAGAGCCTAAGGAGCGTCTTCATCCTCTTCATCTTAATCTTCTTCATTCATGTCATCATCACCAAGAGAATATCCACGCCATTCACCATGAAAAGTGGTAAGGGTAATGTCCATGGAAGCTTGGTGAGTCTCTATGGAAGTTATGTTTTCATCCAAGGAATTGAAACGAGCATCAATCACATCAAACCTTGTGGTCATGGTGGTGTCCAAAGAAGCAAACTTTCCATCTAGATAGGCCATGAGAGCATCAAGAGATGGTTGAGCAACTGGAGATTCCAAAACAGCTTGAGGATTCACCATGGGCTCATGTAGAACATCACTGGGAAGATCCGCAATCTGAATCCATTCTCCATTGTAAAAAGTGAAATTTGCCTTTTGAAGAGACTTTCATTAATGGTATTGGAGAGAGGCAAGCCAAGATCATAAGAGCAATCGATCTCTAGCTTATAGAACATAAAACTCAAGGTGGCTCTATAGGTGAATGAAGTAACGAGAGATGTATGGTGACTTTGAACCAATAAGACAAACTCAATAGACATGATTTGTGCAAGGTTGGGACGCTTACCCTTACAAAAACAATAGAGCCAAAATTCATTGACTTAGCGTATGGTAGACCACTTACCACTGGATGGCCAGAATCACCAAGTGATGAGAAAGTGAAGGAAGCAGTCATAAGCATCGAGCACGGTAACAAAGCCACTATAACATTTAAGAAAATTCTCCTCATCATCTAAACCAACATCTTCCAAACCCAAAAGATCAGCAATAATGGTATAGTTTAAGAAAAACTTTTAACCCATAAGGTATGACTTTAAAGCAACAACTTCGGTTTTTTCGTGATTGTAAAGACACCGAGAATTTGTGTAAAAAACAAGGACAAGATTTTTGTAGAGAATGTCGGGTATACTAAAAAGGAGCATGAACTTCCATTGAGTCATTAAATTAAGATAGAGAAAATTAAATTCATTAGAAGTCATGAAAGGTATAGAAACCGCACGCTCACGACAGATATTAAAAGTTTGATATTGTTTAAAACGGTCAAAAGCATGAGGATATTGAGGCTCGTTAAAACAATTTTAAAAAAGAACTGTTAAGTTTTGTTTCGTACCATTGTTTTCAGAATTGGGTTCGGTAGGATTGGAACTAGAAGCCATCTCCTTTCTTGATCTCTTCTTAGGACCCATTAGAAAATCCTAAAAAACAATTTCAAACCACGAAAACAATGTATGCATAAACATCACATTCAATCCAATAAACAATCCAATGATCAAGGTATTATGAAAACCTATATTGTATAGTTTAAAATCATATACAAATATAAAAAATATTTTTTGGTGAAAGAAAAACTGAAAAACAATGTAGAAAAATAAACGAGTATAATTTTATATTTGAACAAAAAATTTCAGTTTTGAAAGAATTTTTTGTAAAATCTTTGAAATAACGATATATACATACAAAAAGTATAAATTTTAAGCATATACAATATATAGATATGAATGAAAACAAAATTTAAAGAAAGTAAAGTTTATACCTTGAATGAGTATTATGGATGAATGAGGAGATGATTTCGCACAACTTGATGATGCTAACTTGGGTTTGATGTTAAAACCAAAAGCCCCCAAAAGATTTTGAAGATTTGTGAGAAAATAAAAGGGTTTGAAGGGTTTAAATAGGCTTGAGCCGTCTAGTGTTTTAGAGGAAAAGTTAGACTTTTGTTTAAATTAGGAAAACCCCTCTTTAAAGACTTTAGCAGCCACGCGTACTGATATGCCACTTGTGCGTACCAAAACCGCGTACCGGTACAGGTTTTAGCCATAACAATCCTCAACCTGTACCGGTGCAGGCTAACTATCCATGATACCCATACCGATACACGATACCCGTATTGGTACCCTTAAGCCAAAAATGATACACGATATTTTTGGCTGCAAGGAGCTCAAAAATTTGAATTTAATTGAATCGAAATGCATGTATATGATATGAGATCATCATGTATGAGCAAAAATAGATGCATACTCCCCCTAGCAACAAGGATAGATGCATAAAGGGAGCAAAAACACATAAGCATGGAAATCAACCAAATTCAAGCAAGATTTACACACCAAAAAGGCTCTAAGTTTCAAGAAAGGCTAGTAAGCCCCAACTCTCTCCTAAGAGACCAAAAACTTTCTTTGTCTAAAGGTTTGGTAAAGATATTCGTTAATTGGATCAATGTTTCTACATATTCTAGAACTACATCATTTTTCAAGACATGATCTCTAATGAAATGATGCTTTATCTCTAGTGCCTGGTTCTAGAGCGTTGGATGGGATTCTTAGTGAGACAAATGACACTAGTATTGTCACACTTTAGAGGGATGGTACCTACATCAATTCCATAATCTAAGAGTTGTTGCTTCATCCAAAGGACTTGAGCACAACAACTTTCGGCCGAAATATATTCTGCCTTGGTGGTAGATAACGCTACACTATTTTGCTTCTTAGAAAACCACGGTATGAGCATACTACCTAGGAATTGACAAGTATCAGAGGTACTCTTTCTATCTATCTTACAACCTCTATAATCTGCATCCGAATAAGTATGCCAACTAAAGAAGGAATCTCTATGATACCAAAAGCCTAAGCAATGTGTGTCTCTAAGGTATCTAAGGATTCACTTAACGGCTTGTAAGTGTGATTGTATAGAAGTAGCTTAAAATATAGTACACAAGCAAAGACTAAACATTATATCCGGTCTACTTGCGGTAAGATAAAGGAAAGATCCTACCATAGATCTATAAAAGCTTTAAATCAGCACACTTACCTCCTTCATCTTTGTCATGCTTTTTAGATGAGATCATTGGTGTGGCTTAAGGTTTTACATTCTCCAATCCAAACTTCTTCAGTATGTCTTTGATGTACTTAGCTTGATTGATGAAGATTCCATCATTTCTTTGTTTGATTTAGAGCCCCAAGAAGAATGAGAGCTCCCCCATCATGCTCATCTCAAACTCACTTTGCATCAACTTAGCAAAATCTTGGCAAAGCAATTCATTAGTAGAACCAAATATAATATCATCAACATAAATTTGAACTACTAAGATGTCTTTGCCTTTTCTTTTAATAAAAAATGTAGTATTCACCTTTCCTTTGTCAAAACCTTTTTCAATAAAAAAAATTGACAATCTTTCATACCAAGCTCTAGGAGCTTGTTTCAAACCATATAAAGCTTTTGAAAGTTTAAAAACTTGGTTTAGATATTTTGGATCTTCAAAATCGAGTGATTGCTCTACATACACTTCTTCATTTATAAAACCATTTAGAAAAGCACTTTTCACATCCATTTGAGAAAACTTAAATTCATGATAACACGCAAATGCAATAAGCATCCTAATATCTTCCATTCTAGCTACGAGTGTATAAGTTTTATCAAAATCGATTCCTTCTTCTTGAGTGAAACCTTGAGCAACAAGTCTAGCATTGTTCCTCACTATGTTACCAATCTCATCTAGTTTGTTTCTAAAAACCCATATAGTTCTTATGGTAGATTTATTACTAGGCCTATCAACCAATGTCCATACTTGACTTCTCTAAAATTGATTTAACTTTTTTTTGCATAGACAATATCCAATAATCGTCATTTAATGTTTTTTTAAATATTTTTAGACTTTATGCATGAGATAAATGAACCAAAATTACATGCATTTCTAAGAGAAGATCTAGTGGTTACCCCTTTGGATGGATCACCGAAAATTTCACCATCTTTGACATAGTTGAACTCCTTTGGGTAGGTCACCTTCTTTTCCTCTAGAGTCATGTCCTTTAGGGCTTCTAGAGGTGGATCTTGTGCTTCTTCTTTATATGGAACTTCATCTACCTTTGATGATTGTACACCATCATTGGCTCAAAAATCCCTACATCATCATCATTACAAGAATCCTTCCTCGGAAGGAGGTTATCATCGAAAATCAAATGAATAGAATCTTCTACTACTAAAGTTCTTTTATGAAATACTAGATAGACTTTAGTTTTTAATGAATAAGCAAGAAAAATTGCTTCATCGCTTTTATCATCAAATTTGCCTAAATTATCTTTTCTATTGTTTAAATCAAAACATTTACATCCAAAAGGATGAAAATAGCTAATGTTAGGCTTTTTGCTTTTAAGAAGCTCATAAGGTGTTTTCTTTAAAATAGACCTAATCATTACACAGTTGATAATATAACAAGAAGTATTTGTGGCTTTCGCCCAAAAATACTTAGGCAAATTATTTTCACAAAGCATGGTTCTAGCCATTTCTTCTAAAGTTCGATTTTTGCTCTCAACAACCCCACTTTGTTGAGGTGTACGAGGAGTAGAAAAATTATGGCTTATACCATTTGAATTACAAAATTCCTCAAAACCTAAATTTTGAAATTCGGTTCCATGGTCACTCCTAATATGAGAAATGGATTGACTAACATCATTTTGAGTTACTTTTGAAAACGTGATGAATTTTTCTAAAGCCCCATCCTTGGTAAGTCATATACTAAGACAAATGTATATGATTTTCCACCCAAACTCATTGTTCTTATAGGGCCAAAAAGATCCATGCGGATCAATTGTAAAACTCTAATTGTAGAAACATCATTAATAGGTTTAAAAGAATTTTTTTTGTGTTTGTCTTTTGCACAAACATCACAAATTTTATCATATGGAAACTTTATTTTTGGAAAACCTCTTACAAGATCATTTGAAATCAATTTTTCCAAAACACTCATGCTTGCATGCCCTAGTTTTCTATGCCATAACCATGAATCATGCTCATCTTTAGCAACAAAACATGCATTTGAAATATGAATGTCATCTAGATGCACCATGTATATGTTTCCTATGCGATGACCAATAAGCACGATTTTGTTAGTTTCAATGTTTATAATTTTGCAACCATTTAAATAAAAAATCACATTGAAACCTGTATCACAAAGTTGGCTTATACTCAATAGATTATGTTTAAGACCATTGACATATAAAACATTATCAATAAGGATAAAATAGTGATTACCAATGGAACCAATTCCTTCAATGTGACCTTTGGAGTTGTTAATGAAAGTCACTACTCCTCCACTCTTTGGTTTTAGCTCTAAGAACCGACTCTTGTCACCGGTCATATATCTCAAGCATCCATTATCAAGGTACCATGAGTTTGCACATGAAGTTTTGGCCTTATAGCAATGCTCCCTTTACAAACAAAGATTAAGTCTTGATTTTTGGTACCCAAGTCACTTTGGGTCCATGAGTTTTAGCTCCCAAAATCTTGGTTCCCTTGGGAATCCAATAAGCAGTAGCACTCACATCATTAGAAGTGATTAGTTCCTTAGGAACCCGAAAACTCTTAATCCTCTTACTATAAGAGGGCCTTGGAAGCTTCTTTGCTTGTAGCCACCAAAGTTCCTTTTCACGTAGTTGGGTTTTAAAGATTGTCCATTTTCAAAACTAGTTTTCCCAACTTTTCTTAAGGAAGCTTTGAGATCACCCACTTTCTTTTGGTGATCATCATGAACTTTGGAGAGAAGGTTGTTCAAATCTTGATTTTTCTTTTCAAAATTATTTTGTTTTTCTTGTAAATAAAAAAACATTCTTCTCAAGTTTCGAGTTGGTTTTAGATAGGGAATCTTTTTGGTTTTTCAAATCGAAAATCATTTTCTTTTTTTTAAATCGATTCCTTGTACTTCTCTACAAACTCATCATATACCTCTTGTAACTCATCATAAGCTTCTTGAAGCTCATAAAAAGTAAAATCAAAGCTAGATGAGTTAGAGGTTACCTTAGGATCCTCTTCAAGTGCCATGAGACAAAGGTTGGCTACTTCATGCTCCTCTTCATCGGATGATTCCTCATCACTCCAAGTAGCAACATAAGCCTTGAGCTTCTTCTTCTTCTTCTTGAAACTCTTATTTTTGAGTTAGGGACAATCGGTGTTGATATGCCCCGGCTTCTTACACTCATAGCATATTATTTGATAATTTTCTTCCTTTTTGTTCTTATTCTTGAAATCCCCTATTTGATGAAACTTTCTTCCCTGGTTGGATTTCATGAACCGAGTGAACCTTTTGGCTAGCATGGCCAATTCTTCATCTTCATCTTCACTCGAATCACTCTCCTCTTACGAAGCCTTTAGAGCAATTCCCACTTTCTTCTTTTCCACCTATTTCTTCTCCATATTCTTTTCTTCTCTCTTCTTTTCTTTCTCTCTTTCTTTCTTCATAATCTCACGAGTAAGGAGAGAACTCATGAAAGCATCGAGCTTCAAGGTCTTGAGATCCTTGGCTTCAATGATTGCGGTTCTCTTTCCATCCCATGATTCGAGAAGATAATAGATGAGCTTTCGGACAAGCTTGTCTTCCAAGATGACTTCTCTAGATCCTTTAAGTCCATTAACTGTGTCAGAGAAATAATCGAACATCTTGGTGATGCCCTCATCGGGTTCCATCTTGAAATTCTTGTAGCTCAAATTGAGGAGTCCAATCTTGGTCCCTTTTACATTGTTTGTGCCTTCATAGGTGGTCTCGAGCTTGTCTCATATCTCATTTGCACTTATGCAAGAAGACATCTTTGAGTATTCATCCGGTCCAAGAGCATAAAAGAGCATGTGCATAGCTTTATCGTTGACTTGTAATCTCCTCTGATCTTCATCGGTCATCTTTAGCTTAGACTTGAAAATTAACGGGTCACCTTCTCTCTTTATCGGTATACTTGGTCCATCTTCCACTACATCCCATATGAGGTAGTCGTTGGATTTGATGAAGATCCTCATTTAATTCTTCCAATAAGGATAGTTATCCCCATTGAAATAAGGCGGTTTAGTGATGGATTGAGACTCATAGAGGTTGTTACTGAAAATATAGGTCATGTCTTGACTTCTAGTTGATTGAATCACCTTCGGATCATCTCAAGAGGATGCTAATCCTTCAAATGAGTGTGGCTCTAATTCCAATTGTTAGATGATCAATCAATGTGATTTGGCTAACAGGGGGTGAATTGGCAATTTTAAAAAATAAAGGGAAGCAAATTGAAAGATAAAAAATAAGACACAAGGAATTTATAGTGGTTCAACCTTCTAACAAGGTCTACATCCACTACTTTAGCTTCCCACTAAAGATTTTCACAAATTCACTAAGAAGTTCTTCCCCTTTTCTAGGCTAATGAGGCAACCCTTTATACAATCAAAGCTTTCTAACCTAAAGCTTTCTAACCTAAAGCTTTGATCAAACACTCTCTTTTACAAGAAATCTTTAGCAAACTAAAAAATCCTCTAAAAGGTTTATGTTTTCCCAATTACAAGTTCACTCATAACCCAAAACTTGAATAAGATAATTACAAGAAAGACCACTCAAGTGGGTTACAAAGATTTGGCTCTAAAAGGCTCAAGATTGTTGAATTTGTGCTTGAGTGCTTAAGACTTGTTTTATAGTTGTTGTTGTAGCTTTGGAGACTTGATTATATACCCCTCATTCATCATAAAATATTTTCTATTAGCTAAAACTCGTATCAATATGTTCAAGGACGTATTGGTACTCCTAAACCAAATTGGCTATTTGAGTATGAAAACACTTTAGAAAATATTTGGGGTTTTAGTTTTTGACTTAGAAACAATTTTAAGTTCGAATCCTTGTCATTTTGTGAGCATTTTTTGAGTACTTAAAACTTTATTCAATTTTACAATTTAGACTTTTACAATAATTGTTATATCAAAATCAAATATTGGTTTTACAATCTCCCCCTTTTTGATATAACAAAACCCAAAATAAATTTTTAGGGGTTTTGAAATTACTCTTCTTTTCTTTAAGGCTAAAAGATATATCATTGAAAAATTTAATCTCACTTCTCCCCCTTTTTGTTAGATCAAAATCAATGGGGGATAAATAAAGAAAGATATAAACAATAACTCCAAGTGTAAAAGAAACAACATAGATATTATAAATTCAAAGCATAAATTTCAAAGCAACAAAATAATCCAACTTAAACCTAAAAACACAATCCAAAGCAAATAAACATAAAACATAGGAATTCAAAAAACAAATAACACAGGTTCATAAATCTCAAAACCTAATATGATATGATATGTATGAGATGCAAGAGCCTAAGGATCATCTTCATTGTTTTCATCCTCTTCATCTTCTTCATTCATGCCATGATTACCAAGAGAATGTCCACGCCATTCACCATGAAGAGTGGTAAGGGTAATGTCCATGGAAGCTTGGTGAGTCTCTATAGAAGTTACCCTTTCATCCAAATAATTAAAACGAGCATCAATCACATCAAACCTTGTGGTCATGGTGGTTTCCAAAGAAGAAAACTTCCCATCTAGATAGGCCATGAGAGCATCAAGGGAAGGTTGAGCAACCAGATCTTTCGGAATGGCTTGAGGATTCACTATGGGCTCAAGTAGAACGTCACTGGGAAGATCTACAGTCCGAATCCATTCTCCATTATAAAAAGTGAAATTTGCCTTCCGGTGAGACTTGTCAATAATAGGATCAGTGAAAGGCAAGCCAAGATCGTAATAGCAATTGATCTCTAGCTTATAGAACATGAAACTCAAGGCGGCCCCCATAGGTGAATGAAGTAAAAATAGATGTATTGCAATTTTGAACCAAGAAGACAAGCTTACAAGACATGATTTGTGCTAGGTTGGGACGCTTACCCTTACGAAAACAATAGAGCCAAAAGTCATGACTTGGCGTATGGTAGACCACTAACCACCGGATGGCCGAAATCACCGAGTGATGAGAAAGTGAAGGAAGCGGTCATGGGCATCAAGCATGGTAACAGAGCCACTATAGTGTTTAGGAAAATTCTCCTCAACATCTAAACCAACATCTTCCAAACCCAAGAGATCGGCAATAATGGTAGAGTCTAATAAAAACTTTTTACCCATAAGGTATGGCACTAAAGCAACAACTTCAGTTTTCTCGTGATTGTAAACACACCAGACATTTGTGTAAAAAGCAAGGACAAGATTTTTGTAGAGAATGCTAGGTTTACTCAAAAAGGGCATGAACTTCCATTGAGTCATTAAATTAAGATAGCGAAAATTAAATTCATTGGAAGTCATGAAAGGTATAAAAACGACATGCTCATGACGGATACTAAAAGTTTGATATTGTTTAAAATGATCCAAAGCGTGGGGATATTAAGGCTCGTTAAAACATTTTTGAAAAAGAACGGTTAAGTTTAGTTTTGTACCATTGTTTTCAAAATTGGGTTCGGTAGGATTGGAACTAGAAGCCATCTCCTTTCTTGATCTCTTCTTTGGACCCATTAGAAAATTCTAAAAAACAATTTCAAACCACAAAAACAATGTATGCATAAACATCACATTCGATCCAATAAACAATCTAATGACCAGGGTATTATGAAAACCTATATTGTATAGTTTAAAATCATATACAAATATAAGAAAGAATTTTTGGTGAAAGAAAAAGTGAAAAATATTGTAGAAAAATATACGAGTATAACTTTACATTCGAACAAAAAAAATAGTTTTGTAAGAATTTTTTTGTAAAATCTTTGAAATAATGATATATACATACAAAAAAGCATAAATTTTAAGCATATACAATATATATACGAATGAAAATGAAATTTAAAGAAAGTAAAGTTGTAACGCCCCAGTTTTGTGCCTAGGAGTTCCTAGGTTGATTAGACGGTCTGGTAGACCGAGATTAGAGATTCAAGTTGGATTTAGGATTTAAAATCGGGATAAATATTTTTGGTGTGAGAAAATATGAGAAGAATATCTTAAATTCATTATTTAATATATGGATATTTTTGGTAAAGTTAATTTTGGAAATTGGACATTTTGGCTAGTGACCAAAATGTAAAGAATGAAAAACTATTTTTGGTGACTATTTTGAAAAAGAGTCAAATCTTAGAATCTTTAAGGAGAAATTTTACCAAATATTTTAATCTAATTTTCCTCTTAATTTGGATTATTTTAAATGAGTTTTAGTTTGTGAATTAAAGGGGATTCCATTAAGGAAAGGTGATTATTTTTCCTAAAACTACTTTTGACGTAACTTTTTCACTCAAAACTTTCTCTCAAAATCTCTTCATCCAAACACTCTCTTTTGCATCAAAGATTTGAGGTAATGATCTTGATTTCTTAAGCTCTTGATTTCTAATGGATTCTTCAATCTTGTTTTCCAAAATCTCATTGTTTCCTTTTGTTTTTCAAGAGTAAAACATCCAATTGAGAGGAAATTCACTCATTAGAGGTATGGTTCATTCTTCTCCTCTAATGAATGATTATTTACTAAAATTCTCAAGTATTTGATCCTTGTTTAATGTTTTCTAATGAGTTCTAATGATTTAATTATAGAAATTGGTGGAATCAAGGTTTAATTCATGAAATTTTAGATTTTTGTGTTGGATCTATTTTGACGAGTTCTTGATTGGTTTTTAATCATTATTTTGATTGTTTTTAACATTGGAATCCTGAAATTAAGTGAATCTCTAATTTCCTAGGTTGCTAGTGATGTGTTTTGGTAAGGTTTGGGTGTTTTATGAATGTTGGAAGTATAAGGATGATATTAAGTTGTTTTTGGATGTTAATTGAAGATATTTAATGGATTAAACCTTTAGGCTTTGGTTGGGTTAAGTTTGGAAAAGGATGATATTAAGTTGTTTTTGGATGTTAATTGAAGATATTTAATGGATTAAACCTTTAGGCTTTGGTTGGGTTAAGTTTGGAAAATGTTTGATGTTGATTTTTGTTGTTGCGGAATGGTTTTTGGATAGAGTTGTTGGGGATTAAAGTTGTTGAGTCTTTGAATGCATTTTGATGCATTGAAACTTCTTTTTTGTATGGTTAAGTTAGGAGAGGTTGATCCTCAAGCTTACGACACCGTTATGGAAGCTTTGGAGGGGTAGTTCGCATCGACGAACAAGGTTTTGCGAAGTCGGTGAGTGAGAACGTGGATTTAAGCTTTGAAATGGTTTAAAGGTTATTTTGGGAGTTTAAATTGAGCTTGAAACACTGGTTTAAACTCGAAAGTAAGTATGATGAGATTTTTCCCTCTGTCGTGCTTTGGAGAAATTGTTTTTATGCACTTGTTTTTGAGTTACATGATACCTACTATTTAAGCATGTTTTAAGTATGTTTTATACTAATTTTTGATCATATATTGATGATGGATGCATTGGGAAAATGGTCCATGTAAGTATGAGGAATATTTGTAAATGCATGGTTTAATGCATTGGGAATGTTTTTGATGATGAATATAAAAACAGTGAGGTACATGGTTAATCATGAATTATATTGACAAGTGATGTGGTTTAAAATGTTTTTGGATATAGTTGGCTAACCATAGGATTGATAGTGCACTATAAAAATTCACCTCAGGTGTTGAGGGGTTTATGTGTACCGAATACTCCACCACGAGTACCCTAATGGTTGAGGGGTTATATGGTATTGAAGACTCTCGTTAATGGATTATACATCTAACTAATGATTTGAGTTGTGTAGGTACCCGGTTGTGATTGTACCTTAATTCCGGTTGAGATTGTATGAAGTGTTGAGAGGACACTTGTTGAATCCTTGTATCCGATGTACTTGTTGATGGATTATGTTGTATAATGTTGATTTATACATGTTTACTCTTTAAGCCTTGAACATGGGTTGTTATGCATGGGAAAGCTTAAATTAAGGGTTAGCAAATGGGATTGTCCTGTTGGTCCATGATACATGTTGCATATGGTTTAATATGAATGTTTTGGAAATGTTAAGTGCATGGTTTGAAAAGCATGATGATGTTTTTAAAGAAGTTGAAAATGGGATTTTCATTGTAGTTTTATAACCGGTTTTAAATGCATTGATGGTGGTTGTCTTTGATTACTCCTCACTAAGCCTAGTGTGATTACACTTTCTTTGTCCATCAATACAGAGAATTAAAGGTTGGAGGCAGCGAGCAAGCGAAGGGAAATCCAAGGACTTGATCCACTCAAAAGTATGAATTTCAAACTAGACTAGTAGTAATAAAGGCATTGGGGTTCATTGTTGTTTGGGAGCGTTGTTGTTAAACTCCTATTATGCGCAAGTTTATATTGTTGTTGTAGAGTTGTATGAGGCTTTATATGTTTGGTTTTGAAGTAGATTTACGTTTCAAGCTTTGGTTGGTTCGGTTTTTAGGAAGTGTGCCTCTAGACTTGATTTGATCATGTTTCTTTGTTGTTCTTGTCTGGTTAAATGTTTAGTTTAGTAGTATATGTGTTTGAGGCTTGATTGAGCAAGTTTGAATCCATGATGGTATGAAAAACAAATAAATTTGGTCATCGTAGGTATGAGCGTATCGGTACACATGGTTTTGTACCGATACGGGTAAGCTTAATCTAAGGCTGGATTTTAATACTCGAGCATCTATATCAGTACGAACATGTGTATTTGGTAAGGTGTACCAATACTCGAAGAGCTGTATCGGTATGGTTTTGAGCTACTGGAATCTAGAGTTTTGATAATATACAAGCGTACCGATACACTTGCTCATGTTTTGATACGAGCTACGGTTATTTCAGTTAATGTGATAATTGAGAGTTTCTAATTCTTTCATTTTGGTCTCTGATATTTGTGATTGCAATTGTATGAGTTTGAATGACCATTTTGAATTGAAATATGGAAATCAAGCATGTAACCTAACTAATTGAGGATTTGTAACCTTAAATCTAAGTAAGACCTCATAATTTCCTAGATTTGCAATTTGGTCCTTAAATTGCAAATGCGTACATTCGGATGTCAATTTGACGTCTAATTCAATCGAGGTTTCATCTGCTGCCATCATGCAAACCATAAGACACAATGTCGAATATAGACAAGATAAAAAATATACCTAATTTTAGTTATTCAATTTGGGTTTGTTTCGACAAACCCAATGTAATTCACTATGTTTTGGTCTGGCGTCTAGGCCGGGTTAAGGGGGTTACATTTGGTGGTATCAGAGTCAGGTTTACGGTAATTAGATGAGGTTATGATTTTTGGAATGTTGTATCTCTATGATTAATGTTGTTTTCTATGCACGGTGATTGTTATATATACATTGAGTGTAATATGCCATGTTGGGGGATTTTGTGGGACACATTGCCTTATTACTACAGTTTAAAATGTTTTAATTTGAAATGGAAGTCTTGGATCCTTGCTTGAAGCTGGCCTGATTGTTTTTGTTTTGGTGTAATCATCATGCATTAGATTTATTAGCACATTGGGATCGAGGAGAGAATTGAGGTCTGGCATGATTGTTGCTGCTCTTGGGCAGGGTAATTAGGAGAATGTTATACCTCTAGGAGGTTTGCCACCTCATTCGCCTAATCAACCGGTAGGAGTGGAGCAAGTATCACATGAGCTAGCTGGGCCAGTGTTGGGTGATATGGCGCCTTTGATTCAGGCGATGAACGGAGCATTCCAATCTATTATTGCTGGAGTACATGCGCCTGTGCTAGTTGTTAGGCAAACGGGGTTGTCGTTGGAACATTTGCGTAGTCTGAGAGGAGTTGAGTTTCGAGGGTTGGCACCTGAGGCATTCGAGGAGTGGTTTTCTAGTATCGATCGAATTTTGGAGCAAATGGGGTGCAATGATGCCCATAAGCTGGGATGTCTTGTATCCCTGTTGCAGGGAGATGCCTATAGTTGGTGGACTACCGTGACTGCGGGCATGGAACCCAATGATGTTACATGAGAGTTCTTTCAAACTATTTTTAAGAAGAAGTATCTGGAGTTAGATACTTGGATGAGAAGAAACACGAGTTTATGGCCTCGGTTCATGGCAGTATGACTTGGCAGAGTATGAAGTACAATTTGTTCGGTTGAGTCAGTATGCTCCTGAACTAGTACAAGATGAGAGGCGTCGCTGTGACCGATTCCGTTACGGATTGGTACAGGATGTTAAGACGCCTATGTTAGCTTTTACCTACACCGATTTTGACGTGTTAGTTGTTGGAGTATGCCCAAAGACCAATCATGAGATGGTTGTAAAAGACATACTTATTTTATCTTGTTTATTAATATAAAACCATTATTATTATTTCAGTCTTATTCTGTGTGTTTATAAATAAACTAAATTATAGTAAAGTCCTTAGAATAATATAGTTATTCTTAGAATATCCTCAGTCGAGTATTATTGTGGGCATGGACAATAATAATATATTAAGACTAATATGTAGTTGATTGATGACAAAGTGTTTTCATTGACATTGAGATGTCAAAATCAATACGTAAGTATGTGTTAGAGAACAACATACTGGACTGACCCGCTATGAGTATGTTTCTTGAATTATTATGTGACAGTCACAACATTGCTCATAATGATAACTACATGTATGATCCTTAGACTTGAGATCATCATTATTTCAATATTGTCAGTGACATATTTTGATACAATCAAACGTGTGTCGTAATCGACTATGCTATAAAGACTGATATTGGATATGTTGCAATCTATGTAGCGGAATATGGTTAATCAAGATAGGATTTGCCCCTCCTACATAATGGAGTAATATCATAGGCCACTTGGTTGAGTAAGACTAGAATTGCATGGCCATGCTCGAATAAATTGATATGAGATATCATAGTTATTCGTTTATTATAATCTACTTAAGATATAGAGAAATATTAGATGGACTATACAAGTGTGACTATTCCTTGACTTGTGTCCGATCTAGATATAAGGAAAAAATGATGTAATATATGAAAAGAGTTAATCACGAAAAAGGTTATGTTGAATCACAACTTCTTGTAACTTAGGTAGAAAATATGTATTGCTAGATGCCACTCATTGCTTGTGATATTATAATTGTTTTAGATATTACTGCTAACGTTAAAACTTCGGTCATCATTGCACCCCATTTGCTAACGTTGCATGAACCTATCGAGCCATCCACCAATATTTTCCCTCGTTAAAACTTCGGTCGATACTATGTAGGTTCTGCTAAAGCGAAATACACATATCTATCTTGGTTAAACGTGAAGAATAAGCAAGTGATATTCATTAGTTGTAATATTGGTTAAACTAGGTTGTTCTAATGAGATTCGAAACCTAAAGGCTAATGATTTGGATAATCATGAGATGATTAGGAACAATAGTTGTTCACCAAATATAAGAATTACATGAGATGTAATTAGCAAGTGTTGCTTATCTAAATAATTGAATTCTAGGAGTAAAGCCAAAGCTGACTTAGGATGAAATGAAATAAGTGTCCTTACCCACTATAAATACTTTTGGTAAGTTTTTCAATTTTGAAGGTTTTTAATAGTGGGAATGTTATTACTTTATAAACATGATAAAAGGTACTTATAAATCATATTTTATCATTGTAGATTTATTAGGGCAAATTTAAACTCATTATCATCGCGATCCGTCCTTGAGAAGGACAAATTGAATGGCTTTAAATTCCTTGACTAGTTTCGCAATTTGAAGATTGTCCTCAAACAAGAATGGAAACTACCAGTCATCGAATAACCTGTCCCTAAAAACCTAGCAAATGATGCCTCCAAAGATAAATTGGAAGCCTTTGAAAAATAATCAAGTGACATGGTAGATGTCAAATGCTTGATGCTTGCAACCATGATTCCTAAGCTTCAGAAGCAACATGAGGACATGGTTCCCTATGAGATGGTTAAAAATCTCAAGGAATTATATGAGGGGCATGCTCGTCAAGAGAGGTATGAGACCTCTAAGGCTTTGTTTCGATGCAAGATGGTTGAAGGAACTCTAGTGGGAACTCATGTTCTCAAAATGATAGGTTATATTCAGACCCTGGAAAAGTTGGGCTTCCCTCTAAGTGTTGAATTAGCTACTGATGTTATCCTGCAATCATTTCCGATAGTTTTAATCAATTTTTTTCTTAATTTCAATATGAATGAAATTAACAAATTGTTGCCTCAGTTGCTTGGTTTGTTAAGAACAGTAGAGAACAACATGAAAAAGGTTGGCTGCAAACCTATTTTGATTGTCCGAAAGGATAACAGAAAAGGAAAGCCCAACACAAGGGCAAAGTCAAAGCCCAAGAAACGAAAGGCTGCATTGAAACCCAAAGGAGGAGTTGCAAAAGAAGGAAAATGTCTCCATTGCAACAATGCTGGAAATTGGAAGAGAAACTGCCCTATTTATCTTGAGGATATCAAGAAGGCAAGAGAAAATGGACAGCCCAAATCAGGTATTTATGTTATTGATATTAATATATCAACATCTACTTCTTGGGTATTAGATACCGATTGTGGTTCTCACATTTGTACTTCTGTACATGGACTAAAAGGGAGTAGAAAATTGGCAAAAAGGAGAAGTGGACATACGAGTGGGAAATGTAGTAAGAGTTGCTGCATTAGCCATAGGAACATATACTTTGTCATTATCGATTGGACTTGTTTTAGATTTAGAGGATTGTTATTTCGTACCTAGTTTGACTAAAAACATTATTTCAATTTCTTGTTTGGACAAGATTGGTTTTGAGATTATTATTAAGAATAATAGTTGTTCCTTTTATCTCAATAATGTTTTTTATAGTACGACACATTTAGTCAAACTTATCTCAATAATAGTTGTTCCTTTTATCTCAAGACAATTCCATATATAACATAAATACGAAAAGATCAAAAACAAATGAGTCTAATCAAACTTACTTTGGCATTGTCGTTTGGGTCATATAAGTGAGAAACGCATATCAAAACTTCATAGAGATGGATTTTTGGATTCTTTTTTTTTTGAACAACTTGATATATATGAACCTTGCTTAATGGGAAAAATGACCAAATCACCTTTTAACGGTAAAAACGAGCGAGCAAGTGATTTATTAGGCCTAATACATAGTGATGTATGTGGACCAATGAATACACAAGCCAGATGAGGGTTTCAATACTTCATTACTTTCACTGACGACTTTAATAGATATGGGTATGTTTACCTAATGCATCATAAATATGAAGCACTTGAAAAGTTCAAGGAATTTAAGAATGAAGTACAAAACTAACTAGGAAAGAGTATCAAAGCTCTTCGATCAGATCGAGGAGGAGAATACTTAAGCTTAGAGTTTGATGAACTTCTTAAAGAATGTGGGATTGTCTCACAACTTACACCTCATGGTACTTCACAACATAATGTAGTCTCTGAAAGAAGAAATCGAACGTTGTTAGAAATAGTTCCATCAATGATGAGTCATGCTGATCTTCTAACTTCTTTTTAGGGACATGTGTTAGAAACAACTGCTTTCAAACTAAATTGTGTTCCGTCTAAATCGGTTCAAAAGACATCGTATGAGATATGGACTGAGAAACGTCCTAGTATGTCTTTTATGAAAATTTGGGGATGTGAAGTTTATGTTAAACATCATATGTCTACAAAACTTGAACCCAAATCTCATAAGTGTAATTTTGTGGGAAATCCTAAAGAAACTAAAGGATATTATTTCTTCAATCCATCCGAGAACAAAGTGTTTGTTGCTTGAACAAGAATCTTCCTCGAAAGAGAATTTATTTTCAAAAAAAGAAGTAGGAGAAATATTGAACTTGAGGAAATTCAAGATCAACCATAGATCACTGAACCAGAGATTGAACAACAACAAGTTCTACAAATAGTTGAGGAACATCCAATCATTCTTGAAACACAACCACTATGAAGGTCTATGAGAGAACGCAATGCGCCTGAGAGAAGTGGATTTCTCGTCACATTGCAAGGTGATGTTCTCCTCATGGATCAAGATGAGCCTAGGACTTATCAGAAAGCAGTGGCATGCCCAGACTTTGAAAAATGGATAGAAGCCATGAAATCCGAGATGGATTCCATGTCAAAAAACCAAGTGTGGACTTTGGTTGACCCACTCGAAGGAATTAAACCCATAGGGTGCAAATGGGTTTTCAAAAAGAAGACCGACATGGATGACAATGTACAAACAAGCAAATGGGGATTGGTCGCTAAGGTATTTCATCAGATTCATGGTATAGACTATGATGAAACTTTTTCCCCTATTGTTGTAACACCCCTTACCCCAGCTAGTAGCAAACCGGCTCGGGAGCGTTACTTAAGCAAGGGCAAGGCAAGCAAACAATACAAGGACAAGATCAGGGAAATGATTGATAACTCATCCTTATTAGATGAGTTACTTAACCAATAAGCAATTAGTATACTTACTTAACATACAAGAAAACTCATATTTTCATTTCAAGACATCCTAAAGCATTCGATTAGGCTCCTAAATTATTTCCTTTCATGCTTACATTACAAGTTAATACTTTCATGGTTCACTTAACTTCATCTTATACAATAACCATTTGAACAACCCTAGTATACAACATGATTCCATTTCAATTCAATGTTCCTTAGTTTGTATACATTTAAACATCTCATTCCTATACTTACTAAGCATGATTATATAAACATTCAATAGCATGTAACTAGTTCCATTCAAGTCATACTCTATACCTAACCATTCGACAATCATCATATACACACACTAGACTATTCGACCTTTACCAATTAAACACACAACCATACATACATCAAGGTATATTTATATACAAGTGACCTTATAAGTCCAAGTCATTCGAATGGAGTACAAGCAAGCATGGTTCATCTCACACAACTTTCATTTCAAGCAAGACATGTACACTAAGCAAGGCATTCGATTGTTTCAAAGCAAACTAGATCAACACTTGATCATTTCAATGTATATTCAATATGTGCGCAGCAAATACCATTTATTACAAGTACTTTAAGTTCATACATACTTGTTACTAAATTCATAACATAGTAGGCCCATTCAAGAACAAGAACATATATACAAGTTCAAGTGTACCAAAATGCATGATCAAGCTAAAGTCTATACCATCTAGTGCCACCAATCTAGGAGATATACAAAACAATTATGAAACCATACTTTAACTATGCTTGTGACTTGCTTTGAGCTCAGATAATCAAGCTTCAAGATCAAGCAACACTCGTATCCTTTATCCTGTAGCTGGGAAGAATGGAAACGAGAGTGATAAGTACAAGAATAAACTTAGTGAGGTAGTAACTAGTTCTCACCATTTATTATATCAAGTATTGTGTCATTTAAACAAGAATGAACCTAGCTAGGGGTTTTAAGCATTAGAATGATCCTAGCTAAGGATTTCAAGCATCAAGATAATCCTAGCTAAGGATATCAAATATTCGGCTATCAAGGAACAAGAACATGGAATCATACTTTATGTATTCATATCAAAAATCAAGCACATCATGCTTACAAAACAAGTAATAAAGAAAGTCATGCTTACATGACAAGTAACATACAATTCATGGCTTTCATGTCAAGTAACATACTATTCATAGGTTTCAAGGCAAGTATCGTGTGTTTTAGGATTGTTATTACATGTGTTATCAATTAAACAACCCCATTGGTACTTAGTTTGTATAGGTAATCGAGTCTCCAACCAACTGTCGCCACAAGATGCACCGTAGTGCTGGTCAACCCTCCTACTTTCACCAAAGACCACATACATACCCTCCGTCTGTCTCCAAATAGGGGCCTTAGCCCTGGACTGTAGTCCACCGTGACACAATGAGCTCTAGACTCTAAGGCATGTCCTTCCACCTAGTCCAACTAGCTACCAAGGTTGTTCTATTTACCATTTATTCAAGCGTTTCAAGTTCAAGATCATGTCAAGCAAGTTCATTTCATATTAGGCCCTTAGGCCATTTGAGCCATTGCTCACATTTCATGTAATTTTCATGTCTCATTTCATGTAATTTTCATGTTTCATTTCATCAAAATGAGATGATATCTCAAGCAAGTCTTTAGCATTCGATCACATCCATCATGACACATACAAGCACTAAGGTACCATTTAAACATGTTTAGCATTCAAATAAAACATGTATTCAAGATGTGATCAAATTTCATGCATTACTAGTCATTCCTCCCTTATTAAGTCAAGTCCTTATTAGGTTCATTTAAGCATTTCAAGAATGTAAACAAGCATGCATTGGTTAGGACCTAGTCCTAACCCTAGAGATAACTACACTCACAATACTCCAAGCTTAGCTAGTCTTGGATCCACACTCTTTTTTTCTTGGCTTTAGGGTGATCCACTCTATCCTTTTCCACCAAGTTTACTCTTGGTTCTATCACATTACAAGTACAAGCACGTCAAGACAAGTTCATATGATCATTCAATCAAGGCAATGTTACAAGTACATATCATACACAAATCTGGTAGCATGTTCATGTACATTCTTCATTACACTTAACTACACTTATCTATACTCTAGTTCATGTAAAACAAGGCAGAATCAATATCCTAAAACTGTCTACAAAATAGGTTACAAATTGCCACAAAACAGTGTACAATTACCTATATTGCTGCTGCCAGGCAGCTTGCACTCTAGTCACGTAATCATGTATAACTTTAATTCTGTACATCGAAATTTCAATTGGTTTATACCTTTGGAAAGATAACGTAATTGTCTTTATAAACATATAAGGCTTGCATTTTATATCTTTTCCAAATATTACAGTTTTAACTTAAAGACAAGGTAATTTGCTACACTGGACAGGTTGCACTGTCCCTAGTGTTTCTTCTCTACATTTCATTCTACAACCCATAATTCAGTTATGTTTTCTCCTAATAAATTTAGACATATCAAGGTGTTTTCCATAAAAATTTCAGCCTTAAATTAATTTTATACAATTTATAGTGATTTATCAAAGTTACTGCCCATAACAGAGCATTCTGTGCAGATTACACTAGGTTGAGTTTCTAGCTTCTTAACTCATTTTAACAAGGTTCTAACATGGCAATTCAATTCATTTTCATGTTCTTACATGTCTAGGTCAGTTTAATACACCTAGCAATGTGCTTAAAACAGGGCATTATCATGTTGAACCCAATTTGATCTATTTGATCAACATTGCACATTCAATTTACCAATTGAGCAGTCCATTACCTAATTCAACTAATGCAATTAGATGCATTCTTTTTCCAGCAACATATCCACTCAATTCAATCCATCTAATTTAGGTTATTTGATCCTTACCTAATTTAACTAATACAATTTGTTACTATTTGATCCTTCATGATTAGGCAACTTCTTTATCAATCCATCTAATTTAGTCACTAAGTTTAATTGATTCTTCAAATTTGTAAATTGTTTGTACAATTAAACTCTAATTAGTTTATGACATGTTACTAGGCCATGATTTGGGGTATTACAATTCCCCCTAAGATAAATTCGTCCTCGAATTTACCTGAATCAAATAGGTGAGGATATTGCTTCCTCATGACTTCTTCAGATTCCCAAGTTACCTCTTCAACCTTGTGATTTCTCCACAAGACATTGACAAGAGGAACGGTTTTGTTCCTGAGCTTTCTAACTTCACGATCAAGAATTTGGAGTGGTTCTTCTTTGTATGACAAGTCAAGATTCAATTCCACTTCTTCGGCTTCTAGGACATGAGATGGATCAGATCTATATCTTCTGAGCATGGAAACATAGAAGACATTGTGGATCTTATCGAATTCACTAGGAAGTGTCAATCGATAAGCCACTAGACCAATCCTTTCAATGATTTCAAATGGTCCGATAAACCGAGGGCTGAGTTTTCTTTTTCTTCCAAATTTGAAGACCTTTTTCCAAGGGGAAACCTTAAGGAAGACCTTGTCTCCAACATTGTATTGGATGTCTCTGCTTTTCAAGTCAACATAAGCTTTTTGCCTATTGAAAGCTGCCTTCAATCGAACATGAATGATCTTCACTTGTTCTTCGGTTTCTCTAAGCAATTGAGGTCCTAAAACCTTGCTTTCTCCCAATTCAGACCAGCACAAGGGAGTTCTACATCTTCTTCCGTATAGAGCTTCGAAGGGAGCCATCTGAATAGATGTCTGGTAGCTATTGTTGTAGGTAAACTCTACTAGGGGTAGAGATTTCTCCCAATTCTTTCCGAAGTCTATAACACAAGCACATAGCATATCTTCGAGCACTTGAATGATTCTTTCAGATTGTCCATCTTATTGAGTATGAAAGGTTGTACTAAGATGAACTTTAGCTCCTAGAGCCTACTATAAAGAATTCCAAAATCGAGAAGCAAATACGGGGTCACGATCAAATATCATAGCTGTAGTTACACCGTATAATCAAATTACTTCATGGATGTATAGTTCGGCTAAGGTTTCCAAGCTCATGTTCATTCGAACAAGGATGAAGTGAGTAGACTTTGTGAATCTATCAACAATCACCCATACAGTATCATTCTTTCTTGGAGTGGAAGGAAGACAAGTAACGAAATCCATTGTAATCTGATCCTGTTTCCACTAAGGAAGTTTGATAGGTTGAAGCAATCTAGTAGGGACTTGATGCTCGGCTTTAACCCTTTGACAAGTTAGGTACTTCGATACGAAGTCTGTGATAGTCGATTTCATGCCTGGCCACTAGTATAGTGGCTTTAGATCCTTGTACATCTTAACCGATACTGGGTGAATTGAGAAAGAGCTTTGGTGAGCTTCTTGTCGCATCTTGTGTTTTAGTTCCTCATTGTTAGGAACACATACTCTATCCTTGAAAAAGATGAGTCCATTCAACTTGAGGGAGAAGTCAGAATTAGACTCAGAGTCTAGCTTGGATACAATATTCTGAAGATCTGGATCAATTTGCTGGAGTTCTTTGATTATCGAGATCAAGCTAGATTGAACTTGAAGTTCAGACAAGAATTTTCGTCATTTGGATAAACGGAAATGAGCATTTTCTAGCCAATGAAGCTACAAACGAATGGACAAGATCATTAAGGAAGATTTTTGAGTAGTTACTTCCAAGACAAGAAAGATCAATTTGAATGGATTACTTGTAATCCAAGATAGATTAAATTTGAATGAATTATTCTAGGATTTAGATTTAGGGGTTTACCCGAGTATGGTCTGCGACTAAGGGCATCAGCAATCACGTTTGCTTTCCCCAGATGGTAGTCGATAACCAAATCATAGTCTTTAAGCAATTCTAGCCATCTCCTTTGCCTCAGATTCAAGTCTTTCTGTGTTAGGAGGTATTTGAGACTCTTGTGGTCTGTGAACAAGTTGCATTTCTCCCCGTACAAGTAATGTCTCTAGACTTTGAGTGCAAACACAATAGCTGGCAATTCTAGATCGTGTGTAGGGCAGTTTGACTCGTGCGGTTTTAGTTGCCTTGAAGCGTAAGCTACCACTTTTCCATCTTGCATTAGGACACAATCTAGTCCTAAATGAGATGCATCACTATAGACAATGAATTCTTTGCCCGATTCTGGTTGGATGAGAACCGGTGCATGAGTCAGAGCTTGTTTAAGTTGATCGAAGCTTCGTTGCTGGTTCTCCAACCAAACAAAGGGCGTGTCTTTACAAGTTAGCTTAGTCAAGCTTGCGGCAATGGATAAAAATCCCTTGACAAATCGCCGATAATACCTGACTAAACCGAGAAAGCTTCTACCTCACCAACATTCTTCGGAGGTCTCCAATCCATGATGGATCAAATTTTGCTCGGGTCTACTTTAATTCTTCCTATCGAGATGACATGGCCAAGGAACGAGACTTTCGATAGACAAAATTCACACTTAGAGAACTTTGCGAACAATTGACATTCTCTGAGAGTTTGCAATACAATTCGAAGGTGTTTGGAGTATTCTTCCTTATTCCAAGAATACACCAGGATGTCATCGATGAAGACGACCACAAACTTGTCAAGATGGGGCTTGAATACACGGTTCATGAGGTCCATGAAAGCAGCTGGAGCATTCGTTAACCCGAATGGCATTATAAGGAATTCAAAATGGCCATTCGAGTACGAAAGGCTGTTTTGGGTACATCTTCTTCTTTTACCCTCATTTGATAGTATCCCGATCAAAGATTGATCTTTGAGAACACCGAAGTATCCTTGAGTTGATTGAAGAGATCTTCTATCCTTGGGAGATGATACTGATTCTTGATAGTAAGCTTGTTCAATTGTCTATAGTCAATACAGAGTCTCATAGTCCCATCTTTCTTCTTCACGAACAAGATTGGAGCACCCTAGGGAGATGAGCTAGGCCAAATAAAGCCTTTATCTTGTAGCTCTTGGAGTTCTTTCAATTCAACATGTGACATTCGATAGGGTATGATGGACACCAGAGTTGTTCTAGGTGGAACTTCAATCCCGAACTCTACTTCTCTGGTTGGAGAGAGACCAGGGAGATCCTCAGGAAAAACATCAATGAATTTAGATACAATTGGCATACTAGGTAAGCCGAATTCAAGTTCATCTTGCATAGTCATGGTAACAAAGATTGAGGTCGGTTTTCTATCAATTAGGAGGATTGATTCCTTTCCTAAACCCCGGAGATAAAGTCTCCTATTTTGGCAATCTATCAAGGCTTCATGTTTGTTAACCAATCTATTCTTAACACTAGATCGAACTCACAAGAACGCAAGATATAAAGGTCCATGGGAAAAGGCACATTTCGAATGCTTATAGGGCATTGCTTGTAAAGAAAGTTAATAGGCATATTTCCTCCTATAGGGTTCGAAACTACAAGGCTAGTTTTAACAAGTTTGGGTTTTAAGTTTAACTTAGCAATCACAGAAGAACATATAAAAGAGTGGGTAGATCCCGAATCAATCAAAGCATATGCAGTTTTGAATTTAATTAAACAGTACCTGTGCTAACATCAGGTGCTTCTTCTTCCTCTTTCCCACGAATGTGGTAGATTCGAGCAGGGGCTCGAGATTCTTGGTGTGTAGGTGCCGAATGTTGGCCTCTACCTTTGCTTTGATTCCCGGATTGAGCTTGTCTCGGGCCCTTGTTTAGATTAGATAGAGATGAGCTAGCATTTACAGAAGTTCAAGTTGGAACCTTGTTAGGATTTTAGGGACAATCCTGGATATAATGATCTGAGGCTCCACATAAGAAACACAAATTCTGTTGAGTTCTGCATTGCCCGGTGTGGTGCTTCTGACAGAACATGCAAGTAGGATATTGAGTAGCTTTGCCAGAATTCCCCGTACTATCAACAGAGATGATCGGGGCTGAAGGCTTGGTTACCGATTGAGGTCTCGGTGTGTAATTGCTCTTCTGAATAGGGGTGTAATTTGAGGATTGATCTTTGGAGTGTTTAGATTTCTTTGTCTGCCAATGAGGCTTGTCATCATTTCAGAATCGTTTGTCTTTCCAGGAGTTACCACATTTACGCTTTTCAGAGGCATTCATCTTTGACTCGGTTGTAGTAGCCTGGTTCACCAAATTTTGGAAGTTGGTGATATCTAGGGCAGTGAATATATGACTCAGTTCATCATTCAGCCATCAATAAACATTCGACATTTATCAGCATTAGTCTTGATGTATTCCGACCCATACTTGCAATACTTGCAGAAATTACTCACGTATTGTTCAATGGGTCAGCCACTTTGCTTGAGATACAAGAAATGCTTCCGGCACTCGGCCAAGTACTGTTCACTGATGTATTTCTTCCTGAATTCCTCGAGGAAGAATTTCCAATTTACAGCTTCAGCAAGAGCAGTCAGGGTAGTGGTTTCCCACCAGTTTAGGGCTTCATCTGCCAACAGGGCTATGGCACATTCGAGCTTGTGCTCATCATGACAAGGTAGTTGTTTGGTCAAGATTCGAGTAGTGACCTCTAACCAGTACTCAACTACTTCGGGATTGGCTTCATCAGTGCCAGTGAAAGTATAGGCCCGGTGTTGAGCCAGTTTGTCAATCGGAGCTCTATTTGGCATAGTATGAGGAGGAACAATAGGATGATCTTGTTTCAAAGCAATTACAAGATGATTGAACATCTCCTTCATGCTCAGGAGACATTCTTGCTGCACAAGATTTATAGCGGGAGCTTCTTGTTGAGCAGTAGCTTGGGTTTGGGTTTGAGCTTGTTGTTGTGGAGGATTTTGGTCCATCCTCACACTATCTCCTTCATTTGAGGAGCCTTCAAGACTTTCATTATCCCGCCAAGTCTCGTTTCAGACATTCTACTTTCAAGTACAACAATTAGGGATTCAGTTTAGTAAGCATAGACACAAGGTATACTATACAAGTCTCCTAGGTGGCACAATTAATCCTATATGATGCAAGAGAGCTCGGTTTAGTCCTAGAACTGACTAAAAAGCTCTAATTACAAATAAAATGTAACACCACTTACCTCGGCTAGTAGCAAACCAGCTCGGGAGCGTTACTTAAGCAAGGGCAAGGACAACAAACAATACAAGAACAAGATCAAGGCAATGATTGATAACTCATCCTTATTAGATGAGTTGCTTAACCAATAAGCAATTAGTATACTTACTTCACATACAAGAAAACTCATATTTTCATTTCAAGACATCTTAAAGCATTCGATTAGGCTCCTAAATTATTTCCTTTCATGCTTAAATTACAAGTTACTACTTTCATGATTCACTTAACTTTATCTTATACAATAACCATTCGAACAACCCTAGTATACAACATGATTCCATTTCAATTCAATGTTCCTTAGTTTGTATACATTTAAACATCTCATTCTTATACTTACTAAGCATGATTATCTAAACATTCAATAGCAAGTAACTAGTTCCATTCATGTCATACTCTATACCTAACCATTCGGCAATCATCATATACACACACTAGACTATTTAGCCTTTACCAATTAAACACACAACCATACATACAGCAAGGTATGTTTATATACAAGTGACCTTATAAGTCCAAGTCATTCGAATGGAGTACAAGAAAGCATGGTTCATTCACACAACTTTCATTTCAAGCAAGACATGTACACTAAGCAAGGCATTCGATTGTTTCAAAGCAAACTAGATCAACACTTGATCATATCAATGTATATTCAATATGTGCGCAACAAATACCATTCATTACAAGTACTTTAAGTTCATTACATACTTGTTACTAAATTTATAACATAGTAGGCCCATTCAAGAACAAGAACATATATACAAGTTCAAGTGTACCAAAATGCATGATCAAGCTAAAATCTATACCATCTAGTGCCACCAATCTAGAAGATATACAAAACAAGTATGAAACCATACTTTAACTATGCTTGTAACTTGCTTTGAGCTAAAGTAATCAGGCTTCAAGATCAAGCAACACTCGTATCCTTTATCCTGTAGTTGAGAAGAATGAAAATGAGAGTGATAAGTACAAGAATGTACTTAGTGAGGTAGTAACTAGTTCTAACCATTTATTATATCAAGTTTTGTGTCATTTAAACAAGAATAAACCTAGCTAGGGATTTCAAGCATTAGAATGGTCCTAGCTAAGGCTTTCAAGCATCAAGATAATCCTAGCTAAGGATATCAAACATTCGGCTATCAAGGAACAAGAACATGGAATCACACTTTATGTATTCATATAAAAAATCAAGCACATCATGCTTAGAAAACAAGTAATCAAGAAAGTCATGCTTACATGATAAGTAACATACAATTCATGGCTTTCATGTCAAGTAACATACTATTCATAGGTTTCAAGGCAAGTCTCATGTGTTTTAGGATTGTTATTACATGTGTTATCAATTAAACAACCCCCTTGGTACTTAGTTTGTATAGGTAATCGAGTCTCCAACCAACTGTCGCCACAAGATGCACCGTAGTGCTGGTCAACCCTCCTACTGTCACCAAAGACCACATATGTACCCTCCGTCTGTCGCCAAATAGGGGCCTTATCCCTAGACCGTAGTCCACCCTGACACAATGAGCTCTAGACTCTAAGGCATGCCCTTCTACCTAGTCCAACTAGCTACCAAGGTTGTTCGATTACCATTTATTCAAGTGTTTCAAGTTCAAGATCATTTCAAGCAAGTTCATTTCATATTAGGCCCTTAGGCTATTTGAGCCATAGCTCACATTTCATGTAATTTTCATGTTTCATTTCATCAAGATGAGATGATATCTCAAGCAAGTCTTTAGCATTCGATCACATGCATCATGACACATGCAAGCACCAATGTACCATTTAAACATGCTTAGCATTCAAATAAAACATGTATTCAAGATGTGATCAAATTTCATGCATTAATAGTCATTCCTCCCTTATTAAGTCAAGTCCTTATTAGGTTCATTTAAGCATTTCAAGAATGTAAACAAGCATGCTAGGTCCTCACCCTAGAGATAACTACACTCACAATGCTCCAAGCTTAGCTAGTCTTGGATACACACTCCTTTTTTCTTGGCTTTAGGATGATCCACTCTATCCTCTTCCACCAAGTTTACTCTTGGTTCTATCATATTTCAAGTACAAACATGTCAAGACAAGTTCATATGATCATTCAATCAAGGCAATGATACAAGTACGTATCATACACAAATCTGGCAGCATGTTCATGTACATTCTTCATTACACTTAACTACACTTATCTATACTCTAGTTTATGTAAAACAAGGCAGAATCAATGTCCTAAACCTATTTACAAAACAATTTACAAATTGCCACAAAACAGTGTACAATTACCTATACTGCTGCTGCCAGGCAGCTTCCACTCTAGTCACTTAATCATGTATAACTTTCATTCCGTACGTCGAAATTTCAATTGTTTTATACCGTTGGAAAGATAACATAATTATCTTTATAATCATATAAGGCATGCATTTTAGTTCGTTTCCAATTAATACAGTTTTTAACTTAAAGAAAGGTAATTTGATACATTAGATAGTTTGCACTGTCCCTAGTGTTTCTTCTCTACATTTCATTCTACAACCCATAATTCAGTTATGTTTTCTCCTAATGAATTTAGACATATCAAGGTGTTTTCCATAAAAATTTCAGCCTTAAATTCATTTTATACAATTTATAGTAATTTTTCAATGTTACTGCCCAGAACAGAGCATTCTGGGCAGATTACACTAGGTTGAGTTTCTAGCTTCTTAACTCATTTTAACAAGGTTTTAACATGGTAATTCAATTCATTTTCATGTTCTTACATATCTAGGTCAGTTTAATACACCTAGCAATGTGCTTAAAACAGGGCATTATCATGTTGAACCCAATTTGATCTATTTGATCAACATTGCACATTCAATTTACCAATTGTGCAGTCCATTACCTAATTTAACTAATCCAATTAGGTGCATTCATTTTCCAGAAATATATCTACTCAATTCAATTCTTAGTTCATCTAACAACATGATCAAAATAGGGTTCTATATTCAATTGACATGTTTAAACATTTTCACTATCCAAAATAATCCCTAATCAAACTGTTTTCAACCATATACACATTTCTCAAATTTCCAACAACCATATATATTTCCTTTATCAAATTGGCTACTAGTATTCACAATTTCAAGTTCAAATGGAAGCTAACATGATTCTAACACACATAACAATTATCCAATTCAATTTATACAAAAAGAACGTCATCAATCACTCATTCAAACAAGTTGCTAGGGATGAAGGATTTAGAATCCACTTACATTCTTCCTAGCTATTCAATTTTCATGCAATTGTGATCACATGCAAGCTTCCTTCATCTACAATGGTGGTTTTCTTTTCCTAGATGGATGAGGGGAAATTCGGCCAAGGTGGAAAATGGTGGAGTGGAGAAGATGATAGAAAGATGGCCACTTGGCCATGTTGTTATCACATGGCTTGACTATTTGCCTCCACTTGGCAAATTATGGTCTAATTGCTTCATAAATCCTTAATTACTCATCCTTATTGCATGCAATTCTACATTTACAATTTGTTACTATTCGATCCTTCATGATTAGGCTGCTTCTTTATCAATCCATCTAATTTAGTCACTAGGTTTAATTGATTCTTCAAATTTGTAAATTGTTTGTACAATTAAACTCTAATTAGTTTATGACATGTTACTAGGCCATGATTTGGGGTATTACAGTTGCTATGTTTAAATCCATCCAAATATTGCTTGCAATAGCTGCATTTTATGATTATGAAATCTAGCAGATGGATGTCAAAACTGCTTTCCTTAATAGAAAATTAGATGAGGATGTGTACATGACACAACCTGAAGGTTTTGTCGATCCAAAAGATGCCCAAAAAGTATGCAAGCTACAAAGATTCATTTATGGGTTGAAGCAAGCTTCTCAAAGTTGGAATCTTTATTTTAATGGTGCAATCAAAGAATTTGGTTTCATCAAAAATGAAGATGAGCCATGTGTTTTCAAGAAAACTAGTGGGAGCACTATCACATTCTTGGTCTTGTATGTGGATTACATATTAATAATAGGAAATGACATGCCTACCTTACGGTCTGTAAAGACTTGGTTAGGAAAATATTTTTCTAAGAAAGACTTGGGTGAAGCAACCTACATATTAGGAGTCAAGATCTATAGAGATAGATCAAGACGACTCCTATGACTAAGTCAAAATACATACATAGATAAAGTACTGAAAAGATTTAGTATAGAAGAATCTAAAAGAGGATTCTTACCTATGAGACATGGTATTTCACCCTCGAAGGAAATATGTCCTTCAACGCCTCAAGAAAGAAAGCGCATGAGTAAGATTCCATATGCTTCGGCCATTGGATCTATCATGTATGCCATGCTATGTACACGCCCGGATGCATAATATGCACGAAGTATGACAAGTCGGTGCCAAGTAGATCCCAGTGAAGGTCATTAGGTTGCAGTAAAAAACATCCTTAAGTACTTAAGAAGAACTAAGGATACATTCCTTGTGTATGGAGGTGATGAAGAGGTAAGTATAAAAGGTTATACTAATACAAGCTTGCAAGCTAATAAGGATAATTCTCGATCGCAATCGGGTTTTGTGTTTTGCCTTAATGGAAAGCTAGTAAAGTTTAAAGCAAGATACAGTAGCAGATTCTACAATAGAAGCTGAGTATATTGCAGCAAGCGATGCTGCAAAAGAGGTTGTTTTGATTAAAAAGTTCATATCTGAACTAGGGGTTGTTCCTAGGATATCAAATGCTATAGATCTACGATGCGACAACAACGTAGCCATCGCACAAGAAAAAGAACCCAGATCTCACCAGCGATCTAAACACATACTTAGGCGTTACCATCTCATTCGAGAAATCATTGATCGAGGAGATGTAGAAATATATAGAGTGTCAATGGATGATAATATCACCGATCCACTAATAAAGCCTCTGACACAGCAGAAGCATGAACGTCATACTAAGTCTCTTGGTATTAGATACATGAGTGATTGGTCTTAGTGCTAGTGGGAGATTGTTGGAGTATGCCCAAAGACCAATCAAGATGGTTGTAAAAGACATACTTATTTTATCTTGTTTATTAATATAAAGCCATTATTATTATTACAGTCTTATTCTGTGTGTTTATAAATAAACTAATTTATAGTAAAGTCCTTAGAATAATATCGTTATTCTTAGAATGTCCTTAGTCAAGTATTATTGTGGGCATGGACAACAATAATATATTAAAACTAATATGTAGTTGATTGATGATAAAGTGTTGTCATTGACATGGAGATGTCAAAATCAATACATAAGTATGTGTTAGAGAACAACATATTGGATTGACCCGCTATGAGCATGTTTCTTGGATTATTATGTGACAGTCACAACATTGCTCATAATGATAACTACATGTATGATCCTCAAACTTGAGATCATCATTATTTCAACATTGTGAGTGACATATTTTGATACAATCAAATGTGTGTCGTAACTGACTATGCTATAAAGACTGATATTGGATATGTTGTAATCTATGTAGCAGAATATGGTTGATCAAGATAGGATTTGACCCTCCTACATAATAGGAGTAATATCATAGGCCACTTGATTGAGTGAGACTAGAAATGCATGGCCATGCTCAAATAAATTGATATGAGATATCATAGTTATTCGTTTATAATAGTCTACGCAAGATATCAAGAATTATTAGATGGACTATACAAGTGTGACTATTCCATGACTTGTGTCTGATCTAGGTATAAGGACAAAAGGATGTAATACATGAAAAGAGTTAATTACGAAAAAAGGTTATGTCGAACCACGGCTTCCTATAACTTAGCTAGAAATGATGTATTGCTAGATGCCACTTATTTCTTGTAATATTAGAATTGTTCTAGATATTACTGCTAACATTGCATGAACCTACAAGGGTCACACCCTATGATTGAAACGAACAAATATCGAGTAGATAGCATGTGTACAAACTTGTTGTGCACGAAATAAGTAAAAAATCAAAATTATTATGATTATTGTAATTATAGATAGTATCGTTTATATATATATATATTAATACTAGATAATTATTGTAATGCCCTGAAGTTGGGCCTAGATGTTAGCCGGATTGGCTTCAGGGTTCGGTTGAACCAGTTTTAGCAGTTTGGACTAGTTTCGGGATTTAATTTGGTAAAAGTGGTTTTTCATCAAAATAAAATATGGAAAAATATTTTATAATCCTTATTAAATATATATGTGATTATAGTGAAATCAATTTTGGGAAAGGTGATTTGGGAGTTTAATATTTTTGGACTAGTGACCGAAATGTAAAATGTGTAAAACTGCTTTTAGTGACTAAATCGTAAAAGATCAAGACTTTGAATCTTTAAGGAGCTTTGACCAATAGTCTAATTAAGGCTTCACCGTTCTAATTGGATGACTTCTAAATGGTTTTATTTAAATAAAATATGTGGAGAGAATTAATTACTCACTTTATTTTCCAAAACAAATTTTACGTAACTACCTTTTCTCTCTTCTAATTTCTCTCAAATTCTCTCCAGCCAAACATTCATTTCTTTTCAAATATTTGAGGTAAACATCATATTTGATTTATCTTTTTAATCTCAAATGGTTTCTTAATCTATTCTTAACAAAACCTTGTTGTTCTATCTTTGTTTTCTCATGTAAATCTTCTCAATTGAAAGGGAAAGTCATCATTATAGGTGAAGTTCCGTTCTTTTCCTCTAATGAAAGGTTTTTTACTGAAACTCCCAAGTTCTTGATCTTTTATGATTGATTTCTAATGGGTTTTGATAACATGATTATGGAAAATTGGTTTAAATGATGTTAATTGATGGATTTTGTAAAGATTTTCTATGATCTATTAATGTTGGGTTTTATGATTGAGATTTGTGATATTTTGGATGGGTAATAATGTTGAATAAGTGATTTTATCAATGGAATCTCGAAACTAGAAAGGTTGCTAAGTTTTGATGTTGATATCTTTGAGCCTATGTCTTGTTTATGTGGTTAATTGATGGCTGTTGATAATAGGGTGTTGAGGATATGATTTTGGATGTATGTTGATGTTGTTTTGTTGCTAATCTCCCTGGGTATTGGCTAAAGATTAGTTAGTAAGGTTTTTCTGGTGTTTTCGATTTTTTTCGTTAGGCTAAAGCTTGTTTATGTTGAGACGGAAGTGTTGTTGTGTGTTGTTGGATGTTTTGATGCAAAGAAGTGCATTAATCCTCTGTTTTACTTTGGTAAGAAGCATGGAATGTTGATTCATTAGCTTCGGAGGGCTTTGTAGACGTTTCAGAAGCTTGGAATCGCTTCGGCAAGGCGAGCGAGGTGTAGTTGGTGAGTGGCACTGGTTTTTAAAGCTTTTCAAAGGTTTGAAAGCAAGGTTTGGGGGTTTAGATTAATCTTGAAACACTAATCTAAGCTCATAAGTAAGTATGAGATGTTTTGCTCTCGTTTCTCGGTTATTCCTATTATTTTTGTTAATCATGCTCATGTTTCAGAAATGATTTTGTTACCTACTGTTATGCATGTTTTTATGAATTGAGAAATGATTCATGTTATCCCATGAGGTTGATTTATGGTTTTCAAGAGGTTACATCTTGATGAGATAATGCTATACATTGATTGTGTTTTTAAAATAGGATATGCTATGGTTTATGTTGATGCATTGAAAAACAGTAGGTTAACATGGTTTTAAAGTGTATATTGGAAAGTGATGATGCTTATTATAATCAGATATAATTGGTCGACCAATAGGATGAAAGTGCACTATAAAAATGTAGCAAAATTCGCATGTGCGTGTGGCCTTCGGCTCCACAATAGCTGATCAACTATTGTGTTGAGGGTACTGAAGTATATTATGGTGAGAGCAGCAAGCACCACGGGATCCTTAAATGGTGAGAGTAGCAAGTACCATGAGATCCGTCTTATAGATAGAGTGGCAAGCTCCATAAGTATTGGTGGAAAGAGCAACAAGCTTCATCAATGAGTATCCGCATATCTGATGTGTTTATTTAAGGAGAGTGCAACAAGCTCCTTATGAATAGGGATGGCGAAGCAACCATTCGGGTCACTTGAATGCCAATAAATGAGTTTACATGTATCATGGTTTTGAAATGAAATTGTATATGGGATTTATACATGAGATTATATCGTGAGATGTGTGGAAAGCTTAAGCATGTGAAGCTTGCATTGAGATTTGCTTTGGTTTTAAGCATGAGCCTTCATGATACATGTGTTATAAGATAAATTATTTTTGCTTTAATGGGTTTTAAAGTATTAGCCTTGTTATGAGCATGATGAGAAACGATTTGTTGAGAAATGGGTTTTTTTGGAAACGCATTGTTAGTGGTTTTGTTTTTGAGCAGCCCTCACTAAGCTTATAGCTTACGCTGTCTTTCCTAACAATGTAGATAAGTAGAGAGATCGGGCAGCAAGGTAGCAAGCGAGGGAGTCCAAGCATTGCTCAAACCTCAAGTATGGTTTTACATTTCAATAGTAATAAGTTTGGCAATGAGAGAACACCTTTTGGTTTTGGGAGCGTATGTTGTGAACTCCCTGGTTTGTCACAATTGTGTAGTGCCTATATGAGTTGTAAATGACCTTTATATGCTGGTTTTTGGTTGGTTGGAGTTTTGGAGGTCTTTGTGGTTACTTTGCTAGGATGCATGCCTCTAGATTTCATTTGGATTATGATGGCTTATATGGTTGATGTTTCCATTGAAAAATGATGTGGATCGATCCTTGAATATGTTTGTTATATGTTAGGAGCATGCCTGGAGGTTTAAATGTGGTTTACGGTTTGTTTATCGAGCAAAAAGTGACATTACAAGCCCAGGCGTATCGATACTTAGGTCACCGTATCGATACCGTATAGCTGAAATAGACATAGGGTATCGATACCGTGAGCATCGTATCAATATTGTGTAAGAAGAAAGTGGCCAAGTGTATCGATACTCGAGATCGTATCGATATAGTTTTACGCTACTGAAATTTTGGGTTTGAAAATAAAAAGGACCGTATCGATACCGTGGTTATGCGTATCGATACCATGTTAGTTAAAGTTGGTTAAAAGCATCTTCTAAAGTTTCTGTTCTTCACGTTTTAGTCCCTGAATGTTTGTAAATGTAATTAGCGATGTTTGGTTGATCGAATCAAGTTGAAAATTTGCATGTGAGCATGAAACCTGATTAATTAATTTTAGGTGATATAAATTTGGTAAAAATACCCTATTTTTTATAGTTTTACAATTTGGTCCCTAGTTCGCGTAACGAGACATTCGGATGTCGATTTGATGCCCGATCGAGTTGAGAGTTTGTTCGCTTCTTTCTCTCACGCTTAGGTTAATTAAGTTGCATTTAGAAAAGGTAAAAAAATAAAAAGGTTGTTTATTGAAGTGAAACTTTCAGGTTTTACTCTAGTATTCCCCGTGTGACTCGCTCGATTTGGTCTTGCGATTAGACCGGGTCAAGAGGGTTATATTTTTTGGTATCATAGCCAGGTTTGTGAAAAATTTGGGAGGTAAGATGGTTGATTCCATGATGTTTGCTATGCACGATGTTTGATAACATGTTGTTGATATGTTAAATAATGATTTGGGGTGAGATTAGGGTACCCATTGCCATTATTACTATTGATGTAAATAGATTGTTTTCAAATTTGAGCATCTTGGATCCTTGCTACTTGTCGGCCTGACTGTTTTTGCTGTTGTATTTTATATGCTAGAGATTCATATTGTTTTTATTAAAGGAACGATATGAGAGCTTGTACGAAATGTATGTACTATGATAGAAGAGGAGCGTAATGAGGATGTTATACCGCCCCACCTCTTCCTCCACCTGGTGGTGAGGGAGCCGAAGTTGGAGCTAGTATGAGGGGTGATGGACCTTAGAGAGCTCAGGGGCAGGCTATGGGTGATATGACACCGTTGGTTCAGGCTATCATGAGAGCTTTTCAGGTTGTAGTGGCAGGTATGCATGTTGTTGTTCCACAGCCTGCAACTAATTATGGCTTACCTTTGGAGCGTTTGCGCAGCCTGGGTGGTATTGAGTTTAGAGGTTTGTCTCCGGAGGGTTCCTAAGCATGGTTTGAGAGTACCCAAAGGATTTTTAGTCAGATGGAGTGCACGGATGTACGTAATCTGGGTTATGTGGTATCTTTTTTCCAAGGTGATACTTATTCGTGGTGGACTACCACTATTGCGGGGATGGCACCCAAGGATGTGATGTGGAAGTTTTTCGGAGCTACTTTTCGAAGAAAATATTTGGGTGTTCGCTATCAAAATAAGAAGAAGCGTGAGTTCATGGCGTTGGTGCAAGGCAATATGTCTATTTTCGAGCACGAGGTTCAGTTTGTTCAGTTAAGGCAGTATGCCCCTGAACTGGTTCCTGATGAGCAAAAGAGATGTGATCGTTTCCGTTATGGCTTGGTAAAGGAAGTGAAGACATATATGCTAGCTTCTGAGTATTCAGTTTTGATGTCTTGGCCAGTCGTGCCAATGACATTGAACAAAGTTTGGGTTTGGTCTCTTACCCAGAGAATTCTAGTAATGGGAAGAGAGTTGTTGATTTTTGTGGTGGTAGAGATCGTGTTAAGAAGCACCGAGAAAGGAGATTCTTTCTGAATTAGAAGCGTGGTGGAGGTGGTAACACGAGTCATGGTCAGCAAGGCCAGAATATTGGTGTTCGAGCACTTGAGTATGGCCATTGTGGTAGGTGTCATGTTGGAGAATGTTGGGGTAATTCTAGGAATTATTGGAATTGACGTTTGCAAGGTCATATGAGGCATGATTGCCTTCAGAGGGGTCGTGGGCGTGGTCGAGGTAATTTCTAGCGTAGAGATGAAGGTAAGAAGAATGTGGCTTATGTTGTGGCGGTTCAACCTGAGGGAGGTGGACCGATTAGGGTGTATGCACACCGCGAGGGAAGGAATGACACGAATGTGATCACATGTACATTTACTTTGCAATCATTGTCATTACTTTCTTTGATTGATTCTGGTTCTACGCATTCTTACATCTTGTACGAGCATGCATAGTTGCTTGATTTACCAGTTGAATATCTTGATGTGGGTATGCAAGTGACAAGTTCCTTTAGTGAGATGGTCATATTTGGGAAGTTGTATAGAAGGTGTCTGTTGATGGTTCAAGGTTACGTGCTTGCCGTTGATATGATGTAGTTACCTTTCTATGGCTTTGATGTGATTCTTGGGATGGATTGGTTGTCTGAGCATAGGGCTGTAGTAGACTGTGAAAACAAGCGAGTTTCGTTGAAGCTTGCCGATGATTATGAGGTAGTGGTGGTGGGTGAGAATGTTGAGTTCTTATCCAATGTTGTTTCAGCAATGGAGACACAAAGGTTGATGAAAGGAGGATGTCAGGCATTCTTAGCGTATGTCATGAATCCAAACATGAAGGAGGCACGTACCTAGGATATCCGGATATTTTATGATTATCTGGGAATGTTTCTAAAAGAGTTGCCTAGTTTGCTACCAGATAGAGAGGTAGAGTTTTGTATCGAGACGTACGTAGATATGACTCTGGTGTCTATTGCTCTGTATCGCATGGCACCCAAAGAGTTGAAGGAGTTGAAGACGCAACTTCAAGAGTTGCTAGATCGTGGGTTAATTCGGCCTAGTGTGTCGCCTTGGGGTGCTCTGGTGTTGTTTGTGAAGAAGAAAGATGGCACCATGAGAATGTGCATCGATTATCGGTAACTGAACAAGTTAACGATAAAGAATAAGTATCATTTGCCGTGAATTGATGACCTTTTTGATCAATTTCATGGTGTGTCGGTGTTTTCTAAGATCGATTTGGGATCGAGATACTATCAGTTGAAGGTGAAGGACAAAGAGGTGCCGAAGACAGCATTTCGTACCCGTTACGGGCATTATGAGTTCTTGGTGATGCCGTTTGGGTTGACGAATGCGCCTGCAGCCTTTATGGACATTATGAATTGGGTGTTCCATGAGTTTTTGGATCAGTTTGTGGTTGTGTTTATCAATGATATTCTTGTGTATTCACGTACCGAGGGGGATCATGATAGACATTTGCGAATTGTGTTGCAGACCATGTTGGATAAACAATTGTATGCCAAGTTAAATAAATGTGAGTTTTGGATCAAATAAGTGGTGTTTCTTGGTCATGTTGTATCAGCAGAAGGGATTCGTGTGGATCTGCAGAAAATTGAGGCAGTTGTGAGTTGGAAACAACCTAAATCGGTGTCAGAGGTACGTAGTTTCTTGGGTTTGGTGGGTTATTACCGTCGCATTATTGATGGTTTTTCTAAGGTTGCTGCTCTGTTAACAAACTTGTTGAAAAATGATGTTAAGTTTGAGTGGACGGAGGTGAGGCAACAAGCTTTTGAGAAGCTGAATGAAGCTTTGACACAAGCTCCAATCTTGATTCAACTCGAGTCGGGGAAGGAGTTTATGATTTATAGCAATGTATCCTATGTGGGGTTAGGTTGTGTGTTGATGCAGGATGGTAGGGTGGTAGCTTATGCATCAAGGCAGTTAAAGGTGCATGAGCGCAACTATCCCATGCATGATATTGAGTTGGTTGCGGTGGTGTTTGCATTAAAGATTTGGCGACATTACCTATATGGTGAGAAGTGTGTGGTGTATACAGATCATAAAAGCTTGAGGTTTTTGATGTCACAGAATGAGTTGAATCTTAAGCAACGAAGATGGTTGGAGTTGCTTAAGGATTATGATCTATCGATTGAATACCATCCGGGTAAGGCTAATGTGGTGGTCGATGCTTTGAGTAGGAAGATGGTTGTGGAGTTGAAGGTCATGTTTGTGCGGTTAAGTGTATCGTGTCATGGTGGGTTAGTGGCTGAGTTGCAAGTGAAACCTTCCTTGATTCAGTTGATCAAGGAGAAGCAGTTGCGCGATGATTCGTTGGTACCGCATGTTTCGGACATTATGGAGGGTAATCAACGAATTTTTACTTTAATGATGATGATGTTTTGTATTTTAAGGGATGAATAGTTGTGCCGAAAGATGTTGAGTTGAGGCGCACTATTTTGAAGGAAGCGCATAGTAGTCTTTTTTCTATGCATCCTAGTAGTACCAAGATGTATCGTGGGTTGAAAGATGAGTACTATTGGGTTGGGTTGAAAAGGGATGTTGCTGATTTTGTGGGCAAGTGTATGGTTTGTCAGCGTGTGAAGGCTGAGCATCAGTTTCCATCAGGGTTGTTACGACCGTTGAAGATACTGGAATAGAAGTTGGAGAGAATCACTATAGATTTTATGTCCGGTTTGCCTTTGACCTCGTCAAAGAAGAACTCTATTTGGGTGATTGTGGACCGTCTGACGAAGTGTGCCCATTTGTTCCAGTGCATGCAACGTATACCTTGGACAGGTTGGCAGACTTGTATATCACCGAGATTGTACATTTTCATGGTGCACTTAAGTCCATAGTTTCAGATAGGGATCCGAGGTTTACCGTGAGGTTTTGGGAATGTTTGCATCGAGCCTTAGGTACGCAATTGAGTTTTAGTACATCTTACCATCCTTAGACGGATGGGCAATCCGAGCGAGTTATCCAAGTGTTGGAGGATATGCTTCGTTGTTGTGTGATTGAGTTCCAAGGTTCTTGGGAGAAGTGTTTGCCGCTGGTAGAGTTTGCCTATAATAACAATTATCAGTCGCGTATACAAATGGCACCTTATGAGGCCTTGTATGAGAGAAAGTGTAGAACGCCTTTGTGTTGGGCAGAAGCGGAGCAAAAGTTGGTTTCTTTACCGGATATGCTTAAGAGAACAACAAAGAAAGTAAAGATCATTTGTGATCGTTTGAAGGAAGCTTCGGATTGGCAAAATTCTTATGCGGATTTGAAGCGTAAGGAGATAGAGTTTGAGGTTGGGGATAAAGTGTTCTTAAAGGTTTCACCTTGGAAGAAGGTGATGAGATTTGGCCGGAAGGGCAAGTTGAGTCTGAGGTTCATTGGACCATATGAGATATTGGAGTGAATTGGTCTGGTTGCTTATAGGTTGAGTTGCCACATGAATTGGAGAAGATACATGACGTTTTTCATGTATCCATGCTTCGGAGGTATAGATCGGATCCGTAGCATATTATGCCTATAGAAGAGATTAAGTTGAATCTAGATCTGACATACGATGAAGTGCCGGTCAGAATCTTATATGTGGATAGTAAAGTGCTTCGCGGAAAGACCATTGAGTTGGTCAAAGTGTTGTGGACGCGTCGTGGTGTCGAGGAAGCCACTTGGGAAAGAAAAGCCGACATAAAGAAACAATTTCCTCATCTTTTCTCGCAAGGTAAATTTCGAGGACGAAATTTCTTAAGTGGGAGAGAGTTGTAATGCCCCAAATTTGGGCCTAGATGTTAGCCGGATTAGCTTGAGGGTTCGGTTGAACAAGTTTTAGTGGTTTGGACTAGTTTCGGGATTAATTCGGTAAAAATGGTTTTTCATCAATATAAAATATGGAAAAATAGTTTATAATCCTTATTTAATATATATGTGATTATAGTGAAATCAATTTTGGAAAAGGTGATTTGGGAGTTTGACATTTTTGGACTAGTGACCAAAATGTTTAATGTGCAAAACTATTTTTAATGACTAAGTCGTAAAAGATCAAAACTTTGAATCTTTAAGGTGCTTTGACCAAGAGTCTAATTAAGGCTTTTCCTTTCTAATTGGCTGACTTTTAAATGGATTTAATTAAATAAAACATGTGGAGATAATTAATTACTCACTTTATTTTCCAAAACACATTTTACGTAACTACCTTTTCTCTCTTCTATTTTCTCTCTAATTCTTTCCAGCCAAACATTCACTTATTTTCAAAAATTTGAGGTAAACATCATATTTGATTTATCTTTTTAGTCTCAAATGGTTTCTTAATGCATTCTTAACAAAACCTTGTTGTTTTATCTTTGTTTTCACATGTAAATCCTCTCAATTGAAAGGGAAAGTCATCATTAGTGGTAAGGTCCAGGTTCTTTACTGAAATTCCCAAGTTCTTGATCTTTTATGATTGATTTCCAATGGGTTTTGATAATATGATTATGGAAAATTGGTTTAAATGATGTTAATTGATGGATTTTGTAAAGATTTGCTATAATATGTTAATGCTGGGTTTTATGATTGAGATTTGTGATATTTTGGATGGGTAATAATATTGAATAAGTGATTTTATCAATGGAATCCTGAAACTAGGTAGGTTGCTAAGTTTCGATGTTGATATCTTTGAGGTTATGGCTTGTTTATGTGGTTAATTGATGGATGTTGATAATAGGGTGTTGAGGATGTGTTTTTGGATGTATGTTGATGTTGTTTTGTTGCTAATCTTGCTGGGTATTGGTAGGAGATTAGTTAGTAAGGTTTTTTCGGTGTTTTTGGTTGTTTTCGTTAGGCAAAAGGTTGTTTATGTTGAGGCGGAAGTGTTGTTGTGTGTTGCTGGAGGTTTTGATGCAAAGAAGTGCATTAATCTTCTATTTTGTTTGGTTAGAAATAGGGGATGTTGATTCGTTAGCTTTGGAACCACTTCGGCAAGGCGAGCGGGGTGTAGTTGGTGAGTGGCACTAGTTTTAAAGCTTTTCAAAGGTTTAAAAGCAAGGTTTGGGGGTTTAGATTAAGCTTGAAACGCTAATCTAAGCTACAAAGTAAGTATGAGATGTTTCACTTTCGTTTCTCAGTTATTCCTATTGTTTTGGTTAATCATGCTCATGTTTTGGAAATGGTTTTGTTACCTACTATTATACATGTTTTTATGAATTGAGAAATGATTCATGTTATCCCATGAGGTTGATTTATGGTTTTCAAGAGGTTACATCTTGATGAGATAATGTTATGCATTGATTGTGTTTTTAAAATGGGATATGCTATGGTTTATGTTGATGCATTGGAAAATAGTAGGTTAACATGGTTTTAAAGTATATATTGACAAGTGATGATGCTTATTATGCTCAGATATAATTGGTCGACCAATAGGATGAAAGTGCACTATAAAAATGTAGCAAATTTCGCATGTGCGTGTGGCCTTCGGCTCCGCAATAGCTGATCAACTATTGTGTTGAGGGTAAACGAAGTGTATAAGTGGTGAGAGCAACAAGCACCACGGGATCCTTAAATGGTGAGAGCAGTAAGCACCATGAGATCCGCCTTATGGAGAGAGCAACAAGCTCCATCAATGAGTATCTGCATATCTGATGTGTTTATTTAAGGAGAGTGCAGCAAGCTCCTTGTGTATTGGGATGGCGAAGCAACCATCCGGGTCACTTGAATGCCAATATATGAGTTTACATGTATCATGGTTTTGAAATGAAATTGTATATGAGATTTATACATGAGATTATATCTTGAGATGTGTGGAAAGCTTAAGCATGTGAAGCTTGCATTGAGATTTGCTTTGGTTTAAGGCATGAGCCTTCATTATACATGTGTTATAAGATAAATGATTTTGCTTTAATGGGTTTTAAAGCACGAGCTTTGTTTTTAGCATGATGAGAAATGATTTGTTGAAAAATGGTTTTTGGAAACGCATTGTAAGTGGCTTTGTTTTCGAGCAGCCTCACAAAGCTTATTGCTTACGCTCTCTTTTCCTAACAATGCAGATAGGTAGAGAGATCGGGCAACAAGGTAGCAAGCGAAGGAGTCCAAGCGTTGCTCAAACCTCAAGTGTGGTTTTACATTACAATAGTAATAAGTTTGGCAATGAGAGAACACCTTTTGGTTTTGGGATCGTATGTTGTAAACTCCATGGTTTAGCACAATTGTGTAGTGCCTATATGAGTTGTAAATGGCCTTTATATGCTGGTTTTTGGTTGGTTGGAGTTTTGGAGGTCTTTGTGGTTTCTTTGCTAGGATGCATGCCTCTAGATTTCATTTGGATTATGATGGCTTATATGGTTGATGTTTCCGTTGAAAATGATGTGCTTCGATCCTTGAATATGTTTGCTATATGTTAGGAGCATGCCTAGGGGTTTAAATGTGGTTTGTGAATTCTTTATCGAGCAAAAAGTGACATTACATGCCCAGGCGTATCGATACTCGGGTCACCGTATCGATACCGTATAGCTAAAATAGGCATGGGGTATCGATACCGTGAGCACTGTATTGATACTGTGTAAGAAGAAATTGGCCAAGTGTATCGATACTCGAGACCGTATCGATACGATTTTACGCTACTGGAATTTTGGGTTTGAAAATACGAAGGACCATAACGATACCGTGGTTAAGCGTATTGATACCTTGTTAGTTAAAGTTGGTTAAAAGCATATTCTAAAGTTTTTGTTCTTCACGTTTTAGTCCCTGAATGTTTGTAAATGCAATTGGCGATGTTTGGTTGATCGAATCAAGTTGAAAATTTGCATGTAAGCATGAAACCTGATTAATTAATTGTAGGTGATATCAATTTGGTAAAAAGAGCGTAATGAGGATGTTATACCACCCCACCTCCTCCTCTACCTAGAGGTGAGGGAGCCAGAGCTGGAGCTGGTGCGGGAGGTGCTGGACCTCAGGGGCAGGTTATGGGTGATGCAACACAGTTGGTTCAGGCTAACACATGAGCTTTTTAGGCTGCAGTAGCGGGTATGCATGCTGTTGGGCCACAGCCTGTGGCTAACCTTGGTTTACCTTTGGAGCATTTGCACAGTTTGGATGGTATTGAGTTTAGAGGTTTGTCTCTAGAGGGTTTTGAGGCATGGTTTGAGAGTACCCAGAGGATTCTTGGTCAGATGGAGTGCACGGATGTGCGTAATGTGGGTTGTGTGGTATCTTTGCTCCAGGGTGATGCTTATTCGTGGTGGACTACCACTACTGTGGGGTGGCACCCGAGAACGTGACATGGGAGTTCTTCAGAGTTGCTTTTTGAAAGAAATATTTGGGTGTTCGTTGTCAAGATGAAAAGAAGCGTGAGTTCATGGCGTTGGTGCAAGGCAATATGTCAGTTTTCGAGTACGAGGTTCAGTTTGTTCAGTTGAGCCAGTACGCTCCTGAACTGGTTCCCAATGAGCAAAAGAGATGTGATCGTTTTTGTTATGGCTTGGTAAAAGAAGTGAAGACATATATGCTAGCCTCTGAGTATTCAGATTTTGATGTCTTGGTCAGTCGTGCCAAGGACATTGAACAAAGTTTGGGTTTGGTCTCTCGCCCAAGGAATTCTAGTACCGAGAAGAGAGTTGCTGATTTTGGTGGTGGTAGAGATCGTGGTAAGAGGCAGCGAGAGGGAAAATCTTTCAGAATCAGAGGCGCGATGGAGTTGGTAATACGGGTTATGGTTTACAAGGATAGAATATTAGTGTTCGAGCACCTGAGTGTGGTCGTTGTGGTAGGCTTCATGTTGGAGAATGTTGGGGTAATGCTATGAGTTGTAGAAATTGTTGTTCGTAGGGTCATGTGAGGCGTGATTGCCCTCAGGTTGTGAGACAGTCACGAGTGCATGTTGTTGAGCCTTAGAGGGGTCGTGGGTGCGGCCGAGGTAATTTTCAGCATAGGGAGAAAGGTTAGAGAAATTTGGCTCATGTTGTGGCGGTTCAGCCTGAGGGAGGTGGAACGGCTAGGGTGTATTCACACCGCGAGGCAAGGAATGACACGGATGTGATCGCAGGTACCTTTACTTTGCAATCCTTGTCATTACTTCCTTTGATTGATTCTGGTTCCACGCATTCTTACATCATGCACGAGTATGCACAGTTGCTTGATATACCAGTTGAATATCTTGATATGGGTATGCAAGTTACAAGTTCCTTTGGTGAGACGGTCATAGTTAGGAAGTTGTATAGAAGGTGTCAGTTAATGGTTCAAGGTCATGTGTTTGTTGTTGATATGATGGAGTTACCTTTCTATCGCTTTGATGTGATTCTTGAGATAGATTGGTTTTCTAAGCATAGGGCTGTGGTAGATTGTGAAAGCAAGCATGTTTCATTGAAGCTTGCCGATGATTATGAAGTAGTGGTGGTGGGTGAGAATTTTAAGTTCTTATCCAATATTGTTTCAGCGATGGAGGCAGAAAGGTTGATGAAAGGAGGATGTCAAGCATAATTAGCGTATGTCATGAATCCAAATATGAAGGAGGCACGTCCTTAGGATATCTGGACAGTTTGTTATTTTCCTAGTTTGTTTCTAGAAGAATTGTCCGGTTTGCCACCAGATAGAGAGGTAGAGTTCTGTATTGAGATGTATGCAGATACGGCTCTAGCGTCTATTGCTCCATATCTCATGGCACCTAAGGAGTTAAAAGAGTTGAAGAAGCAACTTCAGGAGTTGCTAGATCGTGGGTTCATTCGGACTAGTGTGTCACCTTGGGGTGCTCTGGTGTTGTTTGTAAAAAAGAAAGATGGCACCATGAGAATGTGCATCGATTATCGGCAACTAAACAAGTTGACGATAAAGAATAAGTATCATTTTCCATGAATTGATGACCTTTTTGATCAATTTTGTGGTGTGACGGTGTTTTCTAAGATCGATTTGAGATCGGGATACTACCAGTTGAAGGTGAAGGACAGGGATGTGCCAAAGATAGCTTTTCGCACTTGATACGGGCATTATGAGTTCTTGGTAATGTCGTTTGGGTTGATGAATGCTCCAACTGCTTTCACGGACATGATGAATCGGGTATTCCATGAGTTTTTAGATTAGTTTGTGGTTGTGTTTATCGATGATATCCTTGTGTACTCACGTACTGAGGAGGATCATGATAGATATTTGCGAATTCTGTTATAGACCTTTTTGGATAAACAGTTGTATGCCAAGTTGAGTAAATGTGAGTTTTGGATCAAGAAGTGGTGTTTCTTGGTCATGTTGTATCAGCGGAAGGGATTCGCGTGGATCCGCAGAAAATTGAGGCGGTTATGAGTTGGAAACAACCTATATCGGTGTCGGAGGTACGTAGTTTCTTAGGTTTGGTAGGTTATTACCGTCTCTTTGTTGATGGTTTTTCTATGGTTGTTGCTCCGTTAACAAAATTGTTGCAAAAGGATGTTAAGTTTAAGTGGACAGAGGCTAGGCAACAAGCTTTTGAGAGGTTGAAGGAGGCTTTAACACGGGCTCCAATCTTGATTCAACTCGAGTCAGGAAAAGAGTTTGTGATTTATAGCGATGCATCCTATGGGGGATTAGGGTGTGTGTTGATGCAAGAGGGTGGTCACCAAACAGTTAAAGGTGCATGAGCGAAATTATCACACACACGACATTGAGTTGGCTGCGGTAGTGTTTGCATTGAAGATTTGGCGACACTATCTTTATGGGAAGAAATGTGTGGTGTATACCGACCATAAAAGCCTTAAATATTTGATGTCGTAGAAAGAGTTGTACCTTAGGCAACAAAGGTGGCTGGAGTTGCTAAAGGACAACGATCTTTCGATCGAGTATCATCCGAGAAAGGCCAATGTGGTGGCTGATGCGTTGAGTAGAAAGGTGGTTGTAGAGTTAAGAGCCATGTTTGTGCAGTTAAGTGTATCGCAAGATGGTGGGTTGTTGGCTGAGTTGCAAGTGAAACCTTCCTTGATTCAGTTGATAAAGAAAAAACAGTTGTTGGATGAATCGTTGGTACCGCATGTTACGGACATTGTGGAAGGTAATCCAACAGATTTTTGTTTTAATGATAATGGTGTTTTGTGCTTCAAAGATCGGATAGTGGTGCCGAAAGATGTTGAGTTGAGGCGCACTATCTTGTCGGAGGTGTATAGTAGTCCTTTTGCCATGTATTCCGGTAGTACTAAGATGTATCGTGGGTTGAAATATGAGTACTATTGGGTTGGATTGAAAAAGGATGTGGCGGAGTTTGTAAATAGGTGTATGATTTTCCAAAGAGTGAAGGCTGAACATATGTTTCCATTCGGATTGTTACAGCCGTTGAGAATTCCAGAATGGAAATGGGAAAAAACACCATGGATTTTGTGTCCGGTTTACCTTTGACCCCGTCAAAGAAGAACTTTGTTTGGGTGATTGTGGATCGATTGACGAAGTGTGCACATTTTTTGCTCGTGCATACGATGTATACCTTAGATAGGTTGGCGGATTTGTATATCACTGAGGTTGTGCGTTTGCATGGTGTGCCTAAGTTTATAGTTTTGCATAGGGATCCGAGGTTTACTGTGAGGTTTTGGGAATGTTTGCATCGAGCCTTGGGTACGTGGTTGAGTTTTAGTACATCTTATCATCCTCAAACGGATGGACAGTCTGAGCGAGTTATCCAGGTGTTGGAGGATATGCTTCGTTGTTGTGTTATTGAGTTCCAAGGTTCTTGGGAGAAGTGTTTGCCGTTGGTGGAATTTACCTATAATAACAGTTATCAGGCGAGTATACAAATGGCACCTTATGAGGCCTTGTGTGGGAGGAAGTGTAGAACGCCTTTGTGTTGGGCGGAAGTGGGGCAAATTTTGGTTTCTTTACTAGATATGTTTAAGGGAACAACGGAGAAAGTAAAGATCATTTGTGATCGTTTGAAAGAAGCTTCGGATCGGCAAAAGTCTTACGCGGATTTGAAGCGTAAGGAGATAGAGTTTGAGGTTGGGGATAAAATGTTCTTAAAGGTTTTGCCTTGGAAGAAGGTGATGAGATTTGGCTGGAAGGGCAAGTTGAGCCCGAGGTTCATTGGACCATATGAGATATTGGACCGAATTGGTCTAGTAGATTATAGGTTGAAGTTTCCATCTGAGTTGGAGAAGATACATAATGTTTTTCATGTATCAATGCTTCGGAGATATAGATCGGATCCGTCGCATGTTATGCCTATATAAGAGGTTGAGTTGAATCTGGATCTGACATATGATGAAAAGCCGGTCAAAATCTTAGACATGGATAGTAAAGTGCTTCGTGGGAAGACCATTGAGTTGGTGAAAGTGTTGTGGACGCACCGTGGTGTCGAGGAAGCCATGTGGGAAAGAAAAGCTGACATGGAGAAATAATTTCCTCATCTTTTTCCGCAAGGTAAATTTTGAGGACGAAATTTCTTAAGTGGGAGAGAGTTGTAACGCCCCAAAGTTTGGCCTAGATGTTAGCCGAATTGGCTTGAGGGTTCGGTTGAACCGGTTTTAGATGTTTGGACTAGTTTCGAGACTTAATTTGGTAAAAGTATTTTTTCACAAAATAAAATATGGAAAAATATTTTATAATCATTATTAAATATATATTTGATTATAGTGAAATCAATTTTGGGAAAGGTGATTTGGGAGTTTGACATTTTTGGACTAGTGACCAAAATGTAAAATGTGCAAAACTGCTTTTAGTGACTAAATCGTAAAAGATCAAGACTTTGAATCTTTAAGGAGCTTTCCAAGAGTCTAATTAAGGCTTCTCCTTTCTAATTGGCTGACTTCTAAATGGTTTTAATTAAATAAAACATGTGGAGAGAACTAATTACTCACTTTATTTTCTAAAACACATTTTAAGTAACTACCTTTTCTCTCTTCTAATTTCTCTCAAATTCTTTCTAGCCAAACATTCATTTCTTTACAAAGATTTGAGGTAAACATCATATTTGATTTATCTTTTTAATCTCAAATGGTTTCTTAATGTATTCTTAACAAAAGCTTGTTGTTTTATCTTTGTTTTCTCATGTAAATCTTCTCAATTGAAAGGGAAAGTCATCATTAGAGGTAAGGTTTCGTTCTTCTCCTCTAATGAAAGGTTTTTTACTGAAATTCCCAAGTTCTTGATCTTTTATGATTGATTTCTAATGGGTTTTGATAATATGATTATGGAAAATTGGTTTAAATGATGTTAATTGATGCATTTTGTAAAGATTTGCTATGATCTGTTAATGCTGAGTTTTATGATTGAGATTTGTGATATTTTGGAGGGGTAATGATGTTGAATAAGTGATTATATCAATGGAATCCGAAACTAGGTAGTTTGCTAAGTTTTGATGTTGATATCTTTGAGGTTATGGCTTGTTTATGTGGTTAATTGATGGCTGTTGATAATAGGGTGTTTAGGATGTGTTTTTGGATGTATGTTAATTTTGTTTTGTTGCTAATCTCGTTGGGTATTGGCTGGAGATTAGTTAGTAAGGTTTTGCCGGTGTTTTCGGTTGTTTTCGTTAGGCGAAAGCTTGTTTATGTTGAGACAGAAGTGTTGTTGTGTGTTGCTGGAGGTTTTGATGCAAATAAGTGCATTAATCCTCTGTTTTACTTTGGTAAGAAGCAGGGGATGTTGACTTGTTAGCTTTGGAGGGTTTTGTGGACGTTTCAGAAGCTTGAAATCGCTTTGGCAAGGCGAGCGAGGTGTAGTTGGTGAGTGGCACTGGTTTTTAAAGCTTTTCAAAGGTATGAAAGCAAAGTTTGGGGGTTTAGATTAAGCTTGAAATGCTAATCTAAGCTCAAAATTAAGTATGAGATGTTTCGCTCTCATTTCTCGGTTATTCCCATTATTTTGGTTAATCATGCTCATGCTTTGGAAATGGTTTTGTTACCTATTGTTATGCATGTTTTTATGAATTGAGAAATGATTCATGTTATCCTATGAGGTTGATTTATGGTTTTCAAGAGGTTACATCTTGATGAGATAATGCTATGCTTTGATTGTGTTTTTAAAATGGGATATGCTATGGTTTATGTTGATGCATTGAAAAATAGTAGGTTAACATGGTTTTAAAGTGTATATTAGCAAGTGATGATGCTTATTATAATCGAATATAATTGGTCGACCAATAGGATGAAAGTGCACTAAAAAATGTAGCAAAATTCGCATGTACATGTGGCCTTCGGCTCCACAATAGCTTATCAACTATTGTGTTGAGGGTACCGAAGTATATTGTGGTGAGAGAAACAAGCACCATGAGATCCGCCTTATGGAGAGAGCGGCAAGCTCCATAAGTATTGGTGGAGAGAGTAGCAAGCTCCATCAATGAGTATCCGCATATCCGATGTGTTTATTTAAGGAGAGTGCAGCAAGCTCCTTATGAATAGGGATGGCGAAGCAACCATCTAGGTCACTTGAATGCCAATATATGAGTTTACATGTATCATGGTTTTGAATTGAAATTGTATATGGTATTTATACATGAGATTATATCTTGAGATGTATGGAAAGCTTTAGCCTGTGAAGCTTGCATTGAGATTTGCTTTGGTTTAAAGCATGAGCCTTCATGATACATGTGTTATGAGATAAATGATTTTTTCTTTAATGGGTTTTAAAGCATGAGCCTGTTATGAGCATGATGAGAAACAATTTGTTGAGAAATGGTTTTTTTTTCGGAAAAGCATTGTTAGTGGTTTTGTTTTTGAGAAGCCCTCACTAAGCTTATTGCTTACGCTGTCTTTCCTAACAATGCAGATAAGTAGAGAGATCGGGCAGCAAAGAAGCAAACGAGGGAGTCCAAGTGTTGCTCATACCTCAAATATGGATTTACATTTCAATAGTAATAAGTTTGGCAATGGGAGAATACATTTGGTTTTGGAGCTGTATGTTGTGAACTCTTTGGTTGGCACAACTGTGTATTGTCTATATGAGTTGTAAATGGCCTTTATATGCTGGTTTTTGGTTGGTTGGAGTTTTGGAGGTCTTTGTGGTTGCTTTGCTAGGATGCATGCCTCTAGATTTCATTTGGATTATTATGGCTTATATGGTTGATGTTTCCATTGAAAAATGATGTGGATCGATCCTTGAATATGTTTGTTATATGTTAGGAGCATGCCTAGGGGTTTAAATGTGGTTTACGGATTGTTTATCGAGAAAAAAGTGACATTACAAGCCCAGACGTATCGATACTTGAGTCACCGTATTGATATCGTATAGTTGAAATAGGCATGGGGTATTGATATCGTGAGCACCGTATCGATACAGTGTAAGAAGAAATTGGCCAAGTGTATCGATACTCGAGACCGTATCGATACGGTTTTACGCTACTGGAATTTTGGGTTTCAAAATACAAAAGACCGTATCGATACAGTGGTTAAGCGTATCAATACCCTGTTAGTTAAAGTTGGTTAAAAGCATCTTCTGAAGTTTCTATTCTTCACGTTTTAGTCCCTAAATGTTTGTAAATGCAATTGGCGATGTTTGGTTGATCGAATCAAATTGAAAATTTGCATGTGAACATGAAACCTAATTAATTAAATGTAGATAATATTAAAATATATATATATTGTAATGCCCTAAATCCTAGCCTAGTAGTATTGAAAATAATTACCTAAATTGATAGCTAAAATTGGACTTGTACTTAAGTTAATTAAGATAGTTAGGGACCTAAATGAAATAAAACGTGAAATGGATGACCAATTTTAGATGGCTGAATCGAATTACATGAGAATGATAAGGAATGCATGCAAAATTTCCTAATTCCTAGCTGCCCTTGCTTAATCCCATGATTAAAGATTGAACAAAGGATAAATTAGACATTTCCTAAATCCATTATCCTAAGTTATTATCATCATCTTCTTCTTCAATCTTTCTTTCTCATTACCCGAATAGAAGAGAAAATAGGGAGAGAGAGAGAACTTAAGAGAAACACCATTGTTGATGAATTGAAGCTTGCTAGGATTATCTATGTTCATGCATGTTACAATAATTTGTGTAAGCACCTTTCTTTTGTGATTATCGAATGTTGTTAGTGAAATTGCTTGGATTGAATAATTTATTTGGCTTGAAAGCTTGAGTTAGAATGCTGGATGTTATGCTTGAATTAGATTAGGAGCAGAGTTTTTGAAATTGAATTGAAAGCATGTTAACCAAATAGTAAGGATCTTGGAAGAATCATGCTAGTAATGTTGATATTGAAATCTGTTGAATACATGATGATACAGGCTTAAATAGAAAAATTTGTGAAGGACAAACTTGCTGGATATTGAATTAACTATTGAATTGAGGTATTGGATTAGTGAAAATAATGTTAGAAATGGTAAATTTGAAGTTAGAACTGAAACTGGCCATCTAAATGACTTAATCAACTATTAAGGACTGGTTTAAATAAATTAGTGAAATTGGTACTATTTTGGATTAAATAAGGGACTAGAAAGTTGAGTTAAATACAGGGGAAGAGTTAATTGAATTCTAGTTAGGCTGAATTTCTAGATTAACAAGGGAATTGGATTGTTTTAATGTGTTAATTAGCAAACTAGTGAAACAAGGACTATTCTGGAAAAATGATTAAATTGAGGACTGAAATGAACTTTTCAGGGACCTATCTTGGCTTGTAAAAACAGGGGACAAACATGGGAAGTAAGGGTCTAAAGGGCCAAAAAGAATTAGTAAGGGTCGTATGCTAATTAACCCCTAAAAGTGTATTGATTAAAAGACTCCATACATGTTTGAATAGATAATTGAATTAGTAAGGGTCGTATGCTAATTTAATCTGACTTTAACTAACAAACTGTATTGATCTAGAAAGGCTAAAAATATGATCCATACATGTTTGAATAGATAATTGAATTAGCTTTACAAAAATGTAAACCAATTGAAATTTCAATGTGTAGATTAAAAGAGATGAGCAAAATAGTAACAGGTGTGCAAACTGTCAGGGCCAGAAAATAGTTTAGGGTTGTAATGAAATTCTGCTTGATTGAATGAATTAGCTTGATGAATTGTGTACTAACATGCTCTTTATATGTTTTTGTATGGCTTATTAGAACAAGGAATAGAGGATCTTGTGGAAGAAGAGAGGGTTGGCCAAGCCAATAGGAAGGATAAGGGAATCTATATCAAGGAGCAACGCTAGCTTGCTTTTGCTTGGAGTTTTATTAGTGTAGTTACATTTAGGGTTGGGACTTAGGTCCTAACCAAATCAGCATGTCTAAATACTTGTTTGTGCCTTATGCTTGAAATGAATCTAAATTCTATTGGTAATTGATTAATAAAGGGGAGAAAGGATATAATCAAGATTTGATAAGTTAATAACTTGGTAATAAAGCCAGATAATGACAATGAGTGAATTGTGCTTACTAGTAATACTTGATGTGTTCAAATGCAATGTTGGATTGAATGATCTTGTGTGATGTTTGAGAATGCTTGATCGTCTATGAATTGAATTAAGAAATATAAGGCTTAAAGATCTAAAATGAAATTGATCTTGTTATGCTTGTTGCTTAATCAATTGGTGTGCAATTGCTTGCTAATAAAAGACTCAACAAGTCCTTGGTTGCTAGTCGGTCATAGGTAGAACAACATGCCTTAGAGTCTAGAGCTCGACTTAATATGATAACATGTTGGTACTTTGTGTACCTTAACACGTGGTGTAACAAACACCTTATTGTTTTGGTACTTTGTGTACCCTAATACGTGGTGTAGCAGACACCTTCTTGTTTTGGTACCTTGGGTACCATCTTAATACGTAACATGCTAGGTACTTTGTGTACCCACTTGAGACTTGATTACCTAGTCCTACTATCTACAAGGCAAAATAAGAATAAATAAATTTGAAACAAAGACTTGTAATCATGAATGGAGAGTGATCAAACTTGATGCTTACTAATGATCTTGAAATGAAATGAAATTACACGAATGATTGAAGTACTCGTTATCTTAATATGCTCATGACTTGAAAGGTAAATTATATAGTAAGAAGGAACCCTATTCGAATGAGTTTTGATGCTTACCTTGTTTGAACTGCCTGATATTTACTTGACTTATTCATTGTGTGCTTGAAATGAAACTTTGTTTCCTTGGTCTATGTTAATCGACTGGTATATGGTAAACTAGCTAGGATAAGCTTAATTAAAATGTACAAGGACTCTAAGTTAATAATCTGAATAAATTGATAGATCTAGGAACTACCTCACTAAGTACTTTAAGTACTTATCACTCTCGTTTTTCCTTCTTCCCAAACTACAGGTTTAAGGATACTCGAACCAGATACTTGATCGATAAGTTATCTTGCTTGGACTTGAAACAAGAAACAAGCATAGTCAAAGTATGATTTTGGTACTCATTGTCGATACTCCTAGATGGTGGCAGTTAGAGTTAACCTTAGAACTCATGCTAGTTCACATGCTTGGAACTTTAAGGATTATAATTATTTGTATTTGATAGTTATGGTAATGTGTTAACCCTAATATATTAGATCATGCATTTTGTGATATGTAAATATTTTGTGTTTGAACTTGACTATCATGGTTGTAAATGACCTAAAACCTATCTATATGGTTGTTGTATATAAAATGTGTTATTTTGTATGCTTGGTTGTAGTAATTCAAATAACGTGAATTAGTATTTAGCTGATTGCCGAATGGTCTTATGTAATTGCTTGCATATTCTGAAATAACTTGATAATACGGTTCCTAGAATCGAAATGAAATGAGACAAGTATGTATGTTGTTAAACATGGAATTGAATTGTTTGTAAAATTACTTAACTAAGTTCTATGCTATTCGAATAGTCTTATGCTCTTAAGGGATTAACTCAATCCACCTAAAATGAATTAGGAGTTTAAACTAATTGAAATCAAATAACTTTGTTTGATCTATATCATGTTTGAATTGAAAATGAATTGGGTCTTGTTTGAGGGTGATGCTTGAATGGTTTTGTGGGGTTAAACTATTTACATTAGTTTGATAGTTAACAAAGATAAGTGGTTAAATTAAAATGAATCCAATGATAACTTGTTAGTTAAGAACTTATTGATTATGATAAGATTTAAAGAATGGTTTAAATTTGCCCGAATTTTTATGTCTCCTTGTTACATACATCGACACTCCTCGCTCCTAACCCGGGTGAGGGGTGTTACATAAAGTGGTAATCAGAGCTAAAGGTTTAGATCCTCGGACTAAACCGAGTCTTCATGCATCATATAGGATTGAGTTGTTCCACCTAGGAGTTATATATCAATGTGCTTATGTTCTTGCTTATCTAAACTCCTCCCTATTTACCCAATCGTAGTATGTCCGAGACAAGACTTGCTCGGGACGATGAAAGTCCCCGAGGATCCTCTAATGAGGGCAGAAGTGTGAGGATGGAATTGAATCCTCCGAGAAAAGCCGAACCTTGAGAACCCGTTCAACCTCGAGAGCAGGCTCAACCTCAGCAGAAAGCTCCTGCTATCCAAGTTGTCCAAAGAGAATGTATCCTTAGCATGAAGGAGATGTTCGATCAACTCGTATCGAACTTTAAACACGACGATCCTGCTACTCATGTTGCTGCACCAAGAAGAGCTCCCATCGACAAACTTGCCCAACACCGACCATATACCTTTACTGGTGCTAATGAGGAGAAACCTGAAGATGCAGAATACTATCTAGAACGTTCAACTCAAATCCTGACCAAACAATTGCAATGCCCGGATGAGCACAAACTTGAATGTGCCATAGCACTCTTAGCTGACGAAGCCTTGAGTTGGTGGGAAACCACAACCCTGACTGCTCTCGCTGACTCAGTCACCTGGAAATTCTTCATTAAAGAATTCAAGAAGAAATACATCAATGAGCAATATATAGCCGAGCGTAGGAAACATTTCTTGTACCTCAAGCAAGCTAATAGGCCCATTGAACAATATGTTGCGGATTTTTGCAAATATTGCAAGTACGGCTCGGAGTATATCAAGACTAAAAAAGATAAGTGTCGGATGTTTATCGGTGGCTTGAATGATGAGCTAAGTCTGATGTTCGCGGCTTTGGGGATCACAGATTTTCAAACTCTGGTCAATCGAGCCATTGCAACCGAGGCAGAGATGAAAGCTTCGTAAAGAAGAAAGGGTGGTAACCGCAATGATAAGAAGCTCAAACGTGAGACAAGTCCCATTGTCAATCCAAGAAAGCCAAATTTCAGAAAGAAAGCTCCTCAACTTATACACCTGCTCTGAAAAGAAATTATATGCCAAGACCTCAATCGGTGAATAAGCCCTCAGTCCCAGTTATCTCTGTTAATAGCACGGGAAATTCTGGAAAAATCCCAACTTGTAAATTTTGCCAAAAACTTCACCATGGCCAATGCCGAGTTTAATCAAACTTGTGTTATGCGTGTGGTAGGGATGATCACTACATCAAAGATTGTCCTCAAAATATTGATAAAGCTCCAGCTCGAAATTCTGTAAATCCTAGTCCTGCAAATTCTAACTGAAACAAAGTCCTGAGACAAGCACAGTCCGGGAACCAAGGCAAAGGGAGAGGCCACCATTCAGCTACTACACATCAAGAATCCTGAGCTTCCTCTCGAATCTACCACATTCGTGGTAAGGAGGATGAAGAGTCTCCCGACGTTATCGCATGTACCATTGAACTAAACTCAAGTCCTGCTTATGCTTTAATTGATTCGGGGTCTACCCACTCGTTTATATGCTCTTCCTTGATTGTTAAGCTAAACTTGAAACCTGGACTTGTTAAATCTAGCCTTGTAGTTTCGAATCCTATAGGAGGAAATATGCCAATCAATCTGCTTTGTAAAGCTTGTCCTATCTCCATTCAAAATGTTCCCTTCCCTATATATCTCTACGTTTTGCCAAATTACGAGTTTGATCTAGTGTTAGGACTAGATTTGTTGGGTAAGCACCAAGCCTGGATTGACTGCCAAAATAGGAGATTGTATCTCCGGGGATTAGGGAAAGAATCCATCTTACTTATAGATAAGAAACTGACCTCAATCTTTGCTTCCATGGTCCTAAAATATGAATATGACTTTGGCTTGCCATTTAATCTTGTTGTATCTAAATTTGTTGATGTTTTTCCCGAGGAACTCCCTAATCTTCCTCCGACCCGAGAAGTGGAATTCAGAATTGACGTTCAACCTAGAACCAACCCGGTGTCAATTACACCATATCGAATGGCACAAGTAGAGTTGAAGGAACTCAAGAAGCAACTTCAAGAGCTACAAGATAAAGGCTTCATTCGGCCTAGCACATCTCTCTGGGGTGCACCTATCTTGTTCCTAAAGAAAAAGGATGGTACGATGCGGCTTTGTATCGACTATCGTCAATTTAATCAACTTACCATCAAGAACAAGTATCATTTGCCAAGAATAGAAGATCTATTTGATCAACTTAGGGATGCTTTGGTGTTTTCAAAGATTGATCTTCGATCGGGTTACTACCAAATGAAGGTGAAAGAAGAAGACGTGCCTAAAACAGCCTTCTAAACTCGTTACGGCCACTTTGAATTCCTCGTAAAGCCATTCGGGTTAACTAATGCTTCGGCCGCATTTATGGATATTATGAGCCGAGTGTTCAAGCCCTATCTCGACAAATTTGTGGTCGTCTTTATCGATGACATCTTGGTCTACTCTCGTAACAAGGAGGAACATGTTGAACACCTCTGAATTATCTTGCAAACACTCCGAGAACGTCAGTTGTTCACAAAATTCTCCAAGTGCGAGTTCTGGCTATCGGAAGTTTCATTTCAGGGCCATGTAATCTTAGTTGAAGGGATTAAGGTTGATCCGAAGAAGGTTCAAGTTATTCTTGATTGGTGACCTCCGAGGAATGTTGGTGAGGTCTGAAGTTTTCTTGGTTTAGCCGGGTACTATCGAAGATCTGTTAAAGGCTTTTCTACTATTGCCTTGCCTTTAACTAAGCTCCTTCGAAAGGATCAACCATTCGAGTGGTCCGAGAATCAGTAACGAAGCTTCGATCAACTTAAGCAAGCCCTGGCTCGTACCCCTGTTCTTATTCAGCCCGAATTGGGTAAAGAATTCACTGTGTATAGTGATGCATCACATTCGGGGCTAGGTTGTGTTTTGATGCAAGGAGGCAATGTGGTAGCATATGCATCAAGGCAATTAAAACCTCATGAGCTAAATTATCCAACTCATGACCTCGAACTTGCTGCCATCATATTTGCGCTCAAATTTGGAGGAATTACTTGTATGGTGAGAAGTGCTACTTGTTCACTGATCATAAAAGCCTTAAGTACCTCCTAAATCAAAAGGACTTGAACCTGAGACAAGGAAGATGGATGGAATTACTAAAAGATTACGATTTGCTCATCGACTATCATCCCAGAAAAGCTAACGTGGTTGTGGATGCTCTTAGTCGTAAACTGGCCTTGGGTAAGCCAATCTAAATCCTTAAACATTCAAATCAAATCAAGTCTTTCTTGCTTTGCAAGAAACTTTTCGACTGCTCCTTAATAATCTTATTCATTTTGTAGCTCCTAATGCTATCAATGCTCACCTTCGAATATACCAAAAACAAGGGCTTATGTCTGAACTCCAAGTTCAATCTAGCCTGATCTTGAGAATTAAAAATCTTCAGCAAACCGACCCTGATCTTCAAACTATTATCTTGAAGCTTGACTCAAAAGCCAACCAGAATTTCTTTGTCCATTCGAATGGAATGCTATGTTTTAAGAGTAGGGTTTGTGTCCCTAATGATGAAGAATTAAAGAAAGATATCTTGTAAGAAGCCCATCAAAGTTCTTTTTTGATCCACCCTAGATCAGTTAAGATGTACAAAGATCTCAAACCCTTGTATTGGTGGCCAAGAATGAAAGAAGCCATCACTGACTACGTATCAAGATGCTTAACTTGTCAAAGGGTTAAAGCTAAGCACCAAGCTCCTACTGGATTGCTCCAACCTATTGAATTCCCTCAGTGAAAGTGGGATCGAATTACTATAGATTTTGTAACCGGTCTTCCTTGCACTCCAAGAAAGAATGATGTTGTATGGGTTATAGTTGATAGGTTCTCTAAATAATCTCATTTCATCCTTGTTCGAATGAACCTAAGCTTGGATGCCTTGGCTAAATTGTACATTCGGGAAGTAGTTCGTCTACACGGAGTTCCCACCTCGATAATCTCCGATAGAGATCCAAGATTCATAGATCAATTTTGGAAATCTTTACAACGAGCCCTTGGAACTAAACTAAATCTAAGCACGACCTTCCATCCTCAAAGTGATTTCCAATCCAAAAGAGTGATTCAAATCCTTGAAGACATGTTGAGAGCTTGTGTTATTGACTTCGAGAAGAATTGGGAGAAATCTCTACCTCTTTTGGAATTTGCCTACAATAATAGCCATCAATCTTCGATCCAAATGGCTCCGTTCAAAGCATTGTATGGAAGGAAATGTAGAACTCCCCTATGCTGGTCCGAACTTGGAGAAAACAAAGTTTTAGGACCTCAAATGCTTAGAGAAACCGAAGAACAATTTCGAATAATCCACGATAGATTGAAGCAAGCCTTTGATAGGCAAAAGTCCTATGCAGACTTGAAATGAAGAGACATTCAATAAAATGTAGGAGATAAAGTCTTTCTCAAAGTTTCTCCTTGGAAGAAGGTTCTCAGATTTGGTAAGAAAGGAAAGCTCAACCCCTGGTTCATTGGACCATTCGATATAGTTGAAAGGATTGGTCCAGTGGCTTATCAATTAGCACTCCCTAGTGAATTTGATAAGATATACAACATATTTCATGTTTTGATGCTCAAAAAGTATCTATCTGATCCATCTCATATTCTAGAACCGAAAGATGTCGAATTGAATCCTAATTTATCCTACGAAGAAGAACCAATCCAAATCCTTGATAAGGAAGTCAAAAGACTTCGAAATAAGAATATCTCCCTAGTGAAAGTCTTGTGGAGGAATCACAAGATGGAAGAAGCAACTTGGGAACCTGAGGATACAATGAGAAAGCAATATCCTTACCTATTCAATTCAGGTAAAAATTTGAGAGCGAATTTTCCTTTTTAAGGAGGGGAGAATTGTAATACCCTAAATCCTAGCCTAATAGTATTGAAACTAATTACCTAAATTGATAGCTAAAATTGAACTTGTACTTAAGTTAATTAAGATAGTTAGGGACCTAAATGAAAGAAAACGTACCGATACACCTTATAGTTGTATCGATACAACTAAGCCAAATTCGGTAAGTTAGATAAAAATTGTTACATTGTACCGATACAGGGCCTACTATTTCAATACACTTGGCTTAGTTTCAAAATTCAATCATCCTAGAGAAGTTCTTAACTAAGGAGTGGACCCAACTATGGTCCATCATCAATGAAATGAACATGTGATCAATGTCAATGCAGTATTTAGGCTCTTTCAGTACCGAGTTTCCAATCGTCGGAACCCAATTATGACTAGGCCAATTTTTTGGATGTTACAGTGGTTGACGATAGTTTTAGTGAAGGGACGAGGGTCTTAGGACGGTGGCTCATACCGTTGCTATTCAACTAGAAGGTGGTGGTCCTGCGAGGGTGTATGCACATCGTGAGGGACGTAATGACACTAACATGATTATAGGTACATTTACATTGCAATCTTTGTTGTTGTTTTCTTTGGTTGATTCTGGTTCTACACATTCATATATCTTGTGCGAGCATACGCATTTGCTTAATATACCTGTCGAATTGTTAGTTGCGAGAATGCAAGTAACTAGTTCTTTCAGTGAGTCAGTTGTTGCAAGGAGGTTGCTCAAGAGATGCCTTTTAATGGTTCAAGGTCATGTGTTTGCGGCTGATTTGATAGAGTTGTCGCTTTACGATTTTGATGTAATCTTGGGCATGGTTTATTTGACCGAGCATAGGATTTTGGTCGATTTTGAATCCAAGCAAGTTTCCTTGAAACTTGTCGATGATTACGAAGTGGTTTTTATGGGTAAAAATGCTATGTTCTTGTCAAATATTGTTTCGGCTCAGGAATCGATCCGTTTGATGGATTTTGGATGTCAAGCATTATTAGCTTATGTTATGAATCTGGGATCAAAGGAGGTGCGTGTTCAGGACATCCGTACGGTATGTGAGTTTTTGGGTGTTTTTCGGAGGAGTTATCAGGTTTTCCACCAGATAGAGAAGTAGAGTTTGGCATTGAGTTGTATGCGGATACAACTCCTGTGTCTATTGCTCCTTATCGCATGGCACCGAAGGAGTTGAAGAAGTTAAAAATGCAACTTCAAGAGTTGCTTGCCCTGATTTGAGGCATAGTAGAGGTAGTGCTGGACGAGGATCGTAGGGTCAGGGTACCTAGGCTAGAGTAACACATAATACCTATTGGGTCTGTGGATCGCGTGATCACATGAGGCGAAACTGTCAACGTTTGGCATAAGAGGGACAATCTTCTACGCCTATTGTTGCTAACTCTTTTTGGAGTTGTGGATCAAGTGATCATTTGAGGTGTGATTGTTTGTTGTTGGTGAGTGGACAGGCAAGGGCACCTACCGTTGCACCACAAAGAGGTTGTGGTCGTGGCCGAGGGCAGTTTCAGGGAAGAGAAGAGGGCCTGAGGACGGTGGCTCATACTATTTCTATTCAACCAGAGAGTGGTGGTCCTGTGATGGTGTATGCACATCATGAGGGACGTAATAACACCGATATGATTGTAGGTACATTTATATTATAATCTTTACCATTGTTTTCTTTGGTTGATTCTGGTTCTACGCATTCATATATCTTGCATGAGCATACCCATTTGCTTAATATACATGTCGAAGTGTTAAAAGTGGGAATGCAAGTAACCAGTTCTTTTGGTGAGAAGGTTGTTCATGAGATGCCCTTTGACGGTTCAAGGTCATGTATTTGCGGCTAATTTGATGGAGTTACCATTTTACAGTTTTGATGTAATCTTGGGCATAAATTGGTTGGCCGAGTATAGGGATGTGGTCAATTTTGAATGCGAGCGAATTTCTTTGAAACTTGCCGATGATTATGAAGTGTTTGTTGTGGGTGAAAATGTTAAGTTCTTGTCTAATGTTGTTTCGGCTCTAGAAGCAAGTCGTTTGATAGATTCTGGATGTCAGACATTCTTAGCTTATTTTATGAATCCGAGATCAAAGGAGGTGCGTGTTCAGGGCATCCACATGGTATATGAGTTTCTGGGTGTTTTTTCGGAGGAGTTGCCAGGTTTACCACCAGATAGGGAAGTAGAGTTTGGCATTGAGTTGTATGTGGATACAACCTTGGTGTCTATTGCTCCTTATTACATGGCACCGAAGGAGTTGAAGGAGTTATAGATGCAGGTTCAAGAGTTACTTGATCGAGGGTTTATTAGGCCCAGTGTTTCATCTGGGATGCGCTGGTGTTGTTTATGAAAAAGAAGGATGGAACGATGCGGATGTGCATTGATTATCAGCAATTGAACAAGTTGACGATTAAGAATAAGTATCATTTGCCCTAGATTGATGATTTGTTTGATTAGTTTAGAGGTACTTTTGTGTTCTCTAAGATTGATTTGAGGTCCGGGTATTATCAGTTAAAGGTAAAGGATGTAGATGTGCCTAAGACTGCCTTTCATACGAGGTACGGGCATTATGAGTTTTTGGTGATGTCGTTTGGTTTAACCAATGCATCGACTGTGGTCATGGATATGATGAATCGGATATTCCATAGTTTTTAGACCAGTTCGTTGTTGTGTTTATTGATGATATTCTTGTGTACTCTCATACCGAGGACGATCATGATAGACACTTGCGGATTGTGCTTCAGGCGTTGTTGGATAATCAGTTGTATGCCAAGTTGAGAAAGTGTGAGTTTTGGCTTATGGAAGTTGTCTTTCTTGGGCATGTTGTGTCGGCCGAAGGAATTTAGGTTGACTCGCACAAGATTGAGGCAGTGATAGGTTGGAAGTCACCTAAGTTCGTGTCAGAGGTTCATAGTTTTCTTTGGTTGGCTGGTTATTACTGTCAGTTTATGGATTGTTTTTCAAGGATTGCTACCCCTTTGACTAAGTTGTTGTAAAGAATGTTTGTTTCAAGTGAACAGAGGACAGACAACGGGCTTTTGAGAATTTGAATGAGGCTTTGACGCAAGCTCCAATCTTGATTCATCCTGAGTCGGGTAAGGAGTTTGTTGTTTATAGCGATGCATCATATGTAGGTTTGGGTTGTGTGTTGATGCAAGGAGGAAAGGTTGTGTCTTATGCATCTAGACAGTTAAAGGTGCACTAGCGCAATTATCCTACGCATTATCTTGAGCTTGTCACAGTTGTGCTTGTTTTGGAGATTTGGAGGCACTATCTCTATGGTGAGAAGTGTGTTTTGTACACGGATCATAAGAGTTTGAAATATTTGATGACACAAAAGGATTTGAATCTTAGGCAACATAGATGGTTGGAGTTGCTTAAGGATTGTGATTTGATGATTGAGCGCGGGAGGGAGGCTTGTTGGACGAGTTGCAAGTAAAACCATCTTTGTCAAAGTTGATTAAGGACAAGAAACCTTTTGATGATGCGTTGGTACTGCATGTTAAGTATATCATGGATGGAAATCTGACGAATTTTCACTTTAATGATGATGGGGTGTTGTGTTTCAAGAACCAGATAGTGGTGCCTAATGATGATGAGTTGAGGCGTACCATCTTGACTGAGGCGCATACTAGTCCTTTCGCTATGCATCCTAGTAGTACTAAGATGTATCGTGGTTTGAAGAAGGAGTACTATTGGGTTGGTTTAAAGAAAGATGTGGCTGGTTTTGTTGCTAGATGCATGGTGTGTCAGTGTGTCAAGGTTGAGCATCAGTTTCCTTCTGGGTTGTGCAATCGTTGAGGATACCAGTACGAAAGTGGGAAAGAATCACCATGGATTTTGTGTCTGGGTTATCCTTGATGCCCACTATAAAGGATTCTATTTGGGTGATTGTTGATCAGTTTACAAAGTGTGCACATTTTGTGCCAGTGCATACGACATATACCTTGTATAAGTTGGCGGATCTGTATATTGCTGAAATTGTGTGTTTGCACGGGGTGCCCAAATCCATAGTTTTGGATAGGGATCCACGTTTTACAGCAAGGTTTTGGGAATGTTTGCATCGGGCTTTAGGTATACGGTTGAATTTCAGTACTTTGTATCATCCTCGGATGGATGGTCAGTCTAAACGTGTGATCTAGGTCTTGGAGGATATGTTGAGATGTTGCATCATTGAGTTCCAAGGAACCTGGGAGAAACAGTTGCCTTCGATGGAGTTTGCCTACAATAATAGTTATCAGGCTAGTATACAGATGGCACCGTATGAGGCCTTGTATGGTAGGAAGTGTCGTACACCTTTGTGTTAGGCTGAGGTTGGGGAAAAGAATGTTTCTATACTGGATGTGTTGAAAGACACAAATGAGAAAATGAAGCTTGTTTGTGATCACTTGAAAGCGGCCTCGGATCATCAGAAATCCAATGCAGATTTGAAGCATAGAGAGATTGAGTACGTTGTTAGTGATCATGTGTTCTTGAAAGTGTCACCTTGGAAGAAGGTGATGCAGTTCGGGTGTAAGGGGAAAGCTTAGTCTGAGATTCATTAGACTGTATGAGGTTGTGGAGCGTGTAGGTCATGTGGCTTATCATTTGAGGTTACCCCATGAGTTGGAGAAGATTAATGATGTGTTTCATGTGTCAATGTTGTGAAAGTCCTGGTCTGACCCATCGCATGTTATGCCGATGGAGGATATTGAGTTACAACCAGATTTATCTTACTATGAGGAACCTGTAGAGATCCTTGATTCTAGCAGTAAGGTTCTTCGTGGCAAGACGATCGAGCTTGTGAAGGTGTTGTGGCGGCACCGTGGAGTTGAGGAGGCCACGTGGGAGAGTAAGGCGGACATGTTAAAGTAGTTTCCGCATTTGTTTGCTTTAGGTAAATTTTGAAGGTGAAATTTCCTAAGTGATGGAGAGTTGTAACGCTCCAGTTTTGAGCCTATGAGTTTCTAGGTTGATTAGACACTCCAGTGGACTGGGATTAGAGTCAAATTCGGGATTTAAAATCGGGATAAATATTTTTGGTGTGAGAAAATATGGGAAGAATATCTTAAATTCATTATTTAATATATATATATATATATTTTTGTTAAAGTCAATTTTGGAAAATGGAATTTGGAAATTGGGCATTTTGGCTAGTGACCAAAGTGTAAAGAATGAAAACTATTTTTTGTGAATATTTTGAAAAAGGGTCAAATCTTAGAACCTTTAAGGAGAAATTTTACCAAATGCTTTATTCAGATTTTCCTATTAATTTGGATTATTTTAAATTAGTTTTAGTTAGGGAATTAAAGGGGGTTTGATTAAGGAAAGGTGTTTATTTTTCCTAAAACTACTTTTGACGTAACTTTTTTTCTCACACTTTTCTCTCAAAGTCTCTTCAGCCAAACACTCTCTTTTGCATCAAAGATTTGAGGTAATGATCTTGATTTCTTAAGCTCTTGATTTCTAATGGATTCTTCAATCTTATTTTCCAAAATCTCATTGTTTCCTTTAGTTTTTTAAGAGTAAAACATTCAATTGAGAGGAAATTCACTTATTAGAGGTATGGTTCATTCTTCTCCTCTAATGAATGGTTCTTTACTGAAATTCCAAAGTATTTGATCATTGTTTAATGTTTTCTAATGAGTTTTAATGATTTAATTATGAAAATTGGTGGAATCAAGGTTTAATTGATGAAATTGAGTGATTTTCGTGTTGGATCTATTTTTCTGAGTTCCTTAATGGTTTAATCATTATTTTGATGGTTAATAATGTTAATAAGTTGGATTTAACATTGGAATCCTGAAACTAAGTGAATCTCTAATTTCCTAGGTTGCTAGTGATGTGTTTTGGTGAGGTTTGGGTGTTTTATGAATGCTGGAAGTATAAAGATGATATTAAGTTGTTTTTGGATTTTAATTGAAGATATTTGATGGATTAAACCTTTAGGTTTTGGCTGGGTTAAGTTTGGAAGATGTTTGATGTTGATTTCTGTTGTTGCAGAAGGGTTTTTGGATAGAGTTGTTGGGGATTAATGTTGCTGAGTCTTTGAATGCATTTTGATGCATTGAATCCTCTACTTTTGTGTGGTTAAATCAAGGGAGGTTGATCCTCAAGCTTGCAACACCGTTATGGAAGCTTTGGAGGAGTAGTTCACATCGGCAAATAAGGTTTTGCAAAGTCGGTGAGTGAGAATGTGGATTTCACCTTTAAAATGGTTTAAAGGTTATTTTGGGAGTTTAAATTGATCTTGAAACACTAGTTTAAACTCAAAAGTAAGTATGATAAGATTTCTCCCTCGGTCGTGCTTTGGCGAAATTGTTTTTATGCACTTGTTTTTTAATTGCATGGTACCTACTGTTTAAGCATGTTTTAAGTATGTTTTATACTAATTTTTTATCATATATTGATGATGGATGCATTGGGAAAATGGTCCATGTAAGTATGAGGAATACTTGTAAATGCATGGTTTAATGCATTGGAAATGTTTTTTATTATGCATATAAAAACAGTGAGGTACATGGTTAATAATGAATTATATTGACAAGTGATGTGGTTTAAAATGTTATCAGATATAGTTGGTCGGCCATAGGATTGATAGTGCATTATAAAAAATCTTATCAGGCGTTGAGGGGTTTATGTGTACCGAATACTCTACCACGAGTACCCTAACGGTTGAGGGGTTACATGGTACAGAAGACTCCCGTTAGTGGATTATACATCTAACTGATGATTTGGATTGTGTATGTACCCGGTTGTGATTGTACCTTAATTTCGGTTGAGATTGTATAAAGTGTTGAGAGGACACTTGTTGAATCCGTGTACCCGATGTAATATTTTGTAAAGTGGAACTTGGTTATGATCACTTGAAAGGCAATATAATTGATAATGTATCATGTTGATGGATTATGTTGTATAATGTTGATTTATACATGTTTACTCTTTAAGGGCATATGGGTTGTTATGCATGGGAAAGCTTAAACTGAGGGTTAGCAAATGGGATTTTCCTGTTGATCCATGATACATGTTGCATATGGTTTAATATTCATGTTTTGGAAATATTAAGTGCATGTTTTGAAAGGCATAATGATGTTTTTAAAGAAGTTGAAAATGGGATTTTCATTATGGTTTTATAACCGGTTTTAAATGCATTGATGGTGGTTATCTTTGAGAACTCCTCACTAAGCCTAGTGTGCTTACGCTCTCTTTGTCCATCAATGCATATAATTAAAGGTTGGAGGCAACAAGCAAGCGAAGGGAAATCCAAGGACTTGATCCACTCAAAAGTATGATTTTTCAAACTAAACTAGTAGTAATAAAGGAATGGGGTTCATTGTTGTTTGAGGGTGTTGTTGTTAAACTCTTGTTATGACCAAGTTTGTTGTGGAGTTGTATGAGGCTTTATATGTTTGATTTTGAAGTGGATTTACGTTTCGTGCTTTGGTTGGTTTGGTTTTTAGGAAGCATGCCTCTAGACTTTTGATTGAAGCATGTTGCTATGATTTGATCATGTTTCTCTGTTGTTCTGGCCTGGTTAAATGTTTAGCTTAGTATTATATGTGTCTGAGGCTTGATTGAGCAAGTTTGAATCTATGATGGTATAAAAAACCAACAAATTTGATCATTACAGGCCTGAGCATATCGGTACACATGGCTCTGTTCCGATACGGGTAAGCTTAATCTGAGGCTGGGTTTCGATACGTGGGCACCTGTATCGGTACGAGCATGTGTATTTCGCAATGTGTACCGATACTTGAAGAGCTATATCAGTACGGTTTTGAGCTACTTGAATCTGGAGTTTTGAGAAAGTACAAGCATACCGATACACTTGCTCGTGTACCGAATCGGGCTGCGGTTATTTCAGTTAATGTGATATTTGAGAGTTTCTAATTCTTTCATTTTGGTCCTTGATATTTTTTATTGCAATTGTATGAGTTTGAATGATTTTTTTGAGTTGAAATATGGAAAGCAAGCATGTAACCTGAATAATTGAGGATTGGTAACCTTAAATCTAAGTAATTCATCGTAATTTCCTAGATTTACAATTTGGTCCTAAAATTGCAAATGCGAGCAATTGGATGTCAATTCGACGCCTGATTCAATCGAGGTTTCACATGCTACTAGCATGCACACCATAGGCCATAATGTCGCTTCTAGACAAGATAAAAATAAAAAAAATAGACCTAAGTTTAGTTATTCGATTCGAGTTTGTTTCGACAAACCCAATGTAATTTACTCGTTTCGGTTTGGTGTCTAGGTCGGGTCGAGGGGGTTACAAAAGTTTATACCATGAATGAGGATTATGGATTAATGAGGAGATGATTTTGCACAAGCTTGATGATGCTAACTTGGGTTTGATGTTAAAACCAAAAGCCTCCAAAAGATTTTGAATATTTGTGAGAAAATCAAAGGGTTTGAAGGGTTTAAATAGGCTTGAGCCATCTAGGGTTTTAAAGGAAAATTTAGACTTTTGTTTAAATTATGAAAACCCCATTTTAATGGCATTTAAAGACTTCAGTGGCCACGCGTACCGATACGCCACTTATGTGTACTAAAACCTCGTAGCGGTATGGTTTTTAGCCGTATTGATCCTCAACCCGTATCAGTATAGGTTAGCCGATACTAAAATTGTCTCATGATACTCGTACCGATACATGATACTTCATATCGGTACCCTGAGCCAAAAATGACATTTTTGGCTGCAAAGAGCTCAAAAATCCGAATTTAATCGAATCGAAATGCATGTATATTATATGAGATCATCATGTATGAGCAAAAAAAGATGTATACTCCCCCTAGCAACAAAGATAGATGCATAAAGGAGCAAAAACACATAATCATGGAAATCAACCAAATTCAAGCAAGATCTACACACCAAAAATGCTCAAAGGTTCAAGAAAGGCTAGTAAGCTCTAACTCTCTCCTAAGAGACTAAAAATGCTCTTTGTCTAAAGGTTTGGTGAAGATATCCGTTAATTGGTTCAAGGTGTCTACATATTCTAGAACTACATCATTTTTCAAGACATGATCTCTAATGAAATGATGCCTTATCTCTATGTGCTTGGTTCTAGAGTGTTGGATGAGATTCTTAGTGAGATAAATGGCATTAGTATTGTCACACTTTAGAGGGATGATACCTACATTAGTTCCATAATATAAGAGTTGTCGCTTCATCCAAAGGACTTATGCACAACAACTTTCAACCTAAATATATTCTGCCTCGGTGGTAGATAATGCTACACTATTTTGCTTCTTAGGAAACCACGATATGAGCATACTACCTAGGAATTGACAAGTACCGAAGTTACTCTTTCTATCTATCATACAACCTCCACAATCTGCACCCGAATAAGCATGCAAACTAAACGAGGAATCTCTATGATACCAAAGGCCTAAGCAAGGTGTGTCTCTAAGGTATCTAAAGATTCTCTTAATGGCTTGTAAGTGTGATTCTCTAGGACTAGCTTGAAATCTAGCATACAAGCAAACACAAAAATATTATATCCGGTCTACTTGCGGTAAGATAAAGCAAAGATCCTATCATAGATCTATAAAGCTTTAAATCAACACAGTTACCTCCTTCATCTTTGTCAAGTTTTGTAGATGAGCTCATTGATGTGGCTTGAGGTTTCACATTCTCCAATCCAAACTTCTTGAGCATGCCTTTGATGTACTTAGCTTTATTGATGAAGATGTCATCATTCCTTTGTTTAAGACCTTCTTTTACTTCTTAAATATGTTAAGCCCACTGAATTGAACTTTTTTTGATCCCAAAACTGTTATATATGCCCACACTTGTCTTATTTAACAAAAAATAACTTTTGTTGGATTCAACTATACCATTTTATCTAACTTGAAAAAGGAAACAATAATTGTATCACCTAAAATTGTTGAACCCTGCAGAACATAAAATGTGACTGCTTTTCTCTACCATTTCATTGTGATGAAAAAGCTCTTACAAATTGTTAAGGTCCCACCTTAATTGTTGTATTTGTACCCTTTTCAATTCAAAGATTATTTCTCAAACCTATAATATGCCTCATGTTGTAACACCCTCAATTTGGATGTCACATTTTGGCCTCAAGCCCAACTCACTACTATAAAATTTTCAACCTGGTTTAGCCCAGACCACAACCATTTTAATAAAATCCATTAAGTTCAAAATATGGGAGCTCTATTAAAAATACATAAATAAAAACATTCGACTCAATAATTAAAATCCAAAATAGAATTACAGTAAAACAAATGGTCCTATAAATACATGGCATAATATAATCTAAGTATTGTACTCGGACACAAGTCGATGCTGAAGTCCAACTCCTGATGGTGCTCCAACAATGTACGCCAACCTACTAACCTACGAACAGAAATAACAATTCTGAACGCTGAGCTAATGAAGCTAAATGGATACACTTCCACTCAACCATGCGTCATGCAAATCATAAATTTGAGCATGTAGCTAAAGATGATAACATGGTAATATAATAACGTTTGGCGCTACCTCTAGTCGCCTAAACACATAACAATCAACAAGGATGCATAAAGTCTCACACAACAATCATAAGATTCATACCAACAAACCTGGAGTGAGGCTCAGTACCATTAAGCCTCAGGATCATACACTTTGAGTGAGGCCCGGTACCACTAAGCCTTGGGATCATACACTTTGAGTGAGGCCCAGTTCCACTAAGCCTCAAGATCATACACTCATGCTCGGAATCTCTCGTCGAGCATCTTCGAATAAGGCCCAGTACCACTGAGCCTCGGGATCTTACATTCAGAAATCTTTAACCATGGTGTTTCAACACACTCTTGCTCTCATTGGGTATCCGGATCCCAACAATCAAAGGACTCAACCAAACAGGTGCCCTTAAGTGGCACACAATATATACTCGATCCACCAAGGATCCCTACTATTACTATTACAATAAGTCACCCAAGACTTTACCAATTTAATTACACGTTATACTCGTATATTAGGTTTAAATCCCTACTTCTTAGTTTTACTATTCATTTTACCACATTGGAGCATTGGGCCATAGTCCTCGAATTATAAGGCCATTGAACTTAAAACGTAATTTTCAGGCATATTGCCTAGTGGGTACCGATACTGGTCCTCGCAGACCGATATGGTACCCCATTGTGTATCGGTACACTCATACGTACCAATACAAAATAAGCTCTCTGAAATTTCATTTGCCTTACGCATACCGATATGGGTCGACCCGTACCGATATCTTTTCACAAGGCATACCAGTACAGGTTGAACACCGTACTGATACCCTTTCATAGTTTATCCAATGAAACAATGTTCTTAAAATCCAAAACACTAGGATATCGGTATTGCCTCCCTGCATACCGATATTAAAGCCCAAAATGGATTCCTAGGCTCAAGAAATCACTTCCCAAGCCCCTACAACTCAACCATTAGCCCAATAACTCGATCCTACAAGTTATGGAAGTGTTTAAAGTGGTTTACTACCATTTTTACAAGATTTTAACGCTTAATCCAAGTTTCACCATTAAAGAGGGTTTCAAACATCTAACACCCCAAAACAACCACACATATCAAATCAAGCAACAAGCCTAAAACCAAGGAGTTAGTAGTGTACTAACCTTGATTTATAAGCTGAAAACAAAGCTCTTAGCCAAGATCCTCAAGCCTTGTTCTTTCCAAGCTCTTTGGAAGATCCCCAAACCTCTTTCACTACACAAAGAGTTGTAAGTTCAGATTACAACTTGCAGAAGGTGAAATAGTAGCTTATACTTACAGACTAAACTGGAAAAATAAGATTAAACCTCATTTAATCCACTTCTCACAAAACCCTCCATTAAAACCATGATTTTCATCCACCACCATTCTTGATGAAACTTACATTGAAATGTAGATCCTTGCAAGCTGATAAAACCTCCGAAAAACACACTTGGAATGATAAGGATCCAACCTTTCTTTGCGGGTGAGGAGTTAGGAGATGAGGATGGTTTGAAGAGAAGACAATGGGACAAGGAGTGATCTTATTCCTCTTGCTTTCTGTAGAGGAATTAAAGAGACTATCCTTTTCCTCTTCAAATAATTATGCAATTACCTCATTACCTCCATTGTCTTCCTATCTCATCCCCAAACCAAAAAATCAAGCCTAACAACATAAAAAATCCCATTAAGACCCTCAAAGGCCCAAGCTCTCAGCCTAAAAGTGAAGCCCATGCTTCGGGTTAAACTGATCCTCAAATTTTGAAATCTGGGTCGTTATACATGTTATCAAGTGTTTGAACAATTCCATTGAACATCTTAATCTTGATTGTGTCAATACGTGTAACATTACAAGAGGAATTATTCCCCTAAAAACATCACATATAAATACAACTCCATACATCACAAACCAATCTCGACTGGAACTCATATGGAAATTACTACTAGGATCAAGAATCTACTCATTGCGTGTTATAGAGTCGTCAATGGAGGCAACTAATTCACTACATTAGCTTTCTTAGGTTTCTCTAGTTGTTTTCCCTTTTGATATGTATCATTCATTTGGTTTCTGTTTTGCAACATGGAGCAAGTTTTCATGCGTTTTTAAAATTTGACCTAGCCCTATTTTCACTATCATAACTTATTTCTTAAGTTCCCCATGAATAACGAGCCATTCTCCATGAGAGTCGATTCCAACCACAAGATACTTCATCTTATCATATGAGCACCTAGAATCATATATCTTATTAATAGTGAGAGTGTTATTAATATATAAGATAATATCCATATAGGTCGAATAAGAAGGGTCACCGAACAAAGTAAAATTAACTCTAAATTCTTCTAATTGTGCATAACATTTATGGTCTCTAAATCTAATACAATTTATTTAAAAATGTAAAACCCCACCAATCAATCAAGAGGTAAACCCCATCATTTAGAGTAACACAATCAAAATTACCACTATGTAGCTATAACTAATTCATTTCGCAATTGATACTCTCATAACAAGACTTTAAGACACCAGGATAAAGCAATTTAAAAGTTTCTTATACTTATCATTTCACAGTTTGTTTGCTATACCTTTTTGTCATGGATACAAATTACTTCTATGATTATATAAAATATACCAAATTTTAATTAATAGGATTATTATCATTCTACATCTTTATCTATGAAGTTTATGACATTTGTAATCAAATCTTCTTTTAATCATATAGCATAAAATTTTTCTATTCGAAACATACATGCTCAACTATCTATAAGTTCAACTACATACCTATATCTTATCCATTTGAGTACCAAGAACCATCTGAGTTATTCCTATTACAACTTCAAGAAAACTAACCCATTTGGTCATATATTTATTCCCTAAAGGCTATCAACTTTAGCATAGATTACGACTCATTATGCACCAAACCTAGTAGGATATGCATGGTCTTAAACATTGTTATAACAATCACACATGATAAAGCTTACACCACATTAACTAAAAGAATATACCACCCAACATATACACATACCATTTAAACGTGGAATTCAAAGGCCACAAGCAACACTTAAGGCTTAATAATATTTACATCACTATGCTAATCGGCATAATATAAATATACACAAAACATTTCTATTCTAGTGCCACCTTCTAGGAGTCTATTGCAAAATTATACAAAACATACATATTTGGCTCTTGTGACCTTGATGAACCTCCAAGTTTATCAGTTCTCGAACTAGCATGAAATAAACAAGGTGAGTAGTTAAGCCTTTAACCTTACTATAAAGTACAATGTGAGTATAACAATAATCTATCTTTTCTTTACAACTTCGATAAGTATAATGGTCCATCAATAAGGTCATTGCAATTTACTTCAATTGTATAAGTATTCAACCATGCTCACGGCTCAACATGGTAATGAATCCATTTAATGATCACATTCTTTCATGATTCATAGAATTCTAGCTCCTAGTAAGAGATGTACATTCAAGAGAGTTCACCACAATTACAAGTTAGATCAAGGTTGTTCACTCTAGTGTTCTTTAATTTCAAGCAACCCAACGGTTGAAGTACATTAGCCTTGACTAGTAATAAGCCTAGAATTATCATCTCATATGGAGATAATCAACAAGTAATGGTGAGATTACCATTGATAAACAAGCAGATCGAATCTTTACAATGGTACCTTAGTACCGTCAAGGGACCGTAGTACAAAACAAGTTGAGCTCAGAGATAATGGCATGCCAAATAAGCTAGGACAACTACTAATCAAGGCTTTCAAGCATACATTTATATATCTTTTCATAATTTAACTAGAATTACTCTAAGGCTTACCTTCGTACTTACCTCATCCAAACTCAATTAAGCAAGCAAGAATTAGGCTTTAATGCCTCATAGAAGAATCGGATCATTCTCTAGTTAAGATCATTCGATACTTAATTTAAAATGCAATTATACTCACTTATAGGCTGAATCAGTCCAGATCTTTAATAACAATTCCCTTTTGCCTTTCCTCTCCTTGGTCACTTCCTTTCTTGTCTCCTTAAATCACAAACCATAGGTATTAGAAGTCGAATCATTGTTTTCTATTTGTGTCTCATGTATCTTTAAATTATCCTATCTACCATGAGTGATCCTAAATTCTCCACATTCCATTAAGGAATTTTGTATATAACATAATGTAGATTTGCACAGCCAAATATAGTCACCAAATATAATTTTAGATCAACCAAAACATCAAGCAGTTGAATCTGTCCACAATTCAGCCCTCTTCGAATTAGCTTGCTAGACAATTTTCCTTCTAAAAATTTACAATTTGATATTTCTTTCTAACAACTAATATTTCCTATATTTCTTTACAATAAATTTCATGACTCTTGACATTGATAAAGCATCCGAAACTGCTCAAAACAGTCCCAAAAGAGACTGTTTAAGCAGGGCAGTTTCGATCCTTCCCTGTAACCACTTGAACATTAACCAAATTTATTAAGATGTATTTCCCATGTTTTCTACCTTGTAAATTACTATCATACAGGTCATCCTTCAATTCAAATCGATCTAATTATACAACTAAACTATTCTTAACTACCAATTAATACATCCACATCATTTGATATCCACTCTAAAGAAAGCATATTTATTTCAAGCAGATGTTGTTGTTTTATAACCTCATGATCAAATTAAATTTTCTAACATTCATCTACTCTTAAACAAGATTCGGCATTCATCATTCCTTTTCAATCAAACTATTTAACTCCATTGATCTTCTATTCTCTACATTCAATTTTCCCTAAACATATATATATATATCCACTTGAACCGAAACATCATCTTAAGATAATCTAGCTTAACAATGGATTAAGGCATGAAGGAAACTTACTTCCTTTGACAATTTGAAAATTCATTCAAGCATCCATTCATCCCAAAGCTTTGATAAATTTCTCCTTCTCTCACTAATTTCTTTTTCGGCTAAGGGAGAAGTGATGAAGATGACAGCTTTATATATATATATATATATTTTTGTTCTAATTAGGACCTCTTCTTCATACAAGTGTCTCTTTACTAAGCAAGCCACATCATTAAGCTTAATTTTATTTATCTATTACCATGCAATCTCCTCATTTAGAGAAGTTTACTAATCGGTCACCTTGATCCATTCCCCTTATTTTTGCCTGATTTTAATTCAGTCCCCTTCTTTTTAGGATCTTAAGAAAGTAATTCACCACTTATATATTCATTAAGGCTTAGCATAGGATATTTTCCTAATTAAAAAGTTAGGATGTTACAAAAAATGATTAAGTGATCCTCTAACTATGTAGCTTCTTACAAATAATAAGACTAAAATCAATGTTTCATATGCCACTTGCTAGTTAGAGTATTTTTCCTGAACAATTCATCCAATTTCAGCCATAGAAAATATGCCGGTAGTGAAGGATTTCCCTGATGTGTTTCCTGATGAACTTCTGGGACTCCCTCTGACCCAAGAAGTAGAATTCGGAATCGAAATGCAACCGGGGACTACACCAGTCTTTCATTGCTCCTTATAGGATGGCTCTGATCGAATTGAAAGAGTTGAAGGTTTAAATCCAAGATCTTTTGGATAATGGGTTTATCCTACCGAGTTCCTCACCCTGGGAAGCACCGATTTTGTTTGTCAAGAAGAAAGATGGATTGATGCGACTATGCATTGACTATCGTCAGCTGAATAGGATAACAATTAAGAATAAATATCCGTTACCGATGATCGATAACCTCTTCGATCAGTTGAAGGATGCTTCTGTCTTCTCTAAGATAGACCTACGATTAGGGTACTATCAAATGTTAGTGAAGGAGTTTGATGTTCCAAAGACTGCCTTCTGAACCAGATATGGCCACTACGAGTTTCTAGCAATGACTTTCGGGCTTAAGAATGCACCTGCAACCTTTATGGACTTAATGAATCATGTGTTCCGGCCCTATCTAGATAGATTCATGGTTATTTTTATAGATGGCATCTTGATCTATTCCAAGGACACTGTCATTCATGAAGAATATCTCTAGATTGTGCTTTAGACTCTTCGAGAGAAACGGTTATACGTTAAGTTCAGCAAATATGAATTCTAGCTATATGAAGTATCCTTTCTGGGAGAAATGATTTCTTCAGCGAGAATCCAAGTGGACCCAAAGAAGATTCAAGCGGTTCTTGATTGGATTCCTCCTAAGAATGTTAGAGAAGTTCGTAGGTTTCTAGGCCTTGTAGGCTACTACTGTAGATTCGTAAAAGGTTTCTTGATGATTGCTGCACCCTTGACGAAGCTTCTCCATAATGAAACTCCCTTTGTGCGGACAGTGGAGCAACAAAGGAGTTTTGATCAGCTTAAGCAAGTTTTAACCCATGCCCCTGTCTTGGTGTAATACGAGTCAGGCAAGGACTTCACAGTGTACAGTGATGCATCCCACTTGGGATTAGGCTGTGTACTTATGCAAGAAGGAAAAGTAATTGCTTATACCTCACGTCAGCTTAAACTACATGAGCTAAACTATCCGACACACGATCTGGAGCTAGCTACTGTTGTGTTTGCCTTAAAAATATGGAGACACTATCTGTACGGCAAGAAGTGTTACTTGTACACTGATCACAAGAGCATGAAGTATCTTCTGACTCAGAAAGAGTTGAATCTCAGTCAACGTCAGTGGATGGAACTTTTGAAGGATTATGATTTGGTCATTGATTACCATCCCGGTAAGTCCAATGTTGTGGCTGACGCTCTTAGTCGGAAGCCCACTTCCTCCCTGAGATGTTTGAATGCTTATTTCCGGCTCAAGAAGCATGGCAAGTTGTTGGCGGAATTGAGAATTCAGTCGACCATCGTGTCCCGAATCAAAGTACTTCAGGAATCTGATGAGGGGTTGCAAACTCTTATTGCTAAGATCAAGGATAAGCTGGATCCTAATTTCGCTATGAATTTCGAGGGCTTGTTGTGTTTTCAAAGCCGTATATGTGTCCCCGATGATGATGATCTTCGGAATCAAATTTTGAGTGAAGCTCATTCTAGTCTTTTTTTTTTCCATTCATCCTGGAGCTATCAAGATGTATAAAGAGTTGAAGGAGCTATATTGGTGGTCTGGTATGAAAGGTGAAATCACGGACTTTGTGGCTAGATGTTTGAATTGCTAATGGGTTAAAGCCGAGCACAAGGCGCCTACTGGTCTCTTGCAATCTATTGAGCTCCTACAATGGATATGGGAACGTATTACGATGGATTTTGTAAGTGGTTTACCAATGACACCAAAGAAAAATAATGCTATTTGGGTCATTATGGACCGATTCACCAAGTCTGCTCATTTTATTTTGGTAATGATGGATTTCAGCTTGCCTAAACTTGCTAAATTATACATCCGCGAAGTCATTTGTTTACATGAAGTCCTTGCGTCCATTATTTTCAACCGTGACCCACGCATTGCATCTCAGTTTTGGAGAACCTTACACGAGGCTTTGGGAACCCGGGTGCACCTAAGCACTGCTTTCCACCCCAAACTGATGGCCAATCTAAAAGGGTTATTCAAATAACCTTATATTTCTCTTATCCATGTGTATAAGTATTTTGTATCAATCTCGATTCTTCCTTGTAGATTCTGGAAGATATGCTACGAGCTCGTGTTATCGATTTTGGGAACACGTGGGGAAAATCTTTATCGTTGGTGGAGTTTGCATACAAAAATAGTTACCAAGATTCGATTAAAATGGCTCCTTACGGAGCTTTTACGGGAGAAGATGTAGAACCTCTCTCTACTGGACCGAGCTGGGTGAAGGCAAGGTGTTAGGCCCTGACTTACTTCGAAAATCGAAGAAAGGGTAGCCATCATTCGTGACTGGCTCAAGGCTATGTTTGACCGACAGAAAGCTTATGCTGATTTGAAAAGAAGATATATTCAGTATGATGTTGGTGAGAAAGCCTTCCTTAAGGTATCTCGGTGGAAGATCTTTCGTTTTGGCAAAAAGGGGAAGCTAAGTCCTCGTTTTATCGGCCCATTTAAGGTGATTGAGAGAGTTGGACCTGTTGCCTACCGACTGGCTCTTCCTGAAGAGTTAAGTCGTATACATAATGTCTTCCATGTGTCTATGCTACGGAAGTATCGGTCCGATCCTTCCCATATGATCAAGTCGGAATCTATGGATATCTAGTCCAATTTGACATACGAGGAGGAACTTATGCAAATTCTCGTACGAGAAGTCAAGAGACTTTGAAACAAATACGTGCCCTTAGTGAAAGTTCTTTGGAGAAGTCATGCAATAGATAAAGAAACGTAAGAGCTAGAGGAGATGATGCAAAAGCAGTATCCTCATTTTCCTGTTAGAATGAAAATTTGAGGACAAATTTTCATAAGGGGGAGAGTTGTCACACCCCGAAAACTGGTCTAGTCGGAATTAGGTTCCGGTGATCAGAAATTTTGTACTGGTTATGCCCGAATGGTGTAATTGCTAAATTCTTGTACCCAATTTTGAAGTAATGAAAGTTATTTGGGTTTAATTGAAGTGTTTGGGTATTATTGTAAGAAAAGGAAGTTAGGGGTTTCATTGGGAAATGCTGAAAATGATGAATCTGAGCAAGGCGTATCGATACAATAGGACCTGTATCGATACGGCCCAACCATTTCTAACTAACTTACCCAATTCAGTCTAACCGTATTGATACAGGTCCCTGTTAAAATTATTTTAGTGACAAATTGAAGGGATTGGAAATAGGGGATGACTCACCTACTTGCTTGCCACCCCTTCACATGGGATAGCTCAGAAAAATGATAGTCAATTATCAATTGCCAAGAGAATTGTAAAAGATGTGATGTGATGGAAATAATTGTTTAAGCTTTCCCAAAGGAAAGCTTTTGATTGGTTCTCTTAGGGGTAAGAAATGATTAGAGTTTAAAATTGTCACTAAAATGAGTAAGAAAGGCCCTCATCTTTGTTTTGCTTCCCCTGAAACCAAACTTACCCTTGTTTGAAAAGAATAAGCACGCGCCTCCATTGTCATCTTCTACCTCAAGCTCAAGCAAGCACCTCAATCTGATCTTTGACCCTTGTGTGATTTCAATATACCAATTGAAAGCTTGTAATTGGGTAAGTAAAACCCCTATGTCAATTTGATGATTCCATCAATCATTAAAGTTTAATTTTCAAGATTTAAGTCTTGAATGTTCAAGCTAAGCCCATGTGTTAGAAAGTCACTTTCTTTGTTTCAATGTTGTCTACGAGATTTGGTAAGCTTGAAAAACATTTGTGAATCGTTAGTTTCGATTCTAATGCAATCCTCTAATTTTGAACAAGCTCAAGTGGTGGAAGACAAGCCATCTTCACCATCTTCATTGCCATGTATTCCCAATACCAATGGGATCGCTATCCAAGAACCTTAAAGCTCCGAGTACTAGGTGAGTGTAGTTGTGTTATTGGATTGGCTAGGTGACATCTCGGTTGCATTTGTTTATACTTAAAGTTGCATTGTGTCAAGAGCTCAAGTAGAGGAATCATGTGTGGATTCAAGTGGTAAGTATGGTAAGACCATCGTATTGCTTCAGTACATTTTTAAGCTTATATGTGATATTTGAAATATGTTGTATGTGGAATTTTATATGAACATGTTATGATATTCTATTTGGAGCCAAGGCTCAATTTGCATTTCGATACAATATGGCCTAAGGGCACAAAGGTGAGTTTTATGATAATATGAGTAACCTTGGACACTTGTGGACATTGGATACAATTGGCATGCCATAGGGTTATTGAGCTCACTAAGTAAGGGATTGGACTACGGTCTGGGCTACGGCCAATATGCAGGGAGAAAATGTTGGATTGTGTAAGGGGCTTCGAAACTACGGCTCAAGACTAAGGCTTATTTCCGATATGTGTGGCAGAGACATGTGACACTCTCCTATGACTAGGGATGCTCATGGGTCGAGGTTTTGGTCGATCTACACACTACAACAAAATTGTTTATTAGTGGCATCTAAAATATTGTCACAGAAACTTACATTTATGTCACTATTTATATTTTGTGACGTAAAATTTGATGTCAAGACGTTTGTCACGCTAGGTGTGTCACTAAATGTCTAGTGTGATGATGTACTTGTTTTCGGCATGTATGGTCGAGAATATAGTGACGTTAATGTATAGTGTCACCTTATAATTTGCATTCATTGAAGATTATTTACGTCATCAAACGATATAAAATTTCGTCATTGATCATTCATATTATCACTAATAATAAAAAATCATTATATCAAGTGACGAAAATAATATTGTCACATTGTTAATGACGTAGTATATCGTCACCTAAAAGTACCACAAATGACGATCATACATAACGTCACTTTATAATTTATATTTGATGACAACTAGTTATGTCACTGAATTGTATAAAGTTTCGTTATTGATAATTCTCATTGTCATAAATAATGCATTAACTTCAACTTATAGGTGACGAAAACGACATCGTCACATTTTTAGTGACATAATATATTGTCACCTAAAATGCTAAAATTACGTCATATCATTTTTATTAATTTTCAATTGAAAATTATCACGTATTACACTTTTTTACCTAATTAGAGACTACATTTTTATTAATTATATTTTTTAACAAATTTATCAATGATATTAAGATCTTTACTAACAGTGAAATTGAATTATCAATGATAGAAACTAAACCATAAAATTAATAACGGCACAATTATTGTCAACTGAAATGATAAAAAAAAATGTACACCTTCATCAAAAAAATATTTCTATTGTACTAGAATTTTACAATTCATTTCTTGCACAATAATAAAAACAATCAAAATTGTCTATTTAACATTTTTACTCCTAATATAATAAAACTTAAATGTTAAAAAAGAATTTGGCAATAGCTTATATGTACAAGTTTGTTTATACCCATATCCTTGCCAACTTGATTAGTTAATGAATTCAAATCATCTTTAGCCACAACAATGAAGCAAGGCACCTCATAACCAGTGTCTTCACCATGACCAACAATATCAATGAACAATTAATTCAGTTGCTCTCTTCTCCGAAGAGTTGTTAAAACTACAAAGGTCAGGTACTCACAAAACATAATATAAGAAGTAAAACAATAAATTTAATTAAGAACAATACCAGTTATGCATGTAGAGAATTTAAAATATCATACTACGAATTCATAACCAAAAAAAACTAACTTAATTTTTGAGTTTATAAAATCAGGATCCAAAAACTCCAAATGTCGACCCAAATCCCTCATGACACAATCTACCTAAAAGGTAAAGACAAAAAAAAGGGTGAGCTAAAAAGTTCAGTGTGGTCAGAAGATGCAAATAGTAGACATAATATCTAAACAAAGACCATGCTATCTCAGAATCGTTAAATTGAACATATATCAGATATTACAATCACATATACAAGTTATACAATAATTAAAACAAATGGCATGCCTAACTAAACTAGTAAGTTCATCTACATAACATTTATGACATGCTTTCATGATGCAAAATCAAAATATAAAATTCAATACGCAAGATTATTCCAGGAGCACACTCTCAAAGATCCACATAAATATAAAATCAGATATATATATATATATACATTTTAGAACAAAGATATCATTAATAATCAAATAGTCTCGCAGTAGTTCAGATATATTAGGTCATTTAAAATGGATCACAAAAATACAAATTAATTAAATTGAGTAACAACAATTTAATAAATAGGATAAAATGTAGCTGATGTGAGCACATCAACATCTGATCCGGAGATCATGCCAACAGGACATATTACTCGATCTAAGGGTAAGTTATTCAGGGAAGTTCTTTCACTTAAATGCATTCAAGCTTCCAATTTATTTCTTAATGTTTCAACCTTAGATAATAAGTTATTCAATATGTTACATGCTGCTATGTGACATATTAAGTACTTATACTTAGTTTATATATATATATATATGCATATTATTTACTAAGTTAAGTGTGTTTTCCTTATGTTTTTTCCAGCATTTATGTGTGTTTTATTTGTTTTTACAGCAGCATAATAAAGCTTGGCAGCTAAGGAGTTTCCCACTAGCTCGATTGAAGCTCCACAACAATGCTTTTCACTCAATTCAGCTCCAACACACCAAATCAGCTCAATTCAAGCTCAATCAGCTCACCTTCAGCTCTAGTAGCTCAACTCCAGCTAACAAGTCCAAAGGTAGCTCAAAGGTGGAGGGACATGTACCTACACTTGGGAGAGTGTCCTATAGCAAGGTGCATCAAGCTAAAGCTCCAGCAAGAAGCTCCAGCAAGCTAGGCATTCCAAGCAGCTCAATTGGGCACATGTGTGGTGCAAGCATGTCAAGCATGGCAGATTTGAATCTGATTTCCCTCCTTCTTCACATGGGCGGCATCTTCAAGGATAAGGCCAAGAAGTTTGATTTTGAATTCAAATAATTGACATGTGCAATTTGTTCAAAATTCAATCTTCCCTCTTCAAGTTAGGCACCCAAATTAATTCTGATCAGATTTGTGTTTTAAATGCAGCCATTAGATTATTTTAATTTTAAACTTCCCATGCCACCACCCTTAGATCGGATTAGGAAGTTTTATTTTTAATTTCAAATAATCTAATTTCCCTCTTGTATTTCCTTATATATACTCTTCATATGACAATGTAAAATCGAGACTTTGATGAATAAATTTTACTTTGTGAGAATTTCTCTCAATTTGGTTCTTCATTGAACTATTCAGACTTTTCAAGAATTGTGCTTGTGTTGTCTACACCAGATACTTCGGGTTCTTGATTTTCTAATCAATGGGTCCAAGTCCTTCGAGCATTGAACGTATAAGGTTCGGGTTTATACTCTTTATAGTATAGGTTCTTCCTTGTTCCTTGTTCTTACTTTTATTTTAGTTTCCAGCAACCTTTAAGCCTTCTTTTTCACCATTTCCAGCCACCATTAATAAACCTTCAACACATCATATTTCCAGCCACCAAATTACACCATATTTAACCGAATTTCCAGCAACCTTTTTAACACAATTCCAGCCCCTTAAACAACATGAAATCTACCATAAACATCTTCTTTTGTAGCCACACTTCTATGCAAGAATCCTTACTTCTATCCAAGATCTAACACAATAAATGGAGGCTTTCTTCAATGGGCAGCGTCGTAACATATGGTAATCAGAGCCTAGGTTGGATTAAAGTAAGAAATCATCTTTGTGAGTGCAAAAACAAAAAAAAAAGAAAAAAAATCTAAATTTCAAAAATTCAAAAAAAGAAAATTCAGTTTCGAAAATTTTAAACAAAAAGAAAGAAGAAAACACTTCCAGCATTGAAAAGGAGATGAAAGAAATTGCAATGTGTTCTACAACATCAAACATTACAATATCAACCGGGCGTGAAGAAATATTGATTGTTCGGTGAAGGGAAGTTGTAAGCATTTCTGTGTAGTAAGTCACCCATTTCTTTCTTTTCTTTCTAATTCTAAGCCTACCTTTATATTATTTTCCTTTGTTTACTAACCGTTTTTTTAGCCGACACACTTGAATAGGTTTGATAAAGTCTACGTTAATTCCTTAAAGAACTAAACACGAGAGAAAGAGTGGAAAAGGCATATTGAGCGTGTGAGAACAACAGGGGAAAGAAAAAAAGCCATAATAATATTTTCCCGAGTGAAACACGAGCGTAGAGATATCTACTTTTTCCTTAGAGTGAATTGTGAGACTTTTGTGAGTGTGCAAGTGAGGTTTTATTTTGTTTTTACTAACAATGACAGGTACAAGTGATGTAAATCAAGATGGAGGACAACCAAATCTTCAAATGCAGGCTATGATTCGAGAAATGAGAAGATTGTTAAAAGATGAACTCGAACCATTGCATGGAAGATTGGATAGACTTGAAGGGTCCCAAATCAACACACATGATGAAAACAATGATGAAGATGAAGTGGACCAATCACCAAGACAGAATGCCCCGAGAAACCATGGAGGGCGTGCACAACCAGATGACAATTTGAAGAATATTCGAGTTGCCATACCCCCGTTTCAAGGAAAAACAGATCCGGATGCATATCTAGCATGAGAAAGTAAAGTAGAACATGTGTTCGATTGTTACAATTATTTTGAAAAAAGAAAGGTACGATTGGCAGCAATGGAGTTCATGGACTATGCATTAATTTGGTGGGATCAATTGATCAGTACACAACGAAAAATAGTTGAAGGGCCAATCACAACATGGCTCGAAATGAAAAGAATCATGTAGAGGCTATTTGTACCATCTCATTATCATTGAGACTTGTTCTAGAAATAGCAGACTTTAAAACAAGGCAATAAGAGTGTTGAAGACTGTTTTAAAGAAGTTGAGATGTCCATGATTCATGCTAACATTGAGGAGTATAGAGAAGCAACCATGGCATGTTTCTTAGCCGGTCTTAACCAGGAGATTGCCAATGTTGTAGAATTACATCATTATGTTGAATTGGATGAGATGGTGCATATGGCGATCAAAGTTGAATGTCAGCAAAGGAAGAAATCTTCTTCCTGAGGTAATAATACTTTCAATAATTTTTCTAACCCTCCTTTCAATCAAAACAATTTTAGAAAGTCGGGACCTATTCAAATTAAAGAGAATGAAGACTTGAGCAAGCCAAAGCCACCCGTTGTAGACATTGGCAGAGGAAAGCAAGTGGTTACTCATGAGCGCATGAGGGACATTCAGTGTTTCAAGTGCCTTGGACGAGGACACGTAGCAAGCCAATGTCCAAATCGGAATATTATGCTTTTATTAGATAATGGTGACATCGAGTCTGATCATGGAGAAAATGAATTGAAAACTCCTAAGGAAGAAGAAGAGGAGATCGAATTGGCAGCAGATGGTGAGATCCTCGTTGTCAAATAGAGCTTAAATGTCCAAAAGTCACAAGAAGAGTAGCAACATGAAAACATCTTTCACGCGAGATGTCATGTGCATGATAAGGTATGTGTTGTTATAATTGATGGAGGAAGTTTTACTAATGTTGCAAGTATTCTTATGGTTGACAGGTTAGGCTTGAAAATGACAAAGCAACCAAATCCTTACAAATTGCAGCAGCTGAATGATAGAGGTGAATTGAATGTCACCAAGCAAGTGATGGTTCCATTTTCCATTGCAAAATACAAGGATGAGGTTCTTTGTGATGTGGTGTCCATGGATGCAAGTCATTTGTTACTTGGATGACCGTGGTAGTTCGATAAGCGAGCAATACATGAAGGATACACCAACCGGTATTCTTTCTCACATGGAGGTAAAAAGATCACTTTGGAACCTTTGACACCAAGCCAAGTGAATGAAAATCAAGCTTTGTAATTCCCTAAAATTTACTAAGTTGATTAAGGGTCATTTAGTACTAAGATAATAGCTTAAAAGCTAACTTAGTGACTAAAATGACAAAAATGCAAAAGTTAGGATTTCTTTAATTATGGGTTTTGGGAAAGAAATTTCAAAGGTTTAAAGGTATCATGTGATAGATAGTTAATTGAATAAGGTATTCTTAAAGTTTGGTTGAATTTCAAGGAAAATTGGAATGGGAATTAAAGTTTAAAATGTTAGTGACCAAAATGTAAATTCTAAAAATTTATGGCTAAAGTATAAAGTTTGGAAAAGTTTGGGGACTAAAGTTGTAATTTCCTAAAAGTTAAGGGTTTTTATTTCATAAATAAATAGATCACCTAAGAGTTTGGACCGAATGAAAATTTTGGAGACTGATCCAAAAGCTATGGAAAAGTCATAAAATGTTATTTTATGAATATTTTATTATGGTTTGTTGAATTCTAACTAGATTTAGTTAGATTTTAATGGAATGGCAATTTGGAAACAAACTAGTAAATAAAGACTAGTTGGAGGGCAAATTGGTCATTTGGCCCCAATGGCAATTTTAAAATATTTAAAAAGTTATAAGGGCAATTTTGGAAATAGGAAATGGAAGATTAAATCTTGGCCCTTGATTGACGATAAAATATCTCAACCATTGGATAAAAAGGGCAAAATTGTAATTTCACTATTAAATAAATTTAATATTCATTTAATAGATATATGTTTAAAATAATGGTGAAAAGATAAACAAAATGTTCATCTTTTCCAGCCTTGAAACGTGGAGAAAGCGGGGAAAGAAGAAGAAAATTTTCCAAGCTCGATTTAAGCCCCGAAACTTAGTTTTCAGGTAATCTCTTCAACTACAAAGTTGTTCTACTCTTCAAGCTCTATCTTTTGATATCAAGAATTCATGGAATACATGCTTGGTTGATGAGAATTTTCATGAGAAAGAAATTAGGGTTATGGATCAAATTGGGGCTTTTGAGATTTTATGATTCCATGATTGAATTCAAGTTAGAATTAAGCTAGTATGATGTTAAAATCATGATATTGAGTTGGGATTTAAGTTTTACATGTTTTGATTTTTATGAAGATGATTAGGGTTTATGGATTCAAGTTTAATTTAAGGTTTGTGATGTTGAAATAATGATCTAGTAAGCTTAAATTGTTGTTTGGAAGCAAAACCCTAAGTTAAATTGTGTATGGACCATTTCGGAAAATTGAAAAGTTGAAGGACCAAATCTAAATTTTTAGAATTTGAAGTGTATTTATGTTATTAATGATGCTAAAGACAATAAAATAAAGTTAGAATGCTAAATTGATGTTGAATTGAATTAGTGACCATTTTGACAATTTGTCAAAGTTAAGTGACCAAATCAAAATTGAAGTTTTTTATGAGGGATAAATCTGATTTTTAGTTGTAATGATGGAATTAAGGTAGTAATGTTGAATTGAGGACTAATTTGCAAAGTTAAGAAGTTGGAATCCTTATCTTTGCATTTTAGTGACTATTTTGGTAAAGAAGGAAAATTAAGGAGAATTATTGTGAATAATTATTTGATGAAGAAGGTCATAAAATGGTGGGTTAAATCAAGTAATTGGACTAAATTGAAAAGTAGAGAAGTAAGGAGAAGTTAGTATAAAAGTTGAAGTTGTTTATGGAAGCTGTGTAGAACAACTGGTTTATGGCAGTAACTTTCAAAATTCACCATAAATTATACAAAAATTGTTAGATAGTGAACTTTGTACTGATGTAAATATTTGTTCATCTAGTTTTGTGTCCAACAAACGGAATCTGATTTCGAGTTCCGAGTCAAAAGATATGAATTTTTAAGTGACGAAAGGTCAGAAAACATAACACCAGTCTGTTCCGAATTTCAGCACTGTAATTGACTTTGAAAATTCGCCATAAATCGTACAAGTTGAATTTGGGCTATTAATTTATATGGTTGAAAAGCTTATCGAATCTAGTTTCTTTCAAAACAAACGGAGTCGAATTCCAAGTTATAGATTATTTTATAGAAATATTTCTTCGAAGGTACTGCAAACTGCCAGAAAATGAGAATTGATACACTTTGTATCTAAGGTTGATTAGTAAGCTTGAAATGGGTTAATGGAAGTACAAAGTGGTCACTAAGGACCATAATGAATTTTTGAACAATACAAGGAAGAAAGGAAAACGTTTGGAGATTTTGTATTCGAATGATTATTTTGGACAATATGTCTAAGATATTGTTAGATTGGGATCTAACAAATATTTTACTTATTTGAATTATGAAGTTAAGTTCGAATCAAGGGAGGTTCGAGGTAAAATGAAGGAAAGGATCAAAGAGGACTTAGCGAGGCATACTAATAAATGGCCCAAGTGAGTGCAATGCATACATAACATTATTCATGGATGCTTCATACATCACCGGTAGGACTTGCGATGAGTCTACCTGGTTTATATATTGTCATGATATTTATGTCATTGATCAAATATTAAATATGTCAAAGGTTGAAAATAAATGCATTGATCACTAGTTACTGATGATGGTATAATATGAATGTTATTTCGGCTATGAACTGTTAAATGTTGATATATATTGATATATGTTGCCATTGATGACTTAAATGATGAAATAAAGCCCAATGTATGATATAGAGGTTCGATGGTATAGTTGGATATCCATAGGGTTATAAACAGCTGTATAGATATTCTAAGCACTTCAGGTAAAGTGCAAATATTATAAATACTCATTGAGGAGTATACTCATGCATGGTTTGAGTATACGGACTTACTACGGTGCTAAGCACTTCGGAGTAATTTCATAAAAACTCAATGAGGGATATATTGTATACTCCGGTAAGTATTCAAGAGCACTTCGGTGCTAAGCACTCCCGGTAGAGTGCAAATAATATACATACTCAAGAAATGTTGGGTATGGGGGTGACTCGTGTACATAGAATCTCTTAATTCGATACCTTGGGCTAAATAAATTAAAAAGAATCAAAAAAGAAATAGGAAGATAAGCTTGAAAGCTTGCAGATAGAAATGGGAAAAAGGTATTGGTAAGCATTGAAAGCTTACGGATGGAATGGCAACGATATTGGTAAGATCTAATCTTATCACTTTGATATACATATTTATTTATGTTAACGAGCATATAATGGTAAGGTGATCATATGCATTGTTAATCATTAATATTGATATTATGACAATTGCACTTAAATTTGAATTATTGTCTCACTAAGCAAATACTTAGCGTGTAACTGTTTTACATGTAGGAAATAAGAAATGGTTGGAGCAAGAAGCATAAACGGACATCATCAATCAATAACAGATACATCAGTATCAGTGAGATATCTTTTGGCACTATTTGATATTTACTAGTTGGCATGTACATTAAAATGATATGTTTGCTCTGATAGAATTTGTATTTTATGTGGTATCTGGATGAATTTTAAGTCAGGCAGTTTTTAGGCAGTTTCATTCATTATATAAAGTCAAATTAAATTAATAAGTTGCTGCTTGAAATTAAACTCGATTTGAAGATTAAAATATTATGTTTAAACTATACGCGATTAACTGCATTTGTAAATAGAAACTAAATATATTGTAATATTTTTAGAATAATCAAATTTTTTACCGAGTTACAAATGTAGAGGGTTTTACAAATGTTTTGTGATATCTCTGACTCGTATTCAGCTATGAGTACGGGAAAGGGGTATTACATTTATTGGTATCAGAGCTGCAGGTTTAGCCGATTCTAGGCCTAAATGGAAGTGGTTTTATGTTAAAAAGAGTATACGTGCCACTAGGATATCAATATTACTGATCTGATGTTTTTATGATCTATTGATGTCGCTCCTTACTAATGTAAATTGGGAGGAATTATAAGAAATATTTGAGTCAAGAAAACGTGATGAACTGATAAATTGGAAGGTTTGGAAGGAATTAAGAGTAGTAACAATAAGGTTAATGATAACCCTTTGGATAAATCGGAACAAGAAAGGGGCACTGGTACAACAAAGAGTGCCTATGCCGGATTAAGGAATTAAAAAGTTTGGGAACACCTGAATTAAAAGGAAAAGCATATTAAGGTCCAGCGATTGGTGATTTATAACTAAATAACCTAAGGATTGCACTGGACGGATTCCACTATTTGGATACTGAGAAATTGGATGGAGTTGTATTGCTACTCCGATGTTAAGTTAAAGCTGGGGAAACTTTGAAATTGCTACGCAGCTAGGATTGCACATATCAGTCCGAGTTTATAACATCAGGACTGATAAAGAGGTACACTTCATCTTTTTGGATAAACCTGTATTGATGTTGATGGGTCCTAGCTTTACACATTCGTATATAAGTACGGTTGAATAGTGAATGAGATATCCTTTTAGAACCCATTTAAAGTAATATAGCGGTCATAAATTTGTTGGGTTGTAATGTAAGGGCGAAATGAACATTGGAATTGCTCGATAAAAATATAAGAAATAGAGTTCTGATAAATTTAATGGAATTATCTTTCGAGGAGTTTAAGATGATGGTGGGAATGAATTGGTTGTCTTCCTATCAAGTCATGATGAATTGTCGACAAAACACTAAGGTACAAAAATAGTAGTAGTTGATAAAAGGGTAAATCCCTTTTCCAATGTAAATTCAGTTGTTTTATTAAAGAAATTATTGTTATAAGGTTGTTAAGTTTTCTTAGCAAATGTAGTGGATACTCGGGCTGTTGAAGTTAAATTGGAAAATAACCCGACTGTCCAAAAATATCCGAATGTATTCCCAGATGGGTTACTCAGAATTACCTCTAGATTGAGAGGTGAAATTCAAAATAAAGATGATACCAAGCATTGATCCTAAATTAATGGCCCCCGTATAAAATGGCTTTGACCGAACTTCGGGATTTAAAGGTAAAATTACAAGGAATGTTAGGTCAAGGTTTTATAAAGCCTAGTGTTCCACCTTGGGGTGCACTAGCGTATTTGTGAAAAAGAATGATTGATCCATGTGATTAAGTATAGATTTTCGCCAGCTAAATAAGGTGACGGTAAAGAATAAATATCTTCTTCTGAAGACTGGTGATCTTCTGATCAGTTATAAAAAAGCACAACTATGTTTTCCAAAATAGACCTTCGATCAAAATATTATCAGCTAAAGATCAAGGAAGAATAAACTTTAAAGACAGCTTTTCAGACTCGGTATAAATACTATGAGTTCGTGATGAACGGCATTTATAAGCCTAATTAACCAAGTATTCTAATTTTTTTCTTGGACCAATTTTTGGTAGAGTTCATTGAGGATATTTTGGTCTATTCGAAGAAAAAGGAAGAACAAGATGCTCATTTTGCATTGTTCTTCAGACCTTTCGAGAAAAGAAGCTATATGCTAATTTGTTAAAGTGTGAACTTGGTTGTCAAAAGTTATTTTATTAGTTATGTGGATTTGGCAGAGGAGATAAGGGTATATCCCAATAAAGCACAAACTATAGTTGAATGGAAACCTCTGAAGAATGTTTTAGAGGTTCAGATTTTTTTTTGATGATTGCCTCCTCATTGACCAAGCTATTGAGGAAAGACATGCCATTCAGTTGAAAAGATAAATGAAAAGAAAACTGAGACATTAAGGAAGATCTTAATAGAAGCCATGGTACCAGTATAACCCGAATGAAAAGTAATGGTCTATGCTTGAGACAACTTATGATATATGAGAGAAATTAACTTACTTAGGATTTGGAGTCGCAATGGCTATATTTACTTTTACAATATGGCGTCATTATTTATACAGTGAACGATGTTATATTTATATAGGTTATAAAAGTTCAAAGTATATGCTTACTAAAGAAGAGTTGAACTTGAGGCAAAGAAGTTGGATCGAGCTTCTTAAAGATTATGATGTGGTCATTGATTATCATTCAGAAAAAGTTAATGTGGTAGCTGAAACTCTCAGTCGAAAGACACTTGTTGTCTTGAGAGCTATGAATGCAAGATTTGCATTAAAAGAAGATGGTGTTTTGATTGTCAAGTTAAGAATAAAATTTACCATATTGGATTAAATAAGCTATCTTTAAATAAATGATAAGAAATGTTGTCAAGGTTCAAACAAGTGGAAAAGAGTGAAACTGAAAACTTGGAAGTTAGGTTTGATAGATATTTGTATTATCAAGGAAGAATTTCTATCTTGATGATGGAAACTATATGTTGATCCTGAAAGAAAAGATATTTAATATGAAGTTAAGGATAAAGTATTCCTTAAAAGTTTCACCGAAGATGGTGTTATGGTTTAGACAAAAGAAAGTTAAGTTTAAGATTTATTGGGCTATAAGAAACCGGGAAAGGAGTTAGTTTGATAGTTAAGCTTAATAGCTATCTTTATCTTTGAAATGGACAAGATTCATAATGTATAGATGCTTAGGAAATATTGATTAGACCCCACATGTTGTTACTCCAGAGAAAATAGAGATTCAAATAGAATTTAAGCTATGAAAAAGAACTGTAAAGATCCTAGCACATGGAGTCAAAGAACTAAGAAAACAAGACAATCTCGTTTGTTAAAGTTCATTGAAAAAAATCATAAGGCTAAAGAAACGACTTGAGAGAAATAAGAAGAAAATATAAGAAAATAGTTTCCTCACCTTTTGGAACCAAGTACGTATTAAAAATTTGAGGAGTAATTTTCTTAAGGGGAGAGAATTGTAATACCCTAAAATTTACTAAGTTGATTAAGGGTCATTTAGTACTAAGATAATAGCTTAAAAGCTAACTTAGTGACTAAAATGACAAAAATGCAAAAGTTAGGATTTCTTTAATTATGGGTTTTGGGAAAGAAATTTCAAAGGTTTAAAGGTATCATGTGATAGATAGTTAATTGAATAAGGTATTCTTAAAGTTTGGTTGAATTTCAAGGAAAATTGGAATGGGAATTAAAGTTTAAAATGTTAGTGACCAAAATGTAAATTCTAAAAATTTTATGGCTAAAGTATAAACTTTGGAAAAGTTTGAGGACTAAAGTTGTAATTTCCTAAAAGTTAAGGGTTTTATTTCATAAATAAATAGATCATCTAAGAGTTTGGATCGAATGAAAATTTTGGAGATTGATCCAAAAGCTATGGAAAAGTCATAAAATGTTATTTTATGAATATTTTATTATGGTTTGTTGAATTCTAACTAGATTTAGTTATATTTTAATGGAATGGCAATTTGGAAACAAACTAGTAAATAAAGACTAGTTGGAGGGCAAATTGGTCATTTGGCCCCAATGGCAATTTTAAAATATTTAAAAAGTTATAAGGGCAAAAATAGAAATGGAAGATTAAATCTTGGCCCTTGATTGACGATAAAATCAATCTCAACCATTGGATAAAAAGGGCAAAATTGTAATTTCACTATTAAATAAATTTAATATTCATTTAATAGATATATGTTTAAAATAATGGTGAAAAGATAAACAAAATGTTCATCTTTTCCAGCCTTGAAACGTGGAGAAAGCGGGGAAAGAAGAAGAAAATTTTCCAAGCTCGATTTAAGCCCCGAAACTTAGTTTTCAGGTAATCTCTTCAACTACAAAGTTGTTCTACTCTTCAAGCTCTATCTTTTGATATCAAGAATTCATGGAATACATGCTTGGTTGATGAGAATTTTCATGAGAAAGAAATTAGGGTTATGGATCAAATTGGGGCTTTTGAGATTTTATGATTCCATGATTGAATTCAAGTTAGAATTAAGCTAGTATGATGTTAAAATCATGATATTGAGTTGGGATTTAAGTTTTACATGTTTTGATTTTTATGAAGATGATTAGGGTTTATGGATTCAAGTTTAATTTAAGGTTTGTGATGTTGAAATAATGATCTAGTAAGCTTAAATTGTTGTTTGGAAGCAAAACCCTAAGTTAAATTGTGTATGGACCATTTCAGAAAATTGAAAAGTTGAAGGACCAAATCTAAATTTTTAGAATTTGAAGTGTATTTATGTTATTAATGATGCTAAAGACAATAAAATAAAGTTAGAATGCTAAATTGATGTTGAATTGAATTAGTGACCATTTTGACAATTTGTCAAAGTTAAGTGACCAAATCAAAATTGAAGTTTTTTATGAGGGATAAATCTGATTTTTAGTTGTAATGATGGAATTAAGGTAGTAATGTTGAATTGAGGACTAATTTGCAAAGTTAAGAAGTTGGAATCCTTATCTTTGCATTTTAGTGACTATTTTGGTAAAGAAGGAAAATTAAGGAGAATTATTGTGAATAATTATTTGATGAAGAAGGTCATAAAATGGTGGGTTAAATCAAGTAATTGGACTAAATTGAAAAGTAGAGAAGTAAGGAGAAGTTAGTATAAAAAGTTGAAGTTGTTTATGGAAGTCGTGTAGAAAAACTGGTTTATGGCAAGAACTTTCAAAATTCACCATAAATTATAAAAAAATTGTTAGATAGTGAACTTTATACTGATGTAAATATTTGTTCATCTAGTTTTGTGTCCAACAAACGGAATCTGATTTCGAGTTCCGAGTCAAAAGATATGAATTTTTAAGTGACAAAAGGTCGAAAACATAACACCAGTCTGTTCCGAATTTCAGCACTCAGAATTGACTTTGAAAAATCGCCATAAATCGTATGTTGAATTTGGGCTATTAATTTATATGGTTGAAAATCTTATCGAATCTAGTTTCTTTCAAAACAAACGGAGTCAAATTCCAAGTTATAGATTATTTTATAGAAATATTTCTTCAAGGTACTGCAAACTGCCAGAAAATGAGAATTGATACACTTTGTATCTAAGGTTGATTAGTAAGCTTGAAATGGGTTAATGGAAGTACAAAGTGGTCACTAAGGACCATAATGAATTTTTGAACAATACAAGGAAGAAAGGAAAACGTTTGGAGATTTTGTATTCGAATGATTATTTTGGACAATATGTCTAAGATATTGTTAGATTGGGATCTAACAAATATTTTACTTATTTGAATTATGAAGTTAAGTTCGAATCAAGGGAGGTTCGAGGTAAAATGAAGGAAAGGATCAAAGAGGACTTAGCGAGGCATACTAATAAATGGCCCAAGTGAGTGCAATGCATACATAACATTATTCATGGATGTTTCATACATCACCGTAGGACTTATGATGAGTCTACCCGGTTTATATATTGTCATGATATTTATGTCATTGATCAAATATTAAATATGTCAAAGGTTGAAAATAAATGCATTGATCACTAGTTACTGATGATGGTATAATATGAATGTTATTTCGGCTATGAACTGTTAAATGTTGATATATATTGATATATGTTGCCATTGATGACTTAAATGATGAAATAAAGCCCAATGTATGATATAGAGGTTCGATGGTATAGTTGGATATCCATAGGGTTATAAACAGCTGTATAGATATTCTAAGCACTTCAGGTAAAGTGCAAATATTATAAATACTCATTGAGGAGTATACTCATGCATGGTTTGAGTATACGGACTTACTACGGTGCTAAGCACTTCGGAGTAATTTCATAAAAACTCAATGAGGGATATATTGTATACTCCGTAAGTATTCAAGAGCACTGGTGCTAAGCACTCCCATGTAGAGTGCAAATAATATACATACTCAAGAAATGTTGGGTATGGGGTGACTCGTGTACATAGAATCTCTTAATTCAATACCTTGGGCTAAATAAATTAAAAAGAATCAAAAAGAAATAGGAAGATAAGCTTGAAAGCTTGCGGATAGAAATGGGAAAAAGGTATTGGTAAGCATTGAAAGCTTACGGATGGAATGGCAACGATATTGGTAAGATCTAATCTTATCACTTTGATATACATATTTATTTATGTTAACGAGCATATAATGGTAAGGTGATCATATGCATTGTTAATCATTAATATTGATATTATGACAATTGCACTTAAATTTGAATTATTGTCTCACTAAGCAAATACTTAGCGTGTAAATCTGCTTTTACATGTAGGAAATAAGAAATGGTTGGAGCAAGAAGCATAAACGGACATCATCAATCAATAATGAGATACATCAGTATCGCGAGATATCTTTTGGCACTATTTGATATTTACTAGTTGGCATGTACATTAAAATGATATGTTTGCTCGATAGAATTTGTATTTTATGTGGTATCCGGATGAATTTTAAGTCAGGCAGTTTTTAGGCAGTTTCATTCATTATATAAAGTCAAATTAAATTAATAAGTTGCTGCTTGAAATTAAACTCGATTTGAAGATTAAAATATTATGTTTAAACTATACGCGATTAACTGCATTTGTAAATAGAAACTAAATATATTGTAATATTTTTAGAATAATCAAATTTTTTACCGAGTTACAAATGTAGAGGGTTTTACAAATGTTTTGTGATATCTCTGACTCGTATTCAGCTATGAGTACGGGAAAGGGGTATTACATTTATTGGTATCAGAGCTGCAGGTTTAGCCGATTCTAGGCCTAAATGGAAGTGGTTTTATGTTAAAAAGAGTATACGTGCCACTAGGATATCAATATTACTGATCTGATGTTTTTATGATCTATTGATGTCGCTCCTTACTAATGTAAATTGGGAGGAATTATAAGAAATATTTGAGTCAAGAAAACGTGATGAACTGATAAATTGGAATTTTTGGAAGGAATTAAGAGTAGTAACAATAAGGTTAATGATAACCCTTTGGATAAATCGGAACAAGAAAGGGGCACTGGTACAACAAAGAGTGCCTATGCCGGATTAAGGAATTAAAAAGTTTGGGAACACCTGAATTAAAAGGAAAAGCATATTAAGGTCCAGCGATTGGTGATTTATAACTAAATAACCTAAGGATTGCACTGGACGGATTCCACTATTTGGATACTGAGAAATTGGATGGAGTTGTATTGCTACTCCGATGTTAAGTTAAAGCTGGGGAAACTTTGAAATTGCTACGCAGCTAGGATTGCACATATCAGTCCGAGTTTATAACATCAGGACTGATAAAGAGGTACACTTCATCTTTTTGGATAAACCTGTATTGATGTTGATGGGTCCTAGCTTTACACATTCGTATATAAGTACGAAGTTGAATAGTGAATGAGATATCCTTTTAGAACCCATTTAAAGTAATATAGCGGTCATAAATTTGTTGGGTTGTAATGTAAGGGCGAGCTGAACATTGGAATTGCTCGATAAAAATATAAGAAATAGAGTTCCTGATAAATTTAATGGAATTATCTTTCGAGGAGTTTAAGATGATGGTGGGAATGAATTGGTTGTCTTCCTATCAAGTCATGATGAATTGTCGCATAAAACACGGAAGGTACAAAAATAGTAGTAGTTGATAAAAGGGTAAATCCCTTTTCCAATGTAAATTCAGTTGTTTTATTAAAGAAATTATTGTTATAAGGTTGTTAAGTTTTCTTAGCAAATGTAGTGGATACTCGGGCTGTTGAAGTTAAATTGGAAAATAACCCGACTGTCCAAAAATATCCGAATGTATTCCCAGATGGGTTACTCAGAATTACCTCTAGATTGAGAGGTGAAATTCAAAATAAAGATGATACCAAGCATTGATCCTAAATTAATGGCCCCGTATAAAATGGCTTTGACCGAACTTCGGGATTTAAAGGTAAAATTACAAGGAATGTTAGGTCAAGGTTTTATAAAGCCTAGTGTTCCACCTTGGGGTGCACTAGCGTATTTGTGAAAAAGAATGATTGATCCATGTGATTAAGTATAGATTTTCGCCAGCTAAATAAGGTGACGGTAAAGAATAAATATCTTCTTCTGAAGACTGGTGATCTTCTGATCAGTTATAAAAAAGCACAACTATGTTTTCCAAAATAGACCTTCGATCAAAATATTATCAGCTAAAGATCAAGGAAGAATAAACTTTAAAGACAGCTTTTCAGACTCGGTATAAATACTATGAGTTCGTGATGAACGGCATTTATAAGCCTAATTAACCAAGTATTCTAATTTTTTTCTTGGACCAATTTTTGGTAGAGTTCATTGAGGATATTTTGGTCTATTCGAAGAAAAAGGAAGAACAAGATGCTCATTTTGCATTGTTCTTCAGACCTTTCGAGAAAAGAAGCTATATGCTAATTTGTTAAAGTGTGAACTTGGTTGTCAAAAGTTATTTTATTAGTTATGTGGATTTGGCAGAGGAGATAAGGGTATATCCCAATAAAGCACAAACTATAGTTGAATGGAAACCTCTGAAGAATGTTTTAGAGGTTCAGATTTTTTTTTGATGATTGCCTCCTCATTGACCAAGCTATTGAGGAAAGACATGCCATTCAGTTGAAAAGATAAATGAAAAGAAAACTGAGACATTAAGGAAGATCTTAATAGAAGCCATGGTACCAGTATAACCCGAATGAAAAGTAATGGTCTATGCTTGAGACAACTTATGATATATGAGAGAAATTAACTTACTTAGGATTTGGAGCTGGCAATGGCTATATTTACTTTACAGATATGGCGTCATTATTTATACAGTGAACGATGTTATATTTATATAGGTTATAAAAGTTCAAAGTATATGCTTACTAAAGAAGAGTTGAACTTGAGGCAAAGAAGTTGGATCGAGCTTCTTAAAGATTATGATGTGGTCATTGATTATCATTCAGAAAAAGTTAATGTGGTAGCTGAAACTCTCAGTCGAAAGACACTTGTTGTCTTGAGAGCTATGAATGCAAGATTTGCATTAAAAGAAGATGGTGTTTTGATTGTCAAGTTAAGAATAAAATTTACCATATTGGATTAAATAAGCTATCTTTAAATAAATGATAAGAAATGTTGTCAAGGTTCAAACAAGTGGAAAAGAGTGAAACTGAAAACTTGGAAGTTAGGTTTGATAGATATTTGTATTATCAAGGAAGAATTTCTATCTTGATGATGGAAACTATATGTTGATCCTGAAAGAAAAGATATTTAATATGAAGTTAAGGATAAAGTATTCCTTAAAAGTTTCACCCTGGAAGATGGTGTTATGGTTTAGACAAAAAGAAAGTTAAGTTTAAGATTTATTGGGCTATAAGAAACCGGGAAAGGAGTTAGTTTGATAGTTAAGCTTAATAGCTATCTTTATCTTTGGAAATGGACAAGATTCATAATGTATAGATGCTTAGGAAATATTGATTAGACCCCTCACATGTTGTTACTCCAGAGAAAATAGAGATTCAGCCGAATTTAAGCTATGAAAAAGAACTGGTAAAGATCCTAGCACATGGAGTCAAAGAACTAAGAAAACAAGACAATCTCGTTTGTTAAAGTTCATTGAAAAAAAAATCATAAGGCTAAAGAAACGACTTGAGAGAAATAAGAAGAAAATATAAGAAAATAGTTTCCTCACCTTTTGGAACCAAGTACGTATTAAAAATTTGAGGAGTAATTTTCTTAAGGGGGAGAGAATTGTAATACCCTAAAATTTACTAAGTTGATTAAGGGTCATTTAGTACTAAGATAATAGCTTAAAAGCTAACTTAGTGACTAAAATGACAAAAATGCAAAAGTTAGGATTTCTTTAATTATGGGTTTTGGGAAAGAAATTTCTAAGGTTTAAAGGTATCATGTGATAGATAGTGAATTGAATAAGGTATTCTTAAAGTTTGGTTGAATTTCAAGGAAAATTGGAATGGGAATTGAAGTTTACAATGTTAGTGACCAAAATGTAAATTCTAAAAATTTTATGGCTAAAGTATAAACTTTGGAAAAGTTTGAGGACTAGAGTTGTAATTTCCTAAAAGTTAAGGGTTTTTATTTCATAAATAAATAGATCATCTAAGGGTGTGGATCGAATGGAAATTTTGGAGATTGATCCAAAAGCTATGGAAAAGTCATAAAATGTTATTTTATGAATATTTTATTATGGTTGGTTGAATTCTAACTAGATTTAGTTATATTTTAATGGAATGGCAATTTGGAAACAAACTAGTAAATAAAGACTAGTTGGAGGGCAAATTGGTCATTTGGCCCCAAGGGCAATTTTGGAAATAGGAAATGGAAGATTAAATCTTGGCCCTTGATTGACGATAAAATCAATCTCAACCATTGGATAAAAAGGGCAAAATTGTAATTTCATTATTAAATGAATTTAATATTCATTTAATAGATATATGTTTAAAACAATGGTGAAAAGATGAACAAAATGTTCATCTTTTCCAGCCTTGAAACGTGGAGAAAGAGGGGAAATAAGAAGAAAATTTTCCAAGCTCGATTTAAGCCCCGAAACTCGGTTTTCGGGTAATCTCTTCAACTACAAAGTTGTTCTACTCTTCAAGCTCTATCTTTTGATATCAAGAATTCATGGAATACATTCTTGGTTGATGAGAATTTTCATGAGAAAGAAATTAGGATTATGGATCAAATTTGGGCTTTTGAGATTTTATGATTCCATGATTGAATTCAAGTTAGAATTACGCTAGTATGATGTTAAAATCATGATATTGAGTTGGGATTTAAGTTTTACATGTTTTGATTTTTATGAAGATGATTAGGGTTTATGGATTCAAGTTTAATTTAAGGTTTGTGATGTTGAAATAATGATCTAGTAAGCTTAAATTGTTGTTTGGATGCAAAGCCCTAAGTTAAATTGTGTGGGGACCATTTTAGCAAATTGAAAAGTTGAAGGACCAAATATGAATTTTTAGAATTTGGAGTGTATTTATGTTATTAATGATGTTAGAGACAAGAAAATAAAGTTAGAATGCTAAATTGATGTTGAATTGAATTAGTGACCATTTTGACAATTTGTCAAAGTTAAGTGACCAAATCAAAATTGAAGTTTTGTATGGGGGATAAATCTGATTTTTAGTTGTAATGATGGAATTAAGGTAGTAATGTTGAATTGAGGACTAATTTGCAAAGTTAAGAAGCTGGAATCCTTATCTTTGCATTTTAATGACTATTTCGATAAAGAAGGAAAATTACGGAGAATTATTGTGAATAATTATTTGATGAAGAAGGTCATAAGATGGTGGGTTAAAGCAAGTAATTAGACTAAATTGAAAAGTAGAGAAGTAAGGAGAAGTTAGTATAAAAGTTGAAGTTGTTTATGGAAGCTGTGTAGAAAAACTGGTTTATGGCAGTAACTTTGAAAATTCACCATAAATTCTAAAAAAAATGGTTCGATAGTGAATTTTATACTGATGTAAATATTTTTTGTCTAGTTTCGTGTCCAACCAACGGAATCTGATTTCGAGTTCCGAGTCAAAAGATATGAATTTTTAAGTGACAAAAGGTCAGAAAACAGAACACCAGTCTGTTCCGAATTTCAGCACTGTAACTGACTTTGAAAAATCGCCATAAATCGTACAAGTTGAATTTTTGCTATTAATTTATATGGTTGAAAATCTTATCGAATCTAGTTTCTTTCAGAACAAACGGAGTCAAATTCCGATTTATAGATTATTTTATAGAAATATTTCTTCGAAGGTACTGCAAACTGCCAGAAAATGAGAATTGATACACTTTGTATCTAAGGTTGATTAGTAAGCTTGAAAGGGGTTAATGGAAGTTCAAAGTGGTCACTAAGGACCATAATGAATTTTTGAACAATACAAGGAAGAAAGGAAAAAGTTTGGAGATTATGTATTCGAAATATTATTTTGGACAATATGTCTAAGATATTGTTAGATTGAGATCTAACAAATATTTTACTTATTTGAATTATGAAGTTAAGTTCGAATCAAGGGAGGTTCGAGGTACAATGAAGGAAAGGATCAAAGAGGACATAGTGAGGCATACTAATAAATGGCTCAGGTGAGTGCAATGAATACATAACATTATACATGGGTGTTTCATACATCACCGGTAGGACTTGCGATGAGTCTACCTGGTTTATATATTGTCATGATATATTGATCAAATATTTGACATAAATATGTCAAATGTTGAAAATAAATGCATTGATCACTAGTTATTGATGATGGTATAACATGAATGCTATTTCGGCTATGAACTGTTAAATGTTAATATATATTGATATATGTTGCCATTGATGACTTAACTGATGAAATAAAGCCCAATGTATGATATAGAGGTTCGATGGTATAGTTGGATATCCATAGGGTCATAAACAGCTGTATAAATATTCTAAGCACTTTAGGTGAAGTGCAAATATTATAAATACTCATTGAGGAGTATACTCATGCATGGTTTGAGTATACGAACTTACTACGAGTGCTAAGCCATTCATAGTAATTTCTTAAAAACTCAATGAGGGATATATTGTATACTCCGATAAGTATTCAGAAGCACTTCGGTGCTAAGCACTCCTGGTAGAGTGCAAATAATATACATACTCAATAAAGGTTGGGTATGGGGGGTGACTCGTGTACATAGAATCTCTTAATTCAATAGCTTGGGCTAAATAAATTAAAAAGAATCAAAAAAGAAATAGGAAGATAAGCTTGAAAGCTTGCAGATAGAAATGGGAAAAAGGTATTGGTAAGCTTTGAAAGCTTACGGATGTAATGGCAACGGTATTGGTAAGATCTAATCTTATCACTTTGATATACATATTTATTTATGTTAACGAGCATATAATGGTAAGGTGATCATATGCATTGTTAATCATTAATATTGATATTATGACAATTGCACTTAAATTTGAATTATTGTCTCACTAAGCAAATACTTAGCGTGTAACTGTTTTACACGTAGGAAATAAGAAATGGTTGGAGCAAGAAGCATAAACGGACATCATCAATCAATAACAGATACATCAGTATCAGTAAGATATCTTTTGGCACTATTTGATATTTACTAGTTGGCATGTACATTAAAATGATATGTCTGCTCTGATAGAATTTGTATTTTATGTGGTATCTGGATGAATTTTAAGTCAGGCAGTTTCATTAATTATATAAAGTCAAATTAAATTAATAAGTTGCTGCCTGAAATTAAACTCGGTTTGAAGATTAAAATATTATGTTTAAGCTATACGCGATTAACTACATTTGTAAATAGAAACTAAATATATTGTAATATTTTTAGAATAATCAAAATGTTTACCGAGTTACAAATGTAGAGGATTTTACAAATGTTTTGTGATATCTCTGACTCGTATTCAGCTATGGATACGAGAAAAGGGTATTACAAGCTTGTTTGAAAAAGAGTATAGAAGCAATGAAAGGGAAGAAAAAGATGAGCATCTTTGCAAGCGGAAAAGAAATCAGGAAGCATCTTTCATCTCAACAAACTTTACTTATTTTGATGTATAAAGAGAATTTGTTATTGACTAACCTTTCTGATGATTTACCTCTTTCTATTTCATCTCTTTTGCTGGAATTTGAAGATGTATTTCCGGAAGAAACACCAAGTAGATTACCACTGATTCGTGGTATTGAACATCAGTTTAACTTTATTCTGGGAGCCACCATTCTAAATCGACCAGCATATAGAAGTAACCCTGAAGAGACGAAAGAACTTCAAAAGCAAACCAGTGAGTTGATGGAGAAGGGTTACATCCGAGAAAGCTTAAGTCTATGTGTTGTGCCAGTCTTGTTGGTGCCTAAAAAGGATGGAACCTGGAGAATATGCAGGGATTGTTGAGTAGTGAATCAGATCACTATCAAGTATTGGCATCCTATTCCTCACCTCGATAACATGTTAGATGAGTTGTGTGGTGCGAGTATTTTCTCTAAGATTGATTTGAAGAACGGTTATCATCAGATCCGAATAAAGGAAGGAGACGAGTGGAAGACAACATTCAAAACCAAACAAGGTTTATACGAATGGTTGGTAATGCCTTTTGGCTTAACCAATGCTCCTAGTACATTAATGAGGTTGATGAATCATGTGTTTCGACCCTACATCGTAAGTATTGTGTGGTTTATTTTGATGATATTCTAATTTACAGCAAGACGTTGAAAGAACATGAACAACATCTGAGAAATGTTCTTAGCACTTTAAGAAGGGAGCGACTTTTTGGTAATCTTTTGAAATGTATTTTTTGTACTAACAAGCTTACTTTCTTAGGCTTTATTGTTAGTTCACAAGGTGTGGAAGTTGATCCTGAAAAGATAAAGACAATTCAAGAATGGCCAAGACCGAGCCAAGTGAGAAGTTTCCATGGGCTTGCAAGTTTCTATCGATGGTTCGTGCCAAATTTTAGTTCCATTACCGCCCCTTAACCGGGATTATTAAGAAGAATTACATCTTCAATTGGGGTAAGGAACAAGAAGATTCATTTCTTGCAATTAAGGAGTGTTTGATCAAAGCACCGGTGTTAGCTTTGTCGAATTTTAACAAGATGTTTGAGATCGAGTGTGATGCTTCGGGTATTGGAATTGGAGCTGTCTTAACACAAGAAAATAGACCTATTGCATATTTTAATGAAAAGTTAAATGGAGCTACGTTGAATTACCCGGCATAAGATAAAGAGATGTATGCACTTATTCGAGCTCTTGAGACATGGCAGCACTACCTCTTGCCAAAAGAATTTGTCATCCACACTGACCATGAAGCACTGAAGCACATTACCAGCCAGCACAAGTTGAATAGACGACATGCCAAGTGGGTAGAATTTCTGGAATCCTTTCCTTATGTCATTCGTTACAATAAAGGCAAGGATAACGTTGTAGCAAATGCTTTGTCCCGAAGGTATGTACTACTTAATTTTCTAAATTCTTATTTAATTGGGTTTTCTTATATTAAAGACCTTTATGCAACTGACTTTGACTTTGGAGAAAAGTTTAGTTTGTGTGAAAAGGTGCAGATGAAAAGTACTACCGACATGATGGATACCTTTTCAAGGAAGGACGAATATGTATTCCTCAAGGATCTATCAGGGAAATTCTAGTTAGAAAGGCACATGAAGGTGGACTTATGGGACATTTTGGAGTCACCAAGACCTTGCATATTCTGAAGGAACATCTATTTTGGCCGAAGATGATAAGAGATGTTGAATGGATATGTGAGCGTTGTGTCACGTGCAGAAAGCTAAGTCCAAAGTTATGCCGCATGGTATGTATATGCCTTTACCTATTCCTAGTTCACCTTGGGTAGATATTTCTATGGATTTTGTGCTAGGTCTCCCGCGAACGAATACAAGACGAGATAGAATATTTGTTGTTGTTGATAGATTTTCAAAGATGGCACATTTCATAGCTTGCCACAAGATAGATGATGCAATAAATGTGGCTAATTTGTTTTTCAAAGAAGTGGTTAGACTACATGAAGTTCCGAGGACGATTGTTTCTGATCGAGATGTCAAGTTTCTGAGCCACTTTTGGAGGACACTTCGGGGCAAGATAGGAACGAAGCTGATGTTTTCTACAACTTGCCACCCACAGGCTGGCGGACAAACTAAGGTTGTAAACCGTATTTTGTCTACCTTACTGAGATCCATTATCCGCAAGAACATCAAGACTTAGGAAGAATTCTTGTCTTACGTTGAGTTTGCCTACAATCATTTTGTTCATTCAGCAACCAAGCATTCAGTGTTTGAAGTGGTATATGGATTTAATTCCTTAACTCCTATTGATCTTTTGCCTTTGCCTCTTGAACAGGTTGTGAATAAAGATGGCAAAGCCAAGGCTGAATTTGTACAGAGACTTCATCAGCAAGTCAAGGAGAACATCGAGAGAATAACCCAACAATATGAACAACAAGCCAATAAGGGACGCAAATGTGTTACCTTTGATGTTGGAGATTAGGTTTGGGTTCATTTCTGAAAGGAAAGATTTCCAGCGCAACAGAGATCGAAGTTGTTACCACGAGGAGATGGTTTGTTTCAAGTGTTGTAGAAAGTGAACGACAATGCTTACAAGTTGGATTTACCAGGTGAATATAATGTAAGTGCTACATTCAATGTTTCTGATCTATCCCTGTTTGAAGATGATGCCGATTTGAAGACAAATCACTTAAAAGAAGGGGGATGATGTGAGCACATCAACATCTGATCCGGAGATCATGCCAACAAGACCTATTACTCGATCTAAGGCTAAGTTATTCAGGGAAGTTCTTCCACTTAAATGCATTCAAGCTTCCAATTTATTTCATAACGTTTCAGCCTTAGATAATAAGTTATTCAATGTGTTACATGCTGATATGTGACATATTAAGTACTTATACTTAGTTTATATATATGTATATTATTTACTAAGTTAAGTGTGTTTTCCTTATGTTTTTTTTAGCATTTATGTGTGTTTTATTTATTTTTACAACAGCAAAATAAAGCTTGGCAGCTAAGGACTTTCCCACTAGCTCGATTGAAGCTCCACAACAATGCTTTTCAGCTCCAGCACACCAAATCAGCTCAATTCAAGCTCAATCAGCTCACCTTCAGCTCTGGTAGCTCAACTCCAGCTAACGAGTCCAAAGGTAGCTGAAAGGTGGAGGGACATGTACCTACACTTGGGAGAGTGTCCTACAGCAAGGTGCATCATGCTAAAGCTCCAGCAAGCTAGGCGTTCCAAGCAGCTCAATTGGGCACATGTGTGGTGCAAGCATGGCAAGCATGGCATATTTGAATCTGATTTCCCTCCTTCACATGGGCAGCATCTTCAAGGATAAGGCCAAGAAGTTTGATTTTGAATTCAAACAATTGTCATGTGCAATTTGTTCAAAATTCACGCTTCCCTCTTCAAGTTAGGCGCCCAAATTAATGTTGATCAGATTTGTGTTTTAAATGCAACCATTAGATTGTTTTAATTTTAAACTTCCCATGCCACCACCCTTAGATCAGATTAGGAAGTTTTTTTAAATTTCAAACAATCTGATTTCCCTCTTGTATTTCCTTTTATATACTCTTCATATGACAATGTAAAATCGAGACTTTGATGAATAAATTTTACTTTGTGAGAATTTCTCTCAATTTGGTTCTTCATTGAACTATTCAGACTTTTCAAGCACTAATACGGGGAGACATATACATAAGACAAACAGGTTAATTACCAATTTCAGAGAATATCAAACAAGTGGTATAACAACAAGGTGAGACTAACACCTAATATAATGATCAGTTGAAAATGTCGAAGTTCAAATTGATTGTTGCCTTGTCTTTTTGCCAGTCGGTACATATACTAAAATTATTAGAATGTGTTACAACTTACAAGAATCACAAGGTAGCAACTTGAAACAGTTTGATGTAGACGCAAGCATGGTATATTAAATGTTGAAATTATATATTAAATCCTTGGACGAAGAAGAGAATGTATTGTTGTGTTCTAATAGTACAAATATAAGCAAAAAATGTGGAAATTATATATTAAATCCCTGGACAACAGTTTCAATATATATATATATATATAATATTTCTTCTAAAATAAAAGTAATTAAAAAGAAACAAAAATCATAGCCTTGAAACAATGAACATATCACTTAATATAATCTAGAACATACCAGGAATAATCCAGAAATAGATCACCCGACTAAAAAAGACAACTATATAACCAAAATAATTTAGAACAGTCTAAGAATTTGACAGATTTAATTGTCGAAAGTAAATCATTCAATTAAATAGATCATACCAGATTTAAATTGAAACAGCGCAAAACAAGAGGTAGGTATAATTAATATAAATTATTTAGGGACATTCGTAGGAAATAGATGTACATTGCCTCCAGAGTCTTAATTTTGAAAAAGTATGGTTACCGGATTGGACATTATTAAATCCTTAAGCTCTTGTTCTAGTTGTCTAATCTAAAAATACATAAACCCAAAATTATATAGAGATGGTTAAATTCAAATTACAAAGAGCAATTAATACAGTTAAAGAAAACCCCAACCCTACCTAAGAAAAAAAACATTGGTCCAACAAGTTCTACACCATACTACCCAAACTTAAGGATAGTGTTGTAAATGGATATAAGTCCAATACAAGTATATTCATTTTTCTATGTTTTTCCTTGATCAAGTCCATACACATGTTCAGATATTTGTCAAGCAGAGGTGTTAGACATGGGTACTTACAAAGAAAATAGAGTTCAAAACTTCAAATAACATAAGTTATATATACATGTTCAATACTTGAATAATAATCTTAAAAGCCAAAAATTTGGTTACTTTGTAAACTAAAAAGCTAGAATTTAATTGAAAAGGCTAGAGATTGAGAGTACCAAAGCAACAAGAAGCAAGTGATCATGCTTATAAGGTGAGAATTGGACACCATCGACACCTTTCACTCCTCAAAACTATTGAACCTGTTAAAGCAAATCCCAAATTTTAAAAAAACTCAAAATTCAAAACTATAGGAAAAAGGCAAAAAAAATCAAACCAATAAAAGAAAAAAATAGAAGATATCAGATGATGGAGAATGTAAAACAGCAGGCACCCATCAGAATTAGAACTTTGGAGGCTTAAGTCCCATAAGAAATTAAGCCTCGAGCTAACAAATAAGTAATATTAGATCTGAGAACTTTATATCCCTTTATGTCAGTTGAACGTACATAGTTCGAGAGTTTGGCAAGACAAAGAGTATTAAAAAACTACGCTCATTCCACGCTATAACAAAGTATCCATACCACAAATGAAATAATAATACTCACATACAACAGGTAAATCTTGTTACCTTAATCGCAAAATCTCAGCAAGTTCTTCTCAGAAACCTAAGCTTCTCTCAACGAGATGAAAGCGTTAAACGTTTCTTCAGGGATAGACTCTTTGCTTTCATTAATATCCCCGACTATTGGCGTCAATAAATTTAGAATTTTTGGAATAAAAAGGTTAAAACGTAAGAAAAAACCCTAAATTTCTAGGACAAGAATGTAATGAATTATTATGATTTATACATAATAAATATAACTTAAGTAATTTTTAGATATTAAAAGAATCCAGTCTTAATATCGGTGAAAATATTCAAACTAACTATTTTTTCAGATTTTATACTACGATAATAGTCAAAATTAGAATGACATTCTATTAATTCATTTGAATGATTTAGGATTTATATTCTATATACATGCGGTGAAAACAAAAAGTTTCTAAAAGCGCTTTAGTTTTAAGGTTTATGGTTAGAATTTAGGGTTTATAATTTATGGGTTTAGGTTTAGGGGTTTATAATTTAGTAATTGTAGTTAGAATTTGGAGTTTAGATGTTAGGATTTAGAGTTTAGGGATTTATTTTTAACCTATAAACCATAAATTCTAACTCATAACCCTAAATTCTAACTATAGTCCATCAATTCTAAACCACTAAACCTAAACCCTTAACTTATAAACTATAAAATTAAGGTGTTTGTGGAAACTCTCTTTTTTCTACCTCCTGTGTATAAAATAACTATCCATAATTTTATAGCTTTTTAATAATTCACAAAATTATATAATTTTAATATACTTTTTAATTTTAAAAATAAATTATGATTTTTAAACTTTTTTTATAAAAAAATAATTTTGTTTATTTTTCTAAGATTATTTCTTAGAAATATTTGGACAGTATTAACATAAAATTTTATTTACAATTGAGCAGCCAAAATATACCTTAAAATGTCACATCATCTCTTTTAAAGTATTTAACAGTGCAATGACCATTTTACGATATAATTAAAAATTTAATGATCGGAATAAAACGTCTAAACGTTAATGACCAAAATGATTATTTTAGCTTTATTTAGTGACTATTACTGTATTTTATCTTTTAGATTTTGTCATTTTAATGATATAATCTGGCCCGAAAACCTCTGCATCCACCACAAACCTCCATTTTTCTCTCAAAGTAATTTCATCACCAAATAAGTCGTACAGCAAACTTTTCAGATTTGGTTGAACGAAATTTCGATCATTATATCTAAAAAGCTCCATTGATTAATCAAAATTACAAACAAAATTTAAAAATACATATAAATATATATAACACAACTTTACGAAAACTAATAGGAGTTATTAAAATTATGAGCCTAAAATCTAAAACATTTGAAAATACATTAGTAATAAAATTTGAATACGTAATGTAACTAAGATACCGCTATAAAACTTCTACCATTATTTTTATTTTAATTTTTCATGTCAAATATTAAGTGATATAATCTTATGGCGTCTTTTAAAATCTTCATATAACACATAAGAGATATAATAATGAGTGACGAATAATTATTTTTTTTATGCTAAACCTATTTTTATGACACAAAAAACTTGTCACTTTTTATGTATTATGAATTATGGCAAATAAAATTGTCACAAATAAAAAATATTAATGACAAATTTACAATGTCATTAATTCAAATTTAAATGATATAATAATAATAATTCATTAATACAAAATTTTATTGGTGACGATTTTTGCAATGTCGCCAGCTCATTTAAATGTCATTGAAATATTTTCTACCAATTTTTCTAGAGGTAAATTTTGACGCCAAACATATAGTGACGAAAATAAATGACACATTTTGAAATTGTCATAAAAAACATGACACCAATCATTAAATGTGACGAAAACAAATAAACATCACATTTATAGTACATTTTGTGACGTTATATGCATTGTCATATAGAAATTTTGTCATTAATTGATAAATTTTTTGTAGTGACACCTGTCCCAAAAATATAAAACTTCTACTCGAACCTGACTCGACTCAACATTTTATGATGCTCCATCTGACCCGTATTCGGCCTGATTTAGAGTCAAAAACCAAACTCAACTCGGTCTAACATATATTTTTTTCCTATTTTTATTCGATAAATAGAGAGTTGATTGAAAAACTACAAATAGAGAAGGAACATTATAATAATTATTCTATTTCATTATAGCAATTATATCTAGATATTTAAAATAAAATTAAACTATTATTTTGAGTCTAGTCGAGTGTTTTTCACCTTAAACCCAAACTCGACTCGAACTTGAAATTTTCTTTAAAAAATCTGACCCTATGATGCCACATGACTAACGTTATTAAAATCGAAAAAAAAAATCATTTGGGGCGCTGTAATATGGTAACCAAAATCGAAAAAAAATTTCATTAAAATTATTGCCGTTAAAACAAACTTTCACTAAAGTCATTTTCGTTAGAAAATTTTCATTTTAGTCCCTGGACCGTTAAAACGACTAACTATAACTAGCATGGTGGTAAATTATAGATTGAAACACTTAACTTTCTAGAGTTTTCAGAAGTGACATCAAAAATTTCTAAAATTTGCACTTTTAACCTCAATTTATTAAAAATTTACAATTTAGTTCTGATTTTTCTAAAATTCATAATTTAACCCTCGCACTTCCATATTTTTTTATAAAAGTACCCCTAAACTTCAGAAACATACAATTTAATCCTCAAATTTCAAAATTTCTCAATTAAGCCCGTAAATTCCATTTAAGCCTAACAATCCCTAAATATCACCTTCTTTGAAAACTAATACATTTCAAAAATTACATTTCTATTCAAAACTATAATTATTTTTAAAAAAATACCAATTTATAAAAAAATTACATATATACCAATTTATAATTAAGTACATTTGGAGTTGAGTAAACTCCTCGGGGTGAGTACTATTGGCAGAGAAGAGGATGTCATAAATGATATCACAAATATTATTGAAGGAAGGGATTGTGGTCGATAGGTGCGGGCAAGATGCAGATGTTGTTGTGGAAGCTACGAGAATTGGACTCGGTGTCAAAAATAAAGTCGGATCAACTTTAGCACGAGAATGTCATTGTGTTATGGTGTTCTTTTAGGAAACAAAAATAAAAAGGTATCAGTATATTTTAGGATCTAAAATTTGATGAATTTGATTTTTTGTTGCGGACGTCACGTTAGTGTCAACCAAATTTGGTATGCTATGAGTAAGTAGATTCTTGAAAATTGATATTGTGGGTTATTGAATGTCTATGCACCGTGCTCAATTGAGGGATAACTACATCTATGGGAGTTGATTCAAGGAACTTTGGATATGATGAGATTAGGAGATTTGGTTGTGATTTCTTTATGGGGGAAGTGGTAGCAATATGATCCCTTGGCTTTGGGAATGGTAGATTCAAACTGCGGTGGTAGTGTTGAGAGTATGCTGAGGCTTGTTGTGTGTTGCTGACGCTTGTTGAGTGTAGGACTGGTGTTTGTTTTTAGGTGTGTTATTGTGTAACGAGTATATAGTTAGCACATATACTTTTTTCCTCCAATTTAGGTTAGAGATGTTTTTAATGAGGCATGTGATAATTAATTTTATGTATATTTTTTGATCTAATAAAATTATACTATATTGATAAAAAAAATAAAAAGTATTTTGGAAGTGAGGCATAGAGTATTTCTAATTTTTTATGTTATATCTAATACTATTATCTTAATTAATAAAATTAATACAATTTAAAATAGTAAAATAAATGGTATATATAATATTAAAATTCATTCCTTTCAAGTCTATTTTTACTAATAAATCTTTTTTCTATGAAAATAGGATTTTTTAAAGAACATTGTTTCATTTATATTACTAAGCCTAAATATAAATATTTCATACCTAACATATATAAATAGGGTAATTATACCATGCATTGGCGGTGAAAACATTTTGTTTCCACAAGCGCCCTAATTTTAGGAGTTAGGAATTTAGTTTAGGGTTTATAGTTTTGGGCTTTAGGTTTATGTGCTTAGAAATTAGGGATTGTGGTTTGAATTTTGAATTTAGGGGTTATAGGTAAAAACCTAAACCCCTACTATATTACCCTAAAACCTAAACCCTAACCTCTAAACACTAATACTAAACCCTAAATTCTAACTACAAATTTTAAATTATAAACCCCTAAACTATAAACCCTAAACTAAATCACTAACCCCTAAAATTAGGGCGCTTGTGGAAATAAAATGTTTCTATTGCTAGTGCATCATATATTTTCCAAAACATATTTATCTAAAAATTGAATTATTTGTACATTTCAAGTCTTTAAATTCTATTTATTGGTTGGTTTAAAATTTATTTTTCTGATCTTTATTTAGATCTTGAATTGTACAAATAATTTGAATTTTAAAGAAATTTATATCCGATAAGTATAAAATATTTATATTTAGATTTAATAATATGCACGAAACAGTGTTCTTTAAAAAAATTACATCATCATTTTTATAGAAAAAAGTTTTATTAGTAAAAGCAGACGTGAAAGGAACAAATTTTAATAAAATACACCCCTTATTTTATTATTTTAAAATTTCAATAATTTTATTAATTAAGATAATATTATTGGATATCAATAAATTTTTTTCAGGAGTGGTTTATATCGCACTTCCAAAAATACCTTATATAATATATTTGTAAATAATTATTTTTATAAAGTAGTATTTTTCAAAAAAAAAACAATTAGAGTTTTTGAACGGAAATGCAAATTTTGAAAAATATTAGTTTCCAAAAAGGTGTTGTTTAGTGGCTTATTGGACTTAAATGACATTTAGGGCTTGACTGAGAAAACATGAAATTTGAGGATTTATTGTAAGTTTTTGAAGTTCATGGGTACTTTTATGAAGAATCTGGAAGTACGAAGGTAGAATTGTAAATGCTAAAAAATTAGAACCAAATTACAAAGTTTTAGTAATTTGAGGTTAAAAATAAAAATTTTAAAAAGTTCAGTGTCACTACTGAAATTTAAAAAGTAAAGTGTTTCATTTTGCATTTTATCTAATTTTAAATTCTACCACGTTGTCAATGAAATGAGAGTTCTTTTTTAACGACAATAACTTTAATAAAAAAATTAACCATAGTGATTTTGATTAAAATTTTCGATTTCGGAGACTATATTACAAGCACCTTAGAAGTTGAATGACCCACCGGTGTAATTTACTCTTATATTATAATTATCATCCGTGTATTGACTTTCTTCGTCTCTTCAAGTCTTCGGCTCCTCACTAACCATTTTCTCTTCACATTATCATAAAAGCAAAAAACAGAACATCAAATTCTCTCTTCGATCTCTGCCATGCATCTCTTTTTATTACATTTACTAAAGTAAATTACGTTAATATGTATTGGGGTTTTCTTTTTTCTCGGATCTGATTCGTGATCTTTTCTAAAATCATCGTCTTTCTTTTTCTTTTTACTTATTAGGATAATGAAGAGGTCCTGGAAATTCAAGCAAGTTGCGTTTTTATATGCTTTCGTATAATTGCTTCCAGTCATGTGATTTTGTAACAAAGAATTTTGTTTAACACTTCTTCTTTTGTTTTGGATTTTGTTCTTAGATTAAGATTTTAATGGCTAATTTATCTGAGCCATCATCTTCATTGAGCTTCAGTTCATCATCTAATCCATCAAATGGCTCAATTAACTCACAATATCCCCACAGTTTCCCTTCCTGAAACTGTGGCCAGCGCCAGCCTTGAAGTTATAAGCATGACCAAGCTTAGCTCAAGCTTGGAGCAGCTAGTTTCTGACAACTCCCCCCCCCCCTTTTAGTGATGCAGATGTAGTTGTTGAAGGCGTCCCGGTTGGCGTCCATAGATGTATTCTAGCTGTTAGAAGCAAGTTCTTCAAAGAACTATTCAAGAAAGAAAACGAGTCTCTCGAAAAAGATGGGGGGAAACCAAGTTACAGCATGAGCGAGTTCTTGCCTTATGGTAAGATTGGGCTTGAAGCTTTTCAGGTTTTCTTGAGTTATTTGTATACCAGTAAGCTCAAGCCTTCCCCCATGGAGGTTTCCACTTGTGTTGACACTGCTTGTGCCCATGATGCTTGCCGACCCGCCATTAATTTTGCTGTGGAGTTGATGTATGCTTCATCAATATTTCAAATACCTGAGATGGTTTCCCTTTTTCAGGTAGGTAAAGTTTTTATGATTTTCTTTTACCAATTTTATTTACTGTTGATTTGGTATAATTTTTGTAAATACTAAATATATGTTAGATGTGAATAGCCTATGGATTCTTGGGTGAATATGTAATGAAAAGCCTTTTAAGTTTACATAGTAATTGAAATCATGGATGTATTTTGTGCATGCTTTTAGCTTGATTTCACCAAGAGAATGTTTATTAATTTCATTTATTATATATATTTGCAGCGACGGCTTCTTAATTTTGTTGATAAGGCTCTCGTAGAAGATATTATTCCGATTCTTGTGGTTGCTTTCGATTGCCAGTGTACTCAGCTTGTTTCTCAATGTGTTGATAGAGTGACAAGGTCGGATCTTGATAGCATTTCTATCGAGAATGAGCTTCCTTATGAAGTTGTGGAGAGTATTCGGATGCTTCGCTGCAAGTCTCCACCTGAAGGTGAAGATAGTGAGGCAGCTGCTGATCTTATGAGAGAAAAAAGAATCCGGAGAATACACAAAGCGTTGGGCTCAGATGATGTTGAACTCGTTAAACTACATTTAACAGAGTTAGACATAACTTTAGATGATGCCGCTGCCCTCCATTATGCAGCTGCGTATTGTGATCCCAAGGTTGTTTCCGAGGTTCTTGCCCTGGGTCTGGCTGATGTCAATCAACGGAATCCTTGTTGTTATACAGTTCTTCACATAGCTGCAATGCGTAAAGAGCCTTCGGTGATAGTGTCACTTCTAGCAAAAGGGGTATCTGCTTCGGAATTGACATGGGATGGACGAAGTGCTTTTAACATATGCCAGAGGCTGACGAGACCAAAGGATTATCATGCAAAAACAGAGCAGGGAAAGGAAACAAATAAAGATCGGATATGCATTGATGTTTTGGAGAGGGAAATGAGGAGAAATCCAATGGCTGGAGATGTTTCCATTACTTCCCATACATTGGCTGATGATATGCACATGCGACTTCTGTACCTTGAGAACCGAGGTTTTACTCAATGTCAGGATTTCCCTTGGCTCTTTATCTACACTATTATTTTCCGATTGTGGTTCTGAAAATTCTGCAAAATAATTGAGTATATATAACTGTTGTAAATGTAAAACTATCAGCACAAGTAAATAATTTTTACAGATTCGACATTTTCTGTATAACTGTAATATATCTTTATATGCCATCTCTAGTTTGTGCAAATAGTACTGCATGCCGAACATGTCCTGGAAAATGGTACTTTGTTATTTTCTTTAAGCCACATAGTAGTTTAGTTTGAGTGTCTTCATGGCAAAGTTGAACTTTGATCCATTCCCAATATGCATATAGCTAGATTGCATAATAACGACTATGTTTTGGTTCATTTTTCGAGCTGAAAGACTCATTGTTAATTGAAAAGGTATGATGTAATGAAATACTTGGTAAAACTCGGTTTTTGCTTATTTGGCTTTTCTGTTGACTCATTCATGTTACACATGTTATCTGTACAATTTAGTTTAATGTATAACTTTGCTAATGTGCATTCATCTTTAGAAAACTATCGCTAAGTAATGTTGCGTATTGCAGTCGCATTCGCAAGGTTACTTTTCCCGAGTGAAGCAAAACTGGCCATGGACATAGCCCATGCTGAAAGAACCTCGGAGTTTTCAGGTCTCTCCTCGAAAGGTTCAAATGGAAACTTGAGTCAGGTTGACTTGAATGAAACCCCTGTCATGCAGAAGAAAAGATTTCTTGCAAGGATGGAGGCCCTTATGAAAACAGGTAATCGAAGGTCTTATATAACCTTACATTCCTATCTTCTGTTTTGCTTTTCAATGGTGACCTGTATGTTTTTTGTTTAGTAGTTACTGTTGTCCATTTATGTTTGGTTTAAATCATGTGATTCTTAATCAGTGTGATTGTTTCCCACAGTCGAAATGGGTCGGCGTTATTTCCTGCATTGCTCAGAAGTGCTAGATAAGTTCATGGAAGATGACCTTCCTGATTTGTTTTACCTTGAGCGTGGCTCTCTCGAGGAGCAGAAGCTAAAGAGATCGCGTTTCAGGGAGCTTAAGGAGGATGTTCAGAAAGCATTTAACAAAGACAAAGCTGAGTTCAACCGCAATGGATTAACTTCATCTTCGTTAAAAGACAGCAGCCCGTATAAGCTCCGAAAATTTTGAAGAAATGGGAGTTTATTTGTGAGAATAAAGTGCTTATTGCTTAAAAACCATTAAAATGTCAATAGAGATGTTTTATGTTCTCAAGTGACTTAGAGAGGTTTGATTGTATAGAAAGTTTCAACTGATTCATACTCTTTAACCCTTTTCATTACCTGCATTGCTGCCCATTTCGTCATTGAATTCCAGATGAAGTATTGAACTATCTGGGAGTGGTTTTGTTTTTCTGTTTTTGAAACCGAGATGATCGATTTCTACCATCATCTTTGGTTGCATTTCTCATATACGGTTTCTACTTATTTCCAAAAGCTGATCTTTCATGGTGCCATCGCTAACAATGTTTCCCAATGGAAACGAATGGCTGTTTTTGATGATGGTATCGGTACCTGCAAGTCTCAATAAAATAATGGAGGCTGCCCTTTCACCACCTGCGACTATGTTTAGGCAATCAGTCAACGAACTCATCTCCCTGTGTCATCTGGAATCGAGAAATACTCGTTGTATTTGAAACGTAACACCATACTCTCATATCACAGCATATCTTATGAACAATAAAGAATTCGGATAAGCTGGGAACCAAGGAAATGGGGAATTGAACATTGATATAACACTTGTAGCAGACTGTGCTCTGCTTTCAGATTTATTGTGACAAAAACAAAACAAGATTAAAATCATGAATAAAAACAAAACGCCAAGGAACTCTCTTATTAGAACACCATAAGTATACTTATAAAGATGACATGAAAATTTAACATAGAAGAGGAAATAGTAACTGTATAATGGGTACAAATAATGGAAGGAATTAAAATTACACCGAATTCGATGTTTTTTTTAGACTCGCCCATTTGGCTGGACCTTCAGGATGGACTTCTACAAAAATACTTCACGAATCGTGCATCCGAACATGCAAGGATAGTGCTCAATGACAACGTTGCCTTGGCTGCTCCTTTCTCCCTTAGCCACGTGTACATCGAAAATCTTTGATTAATTCTTTCCATATCGTAACATAAATACGCAGGGAGCGCCAAGATGGATTCAAGTGGGTACCCTAACCAGTTCTTTAAGCAGTCCATTTTCTTCTCGAGTACATCCTTTCACAGGTTAAGCACCATTGGAGCATGTTTGATTAGATTCTTGACAACGTCGCTGTCCAAACCATTTCAAAATTGCTTCAATGCTTTCAACATATCATCTGAGTTTTCCAGATAACCTAATCTCAGTAAGAATGTTGTTTTTTCTAGATAAGTACTCGGGTCTTTCCAAGCTGTAGCGATGTCCCTTTCGCTAAAAAACGGTATTTTTATTTGTTGTTTTAAAAAATGTCTTTTGTGGGGGGTTTTGTAAAAACTATATTTTATTTTAAAAATGGAGTCGCCACCGGCCACTTAGGTAGGCCGGACACCATAAAACCAGATATTTAAAAATTGTTGGGTTCGAGAGTCAGTTACGGATGGAGAATGATTAGCACCCCACACCGCCCAAAATTGGTACTTTAATAATTACCGCTTTATTAATATTAGACTTTCCGGATTAAGGTGACGATTGAATTAAAGTTCGGTTATATGTGCGAGTAAATTTTAAAGGCCCCGTTATCCGAGAGTAAACGCTCAACCACCATCACTACGCCTGATACTGGCCCCGTTTACGCTCGGATAAAAGGGCACCGCATTGACAATTTATATATCTCGATATGCATTCTTAGAGAAATAATTCGGAAACATACATTTGCATTGACATGGTAAAAGACAAAATGAATAATGAAAAACATGGATATCACAAAATTAAACAAATATAATAAAAAACACGAACATAGCACATAATAATAATAATAATAACGAGGCATGAATAAAAAACATGTGGAAATAAAAACACATACTTCAAGAATACATACATATTAAAAAGAAAAACACAATGTAACATATGCATGACATAAATGTATTATGATGTTAATTTCACAAATCAAAATCACATGCTAACAAAGAAACTAATACCTAGTACATAACATATGACATAATTTGCATACACAAATAAATAAATAAAAACATATCATTATACATGACCAAAAAACACACTAACATGTAACCTAAACATGAAACTCATACTAACATAAACAAACATACCATGAAAACTAAACTAAAGTATGATATAAAAATGAATATTGACAAAAAGAAAGCAACACATCTAAAACGTAAATAGACACGGTAAAGCATGACATATATGAATACAACAAGTAATAGAACATGCTAAAAACACAAATAAGCAATGAATATTTAGAACACAAAAACAGGGACTGAATGCTAAGAAATAAAATAGAAAAACGGAAATTAAAAGGAAAAAAACTTGATTTAAGGACGTAATTACAAGTCTAATGAAACTTAAAAGGACCAAACATGTAATTGAACCAAGGGGCGAGCTCGGAGTGAAAATTTCAAAAACGCGGTGGGACTGGGGAGGTAATTTCACCATTTAAAAACTGATTTCAATTTAATCCAGGGGTTGAATTGCAAGATCTTAAAATATAAGGAGGACCGGGCTTGTAAATATCCCATGCTGCAAGACAGAAATGAAAATAATAAAAACGCGGAGGGTTTTATTACCGGATTTCACCATTTAAAAAAAATAAAACACCTTCATCCGGCCCAAAATCAAACTTTTCCCCAATTTTTAATCCTTATTTATAAAACACCCAGCCTTTATTTTTCTCTCAAAACCAAAACGACCCCTTTGATGAACCCCAAAACCAGCAGCCAATCACCGTCTCCTCCGCCGCCAGCCACCGCTAGTTGGTGCCGGCAAACCTAAAAAAACCACCAAAACAACCATTGCTTCAACCCAAACTCGAATTCAAACTTAGATTTAAAAAAAGACTCTCCTTTTACCCAGATCTAAGAAAACCCGAAAGCGAAAACTTTTCTTAAGAAAACCGAGACCAAAAGAACCACCTCCCTCTTTAGCCGGCTCACCATATTAGGCTTGTTGCCAGCCGGGGAACTAACGGCCAAAGGTAAATCACCCACTCTTTTTTTTTTTTTTTGTTATCTCTATAGTATATACATGCATGCAAAGCTAAATATGAATAGATACCTTTGTGTTTTTTTTGTGTGTGTTCGAAAGATGAACAAGAAGATGGGACTTTTTTTTGTATTTCTGAAACTGATGATATTACACTTTTTGTTGGTTTACATATATCCTGCCCTAATTTGTGCTTTTTGGTAGAAAATAAGACAGGAAAAATACTTGATTTGATATTTTAGGTACTGACATAACATTTTTTGTGTTTTTGGTGGTGCTCGGCCATGCTTGGTGGTTGGTACGGCGGCATGGGGGAGGTGACCGCTCAGCTACGTGGACTGGCGTCTTGGAAGATGAGAAGATTATCACTGCCAGAACTATTCCTAGCCGTTGGATCAGATCTGATCCAACGGTTTGAATTGCTCGATGATTAGACGAGTGAGATGGGACCTTGGAAATGATGTAACGGTCTGGGATCATGCCACGTGGCCTGGAGAAGATGACCGGCCTTGCAAGTGTCTCACACGCGCGAGTGGAGAATCCAACAGCCCGCACGTAGACTTCACGCGACAGATGATGGGTCTTTATGCTTCAACCGTGGCCGTTGGATCTAGATCCGATCCAACGGCCCTCGTGCAACTGCGCAAGATAAAGGGAGGGCATTAAGACTCCATTATCTGAAGTGGGTTAGGGTTTTTAGGATGTGGTTTAGGGTTTGGGCCGAATTGGGCCCAATGTAAATATTAATTTTGGGTTTCATGTAATTTGGACTTGGACTAATTTGGGTTTTAATATACTTTTTATCTTATTTTAATTTCAGCCCAATAGCATTAATAATAATAGTAATAATAATAGTAGTAATAATAATACTATACGCGTACACAGACATATAATATATGTACATACAAATTAATATACACATGCAAACACCCATACGTATGCATACATACACGCATATTAATTAATATATACATGCAAACGTTAATATATGTAACACATTAATATAATATACAAACATACATGCATATATACTCACACACATGGTTTACGTACACATTAATCACACGTATAGTAATGAACATATAATACGTATACATGCAATGATAATATATTAATTAATAAACTAAAGTAGATTAACACAATACTTATACACCGAATAAAAATGAGTGAATACACAAGCTACCTGAATACTGCATTGGACCTCAGATTTAGAAGCCACAGTGAACCATTTCAGTGGATTTGCCTTTATAATTTGGCATAATTCATCTTTCTTAACATTTAACTCTCTACAAACTGTATTAGGTCCTTTCAAAGAATACAAGCCCATTAGTTCCATGTGTGTAGATACAATGTGCAAGATATCCTCAGTTTGCATCCCAATATCGAACAAGAAATCCAACGCCTTGCAAAGATTTTTGGTGCTGTTAACTGACAAGATATGTGGATTCTGCATAAACAAGGAATCAACCTCGTTCAGCTTGAGACCTAATTTCAGTAAACGGCCAAATAGTACATAAACCGTCTTTCCGGAACCTTGAAACAACAATGTCGGATTTTTTTTTAAAATAAATCACACAATTGCTCCTCAGTAGAACCCGCTCTCTTGAGAAAATTCAGTGTGTCCAGCATTCTACCCCAATCATACATGCCCTTATCCGAAATGAACCCTCCGATGTCATCCTTCTTCATTCCTAATTCTTTGAAACGCTCAAGAACCGCAGCAAAGTCAGCATTCACACCACTAACCAAAAGAGAAGGGCAACAACTAACAAGCTTTATAACTGTTGGCTTGCTGAGACCCAGATTCTCATAAGCCTTAAGTTTCGAAGCCAATAACCCATAATCATATCCAAAAATCTCTCTCACCTCCTTGTACATCCTTCCCATCTTAATACGATGAATTCCATAGTCACGCAAAACACGAAAAGTGTCAAGCATGACACTGTCATCCGTTAAAAACATCAACCGCTGCGGAACAAGAGATGCTGTCTCTGCAGGGCTCAAACCCACACTCTCGAGGAATGGTTCAAACTCGTTAATAGGATTGTATCTAAGGAATTTACATAAAGGCGTTCCTACTTCTTGCTCAGGATCAAACTTGCACAACAAGTTGTGAAGAAAATGAGGCGAGTTCTTGCTTATATGCTCAGCGTCCATGAAACTAAAGCCCCTAGTGGAGTGCAAGTAATCAAATAGGACAACCTGAGCCTTGGTTTTAGCTGACCGGGAGATTTGACTCGCTATACCAGAACTTGATGATTGTATGGACTCAGGCAGAGATGATTTCTCATTAAAAGCAAGTCTAGAACTCCTAAAATATCTAACATTCAGTGAGACAGAACATGAGTTTTGAACAACTTCGGATTTATCATACACCACATGAGATAAAACAACAACTTGTCCAAATTAGCGATCATTTTAGACAACTTACAGACCCTTTTACTGATTCTGCAAATAAACATGGCAAGATAAAGACATAATTTTATCAAAAGAAGCTAACCCGAAATTGGTTTTCAGAGACGATCAATAGAAAAATATTTGTGGGTTTATCATTTTTTAGGCAAGAAAGTGAAAATAGAAGTCGATGGCTTGTGGTTGCTTACCTGATTAAGGGGTTTATCACCAGACAAGCTTCTCTAGGATAAGATGAAAAACAAGGGATTCAAGAAATGGAGATCTTGCAGAATACCAGGCAGTGCGGAATTCAGAGCCCGTTTTACCTTTCATAAACCCCTGTTTTTAGGGTTTAACTCCTTAGGACTCCACTTTCGCCCAAAAAGCAGAGTTTTAATTTGAGTGAAATTTTTAATTTAAAAAAGTTATTAATAGAGGTTTTTGAAATTATAGATTTTAATATTAAAGTTATAAACAATCTTTTACTTTTAATAATTATAAAAAACTATTCAAATAGCTTAAATTTAATATTTTTTATTTTAATTTTTAACCTTCACAAATTTACATTATGATATCTGTAAATTAGTATTTTTTATTCTCACACATTTATATATGTATTTAAATTTAATAATTAATTACATTTATTAAAAATAATTATATAAATAAAAAATTAATAATAGATCATTCAAATATGCTTAGTAATGTTATATTAAAAAATTATTTTTTATAATCTAATTAATATTAATAGATACAAAATATTGATAATAATAAATTATTCAAATAAGTATCGAATATAATCATGTTTTTATGTCATTTTGCTTGTTTATATAATCAAACAACTATCAACTATCAGTTAATTTTACCAAACACCTTTATACAATCAGCTAATACAATTCGTTAGTCAAATCAACTAATATAATCCACTATCAGCTATCAGCTATCAGTTATCCGCTAATTGCCAAATAGAGTCGTTATTTATTAAGTAAATAGTTTGAAGTGCCAACCGTAAAACTTTCATTCAACTCAATTAGTACCAAAATAAAGGAGTCTTGTTAATTTTAGAAGGTTGAGTTCGAGCCGTTTACGTGTAAGATAAATGTGCGTTTTCAAAAGGTTAAGAGTAAATAACCGACATTACTATATAAAACACCAAAATATTCAACAAAAAATTAATTGTTTAAGATTACTATTAAAAATATTTTATTTAAAAGATAAAACATTTGTTTCAAACATTTTGTTGTAAAATTCAAAGTATATTAATTTGAATTATATCTAAGTTCATTAATTTTATAATATATAAAATAAATCAACTTAAACTATCAGAAAAATATTTTATAATAACTCATTATTACTGTTTTTATATATGAAATATTAGGAAAATATAAATTTTAAATATATTGTGAGGAATTAAAATATTTTATTTGTTATGTCACAACCGATTTAAGATCCAAATTAAAAAGTCTAATTTTCAAATTCTCAATTTTTGAAACCCGAACTTTTGGAAATTTGTTAGAAATTAAAAATTGAAATTAAGGACCGATTTGTAAAAATTTAAAGTTTTAGGGAGTACTATGTAAATTTTGAATACATCAAAACCTTCATTTTGAAAATTTTAAACTTGGGATTAAATTATGAAAAATCTGGATTTCATGATCAAAATCGTAATTTTAGAGTGTTTAGGGACTGTTTTGTAATTTTCTAAAACTTAAGGTCATTATTGTAACATTTTGAAGTTTAAGGGTTTATTTACAATTTTTTTAAAATTTTGGGGTTGACTTTGTAATTCTTCTGATATATAGAATCACTTTATGATTTTCTAAAGTGTAAGTGTTAAATTATAAATGTTAAAAACTTGGGGTTCATTCTGTATTTTCCAAATAATTTAGGGTATTTTCGAAGCCCTAATGAAACTGGAACTAATCCCAATTTTCTCAATTTTGTTTTTATTATTTAAATTATCTTTCTTCTCCACGTCTTCTCATTTTCTCCAAACTTTAAGAGTTTATTTGGTCCAGAGAATAGACACTATTTTTATTTTATTTTCTTACAAAATAGAAAACATTGGAAAAACATGTTTAGTTATAAAAGTAAAAAAATAAAATTTGAAAACGAAAACGAAAATGAGTGTAATATATAAAAGCAAAAATAAAACTTTAAGAGTTTATCTGGTTAAGAGAATATACACTACTTTTATTTTATTTTCTTACAAAATAGAAAACATTGAAAACAATATTTAGTTGTAAAAATAGAAAATAAATTTTAAAATAAAAGTAAAAATGAGTGAAATATATGAAAGCAAAAATGAGTGAAATATATGAAAACACAAAAAAGTTGTTTTCAATATTTTCATTTAACTAATTTTGTTTTAGCATTGTTTCAAGGGTAAAACTTTGATATACATGTTGTGTAAAATTAATTTTACATAAGCATGTGTATTTACACTATAAAAATTCAAATCCTAAATTCCTAACCCTAACCCTAAAAAACTAAACCTTAAACCCTATATACTAAATTCTAAAAAATAACCTTAAATTCTAAACCTTACAACCTAAACCCCTAAACCTTAAACCCTAAACTAAAACCCTAACCCCTAAAACTAAAAGGCACGTGTAAACTAAAGTTTACACGGCCTGTGTATCAAAGTTTTTTCCTTGTTTCAAACCATTGTGAATTTTTTTTGGCTACAAATACAAAAATAGTCCTCCAACTATAAGATTTTTGTTAAGTCCCTCGACTATAGAAAAATTACAAAAGGGTCACATAAATTAAAACAACTAACAAATTGGTCATTTCCCATTAAAATTTTAATGGCAAATGACGTGGCAATTAATAATATTGACATAATAACAAGTTTAGTCCTCAATTTTTAAAATTTATTTTAATTTGGTCATAACTCTAAAAATTTAACCTTAACATTTTAATATTCTATTAATCTAATCCCTAATTTCCTAGTATCTTAATTTTGTCTTCTTATCATCATCTTCTCTGTCAATCCAAGCTTACCTTAGGAACACAACTATCACAACTAACTCTCCAATTCAAAACATAAAAAACTTATAAAACCTTGAAAATGTCCTAACAAAACAACTAAACAAAAACAAAAAGTGTTGCTTCACACAATCAATTGTTCACATTTCATGATAGAAAACACAAATTCAAAGGATGCATGAATTGAATTGTTTTGTCGGTTAATATAAACTCAAGGGTAAATTACGTAAATTATCACTAAACTTTACTCTCAAACCTATTTTGGTCCTTGAAGTTTCAAAATGTTCAATTTACTCACCGAAGTTTAGACATTGAACGTATTTGGTTACTCCTCCGTTAATTTTTTGACGACATCCATTTACCGGTGAACGAAGGAACGTATCAAAGATCCGAATGGTGAAAAACTTCACGACATGAGAGAAACAACATACTAAAAAACGAGATCCATCTAACGGCGGGAGAGGGAGATCGACAAGAAAGAGAAACCAAAAGGTTTTTGGTGAATTCATGAACTTCGGAGCAATTTTCGACAAAAATGGAGGCCATATTTAGAATTAAAGGGCCGAGACAAAGTGACTGGTGAAATTTGAGACTGAGCGATCGTTGGGGTATAATAGTGACAAAAACATTTAATGTCCAAACTTTAGTGAAAAACGTTTAATAGTGAACATTTTGAAACTTTAATGGCCAAAATAGGTTTAATAGTAAAATTTAGTGATGATTTTATGTAAAAATAATAATTATTGATTTTGATATAACAAAGATTTTATATTCAAATCGTTTTAAATAAAATTTTAAAGTATTAAAATAACTTACATAATCTAAGTTAAAAAGAGCTAAGTGTTTAAATAACATTTTTGAAATATCAAATCTTATCTAAGTCATTTGAAACCAATTCGAAATGTTTTACAAGGTTAAAAGTACTCAAAAAGCTAATTTGGCCTTTGAGTACCGGTACAGCCTTATAAGCATACTGATACGCTTTTGTTTTCTAAAACTCTATTGAACTCTTTCTGTACCGATACGGCCTTCGTACTGATACGGTTCAACTTACAATACCAGTACAGTACCTTTGGGTACCAGTATGCTCTTTGAATTTTTTTTTCCAGTGAGCTATTTCAATACCGGTGTGCATCTAGTACTGGTACGCTATATACCGCACTGATACTCATTGTCCAAGTACCGACACCTTCTGTATTAGACAATGACTCTTTTATGTTTGAACAAGTACTGATACGGGTCTTCGAGTACCAATACTAGCAGTTGCCAAACTGCATTTAATGTGGGAAAACCCTCTTAACGACTATAATCAAGTCTCCAACAACCGAAACGGTTAGAATTCAATGAGAGAATATAAAAGTAAGTCTCCAAAGCTTTTTCAACAACAAGACAACTATCCAAAAGCATTCAAGCACATTCAAAGTCTTTTAGAGCTTGAATTCATATCCTTCTTGTACCAACACTTGAGTGATTTCATTGTATTCTTTTATTTTAAGTGTTTGAGGTTTGAGAGAGAGCTTAAATTGTTGCAAACATCCACCTAGTGAGGTTTTTTAAGTTTGCTTAATTGTTGTATCTTTGGGAAAGGGTCTCACAAGATTTTGGGATATAAATCTCGGTGAGTGTTGTAAGGTTACTCCTTGTCCTCAAAGGAAAGACAAATTGAGTGAATTTGTAAAATCCTTACTGCGATAGCTAAGGTAGTAGATGTAAACTCCATTAAGGGAGTTGAACCACTCTAAATCTCTCTTGCATTCTTATTTTTCTTGCACCTATCTTCCAAATATTTTTAAATTTCTTATTTACCCCCTCTTGGCCATTCTCGATTGTTCGATCAACTCAACATTTTAATTTACCCTAAACTTAAATATCACATCAAAATGGATGATATGAAAAGGTCTTGTTTTTATTAAGAATAAAAATTATTTTCTTTTTTATTGATTTTAAAATTTTCTTTGTTTAATCATATTTTATTTTTTATAGTTATAATAATATTGTTCTAATAATTATATTTTAATTTAATTATGGAGTAAATATTTGCTTGTTTCTATTTTGAAAAAAATATATATCAAACACATTGTTATTTCTAAAAACAAGATTTTATTTCTATTAACCAAACTTAATTTTTGTATTAGAAAAACTGAAAACTGAAAATTGTTTTCTGAAAATAAAAATAAAAAAACAGAAAATATTTTCTAGAACCAGAAGGACGCTATTTCATCGCTCTGACATTTTCCATTCTCTCTGGCCATGACTCTACCGTTTTCTTTTATTTCTGACGAGTCTTCTACTTTCATCTACTCGTCCGTCTGTTCACATTCGAGCCCTCATCGTCCATTAATGTAGCCAGCATCGACCACGCGAGCCCATTGTTAGAAGTTACTTAGGTTTGATAAAGAGCTATTAAAATTGTTGTTAGTTTGTTAGAATAGTTAGTTGTATTTTTGGGGTATAAATGCCTATTGATGTTATCAGATCAAGGCTAAGTAATCTATTTCCAATAAAATCATATTCAAATTTCTATATTCTCTGTGCTTTTGTTATTTCACTAAACCTTAGCTATTCCTCATCTTCACCACACCGGTCACTGTTCGGTCAGTATGCCGAAGTTCTCACATGGTATCATTCGCTATTTACGATCCTAATGCCGTTAGTCTTTCGCTGCTCTCATTCTCCGAGCCTCATCAACGATTGTTCGACTGTCAATTTATTACTCTCTTTGTGATTGTGCATTTTGTTTCTGATCATTATATCAGTCTCTTGGCTCTTTCTTCTTCAATTGCAAGTGTGGTTCGACTACCTGGTTCGCGATAAATTTGGATCGTTCTCATGTATCTTTGGTCAATTTTGCAATTATTTTGCTATTGTCATATGGTTTCTAGCGATTAATTGAGGATTATAGTGATTTAATTTCTGGAAATTGGTGCTTGCCCAAATCAAATGGGGTGTTCACGAATAAAACAATTTGAGTTTCTTGTTTCTTAAGTTTTGTTCACGCCGTCAACTGCCGATCATCGCTCGATGCTTGATTTTTGATGATTTCCCCAATCAGCATCTATGACCTCAATGACATCCGTTTGGTCAGATTTGGTCGACTGTTGGTTAGTTGTTTTGTCCAGTTACTTCTTTCGTAGCTTATTGCAATAGTATCTAGTGTGATATATCAGTGTTTTTTTGCATCAATTAAATTTGGAATACATGATTTGCTTCACTTGAATCTGGAATACATGATTTTCTCCAAAATGGATCTAGAATGAACGATTAGTAGGCAGTTGTTTCCTGGATACTTTTAGTAAGATGAGTGTTTGATCCGCATGATCTGTTTTGTTCATCAGTTTAATCTGGTGTGGTATTGTTACTTTCAATATTTGGTAGCCGTTGATCTGAATTGGAGAATTCAGTTGCTTGATGGTAGTTTAAGTCACCGAGTATATATTTTAACATTTCCTGAACCTACTGATGATTTGTGTGAGCATTGTGAGTTGGCTTTGAACCTCTATTTTTTGCTAATATTGTTGTTGAATGTTGGTCACATTTTAAGCAAAGTTTGGGTTGTTTGATTGATTATATTATTAAGGATTGCATAAGGTTCGATTCATTAAACTGTATTGGCTGGAGATAGCCAAAAAAAACTTGTTGACAAAATACTACTTGGCAAAAGGTTGATGACTCTGCGAAATTATTCAACTAAATAATTCCAAGAATATATCTTTTTATGTACAAGTATACACGATCAACAAGTAATATAGTAGTGAGAAGAGTATCGTATCCACAAGGATAAATACTTGGAATATCGTAATTATTAAATGCCATGATAAATATTTGTGAAGTATAAAATAAAGATGATGACAATTTAGGATTTAACCAAAGGAATTAAAATGATAAAGGAAACTAAAGTAAAGATTTGGGTAGATTGGCAAACAAACGGTGTAAAGATAATTGGTAGGCTTGGCAAGGGATGTGATCGGTGTGAAAATGTCACGCTATTAGTACAAGCAACACAATCGATGGAAGAATAGAAACAAGACAAGCCTGTTTGAATATCGATCCCATGAGGATGGTGTATTCAACTTAAAACTTATGTAACTACAATGGAATACTATAAAAGTGGAAATTGTGGGTTCAATGGTGGTTGCAATAAAATAATAAAAAAATGAATAAAGGATTGATTGTGGTAGCAATAACAAAACATATAAAAAATAGAGAAATATGAAAATAAAGCCTGGATCTCCTTAGTTCAGTTCGACAGAAAGATCAAGTACACTTCGAGAGAAAATACTGGTTCAATCAGCAATTATAAGGTTAGCTTGAGTGCCAACTTCCATTTAATCTTCAGTCATTGACTCATGGATGTAGATCAGCTTCAACTTTCGTCATAAGTTGGGACTATAACCCCTTGAATAAGTGGATCAACTTTTATTGCATCCAATAAACTTTCGTTGTAAAACTCGTTAATCTGACTTGTCACTACATCCATCAATGCCAGTGGCTAGTTTAACACTCTCATGCAAACGATAATTAGATCCAATAATTAAAGCTTAAGAAAAAGATAATACAAATATATATTAAACTGAAGAAAGAGTTTCAACAAGTTTATAAAGCTCAAGAAATTAAACCATCTTCACTTAAGCATGAAATACAAAAGAAATCTCCACAAACATCTAAATAAAGAAGAGTTTGAGAAGATAAAAACGTATTTTCCTTGATTCAACACTTGACCCCTCTACTCCTCGGATAATTCTGCCTTACTTCACATCAGATCTCTAGAAAATGAGCTCAAGCCGCCATGGAATGGTGGAGAAAGCTCAGAGGTTGAAGATGATATGAAAAATGGGAATAGCCCGACCTTCTCTCTCTTTTGGATTTAACCTTTTATAGGCTGCCCAAGGAAGGACAGTTGTCCAGCAGGTGATTTGCGTACCCTAGAGCCATACAAAATCTGTTGTAACAAACACGACAACTGCTAGGGTCGTCCTTATCCTTTAGCAGACTGGATAGTTGACAGATACAGTGTCGAATTGGCTGCATTGGTAAAATCTTCCTTTGCAGGGACATTAGAAATGCAGTGACAACAAGGCAAAAATAGACAAAAATATATAAAACAAGAGCCACTAAAACTAAGTTAGATAAAATGCAGAAATAGACATGAAAATGCAGAAATGGATGCAATAAACACAGATGTGGGGACAATTAGATCTATAAATCTAGGGAAAATACATGCTCTTAGAAGAGATATCACACCCCCAAACTTGAGTTTTTACTTGTCCTCAACTAAAATTTACAGCAACAAGGTTCAATAGCAGTTTAAAGGTATTCTAGATATTTGAATATTCCAATCAACCAATAAAATTATTGCATCGTCAATATAGAAAATTGCATAATCAACTCCACATCAATATATAAGCTAGCAAATCAAGAATACCTAACATCATTCCTATCACCTCAGATTCTTTCCACCTATTAGCATTTATTTAATACCACATATAGCAATATATATTTTCATGATTTTCTTTTTCTTTTTTTATATAGCAAGGGATATCAATCAATGAATGCACCCTAAATCCTGAGAAGTAAGATGTTGTGCAACGAACCCCCAGAAAATACTTCATTGTAATGACACACTCATGCAGCGACAACCTTTGGCCAGATTTATTTTTTCTAACACATGCAGAGGAGTGTTCCCTCTTTAATCTACTTTATTTTATTGCATTCACATTGGAATGCATTTTATTTATACTTAATACGATATACTAATATATAACACATGCTGAAACAAGTAGAAGTCATCAAAAATCAAAGGAATGATACTATATATTCTCTAATCAAACTTTGGTCCTTCTAGGGTTGCATCCACATTCTTGGATGCAACAACACTCTTCTTAAAATCTTTCTTAATAATAGTCATCTCAACAACAAAACTATCCTCTTCATTCTCATCAATATCCTCAACAAGGACTTCATTTATTGGGGAACAAGGGGTATTGCATCAGCATCCATAGGGATATTCAAGTTAAAAAGACAATCTCTTATGATTTTACTCGATGCCTCCTCTCGTGGTGAGTCACTAGCTTTGCTGACGTTTTCAAGGGAATTCATTGACTTGGCTGGTACATCATTTGTGGAAGCATCAGATAAGTCATAACTACGGATGATATGAAGGAAAACAAGAAATTCTGGCAAAGAAACTAGAGTGATCTGGCTCATAGCAGGAAGAGTAGACTTGTGCCACGTCTTCACATAGGCATAGAACAAATTCTATGCCAAATCCATTGTTTGCACCGTGGCTGCAACCTTTCCAAGTGTGCTCGTTACAGTGTCAAGTTGTCCTCTATAGTCAGAACTTTCTTCTAGACTTCATCACTTGTAGGGACATTCTCTATTGTAGTGTCAATCTTTTCCTTGCCTATTTCCTCCTTCATTGTAGTACCCACTCTCGGTGTAGGAACTTCTGAAGTGTGAGCCATCCTCTCAATGGAAACCTTGTTGATCGACCCTTAATTGGATGTCCTCTCTTCATTTTTCTAGGGTTTTACCCCCTTCAATTCACAAAGCTGCATGATCAGCGAGGGGAAAACCAGTATTTCATTCTTCTTTTCAGCAAAACCCTTAATCTTTTTATGGATGATTGCACCCACATAAATCTTTCTTCCCTTAACGATAGAATGTATCAGGCACATTCTATCAAGGGAGACCGTCGTGCTATGGGTTGAGGGCAACAACCTGGAGTTCGTGAACTGAAACCATATCTTTGTAGGTAATATCAGAAACTTCCTATACATGGTGAAATTCCCAGCATTGGTCCCTGACCACAATGCACCAGCAACACATAAATTATCAACTAACAGTTGTAGTTTATCATCAGTAATCTCAGCCACAAACAGTGCATGTTCATCCACGCTCACAACAGAATTGAATAACATTTTAATAATAGCAGCACTCTAAGGAATAGAATTTTCCATCACAAAACAAGTTTTAAATAGGGCTCATAAATATTTGCATAAAATTCCCTTAACAAGACAACACTGTAGCTACCAGGGTGAGTGCAAAAATTGCTCCATTTGTGAAGAGCCATGGTGTTGTGGATGGATTTTCCAGGCTTCTCATCGGAAGAAAGTTCAATCCCATGTTCTAGGTGAATGTTTTTCTTTTGGGTGTGCTCCTTAAATCGCTCACCTGCAACCTCCATTTGAAACACCTAAAACTTAGGATTTTCATCTTGAGCAACATGTTCCTCAGATGGAGGGTTTGATTCTGAGCTCAAAACATCTTGCACATGGGGTTCCCTTGAGATTTTTCGGGCTGCTTTGGCCTTGGCCATGGTGTATTATAATAAGAAAGATAAAAGGAAAAATTTTGTAGAGAAAAAGAGTGAACTTTGATGCTTTGAAAAATCAGAGAAAGTAGAAAATTAAGTGAGTAGTCAGTGAAGTTCTTAATACCCAAAATGTGGCCTAGGAATATGACATTAATTCGAGTATGTTTTAATTTGAATTGGGAAATCCTTGAAGTAGATAATTAAATATGTTAAGGACCGATTGTGAAATATTTAATAGTTAGTTGCTATAATAAATGCCTATCTTGGAAAGCTTTATTGTTTGAAAGTTTGCATGTAAGAAACAATGAAAGTTAAGGACCATAGTGGGTGTCAATTGGAGAAAGAAACATGTGTTGGAGGAAGAGAAAGATAACCAAGTTTAGATATCATCGTCTTCCTTCTTCCCAAGGATGGATGGAATTTTTCAATTAGAAAGGGAAAAGAGATAGAAAGCTGGAAATTGGTAACCATGGAGGATGGAATCGAGGTCTTTTGGCTTGATGGTGATGAGGCTAAATCGAATTAGTTAAGACATTAGGTGAAGTACTTCTTTATTCATCTTAAATTCAATCGAATGCTAGAGATTTCTTCTTGAATTGTATATTGTTAATTTCTTAAAGTCTAATTGTATTGTGAAATCCTTGATTTCAATTGAATGCTATAGCAAGGGAACCTTAGCATTGAGAAATTGATGAGTTAGGATATTGTAACTAATTGGTTATGGTTTTACAAATGAATATGAATTAGCTTGGAGTTTAACCATCAAATTAGTCGATAATGAATCCTGGATATGCAGAATTTAGAAAGAGAATTCGATTAAAGCTGTTGCAAGAAACTGTTTGAATTATATAATTCAAGGAAGTACCTTTTAATACATGTACAAGATTATGACATGAAATTGACTATAAATGCCCTGTTCTTGTTGTGTTAAGCATGTATGCGTAATGTGTGATAATCTAGCAAGATTGGTATTAATCAAATTGCTTGCTGGAAATGTATTGGACTGTTGAAGTTGTATTATCACATTTTTGAGCCATGTTGGAATTGGTTTGAGTTTTTAAATGAATCTAGTAAAAATGTATTAGTGGTCAATGGAGTTGCCTTGTCATTTATAATGAAAATAGGGGCTAATTTAGTGACTTAAATTGTGAGATCCTTATTGCAATAATTAAATTGAATGTAGCAACATTCAGGACTGTTTTGGTACTTATGAGTAGGCACATATTGTTTAGAATGGTTCAATGTGTTTTAAGGTCATCAAAGGAATGAATTGATTATGTATTTTTGTGTATTAAACATTGGGACAGATTTGAGTATTTACGAAAGTGCTGCCCAGTTTTGTATGTGTAAACATGTAAGCATGTTGTCCAGTTTTGTGTATATAATGTGTATAATTGTAAGCTGCCCTGTTTGGTATGTTTGTGTGCATTATTGGACAGATTTGAATGCTTAATGTGTATAAGTGTAAGCTGCTCTGTTTCGTGATAATTTAGGATTAGAGTGGACTTTTTTGAGTACTTTGAAAGCAAGTTGGATTGATTGAGTAAAACATGTGTATATACATAATTTGGCACTGATTTAATGGTAAAAAAAATCATGGACAATCTTGATCATGAATCTGGAAATTCTGGTAATTAAGGGCTGTTCTTATACTTCTAAGGATGTTAAAGGGGCCGTTTTGCACACAAACAAAACTGTTTTAGAAATCTGTGTTAGAGGTAACTTTGAAAAATTACTATAAATTGCACTAGTGGAATTAGATCCTATAATTTATGTGGTTGGAAAGCTTATCATGTCTAGTTTCATTTAAAACAAACGAAACTGAGTTCGAGTTTTATAACAGCTTGTAGAGACAATTGTTCAAGTCAGTGTAAACTATCTGGTGGCAGAATTAGGTGTGTCTTTAGATTAAAAACTGTATTGATTCATAAGGATTAAAAATGCAAGGCCTATATGGTTAGAAAGCTAGTTGAGTCAGCTTTCCAGTTGTGTAAACAGTTCGAAATTCCGATCTACAGATTGGAAGTTATGAAAGTTTAACTGAGTATTGCGCAGTCTGCCCGGCAACAACAACCGTATAAGATATTTAGAAAATATCATGGAAAACATGAATGTAAGAAGACTGTTTTGATAACGTTAAAGTGTGTATGTGTATTACATGTGTTGTTCTACCTATACATGATCATCTAGGGACTGTTTTAATAAGTTATGGGCTGTTTTGATGCTATTGAGTGCACCTACTTGAATTGGACAGTTTTGAATGTATATAATTACATTTAGGGGGCTGTTATTGTAAGGATTTAGTTTAGACTGGTATTAATGATTTGTTATTCCTATTTTGAGGTACTTTTGGTGATATGGAATGCTATGGAAGGGAGTGGTGAAAAGAATCATAGGCTAGGGGATCGGGTATTCCATAATGTTGGAATATAAGGTGAGTGTAGTTATGTTTGATTCGGGTAACACAAGTTATTCCGATTTTTAATTCGTTTTTGTTAAGACTATGTATTGATTGGTTGTAAATGAATTGCATTATATGTGCATGGTGTAAAAAGGCTCAAATAGAGCTAATTGAGTATGAGCATACATTCATAGCATTATGTTTTGACTTGAATGATATTGCAATTGTTGTGTTTAAAATGCCTTGCTATGCTTGAATGATTGACTATAGAATGTCTTTGATATTGATAAGAACTGTGTACTTGTAATAAGCCTGGATTAACTTACTAACTAATGGCAATAAGATTTACAATGAAAGACTAATTAGTTAACTCTAAGGAGTTAAGAAGTAAGGAAGCTTGAATGATGTTATAAGCTATTGAAATAAAGACTTATAACTTAAGTAATCCCTGTTAACATTAAAAGGAAAGTTAATTGTACAACAAGCAACTTCCCGAATGACAAACTAAGATAAAATACATAAGTTGCCCCTGTAAATGGAAGACCTTGGGTATTTTGGTTGATGCCTGAAATGTTTGGACTAAGGTCCCTTGTTATTAAGATCGAATGATCTTTTAGTACCTCTGGTACTCTTGTTTAAGCAATTGTTCAGGGGACGCCCTATTGTTATGTTTCGATATTAGCCATTGCTATGTGCTCTGAGCTAAGTATCGTCTGGATTCTTGTTATCCATCACCAATAGTGATCCAAGGCAAACCTGTAAAATATATGAATTGAAACTTATTAAGCAAAGAATTCCAAAAGAGATATGATCAAATATTTTGAATTGATAGCTCTTGGTGAACATTGAATTGATAACTCTTAGCGAGCAAAATGTTATAAGAGGCTCTTAGTGAGCATCATGTTATGAACGGCTCTTGGTGAGCATAAAGTTATGAAAGGCTCTTGAAGAGCATAAAATGATAAGACTCTCAATGAGTATAACAAGATTCACGTTTCATGAGTCTTTAAATAAGCTTCTAAAATAATCTTTAAATTAAGACATCATCACAATAACTTAACTTAAATGCTTATAAATCTTGTATGATTACTTTTGATGATAGATGATCATTGCGTGTATATCATTAGTTACTACCTCACTTAGGCTATGAAAGCCTAATGCACTTCATCTTCATGCATATACAAGATTTAGAAGTTTGAATTCGATCGTGATCAAGGGATTTCAATTCACATCTCAAGACACTTGTGTATTGTCTCATTACCATATGTACAAACTCCTAGGATGGTGGCACACTAGTATATGTATAAGCATATATTAACTTCCTTTGGGCATGTAAAGGAAATTAAGTTTATAAGTATATATATATATATGGTTTTAAAACTTATGCTTTAGTTCGGTTGGATGTTTTAATATGCTTGGCTTATGATTATTTAGAATGATCAATGATTACATGAGTTGGTATAAAGAAGAATATGGGCAATTCGATTGATAGTTGCTTAATTTATAAGTTCAGTTCAATGCACCTTGTATTACTTATGAAGTTAGTTAAACCACGTTGGCATGTGATTAAATACTTAAGATGTTCAAGTTTGTGATAGATCTATCATGATTTTGATTGGTTGCTGGATTCGTATGCTTTGGTTTAATAGGTTCTTGAAAGGTCCTTAGCATATGGGTGAATTCTACTTAACTTGATTGAATGGTTTATAATGAATTGATCTTGTATGTCACTTTGTCTTGGTATAATAATTGGACAATTGCTTAATGAATAAGATACCCTATATAGAGTGATCATTTGTATAATTAAGAAATGCCTAAATTGCTTAGAAGATCTGGATGGCTACATAAGTATCCATGATTGAATGTGCAGTTTTGAATGGTTGTATTGTAAGATGAGTCTTAAAGACCGTTTTGTGTTAGTACATGATTAAGTGGACTATTTTTAATGTATAAGGCTTAGATGGTAGATGTCTAATATGCTAAATGATTCAAGTAGAAAATGAAGGTTTATAAGAACTACGAGTTGATTAATCTAAATATTTATGGTTGTTTGTATGATGTTCGATCGATTGATTGAAGTATAATTGTATTTGTGATTGTTAAAGAATTAAATGTTAAGTTAGAACTTGAAATGAGGAGTTCAAATGGTTCCTTGTCTATCAAGCTATGTTAATGGGTCATTGAATACAACTGGAAATTTTAATTATGAATAGAAATGTTTGATAACTCTTTTCCTTGGGAATCTGATTGATGAATATGATATGTTGTTAAGAGAACAATATGGAAATAAAGAATTAGTTTGATTGTTTCTATGATTGTTCACTATTGTGGCATGTATAATTTAAGAATAATCCATGACAGTAAGTAATTAAGCAAATTATTAGAATAGTTGTTGCTCTTGAAGGTGATGGTCGTATTACTAAATACTCTAGTAGCTTGAATGTTTGGAAATGAGATAATAAATCTTGATAAAGATTATGAGGAAACAATCAATTGTAATCACATGGAATCTATATCTACGTTGGTTGGTATCTATGTGTTTCATATGCTTGATTGCTTGTGATACAAGTGATGACATATGAATATACATTTGAATATCAATATAGGTGTAAATGAAATCTAAAGCTAACAAAGAAGGAAAATTTCTAGTAACTTATAATGTATAATCTTGAGAAAGTTTTGAAATTTTCTGGTTCGTGTTTTCGGTTTCCCTTGCTATGACATCTTAAACTTCGGTTTTCTTTTAGGCCGGATTTAGGACGTTACAAGTTCAGAGTTGCTTAGTAAAGAAGAAGAAAAAAAGGAAAAATGAAGAGGCATGATTTGTACCATATGATGCGATGAGATTTACGACCTGATCTTGGCGCAATAATCATGCCCATTCATTGCATTTCCCACGCGCATGATGAAAGGCTATGATTTTTAGGTATTAATTGGTGTAATTAAATTACCCAAATTGCCCCCAAGAATTCATGTATATTGATGCTTGTCAAATAATGATGCACTTTAGAGCAAGTATACTCGTCGAATCAAGTAACAAAGTGACGAGTAGAGTGTCGAACCCACGAGGATTGGATTAATGACTACAGAGTTTTTGAACTTAAGAATGTGTTGCAAGTATTGGATAATGTCGGTTTATCAAAACTAAAAACAATTAAACTAAAAAAAGCAATAATTAAGATGAACAGATGCTGCGACAAATAATAGATGATTATGGAAGCTAGAATTATTGCTAAGGATATATGCTTGATTACTTATTTCAATGCTATAGCAACTGACAATACATGTCTGCGTAAACCATTAAGATCTTTATCTATTCGACATGATTTTCTAAAGAACTTCTGACTCTCTCGATGCTTAGAAGTTAATAATATTGAATCTAAGATAATACATGTTTGCGTGAACCCTAACAACTCTATTATTTGTTTAATAACTTATTTTTAGTCATTAAAACTCTAAACTTATGTCTAATCCGAATTAAGACTAAGTTAACAACTTAGCCCCAATATTCACATTTTTATAACCTAACTCTCTCTATATTAAGCCACAAATCAATAGTTAAAGGTCTCTCTCGATAACTCTTACAATAACTACGCATGAAGAATGATAAACATAATAGATAAAGGGAAAACAACTATATCATAAAAATAGAATAATCAACACATAAAATCTTGGGAAGCAATAATCCCAACTAAAGTATTTAGCTCATTAAAATAGAATAATCAACACATAAAATCTTGGGAAGCAATAATCCCAACTAAAGTATTTAGCTCATGTATGAGCATAAAACATCCATAACAAAAATATTAAAGTATGAAAGTTTATCAAGCAAGAAAAAGAAAAGAACTGATCATCCTCGACAAACTCTTTCTGTGTCGTCTAACTATTGCTACAAATCTCCCACCCTGTCGGCCTCTCTGGATGGCGTCTGTCATGAAGAGATTTCTCTAGCTTTCAATCTGGTGGTTCTCTGCAAGCTACATACTAGGACTATTGTCTATAATCGCGCCCTCTTGAATTGGTGTCCAAGTGTCTCTTATATAGGCGGTGAAACTAGGGTTTAAGAACCTTAAACTGCTTACAACTTCATTAAAGAAGGCCATTGATTTCCGCTTACATTTAATGTTCCTTATCAGGTCTAAAGTCCATGTGGGCAAAAGTAGGTTTATCTCTAACTCTTTATGCCTTTCAGCTCCATCCATAAGATTTGCTACTCATCCGCTCCCGCATTCCTCCAGTATCCTGCTCATGTACCACAAAATACCATATTTTCCATAAAAGCACCAAAATATATGACATTAAAGCGCAGACGGTGCAACTCCCTATCTACATGCAAACTGTATACATTCTAACCTAAATGGTACTATATGAGCTTGAAAACATGCAAAAGACAAGTAAAAAGGGCATAAAAATAGATCATTTACACACTCGTCAAATACTCCCAAACTTGAACTGTTGCTTGTCCTCAAGCAATGCAAAATAGTAGCAAGAAAAATAAAAATAGAAAATAAAAGAAGTAATCAACCTATAGTTCCCAAGGTTCCACTAAGCTATGATTACAAGGATTCCAAGTCATGCTGCAGTAGTAATTCATTCCTTGGCTATATTAATGAGATGCAATGCATTAGAACTTAAAGTTATCTTCCAAGGATTAATTTCATTGTAGGTGCAGTGTGTGCAGTTGTTACATGCATTCATCACTTAGTAACCTTAGAAAAACTAAATGATTGCTCTCTTTTATTGCCTCAACATGTTCTTTTTCTTTTCGAGCTCATTTTTTTACTCCCCTTTTCTTTTTAAGCTTTAAAAACTGTTTCCTTGGGGCTTCAGCTTATCACAACTACTCTTTAGACCTGAGCACTACGACTAGAGTCATCCCGTGAAGGTTTTCATTCACACTTTTCCAGCACTATCATTCTTACCAGGGAAAGTTAAATGGAGCAAAAACAACTTACCATTGTACTAAGATAGCAAGATGCATAGAAGAGTGTTCCTCAACTATTTTGTTTAAATTATTAAGTTTTCATTATTTTTCATTATTTACTTGATTTTTCAGGGAGTCTTTAAGCCTTTATTTTGCAACATTGAGCGTTTAATTCATTCACATTGATTCATGCTTTGGCATTAGAGAGTCGACCTAGAATTTCCCTAAGGTTTCTTAAGCTTTTAGAGTGCGTGCAACATGTGATTTAAGGGCTACAACAGACTCAATACCATGTTTAAAAAACAAAAGCTCTTAATACATTGCAAAGCATCAACATAGAATAATCATAGGAAATCATGATCAACGCAACATCAATTTTAAAATCAATAGAATCGTAGCAAAGGGAACCTATTAGACATATTAGGCTATTTACAGACTATTTTTTAAAATTTTCTTAAATTTAATCTAATATATACATGGGATAGTACTCTCCCAAACTTGAGAAGAGCATTGTCCCCATTGAAAAAAGAAAAAAAACAAAAACAAATCAAGGAAAAATATGAATATGCATAACAAATGAAAACTAAAATAAAAAGAAAAGAAAAACTAACCCTGAGAGTTACTGGGGAGGTGGTTCCCGGATAATGATGCCATTGCCTTTTTCCTGGGTGAATGTTGGTTTCTTAGTAGGGCAGGAGAAGGCACCAGCATCATTATCTGATCGCTATCTTCTTCGGGTGGTGGATGTGGGAGCATGTGCAAGTGCTAGTGGTTGAAGAAGTTGTTGAGGTAATGAGGGGAATTTTATCAGCTCATCTGGAATAGCTTCCAAAATAAAGATTGAATCTTTTTTCCCCTTTGTTGAACAATCATGAAATACGGCCAGAGAGTGGTGCGTAGTGTGTCTACAACAATATCCCAAATGGAAGTAGATTGAGCAAAGGAAACAAATGAAGGTGCAATTTGGGCATAACCTTTTAATTCCTCCACTTGTGGAGGAAGTAATTCTGGGAGGGCCTCCATAATAGTATCCTCTTCCCTAGTTGCAACCCTTGTCTGGGCACAAAGTGCGACGATCAAGTTGGGGACGCGTAGACCATTGGATTTTCTTAGAGTGGCGGCTCCCTCCATAATGGGAATAAGTCACGTCCCTTGACAAGGGAATCCAAAAGTAGCATCCTATAGAGGGAAAAAGTTTCTCAATTTAGGGTAGGCTAGAGGCAAGTGTTGATTATATGGGCACACAATCTTGAATCAGGCTTGAGTTGCCGCCATTGCACCATTCTGTCATGGCCCTCACTAGTCCATTTTGTTCTAGGGACACAAAGATCCCACAGAATCATGATATAAGTGGGGTTAGTGGCCAGGTCCATAGTGTGGAATTCCTGGTGGTCAGAGAATTGATAGTGGCATTCGATCATATTAGTTGAGAAATCCACAAAATTTCTCCTAACTTGCAACCGTTTTTCTTTGTCACGATCGACGTGAGTGTAAAATTCTTGTACCCAAGATACATTAATGTAGCTGGGCTAGTGAATAAACATGTCCCAATTCTGCTTTCGAATCACGTACAACATACCTGCATCAAATCATAAACTATATGTGGGGGTGAACTCCAACCCTTCTTCTACAAGGATCCCATGTTGGCAGACCAGTTTATGCCTTTTCTGTAGTGAACTAGAATGAAGACAATTGGCATATGCTAGTGGCAATGGTGGGTCATATAGAATGGAAGCCGACCTGTTGGACTAGAATTCATCCAAGACGGAGTTAGATGCGGATGATTTGTTTGGCGTTATAAGTAGTGGAGGATGCCAAGTCTTTTAGATATTGAATGATCAGAGAAGTGCTCCTTCTATTTCTGTGGTGAAAAGGGATATAGGAAGGTTGTTTAAAACTGAAGAGTTAGTGTAATTGTAGGCGACAAAGGGGCCATTAATGTTGATAAAGTGGCGAATAGTGGCTTGATTTGGGAGACAACGTGTGGAACACATTAAGGTTGTGGTTTGCTTGGGGATGTGAAACTGACACAAGTAAGAGAGGGATTAGAGCATAAATTTTCTCTTGCTTTCGTATTAGCCGTAGACGTGTTTTGGTAGGAGTGGACTTCTGCCCAATCAATGATCAATGTGTATCCAAAAGATTAAGAGTCCATTCTCTTCTTGATTATTGCCTTGGTAACTGCCAAAATAAACATATTATTTTAAAGGAAATCTAATTCTAATAGGAAACAGAAACAAAAAGTCAGAAAATTAAAAATGCAAGAAAATAAAAAAGCATAGAGTTAGGATGTGCTAATCATCTAGTGATGGTGTATAGGATTTATTATGATAAATTGATGCCCCATTGTATATCTTCAACCAGTTTGACACCTTGGTGAGCTTGCATAGGTATTGATCAATGAGAGGTGATGGGTAGTGATCTCATGAACCATCTATGAAGTAAATGAGTCCATCGCACCATTTGATGATCTCTTTTATTTCCACAATCTTTAAAATTGGATTGAGTTTCCACTATGGTTCTATCGAGCTGTCGCGGTGTTCTGCAAGCAAAACCTTATACATACACAAAGTAGGGCTTACACCCTTCAAGTAAGCAATAGTCCAACCAATACCATTCTGATGTTGAGAAAACACATGTAACAATTTAGCTTCTTCGTCAGATGTTAAGCTAGCAGATATAACAACTGACAGTGTATCATTCTCCCTGAAATATGCATATTTTAGTTGTGGGGGAAGAGGTTTAAGATCAAGTATTGCGGATGCTCTGGTGATGGCTTGAGAGATTTAAACTCAAAATATTCCAATAGTTCAAAAGTCATACCTAGTTAGGTAAGCACAACATTGGATTGTTCAATCTCAGCCTTACATTTTTCTTCAGTTGCATGCATTGCCTCACCAAAGTTAGCTTGCTTTGCAGCACTAAGCACATTGCTGCAATATAGCTCGTGCAAACTTTCTTCGATGAGAGATCCTTCACTTTCTAAAAGCTGGCATTCTTCATAGTCATCCACGTACATGAGCGTGCTAAAGACGTTAACTGTGATCTTTTGGTCATTCACCTTCATTGTGAATTCACCCTTCTCACAGTTAATCACAATACGCCTGATGGCTAGGAATGGTCTCCCTAGGATCATGGGAGCATTCTCATCAGCCTATCAATCAAGAATGATAAAGTCCATTAGGAAAATGAATCTATCTACCTTAACTAGTACATCCTCAATTCTGCCCTCGAGTCAGATTTGCGAACGATCGACTAACTAAAGGATCATAGATGTAGGCTTAGCTTTTCCCATCCTAATCGTGCAAAAATAGATTTTGGAATTACATTAACACTTGGTACGAGATCACATAAGGCATAGCCAGAATAATTATGGCCTATGGAGCATGGAATGGTAAAACTATTAGGGTCCTTCATCTTAGGTGGTAAATCACTAAGCAAATCCATAATGTAACACCCCTAACACGACTTAGGAATAAACCGAATTAGGAAGTGTTTCAAAAAAACAAGGAATGACTTAACACATGTAAGTCCTGATTTCGAAACACCAAGAGTACTACAAAGACAAGATTAAACTTCAAATTACTCAAATTTGGTAACAGTTTTAAATCTTAACTCAAGATACCTTATAAAGGTACAAGAACATAACTTACTCATCAAACATTGGATTAATCTTTCATTTTACAAGCATTCGACATCTTTTACCTCTTAAAGACATTCAACCATTTATTAACAAATGTGGGTTTAACTTCAATTTAAAACATCTAAAATTCATATTAAAATAGGCCAACTATATTACACCAATTCATTCATTAGTGAGACATCTTATAACCCTTAGCTTATTAAAGCATTTTTGTTAATCCATACCATTTTGATTGAACTATATATATATAGGTGTCCTACCATTCATTCATGATCTTACTTCATTCAAACATTACAATTATCATAACTTAATCAACAAGTAGGCATTCAAATATAACTCTAGCTTAGCTTAGCTATCAAACAACTATTCAATTACCGTATTAAACTAAACTAAGCCAACAATTAACCAAAAAGCATAATAGGCCATCACAAATATTGATAACCACTTAAGAGACTTAAACACATATGAGATCAAATAATTAACTAAATGCATTATGCATAACCAATGATCATGTGCCACAATCTAGAAGTTCCTTAAGGAAATACAAGACATGCAATCTCGACTTCCTGTGATCTTGTCCAAGCTCAAAATCTAACAAAAAGTGAACTTAACCTGAAAGACAGTGAAATGATGAATAAGTATGATTACTTAGTGAGATAGTTTAAAGCAACTAAATCATGGAACAATAATCCATCCTTTTACTTAGATCTATTGATCACGTACATATAATTCTAAGCTTGGACAAGAAATTAACCATTCCAGACAAGACCTCCAATCAAGTATTACACTTAGATATAGATGATTCAAACAAGACATGTTCGTTCATATATACATATCGAATAGAGCATAACTATTTACCCAATTAGATACTCAGTTAAGATGTTACTTGCTATGCAAATCATTATCAGGGTTCATTATTTAACTTATAAACTTTCTTGGTTTCTTTTATCATAGCCTTGTGATTTAAGCAACCTATTTCACTTGTATATCTTTTGTTTAAAACATACATAGTATCATTAATCCATAAGCATACATATATATATATATATATAAAACGGTCCAAATGTACTTGTTTATATAAGTATACGTATCCAAAGGAGTCCTTAAATCATGTATATAGTAATATACGTTCAAAATAGTCCAATAAATACTTGTATTCATTCAAAACAATCCTTAAATCATGAGTATACATATATATGTTCAAAATAGTCCAAGACATAGTTGGATTCATTCAAAATAGTCCTTAAATCTTGAGTATACATATATATGTTCAAATCAGTCAAGACATAGTTGGATTCATTCAAAACAGTCCTTAAATCTTAAGTATACATATATATGTTCGAAACAGTCCAAGATATAGTTGGATTTAGTCAAAACAGTCCTTAAATTATGAGTTTACATATATATGTTCAAAACAGTCCAAGGCATAGTTGGATTTAGTCAAAGTAGTCCTTAAATCACGAGTATACATATATATGTTCAAAATAGTCCAAGACATAGTTGGATTCATTCAAAACAGTCCTTAAGTCTTGAGTATACATATATATGTTCAAAACAGTCCAATACATAGTTGGATTTAGTCAAAACAGTCCTTAAATCTTAAGTATACATATATATGTTCAAACAGTCCAATACATAGTTGGATTTAGTCAAAACAGTCCTTAAATCTTAACTATACATATATATGTTCAAAACAGTCATAGTTGAATTTAGTCAAAACAGTCCTTAAATCATAAGCATACATATATATGTTCAAAACAGTCCAAGACATTGTTGGATTTAGTTAAAACAGTCGTTAAATCTTAAGTATACATATATATGTTCAAAACAGTCCAATACATAGTTGGATTTAGTTAAAACAGTCCTTAAATCAGGAGTATACATATATATGTTCAAAACAGTCCAAGATATAGTTGAATTTAGTCAAAACAGTTGTTAAATCATAAGCATACATATATATGTTCAAAACAGTCCAAGACATTGTTGGATTTAGTTAAAACAGTCGTTAAATCTTAAGTATACATATATATGTTCAAACCAGTCCAAGACATAGTTGGATTTAGTCAAAATAGTCCTTAAATCATGAGTATACATATATATGTTCAAACCATCCTTAAATCTTTAGTATACATATATATGTTCAAAACAGTCCAAGACATAGTTGGATTCATTCAAAACAGTCCTTAAATCTTGAGTATACATATATATATATATTCAAAACAGTCCAAAATTCATGCATGGCTATTCACAATAAAATCTAACGGAATCCACCTGATTTTTAATTCACATCAACGAGAGATCATTCATGTTATTCTAGCTTAGCCTTTATCTATACGAAAATAATACAAGTTTCGAATAAGCAAGTGTTGTTTGATAATCAAGTAAGGTATAGTTTATTAATTAAACATATTAATCTCCTTATTGTAAGTTATAGGTATATACTTGGTACGATAGCTTAAAGTAATCAATATGCACAAATGAATCAACCAAACCTTTCATCCAAGAATACATCATAACCATGCAAGGCTCTAATTTGACAAGAAACTAGTCATTTGTCTAACGACATTCGAGCAAGACATGTCATTTCATACTCTAAATTATAAAAGGATCATATAAATGGTCATTATCTATGAAGCAAGATATTATACATAGCATTTCATAAATATATTTTACTTTGGCCATTTCTTATTAATAAAGTTATCAACATTGTAACACCCCTAATCCGGCTTAGGAGTAAACTGAATTAAGAAATGTTAAGGAACGAACAAACCAGCAAAAGAACGACATCAAAACACTTGTTAATAAGTTTAACTTGAAATCAGGGGAAATCAAAAGCTTTTTAAACCTTTGACAGGACTAACTCCAATTTTAATTTCCAAACATGCACAAACATGTATATGCAAGCATAAACAAAACACATCAATCACTAGTTCTTTTAGCATGATTTTCTTCTATATTCTTCAAATCATAAAGTTTATTACAAGATTCCTACTAACACATAAAATTTTTTCTTATCTCGATTATCAACTTACAAACCTTTAAACATTTTAAGACATACCAGTTCATGGCTATGATCAATCAAGGTGACAAAAACCATTGATTAAGGTTCTTTAAGCTTACATGTTATCCCGATTTAAAGCCAACACTTAATTATCCAAAATTTCCAGCTAAACAACTCATATCACTATCAAACATATATTCATAGCAATAAGCATTCAAAGCTTATACCTAACATAGCTTAACCTGCAAGACACCATTTGAAAGTCATATTTTAATTAGCTTAAGCTATCCCAAGACTTAGCAGATTGTTTACAAGGGATAAAGGTCGCATACAATTAACCAACAACCATCCAGACATACTAACTACTATAACTTATATAGTAAGCAACCACGAAATAAATAGAGGCCCATTACAAACTTAAAACACTTTTTAAAGCATAATTTATATATATATATACATATAAGATCAAAGATGCTCTTAAATGCATAATGCATACATATCAATTATGTACCACCATCTAGGAGTACTTATGGAGATACGACATACTTTCTGACTCTTGTGATCCCATCCAAGCTTGATGGATATTCAGGAGCATTGATCCCCTGAAAGGTGATGAAAGAATAGAGTAAGCTAACGCTTAGCGAGGTAGTACTATAATTCTAAAAAAACAATATAATATACCTTATATAGCCTATTCCCATTCTTTCTCCAAATCTAATCAAGGTCCATGATAGAACCAAAGTGATCACCTGATCACACAACATAGTATCAAGAATTCCAATCATAACACTTCAATTGATTTATTGTAGTAACTCATAACAAACATTGCTTGTCACATAAGATATCGTAATAAGAATCAACAAAACATCTCATAGTCATAAGTTTCTTGTCACACAGGGCATCAAGAAATTTATCATTAACAAGCATGTCATAGCAAGGCATATTGTAGTCATTAACTACTGCTCATGCGTTAACAAAGTAATTCTTAAATTTACTTTGGTATTTAAACCATGCACATACAGACATACTGAACTCCCCAACAAAACTTTATCATACTACGTATGACTTTCAATCAGAGCACATACATGTATATATATATCAATTCTTCAAGGTATGTTCATATATTCTTGAATACATCATCAACATATCATTCAAACAAGGCATGATCACATACTCTTCAATACATAACATATCATCTACACATACGTAGGTTGCCTAATACTCAAGCAATCAAATATAACATACCATATTATAGGTATTCTTGGCTTATAAGACATTCATAAGATCACATGTACAACAACATAGTACAAACAACCCAATAATTTCATAAACATGCTTTACATGGTGACAATACATACATGTGTATTTTATACACTAAAACAGTTTAACATTAACATGTATACACATTTCAGGGTAGCAATACATACATGTGTATTTTATACACTAAAGCAGTCCAACATTAGCATGTATACACATTTCAGGGCAGCAATATATACTTGTTTATTTTATACACTAAAACAGTCTAACATCAGCATGTATACACATTTTAGGGCATCAATACTTACAAGTGTATTTTATACACTAAAACAGTCCAACATTATCATGTATACATATTTCAGGGCATCAATACATACATGCGTATTTTATACACTAAAACAGTCTAACATTAGCATGTATACACATTTCAGGGCAGCAATACATACATGTGTATTTTATACACTAAAACAGACCAACATTAGCATGTATACACATTTTAGGAAAGCAATACATACATGTGTATTTTATACACTATAAAATAGTCCAACATTAGCATGTATACACATTTCAGGGAAGCAATACATACATGTGTATTTTATACACTAAAACAGTCCAACATTAGCATGTATACACATTTCAGGGCAACAATACATACATGTGTATTTTATACACTAAAACAGTCTAACATTAGCATGTATACACATTTCAGGGCAACAATACATACATGTGTATTTTATACACTAAAATAGTCCAACATTAGCATGTATACACATTTCAGGGCAGCAATACATACATGTGTATTTTATACACTAAAACAGTCCAACATTAGCATGTATACCCATTTCAGGGCAGAAATACATACATGTGTATTTTATACACTAAAACAGTCCAACATTAGCATGTATACACATTTCAGGGCAGCAATACATACATGTGTATTTAACATACTTATCTATTAAGTTATTAACACATGTCATAACATACTGTATCTTACTTATTGCATAGGCTATTATCACATAGCATATCATATTTCTTAATAGATAAGTATCAAGCTTAACCCATTAATTGGCTTATAGATTTCATTAATTAATATTTACATAGCCTTGAGAATCGAATCCCCAGTCTAGGTACACGAATCTTATGACGTCTGTCGTCAAACAAGGGTACTCGAAGTACCAAACAAGGGACCGTAGTCCAGACAGGGGACCGAAGTCCAAACAGGGGACCGTAATCTATTTTATCAAGGAGCTCTGTAGACTCTATGGCATGCCAACGATACCTCCGACTGACTCGAGACCAAGGTTCTCACTTGTTAAATCTTATTAGATCGAATGAATATAACTAATATTAGAAGATCATGTCCTCAAGCACATTGCCCTTTTCATCTTAGGCATGCATTCAATTCATGTGAATTTCTTATTGCATTCTTTCCCTTATTCGAATTACATTAGCAAAGATCACCATCACTTGTAATCCATTCATAATCTTACATATTCACCACATTTACAAATTCATATAAGCATATCAAGAGTAAAGCATTCGAATCACATGATTTGTTCATCTCAATTGTGAGCCTAACTTTAGGATTATCTTATCAAAGGAGTGTATCTTATTTTTATCAAAAGAAGTATAGTTTTGAGTCTCATGTACTTAAAATCAAGCTCAATCTTACTATGTCAAACTTATATTCACACACATATATACATAATTTAACCAATCATCATGCTTAAAATCAAGTTTCTCATCAAAAGTACTTTAAAAAGAAGTACTTACCTTACTTTCAAGTTTAGCCACAACCATCATCATTTAACTTAAAGAAAAAGCAATTTCAATTTAAGTAACAACAAAGCTGCTCGGGGTGATCTCATCCTATCCCGAGACTTTAAACTACACTCACCTTATATCCCGAAGTTATGGGATACCCGAATCCTTAACCAAAACTTGTTACTTATCCAATTTCTTCTTAGCATTCTTCTTGGTCTAAAAATAACAAGAACATAACTATATATTAGAATCAATTCATTCTCTCAAACATTTACCAAACATGGCATCTTATGCTCATACACAATTGATCACTCAATTCTGTCCAATTAAGCATGAATACATGTAATTCACTCACAATTAGTCCATTTAATTTCAATACATTCGAAACAGCCCCCTTATTATTCACATGTATACCAAACAACTTAAATCACATAAGCATACAATACTTATAACAAAAAGAGTCCAACATAGTACATAATCCACTCAACATGACAGCATACACACACACACACACTTATAGACATTAAAACCGTCCAAAATGAATACATATATGTGCAAATCAATCCTAATATGCATGTATATATTTTCATGCCTTAAAACAGTCCCCAATCATGCTTTTACATATTCCAACAACTTCACTTCCTAAGTACAAACACACACACACACACACACACACACACACATATATATACAAATCAAGACAACATTACATGTATATACAAAATTACATGTCAAAACAGTCCCAATATTTCCAGATTCAAGCTAAACTACCCAGCCAACATATATATACAAAATTACATGTCAAAACAGTCCTAATATTTCCAGATTCAAGCTAAACTACCCAGCCAACATATACATACAAAATTACATGTCAAAACAGCCAATGTTTGCATATTCAAGCAAAACTGCCCAGCCAATATATAATATATATATATATATATATATATATACAAAATTACACGTTGAAACAGTCCCAATATTTCCAGATTCAAGCTGAACTACCCAGCCAACATATATATACAAAATTACATGTCGAAACAGTCCCAATATTTCCAGATTCAAGCTAAACTACCCAGTCAACATATATATACAAAATTACATGTCAAAATAGTCCCAATATTTCCAGATTCAAGCAAAACTGCCCAGCCAACATATATATACAAAATTACATGTCGAAATAGTCCCAATATTGCATGAATCATTGAATTAATCTTGATATGGTTCTTAACAAAGAATTTATCCATTCGAAACACAATCAAACATATCAGCAAAAGAGATCAACAAACAGAATTTCAGATTGAAATTTCTAAGATAAATTGGACACAATATTGAGTTTACATACCCTCCTCGATGCTATTCACAAACAAAGCTCACAAAGACTTGAATTCCTAAGCTAGATCATCCATTTTCCATAGCTTAAGCTTCAATCTCCTTCTTTCTCTTTCTTTCCCAAGTTTCAGTTGATGAAGAAGAGTGAAGAAAGATTGTCATCTTTTCTTTCATCTTCTTCCACCTATCATATCTATTTCCACATGTCTAGTTTGCTTCATGACATGTGTGGAAACCATTAATTATTTTCTAATTAGCATGCAAGATCAACATTTCACTTTTATTTCTTTTTAATACTTTAAACATTGGCCAGTTTTTTCCTCTTTTCTTTCAATTTGATCCAAGTCCTTTATTGAGTATTTAAATTAAAAAAATAATTGAATTAGAGGTCAAATTAGCAACATTCTTTTAAGCCAAGTTTTGGGGTATTACAAACATATCATATTATGAACATGTTACTAATCATGTAAGCTAATAAACATAACATATCAAAAGAATATATTTCTTGTCTTATATGTTAACAAGATAATTAATCGGTTGGGTTTGCAACTTTCATTGTTTTGTTTTTAACATAGCCTTGAGAATTAGGTAACAACTAGGTACACCAAGCGACCACAACACTTCCCTCCTATTGTCGCCAAATAAGGACCATAGTCTACCCCAAACACGAGCTCTATGGACTCTATGGCATGCCAACTTTACCTAAGGCTAACTCGAAACCAAGGATTTTCAATATTGTCATATCTTATCAGAATCAAAGTTGAGCTTAGCTCCTTATTCAAATAATCTGATTACATCTCACATTGCTTGACTTATCAAGCCCATAATGAGCATAGCTCCAAGGTCATATAATCAAAAGAGTATATCTTAATTCTTATCAGAGGTGAGCATAATTTCAATTTCTTATACTTACATCAAGGCTTAATCTTACCATGTCAAGCTTATATACATATATGTATATATATATATTTGTGTGCATAGAATTTAATCATATAACATGCTTTCATCCAAATTTCACATCATAGAGTACTTTCAATGAAGTACTTACCTTGTATCCAAGCTTAGCTATACTAGCACAATTTAACTTAAAGAACAAGAAAAATCAATTAAAGCAACAATGAAGATGCTCAGGATAGGTTCATCCTATCCCAAGACTTTAAAGTACACTCACAGTTCGTTTTGAGCTAGTTTTGCTCCCGAATTATAATCCCTTTTTGCTTATCTCCTATTTGGTCTACTTTTTCCTTTACACCTTCAATTCCTTCTGGGTCTAGATGTAACAAGAAATACATTCATGTGTTAGAACTATGCTTATCATCTATTTACATATTTAACAACTGAATCATATATGCACACACATAAGCATCCAAAACAATCCCTGTAAATATGTATATATACAAAACAGTTCCCAATTCACATGTTTACACCTAAATTCATAATAAAATACTCCAATTACATACATATATATACAAAACATGGCAGTTTATATAGGTATACAATCGTTCACTCAAAACAATCCATAATTCTTGCAAAACAGTCCCCATTGATTTGTAAAACAACACCCCTTAATTTCCAGTTTACAAAACAATGTATTAAACTCTTCAAAACAGTCCATTATTACCACAGTTTTGTCCTTGCCATGTTTTAAAATTTACAATTCAGCTGTATATATATAAAACAAGCCCTATATGGATATATAGATATCAATGTGATCACAAATCCATTCTCAACATATTAAACTCTTCAAAATAGTTCCCCTTAATTTGTAAAACAATTCTTGCAAAATAGACCCCATTGATTTGTAAAACAAGCCCCTTGATTTCCAGTTTACAGAACAGTGTATTACACTCTTCAAAACAGTCCATTATTACCACAGTTTAGTCCTTGCCCTATTTTAAAATTTACAATTCAGCCCTATATATATAACAGGTCCTATATGGATATCTAGATATCAATGTCATCACAAATCCATTCTCAACATATTTTTCTCAAACAACAAGGCCATAGTCGAATACTCAATCTAATCCTATCACCAAAAAACTCAATTTTACTCAAAGCATCATCTTGATCATTTTGTAAGATCTAAACATGATTAATCATTCTTTCAAAGCTTCATTCGAACAACCCTATGACCTAATTATGATCTTTCTCAAGTATTACAATCACATGCTTATTCAAAGAATTAAAGATTTCATAACATACATCTAAGCTCTCTAATCTTTCTAACAACATCTTAATTCATGGAAATCAACATTTATCTATTCAACTTAAAGCTTAAACTAAGAGGAAAAAGGATAGTGATCACTTTGCTTCCAGCTCACTCGATCAAGAACAGAAAAAATAAACCAAGGTAATGTTAATCTTGTAATTTCTCTAAGTTTTCTCTCTCACTCTCTAAGGATTCAGATGAAGAAAGAAAAATATGATAACAATTTTGGGCGATTATCTCCCATGGAGCCGAGACCACTCCCCCTCTCCTCAAACAAGTGCACTCTCTAAAAGGTGACACTTGTACAAGCCCCCAACTTCTTCCAAGTTTTGCATGCAAATTGCTAATTAGATTAAACTCTCAATTTTAACCACTTAAATTAGACTATCCATGTAACACCTCTAACCCAGCTTAAAAGTAAACCGAATTAGGTAGTGTTAAGGAACAAACATTCAAACAATCATACGACAAGTAATTACTTCTCAACTAAAAGTAACCAGAAAATCAAGGATATTTTAAGCTTTTAGACATGATAAGTCTAACTTCATCTTTAAATCATGTACAACAACTTACAAGCATGAACGATAAGCTTCAATCACTAAGTCGTTACGTGCCTTTAACTAGGGTACAACAGCTCACAAGATCATTACAAACCTTTACTTATCACATCAAATTTCTTTTCGTTTATGTGCTTTATTAATCTTAGACTATTAACACCTTGGCCTATCTTAAACCATTTCTAAGATATAACAATAAACGATTTAAGATTGTTCACGGACATAGAAGAACACATATTAATAATCTTTAAACTTTTAAGTTGTAGTATTAAAAATTAAGACTTACTATTCAAGGTTACTATCCAAGCATTAATTGTCATAACCAAGCATATAACCAAGGCAACAAGCATTCAAATATCATGTCTATCCTAGCTTTACCAACAAGCAACGTTCGGACATCATAATTAACATGGCTTACCAAACAAGCAGACGTAAGACAATATAGTTCATTTACAAGGGTGATAGCTACATCTAAAATACTAAGATCAAGGTTATTTCAAAATTAGGTCCAAACATAAACAATCACATATAACTTACACATTGCAATACTTTACATATATTTGTTGGCATGTTTATCGAATGTTTATTTTAAAACATCAATCTAAACATATACCTTGGTGCCATATTGATAAGGGTGTACATGCATCTAGTTCCCAAGACAAACCTAGCTCATTGTTTGTCTTCAAGTAATGTAAAACTAAAAACTATAAAATAGAGTGCCTCGACAAAATTTTTTGATTAGTAACACAAGCTAGCAAGCAAAATCTGGTCCTAGTTCTGCTCTCAGTTATCTCGCAATAGCAATGCCATCAAAACTCTTAGAAAAATCGAGTGCAGAAATATAACTCTAACCTAAGGTCATGAAGAGTGCATGAAGTGCGGGTGGTTTGCATCATGTTTTCTAGTTCTCCCTTAGTCAATTTTACTACCCAAACTTAGTATTTTTTTTAATTTTTACCAAGGGTTTCTTTTTCTTTTCTTTCTTTTGGCATCATTTTTTAGGTTCGTGTCATAATGTTGCTTGGCGTGAGAAGTAAGAGGGAGCATACCGTATACCCCTACATTAATCCAGACGACATCACTAAGCTTATCCATTACACTCATACCCTTGAGTTTTTATTAGCCCGAGGACTAAGAGGGAGCAAACCACGAAGCCCCAAGTTACATATTATCTCTAAGGTAAAGGAGTGTTCTATTCTTTAGCCTTTGAGAAAACATTGTTTCCCTATTCTTTATTTTTACCTTGGCATTTTTTTATCTAATTTTAGTTTCAAAAATCCTAAGTTTGTCTTGGGAACTAGATGCATACTACATGTTTGAGTGAAACTAAATTTCCCTAAGCTAGAGATCAATTTCCAAGCAACTCGTCTTTACCAAATCTACTGGCTCTTACTAGGTCTAGAGATTTCTCAATTCTTCATCAAATAGGGGCATACTAGGGTGAAATCTAACTATGCTAGCAATGTGTTTGGAAAAATAATCAGTTCAAATCAAGCCTTGGAAAAAAAATTAACGGTCTAGTATGCACAGTTCTACTTTATCTATATGGCACGATACAAACAAAAACATAGACATGTAATGCAAACAAAAACGTAGACATGGCAATAAATGTAAGGCAACACATACACCTAAACCAAAGGTATGCATTTTCGTTAATGCATGAGAACAAACACACACACACACACACACACACACACACACACATATATATATACAAATGCAATGTATGCTGGAAATGAAAAACATGAAACTAATGAGTTAAAGGGATGAGGACTCCCTTGAGGAATGATCTTGGCAAGATGAGTGAGACTTTTTTTTGGTGATGAGTCTTTTTTGGTGCCACCGACTTCTTCCTCTTGAATTTTGGCTTCAGAACATCAGTCATAGCAGTATGTGCCTTCACATCTTGAAGGACCTCATCAATCACCCTTAACAGATTGGATGTAGTCGTTGCAATAGGGGCAGCTAAAGAGGATGGGGTTACTGGTGGCAAGTCAGTCATGACGTCATTGACATGTACTTCATCCTCAGACTCAACAAGTCCAAATGTTAGGTCTCGGTCTTTGCAGAATTTTCTTAGGCATGTGATATTGGCATAGTGGAATCATATTATTAGGCTTGAGTACGATCAGGCTGAGGGATGGCTAGCATCCCTTCTGGCGCACAAAGTTCGGTTGGGAAATCTAGATATGGTGGCAAAGGACTAGGGGATATTGCTTCAAGAGTTGTCCCTAGGGTACAGTCTCTGGCCCCAATATACCTCCAAAATGCCAGGTTTTGCTTCTCAGCTCATTGGAACTTCTGAATGAGGAGTTATAAGCGTTGATAGAGCTGGGAAATCAACACCGTAACATCAATCGGCAATGCAGTGGAAGATTCTGCTTTGGGTGTCTTGGCAGTAGATGCAGGCTGGGCAATTTTTCCCTTGCCTTTCTCCTTAGCCTATCTTGCAATCAAATGTTCCCAAGAAGTAGGAATGATGATTCTCGTGCTTTGCTAGGCATTGTTAGACTCAAGAGTGGGCACCTTGTGATGTATGCAGATGGTAGAGATGAGGGAAGGAAAAATCAGGCTCCCACAATTGCGGCCGGCACATTTATAAGTCTTTTCTATGATCAACCACCCGACATTAAATTTCTGCCCATTTATTATCGACTGCAACAATGCCATCATATCCTCCTTCACTATGTCATTGTGAGTGGTTGGCATCAGGCGAGCCTTCAAGAAATGGTTCCATCCTTGCGGTTGTGGTTTTAATGCCAGCCTTTTCACCGTTCATTTACCCTTAGAGGAGATAAACCATTTTGTGCCCGATTCGCATAAATCTTCCAAGAGAAGCTGACGTTTGGCCTTGTCAATGGAGCTGGAAAATGCCAAGTGTTCTTCCCCTGACTTTCCAACTTGAACATCTTGTTGATATAGCCCTCGTCAAACTGAACATATCTGCCTTAAACAAACACAAACAACGAAGCCTTAGTGGTGAGATGGTCTTAGAATTCCTAGACGATGGTAGAGTGGACTTCATTAGGGTAAATGTAGAATCTTTCCCAAACATGCCTCTTGAGTATGGCCTCCACCTCCTCTAAATTCCCCATGTTAGGTTCATGTTTGAAATCAAAAACCTTCTCATTACAAAATGTTCTTGCAGAATAATTTTTTGCAAATTTCGTCTTCATTTCGTCATTGAAGAAGATTTGGAGAGGGGCTGGCTCTTTACTGTAGCGGGATGAGGAAGCCATTGAAGTTGGTGAAAGGGTTGATCGGTGTAGAGAGAGTAAAGATTGGGTTTCTTTCTGGTGTAAAAGAAAAGAAAAAGGGAAAGGTTCTTGATGAAGAAGAAGTTTGGAATTAATAGGGCTTATGGGGACAATTGTGATGGCATTTAGTGTGGGTAATTTGTGGGGTTTTAATTGGTTGGTAGATGTGGCGTGTGGCATGATAATAGGGGTACAACTGTAATGGGTTATCAAATTTTCAAAATAGAATTTTTAAGAATGGGCAGTAGCTGGTTGAGATTCCCGCTCACTGAAAATGTCTATGGGCTTGGGCTGCAAAATGTCTACATGATATTGTGACCTTGTGACAATGAATGCCAATAGAGTCTAACATAATCTCTTAACAAAATTACTTGTGCTAAGAACCAAAGAAATCTTTCAAAATAGAAAAATAAAGCAAAACAAAATATTAAAATTGAAATATCCTAAGTACATAAAAGAAAATAACTCTCCTAAACTATTTACAAAGATTATACTGATTTGGCAAATGTTTACTGAATCTCCGTAAGGAGAATGGTCTCCTTGGCATTATTTTGACTTCCTTCCAAGTAATGCTTCAATCTTTGGCCATTCACCTTGAATGTTATCCCCTTTTTTAGGTCCTTGATGTCTACTGTTCCATGAGCATAAGGCTTGACAACTTCAAAGGGTCCTGACCACCTGAATTTGAGCTTACTTGGAAATAACTTGAGCCTAGAATTAAATAACAACATGTTTTGCCCAGTTTCAAACTGTCTTAGGAATATTTTTTTGTCATGCCATTTATTTGTTTTTTTTCTTTATAGAGCTTGACATTTTCATAGGCTTGTTCTCTAAACTTCTCAAGTTCATTAAGCTCTAACAAACGTTTCTCTCGTGCGGCCTCCCATTCCATGTCCAGCTATTTGGTTGCCTAATAAGCTCGATGCTCCAACTTCACTATAAGATAGAGTGGCTTCCCTAATACAAGTTTGAATAAGAAAGTTCCCAATGGGGTCTTGAAGGTTGTTTTGTATGCCCACAAGGAATCATCTAGCCCTAGTGACCAATCCTTCCAGGTTGGATTTATGGTATTCTCCAGGATGATCTTTATCTCTTTGTTCAAAATTTTAGCCTTGCCATTTGCTTGAGGGTGGTAGGCAGTAGCAATTCTTTGTTGGATTCCATACTTGCGTAGAGCGTTAGTAATGAGATGGCATTTAAAATGTGTTCATCATGTATAATGGCTCTGGGAGCATCAAACTGGGTAAAAATGTGCTTGTACAGGAACTTGGTTCTTCCTTGGCATCATTTGTTAGGAGAGTGATGGCTTCGACCCTTTTTGAAACATAATCTACTGCCACGAGTATGTATAAATTGCCAAACGATAGGGGAAATAGACTTATGAAGTCTATTCCCCATACGCCAAACAATTCAATGGCCATGATGTTTTGGAGTGGGAATTGATGCCTGCTATAAAAATGTTTCCTATTCTTTGGCACCTATCATATGACTTGGCAAAATAATGGGCATCCTTGAATAACGTTGGCCGAAAGAATCTTGATTACAACACCTTGGCTATTTTCTTCATTCTTGTAAAGTGACCTTCGTATGGTGCTGCATGACAAAGCTGAAGAACATTCTATTGTTTATATTGTGGCACACAATGACAGGTGATTTGATCGGCACACTGTTTAAGCATGAATGGCTCATCCCAAGAGTATTTTTGAATATCTCTAAGAAACCTTTTCCTGGCATTGCTTGACAAGTCTGGTGGCAATATATTGCTAACCAGGTAGTTGACTATGTTAGCATACCAGGGAATGGCAGTGGTCACGAGTAACTATTCATCAAGGAAGTTATCTCTAATTAAGGTGGTGTTTCCATCCTCTTTGCTAAGCTCTAACCGAGACAAGTGATCAACCACCAGATTCTTGCTTTCTTTCTTATCTCGTATCTCGAGATAAACCTTCTATAACAAGAGCATCCATTGGATTAGTTTAGGCTTGGCATCCTCCTTGACCAGGAGGTATTTGATTTTTGAATGATCTGTGTACACTACAACTTTACTCCATACAATGTAGGATCTGAATTTGTCAAATGCAAGAAACTCTTTCTTAGTTGTTGTGCAGTTAAGCTGGGTATCATTCAATGTACGACTAGCATAATATATGGTAAGGAAAATTTTGCCATGCATTTTTCCTAACAGAGCTCCAACGGCATAGTCGTTGGCATCGCACATGAGCTCGAATGGCTCATTCCAATTTGGTGCCACAACAATTGGGGCATTGACTAACTATTCTTTATTAAATGATGATAAAATCCCGTGTGTCCCAAAAACTTCTAAAACCTTTAACACTCGCTGGAGGTGCAATTGTTTGATTACCTCAACCTTTGCCTTATCCACTTCCAATCCCTTCTTGGTCACTTTATGCCCGAGAACTATGCCTTCCTTCACCATGAAGTGGCATTTTTCCCAGTTCAAGACCATGTTGATTTCAATGCATCTTTGAAGAACAAGTTCCAAATTCTGAAGGCATTCCTCAAAGCTTTTGCCAAAGACAAAGAAGTCATCCATGAAGATGTCTAAATGATTCTTGATCATACCAAGAAGATCGGCATTATGCAACGTTGAAACGTTGCTGGAGGATTACACAATCCAAAGAGCATCCTTATGAAAGTGAATTTTCTATACGGACAAGTGAACATCATCTTCTCCTGATTTTCTAGCGCAATGGCAATTTGATTGTAGCCTGAGTGACCGTCTAAGAAGTAGTAAAATGCTTTCCTTGCCAATCTGTCCAACATCTGATCGATAAAGGGCAGCAGGAAATGATCCTTCCAGGTGGCATTGTTTAGCTTCCTATAGTCCATGCATACCCTCCATCCTGTCACAGTCCTGGAGGGAATCAGTTCATTCTTATTATTCTAAACCACAATCATTCCACATATTTTTGGTACACACTGAATCGAGCTAACCTAGGAGCTATTAGAAATAGGATAAATTATCCAGGCATCCAACCATTTTATAACTTCTTTCTTGACTACCTCTTCATGCTGGAATTCAGTCTCCTCTGGGCCTTGATTATTTTGCCATAGTTGTCTTCCAAAATGATTTTGTGCATGCAAATTGTTGGACTTATCCCTCAGATATCAGCTATAGTTCATCTTAGAGCTTGCTTATAATTGCCCAACGTCTCCAATAATCTTTTCTCCTAGCAGTAGTCAAATCAGCAACAATTATCACTGGCAAAGTGGACTCGTCTCCCAAGTAAGCATATTTGAGGTGACTTGGCAATGGTTTTAGTTCCAGTTTTTGGTGGCTCCTCAATAAATGGTTTTGGTGCTTTGATTTTTCTGCCCGCTAACTCAAGTGATTTAGGTCTCTTGTGACAACTAATGACTTCACTCAGCCCAATTAGTTCTTCAAATTCTTCACTCGTCACATCTTCATAATCTTTCTCCATGACATCATCTTTTGTTCCCTGGCAGATCTGTGCTACGTTCTCATCAAAAGTGGATTCCATTAGCTCAACAACTTCTCATTCCTCAGGTTCATCTGCACAATTAAGAGCTTTGAAAACATTAAACGTAACTTGTTGGTCATTCATATACATAGTTAGCTCACCTTTTTGGACATCAATTAATGTCCTGATCATGGCAGTAATGGTCTTCCCAATATTATTGGGACGTCAATATCAGCCTCATATTCTAAAATAATGAAATTAGAAGGTGATACATGCATGAGAAGGGTAAAATTATTTATCTTGGACAAGAAGTAGAATTTTTCGATGCAAACAATAAGGTTCAAAATGATGCATGCATAGGAAGTGTTAAGAAATAGATTTTAGACAAGAAGATGAAGTTGTTCTTGAAGTCTAGAACAACAACCGACTTGCACTAACTTTTCGGATAGGATCTAGGAATTTTTGGGTCAAGTTGTCTCCTAATGAATTGACCTTTATTCAGTTACCTTTCCAACGCATCGATCTGATGTCGATAACTCAAGATACGTTCCTTTTACTGAAGACTATGCATGCAAAAAGCTAGATACGGGATTATTATGGGATTTTATAAAATTCAGCCCAAAACTAACATATAATGCTTTGGATGAATTAAACTTAGTCCAATGTATTTATTATCATTTAAATTGTTGTTTTTAGGGTTATATATACTTTAGGAATCAGCCACCCTTCTCCCAAACCGTTAGATCAAGTCCAATTCAATAGACTATATTTCCTTGTTTATTTTCATTATTCTTAACTTTAGGTTAAAGCCATTCTTCACCTATAAAAGGATGATGTCTCATTCATTGTAATTCAGATTTCATTGATGAAGTAAAGTTCTCTTTTGAGTTCATACTTGCAAGAAGTTTCTCTTGTATTTTAGAAGCAAATCTATTTTCAAGTTCTTCGGGTTTTGTTGTTGAGGATATTCACACTCCGGGTTGCCTAGTCAATTGCGATTAGGAGGGTTGTTTAGAGACATATCATGGAGGTTGCCTAGTCAATTGCGATTAAGAGGGTTCTGCGGGACATCTACCAATTACATACATCATAGCCATCTTCTTCTTCAACTCCATTGTCGACATCACCATAAACAAAGCTGAAATTTTTTCAGGTTTGTTTTTAACTATCCTTGTTATTATCTTTTTCAATATTTTTAAATTTTATTTTTATTATTCATCTTCTAATCTTCAATCTACCCATTGTTTTTTTAATTTTCAGCTTTATTTTTAGAATTTTCAAGAAACACCTAACTAGTTTCTCTTGAAATTTAAGAAAGTTGTCAATACCTTGTTTGATCAAGCCTAGCTCATAGGATTACTTCCGAGCAACTTGATTTGTGATTCCACATCCACGGCAAGCACTCCTATCAGTATGGAATATAAATTTATCCATATTTACCAATACATCCTCAATCTTATCCTTGGGATGTGCATAAGATCGATCTGGCAATTAAAGTGTTATTGTGGTAGGTCTGGCTTCTCCAATACCAAGTTTCTTAAAAACTGACATTGGCATTAAATTGATGCTGGATACCATATCACACGATGCTTTACCTATGAATTTATTGCCAATCGTAAAGGGAATAGTGAAGCTCCCAGTATCTTTCAGTTTTGGTGGCAATCATTTGGTTATCATTCCACTGCATCCCTCAGTAAGTGCGACAGTCTCAAAATCACCCAGTCTCCTCTTTTTGGACAAGATGTCCTTCATTAATTTAACATAGTTGGGCATTTGTTCAAGAGATTCCACTAATGGTATATTAATCTGCAGTTGTTTAAGGACTTCCAAAATTGCTTAAACTGTTGATCCTTCTTGTGTTTCTGGAGCCTCTATGGAAAAGGTGTTGGTGGGTAAGCAAATGCTGGCTCCAATGATTTTGTCGAGGTGGTGTTGGCATCATATTGAGATCTTGCATTGCTCGTGCTTGCTTACCCTTTCTTAGCTTCTTCCGCTGGTACTGATTTATCTTTTTGGCAAACAATTGGTTGTTTGTTAGGTGTTACGTTCTCAACATGTTTTCTGCTCCGGAGGGTGCTTTGCATTGTTCATTTTCTTTTTGTCGAGCATTCTCTGTATCACTTGGCAAAGTTACTAGAGGTTTGGTTTTGAGCACGCTTGCAATTTGTCCCAGTTGGACCTTCAAGTTTCTCAAAGATGTTGTTAGACTATAGACAGCCGTATCGTTACGCTCCATATACTCTGTTAGGGTGTTCCCATTGGAAGATCTTTGCCCTGGAGGAAAATTATTTAGTGCTCTTTGTGGCATCACATTCTGGTTGAAACCTGGTGGTGCATTGGTGTTTTGACGATGGGCAATAAATTAGTTACCTCCCTAGTTCCCCCATGAAAAGTTCGGATGCTGCTTCCACCCTACATTATAAGTATTGGAGTGTGGGTTGATATTCTGGTTGTAATTGCCAAAAATACACTAATTCTAGGTTTGTTGGGCATTCTTCCACGTTATGATCTTCTCCACAAATAGTGCAAAATAGTTCCAATGCCTTCATTTCTCAGACTTCAGTAGGTTTCTGCGTTATCTTCACTATATTAGTGAGGTTGAAAATTTGAGCATTGATAGATAATAGTTCATCAAACTCTAATTTCTAGCTACTTTTGTCCTAGTTCCCAATCTTACAGTAGGGTATTGAAGATCATTAGTGGAAGTCTTCTCAAGGATGTCATAAACATCTGTGTAATTCATATCTAGTACCAAACTATTTGTCGAAGCGTCTACAACGGTCCTGGTATGAATATTGAGTATGTTATAAAAGGTCTCCATCTGGGTCCAAGTAGGAAATCTATGCATGGAGCATCTTCTCAGCAGGTCCTTGAATCATTCCCAAGCATCATACAACGTCTCATCATCAACTTGCCTAAAGGTAATAATTTCACTCTGCATCTTGACACTAAGTTTAGGTAGCTAGAATCTCAGAAGAAACTTCTGGAAAAAATCTGCCAACGAAGTAACCAGACCAGGTGGCAAAGAGTTTAGCCACAACTTTGCTCCATCTCTCAAAGAAAATGAGAATAGCCTCAGCTTTACCGTCTCTTCAGTCACAATAGGTTATTGAAATAGTTGGAAAATCTTCATGATTTTTTTTAAATGTTGCCTTGTGATAAGTGTTCAAAAGTACTATTTTTATTACCTTTTTACTCATATTATTGTTAGACTTAGGCTCATATTAGTTGCATAATTAGCTATTCATGCATTAATCCATGTTTCCTTCCATCGTTGAGCTTGATTACATAATTTGGTAGTTTTTGTGGGAAAATATTCTGCTTTGGTGTGTTTTGTGTGTATGTGCAGGATCAATTGCCAAAGCAAGGCTATAGCTAGTTGATAGGGCAATAAATAAAGGAGATGCCGAGCTAGTTGCCAGGGCAATGCATGAAGGAGATGCCGAGCTAGTTGCCAGGGCAATGCATGAAGAAGACGCCGAGCCAGTTGCCAGGGCAATTGTCGACAAGAGCAAAGGTGATATGGTAGTCGAAATTGATGACTAGATAAACCCAAGATGACGTGGAACAAAGCCCAATCCCAAAGGAATTTGATTTCCATGAAGAGATTAAAGAAGAATTAAATTCCAAGAAGATAGGAGAAGTTCTACTAGGAATATAATTATAATAAAGAATTATATTCTTTAAAGATAATTTAATTCCAACTTAACTTCCTCCTCAAATAAGGACTTTGACCTAGCCCTATAAATAAGAGGCCATATCGTCAACTTTGGAGGGAGGAAAAAGAGGGGAATTTCGACAACTCCAAGGAGGGCAAGAGGAGAGAATTTTCGACAAGCATCTAGGGCAAGGAGGATTTTGACAAGCCTCCTTCTTCATATTTTTCTTTCTTGTTCGATTGGGTTCATGCTAGGGATTATTTATCTTATGATTCTTTGGAACCTAGCCATGAACTAAATCTATTTGGCTATGGTTATTGTGTTTTGTGGTTGTGAGAAACTATTGGTTTTTGTTTAGGTAATAAGAGTTTGCACTTTTCTATTCAAGGTTTATTCATTCTTGGTTCTTATTCTTGTTTGCGAGTGAGTTGGGAGAGGATCTCGTGATTTCATCTATTTATCTAATATCGGGAGAGTTAGATTCAAGAAACGAATGAATATGATCTTTATTCAATCTATTGATGGTGAAGATTAATCCAGCTTAGGAATAAGTCAAGGATTTCAATGGCTAAGAGGAGCGCAAGATTGGTTGTTTTTCACCCTTGATTCACGCAGGGATGTATTATCAAGGCATGCACAAGTAGCTAGAGTTTCGACTTAGGGATAAGAAGAAACCATTGAAGAACGCTCTGCCAAACCTTGAAGGTTGCTGCCCAGATGCCCAAGTAGTTGCCCAACTAGTCGCCCAGGCAACCATCAATTAGTTGCCAAGGCAACCACGTTGTGCAAGTTGCCACGACAACTGAGTTGCCCGTACACTCTTTTACCAAGACAATCCAATCGGCTATCACACCTCAACTCACGATAACCTGGCCTATCTCTCTCATTTGATCTCATCTATTATTTTACTTTATTGCTTTTTAGATTAGTTATTAGTTAAACTCCTATAATCCTTTATTTGTGTTTTTACCTTTTACAGTGCAAGAGACTAAATTCTTGAAGTGGCACCAATCCCTGTGGAGACGATATCTTTTATACTATAACTTGGAACATGTATACTTGCACAATTGCGTAGCACTTATTACGCGCAACACCTTGGGTCTCCAATAGGTGATCCATCAAATTGACATATATTCATTAAAGTCTGAATCATTTTTGAAGAACCTGATATCCCTCAACCAATTTACTTGCCAAGTGGCGGAGAAGTGTAATTTTGGGTGATGGTGGTGGAAGCAAAAGAAAGAAAAATATACACAATGATTTAGAGTGGTTCAGCTTTCTAATCAAAGCCTACATCCACTACCTTAGCTTCCCCGCTAAGGATTTCAACAGTTCACTAAGAATTCTTCCCCTTTTCAAGGCTAAGGAGACAACCCTTTACAACCTATACTCACTCACCAAGCCTAGCATCCAAAGCTTACAAACCAAGCTTCGAGAAACCTCTCTAACAAGAGAATTAATAGCAAACTAAAATCCCTCTTTCAGGTAGATATTTGTACTCTAAAGCACTCACCCAAATCCTAATACACTTGAGCATACATTGACAATTGAGCTCAACAAGTGTAGTCTATACAAGAATATGAATTTAAGCACTAAGACACATTTTCAATCATTTTGATGTTGGCAATTTGATAATTAGTTTCTTTAGATGCTTCTTGAGGCCTTAAATACTCCCAAATAAGTTTCTAGTCGTTGGAGACCATTGTTATTGGATTGGAGTTGTTGGTAGCTTTTGTAACACCGCTTACTCGGTCTAGGAGAAGATCAGATTAAGAAGTGTTACTGAACAAAATCCAAACAAACATAAGACAACATAACAATTCTCAAGTAAGCACGCAACCATAAAACAAGGGAATTTAAAACTTTTTAGATATTTGATAGGTCAAATCTTAGCCTTAAATCATTTCTAAAACATATCGATCAATGGTTAAGATCGTTCAAGATAACAGGAAAGCATTGTTTGGTGATCTTTAAGCTTACAATTTGTATTATTTAAAATTCAAACTTATTATTCAAGATTACCATCTAAGCATTACATATCACAACCAAACATATAACCATGGTGATCAGTGGTCGAACATCATGTATAACATAGCTTAACCAACAAGCAATCATTCAAACTTCATTTCTAACATGGCTTCACCAACAAGCAATCATGAGACATTATAGACCAATTACAAGGAAGGTGATAGTTACATTCAAATACTAATATCAAAGTTATTTCAAAGCTTGAACCAATCATATCCAGTTACATGTAACTTTCGCATAACAATACATTATACGTATTCGTTGACATACTTACCAAATATTTATTTTTAACCATTAATCTAATCATAAAAATTACACTACCTTTTTAGGATTAACACATGTTAATATATATATATATATATATCAGCCCACAAACATGCATGACACCATGGTGGTCTAACAACTTAAGGAATATATAGTTATTTAAACAACCATACACTCACACTAACTATTATAACACCTATAGCAAGCAATTATAAAATAATTACAGGTCCATTACAAAGTTTCAAATACATACAAAGCTTATATACATATGTAGTCAAACAGGAAATTCTAATGCACAATGCATTCTTAAGAACTATGTACCACCATCTAGGAGTTCTAAAAGAGAATACGAACATACATCAATGGCACTCGTGATCTCGTCCGAGCTCAAAAATGTCATATAAGAAAGTTCATCCTGAAAAGTATTAAAAGGATAGAGTAAGCATAGGCTTAGTGAGGTAGCTTAAAGTGATTAATAGAATGAAGCAATAAACTATCCTTTCATCAATCCTATACAACCTCCTTTTATTTATAAAAAAAAGGAATACTAGGCTTGGACAAGAGGTTAGCCATCTTAAGACAGGGTACACAAACAAGCACTTATAATTATACATAGTATTTGAATCAGGCATGTACATTTATATCGAATTACTCACACAAGCATGTCAAGATCATAGTTTCCTATCACCCAAGTTATCCAACATACCATACCATAGAAGGTGATACTTATCATAAAAGTTGCCCAACATAGCAATTTGTGAACATTGTTACTTGTCTTATAAGTTATCAACTACATATGAACAAGCAAGTTACTTGGCACATAAGATTTCAGACAAATTAGGTCATTCCAAAAGATACTCGTATGTTTTCCATAACACTCTAATTCATACTTGTTTACATTCAAACAGTCCAAAACAAGGTCAACTTCATTTCAAATGGTCCACTAATCATGCTTATACAATTAGACATTCAAAACAGACCATGACATGTTCAATTCTATTCAAAACAGTCCATAAATCATGTTTATACACTTAGACATTCAAAACAGTCCAATACTTGTTCAAATCTATTCAAAACAGTCCATAAATCATACATATACACTTAGACATTTAAAACAGTCCACGACATGTTCAATTCTATTCAAAACAGTCCATAAATCATGCTTATACACTTAGACATTCAAAACAATCCAATACTTGTTCAATTTTATTTAAAACAGTCCATAAATCATACATTTACAATTAGACATTCAAAACAGTCCACGACATGTTCAATTTTATTCAAAACAGTCTATAAATCATACATATAAAATTAGACATTCAAAACAGTCCGCGACATGTTCAATTCTATTCAAAACGGTCCATAAGTCATGCTTATACACTTAGACATTCAAAACAGTCTAATACTTGTTAAATTTTATTCAAAACAGTCCATAAATCATATATATTCAATTAGACATTCAAAACAGTCCACGACATGTTCAATTCTTTTCAAAACAGTCCATAAGTCATGCTTATACACTTAGACATTCAAAACAATCCAATACTTGTTCAATTTTATTTAAAACAGTCCATAAATCATACATTTACAATTAGACATTCAAAACAGTCCACGACATGTTCAATTCAATTCAAAACACTCCATAAATCATGCTTATACACTTAGACATTCAAAACAGTCCAATACTTGTTCAATTTTATTCAAAACAATCCATAAATCATACATATACAATTAGACATTCAAAGCAGTCCACGACATGTTCAATTCTATTCAAAACAGTCCATAAGTCATGCTTATACACTTAGACATTCAAAACAGTCCAATACTTGTTCAATTTTATTCAGAACAGTCCATAAATCATACATATACAATTAGACATTCAAAACAGTCCACGACATTTTCAATTCTATTCAAAACAGTCCATAAATCATGCTTATACACTTCGACATTCAAAACAGTCCAATACTTGTTCAATTTTATTCAAAACAGTCCATAAATCATACATATACAATTAGACATGCAAAACAGTCCACGACATGTTCAATTCTATTCAAAACAATCCATAAATCATGCTTATACACTTAGACATTCAAAATAGTCCACGACATGTTCAATTTTATTCAAAACAGTGCATAATTCATACATATACAATTAGACATTTAAAACAGTCCACGACATGTTCAATTCTATTCAAAACAGTCCATAAATCATGCTTATACACTTAGACATTCAAAACAGTCCAATACTTGTTCAATTTTATTCAAAACAGTCCATAAATCATACATATACAATTAGACATTCAAAACAGTCCACGACATGTTCAATTCTATTCAAAACAGTCCATAAATAATGCTTATACACTTAGACATTCAAAACAGTCCAATACTTGTTCAATTTTTTTCAAAACAGTCCGTAAATAATACAAATACAATTAGACATTCAAAACAGTCCACGACATGTTCAATTCTATTCAAAACAGTCCATAAATCATATTTATACACTTAGACATTCAAAACAGTTTACAACATGTTCAATTCTATTCAAAACAGTCCATAAATTATTTCGAACATGTCATCTCATATACATACGTTACCTATCATATAAATTATCAAGCATTGCATGTTATAATCATGTGTTACTTATCATATAAATTATCAAGCATAGCATGCTGTAAACATATCTTACTTATCATATAAATTATCAAGCATAGCATGTTATAAACATGTATTACTTTAACACCCCTTCCCGGTCTGGTAGGGATCCGGGTCGGATAGTGTTATCGGAAGACTAATCGAAGGTTCGGAAAAAGTTTCAAAGTTCAAAACCTAATCTAAGTATCATATTGGTTATTCTTAAGACTTATCCCCTTTGTTTGTTACTAAACTTAATCGGAGTTGGGTCAATTTTAAACTTTTCTTAACCTTGGGGACTAATTTGTAAATGTTTACCATTTATCTGATTTCGTATTACCAATTGAAATTAAACTATCCAATTATTGATCTAAATGTTTAATTATTAGAACCTATCGAATTACTACGCCAATTAAACCAATTTGAGACTTTTTAGAAAAAAATCAGTTCTGTGACTTACTAAATTTACCAATTTTTACCAGTAAACTTATAAACCATATTCCTATTGGTACGTCAATTTTTAGGGCATTCAAAATCCATTTACCAAGTTTTCACCTTAGGCTCATTTTAGACACTTTTTAACCATTTTAATCATATCCAAACCTAAGCATACAACAAACCATATTACCAAGTTATCATACAATCATAGAGGGGCTTATACAAAATAAGTTGGACCATATGCCACTTTACTAGGAGTTTATAGCAAAAGATAACATACATGTATAGATGATGTGACTTGCAACCGCAATAACACGATCAAGGCTCAGAATTGATCAAGGTCCTGAAAATGCATGAGACACACATGTTAGGCTTACATAGCCTAGTGAGGTAGTTATAACAATTACAATAAATGATCAATAATATGAATGGCATGATAACTAAATATTCAAGTAGTCGTATTACACTACACAAAATTCATGCTTATTTTATTTATTTTCTTGCTTTCATATTCACGTATTACATGTCACATAGTCATATCATAATCATATTGTCATAGCACAATTCATAGGCACATATCACATTAGGTACCATTGGATACACGATCGACCTTATTCCCCCCACATATAGGTCGTAGCCTTGGACCGTAGTCCTCCCTTACTTAACCGAGCTCAATAATCCTATGGCATGCCAATTGTATCCAATGTCCATAATTACACAAATTCACATAGTCCATAAATTTTTCAAGTCATATCATATCAAATATCAAAATGAGCCTTAGCTCCATATCATGTAACATTTCATATCATTTTCATTTATTACATACGTGTAGTATATCATAGTCATATTTGCACTTATCAAAGCAATGCAGGTACTTACCGGATTTGCCAATCGAATTCAACATAGTTTCTCTACGTGATCCCTTAAACAAATACAAACATAATCACAAAATAATGCAACGCGATGGCACTGAGCCTATCCCTTGACACAACTACACTCACCTTGACAAACCAATGTTTTTAAGACTCTCGGATAACAGCGCCTTTATCCTTAGCTTTCGGAAGAGATGACAGTTGTTTTTTATCAACTCCCAATTGAAAGCGAGGATTTGAATCGTCGAACCAAAAAACTCGAGCTTACCACTTTATCACTGAATTGTTCTTCTTTTTTTCCTTATTTTCTCTATCTATTGCGCAAGGTCCCCCTATTTATATTCCAATTGGACGGCCCAATTGCCTTATCCATGCTCCACATGTGTTGGAGCCGTGGCACATTTCTAAGGGGCATGACCCTTTTGCTTGGGACACGTGGTCGAAACATGCCACCTTCCCCCTTGTTGTGCTATGTCTTCCCCAACATGGGAAGGGCACGTCAATTCCCTTCAATTGAAGGAATTTTCCATGCCCCCACTCACGCTATCATATTTTTTTAATATAATAATAATAATGAACTGATACGGTTAGCCCGAATAACCTTTATTGCTTCAATTTAAGTACAAGATCGAGCTAATTATATAACCGATACAAAATATTCGATCACCGAAACTTAACCCCGACTAGACCATTTTTTGGGGTGTGACAACTCTTCTCCCCTTAAGAAAATTCATCCTCAAATTTTAATTTCAGGCGAACAGATGAGGTTATTGTTTCTGCATAGTTTCTTCAGGTTCCCATGTTGCCTCTTCAATAGAGTGGCTTCTCCACAGGACCTTGACTAAGGGCACGGACTTGCTATGAAGCATCTTGGTCTCTCGTGTGAGGATCTAAACAGGTTCTTCCTCGTATGTCAGATTATATTGGATTTCCACAGATTCTGGTTCAATCACATGGGAAGGATCTGACCGGTACTTGCGTAGCATAGATACATGGAAGACATTGTGAATCCAACTTAATTCCTTGGGGAGGGCTAATCGGTAAGTAACGGGTTTGACTCTTTCGGTCACTTTGAACGGGCCAATGAAATGGGGACTTAACTTTCCTTTCTTTCCGAAACGAAGAATCTTCTTCCACGGAGATACTTTGAGGAAGGTCTTCTCACCAACCTCGTACTGAATATCTTTTCTGCCCAGATCAGTATAAGACTTGTGTCAGTCGAAGGCAGCCTTAAGCCAGTCACGAATAGTGGTAGTCCTTTCTTCGGTTTCCCGAAGTAAGTCAAGACCTAGCATCTTGCCTTCACCGAGTTCAGTCCAGCAAAGAGGAGTTCTACACCTCCTTCCATAGAGAGCTTCATACGGAGCCATTTGAATTGAAACCTGGTAACTGTTGTTGTAAGCAAACTCGACCAAGGGTAGGGATTTCTCCCACGTATTCCCAAAGACAATGACACAGGCTCGGAGCATATCTTCCAGGATCTACAAGGAAGAATCATGACTGGTACAAATACTTATTCACATAACTTAGAGAAGGGTTTAGAGTTACCTGAATAGCTCTTTTAGATTGGCCGTCAGTTTGAGGATGGAAAGCAGTGCTAAGATGCACTCGCGTTCCCAAGGCCTCGTGTAAGGTTCTCTAAAATCGGGACGTAAATCGTGGGTCGCGATCAGAGATGATAGATACTAAAATTTTGTGTAAACGAATAACTTCACGGATGTATAACTCTGCGAGCTTAGGCAAGCTGAAGTCCATTCTCACTGGAAGGAAGTGAGCAGAATTGGTGAATCGGTCCATAATGACCCAAATGGCATCATTTTTCTTCGGAGTCAAAGGTAGACCACTTACGAAGTCCATTGTGATACACTCCCATTTCCACTATAAAAGTTCAATGGGCTGCAGAAAACCCGTAGGTACCTTGTGCTCAACTTTGACCCGTTGGCAAGTCAAAGACCTAGCTACGTAGTCTGTGATTTCATTCTTCATACCAGACCACCAATAGATCTCCTTCAGATCTTTGTACATTTTGATAGCTTTAGGGTGAATATAGAAAGGGCTAGAATGAGCTTCACTTAGGATTTGGTTCTGAAGATCATCATCACCGGGAACACAAATGCGGTTGTAGAAACACAGTAACCCTTCGGAATTCAAAGCAAAGTCAGGATCTGTTCTATCCATGACCTTAGCAATGAGAGGCTGTAACTCCTCAATAGTTTCTTGGAGTGCTTTAATTTGGGACATAATGGTAGAGTGAACTCTCAGCTCAGCTAACAATTTCCATGCTTTCTGAGTTGAAAGTGAGCATTCAAGCATTTCGAAGAAAAAGTGGGCTTCCGGCTAAGAGCATCAACCACCACATTGGCTTTACTAGGATGGTAGTTAGTGACTAAATCATAATCTTTCAATAGCTCCATCCATCGACGTTGACGAAGGTTCAACTCCTTTTGAGTCAAGAGATATTTCAAGTTTTTGTGATTAGTGTAGAGATAACACTTCTCACCATAAAGATAATGCCACCAAATCTTCAAAGCAAACACAACTGCGGTAAGTTCCATATCATGAATCGGGTAATTTAGCTCATAAGGCTTGAGTTGACGTGAGGCATAAGCTATGACTTTGACTTCTTGCATCAGAACACAGCCTAATCCCAGGTGGGATGCATCACTATACACTGTGAAGTCTTTGCCCAACTCGGGTTGCACTAACACATGGGCATGAGTAAGGACTTGCTAGAGGTGGTCGAAACTCCTTTTCTGATCAACACCGCACAAAATGAGTATCCTTATGGAGAATCTTCATTTAAGGGTGCTGCAAGCAATCAGAATCCCTTAATGAATCTACGGTAATAGCCTATAAGGCCCAAAAAACTACGAACTTCTCCCACATTCATCGGAGGAGTCTTCCCACAGAAGAGATTACATGGCCAAGAAAGGATACTTCAGACAACCAAAATTCATATTTATTGAACTTGGCGTAGAGTTGTTTTTCCCGAATGGTCTGAAGCACGATCCGAAGATGTTCTTCATGAGAAATAGAGTCTTTGGAATAGATCAGAATGTCGTCTATAAAGACAACCACAAACTTATCGAGAGAAGGCCGAAATACATGATTCATCAGGTCCATGAAGGCTGCAGGTGCATTCATTAGCCCAAAAGGCATCACTAGAAATTCATAGTGACCATATCTGGTTCAAAAGGTAGTCTTTGGAACATTAGACTCTTTCACCAACATTTGGTAGTATCCGGACCGAAGATCTATCTTGGAAAAGATAGAAGCATCCTCAACTGATCAAAGAGGTTATCTATCATCAGAAGTGGGTACTTGTTCTTGATCGTCACTTTATTTAATTGATGATAGTCAATGCATAGACGCATCGATCCATCCTTCTTTTGGATGAACAAAACCGGTGCTCCCTAGGGTGAGGAACTTGGTCGGATGAATCCCTTCTCTTGAAGATCTTGAATTTGAGCTTTTAACTCCTTCAACTCCACCGGAGTAATTCTATACGGTGTAGTGGAGACCGGAGTAGTTCCATGTTGTACTTTTATCCTGAACTCAACTTTACAGGTGGAAGAGAGTCCCAAAAGTTCATCGGGGAACACATTGGGAAATTCTTTCAACACGGGTACGCCTTCGATTTTCAAATCTTTCTTAGACTCCATGGCATACATAAGACTCTTTTTAGGCTTGGGTTCAGACTTCATCAAGGTTATGCTCTCCTTATCGAGTCCGCGGAGATACAATTTCTTCTTTGAACAATCTCCCAAACTTGATGTTCAGCTAGCCAATTGAGGCCTAGAATGGGATTGAACTCATGGAAGGGTAAAGCCATCAAGTTGGCCATAAATGGGATCCCTTGGATCCTTAGGGGACAAGCTCTACAGATGATTCGAATAGCCACACTATCTCTTAGCGGATTTGAGACAAGTATCTCGGAAGCAACAAGTTCACATTCTAAAGCATACTTTTCAATCAAGGGTTCACTAATAAAAGAGTGCGTGGAGCCTGGATCTATCAAATCATAAACAAGTTTAGAACATAACTCCACCATACCTGCAATTACATCAGGATCATCCTCTTGCTCGTGACCTCGAACGTGGTACATTTGGGTTGAAATCTACGGGTCACATTATTGTTGCGGGGTCTACCTACAGATCTGGATGGTACTGGCTTTGCTCCTCTCCCTTTATTAGGATTGTTCTGAGAAACTACAGATATAAGAGCCTGAGGGTTCTGTGGGCACTGACAGATGAAATGGCCAAACTCCCCACAAAGGTAACAAGAACCGGATTGCCTAAGGCACTACCCTGAGTGCCTCTTCTGGCATATGTTGCATAAGGGAATCTAGAAACCCTTTGTGGAACCCCCATGCTATCCACTGAAGTCGTGCGGGTAACAGTTGTTCTGGTAGACTGGAACTGTGGTACGTAGCCAGATCAGGCTAGTTGTTGGTAGCTAACAGACTTCTGGTCCCATTGTCTCCCCTTCTTTTGGGACGTAAGTAGCTTGGAGTCATCACGGAATCTCTTGTCAAGTTGGGCTTGGTTCTCCTTTCTTATCTCGGAAGCTTTCTATGAAGCTTCGGTTGCGATGGCCCAATTGACAAGGGTCTGGAAGTCCTCGATCTCCAGAGAACGAAGAGAGGGTGAAGTTAATCACAAAGGCCGTTTATAAAAATTATACATTTTTCCTTCTTGGTATGGATGATTTCGGCATCATATCTTGCATACTTACAGAAATCGTGGATGTACTGCTCCACTAGTTTTCCCCTGCCTCAGGTGGAGGACTTTCTTGCGTCTTTCTGTAATGTAGTGCTCGTTGATGTATTTCTTACGGAACTCCTGAAGAAAAAGTCCCACGTAACACGGTGTTCAGGTACAGTGATGGTCACCGTATCCCACCAACTTTGGGCCTCCTCTTTAGCTATCAAGGCCAGGGCACATTCAAGTTTATGCTCCTTAGGACACTTCATTTGCTTATTCAGTACTTTGAGAGTGTTCCCCAGCCAGTATTCCATGATCTTGGGGTTATCCAGGTCCTGGCCGGTGAACGTATATACATGATACTGCTTGAGTTTGTCAACAAGAGCTCTCGCAGTAGGCAGGGAGGTTTCAGCAGGGGAGGGATGTGTTTCCTGACGGAGGGACACCACCACTTGCTTAATCATATCCGCCATGGACATCAGATACGCATGTTGAGCGGGTGGCATTGATGGAGGATGAGGTGGGTCATTCTGCCCCACACGCTCAGGTTGGATTTCTGGACTCAAATTGTCCCCATGAGTTGAGGAGGAGCCCGGATGAGGTTCGTTCACTACCTTTCTATCGGTACGACCATACATTTTAGATCTAATTTACACAAAAGGATTAAATCATGTAAGTTGCAAGTCACAGAATACATATTCAATAACTCCTAAGTGGCATATGTAGACACACTCTCATAAATGATGCCTGGTTAGTCCTAGAATCGACTAAACCTAGGCTTTGATACCATAATTGTAACACCCTCTTCCTGATTTGGTAGGGATTCGGGTCGGATAGTGTTATCGGAAGACTAATGGAAGGTTTGGAAAAAGTTTCAGAGTTCAAAACCTAATCTAAGTATCATATTGGTTATTCTTAAGACTTATCCCCTTTGTTTGTTACTAAACTTAATCAGAGTTGGGGTCAATTTTAAACTTTTCCTAACCTTAGGGACTAATTTGTAAATGTTTACCAGTTATCTGATTTCGTATTACCAATTGAAATTAAACTCTTCAATTATTGATCTAAAGGTTTCATTATTAGAACCTATCGAATTACTACGCCAATTAAACCAATTTGAGACTTTTTACAAAAAAATCAGTTCTGTGACTTAACTAAATTTACCATTTTTTACCAGTACACTTATAAACCATGTTCCTACTGGTACGTCAATTTTTAGGGCATTCAGAATCTATTTACCAAGTTTTCACCTTAGGCTCATTTTAGGCACTTTTTAACTATTTTAATCCTATCAAAACCTAAGCATACAACAAACCATATTACCAAGTTATCATACAATCATAGAGGGGCTTATACAAAATAAGTTGGACCATATGCCACTTTACTAGGAGTTTATAGCAAAATATAACATACATGTATAGATGATGTGACTTGCAGCCGCAATAACACGATCAAGGCTCAGAATTGATCAAGGTCCTGAAAATGCATGATACACACATGTTAGGCTAACATAGCCTAGTGAGGTAGTTATAACAATTACAATAAATGATCAATAATATGAATGCCATGATGACTAAATATTCAAGTAGTCGTATTACACTACACATAATTCATGCTTATTTTACTTATTTTCATGCTTTCATATTCACATATTACATGTCACATTGTTATATCATAATCGTATTGTCATAGCACAATTCATAGGCACATATCACATTAGGTACCATTGGATACACGGATTCCCATGTACACCAACACATATAACGGAGAGTGGGCCGTAGCCCTTGAGCCGTAGCTCCAGAGATATATCTTTTACACAGCCGACCTTATTTCCCCCACATAAAGGCCGTAGCCCTGGACCGTAGTCCTCCCTTACTTAACCGAGCTTAATAATCCTATGGCATACCAATTGTATCCAATGTCCATAATACACAAATTCACATAGTCCATAAATTTTTCAAGTCCTGTCATATCAAATATCAAAATGAGCCTTAGCTCCAAATCATGTAACATTTCATACCATTTTCATATATCACATACGTGTAGCATATCATAGTCATATTTGCACTTATCAAAGCAATGCAGGTACTTACCAGATTTGCCAATCGAATTCAACATAGTTGCTCTACGTGAGCCCTTAAAGGAATACAAACATAATCACAAAATAATGCAACGGGATGGCACCGAGCCTATCCCTTGACACAACTACACTCACCTCGACAACCCAATGTTTTAAGACTCTTGGAAACAACGCCTTTATCCTTAGCTTTCGAAAGAGATGACGGTTGTTCTTTATCAACCCCCAATCGATAGCGAGGATTTAATCGTCGAACCGAAAAACTTGAGCTTACCACCTTATCACTGAATCGTTCTTCTTTTTTCCCTTATTTTTCTCTATCTATTGTGTAAGGTCCCCTATTTATACCCCAATTGGCCGGCTCCACATGTGTTGGAGCCGTGGCACATTTTTAAGGGGCATGGCCCTTTTGCTTGGGCCACGTGGTGGCAACATGCCATCTTGCCCCCCATTTGTTGCGCCATGTCTTCCCCAATGTGGGAAGAGGCACGTAAATTCCCTTCAATTAAAGGAATTTGCCGTGCCACCTCATGCCATCATCTTTTTTAATATAATAATAAATAATAATAATAATAAACTGATACGGTTAGCCTGAATAACCTTTATTGCTTCAAATTAGGTACAAGATTGAGCTAATTATATAATCGGTACAAAATATTCGATCACAAGAACTTAACCCCGACTAGACCGATTTTCGGGGTGTGACATTACTTATCATATAAATTATCAAGCATAGCATGTTGTAAACATATGTTACTTGTCTCATAAGTTATCATAATAACACATTAGTTTAATTTACAATTTCATGTTTTGTCTTTAACATAGCCTTGAGAATCAAGTAGCGTAGGTACACAAATCCCCATCCAACTATCGCCAATCAAATTGGTACTCAAAGTACCAATCAATCCCTCATACTGTTGCCGACTGACCAACATACATCCCTCCTCCTGTCGCCTCTTAAGGACCGTAGTCCACACCAAACACGAGCTCTATGGACTCTATGGCATGCCAACTATACCTAAGACTGACTCGAAACTAAGGCTTTTACTTATATCTTGTCATATCTGAGTCAGAATTGAGCTTAGCTCCTTATTCAGATAACCACATAAACAAAGCTTATGACTTATGATATCAAGCACATAAATTATTATAATCAATGGGTTGGGCTTATAAATTATCACATCATGTTAGAGTCTAAATTGAGCATAGTTTCATATTCTTGAAATCGAATGAACAGATCACTACAACAAACATTATATCAAACATAAGTTATCGCATCAACCCATGTGAACGCATATAATTCTCAATCATGACATATCACTACAACAAACATTATATCACACATAATACCTTGCCATTAGGTACTTACCTCCATTCCAGGCTCAAAGTTAAGCATTGATTAGAACAAGAATAAATTAACATAATTAAAACAACAAAGGTGCTCGAGAAGGCTTCTAACTTATCTCGAGACTTTAAACTACACTCACAGATAATTTCGAGCTACTTATGATCACGAATCATGACTTCTTTTTGTTTATCCACAATTTGTCCCTCGTTAGTTCTTAATCCTCCAATTTCCTCTTGATCTAAGAGTATCAAAACATGCAATGATGCATTAGAATTGATCTTAACACATATCCCTTGTAACTATTCAACGATCATGTATATACACAATTTCTACACAAAATAGTCCACAACATAAGCGTGCATATTCAAGTATATCAAAACAATTTTTAACTTATTTATTCAATACCAAAACAGCCCACTAAGAATACACATATGTGCAAGTCAGTCCCAATATGCATGTATACATTTTTATGCATCAAAACAGTCCTTTCTCTTATTATTTTAATGCAAAAATAGTCCACTGAACATTTATTTAATGCAAAACAGATCCAAACACATTAGTATACATATACATACATTAAACAATCCCTAATGTATTTTATTGTGGTAAAACGGTCCCAACTGTTAATAAAACAGTTTTCCCCTGTTTTCAAATTGCTAAAACCAGTCCATTCTTCTTATTTTACACTAAAAAACAGTCCCCAATTTCATGTATTTATACATATATAACTCCAGCAGTCCAGCATGTTTTCAATGTGCTCAAAACGGTCCACAGCATATTTTTACACATTCTAACAACTTCATATTCATATGTGCACATCTATAAATTCATCAAACAGCCCATTAGTATTTATTTTAACATAATTCAGTCCTTTAACAAACAAGATTTTGTGTACAAATTCACAAAACAAATTAAACATCGATATACTTAGTTATTCACATCACCACAGCCCTGAATGTTTGTTTTACCTCAAAACAATCCCTAATACTTTTATATTTGTATCGAATAGCCCCTAACTCATCAATTTAATCAAAATCATAAAAACAGTTTCAAAAGTTCTTTAATCATGCCAAAATAAGAAATCAAACAAGCACATCATTTGTACATATCCTAGATTTCACAACATGGAAATAGTTTTTCAGTAAAATCTATCAAACATGGATTCAAGAGAAATATCTAAATTTTAATAGAATCTAAAGATAAAAAGGAAGAACATATCACCTTCCTCCTTAAGCAAATTGACCACAACTTCATGAATTCTAAGCAAAATCAAGATTCCATTCAAGCTTCCATGGCTATCCATGACTTTCTCCCTTTCTAATTTAGGTGGCTCGGTCACATGGGGAGGATGAAGAATGATCAATTCATCTCTCCCCCTAGGCCTAGTGTCACCATGCAAGCCTCCTATGGATAACACATGTATACATCCCTATATCCTTTTAGAAATTACATGCAAACCTTTAATAAATTTTAACTTTTGAATAAGTCATTCTAAAAAGGTTAACGTGTTCTAAAAACTTCTTAATTAGTCCTTAACTCACTCAATTAAAATTGCTAAGAATTTCTTTAAACCAATTAAGCCACAATAAAGGTAGTAACATACTTCTAGGCCAAGGTTTAGGGTATGACAGATTAATTAAGTGACAACTTAAAACGATCAATTTAGTAATGTAACAGATAGCATACTTCTAGGCCAATTTTTGGGATGTTATAGCTTTATTTCCCGAAATAAATGTAGTTCTGGAGAAGTTGGTATTGGTACGCGAGTAGCCGTATCGATATCGGTTCTTTAGAAACTAGTCGTTGAGCTTGATGTAGCCTTCTCCTATCAATACATCGTGGTGCGTATCGGTACACCACATCCCATTTCTATACTGAGATCGGTAGAGGGGATCGGTACCCTGCAAGGAACTAGCCGTTGGGGATTTGAAAAGCAGGGATCGGTATGCATATAATCGTATCGGTATGACCCTCTCCATATCGGTTCGGCTAAGCCTGTGCCAGTACTGGTTTTCACTACTGGAAAAATACTATAGCTGAAACCCTAAAAGGTATCGATACAATGTATACCATATCGGTACGGTCATGCAGAAAATAAGAGTTTGGCTACTTTAAAACATTTTAAACACTTCCAAAACCTTATGAAAACATCTCAAACTTATTTTCAATTTGTTTGGACTTAAAATCATTTTTGAAATCTTTTCAATTTAGTCCAAAACTATTTTTCAATTATTATATCAAAACAAATATCCTAACAATCTCTCCCTTTTAATATAATAAAACCAACTTGAAAATTTGTTTTTGAGATTCTCCTCCTTTGTAAAAATAAATTTTGAATAAGAGTTTAAAATTTAAAAATAGTTAAAGCCCCCTTATTCACTTGAAAATTCAAATTTTAAACCCGTTCTCCCCTTTTTTGTTATATCAAAAACGGTTCAAACCAAAGTTTGAAAACTTTTAAGTCCATAACGATGGAGAGTTTTGATAACAAATTTTGATAAAAGTAAGGATTTTGATTAAAATAGGCTCCCCTTACTCAAGCATCACATGAATGTTAGTCCAACAAATATATGATTAACTAGTTGAATTAAAAATAAATCAATTTAAAAACAAATAAATTCAACTAAATTTTACCACTTAAACCGAAGGTAGGATGTGAAACCTTCATTCTTCAAGTGATCTTTCTTGTGTGTATAGAGCTCTCCCTTAATTTTATCATTTGTTGATCATGCTCCATCACACCTAAAATAAGACAATCAAGTAATTTTTGGTATCCAAATTGCTTTGGATCCATAGGCATTAGTAGCACAAACTTTAGTCCCCTTTGGAATCCATTTTACAATTTCATCTTTTTTATGTGAAGTAGTTAGTACTTTTGGGACCAAAATACTTCTAAAACACTTTCCATTAAAAAATCTAGGGGCACTAGATTGTCTTTGATAAAAGTTTGATTTTCAAAAATTGTTCTTCTTTTCTAATTCCTTGGAAATCAAAAAATTTTCTTTCTTAAGATCATTCACTTCCTTTTGATGATATTTTTCTAAATTTTGAAGAAATTTTGTAAATTCAAAACTTTAAGCTAAAAAAATTTGATTTTTGCTTCAAACTCTAAATTGGTTTTCAAAAGAAAATCATTTTTGGTTTTTAATTTTGAAATCAACTTTTTGTTTTACAAAGATTAAGCCTTGAATTCAAAAACCAATTCATCATAGGCTTCTTGTAATTTATCAAAAGTATAAGAATTTGAATTGGATGAGTTAGAAGTTACCTTTCCCTCTTGGAAGGCCATAAAGCATAGGTGGGCTACTTCATCTTCATCGGTGGAGTCTTCATCACTCCATGTTGCCACATATGTTTTCTTTGAAGATGATCTTTTTTTGTTGAAGCGAGGGTAATCGTATTTGGTGTACCTCGTCTTCTTGCATTCATGGCTTTTGTGGGGATCCTTTATCTTCTTCATCGATTCATGCTTGAATTCTTCCATTTTGCTCTTCATGAATCAGGCAAACTTCTCGAAGAGATAGGCCATCTCTTCATTTTCACTTTCCTCCTCACTTGAATCTTCTTGATGACTTGTGGAGGATTGAAGAGTAATGATGTTCACATCTACTCATTTCTCTTTGATCTTCTTCTCTTTCTCCTTTCTCAAGGGTTTAGACATCAACTCATGGGTAAGAAGAGACCCAATTAGCTCATCAAGCTTGAGCTTCTTTAAGTTCTTGGCTTCAATGATATTCGTCTTCTTGCTCTCCCGTGATTTGGGAAGTGAATAAATCAACTTCTGAATGAGTTTATCTTTTGAAATCTCCTCTCCAAGACCTTGGAGTTGGTTAACAATTGTGGAGAAATGGTCGAACATACTCTTGATGTCTTTATATGGGTATATCTTGAAGTTTTCATATTCGAGGTTGAGTAGACCAATCTTTGTTTCCTTAACCTTGTTCATTCCTTCGTATGTGACTTCAAGCTTGTCTCATACTTCTTTGGCACTCCCACAAGAAGACACCTTTGCATATTCTTCCAGGCCCAAAGCACACAAGAGAATGTACAAGGCCTTGCATCTTCTTGCGATCATTCGCACTCTATTCTGCCTTGCTTCGTTGTGCCACAAACAATCCATCTAGAAATATATCCCAAAGATGATAATCCTTTGCTCTCAAGAAGAACATCATCCTATTCGTCCAAAAGGCATAATGTTGACTGTTGAAGAAGAGTGGCTTGTTAATGGATTGCTCCATGGAAACCAGTTGATTGATAGTTGATCGAGCTTAGCCAGGATCACATCAATGGGATGTTAATCCATCATGATTGATCATCACTCTAATACCAATTGAAGAACCCAACATCCCTCAACCGATTTACTTGCCAAATAGGGGAGAACTGTAATTTTGGGTGATGGTGGTGGAAGTAAAACAAAGAAATATACACAATGATTTAGAGTTGTTCGCTTTCTAATCAAAGCCTACATCCACTACCTTATCTTCCCCACTAAGGATTTCAACAATTCACTAAGAATTCTTCCCCTTTTCAAGGCTAAGGAGGCAACCCTTTACAACCTATACTCACTCACCAAGCCTAGCATCCTATAAAACCTATATTTGATTTTGATATAACAAATTGTTTAAGGACTAAATTACAAAAGTAAATAAATTTTTAAGTAATCAAAAGTCTCACAAAAATGACAATTATTTTAACCCAAAATTGTTTCTAAGTCAAAAACTTTAAACCCAATATAATTTTCTAAGTGTTTCAAAGCCAAATTCTGCAATTATGCTCAGACGTATCGATACGCCTTAGGCGTACCGATACAGATTTTTAACTACTGAAATTTTAACCATCAAAGCGTACTGATACAGTTAACCCTCGTACCAATATCATATTCAATCTGGGCTTGTATTTAGGCTTTAGTGTATCGATACGGTTTCACCCGTACCGGTACTATTTCATCTAGATTTAAGATCACACTTTGAAGTACCGATACAGGTCACCCCATATCTATATGGTTTGATCATATTTACAAAATCTTTACATTAAATTTTATTGCCGTTGCTTGTAAGTTATAGGAATCAGTGGAGTTTAAATGGTCGTTGAACTGTATTGATACACCTTAGAAGTGTACCGATACCTTTTTTTCTAAAATTTCATCACTGATTCCAGTGAACAAATCCCATACCGATATGATATTCTAATATCAGTACGCCCCTTATTTTACACTAAGATCATACCGATACGCTACCCCGTGTATCGATACGCCCCTGTATTTTGTACACAATGGCTCTTTCTGTTCTGAGACGGGTATCGGTACGACCCTTCGCATACCGATATGGTTGGTTGCAGAAATGCATTTATGGTGAGAAAAAGAGAGCCCAATGGCTCTATTGATGATGCCAACTAACCAAACAGTTAGAATTTAATGAGAAGGTATAAAAGCAAGCCTCCAAAGCTACAACAAGAACTAATGATCAAGTGAAAAACAATCAAGTAAAAATCCAACCACTTTACCTACTTGTGTAATTCTATTGTATCCATTTTATTTCAAGTTGGGTTGAGTGAACTTGTAGATTGGGGAAAAATATCTACCTTTGAGAGGTTAATTTTTATTTTCCATCTTTCTTTGTAAAAGAGTGAGTCTTGATTAAGCTTTGGGTAGAAAGCTTAATCGCTTTGTAAGGTTTCCTCCTAATTCGAGAAATGGGGAAGAATTTCTAGTGAAATTGGTTTAAAATCCTTAGTGTGAGCTAAGGTAGTGGATGTAGAGCTTGTTCGAAATTTGAACCACTCTAAATCTCTTATTCCTTTATTTTTTATTTACCAATTTCCTCCCTCCAATTCTTAAAAGCCAATTCACCCCCTCTTGGCCATTTGTACTTCAATTGATCCACACAACAACTGGTATCAGAGCCTAACTCTTTGAGAGATTAACATCTACAAGAGGTGATCTTTGAAATGATTCAATTGACCGACAACAAAGCAATGACGTCTACCTCCAACAACATGTATGAGAGCCAATCCATCACCAAACCATATTCTTCAATGGGGAAAACTACCCATATTGGAAGAACCGGATGAGGCTATTCATCAAATCCCACGATTACGTTATTTGGGATGTAATCGAAGATGGGTCATTCATTCTAATGAAGCAAGAAGGTGATAGGCAAGTTCCTAAGGCCAAGCATGAGATGAGGATGAAGAAAGAAGAAGACTACAAGTAAACGACAAGGCCTTGCACATACTCTTTTGTGCACTTAGACCGGACATGTACTCAAAAATGTCCTTTTGCACAAGTGCAAAGGAGGTGTGGGACACGTTTGAGATCACATATGAGGGCACCAACGATGTTAAGGAGACCAAGATTAGACTTTTTAACATGAACTATGAAAATTTTAGGATGAAGCCCAATGAGAGTGTCACAAAGATGTTCGACCAGTTCTCCATCATCGTCAATGGTCTTAAGGGCTTCAAAGAGGTCATCCCCAAAGATAAGCTTGTCCAAAAATTACTCTACTCTCTTCCTGAGTCATGGGATGGGAAGAGAACTACCATCATCAAGGCAAAGAATTTGAAGACCTTGAAGCTCGATGCTCTCATGGGTTCTCTCCTTACTCATGAGATCATAAAGCAAGGAAGAAAAGAAGAAGAAGATGAAGAAAACAGGAATTGCTCTCAAAGCTTCACAAGAAGAGAGATTCAAGTGAAGAGAAAGATGATGAGTTGGCTTTGCTAGCCAAAAGATTCACTTGGTTCATGAAGTCCAACCGGAGAAGAAAGTTGAAAAGAGGAGGAGACTTCAAAAGCAAGAACAAAGAGGAAAAAAGGATCAACTCATATGCTATGAGTGCATGAAGTCAGGGCACATACGAACTGAATGCCCCTAACTCAAAAAGAAGAGCTTCGAAAAGAAGAAGAAGCTCAAGGCAAATATGGCTACTTGGAGCGATTCGAAGTCATCCGATGAAGAAGATCAAGAAGTTGTCAACCTTTGCCTCATGGCTTTTGAGGAGGATCCAAAGGTAGCCTCTAACTCATCATCTTTTGATTTTATTTTCGATGAGCTTCAAGAAGCTTATGATAAGTTGCAAGAGGTGTATGATGAGTTGGTTGAGAAATACAAGGAATCAATTTTGAAAAATAAGAAAATTATTTCCGATTTGAAAATCTAAAATGATTCTCTTTCTAAAACCAATTTGGAACTTGAAAAGAAGGTTTTGGGTTTACAAGAAGAACAAAAATATTTTAAAAAGAAAATATTAATTTAAACAACCTTTTTCTAAGTTTCATGATGATCACCACAAAGTGGTGAATGAGCTCAAAGCTTCTTTGAGCAAAGTTGGAGCAACTAGTTTTGAAAATGGGCAATCTTCAAAACCCAACTATGTGAAAAGAAACTTAGATGGCTACAAACAAAGAAGCTTCTGAAGGTACTCACATAGTAGGAGAGTTAGAAATGTATGGGTTCCTAAGGAACTAGTAGCTTCTAACAATATTAGTGCTATGTCATCTTGGATTCCCAAGAGAATCGAGTTTTTGGGAACTAATGTTGATGGACCCAAAATGGTTTGGGTACCAAAATTGAAGACTTAATCTTTGTTTGTAGGGGGAGCATTGCTACAAGACCAAAGCTTCATGCCAAAACTCATGGTACCTTGATAGTGGATGCTCAAGACACATGATCGGCGACAAGAGTTGATTCTTGGAGCTAAAGCCAAAAAGTGGAGGAGTAGTAACATTTGGTAACAACTCCAAAGGTCACATTGAAGGAATTGGTTCCATTGGTAATCACTCTTCTATACTTATAGATAATGTTTTATATGTCAACGGTCTAAAACATAATCTTTTGAGCATAAGTCAATTGTGTGATAAAGGTTTCAATGTTCTTTTTGATTTAAATGGTTGCAAAATTTTGAACATTGAAACAAATCAAATTGCGCTCATTGGTCATCGCATAGGAAACATATACATGGTGCATTTAGATGACATTCATACATCTAATGCATGTTTTGTTGCTAAAGACGAACATGATGCATGGCTATGGCATAGAAAACTATGGCATGCAAGCACGAGTGTTTTAGAAAAATGGTTTCCAAAGATCTAGTTAGAGGTTTGCCTAAAATTAAGTTTTCTCTTGATAAAATTTGTGAAAATTGTGCAAAAGGCAAACAAAAATGAGTTTCTTTCAAACCTATTAGTGATGTTTCAACTAGTAGAGTTTTACAATTGATCCATATAGATCTCTTTGGTCCTATTAGAACTATAAGCTTGAGAGGAAAATCATATGCTTTTGTTTTAATTGATGATTTCTCTAGATACACTTGGGTTCTATTTTTAAGTACTAAGGATGAGGCTTTAGAAAAATTCATCACATTTTCAAAAATTACTCAAAATAATCTTGGTCAACTCATTTCTTGTATTAGGAGTGACCATGGTACCGAATTCCAAAATTTAGGTTTTGAGGATTTTTGTAACTCAAATGGTATAAGCCATAATTTTTCTGCTCCTCGCACACCTCAACAAAATGGGGTTGTTGAGAGGAAAAATTGAACTTTAGAAGAAATGGCTAGAACCATGCTTTGTGAAAATAACTTGCCAAAATATTTTTGGGCGGAAGCCACTAATACGGCTTGCTATATAATTTGGGCAAGTTTGATGCTAAAAGTGATGAAGCCATTTTCCTAGGGTATTCTTTAAACTTTAAAGCCTATAGTGTATTTAATAAAAGAACTTTAGTTGTAGAAGAGTCAATGCATGTGGTTTTCGATGATAACCTCCTTCTGAGGAAGGATTCTTGTGATGATGATGATGTAGGAATCATTGAAGCCAATGATGGTGGAAAATCATCAAAGGTGGATGAGGTTCAAACCAAAGAAGAAGAAGCACAAGATCCCCCTCTAGAAGCATTGAAAGACATGATTCTAGAGGAGAAGGAAGTGAGCTACCCAAGGGAGTTCAACTATGTCAAAGGTGGTGAGATTTTGGGTGATCCATCCAAAGGGGTACCACTAGATCCTCTCTTAGATATGCTAGTAATGTTGCATTTATTTCATACATAGAAGCTAAAAATATCAAAGAATAATTAAATGATGATTATTGGATATTGGCTATGCAAGAAGAATTAAATCAATTTAGAGGAGTCAAGTTTGGACATGAGTTGATAGGACTAGTAATAAGTTTACTATAGAGACTAAATGGGTTTTTAGAAACAAACTAGATGAGAGTGGTAACATAGTGAGAAACAAGGCTAGACTTGTTGCTCAAGGTTACACTCAAGAAGAGGGAATTGATTTTGATGAAACATATGCACCCGTAGCTAGAATGGAAGCTATTAGGATGCTTTTTGCATTTGCATGTTATCATGAATTCAACCTTTTTCAAGTGGATGTCAAAAGTGCTTTTCTAAATGTTTTTATAAATGAAGAGGTGTATGTAGAACAACCACCTGGTTTTGAAGATCCAAAATACCCAAACCATGTTTTCAAACTTTCAAAGGCTTTATATGGTTTGAAACAAGCTCCTAGAGCTTGGTATGAAGGGTTGTCTACCTTTTTGATTGAAAAAGGTTTTGAAAAAGGAAAGGTGGACACTACAATCTCCATTAAAAGAAAAGGCAAGGACATTTTAGTAGTCCAAATTTATGTTGATGATATCATTTTCGGTTCTACTAATGAGCTTCTTTGCCAAGATTTTGCTAAGTTGATGCAAGGTGAATTTGAGATGAGCATGATGGGGGAGCTTTCATTATTTTTGGGGCTCCAAATCAAATAAAGGAAGGATGGAATCTTCATCAATCAAGATAAGTACATCAAGGACATGCTCAAGAAGTTCGGCTTGGAGAATGTGAAACCTCAATCCACACTAATGAGCTCTTCCACAAAGCTTGACAAAGATGAAGGAGGTAAGTGTGTTGATTTAAAGCTTTATCGCTCTATGATTGGATCTTTTCTTTATCTTACAGAAAGTAGACCCGACATTATGTTTAGTGTTTTCTTGTGTGCTAGATTTCAAGCTAATCCTAGAGAATCACACCTTACAACCGTTAAGAGAATCTTTAGATACCTTAGAGACACACCTTGTTTAGGGCTTTGGTATCCTAGAGATTCTTCCTTTAGTTTACATGCTTATTCAGATGCGGATTATGGAGGTTGTAAGATAGATAGAAAAAGTACCTCTGGTACTTGTCAATTACTAGGTAGTATGCTCATATCTTGGTTCTCTAAGAAACAAAATAGTGTAGCCTTATCTACCACCGAAGCAGAATACATATCACCAGAAAGTTATTGTGCTCAATTCCTTTGGATGAAGCAACAACTTTTAGATTATGGAATTGATGTAGGTACCATACCCATTAGGTGTGGCAATACTAGTGTTATTTGTCTCACCAAGAATCTCATCCAACATTCTAGAACCAAGCACATAGAAAGTAGACATCATTTCATTAGATATCATGTCTTGAAAATGATGTTGTTCTAGAATATGTAGACACCTTGAACCAATTAGCGGATATCTTTACCAAACCATTAGATAAAGAGCGTTTGTGGTATCTTAGGAGAGAGTTAGGTTTAACCAGCCTATCTTGACCTTTTAGTCCAAAAATTTGCTTGAATTCGATTGATTGTCACGCTTTTATGATTTTGCCTCTTTGTGCTTCTATTCTTGTTGCTAGGGGGAGTATGCATCTGTTTTAGTCCATACATTTTGCTCATTATTCATACACATTTCAATTCGATTGAAATCAAATTTTTGGACTCATTTCTACCCAAAATGTCATTTCTGGCAAAGGTGCATCGATACGGGTCATGAAGTATCGATACGAGTTCTTGAATACGCTTCGATATAGGTAAGCCTATATCGGTACGGCAATGTGTATCAGTATAGCTTGAAAAGTGTACCGATACATTGGATCAATACGCCACATGGCATATCGGTACGCGTAGCTGTTAGACCCTTTAAATGTTCATTAAATGATTTTTAACTTTAATTTAAACTCAAACTCTTTTTCCACAAACCCTAAATATGAAAACACTCTATAAAATCCTCTCAAAACTCTTTGATTTCTCACACAAATCTTAAAATTTCTTAAGGGTTTTTGGTTTTCAAATCAAGGCTAAGGCTTTATCATCAATTTGGTGCATCATCATCTCTTCATTCATCCAAAATCTCAATCTCAAGGTATAAACGTTTTTTCTTTTTGTTTTGATTTATATATTGTTATTAAAAATTGTGTTTTTAGTATATATATAACATGGGTTTCAAAGTTTTCGTAAAAACTTTTTCAAAACTGAAATTTTTTTTGAATATATAAATATACCGTATATTTTTCTAAACTGTTTTTCGAAATTTGTTTTACCAAAATTCTTTTTATACTTGTATTTTTTAAACTATAAAATATATTGTTTTATCAATACCTTGATTATTAGATTATTCATTGGATCAAATGTGATGTTTATGCATACATGTTGTTTTTGTCTAGATTTTGATTTCAGGTTTTACTATGACACCTAAAAAAGACAACGAACTAGTGAACCCGGTCAATTTTCCAATGCAAATAATGAGGATATTACTAAACCTAATCTTTCTTATATTATTCAGAAGAGTTTTCTAACTCCCTCGGCTATGGCTCACTTCAAACAATATGAAGCTTTTACCATTCGTCGTCAGCGAGTTGTCTCTATCCATTTTTGAACTCATAACATTTTCAATTCAAATATCTTGATTTAATGCAAAAATGGAAATTTGAATTTACCCGGGATTTTATATCGAAATCTTGTTTTAATCTTTTATGCTAATGCCTGGTGTATCCTTAATTCTGAAAAAACTGAGGTTATTACTATTGAATCTTATCTCATGGGAAAGAAGTTTAGGATTGATCAAGAGGTTTTATCAAATGTTTTTGGGCTTGAGAATGTGGGAATAGATGATGAACATTCCTTAGGACATACCCTTGGTGGCTCTGTTACCGTACTAGATGCCCAAGATCATATCCTCCATCTCATCATCTCTTGGTGGTTCCATCCATCCGGTGGGAAATTTTCTACGATCCGTCAAGTTAATAATTTTTGGATCTGTTGCTTTCGCGAGGGTAAGCGCCCAAATCTTTGCCAAATCATGTTCGCGGAGATTTTGTATCTTGTCGAGCACTCTTTGGGTCGTTCCAAATTTTCCTACATCAATGGAGAATGGATTCGTGTCGAGGCACCTCCTCAACAAGCTCAACCTCCGGTGGCTCCTCAAGCTCCTATTGCCCAACCTTCCATGGATGCCTTCATGGCTTATCTAAATGAGAAATTCACCTCTTTGGGTACTAATATTTCTTCTTTAGATACGACCATGAACTCGGGCTTTGCCGCCATTGATACCGCTTCACATAATTGGAGGAGAGAGTTGCTACTATCAAGAACCGAGTTACCTCCATTGAGAAACAACAAGCTTCCATGGACATCTCTCTCACCGTATTCCATGGTGCTTGGCTTCAATCTCAAACTACTCAAGCCAATGAAGATGAAGATGATGAAGAGGACGAAGACGATGGGGACAAGTCCTAGATTTTATGCATCTCATGGCATATTTTCATATCATCTTAGGATTTCTTTTATGCACCTTTGTTATTTGTTTCAAGAACCCTATGCTTTGATTTAAGTTTATTTTAGGATTTGAGTTGGATTTGTTTGAACAATGTTGCTTTGGATTGTTGTTTTAGTTTTTAATAATAATATGCTTTGAATTATGTTGGTTTGGAATTGAATTATGTTTCATTGTTTATATCTCTTGTTTTATATCCATTGTTCTCATTGATTTTGATCTAACAAAAAGGGGGAAGTTAGAGGCCTAATTTTTTATTTTTTAAAAACCTATCTTAAAGTAATGAGGAGTACTTTTCAAAATACTTAAAAATTTACTTTGGTTTTGTTATATCAAAAAGGGGGAGATTGTAAAACCTATGCTTGATTTTGATATAACAAATTGTTTAAGGACTAAATTGCAAAAAAAAAATAAGTACTCAAAATTCTCACAAAAATGACAAGTATTTGAACCAAAAATTGTTTCTAAGTCAAAAACTTTAAACCCAATAAGATTTTCTATGTGTTTCAAAGCCAAATTCTGCAATTACACCCAGACGTACCGATACAGATTTTCAACACTAAATTTTAATCGTCAAAGCGTACCGATACGGTTATCCCCGTATCAATACCATATTCAATCCAGACTTGTATTTAGGCCTTATTGTATCGATATTGTTTCACCCGTACTGATACTGTTTCATCTAGATTTAATATCACACTTTGAAGTACCGATATGGGTCACCCCGTATCGATACAGTTTGGTCAGATTTACAAAATCTTTCCATTAAACTTTATAGTCGTTGCTTGTAAGTCATATGAATCAGCGGAGTTTAAATGGTCGTTAAACTGTATCGATATGCCCTAGAAGCGTACTGATACCTTTTTTGCTAAACTTTCATCCCTGGTTCTAATAAGGAAATCCCAAACCAATACGGCATTCCAGTATCGATACGCCCCTTATTTTACACTAAGACCATACCGATAGGCTACCCCGCCTATCGGTACGCCCCTATATTTTGTACACAACGGCTCTTTCTGTTTTGAGACAGGTATCGATACGGTCCTTCGTGAACCGATACGGTTGGTTGTAGAAGTGCATTTATGGTGGGAAAAAGAGAGCCCAATGGCTCTATTGATGATGCCAACCACCCAAACGGTTAGAATTCAATGGTAAGGTATAAAAGCAAGCCTCCAAAGCTACAACAAGAACTAATGATCAAGTGAAAAACAATCAAGCAAAAATCCAACCACTTTGAGCCTTATAGAGTCAAGTGTTTGTACCCATTTGTATAATTCTATTATGTCCATTTTATTTCAAGTTGGGTTGAGTGAACTTGTAAATTGGAGCAAAATATCTACCTTTGAGAGGTTAATTTTTATTTTCCATCTTTCTTTGTAAAATAGTGAGTCTTGATTGAGCTTTGGGTAGAAAGCTTGATCACTTTGTAAGGTTTCCTCCTAATTCGAGAAACGGGGAAGAATTTCTAGTGAAATTGGTCCAATATCCTTAGTGTGAGCTAAGGTAATGGATGTAGAGCTTGTTCGAAGCTTGAACCACTCTAAATATTTTATGCTTTCATTTTTTATTTACCAATTTCCTCTCTCCAATTCTTAAAAGCCAATTCATCCCCCTCTTGGCCATTTGTACTTCGATTGATCCACACAACACATCCAAAGCTTACAAACCAAGCTTTGGGAAATTCATCCCCCTCTTGGCCATTTGTACTTCGATTGATCCACACAACACGTCCAAAGCTTACAAACCAAGCTTTAGGAAACCTCTCTAACAAGAGAATTAATAGCAAATTGAAATCCCTCTTTTAGATAGATGTTTGCACTCTAAAGCACTCACCCAAACCCTAATACACTTGAGCATGCATTGACAATTGAGCTCAACAAGTGTAGTCTATACAAGAATATAAATTTAAGCACTAAGACACATTTTCAATCATTTTGATGTTGGCAATTTGATCATTAGTTTCTTCAGATGCTTCTTGAGGCCTTAAATACTCTCAAATGAGTTTATAGTCATTGGAGACTGTTGGGATTGGATTGAAGCCGTTGGTAGCTTTATTTCCCGCGAGAAATGCAATTTCGGAGTAGTCGTATCGGTACCGATTCTTCAGAAACTAGCCGTTGAGCTTGATGTAGCCTTCTCGTATCAATACGCTGTGGCGCGTATCGGTACCTGGGATCGGTGCACCACAGTCCGTTTCGGTACTAGTATCGATATAGGGGATTGGTACGCTGTAAGGAACTAGTTGTTGAGGATTTTGGTAAGCCTGTATCAATACGAGTTTTCGCTACTAGAAAAATACTATAGTTGAAACCCTAAAAGGTATCGATACGATGTATATCGTATCGGTACGGTCATGTAGAAAATAAGAGTTTGGCTACTTTAAAACATTTTAAATACTTCCAAAACCTCATGAAAACATCTCGAACTTATTTTCAAGTTGTTTGGACTTCAAATCATTTTTAAAATCTTTTCAATTTAGTCCAAAATTATTTTTCAATTATTATATTAAAACAGATATACAAACAATTTTCGATTTAAGCTCAAAATTAGCCAAATTTACCTCTGGACCAATCAGTCATGGCAACAAATTATCCATGCTTGGTGCTAAATGTTCTCTGATAGGTTGTTCTTCATGTTTCTCAGTACCAATACCAGGAGCGGGCGGTATCCCATCATGTATTATCGGTATCTCTTGGTTGTTGGCATTATTTAGGGCACCTCCTAACTCACCGTTCCCATTATGAGCCATTTCTTGACGTTAACTTCTTAACCTGCGTAGGGTTCTTTCAATTTCTGGGTCGTATTGTAAAACTTCCTTCGCAGTGCGGCTCCTAGTCATACACTAAATGAAATATAATAAGTAAAAAAACAAGTAAAAATCAAAACAATTAATCATGTTGCAATCCCAGAAAATGGAGCCAAAAAACACGTTGATGAAATACTGCTTGGCAAAAGGTTGAGGATTATGCGTAATTATTCAAGTAAATAATGCCAAGAATATATCTTTTTACGTTCAAGTATACATGGTCAGCAAGTAATACAGTAGTGAGAAGAGTATTGTATCCATAGGGATTGTCTAGGAATTAAATGGCACGATAAATACTTGTGAAGTATAAAATAAAGATGATGGTAATTGATTAAGGATTTAACTAAAGAAATTAAAATGATAAAGAAAATTGAAGTAAAGATCTGGGTAGATTAGCAAACAAACGGTGTAAAGATGATTGGTTGGCTTGGCCATGGATGTTTGGATTTCACATTGGTAAAGACAGCAATCAGTAACATTAACCTTTGGTTCTACTGCCGAGCAGATTTTAAGTTAGTATTTCCTCTGCCGATGGTAGTACCCTAAGTTAACTACTTTCAACACCTATATGTCTATAGTGGGTTTTCAAGTAATTAACTTGGTAAAGATTCAATCTATACTCCTAATGGGTAGATTCACTTCAGGTGTAAGTTTCATCTACTTGAATATCTTCTGTCGAAGTTTCTCTCCTTAGTATTTGACAATTAATCCTTATCTCCTAATTTTGTTAAGATATTAGGTGATAACAAGCATACAATACCAACCGTCGTATGGCATAAAATATGTTAATAGTAAGAACATGCAAAATAGACAATAAAACCAAAGCATTCAATTACTAAAAATAAAAAACACTTAGTGTATATCGCAACCACCCCAAGCCAAAATCAAAAATTAGTTCATGGCTAGGGAAACCAACAACAAATCAGTGTTTTTAATCATCCTCACAAAACTAGAAATATTTTCAAGAGAAATGAAACTAAAGAAAGAGATCTTTCGATACAGCTCATCAATGGATCTAGAGCTCTCGACAAAACTGCCCAATCGAACCTTTGATTGTTTATACCCTTCTTTTTACCTCGTGGCTCTAGCTTGCATGCGGCTCCTTCTTAAAATCCTTTATATAGGTGTAGGTTGTGCCCTAATTAGGGTTAAGGTAAAATCCTGAGTTTTTGGTGCCATAATTCTCGGCAGCAGTAGCACGTTCCTACTTTATAGAATTAGGGTTGACCTGGCTCCGACTCTGTGCTATTTTTTTGGGCATCATCCTTTCATCTTTTGCCAACCATGCTTGGTATTTTTTCTCCTGCATCCACTTGCTCAAATCTTGCCGGTCCTGCATACCACAACAAGAAAACACTCCTTCACTCTGGCAATAAAAACTATACATTCCTCAACTCTTAAATGCAAATGTATGAAACTACTGGCAAAATATACTAATCTGTACCTAAAGTCAAGCAATATCATAGCAATATATGCATGAAAAAATTATCTTTTGAGAAGTTAACACATTCTATAAAATTTTGGTGTTGAGTACCTATTGTCCAATGTGAACTCGGCTCATAAATCTTCATATATGGAAGTAGTGTTTTAGTTGCCTTGTGGCTAGCATATGTTCTAGTCGATTCTATTGATTTGATTTTATTGTTCCCTCAATTGTTGGAAGTTGTGAGCCTTGACATATTTTGATCAAAGAAGAAGATGAATGAAGAAGTAAAAAAATGTACACTGGTACACTGTCAAACAACAGATGTACTAAGAAATCATTAATTGATCAACTGCTCAAGGAAAGGAATAAGCAAAGACTAATTAAGAAATAGAAAAAAATCAGATGTGAAAAACATAAAAGCTTCTCTTTACTACACTGCCAAAAGAGCAGATGTACATATTCAGTCTGTTGTTCATGGAAAGATAAATTCAGTGATACTGATAAAAAAAGAAAGACAATAGAAGTTGCACAACTAACTAAACAGTTGCTTAAGGAAAGAAAGATTCAAAATTATTGATCAAGTCATTATCAACTTTCAAAAGTTGAGAAGGCATATTCAAAGAATAAAAATGAGAAAGAAAGCCTGAAATAGAGCAAGGAAAGCTAAAATAAAAAAAAAACTTACATTAAAAATCATATAATTAAATGATATACAATTAAATTTAGTCTCAAGTCATTAATTTATGATCATTGTATTAATTGAGTTTAATGACTAAAATTAAACTTTTTAAATTATAGATAATCAACATTTTCTATTCTTTTAAATCTCTTCAATTGCTGATGTTAATCTCAATATTTCATTTTTACTCTTGAACGATCTTGAAAGACATAAAATAAAATAAACTTACATTATATCATGATAGAACTTGGTAATAGAGTTTGAGGGGGCCAACTTACTTTTTTAAATAAAGGTTTAAACTATTTATTTCAAAAACTTTAAATAATATAATTTATATCTTTTTTAAAAAATTGAGTTCTAACTAGAATTTTTAAAATTTCAAGAGGATTAATAATTTTTTTAAAAAAAATATAGGAGAGATTTAATTAAAGGTGTTCAAAATTTTAAAATTTAATATGAATTTTTAAAATTTTTAAAGGACTTAATATTAAATTTTCAAAATCTGAAGAGGTTGTACCCTGCAGGCCTCCATCACGTTCCGCCCCTGCATTATATCAACAAAGGGTTAACTATAAAATAAGTGCTTAAAGTATTTTTTGGCTGAAATAGGTACCCAAAGTTTTATTTTTTATTAAAATAGATGTCAAAGTAAATGTTCAGTTGACTTTAAAACAAACTAAAAAATAAATTTTAAGTATTTATTTTAATCAAAAAATACTTTAAATATTTATTGCGAAAAAATATAATTTAAACACTTATTTTATAATTAAGTGATCATCAAAATCCATCTCATGCATATAAGGTTAGGAAAGACTCAAGTCCAAAGTTAGATTGGCCTAAGTTTAGACTATTCTGATACTTCGGCCCCAAAATGATTAAAAGGCTTGTGTACGGCCGGTATACATTTTTCTCATTAGAAAAGCCCAACATAATTTTGAGTTGTAATCTTGCAATTGAATTGCTCAACCCCTGATTTGATGCTAAAAGAAAGCAAAGATCAGAACCCAGAAGCAGCGAGAGCGAGAGCGAGAGCGAGAGCGAGAGCGAGAGTGATTAACCTTTGTTTGTATAGTCGAGAAAGAGAAAAAGAGGGCCTGGGACTGTAACTAGGAGGCAAACCCCCTCCCTTTTCCCACCATTCTTGAGCTTCTTTTGAATTGGGGTTCCTCTGTTTTATTTTTTTTGTTTATTAATTTCCCCTTTTTTCCATTTGTATATGCAAATTGTTTTATTATTATAATTATCTTGAGAGAGGAAAAGGAAGCAAGAAAATTTGAGAAGGAAAGGAAATGTCAAAGAAGAAGGCTTTCAGTGGCAACACTATGACTTTAAAAGATTTTCATGGCGGTTCAATTCCCACTGATCTCCCTCTCCCTTCTGCCCCTGGCGTGTAAGTTCCCAATTTTCAGTTTCCTCTCTATTTGATCAATCTTTTTCTCTTTTCCTTTATTTTTTGATTTATGCATTTCTTGGTATAATCCAAAATGTTGATTTTGGTATTAGATCTGCAAATGTTATTGATATTTCAATTTTGTTATTGAATTTGATGGGAACAGGATTGTTAGGCCTTCCGATCGTTCAGGTTATGATAAGGCAACATCGTGGGGAAACTCCATGGGGCATGCAGATCACTATGTCCGGCCCAATTCGTCTCCTGCAACTAGGCATTTGGATAATAAAACCCCATTTCTGACCAATTCAGTGCATATTGGTCGAAATTTTGATGAGGATGAAAGAACGCCGTTAGATCGGGTTCCGGCGGAGTTCAAGCCGGAGTCAGCTTATGCGGGTAGGGTTTTTGGTCGACGTAGGTCAGCTCCGGTGTCTCCATTGTCAAGTGGAGGGGGGCATTCATACTCTAGTAGAGTGTCTGAAGCTGCTCGTATTGGTTTGGCTTCTCAGACTTCGGGGTGGAATCACGGGCAGGCTGCTTTGGGATTGTACCCTAATGCTTGGGCATCTAGGAAGGAGGTGACATTAAGTGTTCCAGAGCATGTACAATCGGCATGGTCTGAGCAAAGTGCTGTCTCAAAGTTGGCTCATGCTAGTGCTCTTGGAAAGGTTTCCTCAGGTCGATGGCAGTCAAAGCAGTCCTTTCAAAATCAGAAAGATATTGAAGTTAGTGAACATTCGGAAACGGAAAATAGTTTTCACTCCCAGGGTTACGGTGATATGATGTACAGCAGAATGAGTCCTGCGGGTGGGAGGGAGTATTCGGATGTAACATTGGCAAGGCATGTAGAAAAGGGATTGAATATTGACCAAGGGATTCATGGTGGTAGAACTAGAAAGGAGTTACCCGACTATGAGAGGATCCATAGTCTTAATTATTTGGAGGTTAAAGAAAATAAATCAATGATTTATGGTGAAGGAGTTGGATCAACTCATTCAGATGGCAAACTTGGTGGTTATGAATTGCAGTCATCACCGGCATTGCCAGTGCTGCCAGAAGCATCTGAGAGACCCAAATTGAAGTTACTTCCTTCGGCTCAGAGTAAGCCATTAGATAGTCCAAAATCACCTGTTGTTGAACCTAAGCAGGTATTGTTCTTATGCCATAGAATTGAAGTTGGCATTCTTTTAATTTAGTTTACTGCTAGTTATGGTAATTTCTTGAAATAGGGGCACCAGCGGCAGAGTGAATCTGTCCTTACTTATACTGGAATTGGTAACAATGCACATGGACATGTGTATACTTCAAAACCTGGTCTAGCTGTGGATCGCCCAAAGCTTAATTTAAAGCCACGATCACATCCCATTGAACAATTGGAATGCAACATTGAGAAGGAAAGGTCAGTGTGTTTCTAGACCGAGTTAAAGTTCTGTAAATGTGTATCACAGTCTTATGCACAACGGAAGGAGGAAAATTTTATTCGCCATTCAAAACTCATCAATTATTAGTTCATTTGAACATGATAATTCATTTTTTCAAGTCTTCAAAATTATTTGCTATGCAAAACTCGTCTATTATTATTAGGGTAATTTTAACGTGAGAGTTGAGATCATATGCACCTTACCAACATTATATGCTAATGAGAGGTAGAATATAATGAACCAATATTTTGTTTGCACCAACTTCTAAAGTAATCTTGGAATGAATGGGGGTTTTTAGTTTATTTTCTTGACAATCCCTCACATTAGTTTTACAAATAACTACTTAGCTGTCATCAATGCAGAAATTTGTTGTTTGGTGGTGCTCGCCCACGAGAATTGGTGAGTGAATCTCTTGTGTCAGGCTATCCATTGTTATAGCTTCACTCTTGTTATTGTGGTAATTCTTTTGTTGATTTTCATAATAATACCTTATACTTATAGTATTGCCGGTTCACTTCTCAGGTTCTGAAGGAGAGAGGTATAGACGATAGCAATCATGAGCCAGTTTCACATCTGGATAGGTAGTGATTTCTTGTAACTAGGACATTTTGCATTTCCTTTTATGGGTTTGTTCATCAATTTGCCGAAAACTTAATAGCATTTTGTTACTGTTATGCCAAGGGTCAAACATAATGTTCTGAGGACTGAAAAAGCTGCTGACCAAGCAGCTCCTCTCCATGGTGAAAGAGTTGAGAATCATCCCGTTGATTCGAGAGGTGGACGAAAACCCGAGAAGGATCATCATGTTGACAACGGGAGAGTTGTTATGCAGAGGAATTGGCGTAATGAAAATTGGCGAAATGGCCGGGAAACTGAAAGGCAGCAGCAGCCGGCAAAGGTGAGGCAGCCTTCACCTGAGACGTGGCGTAAGCCTGCAGAGAATGCTAAACCAGTATCTACTCAGTTGGCCAGGGTACGCCAGAGAAAATTAACATCAGCAGTGGAGCTTGCCCAAGCCTTTTCGAAATCATTCTCTGATCAGAAAACAGATGATCAATATGGTGTGCAAAGGGGCACTCGGGGGTGGACCCAGATGCCATTTTCTCGGCTGATGGGTCCAACTCCTAGGCCGGAGGCAAATGGCCTACTAATTGTTTGAGCAGGTGGTGTTACTGGTAATTGGTTTTGTGCAGTCATCGATTATCATGAGTGCAGGCAAGGCAACAGCCAACTGAGTGTTTTTTTTTTTTTTTTTGGGGGTGGTCTTAAAAGAAATTCAGGAAAACAAATTGGCATACGACAACAATAGATATGTTTCTTGTTTAAGATTTTAATATTTACCATTTTGGTTGCCCAAAAAACAGCTGAAACAGCTTACTGTATGCTCGAAGCAATCCTGAAGTTACTATTTCTTCAATAATATCTCCATTATTTATCAAGTTGGAAGTTGACTGCTTCTAATGGGGTAGTTTTACCGTTAGACACGTTAGAAATAGGCTAATATTAGGCATACCGGTATAAGCGGTAGCTTGTAACTACAGAATTTTTACGAAGCGCTAACAAAATTTGTTATAGTAATTGTAAGAAAAGTGGTAGTTACAGAAAAGCTTATTATGGTAGTAAATTTTGTAGCTATCTTATATCTTAGAGGATTACTCTATATTTAAAAAACGCATTATAAATACGATACCTACAACATATTTCATACAACCTACCTGATTCTTTACAAAATATATAATAAAATTGTAACTACCGAATTTATTAACTCATATCTCATAATCTCAAACCAACCCAACTTATGGTAAGAAATTTTGTAGCTACCTTAAATCTTATAGGATTATTGTATATGTTAAAAAACGCATGAGAAATACGATACCTCCAACATATCTCAGAAAACCTACCTGATTCGTTACAACATATAAAGTAAAAATAGTAACTACTAAATTTATTAACCCATATCTCCTAATCTCAAACCAACCCAACTTATGGTAAGAAATTTTGTAGCTACCTTAAATCTTAAAGGATTACTCTATATGTTAGAAAACGCATGAGAAATACGATACCTCCAACATATCATAGAAAACCTACCAGATTTGTTACAAAACATATAGTAAACTAGGTAACTACCGAATTTATTTCCCTATATCTCCAAACCTTAAACCAAACCAACTTATGGTAAGAGATTTTGTAGCTACCTTAACTCTTAAAGGATTACTCTAAATGTTACAGAACGCATGATAAATAAGATACCCACAACATATCTAACACAACCTACGTAGTTCGTTACAAAATATATAGTAAACTAGGTAACTACATAATATATTACCCCATATCTCCTGATCTTAAACCAACACAACTTATGGTAAGGAATTTTGTAGCTACCTTATCTCCTAAAAGGTTACTCTGTATGTTAGAAAACGCATGTGAAATACAATACCTACAACATATCTAACACAACCTACATAATTCGTTACAAAACCTATAGTAAACTAAGTAGCTACGGAATTTATTACCCTATATCTCCAAACCATAAACCAAACCAACTTATGGTAGAAATTTTGTAGCTACCTTATCTCTTAAATGATTACTCTAAATGTTATAGAACGCATGAGAAATAAGATACTTACAACATATCTAACACAACCTACATAGTTCGTTAAAAAATATATAGTAAACTAGGTAACTATGGAATATATTACCCCATATATCCTAATCTTAAACCAACCCAACTTATGGTAAGGGATTTTGTAGCTACCTTATCTCTTAAAGGATTACTCTATATGTTAGAAAACGCATGAGAAATACAATACCTACAACATATCTAACACAGCCTACATAATTTGTTACAAAACTTATAGTAAACTAAGTAACTACGAAATTTATTACCCCACATCTCCAAACCATAAACCAAACCAACTTATGGTAAGGATTTTGTAGCTACTTATCTCTTAAAAGATTACTCTAAATGTTACAGAATGCGCATGAGAAATAATACCTACATCATATCTAACACCACCTACGTAATTCATTACAAAATATATAGAAAACTAGGTAACTACTGAATATATTACCCCATATCTCCTAATCTTAAACCAAACCAACTTGTGGTAAGGAATTTTGTGGCTACCTTATAAACGATTACTCTAAATGTTACAGAACACATGACAAATACGATACCTACATCATATCTAACACAAACTACGTAATTCGTTAGAAAATATATAGTAAACTAGGTAACTGCGGAATATATTACCCCATATCTCCAAATCTTAAACGAAACCAACTTATGGTAAGGAATTTTGTAGCTACCTTATCTATTAAAGGATTACTCTATATGTTAGAAAACGCATGAGAATTACAATACCCACAACATATCTAACACAACCTACATAATTCGTTGCAAAACCTATAGTAAACTAAGTAACTACGGAATTTATTACCCCATATCTCTAAACCTTAAACCAAACCAACTTATGGTAAGAAATTTTGTAGCTACCTTATCTCTTAAAGGATTACTGTAAATGTTACAGAACACATGAGAAATACGGTACCTACATCATATCTAACACAACCTACGTAACCCTTTACAAAATATATAGTAAACTAGGTAACTACGGAATATATTACCCCATATCTCCTAATCTTAAACTAACCCAAACTTGTGGTAAGGAACTTTGTAGTTACCCTGTCTCTTAAATGATTACTCTAAATGTTACAGAACGCATGAGAAATACGATACCTACAACATATCTAGCACAACCTATGTAATTCGTTACAATATATATAGTAAACTAGGTAACTACGAAATATATTACCCATATCTCCTAATCTTAAACAAACCCAACTTGTGGTAAGGAATTTTGTAGCTACCTTATCTCTTAAAGGATTACTCTATATGTTAGAAAACGCATGAAAAATACAATACCTACAACATATCTAACACAACCTACATAATTCGTTACAAAACTTATAGTAAAGTAGGTAACTACGGAATTCATTACCCCATATCTCCAAACCTTAAACCAAACCAACTTATTGTAAGGAATTTTGTAGCTACCTTATCTCTTAAAGGATTAATCTAAATGTTACAAAAAGCATGAGAAATATGATACCTACTACATATCTAACACAACCTACGTAGTACGTTACAAAATATATAGTAAACTAGGTAACTACGGAATATATTACCCCATATCTCCTAATCTTAAACCAACCCAACTTATGGTAAGGAATTTTGTAGCTACCTTATCTCTTAAAGGATTACTCTATATGTTAGAAAACGCATGAAAAATACAATACCTACAACATCTCTAACACAACCTACATAATTCGTTACAAAACCTATAGTAAACTAGGTAACTACGGGATTTATTACCTCATATCTCCAAACCTTAAACCAATCCAACTTATGGTAAGGAATTTTTTAGCTACCTTATCTTTTAAAGGACTACTCTAAATGCTACAAAACGTATGAGAAATATGATACCTACATCATATCTAACACAACCTACGTGGTTCGGTACAAAATATATAGTAAACTAGGTAACTACAGATTATATTGCCCCATATCTCCTAATCTTAAACCAACCCAACTTATGGGAAGGAATTTTGTACCTACCTTATCTCTTAAAGGATTACTCTATATGTTAGAAAACGCATGAGAAATACAATACCTACAACATATATAACACAACCTACATAATTCGTTACAAAACCTATAGTAAACTATGTAACTACAAAATTTATTACCCCATATCTCCAAATCTTAAACCAAAGCAACTTATGGTAAGGAATTTTGTAGCTATCTTATCTCTTAATGGATTACTCTAAATGTTACAGAACGTATGAGAAATGCGACACCTACATCATATCTAACACAACCTACGTAATTCGTTACAAAATATATAGTAAACTAGGTAACTACGAAATATATTTCCCCATATCTCCTAATCTTAAACCAACCCAACTTGTGGTAAAGAATTTTGTAGCTACCTTATCTCTTAAAGGATTACTCTAAATGTTACATAACACATGAGAAATGCGATACCTACATCATATCTAACACAACCTACGTAATTCGTTACAAAATATATAGTAAACTAGGTAACTACGGAATATATTACCCCATATCTCATAATCTTAAACCAACCAACTATACCATTTAAGAGGTTAATTACCTTCAACCTTTTCGGAGAACACTCCGCCTTAATGCGAGAAACAAGTCTCTTCACCTCATTCTCCTCTTATGCATGAATGCGAGCTACGCGGTCTGCAGCCCAAGTTCCTCTACTAGGAACTCCTCTCCAATAATCATATAATCTCACCTACATTTAAAATTACACACAACATTAATAAACTCAAACCATGCTAAACTTTTCACTACAACCACAATACATCAATTTACTACCATCTTACCTCTAAGATTGCTATGCACCCGGCCATGTATGATTGACCGTCACCAAAATTATGTTTCGATATACAATCATTTAACCTCTCATAGGCAAACTTACACCAATTCAATTTTCCCTTCAACCCATCAGAGCACAATAACTTCAAACTTTCTCTTGAGACCACCGTGTTCGAAGTTGGACATAGAAAGACACCAACAATGTACAGAATCACCCTCGCTTTTAATTCATCTCCCTCATATTCACCGCTTAATATTTCTGCCTCCAAATCAACATATGAAACCTTCGACCTCACTTTATGCTTCAAACCAAGTTCCTTCCCATTACATTTCTCAGTCACGCATCCAACATCAACATATTCATTTCTTAACCCCAAAACAGCTTCAACATCCTCTACCATTACACAAATATCATGCCCATTAAACTTCATTGTTGAATTTTCAAGATCAAAGCTTTCCACTAACTCACGACACAAATCGCGACGAATTTCTCACGATTTTAATCCAAGTAAACTCACAAACCCTAGTTCTATGACCGCACCATCCATCTTTTTATTCTTCATTTCTTGAAACAAATTCGACAACTTCTTTATGCTACACCTTGTAGGTGTTTTCACTGAATTTTCACCTAACATCTTTACTTTCATTATTTTAACTATGTCATTTTTGGTTAGGTAGTCTTATATTACATTGTTAGTGTTACATCATAATTAGTAGCAATTAGTATTAGAATCATCTGAATGTCATGTAATATTGTTAATATACTTAGGGTATTATAATAAGTGCCATATGTTAGTGTTATAAAGGTGTCAAATACTTAGTGTATTTAGTTAATTGCTATACATATTATTGCCGTAGTTGTACATTTGCTGTTAGTAGTTAATATAATAGGTAGTTATTAAAATCGAAAATATAAAATACACAACCCAATTGTAATGAAAAAATGAATAAAAGGTCCATTAGATTTAATTTAGAATAAAGTCCATTAAAAATACATAGAAGGTCCATTACACAAAGGCCCGCTCGGCCTGATTATTATTTCCTAAAGGCCTTGACTCTTACATGTGCAAAAAATGAAGGACTGTTGGATCAATGGAGAATAGATCCAATGGCACGCGATTGTACACGGCCTACACACGAATTACCGAGAGCCACGCTTCCCGTCCGTTAGATCAAAAAGAAATCCAACAACCCAGATTGATCAACAGCAAAGCACGTAGATCACCGCTCGCGCGTGGCAGCCATACGCCTGACTTTCCAGTTGCTATCGAACGCTTCGTCTTCTCTAACGCTTCACTTGCTCCGATTTGCTCACGCCAGTGTGGTTGAAGTTTATTTTCGATTAGCAAAAACATACAGAAGAAGAAAATAAAGGGATTAAGTTACAAAAATAGGCACAATCAACAAGATAAAATCCCTAATTTGAAGCCCTAGCAAGAATCAAGCTACAAACGGATATGGACAAAGAGCAAAAGGAAACAAGGAAAAATTCAGAACCAAGATCAAAGCAAGGTCAAAGGATCATATACCTAAATTGAAGCCTATGGCAAAGATCAAGCAATCCGAATCAAATATGAGACAATCTAGAGAAGAAATTAGGGATTTGTTCTTGTAATCCATGCATTACAATAGCTATATAAACCCAATTGTAAACCATTGTAACACACACAACAATTACAGAAAAACACACTAGATACATACATACAATTAGCATTCGGAAATTGTAAAGCCAGCAAGCAAGGATTGTAATCAAAGTTTCAAAGCAACAAGAGAAGGAAGTTTCTAGTAATGTTTTCTATCTTTTTCTTTCTGTTTTGAATTTAAATAAAGAAAAGGGGATTGCTTTACCTTTGTTCTGTTTGAAACGCCGTTATGATTTGGCTTTGACATAGCTCCGTTGAAAAAATGGAATTTTGAGGTTGCTGAAATTAGGAAAAACTAGGGTTTCTAGAAAATTTCGCAGCCGGCAATGGCGGCCGGCGCCGGTGGAAGGCAGCCAGCACGGTGGACCATCGTTGTGTTCTTCAGTTCATGAAGAGCACGGATGAACTCGACAGAGGATTTAAAGGAAGTTGAGTTTGATCCATTTGGGGAGAGTGATATAAAATGATTTTTGTTTATAATATCTATTATATATACTAACCTATTTGACCCGACCCGAACCCGATTATAACCAGCGCCATTTTTTCCCGGTTCTTATACCGTAGCACCTTTGTTTTCAATTGTTTCAATTTTGTCCTTTTTCTTTTCAATTCGGCACTAAATTTTAAATTGATTTCGAATTATCCCTTACATTTGGTTTTCTTTTAATTTAGTCCATAATACAGTTTTTATATAAATAAAATTAATTGCCCTTTTCTTTATTTAGCAATTATTTTGATAGTTAATTTAACTTAATTTTTTGTTCTTGTATGCATATATTTGTATGTGTGTTAAACTTTAGGAATAACGACTTAAAATATAGAATAAAGACGTGTATGTTGTAAAACATTCTTCATTTTCAATAAAACACACTTAATTAATAGTTAAAATAAATGTAGATGTTTCTTTAGGGTTTTAAAACTAAATTCTAAAAAACAATAACACACCTAATCTTTTCTCTGGTTTGTTTTAAAAAAGTGAAAACTTAATTAATGTGGTGTCTTATCAAACGAGAATGACAAGTTAGCACCAGGAGTGTTGGCAGTGATTAAAGTTCATTTCTCGGGCGATAAGGCCGTTAAAATAGATTTACATTCACTAAGCGGATAAATAAATCGAAATTTTGTGAACTTACAAATTCTAGTTTTAAAAGCTCTTTTTGAAATCAATTAGGTACCAGTTTTTGGGCGTTGTGGGGGTGCTAACCCTTCCCTACACGTAACTGACCTTCGAACCTGTTTTCTTTGTTTTCCGTGGACCAAAATGCTATTTTGATAAATAAAATATTTTATCAAAATTCCTTTGTTTAAAAAGTGATCCAATCACACTTTTTTTAGAAAACGATTGGTGGCGACTCCGTGTTTTTATATAGTTTTCCAAAACGTCAAAACCCCCAAAAAAGGGGTTGCGACAACTTGGCGACTCCGCTGGGGATATTTTGTTTTTTAAAAATACAAAAGAAGGTCAGGCCACAAATTGTTTTCAAAATGTTTTTAGAAAAAGGAATATGCAAGTTCACAAAGGTTTCAATTTATTTGTCCGCTTAATGAATGTAATTCTAGTTTACGCATTTAAAAAAATGTTGCAAAAAGCTTTATTCCCGAGCTCCACCCAATTGTTAAGTAAGAGGAAAACGCTTTGCTCATGTCAGAATATTGATTCTACGTATGAGCCTAGCAAGTACCTTTGGGACTCATATGCTTCATGTCTTCTTAAGGATATTGATTCTTCGAGAAGACATAGGAAGTGAGTCATCCCGAGTTGAACTTGGTTCGTTTGAAACCTATAATGGGTGAGAACCAGGGGCTTTGCTACCCTTAGTAGGGGACAACAAGGACAGCTTGGGTACCTTTTAGAACTCAACTATTTGAGAACTTAGAGCCCACCCCAATAGAGCCATGCGAAAAGCCTAAGGTGTTAGAAATAAGGGGAGACATTTCTTGGAGTGTTGGAATGTGCTGCCTAGAATTGTTCGTGAAATTATTTTGATTTCTTTGATTTTAATCTTCCTTCCCTTTGACTTGTTGTTTTGCATATCCATTCATGCCACATCATTACATATTTAGAAGGGGTTGATTCTCAAAATCATTGCTCAACTTTGAAAAGCTCTTGTTATGGACGGAAGGATTTTGAAAAGTGAAGATGAGAATGCAAAAGTGCGACATTGGTCCGAGGTGAATCAGCGGACATTTGGAGATAGTCTAGCAGTTGATCATGAGACAGAGACTTCAAAATATGCCCACATCAGTATCAAACAGAACAATGAGCAAGAATTGCGGGAAATTTGGGAGCACTTTGATTATGAGACTAAGCAGTTGTTCCATGAAGTCTATGGTGACATAACCTATATCTTGTATGTGAAGGTTGATGAACAGTTTCTGAAAGCCTTGGTTCAATTCTGAAATCCAGGATATTGTTGCTTCACTTTTAATAAAGAAGATATGATGCCTACATTTGAGGAATAAATAGCCCTTTTCAACCTGTGCAAAGTGAAGAAGAACTGAGTCTATGCCAAGTCTTCTAAAAATAAAAACCCACGTGCAAAGCTTCAGGCGTTCGCTAGTATGAGAGATGGTTGGGTTAAGGGGTTGATACGAAAGAGATGAGGCACCTTTAATTTCCCTTGGACAAGTATCAATAGTATAATTTCAATTCACCCAGACAAGGAAAAGAGGGTTGATCTCCTAGCCATTGCAATTTATGGTTTAGTCATCCTTCCAAAGGTTCTAGGGAACATTGATGTAGCACTACTTGGTTTCCTTGAATAGATAAAGAGAGGAGTCAATCTGGTGCCACCTGTACTTGCTGAGACCTTCATTTCCCTTAATGCTTGCCGAAAAGTTGAAGGTGTCCATTTTGGAGGGTGTGCTCCGCTTCTACAAGTCTGGGCCCTTGGTCACTTCTGGAAATGCCCAACATTGGCCTTGTCAAATGTGTTTTCCCCAAACTTCTCACCTCTTCGATAATTATTGGCAAAGGAGTGGCATGTTTTTAAGAAGAATAAATGGATTGATATATTCAGGGATCGGCGTGATGAAGACATCAGATGGAGGGTTCCTTGGATGGGTCATACTAAGCTTTTGCACAAATGTGGAGATTTCAATTTTCTAATGCTGCTAGTTTTGTGGGGAGGAATTGGATGTGCCCCTTTGCTAGTATCTCGTCAGTATGTGTCTCGGCAGTTCATCCCATTCACTACCGGTCTTGGCTCATCAGAATTCGAGTTTCAAGGAGAGTTCAAACAGAAGGTTCAGACAATCTGTGATGCATGGAACCACTCATATGAAGTTAGAATCTAATAGTCATTGCATGTACACCATGAACTATGATATCTGGAGGCATACGAGAGTAAATGACAAAGTAATAGTACCTACATCCGGATGGGCCAAGTCTCTAGAAGAACACTTAAAGGTAGTCCCTACAGAAGCTGACATTTTAAGAGAAGAATTATGAAGGGCTAAGTTGGAGATAAAAGTCTTACGAGAGCAAAACCAAAGAGACAAGTTTGAGTCAGGCCTCGAAGCTAAAAAGTATAAAGAGGAGACAAAGCGAGTAGTGAAGTTGTATGAAGATCTAGAAAAGAAGTTTGAGGTCCAAAGGGTTAACTTCCTCAAGCTCCAGACTACTGTTCAAAATGTTGATTTGAGAAAGACCCCAGAGCAATGGAATCAAGTAATCGAGCACGATGTAGGAAAAGAAAAGGAACGAGGAAGGCGTGAGGTTGAAAAATACAGACGAGCCCTTGTTGACGAGAAGAAGAAGGGTAAGTTGCCAACTGAAAATGGAAATGGCAAACGAGTTCAAGAAAGTGGGAAAGAAAGTGTGGTTGCATGGAGTCGCAACCCTTTTTAGGAGGTCTTGACGTTTTGGAAAACTTTATAAAATCACGGAGTCGCCATCAATCTTTTTTGAAAAAGTGTGATTGGATCACTTTTAAAACAATGGTTATTTTAATAAAATGTTTTATTTATCAAAATAACATTTTTTTGGTCCACGAAAAAAACAAAGAAAAATAGGTTCAGGGGTCGATTACGTGTGGGGAAGGGTTAGCACCCCCACAACGCCCAAAAACTGGTACCTAATTGATTTCAAAAACTAGAATTTGCAAGTTCACAAAATTTTGATTTATTTGTCCGCAAAGTGAATATAAATCTATTTTAATGGCCTTATCGCCTGGGAAATGAACTTTAATCACCGCCAACACTCTTGGCACTAACCCGTCATTCCCGTTTGATAAGACACCACATTAATTAAGTTTTCACTTTAAAAAAAACAAGAAAATTAAGTATGTTAAAGCCTTTTAATTAAAATTTAACAGTGATTAATTCCTAAAGAAATATCTATATTCATTTTAAATGAACCCCCTTTCTTTATTAAATTTGAAATAGAAAGTAAATAGATAGAACACATTACCATAAACTTGCTTCTCTTCAGTTCTTTTGATTTCTGATTACAACTGGTTGCTTCTACAACTTTCGAATGCTAATTGTATGTATCTAGTATTTCTGTGATTGTTGTATGTAATTATTGTTGTTTTCAAAGATTTACAGCGGGGTTTATATAGCTATTGAAATGCTTAGATTACAAGAGTAAATCCCTAATTTTTTCCTCTAAAATTGCTTGATCTTTGCCATGGCATCGATTTAGGGATTAGCTTTTCCCGTTTTGGATTCTGATTTTCCAGCTAGGGCTTCGATTTAGAGATTTAATTCCCTTTTGTATCTATCTTGAATTGATGTGCTCCAATTTAGGGATTTAACCCTTTTTCTTTTGTTTGCATATTTCTGATAATTCAAACGATGCGGCGAGGAACAATCAGAGCTAGTGGAGCGTCGGAGAAGACGAAGCGAATGGCTGGAGCTGAAACGTCATGTGTGTGGCTGCCACGCGCGAGTGATGATCTGTGTGATACATCCCGAAGCAATCTAAGCCATCAGATTGTGTCCTGATCGAACGGTTATGCAATTGAGGTGCTATATCATCCCTAGCTGGCGTGATCTGCACCGTTGGATCCTAGATTGATCCAACGATCACCTTTCGGCTGCGCAAAAGAATAGAAGGATTAGTTTTTTTTGTTATAAACGGGCCAGCAGGCCCTTTGTATAATGGACTCTATCTATTTTAATTATTTCTAATGGATCCTTTATTTATTTTATTTGAATGGGCTGTCTATTTTTTGATAACTAGCCATTATTTTAACTACTAACTAAAATACTTAATATATAACCTATGTTAATTCTAACTACCATATCAATCCTACTAATAATTATACTAACAAATATACTAATTATAACACACCAAGTATACATTACATGACCCCAAAACTTTTCTGGTTACTAATTATGACATTAACACTAATATATGGCACACTTATACTAATTATACTAACAACGTAATACTAGTAAGCCGAAAATGAAAGTTAAGAAAGTGAGGTGAAAATTCAGTGACAACAGCTGCCCATCTTTGGTCATTCCAGTGAAACAAGAATAGAGCAAAGAACAAAAGATACTGATTTTCACCAATTATCAAACCATTAATGCCTGAAAAGACTGGCATGTTCTATTCTCCTTGTGCTCGAATAGATAAGTAGGTTCTATTCTCCTTGTGCTCGAATAGATATGCAGGTTCTATTTTCATTGTGCTCAAATAGATAAGCAGGTTCTATTCTCCTTGTGATCGAATTGATAAGCAAATTCCATTCTTGAAATGCCCGAACGGATAGGCAGGTTCTATTCTCCTCATGCTCGAATAGATAAGCAGATTCCATTCTCCAAATGCCCGAACGAATCGGTAGGTTCTATTATCCTCATGCTCGAATAGATAAGCAGATTCCATTCTCCAAATGCCCAAACGGATAGGCGGGTTCTATTCTCCTCATGCTCGAATAGATAAGCATATTCCATTCTTTAAATGCCTGAACGGATAGGCGGGTTCTATTCTCCTCATGCTCGAATAGATAAGCAGATTCCAAAAGATAACTTCATCTTCCATACGCTTGGATGAATAAGCGAGTTCCAAAACCTATCAAAAATAATTGCAAATGATCCAATTAAGATGCATATTCCCCTAGGGATGCCTAGTCATGAATGCATGTCTTATTTTTTTTGCTCTTTTTCTTAACAATTTTCCTAATGAACACAGAAAAAACTGTGAAGCTCCGGGAAACTCAGATTATATCATCTCAAACATTTTCTCAACTCTGGCAACAGATGATGAGTGTCTGTTTTGGCCCATCCATCGAAAAAAATAGTATGATTTCTTTTCATTTCTCTACACTGAATGGCTTTGCACTAAGAAAGTTTACAATAACTCATCCTTCAATACTAGTTGGCTTCACCAATTCCTTGTTAAAATTCCATCGTCTATTCCTTAGAAAGTAATCTTCACCATTGCTTGCTTTATTTATCATGGATCACTTAATATATTCATCCCTTCATGTGACTCCTTCCTTGATTTTTCAAATAAGGAAGCTCTTTGTTTCTAGAACACCTAAGAGCGAAATTCCGTGGGGATATGGGGAATGCATCGGTTTGCCATCATTTATGCATGTGAAATCATCTAAAAATTGGAACTATATGCTTCGATGATTGACTAAATAATCATAGATAGTCATCTCTATCACTTCTGTTTTACCATTCTTATTCTTAGCATTTCCTTGCTTCATATGATCTTTGCACATTTGCTCACTCAATCCAGTTATCTTGTACTCCTGGTTGGAAGGACTGACTTCATCCTCATATTCTTCAACACTCTTTTAGCCTTTGTCAAGTTATCATTGTAGTTGATACATCAATGTTCAGTGACAGGCTTCCTAGGATCCCACTATTCTTCCAATGTTTCATATCCTTGGTTATTTCCTCCAATGTCTGTAAAATTGTTCTCATTGTTGTAGAAGACAAATTATCTTGTGCAAGCATCCCTGTTTTGCAACATGTTGTCTTAAAGTAATGTTAAAGCATCTCTTAAGGGTTTTCCTCAGAGGCTTGTAGCAAAACCTATTTGAATCTCCTCATAAGTTGAACTACTCTTTATGCCCTAAGCTCCAAATTTGATCATTGGATACCTCATAGTTCCAATACCCTTCTAGAAAAATTTCAAAGTAATGCTAAAAAATCTTTTGTATATCTCAACTTAAGTCAAATTTTAATTATCATTTCAATGCAAGATGCTTTATGGAAATACGTCAAAGGAGGAAAAAGAAAAGGTCTACAACAAAATTTTATTGGTATTGTGGAAAACACAAAAAAAAAAGAAATTAGAAGGAAATGAATAGGCATTCAGATATCAGAAACCAAAAATCCTTCTGTCATGACTTCATAAGATGCCTTGAATGTTAACTGCGCTGGGCAGACTCTGGAAATAATGACTATGTGGAAAGACATGAAGCTTCCAAGTTCCAAACCCCAAGATTGATTTGTGGAAGAACTACCTTCACAAGTTATCTGAGCTGCCCTTTACGGGTTTTCAACTCAAATCATCCTTTGGTTTCAAAATGCCCTTTGCGGGTTTTCATTTTGAACCTCCTTTTCTTTTTCCTATTTTTCTTTTTCCTTTTTTCTTTTCTTTTTCCTTTTCTTTTTCTATTTTTCTCTTTATTTTTTTCTCTTTTTTCTTCTTTTTCTTCTTCTTCAAACATAATACTTCTTAACCGAGTCTGAATTTATCAGGCTTCGGAGTTTGTCTCTATCCATTTTGGCTAAAATTAACGCTCCGCCTGAGAAAACATTTATTACAATGTAAGGTCCCTCCCAATTCGGTGCCCATTTTCCTCGAGAATTGCTTTGGATTGACAGTTTCTTCCTCAATACCAAATCTCCCTCTTTGAATTCTCTTTGGTGAACTTTCTTCTCGTGAGCCCTTATCATCCTTCTATGGTACATTTTCCCATGACACAGTGCTTTCAATATTTTCTCTTCGATTAAGTTCAGCTGATCATATCTTGCTTGAACCCATTCTGCTTCTTCCAACTTTGCTTCCATTAAGACACGGAGCGAGGGTATTTCAACCTCAACGGGTAGCACTGCTTCTATTCCATATACCAATGAGAAATGTGTTGCCCTAGTGGAAGTTCTTACTACAGTTTGATAAACGTATAAGGCAAACGGCAGCTTCTCATGCCAATCTTTATAGGTATCAGTCATTTTTGCAATTATCTTCTTAATATTCCCATTCGCAGCTTCCACTGCCCCATTCATCTTTGGGTGATATACCACAAAATTATGATGTTTGATATTGAACTGCTCACAGACTCCACTTATCATCCTGTTGTTCAAATTTGAAGTATTATTGGTGATGATACTTTCAGGTAAGCCGTATCGACAAATGATTTCCTTTTTCAAAACTTGCAAATCATGGATCTTGTGACATTTGCATACGAGGCTGCTTCTACCCACTTTGTTAAATAATCAATGGCTACCAAGATAAAACAATGCTCGTTTGATTCTTTAGGGTGAATCTGACCAATGATATCAATGCCCCACATGGAGAAAGGCCAAGGGGCTGTCATAACATGAAGAGGCTGAGGTGGCGTATGAACCTTGTCAACATATATTTGGCACTTGTGGCATTTGTGAGAATAGTTGATGTAATCACCTTCCATGGTTGACCAATAATACCCAAGACGAATGATTCTCCTGGCCATGGTGAAACCACTAGGATGAGTTTCGCAGACCCCTTCATGAACTTCTTCCACAATTAATTGAGCCTCTTTTGCTCCCACACATCTTAGAAGCACTTGATCACGACTTCTTTTGTATAAGATCTCTCCATTAAGGACATACCCTGAGGCCATTTTCCTGATCATTTTCTGTTCATTCTCTGTAGCTTGCGGTGGGTATTGCTGGAATTTTACATATTGCAAGATGTCATGATACCATGGCAATCCATCCATCTCTTATTCCATATCATAACAATGAGCTAGAGAGTCTAGCATATATAACCTTATGGTCATCATCTAAGAACCTTCATTTACATTAAACATGTCAGCTAAAGTGGCTAAAGCATCAACCATTTGGTTGTCTTCTTTGGGGAGATATTTGAAAGTGATCTCATCAAATTCCTTGGTCAATTCAAGGACCAGCTTGTGGTATTCCAACAACTTTGCATCTTTTGTCTCCCATTCACCACGTATCTGATAAATGACTAATGCAGAGTCCCTAAAGACTCTTATAATACGAGTTTTCCTTTTTATAGCCTCTCTTAGACCCATTATACAGGCCTCTTACTCCGCCATATTATTAGCGCATAAGAACTTCAAACGACTGGTAAAAGGGTAATAATCTCCTTTCGGTGAAACCAGAACTGGCCCTATACCTTTTCCTAATGCATTTGCTGCACCATCAAAGTTCATAACCCAAGATTTTGTTGAAGCCTCATCATCTTCTGAGATACACATCAAGTTTTCATCAGGAAAATTAAAGTTTAATGCTTTATAGTCATCACAAGCGCGACTTGCCAAAAAGTCTACTATGGAACTTCCTTTTATCGCTTTTTGGCTCACATACCAGATATCAAATTCTGATAACAACATTTTTCAACGTGCTAACCTTCCTGATAGAGCCCGAGCCTCCGTCATGAACTTCAGTGGGTCCAACTTTGAGATTAGCCACGTAACATGATAAAGAATATATTGTCTTATCCTTTTAGCGGCCCAAACCAGAGCACAACATAGTTTTTCAATCAACGAATATCTAGTTTCACAATCAGTGAATTTTTTTCTCAAGTAATATATCGCCTTTTCTTTTCTTCCAATATCATCATGTTGTGCTAACACACAACCCATGGAATTTTCATAGACCATTAGGTACAAGATCAATGGTCTCCCTAAAACAGGTGGTACTAACACTGAAGGATTACTCAACTACTCTTTAATCTTTTCCAAAGCCGCTTGACATTCTTCATCACATGTTCCAGGGTCATTTTTCCTGAGTAACCTAAACATTGGATCGCGCTTATCAGTTAACTGAGAAATGAATCGTGCAATGTAATTTAATCGTCCCAGAAAACCTCAAACTTCTTTTTGTGTTTGAGGTGGGGGAAGTTCCTGTATAGCTTTTATCTTATCAGGATCAATCTCAATTCCTCTTTTGCTCACAACAAAACCCAATAACTTCCCAGATGTGACCCCAAAGGTGCACTTAGTCGGGTTGAGCTTCAACTGGAACTTTCTTAGTCTTAGGAAGAGCTTTTCTAAATTGACCAAATGTTCTTCCTCAGATCGAGATTTGGCGATCATATTGTCGACATATACCTCTATTTCTCTATGCATTATATCATGGAAAAGGGTGACCGTGGCCCTTTGATATGTTGCCCCTGCATTCTTAAGTCCAAAGGGCATCACTTTATAGCAAAAAGTCACCCACAACGTCAAAAAAGTCGTCTTTTCCATGTCTTCTGAGCACATCTTAATCTAGTTATACCCTGAGAAACCATCCATGAAAGGAAGAGTGAATGACCAGCCGTGTTGTCGACTAAAGTGTCAATATGTGGGATTGGGAAATTGTCTTTTGGTCTTGCCTTATTGAGGTCCCTATAGTCAACACACATTTGTACTTTTCCATCTTTCTTCGGTACTAGGACAATATTTGCCACCCATTCTGGATACTTGGCTACCTCGAGGAATCCTGCATCATATTGCTTCTTTACCTCGTCCATGATCTTGAGGAGTGTTTTAGCCTTCATTCTTCTAAGCTTTTGCATTATAGGTTCACATCCTTTCTTTATAGGGAGCCTATGCATGACGATGTCGGTGTCAAGACCAGGCATATCTTGGTACAACCAAGCAAAAATATCTTTAAATTCTTTCAAAAGCTCAATCACACTTTGTCTAGTTTTGGCTGTGATGGTAGTACCAATCTTTACCTCTCGTTTTTCTTCTTCGGTATCGAGGTTTAACGTTTCTAATTCCTCTTTATGTGGTAGAATCTACTTTTCCTCTCCTTCTACCATTCTGAGCATGTCGTTCGGTACATCATATTCTTCCTCATCGTTAATATTTCCAACTTCTTCCAAGCATAGAGGCAATTCAAAGTCAACCTTGAAGTTAGACTCGAATTCATTTTCACCATTGATATCTGAAAACCTGAAGAAGGAATAGGCAAAAGATATATACAAAGGGAAAAAAACAAAATAAATAAAATGTTTTTTATGCTTTTTAATTTTATGGTTTTCATTTGGTTTTGGTTTATTTTGAAAAGAAAGTTTTCCACACAAGATTTAAGGGAATGTATCTTTTATTGAATTTAAATTTGACATAAGCCCTTTACATAAGATCCCCTATTGTCTCCGGGCCTGGAGCAAAGGGGTTGGTTTTGAGAATTACTCTGAACATGTCTTAAAGACTATAGGAATTTCTTCAGCAGTCCAATTGTCAAGCTTAGAGCAAGGACGAATCATGGACAGGTACTGGCTCTCTTTTTCATCGTCAATCACAGCATTGATACTCAACTTTTCGAATGCGTCACATAAAGCGCTCTCTCCTTTTCCTTCCTCACTAACTGAGGCACTTGGATCCAACATGCCTCCAGATATAAAGCTATGACTCAGGGGAGGGAAAGTCATCGACTCCAACTCAATTTCCTCTTCCTTCAATCTAGCTCTTCGCTTCTCTTGATGCTTTCTGATTTCAGCCCTTCTTTTCCATTTGTTGGGCTTAAATCCCAAGCCAAACCGATCTTTTTTCGCTGAGATCACTACGAGATACAACCTTTCTTGATGTTTCTTTCTTAATCCTTTCCCAAGCGTTTGTTTTACCTACATCTTCGTACAGCTTGATAATTTCGGTTCTGGCACCTTACTTCCTTCGGTGACAAAGGTTGCATTGACTAACTCCAACGTCCTGAAATGACACTCGAGCGCACCCTCATCGATCTCAATGAAGGGTACATCAGTGGTTACTGATGCAATGATTTCCACCTCTGCACCGACGGTTATTAGTTGACCATCAATCACAAACTTCAACTTTTGGTGTAAAGTAGATGGGATCGCTCCTGCCGCGTGAATCCATGGGCACCCAAGCAGGCAGGTATAACTAGGTCTTATATCCATAACCACAAATTCAACATCAAACGTCGTTGGTCTAATTTGCAAAGGTGTCTCAATTTTCCCTAACACATCCTTTTGAGTTCCATCAAATGCTCTAACCGTATTTCGATAAGTTTTCATATGAGAACTATCTATTGGCAATTTCTTCAGTGTGGCTAACTGTAAAACATTTGCGCCGATCCATTGTCAATAAGGACACCTGGTAACATAAGCCCCTTACATCTGGTAGTGATGTGTAAAGCCTTGAGACCACGTTCCTTCACCTGGTATTTCCTCATTATTGGATGAGATAAAGTTATTAACATCAATGTTACCAACTAACATATCCATCTTATCAGTTGTGATCTCCTTTGATACGATAGTCCAGTTCATAATCTTTAACAAGGCCTCACGGCGGCCTTCAAAACTTAATAGCAAAGAAAACATAGAAATTCAAGCTGGAAGCTTGTGGAGTTGCTCCACGCTTCTATATTCACTTGTTTTAAAATCTTCAAGAATTCTTGAGCCTCTGATTCCTTTACAGGCTCATGATATATTTTCAGTTTTTCCTTGAAGAAATCTCTATCATCTTCTTTTTCAGGATCCTCAGCAGCAGCCTTTATTTACGCTGTATCCATATCCTCTACTACTGGCTGGGAATAGAGCCTTCCACTCCTTGTGAAATGGCTTACCTCATTAACTAGTTCTTCTTTCTCTTGAATAGATGTTTCTCCTAGGGCTGCCACCTCACAAGTGTAATTCCAAGGGACCTACTTGTTATCCTTGTATGGAAACGACGTTGGTGCCTTAATTATGAGCCACGGGGTTACACTCCTCGCTAGCTCACCAACTCTTGTTTTAGCCTTAATAACTAAAGGCTTCATTCCAGATGGTCTCTTTTGGAGGATGACTCCTCTGATGCACAAATGCCCAACGTGCATTTATTGTCTTCTTTTTCGAAGAACTCAAGTTCTTTCTCATTCATCTTGTCTTGAACTAGTTGTCTAAACTCTAAGCAACTATCAATCTCATGTCCTTCCTTCATGTGGTACTCATAGTACAATTCATTTTCAATCTTCAATTTCTGGGCTCCTTCTTCCAGCATCTCTACTACCACCATTTGAGCCCATACCCATTTCATGGGAGCTCTAACTTCAGCAACACATTCTTTAACCACCTTATTCGTTTCTTCTATGATTGCATTAACACCTACCTTTTGATGATCTGGCTGTGGGTTTCCCTTTTCTTCTGATGTATTAAATGATAACATCCCTAACTTTCTTAAGTCATCCACCACCTTTTTAAATGCTGTGCAATTTTCAATGGTATGCCCCCTAACTCCTGCATGGTATTCACATTGTGCCTTCTCATCATACCATGGTGGGTATGGTGGTGAGAATGGAGGAACATGTCTTGGCAACACCATCTGAGATTTGACCAACTCAGCAAACAATTCTGCATATGTCATTGGGATAAGAGGAAAATATGGTTTCGAGCTCCATTGATATCTTTGTTCTTCCTTCGGATGATTTGTGACAGCTGGAGCTATGGTCGAGACATTGGGATTGTTGAAGACTACCCCCTTTAAGTAACTAGGATTATCGACATTAGTGGCATTGACTTCATCGTCTCTCTTTTTGTATGGTTTCTTTGTTTCCCCACTATCCAACCTCCCATTTTTCATGGCCGCAAGGATTAACTCTCCATTTATAATCATGTCCGTGAAACTCTTTGTGGCATGATTGAGCATAGGGTCATAGAAAGAACCCTTTAATGTCTCTACGAACATTGGGGTGATCTCACTCTCTAGCAATGGTGACTGGACTTGGGAAGCTACATCCCTTCATCTTTGCGCGTACTGGTGGAAACTTTCATGATGCTTCTATCTATTTCTTGCAGAACTAAACGGTTTGGAATCATGTCTAAAATAAGCTTATACTACTCACTGAAAGCTCTAGACAAATCTTTCCATGATCTGATGTTGAATCGACTTAGCTGCCTGTACTAACGTCCAGCTGATCCTACTAGACTGTCTTGGAAGCAGTGGATAAGCAGCTTCTCATTCTCAAGATACATCGACATTTTCCTACAATACATAGTTAGATGTGCTGCAGGGCACGTAGTCCCATTATATTTTTCAGTCAGGAACCTTAAACTTTGGTGGTACTACTAAATCAGTCACTGGGCTTAAATCCTTGGCATCAACTCCTCCATATATACCTCCTTCTTGGAAAGACTTAATCATTCCTTCCAACTTCTCATAATGATCCTCCCATTTCTTCTCAGCTTTCACCTTGTCGGCAATTTCATCTAGATCAGGCACCTCAATGACTTCCTCAGAATTTATCTTCCTATCATTCCGCGCCGAGGTTTCAGCAAAATGTGGGGAAATCTTAGCCTTAGAAGATTGAGCTTCTCTCTGCATGCTTGGATAAACAAAGACCATCCCTTGAAATTTTGGCACAACATTAGCTTCCTGGCCATTTTCCACTGCGTCAGGGTCCTTAAAGCCTAACATGGCTGCAATTGAACCAACTGTCTTTTGGTGAACTAACTCCATCTGTTGCTTCAAATCTGTCTCCAGCTTATCTAACCTATCCTGGGTACTCTTATGGTTGCTTTCTAGGGTCATAACTTTGTCTTCCATTACTCTGACTTGAGACTGAGTACCGTACTTGTGGTTTGTTTTTGCTATTTTTAACTTCTGCATTTTATATTTGAGTTAGATTCTTATTATGTCATGTATGCATGCACAAATGTAAACACAAATGCAAAGAAAAGCTATGAAACACAAAAGAATGAAATGCAAATGCATGAATGCAAGCGAAGGGCCGCCAATTCCATGAAACATCTGCTCAAGAAACAACTCTTTTATTGAATATAAAATGGTCCATATTACATCTTATTTTATTTACAAGTATTTTTTTAGCCTGAACTCCCAGTTCCTTGATTTCTTCAATGAGCCGCATAAGCCTCGGTCCCACTTCTCCCGCTGGCTTGACGTACTGACGAAGAACTGTAGCTTTAGTGGCTAACATCATCACGTGTCGAGCCACATGTTGTACTTGGGTCATGACAGTCCTATCGAACTCATCTTGTTCTCGAAATCTTCTAGCCATATCTTTAAGACGAGTGAACCAATAATCATTACCTTCCTCAACTATGTCTTCAAAGACCAAAATCTTCTTCCTATATTCTTGGATGACGTTATCCATTCCTTCAACCTATTTCTTCAAGGTATCATTCTACCTTTGACAGGCCTGAAGTTCAATATATGTGTGATGATTCTGGAGTCTATGCAACGAGTGGTTCATATCATCTATTTTGGCCTGCAACTCAGTAACACAAGTTTGGCTCTGCTTTAACTTCATACTGGTCTGGTCATATGCTTTCTGTAACTCAAATAAGCGAATCATATTGTCGTGGGCCTTACTTTTCCATGCAGCCACACTTTCTTTATCACTTTCATGAACCCGTTTGCCATTTTAATTTTCAGCTGCCAGCTTACCCTTCTTCTTCTCTTCAACAAGGGCTCGTCTATATTTCTCGACCTCGTGCCTTCCTCGTTTTTTCTTCTCTTATAGCATGTTCGATTTGTTGCTTCCACTGCTCTAGGTATTTCTTAGATTAGCATTTCGAATAGTAGTGTAGAGTTTAAGGAAATCAACCCTTTGGACCTCAAACTTCTTTTATAGGTCTTCATACAACTTCACTACTTGCTTTGTCACCCCTTTATATTTTTCAACATCGAGGTCGGACTCAAACTTGTCCTTTTGGTTCTGCTCTTGTAAGGCTTCTATCTCCAACTTATCCCTTCTTAATTCTTCTCTTAGGACGTCAGCTTCTGTAGGGACTACCTTTAAGTGTTCTTCTATGGACTTGGCCTATTCGGATATAGGTGCTATGACTTTGTCGTTTATTCTCGTATGCCTCCAAATATCATAGTCCGGGGTATACATACAATGACTATCAGATTCTAACTTCATGTGATAACAATGGTTCCATACATCATTGATTGTCTAAACCTTCTGTCTGAACTTACCTTGGAACTCGAATTTTGATGAGCCAAGACTGATAGTGAATGGGATGAACTGCCGAGATCCATACTGATGAGATACTAGCAAAGGAGCACATCCAACTCCTCCCTACAAACCTAGCAGTATTAGGAAGTTGAAATCTCCACATTTGTATAAAAGCTTGGTGTGACCCATCCAAGGAACCCTTCATCTGATGTCTTCGTCAAGACGGTCCCTGAATATATCGATCCATTTATTCTTCTTAACAACAGGCCACTCATTTATCAAAAATTCCTGAAGAGGTGAGAACTTCGGGGAAACACATTTGATAAAGCTAATGTCGGGCACTTTCAGAAATGACCGATGGCCCAAACTTACAGAAGCGGAGCACATCCTCTGAAACGAACACCTTCAACTTTTCGGCGGTATTAAGGGAAATAAAGGTTTCAGCAAGTACGGTTGGTACTGGATCAACCCTTTTCAACGAAATCAAGTAACGCCACATCAATGTTTCCTAGAACCCTCGGAAAGATGACTAAGCCATAAATTGCAATGGCTAGGAGTTCAACCCTCTTTTCCCTATCGAGGTGGATTGAAATTATACTTCTGATGCTTGACCAAGGGAAATTAAAGGTGCCCCTCTCTTTTGTATCAACCCCTTAAACCAACCATCACTCATACCAGCGAACGCCTGAAGCTTTGCATGTGGGTTTTTGTTTTTAGGAGGCTTGGCATAGACTCAGTTATTCTTCACTTTGCACAGGTTGAAAAGGGCTAAGTACTCCTCAAATGTAGGTATCATATCTTCCTTATTAAAAGTGAAACAACAATATCCCGGATTCCAGAATTGAACCAAGGTTTTCAGGAACTGTTCATCAACCTTTACATACAAAAGATAGGCTATGTCATCGTAGACTTCATGGAACAACTGCTTAGTCTCATAATCAAGGTGCTCCCAGATTTCCCACAATTCTTGCACATTGTTCTTTTTGATACTGATGTGAGCATATTCTGAAGTCACTATCTCATGATCAGCTGCTAGACTATCTCCAAATGCTCGCTGGTTCACCTCGGACCAATGTCGAACCTTTGCATTCTCATCTTCACTTTTCAAAATTCTTTCGTCCGTAACAAGAGCTTTTCAAAGTTGAGCAATGATTTTGAGAATCAACCCCTTCTAATTATGTAATGATGTGGCATGAATGGTTATGCAAAACAACAAGACAAAGGGAAGAAAGATTAGAATCAGGAAAACACAGAGAATTCAAAATAATTTCAAAAATAAATTTGGGCAGCACATTCCAACACTCCAGGACATGTCTCCATTTATTTCTAAAACCCTAAGTTTTTCGCATGGCTCTATTAGGGTAGGCTCTAAGTTCTCAAATAGTTGAGTTCTAAAAGGTACCCGATCTATCCTTGTTGTCCCCTACTAAGGGTAGCAAAGCCCCTGGTTCTCACCCATTATAGGTTTTAAATGACCCAAGTTCAACTCAGGAGGACTCACTTCCTATGTCTTCTCGAAGAATCAGTATCCTTACGAAGACCTGAGGCATATGAGTCCCGAAGGTACTTGCTAGGCTGATACGGAGAATCAATATTCTGACATGAGCAAAGCATTTTCCCCTCACTTAACAATTGGGTGGAGCTCGGGAATAGAGCTTTTTGTAACAATTTTAAAATGCGTAAAATAGAATTACATTCATTAAGCGGACAAATAAATTGAAACCTTTGTGAACTTGCAAATTCCCTTTTAAAAAAACATTTTTGAAAACAATTTGTGGCCTGACCCTCTTTTTGTTTTTTTGAAAAACAAACAAAAATGTCCCCAATGGAATCGCCAAGCTATTGCAACCCTTTTTAGGAGGTCTTGACGTTTTGGAAAACTTTATAAAATCACGAAGTCACCACCAATCTTTTTGAAAAAGTGTGATTGGATCACTTTTAAAATAAAGGTTATTTTAATAAAATGTTTTATTTATCAAAATAACATTTTTTGGTCCACAAAAAAACATAGAAAAATAGGTTCGGGGGTCGGTTACGTGTGGGGAAGGGTTAGCACCCCCACAACGCCCAAAAACTGGTACCTAATTGATTTCAAAAGCTGGAATTTGTAAGTTCACAAAATTTCGATTTATTTGTCCGCAAAGTGAATATAAATCTATTTTAATGGCCTTATCGCTCGGGAAATGAACTTTAATCACCGCCAACACTCCTAACACTAACCCGTCATTCCTATTTGATAAGACACCACATTAATTAAGTTTTCACTTTAAAAAAACTAGAAAATTTAGTATGTTAAAGCCTTTTAATTAAAATTTAATAGTGATTAATTCCTAAAGAAATATCTTTATTCATTTTAACAATTAAGGTTATAATAATAAAATTAAGTGTGACTTATTGAAAATGAAGAAAGTTTTACAACATACATGTCACTAATCTATGTTTTAAGTCCATATTCCTAAGGTTAAACACACATACATATACATACAAGATCAAAAGCACAAAAAATAATACTTAAATTAAATCATCCATTAAAATAATTACTAAAATAAAGAAAAGGGAAATTAATTTTATTTATAATTTTTTTTTTATTATGGACTAAATTAAGAGAAAACCAAAATGTGGGGGTTAATTCGAAAACAATTTAAAATTTGGTGCCTAATTGAAGAGAAAAAGGATGAAATTGAAACAATTGAAAACTGAGGTGCTGCGGTATAAGAACCGAAAAAGAAGGGCACGGGTTATAACCCGGTTCGGGTCGGGTCAAACGGGTTAGTATATATAATAAATATTATAAACAAATTTCATTTTCCCTTATTCATCAAAACAGATCAAACTCCCTTTCTTTAAAATCCTCTATCGTGTTCATCCGTGTTCTTCATGAACTGAAGAACACGGTGGTGGTCTGCCGTGCTGGCGGCAAAATTCCCATAAAAAAACCTAATTTTCCAGATTCCGGCAAGTTCAAATTCACATTTTCCACCAGAATTACATCGTAGCCAAATCAAACGGTGTTTTGAAGGTAAAATCAATCCCCTTTCTTTATTAAATTCAAAATAGAAAGTAAATAGATAAAACACATTACTAGAAACTTGCTTCTCTTTATTCCTTTTGACTTTTTATTACAACTGCTTGCTTCTACAACTTCTGAATGCTAATTGTGTGTATCTAGTATTTCTGTGATTGTTGTGTGTAATTGTTGTTGTTTTCAATGATATACAGTGGGGTTTATATAGCTATTGAAATGCTTAGATTACAAGATTAAATCCCTAATTTCTTCCTCTGAAATTGCTTGATCTTTGCCATGGCATCGATTTAGGGATTAGTTTTTCCCATTTTGGATTCTAATTTTCCAGGTAGGGCTTCGATTCAGGGATTTAATTCCCTTTTGTCTTTATCTTGAATTGTTGTTCACCAATTTAGGGATTTAACCCTTTTTCCTTTGTTTGCATATTTCTGATAATTCGAACGAATCCAATGAGGAACAATCAGAGCGAGTGGAGCGTCGGAGAAGATGAAGCAAATGGCCGGAGCTGAAATGTTGTACACGTCGGAGAAGACAAAGAGAATGATCTGCGTGATACATCCCGAAGCGATCTGAGCTGTCAGATTGCATCTTGATCGAACGGTTATACAATTGAGGCGCTATATCATCCCCAACTGGCGCGATCTACATCGTTGTATCCCAAATTGATCTAACGGTCACCTTTTGGCTGTGCAAAAGAATGGAAGGATTAGGTTTCTTTTTGGTTATAAACGGGCCAACAGGCCCTTTGTATAATGGACTCTATCTATTTTAATTATTTCTAATGGACCCTTTATTTATTTTATTTGAATGGGTTGTCTATTTTTTGATAACTAGCCATTATATTAACTACTAACTAAGATACTTAATATATAACCTATGTTAATTCTAACTACCATATCAATCTTACTAATAATTATACTAACAAATATACTAATTATAACACACTAAGTATACATTACCTAACCCCTAAACATTTCTAATTGCTAATTACGACATTAACACTAATATATGGCACACTTATACTAATTATACTAACAACGTAATAATACTAAGCCATAAATGAAAGTTAAGAAATTGAGGTGAAAATTCAGTGACAACACATGGAAAAGGAAGGCCTACGACAACAAGATTCGCTTATTTGAGTTGCAGAAGGCATATGACCAGACTAGTGCGAAGCTAAAGAAAAGTCAGGCTTGTGTTACTGAGTTGCAAGCCAAAATAGATGATTTTGGTCCTTGAAGACATAGTTGGGGGAGGTAATGACTACTGGTTCACTCATCTTAGAGACTTGGCTAGAAGATTCCAAGAACAAGATGAGTTTGATAGGACTATCATGACCCAAGTACAGGATGTGGCTCGACATGTGGTGATTTTAGCCACTGAAGCTATAGCTCTTCGTCAGTACGTCAAGCCAACAGGAGAAGTGGGACCGAGGCTTATGTGGCTCATTGAAGAAATCAACGAACTGGGAGTTCAGGCTGAAAAATATTTGTAAATAAAATTTGATGTAATAAGGACCATTTCATATTTAATAAAAGTGTTGTTTCTTGAGCAAATGCTTCATGGAATTGATGGCTCTTTGCTTGCATTCATGCATTTGCATTCCATTCTTATTTGTTTCATAGCTTTTATTTGCATTTGTGTTTACATTTGTGCATGCATACATGACATAATAAGAATCTAACTTAAATAAAAATGATAGAAAATCAAAATAGCAAAAGTAAATCACAAGTACGGTACTCGGTCTCAAGCCAGAGCAATGGAAGACAGAGTGACGGCCTTAGAAAGCAACCATAAGTGCACCCAGGATAGGTTAGACAAGTTGGAGACAGATCTGAAGCAACAGATGGAGTTGGTTCATCAAAAGACAATTGGTTCAATTGCAGCCATGTTAGGCTTTAAGGACCTAGACATAGTGGAAGCTGGTGAGGAAGCAAATGTTGTGCCAAAATTTCAAGGGATGGCCTTTGTTCATCCAAGCATGCAAAGAGAAGCTCAATCTTCTAAGGCCAAGATTTCTCCATATTTTGCTGAGGCTTCGGCACGGAATGACGGGAAGATAAGCTCTGAAGAGGTCATTGAGGTGCCTGATCTTGATGAAATTGCTGACAAGGTGATAGTTGAGAAGAAATGAGAGGATCGTTATGAGAAGTTGGAGGGAATAATTAAGTCTTTCCAAGAAGGAGGTATACATGGAGGAGTAGATGTCAAGGATTTAAGCCTAGTGACTGATCTGGTAGTACCACCAAAGTTCTAGGTTCCCGACTTCAAAAAATATAATGGAACTACGTGCACTGTAGCTCATCTAACTATGTATTGTAGGAAAATGTCAATGTATCTTGAGAAAGAGACGCTGCTTATCCATTACTTCCAAGACAGTCTAGTAGGATCAGCTGCACGTTGGTACACGCAGCTAAGTCGAGTTAACATCAGATCATGGAAAGATTTGTCCAGATTTTTTAGTGAGTAGTACAAGCATGTTTCAGACATGATTCCAACCCGTTTAGTTCTACAAGGATTGAAGAAAAAACATTATGATAGCTTCCTCCAGTACGCGCAAAGATGGAGGGATGTGGCTGCCCAAATCCAGCCACCATTATTGGAAAGTGAGATCACTCCAATGTTTGTAGAGACATTAAAGGGTTCTTTCTATGATCGTTTGCTCAATCATGCCACAAAGAGTTTCATGGACATGCTTATAAATGGAGAGTTGATACTTGCGGCCATGAAAAATGGAAGGTTGGATAGTGGGGAAACAAAGAAACCATACAAAAAGAGAGACAATCTACAACCCCAGTTATTCAAAGAGGGTAGACTTTAACAAGCCTAATGTCTCGACCACAGCTCCAGAGTCACAAATCATCCGAAGGAAGAACGAAGATATCAAGGGAGCTCGGAACCATATTTTCCTCCTATCCCAATAACATATGTAGAACTGTTTGCTGAACTGGTCAAATCTCAAACGGTGCTGCCAAGACATGTTCCCCCATTCTCACCGCCATACCCAACATGGTATGATGAGAAGGCACAATGTGAATACCATGCAGGAGTTAGGGGGCACACCATTGAAAATTGCACTGCATTCAAAAGGGTGGTCGATGACTTAAGAAAATCAGGGATGTTATCATTTGATATATCAGAAAAAAGGGAAACCATCTGCCAAATCATCAGAGGCAAGTGTGAATGCAATCATAGAGGAGAAGGATAAGGTGGTTAAGGAATGTGTTTCTAAAGTTAGAACTCCCATGAAGTGGGTATAGGCTCAAATGGTGGTAGTAGGGATACTGGAAAAAGGAGCCCAGAAGCTGAAAATTGAAGACAAATTGTATTGTGAATACCACATGAAGGATGGACATGAGATTGATTGTTGCTTAGAGTTTAGGCAACTGGTTCAAGGCAAGATGAATGAAAAAAAACTTGAGTTCTTTGAAAAAAAAGATAAGGAATGCATGTTGGACATATGTGCATCAGAGGAGTCACCCTCTAGAAGATTACTCTGGAATGAAGCCTTTAGTTATTAAGGCTAAAATGAGGGTTAGTGAGATAGCAAGGGGTGTAACCCCGTGGCTTATAATTAAGGCTCCAACCCCGTTTCTATACAAGGATAGCAAGAAAATTCCTTGGAATTACACTTGTGCGGTGACAGATCTGGGAGAAATATCTGTTCAATAAAAATAAGAGCCAGTCAATGAGGTGAACCGTTTCACGAGGAGTGGAAAGCTCTATTCCCAACCAATAATAGAGGATAGAGATGTAGCGCAAAGGAAAGCTTCTACTGAAGAACCTGAGAAAGAGGATAACGGAGATTTCTTCAAAGAGAAACCGACAGCATATCACGAGCCTGTAAAGGAATCAGAGGCTCAAGAATTCTTGAAGATTTTAAAACACAGTGAATACAGCATCGTGGAGCAACTCCATAAGCTTTTGGCTCAAATTTCTATGCTTTCTCTATTATTAAGTTCTGAGGGCCACCGTGAGGCCTTGTTAAAGATTCTGAACTGGATGTGCATACGAAAGGAGATCACAACCGATAAGATGGATATATTAGTCGGTAACATTGCTGTCAACAACTTCATTTCCTTTAACAATGAGGAAATACCAGGTGAAGGAACGGGATCTTGCAAGGCTTTATATATCACTACTAGATGTAAGGGAAATATGTTACCCGGAGTTCTAATCGATAATGGGTCGGCACTGAATGTTCTACCGTTAGCCACATTGAAGAAGCTGCCAATAGATAGTTCTCATATGAAAACTTATCAAAATACGGTAAGAGCATTTGATGGAACTCAGAATGACGTGTTAGGGAAAATTGAGGTGTCCTTGCAAATTGGACCAACGACCTTCGATGTTGAGTTTGTGGTCATGGATATAAGACCTAGTTACAGCTACTTGCTTGGGCACCTGTGGCTCCACATAGCAGGAGCGGTCCCTTCTACTTTACACCAGAAGTTGAATTTCGTGATCGATGGACAACTAATAACTGTCGGTGCATAGGAGGAAATCATTGCATCCGTAACACTAATGCACCCTTTATCGAGATGATGAGGGTGCGCTCGAGTGTCATTTCAGGACATTATAGCTAGTTAATGCAACCTTTGTCACTGAAGGGAGCAAGGTGCCAGAGCCGGAATTATCAAGCTATGACGAAGATGCAGAAAAACAAACGCTTGGGAAAGGAGCTGAAATTGGGAAAGGATTTGGAAAGAGACATCATGGGAGGCTGTACCCCGTAGTAATCCCAGCGAAAAAAGGATCAGTTTGGTTTGGGCTTTAAGCCCAACAAATGGAAAAGAAGGCCTGAAATCAGAAAACATCAAGAGAGGAGAAGAGCTAGATTGAATGGAGAGGAAATTAAGTGGGAGCCGATAACTTCCCTCCCCTAAGCAATAACTTTATATTTGGAGGCATATTGGATCCAAGTGCCCCAATTAGTGATGAATAAAAAGGTGAGAGTGCTCTATGTGAAGCGTTTTGAAAAGCTGAGTATTAACGCTGTGCCTGACGAAGAAGAAGAGAGCCAGTACCTGTCAATGATCCACCCTTGCTCTGAGCTTGACAATTGGACTGCTGAAGAAATTCCTGTAGTCTTTAAGACATGTTCAGAGTAATTCTCAAAACCAACCTCTTAGCTCCAGGCCCGGAGATAATAAGGGATCTTATGTAAAGGGCCTATGTCAAATTTTAAATTTAAATTTAATAAAAGATCATTTCCTTAAACCTTGTGTGGAAAAATTTCTTTTCATAAATAAACCAAAACTAAATGAAAATCATAAAGCATAAAAAACATTCCATTCATTTTGTTTCTTCTCTTTGTATATATCTTTTGCCTATTCCTTTTCAGGTCTTCAAATATCATTGACATAAATGAATCCGAGTCTAACTTCAAGGTTGACTTTGAACTGCCTCTATGCTTGGAAAAAGTCAGAAATATTGACAATGAGGAAGAATATGATGTACCCAGTGATATGCTCAGAATGGTAGAAGGAGAGGAAAAACAGATTCTACCATATAAAGAAGAACTGGAGATATTAAACCTTGGTACTAAAGAAGAAAAGCGGGAAGTGAAGATTGGTACTACCATCACAGCTCTTCTTAAGACTAAGAATATTTGGTCAATTTGGAAAAGCTCTTCTTAAGACTAAGAAAGTTCCAGTTTAAGCTCAACCCAAATAAGTGCACATTTGGGGTCACATCTGGGAAGTTATTGGGTTTTTTTGTGAGCAGAAGAGAAATTGAGATCGATCTTGATAAGATAAAAGCTATACATGAACTTCCCCCACCTCAAACACAGAAGGAAGTTTGAGGTTTTCTGGGACGATTAAATTACATCACACGCTTTATTTCTCAGATAATTGATAAGTGCGATCCAATGTTTAGGTTACTTAGGAAGAATAACCTAGGAACATGGGATGAAGAATGTCAAGCGGCTTTGGAAAAAATCAAAGAACAGTTGAGTAATCCTCCAGTATTAGTACCACCTATTTTAGGACCACTGATCTTGTACCTAACGGTCTATGAAAATTCCATGGGATGTGTGTTAGCACAACATGATGATACTGGAAGAAAAGAAAAGGCAATATATTACTTGAGCAAAAAATTCACTGATTGTGAAACCAGATATTCGTCGATTGAAAAACTATGTCGTGCTTTGGTCTAGGCAGCTAAAAGGCTAAGACAATATATGCTTTATCACGTTACGTGGCTAATCTCGAAGTTGGACCCACTAAAGTTCATGATGGAGGCTCCGCTCTATCTGGAAGGTTAGCACGTTGGAAAATGTTATTATCAAAATTTGATATCTAGTATGTGAGCCAAAAAGCGATAAAAGAGAGTGTCATAGCAGACTTTTTGGCAAGTCACGCTTGTGATGACTATGAAGCATTAAACTTTAATTTTCCTGATGAAGACTTGATGTGTATCTCCGAAGATGATGAGGCTTCAACAGAATCTTGGGTTATGAACTTTGATGGTGCTGCAAATGCATTAGGAAGAGGTATATGGGCAGTTATGGTTTCCTCGGAGGGAGATTATTACCCTTTTACCATTCGTTTGAAATTCTTTTGCACTAATAACATGGCAAAGTACGAGTCCTGTATAATGGGACTAAAAGAAGCTATAAGGAGGGAAATTCATACTTTAAGAGTTTTTGGGACTCTGCATTAGTTATTTATCAGATACGTGGCGAATGGGAGACAAAAGATGTAAAGTTGTTAGAATACCACAAGTTGGTCCTTGAGTTGACTAAAGAATTTGATGAGATCACCTTCAAATATCTCCCTAGAGAAGACAGCCAAATGGCCGATGCTTTAGTTACCTTAGCTGCCATGTTTAGGGTAAGAAAAGGTTCTAAGATGATGTCCATCAAGTTATATATACTAGACTCTCCAGGTCATTGTTATGATGTGGAAGAAGAGATGGATGGATTGCCATGGTACCATGACATCTTGCAATATGTAAAATTCCAGCAATACCCACCGTAAGCTACAGAGAATGATCAGGAAAATAGCATCAGGGTATGTCTTTGATGGGGATATTTTATACAAAAGAAGTCGTGATCAAGTGCTTCTAAGATGTGTAGGTGCAAAAGAAGCTCAAGTAATTGTGGAAGAAGTTCATGAAGGAGTTTGCGGAACCCATCCTAGTGGTTTCACCATGGCTAGAAGGATCATGCGTCTTGGATATTATTGGTTAACCATGGAAGGTGATTGCATCAACTATTATTGCAAATGTCACAAATGCCAAATCTATGCTGACAAGGTTCATATGCCACCTCAACCTCTTCATGTTATGACAGCTCATTGGCCTTTCTCCATGTGGGGCATTAATGTCATTGGTCAGATTCACCCTAAAGCATCAAACGAGCATTGTTTTATCTTGGTAGCCATCGATTATTTCGCGAAGTAGGTAGAAGCAGCCTCGTATGCAAACGTCACCAGATCCACGGTTTACAAGTTTTTGAAAAAGGAAATCATTTGTCGATACGGCTTGCCTGAGAGTATCATTAAACAGGATGATAAGTGGAGTCTGTGAGCAGTTCAATGTCAAGCATCGTAATTTTGTGGTGTATCGCCCGAAGATAAATGGGACAGTGGAGGCTGAGAATAAGAATATTAAGAGGATAATTGCAAAAATGACTGATACCTATAAAGATTGGCACGAGAAGCTACCATTTGCCTTATACGCTTATCGAACCACAGTAAGAACTTCCACTGGGGCAACACCTTTCTCATTGGTATATGGGGTAGAAGTTGTGCTACCCATTGAGGTTGAGATACCATCGCTCCGTGTCTTAATGGAAGCGAAATTAGAAGAGGCAGAATGGATGCAGGCAAGACATGACCAGCTTAATCTGATTGATGAAAGGCATTGTGTCATGGGCAAATGTACCAGAAAATGATGATAAGGGCTCACGAGAAGAAAGTTTGCCCAAGAGAATTCAAAGAGGGGGATTTAGTATTGAGGAAAAAGCTTCCAATCCAAAGCGATTCTCAAGGTAAATGGGCACTGAATTGGGAGGGACCTTACATTGTAACAAAGGTTTTCTCAGATGGACTGTTGATTTTAGCCGAAATAGATGGAGACGAACTCTAGAACTCGATAAATTCGGATTCTGTTAAAAAGTATTATGTTTGGAAAAAAGAAAAAAAAAAAAAAAAAAAAGAAAGAAAAGAAGAAAAAGAAAAGGAAAAAGGAAAGAAAAGAAGAAAAAGGAAAAGGAAAAGAAAGAAAAAAAGAAAAGAAAAGAAAGAAGAAAAGAAAAAGAAAAAAAAAAGAAAAAGAAAAAAAAAAAAAAAAAAGAGAAGAGAAGAAAGAAAGAAAGAAAAAGAAAATGGGGGTTCAAAATGAAAACCCGTAAAGGGCGTTTTGAAACCAAAGGTAGATCTGAGTTGAAAACCCGTAAAGGGCGACTCGGACAATTTGCAAATAAGACCTTCCTCGGGGATTCCATACCTGGAAGTTTCATATCTTTCCGCATAATAGTTATTTTCAGGGTCTGCTCAACATAGTGGACATTCAATGCATTTTATGAAGTCATAACAGGAGGAGTTTTGGTTTCTGATATCTGAACACCTATTCCTTTCCTTGTAATTTCTTTTTGTGTTTGCCACAATACTAATAAAATTACCATATATTTAGCGTGAACGAATAATGTTTAAAGTATTTTTATGAGTTACAGATATATAATTATAATTTTTAATATTTTAATCGTTCGAAAGATGTGATTTTTTATATAAAAATATGTATATTTATATTATTTGACATTATCTATATATTTATATATTGATATATATTTTTCTTCGAGTCTTATTTTTTTAATTTTTATTTATTTGTATTTTATGTTATTTAATAATATCTTATTTAAAATTACCATATATTGACCTTTCAAAAATAATTACCATATATTCATATAATCCATCACATAATTCCATAATTCGATAAAATTACTAGAGATAACCTAACAACATTTTTCTTCAATATGTGTCTTAATGAAAGTGCATAATATTAATACAACAAATTAAGAGAAATTATTAGTGTCACCATAAAGCAAAAACAAGCAGCCAATTAACATATATTCATATTATTGACTATATTGTACTCAAAAAGTTGACAAACCATAAATTATTTGACAAAATACATTTAGTGAATCTAGAAAAATAGTTGACAATATATTCTAAATTCAAAAGTAAATCCTATATAAATAGACACGAAATTTACACATTCACAGAGTGATCAAAGTAAGAGAGTGGTGAACGGGATTACATTTATAACTGCTTATGAATTATTCTTTGAATTCCTTTGGTAAAGAACAGTGAAAATCTACCGCTAAAAATGAACATGTCCCTTAATACTTGCTAACATATAGTCCAACTTCTACCTCAAATTTAAAAATGTATCTCTTGGTCAACAACCTCTAAAACAAGTGATTAAAATCTTTCAGTTGATATTTTTTCTTCCTATTAAATTATAAATTTTAAATCCAGTAAGAGAAATTTTTTCTTTCCTCCTCTCTTTAGGTAGGAATTGTTCAAAAAAATATATACCCCTTAAAAATGTCAATTTAATTGCTAATGCATTCATTAAGGTCTGCAAATTACAAATGCTACAATCATCATTCATGTAAATCAATATCATAACCTTCAATATTCATCCCATCTTATAAGGTCAATAACAAAGCATATCTCAGACACATCAGTTACCCAATTTTGATGTTGTTTGAGGCTTTTTTAAACCTCTGTTACTAGCGTAACAGCGTGTATAAACAAACATGTCAGAATTAAAAAGAGCTGATATAAGCACAACATAGTTGTTCTCTTTTTACTAAATTACTTATTAAATTGTGCGAAATCTATTAACGATGAAATTATACGACGAAGAGCAAAAGACGACATATAAATTACAGATGCGCGATGAGAGGAAACAACTTTAATGCGACAACGACGGTGATAATAGGTGGATTTGTAATTTAAGAATTAGAGTTTTGGAGAGGTTTTTTTTTAAAAATTTTGGTAATTTTTTAAAATTAGTTTTTAAAATAATATTATATACTATATCATGATTATGTCATGATTTTAGTTATATATATTTTATAATGTGTACTATTTTCCTCCGATTAGGTTTAGAGGTTTTTTTTATTAAATGGAAAGATTATATTTTTATATGGGGATTCAAACCCATACAAGATATGACAATATGAGCATATTTAACCACTAGGCCAATCAGTGAATTTTAGGTTTAAAAGTTTTTAATGAGTCACATGATAATAATTCTTTATTTCATCAAATAAAAATATTTTTTATATTATATACATTAATATATTATATTATATATTATTATCAAAAAAATATTATATCATATATATTAATATTATTTTGTAATATATTTATATTATTTATATAGATCAATATTATATATAAAATAAATTGAATTGAATTAATGTCAATTGTAGTTTGACATATATATTATTTATGTTAGATTTAAAACGAACATGTTTAGTTGACATAGTTGTTAGGAGTTAATCTTAGATTCCAAAGATTTTAGGTTCAGATCTATTTTAGTGTAAATTTTTTCACATTTTCCTCCAATAAAACGATGTCGTTTTGGGACATTTAAGCATCAAAATACTTACGTTTTAGTGCAATAGTCATGTCATCATGCCGTTGTTCATGTCATCTCCTTGTTATGGAGTTAATAGCGTAGTGATATAAACGAGTCAACGCCAAATAGTTTGGTGGCTGGCATCTACTATAATTTACCCTATATTAAATAAATGTGAACGAATATAAAATGATTAAATAAGTATAAATAAAAGAGAAAATATGCCATGTACTGGCGGTGAAAACTTGTAGTTTCCACAATCGCTTTAATTTTAAGGTTTAGGGGTTTAGTTTAGGGATTTAGAATTTAGGGATAGTGGTTAGAATTTAGGGTTTAGTTTGTAGGATAATATGGTAAGGATTTATGTTTTAATCTATAAACCGTAAATTATAACCCTAAATTGTAAATTTCAACCACGATCTCTAAATTCAAAACTCATACACCTAAACCCCTAAATCATACACACTAAACTAAATTCCTAAACCCTAAAACTAAGGCGCTTGTGGAAACTTAGTTTCCACCATGGCCGGCCACCGCCCTACCATTCCTGCTACACCGTCCAGCCGCATTTTAGATCTACAAAACTAAAAAAAGAGATTGAATTCAATTTTTATTGTAAAAAAGGTTATAAAAGCCCTAAATTGGCAATGTAAAAGGTTGGAGTTCGAAATGAAAACACACACAAAGAACCATCTCCATTCTAGTTCCATTCGAGTCAAAAAACATAAAAAAGGAAAAGCAAAAAACAAGAACAAAAAAGGTGAAAACATCGAAAACCTTTCGGTTTTTCTCAGATCTAAAAAAAAAATATGAGAGGATTTAGAAAAAACCAACCTTAGATCCGACTTTAAGAGCCAAAACCGAGTTGGGCTATCTATTTGCATGTACTCCGGTCGTTGTTCACGACGGTTCTCCGTCGTCGGCGAGCGGCGACACACGACGGTCGATCAGGTGGTGCTAGGGAAGGTTCGGCGAAGTACGGGAGAGAGTTTGAGAGAACTTTAAGAGTTTTTTTATTATCAAATGATAAATGAATTTTTTTAGTTTAAAAGGGGTATTTATAACCCAATCAAAACAACGTCGTTTTGGTGTTCTCGACCTGCGCATTGACCCGAACAGAATAGGAAGATCCGCACATTTTAAAAGATAGGCAAATTACGCCTGCGGTCCCTTTACTTAATATCCTTCACATTTTTACACCTTAATTCCTATTTTATTTCATTTTGGACACTCTTTTTACTTCTTTTCTATTTATTTATGAATATCATAATTTTTAATCTCTTATTATCACACTAATTATGTTAATTAGTTTTATTATTATATCATTATGTTATTATATTGTTATTTATAAAATCATTATTACTATTATTATTATATTTAATTTATAATTATTATCATTATTTTTATTTTTAATATTTTGTACATATATATAAGTATATTATATATTATCGTTATTATCATATTAAATAATTATTATAATTAAGTTGCATATTATATTATTACTTTTTATTTATCATATTATATTCAATTATTATATTATATATCACAGTTACTATATAATTTACTATTACCATTACTAGTACTATTATTCATCCTATGTTATATTCCAATATGTGTATTAATACATCTATACATGTTCGTATATACCTTATATATTTCTTTTAATTTTAGACTAAAATGTTTTTAGGGATTATCGTGAAAAACGTATCTTGTACGTAAAAGGTGTCGCTTTACGTTAGTTCCTACTTAAAATATCGTTTTTATTATAAATTATGATTTTTAAAAATAGAATCCTTCATTCGAGAATCTAATGGGAATTATGCCCCGGGTGTAGGGGTGTAAATTCCTTTCATACAAAAATATTCTTTCAAATATTTTACGAGATTATAAATTTTAAATTAAATTCAAATTCTTAATTTTCATCATTTAAATAATATGTAATCGACCATGTACCGATTTTGGGCGTCGTGAGGGTGTTCATCCTTCCCTACACGTATCTGACTCCCGAACTTATTTGTTCTGGTTTCGTAGACCAAAACTCATTGTTTTAGTAAAATCACAAAAATAAATTTTATTAAAATAACTGAATTTTCAAGTGATTCGATATTACCTAAACAAAAAAAAATATGATGGCGACTCGTTGTTACACCATTGGGATAATTTTCCAATTAATTCTCATATTCTTTCAAATCAGCCGACATTGTTGGGGTTTGGAATTGATGAGGCGTTTCGTATTTTACATTATGTTTGCTTTAATAATTTTCTTAGTGAGGCTAATGGTATCTCCGATGATTTGGCTAAGGGGTTGATAGGACCTGTTGTTTTCGTGCTATTCGTTGAGATGTTTGCATGTTTTTTCCCTTTGCCAAGTGCTTTGAGGCGAGCTTCTGGTTCCGGGTAGTGCTGGGTGTTGTTTGAATGGGACGCGTGGTGTCTAGGATGGTTGTTGGGCATGTGTTGTTCTTCTTCAGGATGTGAGTTCCTTTGTAGTATTTTTTGGTTTGTCTTTGTCTCACATCTGTTGTAATATTATCGTTGTGAACTTTTTTCTCCAACGAAGGATTAAAAAGTTTAAATAAAACACATGATAATATTTTTTTGTATGATTTTAGCTAAAAATTTGTTTGGTAAATAGCCGTTTAAATAAAAATTAGAGGTTTGACTTGTCAAATCCATTAATTTAAATGTTTAGTGAATAGTGAATTAGGGTGAAACTTTTAATTTTAAAAAAGCTTATAATATGAGCTTTTTAAAATTAGAAGTTTTGATATTAGAGTTACATAGACCCTTTTACGCTTAACAATTATAAAAAATCTTCAAATAACTTAAATTTAACATTTTTTATTTTAATTCACCCTCGCGTATTTAGATTGTGACATTTGTAAATTAATATTTTTTTATTTTTGCACATTTATATTTATATTTATATTTAATAATTAATTAAATTATATTAAATATAATTATATAAATAATAAATTAATATATATCATTCAAATATGCTTAGTAATGTTATGCTAAATTTTTTTTACAATTTAATTAATATTAATAGATACAAAAAATTGATAACTAATAAACTATTCAAACAAGTATCGAATTTAATTATATCCTTATATGTCAGTTTGCTTGTCTAAATAATCAAGCAACTATCAACTATTAATTAATCTTACTAAACACTTTTATATAATCAACTAATACAATCTGTTAGTCAAATCAGTTATTGCAATAAACTATTAGCTATGAGTTTTTGTAATCTGCTATTAACTATTTGCTAATTGCCAAATAGGGCCAAAATAAAATCATATGTTATGAGAAAAATATATATATATCTTTAATTTTTTTCATATCTAAAAAGTTAGAATTGTTTATATATTTTTTTGATATAACCATAAGTATCAAATCTATTGGTTCATTTATTTACGAAATTAATTAATTAAATTTAATTCGATTAATTGAGTTAATTTTCAAATTAATTGGATTGTTTCTTTAAAAGATCCTTTTGAATTAAATAACAACAATTCAACTTTAAGCCATTTAAAAAATGCATTGTAATGACAAATTTAAACCAAACATGAAAAAGATTCAATTCAAAGCACATTTAGACCGGACGAGTCGGGATTAGAGGGGTAAAATTGACTAATTTTAAAATTAACAAGAACTTACTAAATATTTTATTTAAATTTTTAAGAAAACGAATTAAGTTAACAAATATTCAAACTAACATTATTAAAAAAATTATTAAAAACAAAAACAATTATGAGGGCCACGACCCCTCCCGTAAATAAGGTAATTTGTTGTTAAAAAAATTGTATAACAATATATTTAATTTGTTATATTTACCTATTGTATTAATTTGGTATTGAAAAGTTGAACAGTCAAAAATTGATTTAAAAAAATGGAATCAAGTTGCCCTTCAACCCCTCGATGGAATCCTGACAGACCGTTTCTCACTTGCCGATTTGTGTACGTGGGGATAGTTGGATTACTTGCCCTTATATAAAAGAAAGAAATTTTGTGAAGAAGAGAAGTATAATTATTGTGGATGGGATTGGACATTTGGTTTACATTGCCCGTGTCAATAATTGTGTTCCAGGTCATAATTCCCATCTTTTTGTACATTTCCATGAAGCTAGTCCGGGTTGGTCAAGTTCACTTCATAATTCGAAATACCCAGATGTACGATGAGTCTTCAAATTCAAGATTTCATTTGTAATACCTTAAACCCGAATATTACATTTAGGCCTCTAGTCCAAATCTATAACTATAATATTTCAAAATGGTTTAGCCTAAAAGAGTTCATTTCCAAATTCATTCAAGTCCAATAATTTAAAACATAGGTAATAGTTCAAACATTTACATATGAGTTCCAATTTAAAATAAATCATTTGAAAATATTTGACTCGAAACATTATAAATCCAAAATAAGAGTTACTCCCTCCATCTTAAAAATTGTGTCTCTGGTTGACTTTTCATGTAGTTTTAGGAAGAAAAAAAGTTGTGTAAGAGATGCGTTGTAAAGTAATTAAAATGACAATTTCACCCTTGAAAAGTTAAAGTTTGTTTTATTGGAAAACTAAAAAGATGGTAGAAAAGAAAATGTGCTTAATAAAAGTTGTTAAGTTTTTTTCAAATGGACAATTTAAGTGGGACAATTTTAAAACATAAAAGGGACAAGTTTTATGGGACAAAAGGAGTACAATACAAATCAATAGGGTCTTACCAATACATAGCCCAATAAATCTAAGTACTGTACTCTAACGAGGTGATGCTGAAATCCTACTCCGATGATGCTTCTCCAATGCAACGTGCCAAACCTACTAACATGTGAACGAAAACAACGATTTTGGACACTAAGCTTATAAAGCTCAATGGTACACTTATACTCTATCATGCTTCATGCAAATCATAAACATGAGCATGTAGCTAGAGATGATGATGATATGGCAATATAACAACATGTGGTGCTACCATTAGTCGCCTAAGACATGATCAAATCAAAAAAACTGCATCATGATATCATCAAGAAATCATAGGCATACATACCACAGCCCTAGAGCAAGGCCCGGTGTTACATAGCCTCATGAACGTATCCTCTGTGTGATGCTTGGTGTCACACAACCTCGGGAACGTACACTTAAACTCAGAGTCTTTCCTCGAGTATCTTCGAATGAGGTTCGATGTCACACAGCCTCAGGAATGTACATTTGGTGTCTCATACCATGGTGCTGCAACACGCTCTTTGGGTATCCAGATCCCAACAACGTTTGTGCCACAAAGAAGCAAGGTGAAATGGAGTGTGGATGATCACAAGAAGATGGAGCAAAACACGAAGGCATTGCACATTCTCCATTGTGCACTTTGCCCAAAAGTGTATGCCAAAGTTTCTTCTAGTGAAGATGCCAAGGAAGTTTGGGACAAGCTTGAAGTCACATATGAGGGAAAAAATGAAGTAAAGGAGACCAAGATTGGTCTTCTCAACCTTGAGTATGAGAACTTCAAGATGGAACCGAATGAAGACATCACCAAGATGTTCGATAGATTCTCCGTCATCACCAATGGACTTAAAAGTTATGGAGAAATCATTCCGAAGACAAGCTTCTTTGAAAGCTTATCTACTCTCTTCCTGAGTCATGAGAATCAAGAAAACCGCCATCATCAAAGCTAAGGATATCAAGACCTTGAAGCTTGATGCTCTCATGGGGTATCTTCTCACTCATGAAATTATGAAGAAAAGAAAAGAAGAGGAGAAGAAGAAAGAAGAGAATGAGATGAGAAACAAGAAGATGATCGAGCAAGGCCTTGACGTGAATTTTGTTGCTCTCAAATCCTCCGCAAGCCAATACAAAGATTCAAGTAGAGAGGATAGTGAAGAAGAAGAGATGGCCAAGCTCTTCAAGAAATTCATCCAGTTCATTAAGTGCCATAAGGAAGAACTAAGGCATGAATCGAGAATAAAGAAAAAGAGGTCAAGCCAAAATAAGAAGGCATATGTGGCTACATGGAGTGATGAAGAAGACTCCATCGAAAATGAGGTAGCTCACTTTTGTTTCATGGCCATCGAAAAAGATTCAAGGGTAACTTCTAACTCATCTTGTTCAAATTCTTATAGTTTTGACGAGTTACAAGAAACCTATGATGGTTTGGTTTTGGAATTTAAGGCTTCATTTTTTAAAGCAAAAAGTTGCTTTCAAAATTGAAAATTGAAAATGAATTGCTTTCTAAAACAAATCTCGAACTTGAAGCAAGGTTTAAAGATTTTGAACAAAAGAACCTTGATTTACAAAACTTGCTTCTAAAAGTTCAAGAGGATCATCAAAGGGAAAACCGATGACCTCAAAAAGAATTTGTTTAACAAAAATGTTAAAAATGTGAAATTAGAGAATGCTCCAAATCTAATTTTGTTAAAACAAATTTTTATCAAAGAAAATCTAGTTCCCCTAGATTTTTTAATGGAAAATATGTTAAAACATTTGGGGTCCAAAAAGGACTCATTGTTTCAAAGAAAAAGGATAAAATTGTAAAATGGATTCCTAAGGGGACTAAAATTTTTGGGACTAACTCTATTAGATCTAAAGCAATTTGGATACCAAAAATTACTTGATTTTATTGTGTAGGTGTGCTTGATCCATTAATGATCAAAGTCAAATCTTGGAAGCTCATGACACACAAAGCAAGAAGGAAACTTGAAGAAGGAAGGCTTAACATCCTACCTTGGTTCAAGTGGTACATTTATTTTTCATGCAATTTGCTTGATCACATGTTATTCATGTCTAATTTTCAATAATCTAAGCATGTTTGTATGGCTTCATGTTGTGCATAATTGCATATAGTTAGGGGGAGTCTTTAATTGCATGAGTTACATGTTTTTGGCCTCTTTGCTTGATATCTATGTTTTTGGTCTTAAACTTGTAATGTTTGGTTGATTTTGGTGAAATCATGCTTTCTTTGTATTAAATGTTATGTTTTATGAAACGTGTGTAGAAAAATATGCTTAATGTATATCTAGGACTTAATAGAGCCTTTGCATGAACTTAAAATTAAGTTGTAAGGCCTTTAACCTACTTTTTTGTTTTTTTTCACCAGAATTGTGCCTTCGACACCAGTACAACCCATATTGTACCGATACAGCATTCAACCAGTACCGATACGGCTTCCACCATACCGGTACACATAGCCAAAAAGGGACTGTTTTGTCTCCTTTTTACCATGGTTTATATGCTTAATGATTTACTTTTATTAATGGCATGTTAAATTGAATTCCATGTTTTTTATGTGTTTTATTTATTTGAAATTCAATGCTTTTATCTTGAATTGTTGCACTAACAATTTATTTGATGCTAGAGTAAGGGAAGCCATTTTCTAAAAAGTCTTTTAAAATGTTAAAATATTTTTAGTCTTTTCTCTAATGTTATTTTACACCAACAATTGAGATTCACTATCAATTGGTACTAATTTTTCAATAATTGGTGTTTTTAAACTTAGTGTGATTTCAAACTTAATTTTGAAATATTTTTGATATAACAAAAAGGGGGAGAGATAGTTAAAAAATTCAATTTCAAAAATAAAAAGAGGGAGTTTTAAATAATCTCAAAAATATTCTCCTTTTCTAAAAATATTTCACTAAGGGGGAGTTTTTACAAAAATAAATTTTCAAGTGGTTTCGCTATATAAAAAAGGGGAGATTGTAAAACCTATTTGATTTTGATATAACTTAATGAAAAATATTTTTGGACTTAAAATAATTTGCAAAAATATTTCAAAAGTTCATAGACTTGAAAAATATGTTTGAAATGTTTTCAAAGGGTTTTTGACACACTTTAAATAATTTTAAATAGTCAAAGTGTCAAAAATAGGTTCTGTGATACGGATCGTTGGTATGTTGCAGTAGAACGGATCTTAATGATTCAACAAGTTGTTGAAAGATATAAGGCTCTAGACTTGTTGAATGAATTTTCACCAAACTTAAGGGAAAAGAAGAAACAAATTTGTTTGGCAAAAAAACAATGAACAGGATTAAAACAAATACAATGCAAAAACTGCAATTAAATAAAAAATAAAGAAGAACAAATAAAATAAAATCTTGATTTTAAATGGGATCAAGAATGATGGCAGTATAGTTGTAGATGAATGAAGATGATACTGATGTTGATGTTGAAGTTATCCTAGGCACCCTCTAGATCATATTTAATCTAGCAAACACCGTCAAAGTCTCTAATCGACCCTCTAAGATGCAATTATCTTGGTAGACCGAAGTGTGAAGAAGAATCACCAACATTTTCTCTAGAAAATTGTGTTGAAACACTTCTAAAAGACTCAAGAAAAACTATCTTGCTGAAGAAAGCTCAAAGAGTATCTTTATTGAATAAAATCAAGAAGAAAAATTGTGATTTACAATGTAGGGAAGACTTCCTTTATATAGGCTAAGGAGTCCTTAGAAAATAACTAACTAGCTTAAAATAATAATAATAAAATATGAGATAAATTTTATCCTAAATAAAACTCTAATGTTTAAAATAGAAAAAAATATGTGATAAAACTCTATCCTAATTAAATATGATAAAATTCTATCCTAATTAAAATGTGATAAAACTCATCCTAATTAAACTTTAATATTTAATGTATCTTAGCTCATAATAAAACTAAAGATAACATAAAATAATAAAGGTTATATAAAACTCCTTTTGGGCTGGTAAATCTCAAGAAGGTCTCGATGGATCAATGCTGGATTGGACCTTTAAACTTGTAAGAGTAGTCCAATTATTTGTGTGCTCTAAATGTGGGTTTCTACTAACTTGGGCGTATAATCTCTTTAACTCTCCTTCATGGAATAATCTAGGCCAAGCTTGGGCTTCTTGAAAGTCTTTATTTTCCAAACATGCTCGAAGGCCTTTGCTCACAAAATCTTGCACTGCTAAATTCACGATGGATATGATTTGTGCTAATTTGGATCTTGTAACGGGTCCTTGTGGAAAAGTTAACCCATCATGTCAGAAACTAAATTTTGAGCCTTGATGCTTGCATCACTTTGAGTACCGATACGATTAAAACCCGTACCGATACCCAAAGAGCCCGTACCTATATAGATTTCTGCATACCGATACAATTTTCATCCCCAAAGTTTTCCAAATTCCAATAGTCAATTTTAGTACCGATACAATCTTAGCCGTATCGATACCCTTTGGGTTCATACTGATACGATTGTATCTTTACCGATACTCTTTGTATAAAATGCCTAACGACTCTTTCTTCTTTAGGTAACGTATTGATACCAGCACTTGTTTACCGATACGTCATGCTCTAGAACTGCATTTATGGTTGGAATTGAAGTCCCCAATGGCTCTTAATAACCCCTACGGCTAGTAACGACCATGAAATTGTTAGAGGGTTTAAAAGACACCTCCAAGCATCCATGGAAGAACAAGAAATATATTGCCAACATTCAATGTATAAAGAAAGTGTTTTGTGCTTGTAAAGTCTATTCTTTCATTAGAACACACTTGTGAGCTTAATTGTCATATATGCTTAAGTGTTAGGTTTTGGGTGAGTGTGCTTAAATTGTAAACATTGTACCTTATGAGGTTTTCCTAGTTTACTTTATATTTCTCTTGTAAAAGAGGGTTTGATTAAAGCTTTGGGTTAGAAAGCTTTGATTGTGTAAAGGATTACCTCTTTAGCCTAGAAAAGAGGAAGAAATTCAATAGAGAATTTGGGAAAATCCTTAGTGGGAAGCTAAGGTTGTGGATATAGAGCTTGGTTAGAAACTCGAACCACCATAAATCATCGTCTTCATTTTCATTTCCTATAGCTTCCACCTTACTCAAAAACTAATTCACCCCCTCTTGGCCCACACGGTTGATCGAACGAGCAACCCAACATCTTTGCATTTATTATTTTGACTATTGCCTTGTCAGTTTATTGGAACCATAAGTTTTGAAAAATGATTATGTGTGTCGATATCCTCTTAGGCGTATCATTACAATTTTCAATGAAAACTTTGAAGGATTCTAGTGAGCAAAATCAATATTGATGTGGCTTGGAACATACGGATACCCTTTGTAAAATGGTCCTCCCATATTGATATGGTTGGTCGCGTATCGATACCCCTTTGTTGCAACGAATCTTTCTTCTTATGACAAGTATCGATTTGAGTTCTCGAATATCGATACCAGTGTTGCCAAATAGCATTTATTGCGGGAAAAATACAGCCCAACGGCTATAATCAATATCCCAACTACCCAAATGACTAGAAATCAATGAGGGGTATAAAATCAAGTCTCCAAATCTTCTTCAACAACTATTCAACAAGTCTAAAGCATTCAAGCACACATCCAACATCTTTAAGCTCTAATTTTCAAATTCTTGTAAACCCACTTGAGAGTTATTCATTGTAATCTTTGTACTCAAGTGTTTGGGGTTGAGTGAGCCTAAAATTGTGCAAAATTTTCTGCCTTTGTGAGATTTTCTTTGTTTGGTACATCTCAAATTTTCTTTGTAAGTGTTCTTAAGGTTTTGAGGTATAAAACTTAAGGGAGTTTTAAGGTTATCTCCTTGAGCCTCAAAAGGAAAACAAATCTAGTGGATTGGGAAATCTTTAGTGTGGATAGCTAAGGTAGTGGATGTAAACCTTGTTGAGAAGGTTGAACCACTATAAATCTTATGTCCCAATTTTCATTTCCTTTCCATTTGCTTCCTTCAATTTTTTTATTTGCCAATTCACCCCCTCTTAGCCATTTCCATTGATTGTTCATCCTTACAATTGGTATCAGACCTACTTATTGGAAGGCTTCACATCCTCTCGAGTAGTTCCTATCGGTGTTCAATCAATCCTGAAGTCAAGAAATAACCTCTACTTTCGGCAACCACTTTGAGGAATCACAATCCATCTCCAAACCATCTTATTTTAATGCGGTAAACTACACCTATTGGAAAAATTGAATGAGGCTCTTCATAAAATTCAATGACTACCTCCTTTAGGATGTAGTGGAAGATGGACCAACTATTTTGATGAAGAAAGTAGGAGATCGACTTGTTCCCAAGGTCAAGGAAGAATTGACCGATGAAGATCAGAGAAAGTTGCAAGTCAACGACAAAGCCATGCACATTATATTTTGTGCCCTTGGACCAGACGACTACGTGAATATGTCTTCTTGCACAAGTGAAAATGAGGTATGGGAAAAACTAGAAGTTACATATGAGGGCGCCAATGAAGTAAAGGAGACCAAGATTGGACTTCTAAATCTTAGCTATGAGAACTTCAAAATGGAACCAGATGAAGACATCTCCAAGATGTTGGATAGATTCTCTGCCATTGTCAACATGCTTAAAGGCTATGGAGAAGTCATTCTAGTAGACATGATTGTTTGAAGCTTATCTACTCTCTTCTTGAGTCACGAGACTCAAAGAAGACTGCCATCATCGAAGGTAAGGATCTCAAGACCTTGAAGCTTGATGCTCTTTTGGGGTCTCTTCTCACTCATGAGATTGTGAAGAAAGGAAGAGAAGAGGAGAAGAAAAAAGAAGATAACAAGATAGAGAAGAAGAAAGCAGAGAAAAAGAAGAAAAAGAGAATTGCTCTCAAAGCTTCACAAGAGGAGAGCGATTTTAGTGAGGAAGAAGATGGAGAAATGGATATGTTAGCCCAGAGATTCACAAGGTTCATGAAGAACAATTATGGAAGGAAATTCCAACAAAGAGAGGGTTTCAAGAACAAGTGTAAGGAAGAAGAGAAAGACCAAATTGTTTGCTATGAGTGCAAAAAGCTGGGACACATCAAGTTTGATAGTCTCCAACTAAAGAAGAAGAGCTTTAAGAAGAAGAATAAGCTTAAGGCACATGTAACTACTTGGAGTGATGAGGACTCATCCGATAAGGAGGAGCAAGAAGTAGCTAACCTTTGTCTCATGGCATTGGAGGAGGATCCTAAGGTAACCTCAAACTCATCTAATTTCGATTTTACTTGTGATGAGATTCAAGAAGCTTATAATGAGTTGCAAGAGGTTTTATGATGAGTTGGTTTTGAATTATAAAGAATCAATTTTCAAAAATAAGAAAACAATTTCTGATTTGAAAATACAAAATGATAATGTGGAGCTTGAAAGGAAGGTTGAGGATATGCAAGCAAAACAAAAAGATTTTGAAAAGAGAAACCAAGACTTGTATAACCTACTTTCAAGAGTCCATGATGATCACCAAAAGAAAATGGGTGATCTTAAAGCTTCTTTGAACAAGATTGAGACACCTCGTTTTGAAAAAAAGAAATCATTCAAAACTCAACCATGTGCGAAGAAACTTTAATGGGTACAAACATAGAGGCTTCCAAAGGCCTTCTAACGATAAGAGAGTTAGAAGTGTTTGGTTTCTTAAGGAACTTGTCACTTCTAATAATATTGATGACATTGCTTCTTGGATTCCCAAGGGAACCAAGATTTTAGGAGCTAATACTCATGGACCCAAAAGACTTTGGGTACCAAAAATCAAGACTTGATTCTATGTTTGTAGGGGGAGCATTGTTACAAAGCTAAAACTTCAAGTGCAAATTCATGGTACCTTGATAGTGGATGCTTGAGACACATGATCCGGAGATAAAAGTTGATTCCTGGAGCTAAAACCAAAAAGTGAAAGAGTAGTGACTTTCGGTGGCAACTCCAAAGGCCATATTGAAGGAATTGATTCTATTGGTAATTACTATTCTATACTTATTGATAATATTTTATATGTCAACGGTCTTAAGCATAAGCCAATTGTGTGATAAAGGTTTCAATGCCATGTTTAATCTAAATTGTTGCAAAATCATTGACATTGCATCTAACAAAATTATGCTTATTGGTCATCGTATAGGAAATATTTACATGGTGCATCCAGATGACATTCATATTTCTAATGCATGTTTTGTTGCAACAGATGAGCATGATCCTTTAAAATCTATTAATGATGTATTTACAAGTAGAGTTTTACAATTGATCCATATAGATTTTTTGGCCCTATTAGAACTATGGCTTGGGTGGAAAACAATATGAATTTGTTTTAATTGATGATTACTCTAGATTTACTTGGGGTTCTATTTTTAAGTATCAAGGATGAGAGTTTAGAAAAATTCATCACGTTTTCAAAAGTAAACCAAAATGATGTTGGTTACTCTATTTCACATGTTAGGAGTGACCATGGAACCGAATTTCAAAATCTTGGTTTTGAAGAATTTTGTACCTGAAATGGAATAAGCCATAATTTTTCTGCTCCCTGCACACCTCAACAAAATGGGATTGTTGAGAGGAAAATAGAAATTTAGAAGAAATGGCTAGAACTATGCTTTGTGAAAACAATCTCCCTAACTACTTTTGGGCGAAAGCCACAAATAAATCTTGTTACATTATCAATCGAGTAATGATTTAGCCAATTTTAAAGAAAACACCTTATGAGCTTTTCAAAAATAAAAGCCTAACATTTGCTATTTTGATCCTTTTGGATGTAAATATTTTGTTTTAAACAATGGAAAAGACAATTTAGGCAAGTTTGATGCAAAAAGTGATGAAACTATTTTTCTAGGTTACTCTTTAAACTCTAAAGCCTATCATGTATTTAACAAAAGAACTTTAGTAGTTGAAGATTCAATTCATGTTGTTTTCGATGATAACCTCCTTCCGAGGAAGGATACTTGTGATGATGATGATGGTGTAGGAATTTTTGATGCCAATGATGGTGGAAGACAATCATCAAAGCAAGAAGAACTACAAGATCCACCTCTAGAAGCCTTGAAGGACATGTCTCTAGAGGAAAGGGAGGTCACCTACCCAAGGGAGTTCAACTATGTCAAAGGTGGTGAGATTTTGGGTGATCCATCCAAAGGGGTAACCACTAGATCCTCTCTTAGAAATGTATGTACTTTTGTTGCATATATCTCATGCATAGAGCCTAAAAATATCAAAGAAGCCTGAAATGATGATTATTGGATATTGACTATGCAAGAAGAGTTAAATCAATTTGAGAGGAGTAAAGTTTTGACACTAGTTGATAGGCCTAGTAATAAATCTACTATATGTACTAAATGAGTTTTTAGAAACAAACTAGATGAGGGTGGTAACATAGTGAGAAACAAGGCTAGACTTGTTGCTCAAGATTACACTCAAGAAGAAGGAATTGATTTTGATGAAACCTATGCACCCGTAGCTAGAATGGAACATATTAGGATGTTGCTTGCATTTGCATGTTATCATGAATTCAAGCTTTTTCAAATGGATGTCAAAAGTGCTTTTCTAAATGGTTTTATAGATGAAAAAGTGTATGTAGAACAATCACCCGGTTTTGAAGATCCAAAATATCCAAACCATGTTTTTAAACTTTCAAAAGTTTATATGGTTTGAAACAAACTCCTAGAGCTTGGTATGAAAGATTGTCAAATTTTCTAATTGAAAAAGGTTTTGACAAAAGGAAGGTTGATACTACACTTTTTATAAAAAGAAAAGGTAAGGATATTTTACTAGTTCAAATTTATGTTGATGATATTATTTTCGGTTCTACTAATGAATCTCTTTGCCAAGATTTTGCTAAGTTAATGCAAGGCAAGCTTTAAATAAGCATGGTGAGAGAGCTCTCATTTTTCTTGGGACTCCAAATCAAACAAAGGAATGATAACATCTTCACAATCAAGCGAAGTACAAGTTTGTCTTGGTGAATGTAAAGCCTCAAGCTACTCCAATGAGCTCATCTACAAAGCTTGACAAAGATGAAGGAGGTAATTGTCTTGATCTTAAGCTTTATAGATCTATGATAGGTTCTTTGCTTAAAATTACTGCAAGTAGACCATATATCATGTTTAGTGTTTTCTTGTGCGCTAGATTTCAAGATAGTCATGGAGAATCACATCTACAAGCCGCTAAGAGAATCTTTAAATACCTTAGAGACACCCATTATTTAGGTCTTTGGTAACCTAGCGACTTATCCTTTAGTTTGCATGCTTATTCAGATGCGGATTTTGAGGTTGTAAGATTGATAGAAAGAGTACCTCCAGTACTTGTAAATTCCTAGGTAACATGCTTAACTCATGGTTTTCTAAGAAGCAAAATAGCATAGTGCTATCTACCACCGAGGCGAAATATATTTCGGCTGGTTGTTGTTGTGCTCAAGTCCTTTGGATGAAGCAACAACTCTTAGATTATGAAATTAATGTAGGTATCATCCCCTTAAATTGTGACAATACTAGTGTTATTTGTCTCACTAAGAATCTCATCTAATATTCTAGAACCAAGCATATAGAGATAAGACATCATTTAATTAAAGATCATGTCTTGAAAAATGATGTTGTTCTAGAATATGTTGACACCTTGCACCAACTAGCGGATATCTTTACCAAACCTTTAGATAAAGAGCATTTTTGGACTCTTAGGAGAGAGTTAGGGCTTACTAACCTTTCTAGAACCTCAGAGCATTATTTTTGATCTTAAAACTTGCTTGAATTTGGTTGATATTCATGTTTGTGTAATCTTGTTTCTATATGCATCTATTCATGTTGTTATGGGGAGTATGTATCTATTTTTTCCCATTCATGATGATCTCATATCATAATCATGCATTTCAATTCGAGTAAAATCAAATTTTTGTGTCCTTTGCAGGCAAATCTGTCAAATTTGGTCAAAGGGTATCGATACAGGGGAAGTTGTATTGATACAAGTTATTAGGGGCAACATTTCAGTATAGATGAGTTTGTACTGGTACGAGTCAAGGATTAGTACGGGGTATATCCGTACTGGTACGCGGTTTTGGTACGCACTTTATGCATATCGGTACGCATTTCCGCTAGAGCCATAAATAAGAGGTACAAATCAAGGATTGGTATGGGGTATATCCATACCGGTACGTGATTTTGGTACGCACTTTATGCATATCAGTACGCGTATCCACTGGAGCCCTAAATAAGGGTTTACTTATTCAAATCAAACACTAACTTTTTATATAAAAAATCCTAGCCGTTTGACCTATTTAAACCCTTCAAATCTCTTAATTTTCATAAAAAATATCAAATCTCTTTTGGGGCTTTTGATTTCAACTTCAAACCCAAGCTATTCTCATCAATCTTTGTGCAAATCATCTCCTCATTCATCCATACTCAAGGTAAAAGTCTATTTTTCTTACTATTTTGAATTTCTTTATACCTGCATAGATTTTAGGTTTAAAATTTATAGATTTAGGATATATATATATCCATGTTTTCAAAGATTTTACAAAAACATTTTCAAAATTAATTTTTTATTCAAATATAAAATTATACTCATATATTTTATTTTTCAGTTTTTAAGTTATCAAAATTTTTCTTTATATTTTTATATGATTTTAAACTATAAAATATAGAATTTTATACTACCTTGATCATTGGATAGAATTATTGAATTGAATTTGATGTATATGTATACATTGTTTTGTGGTTTGAATTTTGCAGGTTTTTTACCATATCTCCTAAGAAACGTTCTAGAAAAGATTTGAGTGCTAGCTCTTCCAATCCAAATTCCGAGAACAATGGTACCAAACCCAACCTTAACCAACTTTTTATCCATTGTTTTAATGAACCGGAATATCCCAATGCTATAGAATATTTTAAACAATTTCAAGCTTTCAAAATCCGTTGTGAGCGAGTTGTTGATACCTATATGTGCTCCGATGAATTTCACTTTAGATATCTTGATTTTATGAGGCAATGGAAGTTCATGACTTTTTTGAACTTACTCGGGTATTTTTTTACAAAAATCTTGTTTGTATTTTCTACTCAAATGCCCGATGTATTTTAAATCGAGAGAAAACCGAAACCATAGCTATTGAATCCTATCTTATGGGAAAGAAATCTACTATTGATTCTAATAAAAATTGCCTATCTTTTGGGGATGGAAGATATAAGGATAGATGATAAAAGTTCTTTTGGTCAAATATATGATGGCTCAGTGACCGTTCTCGATGCCAATGAGTGTTTCTTTCACTTTCTCATCAGTTGGTGGTTTCGACCATCTGGTGGCAAGTGGTCTACCGTTTATATGGTGGATGAATTTTGTCTTCATTGTTTCAGTGAGAGAAAACATCCAAACCTTGCCCAAATTATGTTTGCCGAGTTAGTCCATATAGTCCAAAACCGTCATACCACCCTCGTGACTTCTTTCACCTATGGCACCGCTCTTATCTTCATGTTCTATAAGCTTGAGATCTATTGTTCTCTTGACCTTGGAGTGCCTCTCACCTACCCTGTTGATGACAAGTCTCTCCGAAAAGCCAAGTTCACCTTTTACAATAGAGAATGGGTTCTCAATGCTGATTTTCCCTGTAGTGGTCCCGTTGATCTAGTTTAGAATGTTGCTCTAGTTTCTCAACCCTCCCTTGATTCTCTCATGGCTTACCTAGACGGGAAGTTTGCTATCTTGGATGCGAGGATGGATTATGGTTTCACTACCATTGATACTGGCTTGACTTCCTTGAATGCTAGAGTGACTTCTGTTGAGCATCATGTGGCCTTGATAGATATGACTCTCATCGTTTTTCATACCAAATGGCATGGTCATGCTCTTGGTGACAAGGATGAAGAAGATGAAGACGAGGATAAAGATGACGACTCTTAGGCTCTACATCTCTTTCATATCATATCATATTATCTATTAGGATTTGAGTTTATGCACTTTTGTTTCTTTTGGTTTCCTATGAAATTATGCTTTATGTTTTGGTTTATGACTTTAAGTTTAAGTTGGATGTTATAGTGCTTTGAATTTATAATATTTATATTGTTTACTTATCTTTGGAGTTATATTGCTTTACGCTTGTGTTTATTTGCCCTATTGATTTTGATTTAACAAAAAGGAGAGAAGCGTGAGATATAAATTTTTCAAAGGTTTTTCAAAAATAAACTATCTTTTAGCCTTAAACAAAGTGGAAGTGAACTATTTTTTTTTGGTTTTGTTATATCAAAAAGGGTGAGTTGTTAAACCTATATTTGATTTTGATATAACAAGGACTATTTTGTAAAAAAGAATACATTTTTAAAGTACTCAATTTACTTACAAATTGATAGGCATTTGAACTTAAATATTTTTTTAAGTCAAAACCTTAAAACCCAAATATTTTTTAAGTGTTTTGGTACTCAAAATAGCCAATTTGGTACATGAGTACAGATACGGCCTATGGTGTATCGGTACTGATTTTTGCTACTAGAAAACTAATTTATGCTTAATGGCTATAGGGTACCGATACGACGCATGGCTGTATCGTTATGCCCTTTTTAATTTGAAAACCAAATTGCCTTTGAGTATTGGCACCCTCTTAGGTTATGCGTTGTCAGTTTATTAGAACCATTGCCTTGTCAGTTTATTATTTTGACCGTTGCCTTGTCAATTTAATGGAACCATAAGTTTTGAAAAACGGTTATGCGTACCGATACCCTTTTAGGCGTATCGATAAAATTTTTCAACCAAAACTTCCAAGGATTCCAGTGAGCAAAATCGGTATCGATACGGTTTGGAATGTACCGATACCCTTTATAAATGGTCACTCTGTATCAATACGGATGGTCACATATCAATACCCCTTTATTACAATGGCTCTTTCTTCTTATGGCAGGTACTGATACGAGTGCTCGAGTATCGATACATAGTGTTGCTAGACAACATTTATTGCGGGAAAAATGCAGCACAACTATAATCAATGTCCCAACTACCCAAACGACTAGAAATCAATGAGGGGTATAAAATCAAGTCTCCAAAGCTTCTTCAGCAACTATTCAACAAGTCTAAAGCATTCAAGCAAACATCCAACATCTTTAATCTCTAATTGTCAAATTCTTGTAAACCCACTTGAGAGTTATTCATTGTAATCTTTGTAATCAAGTGTTTGGGGTTGAGTGAGCCTAAAATTGTGCAAACTTTTCTGCCTTTGTGAGGTTTTCTTTGCTTGCTACATCAAAAATTTTCTTTGTGAACGTTCTAAAGGTTTTGGGGTATAAACCTTAAGGGAGTTGTAAGGTTATCTCCTTGAACCTCAAAAAGAAAGTAAATCTAGTGGATTTGAGAAATACTTAGTGTGGAAAGCTAAGGTAGCGGATGCAAATCTTGTTGTGAAGGTTAAACCACTATAAATCTTGTGTCCCAATTTTTATTTCCTTTCCATTTGTTTCCACCAATTTTTTTATTTTCCAATTCACCCTCTCTTGGCCATTTGCATTGATTGTTCATCTCAACACTTAGGATGGGCATGAAACAGATGAGTTAGAGGTGTACTAACCTTCTTATTTCCTTGCACTTTATAGGTTTCCCCAATTTCTTTCACCACAAAGGAAGTTGCGAATTGAATTACATCCTTGTATGAGGTGAAAGACTAGCTAAAACTTACTCTCAAAGCTGAAGAACGATATTAAATATTTTTCCAACCCAATTCCATCACCCCCACAAAACCCATAAACTCACCTCCCCACCAAAATTGATGAACCTTACCTTGTTTTGAAGCCCTTGAAATGCTGATCAAAATACCTAAAGTCTTGACTCCGGGATTAGCTTCCAAAATGACAACGATTAAACCTTTGTCTTGGGATTTATGGTGAAAAAAAGAAGAGAGAGATAAGAGTTGGAGGAGTTAATGTGCTGATGAAAGCATGTCTTACTTTCTCCAGCCACACATGGGATTTACGACAATAAACTTCAGCCTTTTTTTTTTAAAAAAGGGTTAATTACAACTTAAATTATTCCAATAAGGCATATCGAAGGCCTACTAAGGTTCCCTTTGAACATCTAATGCGCCGAAAACCTCGAACCAAAAATCAAGGCCCAAAGCTCTGGTGCAGTATGTGAAATTCGAATCGTTACATCACTGCAAGGTTTGAACATAAATGAAAGCCTCAAATCAATCAAATAAAATATGGTTTCTCTAACACTTACCGAGAAGAAGATGGAATTTCAGTGTGTAAACATTTGAGGAGTAGATTATAGTAGTGGAAAGGCCATTTCACTCCATCTTCAGATGTCTACTTTGTCAAAGCTAAACAACAAATATATTTTATTACTTTCTGTCAAGAAACGAATACATTGGAGGTTTTTTATACCATTTTTTGACTTTGTTTCCCTCTTTTTAATCACTAGAACAGAATGAACACATTTCCGATACCTAACAATGTGTCATCAACTCATGCATATAAAGCGATTGAATTCGAATCTCTTCGTACATATTCTTAATTTTTTGACATAGGACACACCTTACATATAAAGGTGAGATTAATCTATCATTCTATTTTTTGAGTAATCTAAAGGTGATTACAAGGTAGTATCTCTTCGTACATATTCTTAATTTTTTGACATAGGACACACCCTACATATAAAGCGATTGAATCCGAATCTCTTAAGTTGAACAACATCTGCTTTTCGACTGAGATCACTTATACAAGTGGGCTTTCCACCACTATAATCTACTCCCCAAATACTTGCGTACTGTCCATCTTGTTCTCAGTAAGTGTTAGATAAAACATTTTGTCTATGTACATATATTATTGAAAGTTATAATTGCTTTAGTTATCCTAAATTCCTATTATGATAATTTAATTAGTCTGATAAACTAATCTAATCTATTTAACATCCTTTATAAAAATTAACTTTTCCTTGAAAAATCATAAGCATGAGTTGATAATACGTTGTTAGGTATTGAAAATATATTCATTTTCAATACCTAACAACGTGTCATCAACTCATGCACGTGACTTTTTCTAGATTAATTTATCATACTAATCAAATTATCATAATACAAATTTACGATAATTAAAACAATTATAACTTTCCATAGTATATGCACACAAACAAAATGTTTTATCCAATGCCTAACAACGTGTCATCAACTCATGGCTATGAAATTATCTGTAAAAGTTATTTCTTTATAAAGTATATTACATAGGTGAGATTAATTTATCATACTAATTTAATTATCAAAATAGAAATTAATGATAATTAAAACAATCATAACTTCCAATAATATATGCACGTAGACAAAATGCTTTATCTAACACTTACCGAGAACAAAATGGAATTTCAGGGCCCAAGTATTTGGGGAGTAGATTATAGTGGTGGAAAGGCCACTTCACTACGTTGGAGAGATGACTACTTTGTCCAAGCTAAACAAAAAATATATTTCTTTACTTTGTGTCATAGAAACGATACTTTTGAGATTTATTTACTATTTTCTGACTTTGTATCTCCATTTTTAATCACTAGAACAAAATGAACACATTTCTAGTACCGAACAACGTGCCATCAACTCATGCATGTAACATTACCTGAAAAAGATGAACATTTGACATTATAACGTTGATGAAGGACGTAGAGGTTTCTTTGAATTTGGAAAAACAAAAACCGAAAAAGATGAACGTTTTGACACAATCGATTTTAGAGTGGTTCGACCTTCTAATCAAGGTTTACACCCACTATCTTAGCATCCACACTAAGGATTTCCCAATTAACTAACAATGAATTCTTTCTTTTTACAGGCTCAAGGGGTAACCTTGCATCCCTATCTTTTCACGGGCTAAGATAGAACCGTCTCCCTAGTTTTGATAAGGATCAACTAGAACCTATCCCTCAACAATGAGGTCTTGACATTTGTAAACAAAATACCTCTCTAGGTGGGTGTTTACACTTTTTTGCTCACTAGGATTGGACTTAATTACAAGAGATTACAAAAAAGACAATAAAAACTCTACTCTCTTGATCTTTAAGCATGGATGTCCATCATCTTATTCTTCAAGTGTCTTTGGCTTGTATTTATAGAGTGCAATAAAAAACTAGCCGTTTATAGCCATTGGAGATAAAAACTACTCGTTAAAAACTAGCCATTGGGGACTTTAGTTCCAGCTATAAATGCATTTCTGCAACCTTGGATATCAGTACTCGAAAGTGTGTATCGATACCTGTCAAAACAAGAAAAAGCTGTTACACATAAATGCAGAGCGTACCGGTACATGATACATCGGTACGGTACTTCAAGTATTAGTACGAAGGCTTCTGTATCGGTACGAGAAATGCTCACTGGAAAACTTAAAACAAAAAGTGTATCGGTACAAGACATATCCATACCGGTACGGGCAACTTCGTATCGGTACTAGGAGGATTGTACTGGTATCGAAGGCCTGATTTTGACTTTTTAATGCCTTTGAAAATATTTGTGCAAGTCCAAAAATATTTTTTTATTGAATTTCAATAAAAAAAGATAAAGTTTAAAAACTCGTAAAATTCAATTTATTCAAGTCTTTTTAGAGTTTATGCAAAAATAAGAATGAGTATGTTAAAACATTTATGCAAAAAACCTCTTTTAATGTCATGTATTTATAAAATATTAACAATAAAAATATGCATGATCATTCAAAAATAATTAAAAATAAGTAACCAAATACTCAAAGAGATTAAGGTTAGAGGTTACCCATCTTTAATTGTGAGCAAGCAACCTTTGAAATTGAGAGGAGGTAGATGGTTCATCTTTGAATCCTTGAGCTTGATGTAGAAATGGTTGGAGCACTCCTAAGATCTCCTCAAAGGTTGTTAGACTGCCGATTTGAGTCCCACTCTGATACTAATTGTAAGACTCGATGTCTTCAACCGAAATTAGTGCCGATGAAGGGTGTAGAGGTTTCTTTGAATTTGGGAAAAAATCGAAAAATATAAACATTTTGATACGATTGATTTTAGAGTGGTTCAACCTTCTAAACGAGGTCAGCATCCATACTAAGTATTTACCAATTCACTAACAATGAATTCTTCTTTTTTATAAGCTCAAGGGGTAACCTAACATCCTATCTTTTCACGGGCTAAAATAGAACCCTCTCCCTAATTTTTATAAGGAACAACTAGAACTTATCCCTCAACAATGAGGTCTTGACATTTGTAAACATAATACATCTCTAGGTGGGTGTTTACACTTTTTGGCTCACTAGAATTGGACTTAATTACAAGAGATTACAAAATAAGACAATAAAAAACTCTAGCCTCTTGATCTTTAAGCTTGGATGTCCATCCTCTTATTCTTCAAGTGTTTTTGGTTTGTATTTATAGAGTGGAATGAAAAATTAGATGATTATAGCCGTTAAAAACTAGCAATTGGAAAACTAGTCGTTAAAAACTAGTTGTTGAAAACTAGCCGAAGGGGACTTTAATTCCATCTATATGCATTTATGCAACATTAGGTATCGGTACTTGAAAGTGTGTATCGGTATTTGCAAAAACAAGAAAGAGACGTCGCACATACCGGTACACGATACATTAGTACAACACTTCGGGTATCGGTATGAAGGTTTTCGTATCGGTACGAGCAATTTCGTATCGGTACTGGGAGGCCAATATTGGTACCGAAGGCCTATTTTTGACTTTTAAATGTCTTTAAAAATATTTGTTCAAGTCAAAAACACATTAAAACATTTTCAAACATATTTTTCAAGTTTGTTGGACTTTGAATTATTTTTACAATTTTGTTTAAGTCCAAAAACATTTTTTATTGAGTTATATCAAAATAAATATCTCAACAATCTCTCCTTTTTGATATAAGGAAACCACTTGAAAAAAATGTTTTTAAAAATCTCCCCTTAGAAAAATAATTTTAGAAAAAATATTTTAGAAAAATATTTAAAGCTCCCTTTTTTCTTTTTGAAATTAAATTTTACAAACTTATACCTCCCGCATTTTGTTATATAAAAAATGATTCAAAATTACTTAAGGCTCAAAATAACAATGGAGAGTAAGTAATTCCTTTGATAACAAAAGCTTCCCCTTAATAAATGCATTCCATTTTAAATTCTAGCTCAAAATACTTTGACACTTAACAAAATTATTGAATTTCAATAAAAAAGATAAAGTTTAAAAATCCATGAAATTCAATTTATCCAAGTCTTTTTAGAGTTTATGCAAAATTAAGAATGAGTATGTTAAACACACTTATGCATAAAACCTCGTTTGATGTCATGCATTTATAAAAACATTTAACAATAAAAATATAAATGATCATTCAAAAATAATTAAAAATAAGTAACCAAATAATTAAAGAGATTAAGCTTAGAGGTTACCCATCTTTAATGTGTGAGCAAGCCACCTTTACAGTTGAGAGGAGGTGGATGGTTCATCTTTGGATCCTTGAGCTTGATGGTGATATTTCTAGCTATACAAGTTCGGTTTATGTAGAAATAGTTCAAGCACTCTTAGGATCTCTTCAAAGGTTGTTAGACCGTCGATTTGAGTCATGCTCTGATACCAATTATAAGGCTCGACGTCTTTAACTAAAATTAGCGTCAATGAAGGGTGTAGAAGTTTCTTTGAATTTTGGAAAACAAAAATTGAAAAAGATGAACATTTTGACATGATCAATTTTAGAGTGGTTCGACCTTCTAGCCAAGGTCTACATCCACTACATTAGCATCCACACTAAGTATTCTCAATTCACTAATAATGAATTCTTCATTTTTACAGGTTCAAGGGGTAACCTTATATCTCTATCTTTTCACTGGCTAAGATAGAACCATCTCCTTAGTTTTGATAAGGTTCAACTAGAACCTATCCCTCAACAATGAGGTCTTGACATTTGTAAACAGAAAACTTCTCTAAGTGGGTGTTTACACTTTTTGGCTCACTAGGATTGGACTTAATTACAAGAGATTACAAAATAAAATAATAAAAAACTATACTCTCTTGATCTTTAAGCTTGGATGCCAATCCTCTTATTCTTCAAGTGTCTTTGGCTTGTATTTATAGAGCGGAATAAAAACTAGCCGTTTATAGCTACTGGAGATGAAAACTAGTCATTAAAAACTAGCCGTTGGAAACTTTAATTCCAATTATAATTGCATTTCTGCAACCTTGGGTATCAATACTCGAAAGTGTGTATCGGTACCTGTAAAAACAACAAAAAGCTGTTGCACATAAATGCAGAGCGTACCAGTACACGATACATCGGTGTGATATTTTAGGTATTAGTACGGAGACTTCCGTATCGGTACAAAAAGTGCTCACTAGAAAACTTAAAACAAAATAGCGTATCGGTACAAGGCATAGCCATATCGATATAGACAAATTCGTATCGGTACTGGAGGACTGTACCAGTATTGAAGGCATGTTTTTGACTTTTAAATACATTTGAAAATATTTGTGTAAGTCAAAAACACTATAAAACAATTTTAAACGTATTTTTCAAGTTTGTTGACTTTGAATTATTTTTTCAAATTTTTTTAAGTCGAAAACCATTTTTATTGAGTTATATCAAAAAAATATCTCAACAATCTCTTTCTTTTTAATATAACAAAACCACTTGAAAAAATTATTTTTAAAAAATCTCCCCCTTAAAAAAATAATTTTAGAAAAAGAGAATATTTTAAAAAAATATTTAAAGCTCCCTTTTTCTTTTTGAAATTAAAATTTTCAAACTTATCTCTCCCCTTTTTGTTATATCAAAAATGATTCAAAAACATTTAAGGTTTAAAATAACAATAGAGAGTAAGTAAATTCTTTTGAAAACATAAAATTCCCCTTAATAAATGCATTCCATTTTAAATTTTAGCTCAAAATACTTTGACACTTAAGAAAATTATTGAATTTCAATAAAAAAGATAAATTTTAAAAATCGATGAAATTTAATTTATCCAAATATTTTTAGATTTTATGCAAAAATAAGAATGAGTATGTTAAACATACTTATGCATAAAGCCTATTTTGATGGCACACAATTATAAAATATTTAACAATAAAAATAAGCATGGTCATTCAAAAATCATTAAAATAAATAACCAAATAATCAAAGAGATTAATGTGTGAGCAAGTCACCTTAGTAATTGAGATGAGGTAGATGGTTCATCTTTAATCTTTGAGCTTGATGTCGATATTTCTAGTTCTTCAAGGTCGGTTGATGTAGAAATGGTTCAAGCACTATTAGGATCTCCTCAAAGGTTGTTAAACCGTCGATTTGAGTCTCTCTCTCTGATACCAAATTGTAAGGCTCGATTTCTTCAACCAAATTTAGCGCCGATGAAGGGTGTAAAGGTTTCTTTGAATTTGGGAAAACAAAAACCAAAAAAGATGAATATTTTGACACGATCAATTTTAGAGTGGTTCGACCTTCTAACCAAGGTCTACATCCACAACCTTGGCATCCACACTAAGGATTTCTCAATTCTAACAATGAATTCTTCCTTTTTACATGCTCAAGGGGTAACCTTACATCCCTATCTTTTCATAGGCTAAGATAGAACCTTCTCCCTAGTTTTGATAAGGATCAACCAGAACATATCCCTCAACAATGAGGTATTGACATTTGTAAACAAAATACATCTCTAGGTTAATGTTTATACTTTTTAGCTCACTAAGACTAGACTTAATTACAAGAGATTACAGAATAAGACAGTAAAAACTCTATTCTCTTAATCTTTAAGCTAGAATGTTCATCCTCTTATTCTTCAAGTATCTTTGGCTTGTATAAAACAGTAATAACTGATTGACACGTGGAATAAAAATTTTAAAAATATATATTTTCTTTAAAGCTTTTTTTATTTCTAAACCATTTCTCTCTCTCACCAACACCCATTTTCCCATTTCTCTCCAACATCATTGCTATTTCAGTGTTGGCTCTCGGATCCCGGATCATTGTCATTGTTCTTAGGGATGTAAAAACAGGTAATCGAATGGGTTTCAGGTTGGGTCATGTCAGGTTGGGTCAAATCGGATACAAGTCATTTTATGTTGATTTGATGTTTCAACTCAATTCGAGTCAGGTGTGGGTTCATTTCAGGTCTGGTCAAAACGATTCAGGTCTAAATCAGTTAATCTAAAACACCCCAAACCCAGTTTAGGAATGAATCGAGCTAGGAAGTGTTTTACAAGCAATTCAAACAACTTTCTTGATAAACTTAGAACAAATAAATTGAGTATACTCCTAAAAATAGGGTAATTTAAAACTTTTTTATTAAAATGTTTACTCTAGGGATCAAATGTATAATCCTTTACACCTGATCAAACCGAAATACAATATTAAAAACACATTTATCGATCATTATTCAGACAATCAACACACTGAGGCGTATATAACTAAGTCATACGAGGGGAAATAAAAGAAACTAAGCAAGACTGAAGTTCTTCGCTACTTTCATTGGTTTCTTAAATTCAATCCATTACACTTCTTGATTATTTAATGATAGAGTAATCCCAAAAAAGATTAATCATGCCCTTAAAAAACGAATGTCCTACACAAAGCCAATCAATAGACAGAACAGTAAATTCCAACTAAATGAGTTCATATTCAATTCAGTTTCAAGCTTAGCTTGACTATTAGTCTTTAAATTCAAATCATCAATTCAACAGATCGATGATACTACATTGAAATTACCAATTTATTTCACATAAAGAACCACAAGGAATCATTTAGTGATCGATCACTTATACCTTTTTATCCTTAATCATATTTGATAGACAATTTCCTGAATTAACTATCTTATCAATGATTTACCAAACTTTTGAATTTAAAAGCTGACATAACAAGACAACTGACTCTAGATTCACAAATAAAGTTTCCACCATTCAAAATATATATTTGTATATATATTGAGCCTTTAAGCAGCAACTAAATTAACAGGTACTTAGCATCATATCTATCATAGCATATCTAGCAAGCATAGCCTGGAAACAAGGTAATTCAATGGCTTATTGCGCATACAATTTTCTAAGCAACCAATCGACCAACTACATTAAACCAATAAACAAGCAGCCAGATAAAATATAAATATATAAGGGCCCATTTACAAAACTTGAATAAACATAGAGCTTGTATACATAAGCTCAAATGGGATGATAAATACTCATGCGTACTTAACCGCTATGTGCCACCATCTAAAAGTTCTAAAAGAATTTATTCTACCGTACATGAATGCTTGAGTTCACGTCCAAGCTCAGGAAACGACCAAAGGCATCTATTCCCTGAAATATGTCGAAGGAAAAATAAATAAACGATTGCTTAGTGAGGTAATTTGGCTAATCTAAAGTATAAATGAAAGGTTCTGCGATAGGTCTCTCATCTTTCTCCTAGGTTATTTGGTTTAGGTAAGTAATAGACATGGCAATTTCACATTGTTCTACTCATATAATTTTGATACTTGGCATAGATACTCTCCATTTAAATATGGTCCAAACAGTATCCAAACATTACGTTACTTATTAAACTCATAAACTCATGAGATGATAAATAAATATCCTTTATCCCAACTTAGCTTATTCCTTTTATTCTTAGGTTGTGATGTAGACAACTTAAGAGTCTATTTCATGATTTATATTAATATATATTTTTATACATACACATCTCGCCAATCCAATACTAACAAATCCTTACATTATTTCAATTAATCGATTACAACCACATTAGTTCTAACATGCCCGAAATCATTGAGTATTCATTTGCTCAAGCACGTCTCTTAACTTAACCCCTAATAAACATTTGTTTGTCAAGAAGCTGTATATAATTGCCCAAAAATCATTTAGCACCATGATAAGGATATAAAGATTTCCAATCAAGACTTTTCAAATAGTCATGAATTTAGTAATCACACACCTTATCATATAAAAACATCTTAATACATACTCTAGTCTCATATGAATCATTTAAATCTCATTTAATTAATTATGATCATATCATCTTCATAAGCATAATTCTATGTTTCAACTTTTAATAATTATCACCCACCATACTTAAGGGCCATTCAAAAACGATTTCAACCAAATATGGATACTCTTAAGTATCTTGTTAAACAACATTACATATTAATAAGTTACTAAGGAATTCACCAATTTAACTTTAAATATAATTTTCTACCACCAATCTCATATAGTCAAGTATTGCTTATCAAATAAGCTATTAATCGAGATACAGACCTAGACATGAGTTTTCCTTGACACAAGATAACAATCATAGAACATAAAACACTAATCCGCTAGGTATTGCAGTACTTGTACATTAGCTTATATGCAAAAACAATCATGATAATCATAAACAATAAGCCCTCCAATACTTAATCAACATATTCATCCATTCCAAAAGAATAATCTACCTTTAGAAGATACATTTTACTTACTCCACAAGTCATTAGCATGATCCCCTGTTACTTGTCTAATCCATTTCTTAATTAACTTCTCATGTTTATCTTCATATAAGCAATTATTACTTGTTACCCAAGTTACTTATCATAACTTAGCATGAGCATGGACTTCCTTATCATGTGAGTTATCCAATTTATAGGTGTTAATGTATATACTTCGAGCAAGATTCTTGTGTTTAGAGATAATCCATCATTTTGTAACATTTTAGGTATTCCAACGAATTGTAAGAATTTATACATATATTCGAAAGAGACCCAACCCTTGAAACACGCATACAAATCTAAAATATTTATTCAAATGGAACATGGTAACTTAAATCACTTAACCAAACACTAGTGTTCATGCACATTATCACAATGAAACCATTCATCCAAAAAGGCATTCAATACTCAATTGTTATATTTTCTTATTAGGCAAAACATTGTCAAGGTTCATCTATTTAACTTAATCACAATCATACATCAAGCATGCCTTAGACATAATAATATGCAAAGAGAGTATAATGTAATCAAGCATGACTAAGTCATAGCATGACGTGGTTAAGACATCTCATTAATTGCTTGTTACATAGGATGGTAATCACAAAATAGCATAAACTAGTAACTTTAATCACTTAGAATGAAACTCTTCACCAATTCACTTTAGCATACAAGCTTCATTCAAAACATTTTTCTTTCATTAATCTAGTAACCATTTTTCATTAAAACACTTTTCTTGATAAGCAAGTTATCATAAATCTTTGTTCTTTTAGATGACAAATTTATGCTTATCTTTTAACATAGCATTGAGATTCGAATTGCAACCTAGGTACATGAATCCCCAACCAACTATCGCCCATAACAAAATGGTACTCGCAGTACCGGTCAATCCCTCCTACTGTCACTAAGTGACCACAAACACTTCCCTCCTACTGTCGCCAAATAGGGATCACTGTCTCGGACTATAGTCCTCCCCGACACTGAGCTCTATGGACTCTATGGCATGCCAACTATACCCAAGACTGACTCGAAACCAAGGCTTTAACATACATAAGCTTTTATTAGATCATAGTGAGCATAGCCCCATCACTTTATATCATATCAAAATATCATTACCCATCTAAACTGGGTAAATTTGTTCACCTCATGTGAATCACTATTCTCATTCCAATACTCGAATTATAATTATAATCATATGATCCATTCACATTCTTTCATATCGATCATGTAATAAACTCATACATTACTCAATGCATTATTTCTTCAATTCGAATGAATCAAACAAGAGTCATCCTCATTCATGATTCTAATTTCATAATTAGAATCTTACTCAAATATTAGTTTATCATTGGTTTTCTTATTAAGCAAGTATTAATTTCCATTACACAAACAAACATCCTCCATTTACATGATGCTTTCGCATTTAACAAATATTTCAAAGTATAACAACCCAAAATCAGGACATCAAGTAGTCACAACAATTTTTATTCGAAATCGAAACCAAGCATAGAACTCAATCGCATCTCGTACTTTCTTCTACGATTCATTTCACAATTTATTTTTCACTAAGGTACTTACCTTATTTTCCAAGCCAAGCTTAAGCATAGTTTGACATATTTCTAGAGGCAATGAAGTAAATTAAATAAAGTTGCTCGGGAAAGCTGTAAATCTACCCCTCTTATCCCGAAGTTATGGGATACCTGAATCCATAACCAACTTGCTACTTATCCAATTCCTTCCTAGCTTCTTCTTGTTCTAATTGTGACAAAGGGTTTAACCATGAATTAGAATACTTCTTAGCAATCATCTTCTTGTAAAAACCATTCACATACACACATATACATTTAATTTTCACACCAGACAGTTCAATAAGGTACACACATGTTCAGGACAGTCCAATTTTATTCGCACATATATTCATACTTAAAACAGTCCACTAAATGCATATACATGCCACAACAGTCCATTTATTATCATACATACTTATCTTCATCAAAACAACCCTTAATAAACTCATGTATATTCAAAACAGTTTCTAATACATATATACACATGTACATGCTCCTATCAATCCATTTCTTAGATACACAAATACAAAAACAGACTCATAAGTCTTTTACACTTACAATTCTGCTCTAGTCCCTTTTTGATACATTTATGAGTTTCATAACAGTCTCCATTTCCTTTATTCTAGCATAAAATAGTCCCTTAATGTTAAAATAGACCTGTAACTTGCAAAAACAGTCCAAAAGTACATGTTTACAACCAATTCAATTAAGCCACAAGATAGTCTTTAAACAGACTCAAAGCAGTCCCCTTTTACTAACAAAGAATCCTCTGTTTTTAGAACATTAAATCTGTCTATTTTCCTGGTTAAAACAGTCCAAAACACATAGGTACTCATGTTCATAACCACATATCAGTCTGAAATATAAATGTATACATTTTTATTTTCAATAACAATCCATTAATGCTGATTTCTAAGCCGAATCAATCCACTACATTTGTGTGCCGATTTCGAAACAGACTTTTAATTTCATGAACCCGAATAAGCATGCATCAAACCCTTCTTAACAGTTCAATTTATAGGTTCATTAAAAAATGAATTCAAACAATTTCTTAATGCAAACCATAGCAATCAAGAACTCCTACAAACCAAATGAAAGTTTCACATAACAACAAGAACATAATATCGTCTAATTTTTACTCTCAAACAACCAAGACAATTCTTATTACAATCTGTAATACCCTTAAAACCGGGTCAATCGTATTTAGTGATCTTTAAACTTAAATAGTCCATTGAAACAAGATAAGCTTGTATGATTCTAATTGATTAATATTATGTCCTATTTGGAATTGGATTAAAGTGTGGCATTAATTGGAATGTTACTATTTTGTTTATAAGTGAATTAAGGTGATCCAAATATATTTGTATTAGAACTAAATGAGATGAATTTAGGGTCTAAATGAAAGAAGTAAAAGATAGGATGTTTTAATTAAATGAAAGAAATTATGTGACCACTCTTGTAATGGACCTAATTTTAATAGTTTGAAAATGTATTGTTTGCATGTAAACCAAATAATAAGACAAGGGCTTGGCCACATGTCTTCTTGGGATCATTTTGGTTAAATGAAAAGAAAGCAAAATTAAGCTTTCTTCTTCATGGAGAGAAAGGGCCGAAAGATAGAGAAGGAGAGAATGGGTGAGAAAGCTTTGGAAATTTAAATATTGAGCTACGATTGGGAGAGTTAAATTGAATTAGATTCAAGTAGCATCTCAAGGAAGGTAAAATCTACTTCCTTATTGAATTGCATGTTTGATTAATTAGTGTAGTTGTGAATCCTTTGTTTGATTCGGTTAAATATTGTATGGATTCTTGATTTGAAACTATGAATCTGGTTGCTACCTTGAGTCAACGGAGGATTTTAGTTAGTTGGTTAGATTCGTGGATTAGTTAAAAATGCCTTGTTCATGGGATGGTGATTCGAACTAGGGGATACTCGTTTGCATCAAGAAACATTATTAATCACGTTTAAGTTGTTATAATCCAGCATTTGTAAATTGGTATATCAAATGAATTGAATGCTAGTTTAGAGATTATGCTCGAATGTGAATTTTGGATGGAATGGACAGCTTTGTGGAGTTAAAATATGGCTTACAAAACAGAGCAGAAAAGTGTAAAAGCTAGTAAATTGTGGGCTGTGATAAACTGAATAAATAGAATCATTATTTAGAAAACTGTTTTGTTTTAATTCGAGTAAATTCAGGGCTGTTTTATGTGAGAATTAGACTGCTCTGTTCGATGAAATGAATTACCAAACATTAGTGTTTTATTGGCCATATACTAGACTGTTTAGTGAGAAATGAATGTAATCAAGGGCTGTTTTAGTTTAATGGAATTAAGTTGTTCTGAAACTGCCCTGTTTTGGATTGGTTTGATGGCATAGAAATTAAAGTGATATGAGATAAGATCGCATGTAAAAATTGTAGTCTCATTAATATAGATATAGGTAGAATGTGAATTAAGTGATTTAGAATGCATAATTCTTATGTTAATGAGCATTTTGATGATTATTAAATTAAGATAAATGGTTAATGGATATGAAATACTCAGCTCAATGGCTGCTAGAAATTGACAAATTGGGCAGGATTGAAGCTGCCCTGCTTTGTACCTTGTAAACAGTTTTAAGATCTGCATTAGCTGTGACTTTAAAAAAATTGCTATAAATTGTATTGGTGGAATTAGAACCTATAATTTATATGTTTGAAAATCTTGTCATGTCTAGTTTTATTTAAAACAAGCGAAACTGAATTTCGAGTTTTATAACAGCTTGTAGAGACAATTGTTCAAAGACAGTGTAAACTGTCTGGTGGCAGAATTAGGAGTGTCTTTAGATTAAAAACTGTATTAATTCATAAGGAGAAAAAATGCAAGGCCTATATGGTTAGAAAGCTAGTTGAGTCAGCTTTCCAATGGTGTAAACGGTTCGAAATTTCGATGTACGGAATGGAAGTTATGAAAGTTTGACTGAAGGATGTGCTGTCTGCCCAGCAGCAGCAACCTTATAAGATATTAGAAAATATCGTGGAAAAATATGAATGTAGGGAGACTGTTTTGAGATTATTTATATAAACATGTATAAACCTATTTTGGTACTGTTGAATACTTAAATAAAGATTTGGTGGTAAAGGCTTGTTTAAATATGTTTCAAAGATATAAGAGGATTGAATTGGAATGTGTATTGTATGTAAGACATAAGGAGACTGTTTTGAACAATTAAGAAATTGTGTATACTCTTTTAAGGGGGGTTAAGTAAGTACATATACATATATGGGGTTGTTCTACACCTAGTTAGATGTTTTAAGGATTGTTTTGATGTGTGTAACTTGGTATGCTAAGACAATGGACTGTTTTGATTATACATATGAATACATAAGAATTTTGGTTCTGTTTTAATAATAAGTACATACAGTCTTGTTAAGCATAAAATGCAGTCTTGGATGCCATGTAAAAATGCAGTTTAATTATGCAATTTAGAGTTAAAATAGTGCAGTTTTGGGACTGTAAAATTGTGCAGAAATGTTACTAAAACAGTGCAGTTTTGAGGTGTAAAACTGTGCAGTTTTGTGTCTATAAATAGAGCAGTCTTGTGTTTAAAACTGTGCAGTGACATAACTAAGAAATATGCAGTTTGTAAGGTATAACAGTGCAGGATAGTAATCAGTTACATTACCGTTTCAATAACTGAAACTGTTCAGATTAGTAATCGGTAATAATGCAGTCTTGATAACCTGAATCTATGCAGAATTTGGTGTCTTAAATCATGCAAAAATGATGGTGTTTAAACAGTGCAACTTTGGTATAAATGAATGCAGTTTTGTGAATATGTATTACATGTGTTGTTCTGTCTATATATATATATATATTCATATGATGGATGTTTTGAACACATGAGTATGTATTCATATGTGAATGAAATCACTTTGGTTGAAAGGATCCTTATTGATAGTCTTGATAAGGTGAGATCAGATTGTGAATGGCCATGAATTTGTGCATACATGAGAATGAAACTGGTTGTCCCATGTATAATCTATTAAGGGCTACTTTATATTCTTTTGAATAAGAGAAACTGTTTTGTTATAAATTTATCAAGTGGGCTGTTTTACCTTAACTAAAGGAATATATAAGTTAATGAATTTCTACTTTGTGATTTTGTTTAAAAGAGGGCCAGCAAGGTCATTCGAATTGTCTTTAGTGTGTGTGGTTCTTTGTGCTAGCTTGTTAGGCAGTTCGTATAAATAGGAAATTATCAATAGATTGCTTGATTATTTGGGCAGATTGTAATGAGTTATTTCTATTGTTTGAGGTACATGTATGGACATGATTGGGTAGAAGATACGAGTAATTGGAAGCTAGAGGAATTTGTGGAATTCAGTTATCCCATAATGTTGGGATAAAAGGTGAGTGTAGTCGCAAGAGTTTCGGATAACGCGGAGTTATTCTGAGGTTTAATTCCTTACGATTTTGAAATTAATGGTTGTGGATGATTTGCATCATACATACATGTTGTGTAAAAAGGCTCAATTAGAGCTAATTGAGATTGAGTATGCATTCATAGCATGACATTCATGTTGAGCAATTGATGATGTTGTATATACTATGCTTAAAATGCCTTGCTATGTTTGAATGATAGATTCTGGAATTTACCTGACAATGAGATGAATTATGTACTTATTATAAGGCCTGAAAGAAATTACTAACTAATGACAAAGAATCTCAATGTAAGACTGAATTGCTAATTCTAAAAGAATTAAGAAAGCTTAACTTATATAATAAGCTATTGAAAGAATGCAACAAGTAAGATTACTTGACTGATAAGACACACTCCAACTTCCTCTTATAAGATAAGATTCTAAGTTGCTTGGTCAATGGAAGTCCTTGGACACTCTGATAAAATAGTTGGTCTTATGGGACTACAGTCCATGAGCTACAGCTCGGGGGACGCCCCATTCACATGTGATACATTCCGTTTCCGATATTAGCCATTGCTAGGTGCTTTGGACTAAGAATCGTCTGGACCTATATGGTCAAGCTCAGACCAACTTATTTATGATTAAATATGTGATCCAAGGCAAACAATTAAAAGACATGAACCTAATGAGAAATTAAATAAGAATTTAGAAATGACATGGATAGTATTCTGGAAAGCCTCGAAGGCCCTGATAAGTTCTGTAAATTTTGAAAAGCTCTGAAAGCCTGAAAATCCCTAAAAGATCTGAAAGCTCTGAATAGCTCTGTCAACTCTAAAATCTCTGACAATGTTAATAAAGAATTGAAAATTGATGGTTAACTGTTAAGTCTCTAGGAGACTTCAATGTGTCAAGTTGTTCATTGATAGATCAACTTATGGTATAATGAAGCCGGGATAAGCTATGGTACATTATAATATCAATAAGCTAAAGTAAGATAAAAATAACATATGTTCATATATGACTAAGTATCTGGATGTGAATTTCTTTAAGATTTGTGTATGATATGGCTTACCATTTGATGTTTCTACCTCACTTAGGCTATGTAAGCCTAATGCATTCCATTTTATGCATTGCAGGATAATGAAGTGTGCTTGTCCCTAATGTGGTTGAGAATTATGTATCTTGGTTCGAAGTCCCTGCCAAGTTGAGAACTATCTTAGATAGTTTACTCCTAGGATGGTGGCACATTATTTGGTCATTGTATACAATGTATTCATGTATTATATAATTTTCTTAATGTTTGATATTACAATGTGAATATTTTCGTAATTATAACTTTTGAATGGATTTCTTAGAGGAGAAACTATGTATATAGGAATTTGATTATAAGGCCTAGCTTAGCATGTCACTAGGTTCGAATAGAACCTTAGCTAACAGAAAAGTTGGTAAAATATTACATGATTTCTTGGGGTATGTGGATGTATGTTTGGTTTGCTTTGATCCACATAAGTTATGTGGTGAAAGATGTTATAAGTGTGGTTTGACCTATTAACGATAATGTTAATGAACTAGTTCATGATTGAATAATGGAACAAGTTGTTATGTATTTCGAGTTAAGCTATGTTAAGTGACTTGTGCTGTTAAATAGTTGTGAATTGAATGGTTGTTTAATGGGTTAGATGATAACTAAAACTTTGAATAAATATAGCTATTATACTACATGGATGACAAGGTATATGTTTCCTTATGAAAATGAATTAAAATGGTTTCCAAAGACCCCTTCTGAATTTGTGTGAGTAAATGGGAATATATATATGTTTATGCTGACTAAATGTACTTTGGAAAGTTTGGATCGATCATGCCATGAAAATTTATATTAAAAACCTGATCATGTCGAATGGATTGAAGTCTAGAGTCGGTTAAGGAAAGAAATAAATATTTGATACATCAATGTATCCTTGGCATGTGATATTTCATTATAACCTTATCTGTTGGTAAACTTCTAGAATGCCTAAGTAGTTCAAGTGGTTAACACTATATACATGATTAAGTTGTGTTAGTTGTATGAATGAATGATTTACCATGGCTAATCGAACTATTGTTAAATTAGTATGTTATTCTGAAGTCAAAGTGGCTAATAGATAAGTTAAGCAATCAACTTGAAGTTAATGTGTATTTATCGAAAGGAGATTTAAGAATGCTTGATAGTGAGCTCATTCAATAGAAAAGAAAGTTTATAAGAGTTATGTAACCATCCTATTATTCTATGATAAATTTCAAAAGAAGATTTAAAATTTTCTAGTTCCGATTTCGGTTTTCTCTGTAGTAACCTTTTTAACTCCGGTTTTCTTTTGAGCCGGGTTGAGGACGTTACACAATCTATCTTTCCTTACCCACCATCCAAGCTTAAATCACACAAGAGATTCTCATATGGAAATTTCTTTCCAAAATTAAGTTCTTCACTAGAAAATGTATCTAGAATGCTTACCTTTCATCTTTGCAAAACCAATCAATAAACAAGAGTTTTGAGTTACCAAGAATCGAAATCCCCTAAATCCTTAGCTATCCATCTTGAACTCTCCCTCATTTTTTCCTCTCTAAGCTTTCGGTCACACCTTAGGAAAGGAAAATGGCACTTTGGAATTGTGATTCCAAGTGGCTGATCTTCTCCCTCGTGGCATTATCTAATGGTGCCATGTGTGCAAGGCCTTCCTCACTTTTCTTTTATCATGCAAACATGTTATTTGCTTAAAGGGACAATTTAGTCTTTTCTTTTTGACCACTCAAATTTCCTCCCATTCAAAAATGGTCCTTATGATAATAACTAGTCCAATTAATTTAATAACTAAAGAAATTTAACCTAAGGTTTAATGCAACATTCTCCTAGGCCCAAGTTTAGGGTATTACATAATTGATGGGTTAATTCAGGCTCGGGTGGACTTCAGGTCGGATTCATTTCAGGTCGGGTTCATTTTGGGTCGGTTTAATTTTAGGTCCAGTTAATTCGGGTTTCGAATTCGTATGAAGTTTGAGTTCGGTACAAATAGTCGATAGACTTTGGGTTGGGTCATTTCGAGTGAATTATTTAATATCTTTCACGAACACAAATCACATTAAAAATAAATATTAGGGACTAGAATGAACAAAAATATCATCATATATAAAATACTGGACTAAGTTAAAAAAATTAGAAATAAATAAGGGTCAATTTTGGCTAAAATAAAATATTAAGGACTAGAGAGAACAAAAATATTAGCATATTAAAAATATTAGCCTAAATTACAAAAATATAAATTAAACAGGGGTTAATTTTGGTTAAAAATAAATTTTTAGGGATTAACATGAACAAAAATATTATCAAATTAAAAATATTGGACTAAATTACAAAAAAATAAATAAGGGTCAATTTCGACTAAAAATTAAATTTTAGGTACTAGAATAAACAAAAATATTATTGGACTAAATTACCAAAAATATAAATAAACATAGGGCAATTTTGACTAAAAAATAAATTGTAAACCCATTTTCGCTCACCGATTCGCCTCGCCTTGCTTGCCAACACGAAAAGAGCCTCCGATAAACAATGTACACCACTAGGAAAACTCGCCTTGGTTGTACCCTGATTTAACCACATAAATACAAAAGAAAAATTAATCATTATGCATTCAACTTGCTGGTAAACAGAGATCCCTTGCAACCTCAACATTTGCCTTCCAAAAACTAGTCGAAACTATCGAAACAACATCAAACACCTTCCAAACTTAACCCAGCCAAAACCTATTGGTTTAATCCATCAATTAACATAAAAAAACAACCTAATAACATCCTTATACATCCAGCATCCATAAACCTCCCACAACTCCTCAAAAACACATAACTAACAACCTAGAAAGTAGAGCTTCAACCACTTTCGGGATTCCAATGTTGAAAACAACTTATTAACATGATCAAACATCAAAATCATGATTAAAACCAATCAAGAACTCAACAAAATAGATCCAATACAAAAATCACATGATCTTAGCAAATAAACCTTGATTTAACCAATTTCCATTATTAAACCATCAAAACTCATTAGAAAATATTAAATAAGGATCAAATAATTGGGAATTTTAGTAAAGAACCTTTAATTAGAGCATAATAACGAACATTGCCTCCAATGAGTGAGTTTCCTCTCAATTGGATATTTTACTCTTGAAAAAACGAAAATAATGAGATTTTGGAAAACAAGATTGAAGAATTCTTTGAAAATCAAAAGTTTAAGAAATCAAGATCTTTACCTGAAATTTTTGATGAAAAAGAGAGTGTTTGGTTGAAGAGATTTTGAGAGCAAAAGTTACGTCAAAAGTGGTTTAATGAAATAACTACCTTCTTTTATTAAATCCCCTTTTAATTCCTTAATTAAAAATCAAAATCAATCCTAATTGAGAGGAAAATCTGATAAAAACATTTGGTAATTTGGCTCCTTAAAGATTCTATGATTTGACACTTTTCCAAAATAGTTACTAAAATAGTTTTTATTCATTACATTTTGGTCACTAACCCAAAAATGTCAAATGGCCAAAGCCCATTTTCCAAAATCGATTTCACCAAATAAATCCATATATTAAATAATGATTTTAAGATATTTTCCCATATTTTATCTCACTTAAAAATATTTATTCCGAATATTAACCTGAATTTGACTCGAATCTCTAATCCCCGATCTACCAGACCGTCTAATCAACCTAGCAAACTTTTAGGCCCAAAACCGGGGCGCTATAACTAAGAAATTTCGTACTCGAAATTAACATGAAGGAAACATATGTGGAAACTGTTTCGACATGTCCTTCTTAATTTAGCCGTGTACCCAAGGCTTGATGCAAACACTCCCAAAACCTCGCTGTAAATCGTTGATCTCTATCTAAAACTATGGACTTAGGCACCCCGTGCAAATGCACAATCTCAACAATATACAAATTTGCTAACTTGTCCAAGGTGTATGTCGTATGCACCTGAACAAAATGTGCACACTTCGTAAACTGATCAACAATCACCCAATTTGTTGGAAGAACTAATACAAATAAAGAAATGGTTGATTAGATTAATAATGTACGACACAACCACAATGAAACCTTGGATTTAGATCTCACTAATTGTTAAATGCTTTCATGCTTGTGGTTAAGGAATTGAGTTCCTTCTTGTTGAGTTGGTTTGGCCATGTGGTTAAGGAATTGAGTTCCTTCTTGTTGAGTTGGTTCGGCTACGTATTAAGGCTGATTCATGGTATATATGTGAATGGTTATGAGTTCAATTTGAATATTTAATTAGAAGCATTCAAATATGTAAGCTAGCAGTCAAGCTTGTTCTTTGGAAATTTTAGAATGAAAAGTCATGCTTTCATACTGTTGTTTATTTATTTAAACTACCTCACAAGCATATGCTTATTTAATCCTTCCATTTATATTTCAGGAAGGATCCGTTTACAAAGTACCCCCAGCTCGGACATGATCTTTGGTTTACGAGTTATGTTTATATTGTCCTTAAAAACCCCTAGTGAGTGGCACATGGTCGTTATGTATGTATTGGTCTTTGTAGTCTCTTGATTATATGTGTGTATTTAATTTGTACCAGGCCATTTATTCTTTGTGATCGCTTGCTATTAATCTCTCTCATAGTAGTTTATAAATGGTATGTTAGACGTGATCAATAGAAAGGTAAGCTTAATATGGTTAATAATCTAGTAAAGTACTAGCATGAATACTTACACTAGGTATAAGATATCTGTTAGTCTTATTTGGGTTTGGGTTAGCCTAAGCTCTTGGTTAATTTCAGGACAAGAGGTTAAACATAAATTTACACTTCTTAATGCCTAACTGTTGATATTGAAAGTCCCAAAGATCAAGTGAATAAAGGAGACAAATTGTGATTCGGGTAAATTACTTAGTTAAGTAAATCATTTTTCTATTCTCGTGTACCAGATGAGTTTCAAAGTAACTCTTACAAGCTAAAGAATTTGAAGAACCTTAAGCTCTTCGATAGATAACATTGTAGCTTTGAATGTGGTTTTCGATACATAATAAGTTCAATTGGAACTTACTTGTTACCACTTGGTGGGAGAGCTAAAGAAAAAAATTGTTACATGCTAGTAATAATTTGCTAAATTCCTTTTTGAATTCAAGTTCTGTTAGAGTTCAAATAACAATTCTAAATTGTAATCTTAGAGCTCATGTTATGAGTATAAATGATAGATGCCCTATTGAGTTAAGTTTGAGAATAATCTTTAATTTCATATTGAAAGGTTTTAAATTATTCAGTTTTTTCACTAGATGAGTTTAGTCAAGTTAAATTCTCTTTTTGTTTGGTTAAAATCTCGGTAGGTTTGCTTGGTAACACATTCTACGCCGGCCTTTTTTTCTAGGCCGGGTAGAGGGTGTTACATCACCACACCAACCAAAACCTTCCCAAGCAGCACCATTTTTGCAAATAAATAAAGAAAGCAAAACCAACAACACCAAATACAACTATATGAACTAAACGCATCTATATACCATAAAATGAGATGAAATGGGCTTGATTTCATACAATAACTTAAGTAAAAAGGCATGAAATGTTAACCTTTTGCAAGGTTAACACACCTTCAAACTTAAGCTATAACAGAAGCAAATAGAAGAATGCTACAACAATAAATCAGCTCAAGACCAGGCTATGGTAAAATTTCAGTCGTCAGAAAATAAAGACTTCAACATGATAGACAGTTTGAGATTTTAAGAAATTTTCCTTAGGTCAAGATTCTTCGAGTGTGTGTGTGTTTGTGACTACATCCTCCCTACGTTTAACAAAGCTAAAAGATCATTGGTTAGGTTCTCAAGTTTGCCTTAGCTTTTCTTAATTGATTTAAGCACAAGATACTCCCATATTTAGCTTCTTCTTTTTTGTACTGCTACGATGGGAGTCAGCTCATCACAACTACCTTCCTAAACTTGAAAATAAAGTGGAGCAAACACCTCATTCCTTAGCCTATTTAGAAGAGTCATCCTGTGACTACTTTCATTCACTCATTTGTTGTTGCTGCCATTTATTTAAATGCAGTATCCAGGTAAACAATACAAAGAGGAGTGTCCCTCTATAGCTATGCTAAATCATTTATTCAAGATTCAACACAAACAAAAAGGGAGCTAATTAAGCCTTTATGCTTTCATTTATCATTCAAGTTCATTTTGCATATTTAAACTAAAGCATATGAGAGTTCTTTCACCAAAAATCATCTAATAGTTTTAAACATAGAGAGCATGCCATCATGTAACACTCACATCATGAAGCATCAAACCTTAAAGATAGTTCTATCGATCTCAGTAGTCACATGTATTCAATCAATTTATAGCCATAAGATTTAAATACTCATCATCGAACATCATCAACTTATTCATAAAACTATTTTTAAACTAGCAAAATGCCATAGCAAAATTCTATTTATCACCAAATGCTAATGCAAATGACTAACTATGAACACCAACACCCCAAAACTTGAAGGATGCAGTGTCCTCAATGCATGAAAATTGTCACATCCCAAAAATCGGCCTAGTCAGAATAAGGCACCGATGATCAGAAATTCTGTATCGAATATACCCAAAAGTGTAATTTCTTGATCCTTGTACCCAATTTTGTAATCAATGAAAGTTGTGGGGCATTAAATCGATCTATGGACCACTTTGTAAGAAATTCAAAGTTGAAATGCTGAAAATAGGTCAAGCGTATCGATACGGTGAGACCAGTATTGATACGGTCTAACAGCCATAATGAACTTACCTATTTAGCCTAGGCGTATTGATACAGCTAGATAGTGTATCGATACGGCCCTCTGTAAAAATTTGTTTTAAGGCCCAAATTGAAGGAAATGGAAAGTAAGGTGCTTAGTCACCTCTTTGCTTGGCCCTTTTCACGTGAAATCTATCAGATTGAATGATGGATGATTATCAATTGCCTTACAAATGATGAAAGGCATGAAATGATGGAAACATTTGTTTAATCTTTCCCTTGCTAATAGGAAAGCTTCCTATTGGTTCATGTGGAGGTGGGGCATTGATAATAGGGTTTAATCCCTTAAAATAGGAAGTTTTCTTCCCCGTTTGAATCTTTCGAAAGCTAAACCCACCCTTTCCATCTAGCAAGCAAGCACCACCATTGTTGTCTTCAACCTCAAGCTCAAGCACACTCCTCTCCTATTAAGTCTCTTAAGTCCAAGCCTTCATTGATTCAAAGGTATCATTATATAGCTATCAATCAATTATTGAATTCCATGGATAATTGGAGTTTAATTTTAAATCGAAATTCTAAGCCTAATATTAAAATGAGTATTATATCGTTATAGTGATTATAATAATTCCTTCTATTTCTTCCTAGCTCAAAAATTGGATGGAAACAATCTGTCGTCTTCAACCAAGTCTAGAAGTGAAGAAATCAAAATTTGGGAATCCTAAGAGCTTATGTGTATTTGGTGAGTGTAGTCGTGTAAAGGGATGGGCAAGGTGCCATCCCGTTGCACTCGTTTTGTGTTATAATCACATTTTTGTTTAAGGGCTCAAGTATAGCAAGCATATGTGTACTCTAATGGTAAGCATGGTAAGCTTCAATAATGTTGATATATTTGTAAGTTCATATATGATATCCGATTGATGCCTGTATATGGATTTTAATATAATTATGCTATGATATGTTATGTGGAGCTAAGGCTCGATTTGCTATCCGTTATGATATGATCCGAAAGGTAAGAATTATGATGAAATATGTGATATTGGACATTATGGACATTGGATACAATTGGCATGCCATAGGGTTATTCAAGCTCACCAAGTAAGGGATTGGACTACCGTCTGTGGCTATGGCCTATATGTGGGGGTGAAAAGGATGGATTGTGTAAGGGACATTATCCAGAGCTACGGATTAAGGCTACGACCTATTTTTGATATGTGTGGTGTATAGGGGAATCCGCGTACCAATTGGTTACCATATCCAAGGAAATGATATGTTATTATGTTTTACAATTGCTACATGAAATCATGATAATTTGTTTGAATGTGATTTTACACGATTGATGCTATATAAAATGTAACTAAGCAAGCCTATATGTCATTCATGCATTTGATAAACTAGTTGTGCATTTGTTATGACTACCTCACAAGGCTACGTAAGCCTAACATTCGTGTGTCTCATGCATTCCAGGATCTTAAAGAATTATGACCTTCGATCGTGTATTGCGGTTGTAAGTTATTCCTACGAGTCATATGATTGGTTATATTTTGTCTCGAACTCCTTGTAAGGTGGCATATGGTCTAAACATGTTATGTATGTGCTTTTTGATGTGAGTGTAATAGCCTGAAAGTGACCTATTGAATAATGGCTGATATGGTATGTTTATGATTTGGTTAAACCAACAAAATGAGCTTAAATGTGCCAAAAGGTGAAGATTAGGTAAACGGATTCAAAACTCTCTAAAATTTTGCATGCTATTAAAAATATGGATATTACACTTACTGGTAAAATTTGGTAAAGTTTGGACAGCAAATGGTAGGTTAATTCGAATAAAAACCAACAAAAATATGTTATTACAGGTCAGGCGTATCGGTATATGTGATGGCGTATCGATACGGCCTTGCATAATTAGGCCAAATAAAATAGGGTGTATCGATATATAGAGGGGTGTATCGATATGAATTTGGATAGTAAGGTCTCAAAAATAAATGGTATCGATATGATTAGATCTGAAAATGTTCACACCCACTGATAGGCGTGTTGTAAATGATCTGCATCCCTTCTCCTCCTCGACATAGGGGGACAATCTGAGGGCAGAAGTAAGGCCCGAACAAGTGGGGCAGAACGACCTGCCTCATCCTCCTCTGATGCCTCCCGCTTAGTAGGGGTATCTAATGTCAATGGCTGAAATGATTAAATAGGTGGTCGTGTCTCTCAGGCAAGAACCACCACCTCATCCTGCTAGAGCGCCGTCTTCTATTTTGAAGGCTCCTATTAGTGAGCTCCGTTAGTATCCAGTTTACACCTTCATTGGATAGGACCTGGATAATCCAGATATAGCAGAGTATTGGCTGGAGAATACTCTTAAAGTTCTGAACAAGCAGATGAAGTGTCCCGATGAACACAAGCTGGAGTGTGCTCTGGCACTAATTTCTGAGGATGGCTCAGAGTTGGTGGGATACCGTGATACTCACCGCACCTGAGCATAAAGTCACGTGGGACTTCTTCCTTCAGGAGTTCCGCAAGAAATACATCAGTGAACACTACATTGCTGAAAGACGTAAGAAGTTCCTCCACCTGAGATAAGGAGGAAAACCTGTGGAGCAGTATATCCACGATTTCTGCAAGTATACGAGGTATGGTGCTGAGATCATACGCACAGAAAAGGAGAATTAAAGAATGTTCATTGATTGGCTCCTTGACGAATTACATCCTCTCTTCACTGCTTTGGAGATAAAGGATTTCCAGACCTTGGTCAATCGAGCCACTGCTATTGAAGCCTCCCAGAAGGCCTACGAAAGAAGAAATAGGAACCAAGCCTGGTCCAAAAAGAGGTTCCAAGATGATTCCAAGCCTTCTACACCTCAAAAGAAGATCAGACAATGGGATCAGAAGTCTGCCACCTATCAGCAGCTACCATGGTCGGGATATGTGCCACATTCCCAATCTCTGGGAACATATGTTGGTCGTACAGCTTCAGTTAATAGTATGGGCAGTCCCAGAAGAGGTTCACAACTTCCTTTGTGTAACTTTTGTCAAAAGAGGGACCCTGGGCAGTGTCGCAGGCAGTCTAGATCTTGTTACCTCTGTGGTGAGTCTAGTCACTTCATCAGCCATTGTTCGCAGAATCCAAACGCTCCTACCACTATAGCTTCTCAAAATAGTCCGAACAAGGGAAGAGGAGCAAAGAAAGTACAGTCTAGATCAGCGGGGAGACCTCACAACACTAACACTCCTTTGGTTGGGCGTGATCCTCAGACATCAGCTCAGATGTACCACGTTCAAGGCCGAGAATAAGAAGATGATGCTGATGTGATAGCATGTATGATGTAATTATGTACCGAACTTGTTTATGCTTTGGTAGATCCAGGTTCCACACATTCTTTCATTAGTGAACCGTTCATTGAAAAGTATGCTCTAGAATCTGAACCAGTTCTAAGATTGTTATCTCTAACCCACTAGGAGATAATGCGGTTATTCGATTGATCTATAAAGCTTGTCATTTGAGGATCCAAGGGATCTCGTTTTTGTCTAATTTGATGGCATTTCCATTCCGTTAGTTCGATCTTATCCTAGGCCTTGATTGGCTAGCTGAGCATCAAGCCTGAGTAGATTGCTCGAAGAAAAAGCTATACCTTCATGGACTTGGCAAGAAAGCATAACCTTGATGAAAACCAAACCCGAGCCTAGGAAGGCTACCTTGTGTGCTATGGAATCCAAAGAAGATCTAAAGTTTGAGAATGTGCCAATTGTGAAAGAATTTCCTGATGCGTTTCATGATGAACTTCCAAGACTCCCTCCGACCCGATAAGTTGAATTTGGAATCGAAGTGGAACTGGGGACCACACCTGTCTCCATTACTCCGTACTGAATGGCTCCGATAGAGTTAAAGGAGTTAAATGCCCAAATCCAAGATCTTTTGGATAAGGGGTTCATCCGACCGAGTTCCTCACCCTAGGGAGCACCAATTTTGTTTGTCAAGAAGAAAGATGGATCGATGTGACTATGCATTAATTACCGTCAGCTGAATAGAGTAACAATTAATAATAAGTATCCGCTATCGAGGATTGATGACCTCTTCGATCAATTGAAAGATGTTTCTATCTTTTCCAAGATAGATTTACGATTCAGATACTATCAAATGCAAGTGAAAGAGTCTGATGTTCCAAAGGCTACCTTCTGAACAAGATATGACCACTATGAGTTCTTGGTAATGCCTTTTGGGCTTACTAATGCACCTGAAACCTTTATGGACCTGATGAACAGTGTGTTCCAGCCCTATCTAGATAAATTTGTGGTTGTGTTCATAGATGACATCTTGATCTACTCTAAAGACATAGCCACTCATGAAGAACATCTCCGAATTGTGCTATAGACTCTCTAGGAGAAACAATTGTATGCTAAATCAGTAAGTGTGAATTCTGGTTATCCGAAGTATCCTTTTTGGGATACGTGATCTCTTATAGGGGAATTCAAGTTGACCCAAAGAAGATTCAAGCAATTCTTGATTGGATTCGTCCAAAGAATGTTGGAGAAGTTCGTAACTTTTTGGGCCTTGCAGGCTACTATTGTAGATTCGTCAGGGGGAACTCGATGATTGTTGTACCCTTGACGAAGCTCCTCCATAAAGAAACTCCCTTTATATGGACCATGGAACAACAAAGAAGTTTTGATCAGTTTAAGCAAATCCTAATCCATGCCCTTGTCTTGGTGCAACCCGAGTCAGGCAAGGACTTCACCGTATACAGTGATGCATCCCACTTGGGATTAGGCTGTGTACTTATGCAAGAATGGAAGGTCATTGCCTATGCCTCATGTTAGCTCAAGCCACACGAGCTGAACTATCTGACACATAATCTGGAGTTCTCTGCTGTTGTGTTTGCCTTAAAGATTTGGAGGCACTACCTTTACGGTGAGAAATGTTATTTGTACACGGATCACAAAAGTCTGAAATATCTTCTGACTCAGAAAGAGTCGAATCTCTGTCAACGTCGGTGGATGGAGCTTTTGAAGGACTACGATTTGGTCATTGATTACCATCCTGGTAAGGCCAATGTTGTGGCTGACGCTCTTAGTCGGAAGCCCACTCCCTTCCTGAGATGTTTGAATGCTCACTTCCATCTCAAGAAGCATGGCAAGTTGTTAGCTAAATTGAGAGTTCAGTCAACCATTATCAAAGTACTCCAAGAATCCAATGAGGAGTTGCGAACTCTTTTGCTAAGATCAAGGATAAGCTAGACCCTAATTTTGCTATGAGGACTAATGTGTTTCTGGAACCGTATCTATATCCCCAATGATGATGATATTCTGGATCAAATCCTGAATGAAGCTCATTCGAGCCCTTTTTCTATCCATCCTGGAGCTATTAATATGTATAAAGATCTAAAATAATTGTACCGTTGGTCCGGTATGAAAAGTGAAATTACAGACTTTGTGGAAAGGTGTTTGACCTGTCAACGGGTTAAAGCCAAGCACAAGGTGCCTACTGGTCTTTTGCAACCTATCAAGCTTCCATAATGGAAATGGGAATATATTACGATGGACTTCATAAGTGGCTTGCTAGTGACACCGAAGAAGAATGATACTAGTTGGGTCATAGTGGACCGATTCACCAAATATGCTTATTTCATTCCGGTGGGAATGGACTTCGGTTTACCCAAGCTTGGCGAGTTGTACATTCGATAAGTTATCCGTTTACATAGAGTCCCTATGTCCATTATTTCTGATTGTGACTCACGCTTTGCATCTCAGTTTTGGAGGACCCTACAAAAGGCTTTGGGAACTCGAGTGCACCTAAGCACTTCTTTCCATCCTCAGACTGATGGTCAATCTGAAAGGGTTATTCAGGTAACCTTATATCTTCACTTCGATTCGTGTGCATAAATGTTTTGTATCAATTCTGATTCTTCCTTGTAGATTTTGGAAGATACGCTCTGAGCATGTGTTATTGGCGCCAAGAATATGTGGGAGAAATCCCTACTTTTTGTAGAATTTGCTTACAACAATAGCTACCAAGCCTCGATTCAAATGGCACCCTATGAAGCCGTTTACGGGAGGAGATGTAGAACCCCTCTTTGTTGGACCGAGCTTGGTAAAGGCAAAGTGTTAGGCCTTGAATTACTTCAGGAAACCGAAGAAAGGGTGACCATTATCTGAGATCGGCTCAAAGTAGCATTTGACCGACAGAAAGCTTATGCCGATATAAAAAGAAGAGACATTCAGTATGAGGTTGGCGAGAAAACCTTCCTTAAAGTATCTCCGTAGAAGAAGATCCTTCGTTTTGGCAAAAAGGGGAAACTGAGTCCTCGTTTCACTGGACCTTTCGAAGTGATCAATAAAGTTGGACCTGTTGCTTACCAATTAGCTCTTTCTAACAAGGTAAATCAAATTCATAATGTCTTCCACATTTCTATGCTACGGAAGTACTGGTCTGATCCCTCCCATGTGATCGAGCCAGAGTTTGTGGAAATTCAGTCCAATCTAACGTACGAGGAAGAACCTGTGTAGATCCTCACACAAGAAGTTAAAAGACTTCGTAATAAGTCCTTGCCCTTACTGAAAGTCCTTTGGAGAAATCATTTGGTTGAAGAAGCAACGTGGGAATCAGAAGAGACAATGCAGAGACAATACCCCTATCTGTTCAACTAGAGTGAAAATTCGAGGATTAATTTTAGTAAAGGGGGAGAGTTGTCACATCCTAAAAACTAGCTTAGTCGGAATAAGGCCCCGGTGATCAGAAATTCTATATTAGATATACCTAAAAGTGTAATGTCATGATCCTTGTACCCAATTTTGTAAATCAATGAAAGTTGTGGGGCATTAAATTGATCTATGGACCACTTTGTAAGAAATTCAAAGTTGAAATGCTGAAAATAGGTCAAGCATATCGATACTGTGAGACCAGTATCGATACGGTCTAACAACCATAATGAATTTACCTATTTAGCCTAGGCGTATCGATATGACTATATAGTGTATCGATACGGCCTTCTGAAAAAATCTGTTTTAAGGCCAAATTGAAGGAAATAGAGAGTAAGGTGCTTAGTCACCTCCTTGCTTGCCCTTTTTCACGTGAAATGCATTAGATTGAATGATGGATGGTTATCAATTGCCTTAAAATGATAAAAATGATGGATAGATGGTCAACTTTAGTCAACACGTATCGATATGAGCTTAGGTGTATCGATACAGTTGTTATCCTTGAATCTGAAAACTTGAAAATTGGCCTAGCGTACGGATACAACCTTAAGGGTATCGGTACGGAGTTAGTTAATTATGTTAAAAGACATAGAAACCAGATGTAAGAAGTTTGCAAAATGGTCACTAAAACTTGCACAGCCTAATTAGATAGGTAAACGATCTCCGTTAATAACGAAACTTCACGGGTTAATAATTGGTAATGTAATACCCAACCCGACCAATGAGTAATTTACAAGCTGATGGTAGATAGTTTAACTTGACTAAAAAGTTAAAGCGTCAATTACTTTGATTTGATCAAGAATGTATAAATAAACATTAAACAGAAGTTGTAACCAACCATTTAGACAATACTCAAATATTTCAAATTGGTCAAAGGAAGTAATTAGATCAATAAAGAACAAGGAAGTCAAGCTGAAGATCTATACGAATTATATAACTTGTATCCCAAGCAAGTACACAGAGATATTACAAACAATTGTATAATATTCAATGCATGTTAATGGTATCATGTTTTGACAGTAACCTAGTCTTGAATAATGACATGCCTGGCATCCAAGCATTTGGCAACAAAGGAACCTCTCGAAACAAGTCTCTTACCCCAAGTGCCAAATTGCATTACATTACTACCAACCATAATTATGCAAACATGTAATAACTATCCATTGGTATGATTAACTTATAGATTCACTTTCAAACTCTAACTTCATCCATATCGATCAAACAGTAACATGCTTATGCAATCATAAATCAACCAATCACATACATAGCAAGATCACATTATGGTTCTAGATCATTACCAACTCATTTAAGTATGAACAGTGCATTCACATCATCTCATTGCAAGTCACACAATCGATCTTTAATACATAAATAAAATACGTCAGAGTTTCATCCTTAACTTATTTATATACAAGCCAACTACCCTGCCCAGATTAAATACATATAGACTTTTGTTCTAGTGCCACCTCTATTGAGTTAACAAAACATAATTTCAAAACATATATTAGAAGCTTCGGGTGACCTTGTTGATTCTCCTTACAAGAGCTGGTAGGGATTTAAGTTGAGAAATATAACAGGGTGAGTAGTCAGAAAAGAGTAAACTTACACACAATCCAAATAACTAGAATATAGAATAGTAAATGCATAATCATACACAAGTCATTGGAATAGGTTGACAATTCATCATTGATACTTTGTATCACATTGTATCCAACCAAAATATAAGATCCATCATCTCATAAACCATGATCTCGTTTATCTACTCAATGTGATCACCACATTTGACCACTATTGCAGAATTTGCAATTCAAGCAACCCCTAAAGGATTGATCTAATATCAGGCAAACATTCAAATGTGCTTATAATACAAGCAACCATAATTGAGACCTTTGATACAGACTAGAATACTTTCTAGAACCACCAATGTCACCATTTAGTTAACAGGCAATGGCATTATTGTCATTGAGTGAGTTACCCTGACACCAATAAGGGTATAATTATACCTTACAGAGGACCTTACTCCTATATATTTCAGGCTGAGCTCAGAATGTGTATCCTATTGGCATGCCAATTTCGACTAGACCAGGACTAGACACATCCTCCTAGTGAACTTAATTAACTCTAACTAGGTATTTATGATTCAAAGTATGTATATTAGCATGTAACAAACAATCCACAACATCCAAGATGCCTTATTTGGCATTCAATTCATTATTTTATAACATGTTAAAATCTACATTTAAGATTCATGTTACCTTGATAATTGTCTTCTTGAGATTTCCAAGACATATACAAGCAAGTAAGGCAATGGAGCCTTATTGACATTCGAATAGTTTAACAACTATGCAACAATTAAAACAATTTAACACAAGCTACACTCATATATGTTTCCAGCTATACTTGGTGTTGGATCACAACTCCTTTTTTCCTCTCGTCTTCTTGACCAAATTCTTTGTTGTCTAATTAACAACAGTTAAATCATACATTAGAGTAATTCAATATCACTTGACTTGTCTATGAGCTTCACACATAATTGCTTTAATCAAGTCTCAATGTGGATACATTCAAAGCGTCTAGTTAACACTAAATTTCTAACTAAGAATGCAGCTCAATAATGTAGGGCATTATCATGCACATAAAACAGTCCTCTAGATCACCAACCATTCGAATCTGCCCCTAACAATTACATAGCCTAGTCGAACAAAAACAAACCAGTCCCCAAACGGTCCTGTTTAAAACATGGCTTATTTCCATTGAATTAATTGCTTACAAACAATTGAAAGCCATTCAATTAGTCCATTAATTCAAGTATAATGTTACCAACAATTTAGCCATTCAAATTTTAGCAAAACGGTCTCTAACTAAGTTGTTAAAATAGAGCAGTTTCCTTGCTTAATTAAACTATCCAAACTGTAAGAACAACCCTTGAATTAGATTCTTTCAATTCCATTATAAGAATTCTTCAATTCATCATCATGATCATAGTCAATTTAAACAATTTAAGCTTACTAATATAGTCCCTACTCTGGCCTGCTTAAAAACAAGGCAGACTTACATGGAATCGATTATATATATAGTTAAATTCATTATCAAATCATTTCTTGATCCTAGTGTGGTTACCCCAATTTAACCGATTGATTAGAATCATTTTAAGGTTCCAATTTCCTCAAAACAGAGTTGTTTATAGAGTTTCGGATAAGCCTTGTTAATTTAAGCATGATTTTACCTAAATCGAATGGCCTTAGCTTGAATCTACATCAACGGATTCTCCAATTTCCAGCATGACTAATCTTTTAGAATAGTATAGAATCCACAACCAGCTATAATCAATTAAATAAGCATTCTTCTATTTCTAAATACAATTTCCATTCCAACAACAACAACAATAATCTTTTAAACATGCATAGCAACAAGTCGACAACAACTAACAAGAGATTTACTTACTTCAATTGAAGATTTCAAATAATTATAGCATTGAAATAACCGAGACCTCAAGGTTCAACAATGGTGTTCTATACCTCACTCTCCCTCTCACTCTTGTTTCAATCAAGAGATAATGAAGAATGACCAAACTATTTGTTTGTCTCCTTTCATGAATGGAATTATACTTGTCCACCGGTTCATTAAGCCACATTATCTAACTCTAATTAAGATTTAAGATTAACATGCAAGTACTAGATTTTATAATTTCAACATTTTGGTCCTTTCAATTCAACTCTTCTAATCTTCGAGGAGTTCAAAATGGTCCAAAGGAGCCTTTATCACCTATTTAATGCAGCTCTCCTTAAGACATAACATATTAAAGATTTTATTTACATTTTGGGATGTTACAAATCCCCCCTTAAAGAGAAATTCGTCCCCAAATTTACCTGAAAGAAAAAGATGAGGATATTGCCTTCTCATAGCTGATTCAGACTCTCATGTTGCTTCTCTACTCCCATGATTCCTCCACAAAACTTTGACAAGCGATATTATTTTGTTTCGAAGTTGTCTATCTTCACGGTCAAGGATTTGTATTGGTTCTTCATCGTATGTCAAGTCTTGATTCAATTCAACTTCATCCCGTTCAAGAACATGAGAAAGATCTGATCGATATCTATGAAGCATTGACACATGAAATACATTATGTATTTTGTTGAATTCTTCTGGAAGGGCTAACCGATAAGCAACAAGGCCAATTCTTTCAATTATTTCAAATGGTCGTATGAACCGAGGGCTAAGTTTCCCTTTCTTTCCAAATCTCAATACTTTCTTCCATGGGGATACTTTGAGAAATACCTTATCTCCCACACTGTGTTGAATGTCTCTTATTTTACAATCAACATAAACTTTTTGTCGATCAAAAGCCTCTTTCAAACGACTACAAATTATTTGCACTTGCTCTTTTGTTTCTCAAAGTAATTGAGGTCCTAAGGTCTTGTTCTCCCCCAATTCTAACCAACACAAAGGTGTTTTACATTTTCTTCCATATAGAGCTTCAAAAGGAGCCATCTTGATAAAAGATTGGTAGTTGTTGTTATAAGAAAATTTGGCCAGGGGTAAGGCCTTTTCCCAACTTTTTCCTATATCAATAATACATGCCCGTAACATGTCTTCCAGGACTTGTATAGTTCTTTCCGATTGCCCATCCGACTGAGGATGAAATGTTGTACTGAGTTTGATCCTAGATCTAAGGGCTTTGTGTAAAGATTTCCAGAATCTAGAAGTAAATATAGGATCTCAATCAGAGATTATTGAAGTAGGGATGCCATGAAGTCTAATTATCTCTCGGAAATACAGTTCTGCTAATTGATCCAGACTCATGCCTAATCGAACAGGGAGAAAGTGGGCAGACTTAGAAAACCTATATACTATTACCCAGATTGCATCATTCTTCTTAGGAGACCAAGGTAGGCCACTAACAAAGTCCATCGTTATCTGATCCCATTTCCATTGTGGTATTTCAATGGATTGCAAAAGTCCCGAGGGAACCTGATGCTCGGCTTTTACCTTTCGACATACAAGACATTTATATACAAAGTCGGTTATAGCAGACTTCATTCCAGGCCACCAATAAAGATTCTTTAGGTCCTTATACATCTTCACTATACCCGGATGAATTAAAAAAGAACTATTGTGAGCTTCATGAAGGATTTCTCTTCTTAATTCTAGATCACTAGGAACACACACCCTATTCCTGAAATAGAGTAACCCATCCTCTTTCAGAGTAAAATCTGATTCAAAACTTTCATCCATTTGAGCATAATTTGAGTAGTTCAGGGTCTGATTGTTGTAACATTCAGATTCTTGATACAATCTCAGACTGGATTTGAATGGAAGCTAGGGTCCTTTTCTTTAGAACCAATCAAAAGTGGGCATTGATGGATGATGAAGCTATATTAGATTGCAAGGAAATATTTTAGGTGACACATATAAGCTATAACTCGATTAAGATTAGAGGAAAGGTTGATTAGATCAAATTCTTACCACGGAATATTGTCGTCTGAGTGCATCAGCCACAACATTGGCTTTCCCTTGATGATAATCTATGATTAAATCATAGTCTTTAAGGAGTTCAATCCATCTCCTTTGTCTAAGGTTAAGTTCCTTTTGAGTCAAGATATATATGATCGGTGTACAAATAGCATCTTTCTCCGAACAGATAATGTCGCCAGATTTTTAAGGCAAAAACCACCACAACAAGTTCCAAATCATGAGTTGGATAGTTAAGCTCATGGGACTTTAATTGTTGGGAAACATATGCCACATTGCCTCCTTGCATTAGAACACATCCTAAGCCCAAATGGGAGGCATCACTAAGTACAGTGTATTCCTTCCCCGTTTATGGTTGAATCAAAACTGGAGCGCGGATTAGAACTTCTTTCAGCTGATCAAAGCTCCTTTGTTGTTCTTCAGTCCAAATAAACGATATATCTTTACAGAGTAGCTTAGTTAAAGGTACGGCTAAAATTGAAAAGCCCTTAACAAATCTTCGAGAGTATCCGACCAAGCCAAGGAAGCTTCGGACTTCATTTACGTTCCTCGGAGATCTCCATTCAAGCACAGATTGGATCTTTTTCGGGTCAACTTTGATTCCTTTGGCTGCAATTACATGCCCGAGAAAGGAGACTTCAGGCAACCAAAATTCACATTTGTTGAATTTGGCATAGAGTTTATTTTCTCTAAGGGTTTGTAGAACAATTCTGAGATTTCTTGAATGCTCATCTTCATTTTTTGAGTAAATAAGAATATCGTCAATGAAAACCACTACGAATTTATCCAAGTAGGGTTTAAAGACTCGATTCATAAGATCCATAAACACATCAGAGGCGTTTGTCAGACCAAATGGCATTACTAGGAACTCGTAATAGCCATATAAAGTCCTAAAGGCAGTTTTGGGAATGTTAGACTCCTTTACCTTCATATGATATGTAACACCCCATCCACGGGTTAGTCGTAACCCGGTTCTAGAGCATTACCAAAACGAAAACAAAGCAATAGATATGTTACTTGTCGAACAAGTAACCTCGGAACTACTTGCCTTGATGCGCAAGTAACAAACTCTAAACCTTTCAATACAAACAATACATACAAGAAATCCATATTAAACAACAACCAACATACATAGCATACTATTTTAGGTACCATTTTGTTTTATTCTTTATTTATAACCTAAGTTACTATTACCATACTACCATTCCATTCAAATTGTGTACATCATTCAAACAACAAACACAAGTGTGGCATACTTCACTAAACATGGTATAACTTTCATTCTTACTACAATTTCATGCACCTTACTCAAACAACATGTAGGTGATCACTAAACATGCTTAAACTAGCATACTTGCACCTCAAGTTACTACTTAATCAACCAATTAACATGATTAACACAAAGCATCTAACTTATATCTTATTACATCTTACTACATTCATTCGAACATGATCATTACAAACATCCAATTTACAATCTTTACATGATCTAGCATCCTATTTGAATAACTAGTGTCCCCTTAATTCATTTCATTTGTTTCTTTACAATCAAGTCATCACATTGCATAGCATACTTGACTAGTACATTGATAATGCATGTTTGACATACCTTAGATCTAATATCAACATAGCCGAATCATTCCAAAAACTATATGGATAAATGCTGATCATACAACTTTGGTCTAACATTCGATTTAAACAAGATTCAACAACATTGAATTTCCATCATAATTTGTGCAACATCATACCATCTTATATATACATATCAACCAAGTCATATACATAGTTTGAATCATCCAAATTGATTACATGTTAGGCTCATCAAAACAATACACATACTAGTCTAATACACATACTCAATGCATGATTAAGGCTAACTATTACCAAATCTAGTGCCACCAAACTAGGAGTATACAAAGAGTATGAATTCGTACTTTTAAGCTTGCCTTGAGTGTTGCTTCAAACCCAAGATATCCTCTTGAAGTAATCTTTAATCTGTTATGAGAAGAATGAAGAGTAGAATGGTAAGTACAATTATGTAATTAGTGAGGTGACACTAAGTCTAACAAATTTTCAAAGCATATAAGTCCAAGTTTACATGTAGTTCAAGAATCAAGACCATCAATACAAGCTACATGCTTATTCGAATTGTATAGGGTAACTTAGGCAACCTTTACATATCATACAATCAACATGACAACATCCACCATGATATTCATAGCCCATTCGAACAACATGCTTAGAGGACAAGCAACCATTCACTCAAATTATCAAGTAGGCATTTATACATAAAGCCATCATCCATACATTTCTTTCGTGACAAGTAACAAGTTTTGCAACCATTCATGTGTCATCTTTCAAAGTAAGAAAGTTCATTCAAGTATCTTACAATACAAGCAATGTTCATTTGATTTATTAAGTCATCTTACAACATCCTTGGTAAGTAGCTTACTAGATAATCAAATATTAGCAATATGCACCGAAGTGCCAATATGCACCGTCGTGCCAATATGTACTGTCGTACCAATATTCACCGTAGTGCCAATATGAGCTCAAGATTCTAAGGCATGCCCTCCTATCTATCAAACTAGCTACCAAGGTTGTTGATTATCCGTTTCATTTAAGCTTTATACATTTATTTATTCAATTCAACAGTATGCCATTCAAGGCCAAGCCCTTAGGCTTATGGAGTCTTAACTCCCAATACTGAACTATCCATGCCATTCAAATAGCATGAATACAAAGTAGTATCTTTGTTCAATTCATTACAATTAGCCATGCATAACATTCACAAACACAAGCATATGTATGCATTGTGCGTACCTTATTCTCCAAGCAAGCATGCCATTTCATACCTTAGGCATAAGCAATGCAATATGACAAACATATGATAACATTTTCTTAACACCCAAGTAAACACAAAGATCATGGAATCAATCAAGTTGTCATACATTTCATTCTTCCCTTATTTAGCCAAATATACTTTAAGTCTTGGTACATGGCATTGACATTGCATTTAGACATTAACAGGGTTGGTTAGGACCTAAGTCCCAACCCTAAGGATAGTTACACTCAAAATACTCCTAGCAATTCAAGTGTCTTGAATCCAAATTCCTTTGCCTCTAGCTTTGGGATGTCCACTCCTATCCTCTTCTTCCCCAATTTGATGTCCTTGGTCTAGCAAGCATAGCACAGATACATATCATCAAAACAAGCACAATATCACACAATCATAGTAGCAATGTTACCACATTATACCTAACATTTAGCTACTGTTTTTATGCTTCCTTTTAAGAATTTATTACTAGTTCATTTCAACATTGTTATTAATTCATTTTAATACATAATTGGACAGGTTACAATGTCCCAAAACTGTTTTGGAAACAGTTTACATTTAGGTACAAAAACAGTCCCAAATTGCCCAGGACACTGCTGCCTGGCAGTTTGCACACTGTCCCTTTAAATGGACATATCTTTTAATTCGTACATCAGAATTTCGATTTCTATACACCGTTGGAAAGACTTGCATTTTAGTTCTTAGCCAATTAATACAGTTTATTGTTCAAAGATAGGGTATTTACACTGCCTGGACAGCTTGCACTGTCCAGCAATTCCTATTTATAGTTTCCAGCATAGGACCCAGTTTTCAGTTCTGTTTTCACCTAATGAAAATAGAAATTCTAAGGATCATGTCATTAAAATTTCATCCCTGAATTCAATCTATACAATATTTGGTGAATTTTCAAAGTGACTGGCCAGAACAAAGCAATTCTGGGCAGATTGCATCTAATTACATTTCAATGCCTTAAATTCATTTTAACCTATGTTTTGGCCTTATAATTCATTTCAACCTATGTTTTGGCCTTATAATTCATTTCATATGACATAATAATCATGTTAAGTCAATTTTAATCCATTTTTCAAAGCTGCAAAAATAGGGCAAGTTGGTTACAATGCCTAATCTTTCATGTTTACTCAATTTCAATTCCACAAAACAGTTTCTAGATTACATGTCTATGTTCATGCTTTTATCTTCCATTTCCAGAATTGTTTGCTAACATTTCAATTTGTTTAACACCTTGTTTACATTACCTATTCATGATCATAATCAATTCAATATTTCCTTAGCTCAATTTTAAGTTCTAATCATTCAATTCTTACTTCAACAACACAATTCAATTTTCCAGCAACCTAGCTTATTTCACCATCATAAACACATAATTTCCAGCATAGTACCTAGTGTTCATTCTTGAAATTTGTATAATTCCACAACCAATCAATCATCTAACAACATATTCCATATATAATTCCATCTAACATCATCAAAACAGTCCAATACAACAATCATAGTTGCCTTTTCAATTGAACACAAGAAGAATTATACTTACTTTGCTTCTAGCTTAATTTCAATGAAAATTTCCTACACATGCAAGCTTGATTTTCTTCTTCAATGGCTGAATTCTATAAAGGTTTCTCTCTCTAAATTTTCCTCTCTCAATCGGCCAAGTGAATAGAAAGGAAAGATGACAATGTTGTTATCCACATTAGTGGATTCATGGAATTACTAAACTATCCCTTAATTAGTTACTAATCATGTAATTAGCCAAGGGCAAATAAGAGAACCATGAAGTTAATCATGCAAGCCTCATCTTTCTCTTTTAATTCAATGTAGTCATTCTAAATTGATCACTTATTTCATACATTCTTTCAATTAGGCCATTAACTAATCAATTTAGCTTAATTCTAAATTCAATTAAGCTATCAACTTATACAATTTGGTTCCAATACTTATAAGCTAGGATTTGGGGTGTTACATGATAGTAGCCCGATCTAAGATCAATCTTAGAAAATATTGAAGCACCCTTCAGTTGATCAAACAAATCTTCAATTCTCGGAAGCGGGTATTTAATCTTAATCATGACTTGATTAAGTTGCCGGTAATCTATGCATAGCCTCATTGATCCGTCTTTCTTCTTAACAAAGAGTACCGGGGCTCCCCATAGGGAAGAGCTTGGTCGTACAAACCCCTTATCTTGTAGTTCTTGTAATTGCTTCTGAAATTCTTTTAATTCTACGAAAGCCATTCGGTAAGGAGTAATAGATATGGGATTAACTCTCGGTTGAATCTCGATCTTGAATTAAACTTCTCGAGTCAGTGGCAATCCCAGAAGTTCCTTAGGAAAAACATCAGGAAATTCAGATACAGTCGGGATTGAATTTTTATCAGACTCGGTTTGAACAGTTTCGAGCGTATTAGCAGATAAAACATTCAATCATTTTGGCTTATGACTAATAAGGGATATCGACTCTTTTCCCAAACCCCGCAAGTATAATTTTCTTTTATTACAGTCTACCTAAGCCTGGTATCTTCCTAACCAGTCTAAACCCAGAATTAAATCGAATTCACAGAAGGGCAGTACATAAAGATCAATAGGGAAAGGAATGTTCTGAATATGCAAAGGATAGTCCCTACAAAGAACATTTAGGGCTAGACACTTCCACACAGGGTTCGAAATTAGGAGTTCTCAATCAACAATTTCAGAAACTCAGGTTCAACATATCAATCAAAGGAAAGCGAATAAAGGAATGAGTAGATCCCGGATCAATTAAAGCATATACAAGACTACTATTCAGTTCAACAGTACTTGCTATGACATCAGGTGCCTCTTCTTCATTACGGCTTCGAAGGTGATACATCTGAACAGGGGCCCATGACTCTTAATGAGTTGTAGTAACAGCCTAGCCCCGAGATATTCCAGAGTTTCCCGTGAGCTTATCTCGGTCCCCTTCCTTTTGGAGGTATAGTTTGATTTGAATTAGAAGCTACCTTAACTGAGAGCTTGCCAAAGGGTTGAGGACAATCTCGTACATAATGATCCACACTTCCACACCAGAAACAAGCATTTGATTGTCTCCTACACTGACTAGAGTGATAATTTTGACAGATATTACAGTGTCGAGATTGAGGTTCTTTACCTAAGTTTCATGTTCTTTTGATAGAGAATGTAGGAGCAGAAGATTTAATTATAGTCTGGGCTTCGGAATGTAGTTATCCTTTGGTGAAGCAACTTGGCTTTCATACTTCCCTCATTGACCCTTCAGCCTCATAGAAGACCATGTTGGTTTATTATCGCCCCGGGATCTTTTTTCCTTCCTGGAAAAGTTCTTCTTTGTTTTGTAAGCAGCTTTCATCCGAGATTCCGTGGCAATCACTCGGTTTACCAAATCTTGGAAGTCAGTTATTACGAGGGCTATGATCATCGGGATCAACTCATCATTCAATCCTTCTATGAACATTCTACATTTGTCCTCTCTCTTGATCTACTTAGCTCCATACTTACAATATTTACAGAAGTCACTGATGTACTACTTACAGGTCTTCCACCTTGCTTAAGATGCAAGAAATGTCTTCTTCGTTCAGCTAAATACTGCTCACTAACATACTTCTTTTGAAATTCCTTAAGAAAAAATTTCCAGGTGACGAAATTCTCTAGAGCTATAAGGATTGTGGTTTTCCACCTATTCAGGGCTTCATCAGCAAGTAAAGCCACAACACACTCCAATTTGTAAGGATCAGAACATTGAAGTTGTTTGGTTAGGATTCAGATAGTGGTCTCTAACCAATACTCAGCTGCTTCCGAGTTCTCCTCATCCGATCCTGTAAAAGTATAGACTCGGTGCTGAGCCAATTTGTCAATAGGAGATTTCAAATGGCTCACTGTAGGTACAGAAGGATCATTTTGCTTCATTGTAGTGATGAATTGGTTAAACATCTCAGTCATGCTGAGAAAACACTCTTTTTGTATTTGATTTATTTGAGGAACATTTGGATGTTGTTCTACAGCCTTCGGAGGATTTACAGGTTCTTGATTCAGTCTAACACTTCCCCCTTCATTGGAGGAGCCAGACAGGCTATTTCCATCCCAGGATAGATGTGTCTCAAACATCTAAAATTAACATTTAAAGGAGATTCAATCAAACAAGATCGTAAGCACAATTACTCAACTCCTAGGTCATACTTAGTACAATAGATGACACAACCTAGACTGGTTTAGTCCTAGGATCGACTAAACCTTAGCTTTGATTACCAATTTGTAATACCCAACCCGGCCTATGAGTAATTTACATGCTGATGGTAGACAGTTTAATTTGACTAACAAGTTAAAGCTTCAATTACTTTGATTTGATCAAGAATGTATCAATAAACATTAAACAGAAGTTGTAACCAACCATTTAGACAGTACTCAAAGATTTCAAATTGGTCAAAGGAAGTAATTAGATCAATAAAGAACAAGGAAGTCAAGTTGAAGATCTATACGAGTTATATAACTAGTATCCCAAGCAAGTACACGGAGATACTACAAACAACAGTATAATATTCAATGCATGTTCATGGCATCATGTTTTGACAATAACCTAGTCTTGAATAATGACATACCTCGCATCCAAGCATTTCGAAACAAAGGAACTTCTCGAAACAAGTCTCTTACCATAAGTGCCAAATTGCATTAAATTACTACCAACCATAATTATGTAAACATGTAACAACTATCCATTGGTATGATTAACTTATAGATTCACTTTCAAACTTTAACTCCATCCATATCGATCAAACAATAACATGGTTATACAATCATAAATCAACCAATCACATATAAAGCAAGATCACATTATGGTTCTAGATCATTACCAACTCATTTAAGTATGAACAGTACATTCACATCATCTCATTGCAAGGCACACAATCGATCTTTAATACATAAATAAAATACGTTAGAGTTTCATCCTTAACTTATTTATATACAAGCCAACTACCCTACCTAGATTAAATGCATATAGACTTTTGTTCTAGTGCCACCTCTATGGAGTTAACAAAACATAATTTCAAAACATACATTTGAAGCTTCGGGTGACCTTGCTGATTCTCCTTACAAGAGCTGGCAGGGATTTAAGATGAGAAATATAACAGGGTGAGTAGTCAGAAAATAGTAAACTTATACACAATCCAAATAACTAGAATATAGAATAGTAAATGCATAATCATACTCAAGTCATTGGAATAGATTGACAATTCATCATTGATACTTTGTATCACATTGTATCCAACCAAAATATAAGATCATCATCTCATGAACCATGATCTCATATACCTACTCAATGTGATCACCGCATTTGACCACTAGTGTAGAATTTGCAATTCAAGCAACCCCTAAAGGATTGATCTAATATCAGGAAAACATTCAGAGGTGCTTATAATACAAGCAACAATAATTGAGACCTTTGATACAGACTATAATACTTTCTAGAACCACCAATGTAACCATTTAGTTAATAGGCAATGACATTCTTATCATTAAGTCAGTTACCTTAACATCAATCAGGGGTATAATTATACCTTACAGGGAACCTTAGTCCTATATATTTCAGGCTGAGCTCAGAATGTGTATCCTATTGGCATGCCAATTTTGACTAGACCAGGACTAGACGATCCTCCTAGTGAACTTAATTAACTTTAACTAGGTATTTATGATTCAAAGTATGTATATAAGCATGTAACAAACAATCCACAACATCGAGGATGCCTTATTTGGCATTCAATTCATTATTTTATAACTTGTTAAAATCTACATTTAACATACATGTTACCTTTATAGTTGTCTTCTTGAGATTTCCGTGACACATACAAGCAAGTAAGGTAATGGAGCCATCTTGACCTTCGAATAGTTTAACAATTATGCAACAATTAAAACAATTTAACACAGGCTACACTCATAGATGTTTCCAGCTATACTTGGTCTTGAATCACAACTCATTTTCTCCTCTCGTCTTCTTGACCAAATTCTTTGTTGATTAATTAACAACAGTTAAATCATACATTAGATTAATTCAATATCACTTGACTTGTCTATGAGCTTCACACACAATTGCTTTAATCAAGTCTCAAGGTGATACATTCAAAGAGTCTAGTTAACACTAAATTTCTAACTAAGAATGCAGCTCAATAATGTAGGGCATTATCATACACATAAAACAGTCCTCTAGACCACCAACCATTCGAATCTGCCACTAACAATTACATAGTCCAGTCGAACAACAACAAACCAGTCCCTAAACTATTCTATTTAAAATAGGGCTCAATTCCATTTAATTAATTGCTTACAAACAATTGGAAGCCATTCAATTAGTCCCTTAATTCAAGTATAATGTTACCAACAATTTAGCCATTCAAATTTTAGCAAAAAGTCCCTAACTAAGCTGTTAAAATAGAGTAGTTTCCTTGCTTAATTAAACTATCCAAACTATAAGAACAACCCTTGAATTAGATTCTTTCAATTCCATTATAAGAATTCTTCAATTCATCATCATGATCATAGTCAATGTAAACAATTTAAGCTTGCTAATACAGTCCTTACTCTGGCCTGCTTAAAAACAAGGCAGACTTACATGGAATCGATTACATATATAGTTAAATTCATTGTCAATTCATTTCTTGATCCTAGTGTGGCTACCCCAATTTAATCGATTGATTAGCATCATTTTAAGGTTACAATTTCCTCAAAATAGAGTTGTTTATAGAGTTTCGGATAGGCCTTGTTAATTTAAGCATGATTTTACCTAAATCGAATGGCTTTAGCTTGAATCTACATCAACTAATTCTGCAATTTCCAGCATGACTAATCTTTTAGAATAGTATAGAATCCACAACCAGCTATAATCAATCAAATAAGCATTCTTCTATTCCTAAATACAATTTCCATTCCAACAACAACAACAATAATCTTTTAAACATGCATGGAACAAGTCGACAACAACTAACAAGAGATTTACTTACTTCAATTGAAGAGTTCAAATAATTCTAGCATTGAAATAACCGAGACCTCAAGGTTCAACAATGGTGTTTTATACCTCACTCTCCCTCTCACTCTCACTCTTGTTTTGGTCAAGACATAATGAAGAATGACCAAACTATTTGTTTGTCTCCTTTCATGAATGGAATTGCGCTTGTTCACCGGTTCATTAAGCCAAATCATCTAACTCTAATTAAGATTTAATATTGACATGCAAGTAGTAGATTTTATAATTCCAACATTTTGGTCCTTTCAATTCCACTCTTTTAATCTTCGAGGAATTCAAAATGGTCCAAAGGAGCCTTTATCACCTATTTAATGTATATCTCCTTAAGACATAACATATTAAAGATTTTATTTCCGTTTTGGGATGTTACAGGTAAGTTTAATTATAGTCTAGTAGAAAGAAACCCCAATAAGGACCTCTAATTTGTAAAATTTGCAATTTAGTCCCTAAATTGAAAAAGGTGTAAAACTGATCCCAAAATTGTGTAAGTATGAATAGGATAATTCTTTTAAGCCTTAAAATAGATTAATAAATGATCCAAATAAGTTTCCATACTCCAATTAAGATTCCGAATCTCTGATATGTTTTTCGATAGCACTTTTCGACACGGTTCTCTACTAGTGCGGGAAGCGGGTGTTACCAAACTAAAATGAACTAAGCTAAAAATGCAAATGTAGGTTACCTCCTAAAAATCTATTTTGGCATTTTGGGTTTGACTCTTTAGTGCTTGATTTTTTTCTTCTTCTTCAAGGCCGCGATGGGCTCATCGGTCACATCTTGTTGGCTTGGTTGGTCAGCTAGTTCCTCCTGGACTGAGTGATTCTCATCATCATCATCTTCATTGGGGGTACTCCATACGCGACCCATCGTGCGTTTTAGGTGACTCCTTGCTTTTGCTGTAGCATCTGGAGTTGGGGTAGGTTGTGATACAGAAGCATCTTCAGTTATTTCCTCTTCTTCACTGTCAATATCGACAGGATTTTCGGCTGGTGGTTCTGGTGGTGGTAGGGTACTGAGGGGAGCTTTTCCTTTCTTTTTCCTTACTATCCGAGGACTTTGTCTGATGGTGGTAGTGGTTGTTGTTTCTGGAACAAGTGTTGGAGTTGGAGATGGGTTTCTTCATGAAATAGGTGGTGGGCATTTTGCTACGGTTACCTTTGGAGCTGGTGTAGCTCACTGGGCTGGCTGGTCCTTTCTTGGACATAAAAAAGTCTTCGGGGAAGGGTGGGAAGTCACTCTCCATGTGCGGAGCATCTCCTTGAAGTAAGAGTTAATGGTCGTATCCCTTGCTTTGACATACTTGAAATAAGTTGTCAAGTTTCCCTTCATCTCGCCCACTCCTCTTGCATGCGCTCAGTAGAGGGCTACGATTCTTGCAGCAGCAATGGTTCTGACTCCACCCTCTAATGTTTCCGTTGGAGCATCCTCATCAAATCATCTTAGTCCAGGGATTTGGTCTGGGGTTAATGCAATCTTGCCCTTCTCGAACTCGTCCTCTTGAGGGTCTTCAAAGTCTTGCTTTTTGCGGCAGAGCATCGTGATGAGATTAGGGAAGATGAGAGGGCTCGAATTTCTCTTTAAGCATGATTAGACTTCCTCAACAATTAGTTTACCCACATCAATTTGTCGTCCATTGAGGATGGTGTGTAGCAATAGTAACCTGGTGATGTGCACCATAGCAGTATGGGAGGTGGGCATCAGGCGAGTCCTCAGGTAATGGTTCCACACCTTAGCTTCAGGTTTGAAGCGTCCCCTGTCAATAGCCCCGCTTGTAGGGTCCAATTCCATATCAGAAAAGCATAAATCTTCCAAGACCTCCTTGTATATCTGTACGTCTACGGAGTCAGCAAAGGAAATGTGATGGTCGATGACGTTCTTAACCCATAGAACTTGTTGATTGCACCAACAGTAAATTTAATTTGTTCCCCTTGCACATAAAATGGCAGATTGGATGGGACTCGTCAAGTGGTTATAGAACTCCCTAACCAAGGAGACAGAGATGTCGTTAGGATGTTGGACAAAGGTCCCTAGTTGTGCTTAGCGATGACATCTAGGACTTCCTTGTCGAAGCCTCTTTCCCCTTTCAACAGAACTTTCAGGCCTTGTTTCGGGTAGACCTTTCGATCTTTGATCTGTTGGAATCGTTCCTTTCCTCTTTCATCGAAGAACTTTTTGATTTCAACGGTTGGTTGGGATTGGGCACTACTGGAAGCACCAGTGACATTTTTTGCAGTGAGCCATCGTTGCGATGTGAGGGTAGTGATTTCCAAAACTAACACAAGTTATAGGAGAGAGAAGGGTGTTTATGGCGGTTTCGAGTTGTGGGGAAGAGAAAGGATATGACAAGGGTTTAATAAAAAGTAAAAAGTATGAGAGAGGGTATGCTGAAGGTAATGATGAATTAGGTTTTTTTAGTTTAAAAAGGGAATAACATCCCTCCCTTTTTGCCTATTAATGCCCCCCCAAAACATTGGAAAAGCTTGGCTTTATAACTTCCCTTATGTAGAAAAAGGACAAAGCCCATCTTAAATTAAAGTTTTGCCAGACCTGCATGAAACCCTAGCCTACCATCTGCAACCATGGGGGCAGAACTCACAAAACATATTAAAGAAAATAAAAAAGGCACGAGACAAAATAAAAGACTAAGGAACAAAGAGTTAAAAACAATAATAAAATTATTTATGAACATTCGAAACAGAAAATGCTATAGCAAAATAGAAAGGAAAAGGGTCGGTGCAAACTCTTATGGATCATTGAGAAGCATAGTGGATTTGTCTCGCATGATCGGGGCTCCATTGTAGATCTTCAATCTCTGACCATTTTCCTTGAAGATGGTGTCATCATCCAGTTTTTTAATATCCACGGCACTATGAGGGTAGACCTTGTGCACGATAAAAGGGCCTGACCATCGTGATTTCAACTTGCCTGGGAAGAGCTTAAGACGAGAATTATAGAGAAGAACTTGTTGGCCTTCCGATATGTCGTGGAAAAATATGTTTGTCATGCCACTTCTTATTCTTCTCTTTATATAGGGGTGCATTCTCGTAAGCTTGGGTCCAAAATTCCTCCATCTCATTTAACTCCAAAATCCTTTTTTCTCCAGCTAGTTGGGCATCCATATTGAGCTTTTTGATTGCCTAATAGGCCTTTATGTTCGAGTTCAATGAGAATGTGACAAGCCTTGCCATAGACCAGCTTGAATGGAGACATCCCCAAGGGTGTCTTGAAGGTTGTTCGATATGCCCACAGTGCTTCATCGAGTCTTGGAGACCAATCATTCCTCTTGGGGTTAACAACCTTTTTCTAAAATCAACTTTATTTCTCGATTCAAGATTTCAACTTGGCCATTGGTCTGAGGGTGGTATGCCGTAGCAATTTTATGCCACACTCCATACCTTTACAATGCTTTAGCAATAAACCTATTGTCAAAGTGGGTTCCTTCATCACTTATGATGGCTCTTGGGGCTCCAAATCTTGTGAAGATGTTCTTGTGAAGGAGCTTCAAAATAGTATTTGAGTTATTCTTTGGTGTAGTTATTGCTTCAACCCATTTCGACACATAGTCAACATCTATAAGATGCAGAGATCTCCGAAAGATTATGAGAAGGGTCCCATGAAATCAATTCCCATACATCAAAGAGTTCCACCTCTAGAATTCTTTGCAATGGCATTTCATGTCTTCGAGATATATTCCCCGTCCTTTGGCATCTATCACATCCCTTACCGAATTCATGTGCATCTTTGAAAAGTGTAGGCCAATAGAATCCTGATTGTAGGACCTTTGCAGTAGTCATAGTTCCTCTGAAATGCCCTCCACACAAAGAAGAATGGCAATGGAATAGAATCTCCTTTTGCTCCTCCTCATGGACATATCTCTGAAATATTTGATCGGTACATTGCTTGAACAAATAGGTCTCGTCCGAAAAGTAGAATCGCACATCATGCTTGAACTTCTTTTTCCCTGGCTATTCAAATCAGGAGAAAAATACCACTAACAAGAAAGTTAACAATATCATAATACCATGGAATTGCTGTAGCATATAATAATTTCTCATCTGGGAACTCTTCCTTAATTTCTAATAACTCATTGTTTTCAGCTTTATTTTCTATCCTAGAATGATGGTCAGCAACCTGATTTTCGCAACCCTTTCTATCCTTAACCTCCAAGTCAAACTCTTGCAAAAGAAGTATCCACCTAATAAGTCTAGGTTTAGCATCCTTTTTAGTCACTAAATACTTATCAAAGGAAAACACAACAACCAATAGTTCTTTTTCGGTGGTTGTGTAATTTATTTGTGCATCATTCAAGGTGTTGCTAGCATAATAAATAACCTAGAAAAGTTTACCTCGATATTGTCCAAGTGTTGCCCCTACTGTATAGTCACTTGCGTCACACATCAACTCGAATGGTGAGGTCCAATTTGGGGGAACAACTATGGGTGCTGAGATGAGCTTCTCATTGAGCTCCTTAAATGCGCTATAGCATTCTGCATCAAAGATGAAGGGCTAGTTTTGCTAAAGCAAATTACACAATGGCTTCAAAATTTTGGAGAAGTCCTTAATGAACCTCCTATAGAAGCCACCATGCCCCAAGAAACTCCGAATCCCCTTTACTATGGTAAGTGGTGGTAGCTTCTCGATTACTTCAATCTTGGCCTTGTCCACTTCTATCCCTTGTTAAGAGATTTTGTGGCCTAGAACAGTTCCTTCAGTCACCATAAAATGACATTTCTCCCAATTGAGCACCAATTATGCTTCTTCACATCTCTTGAGTTCCTTGGACAAGTTGCCTAAACATACGTCAAAAGTATCTCCAGAGACTGAAAAATCATCCATGATGATCTCCAAAAATTCTTTAACCATATCAGAAAAGATGGCCAGCATGCACCTTTGAAAAGTTGTTGAAGCATTGCAAAGCTTAAAGTGCATCCTTCGAAATGCATAAGTACCGTAAGGGCAAGTAAAAGGTGTCTTCTCTTGATCCTCCAGTGCTATAGCAATTTGATTACCCTGAATATCTGTCAAGGAAACAGTAGAAGGCTTTGCCCGCCAGTCGATCTAGCATTTGATCAATGAATGGAAGGGGAAAATGGTCATTCTTGGTTGCCTTGTTGAGCTTCCGATAGTCTATACAAATTCTCCACCCCGTGATGGTCTTCGTTGATAAGAGCTCATTATCCTCATTGCTCACCACAATCATGCCTCCTTTCTTAGGTACACATTATATCGGGCTGACCCATGAACTATTGGATACTGGGTAGATAACTTTCGCATCGAGCCATTTGATTATCTCCTTCATCACCACTTTTTTTATGACTGGATTGAGCCTTCTTTGGGGTTCAACAGAATTGTTGTGACAATCATCAAGCAAAATTTTGTGCATGCAAATAGTAGGGCTTAAACCCTTTAAATCAACCATAGTCCACCCTAGAGCTTTCTTATGTCGAGATAACATATTTATTAAGCTACATTCTTGCTTAGGGGTTAGACTAAAAGAGATTATCACATGCAAAGTCTCATTACTACCCAAATAAGTATATTGAAGATGTAAAGGTAATGGCTTCAACTCTAAAGTGGGTGCATGCTCAAGTGAGGGTTTAGGAGGGACAAATTCGGCAAAGTCTAAAGGTTCAAAATGCATACCTGGTCTAGCGATGATCAGGCATGACTGTTACACCTCTAATGGGAACTCATCAAGCTTTTCATTGTCCTCCTCATTGAGTTTCACATAGTCCTTAATTTCCACAAAATTGTTGCAGCATAATTCTGCAGCTTCCTCTTCTATCATAGCATCTATGTATTGAAACTCCTCATATTCATCCACATATCTGAGGGTGTTGAAGATGTTTATAGTCACCTTTGGATCAGCCACCCTCATGGTTAACTCACCCTTTTCACAGTTAATTAGAATTCGACCAGTTGCCAAGAAAACATGTCCCAAGATAATAGGTGCTTTGTCATCGACTTCACAATCGAGGATGAAGAAGTCAGCTAGGAAGACATATTTGACCACCTTAACCATATCATCTTCTATCTTTCCTTTCGGACGGATATGAGATCGATCTGCTAGTTGCAAGATTACGGTGGTGGGTCTTGCATCACCCATTCCAAGCTTCATAAAAACTAACTTGGGCATCAGATTGACACTAGACCCAAGGTCGCATAGAGCTTTCCCCACGTGCTTGTCTCCTATGGAACATGGCATGATAAAGCTACCCAGATCACTCCTTTTAGGTGTCAAATTTCTTAGCACCGAATAGCATTCTTTTGTTGTAGGAACAGTCTCGTACTTCTGAACCTTCCTTTTCTTGGTGACAATATCCTTGAGAAACTTAGCATATGTAGGCATTTGATCAGTGGCCTCCGGAAATGGGACATTGATATGCAGCTGGTTAAGAATATCTACAAATTTATTGAATTGAAGGTCATCTTTTTGCTTCTTCAACCGTTGAGGGAAGAGTGGTGGGGGTCTAACTTCTTCCTCCACTGGTGAGATTTTTCTTCTACTATAGAAATGTTTTGTTCTCCATCAGCAGGTTCGTTTGTCGAGCCATCATTCTCTTTCCCTTCTTGAGCTGACTCTTCCTACAAAGTTGATTCCTTAGCCATAGATTTAGGGTTAGGGACTTCCATTTTCTTTCCCCAAACTTATCTACTTTGTTAAGTTGGGTGCCAGTCCTCAAAATGAGTGCACTACACTGCTCCTTGCCATGATTTTTAGTGACTTCAGTATCACTAGGCAAACTACCTTGAGGCCGAGCATGTAGAGCTTGTGCAATCTATCCCATTTGGGTTTCCAAAGCCTTGAAGGAAGAGTTATGGCTTTGAAGCAATGCACCTTGTCTCTTTATAGATGTTGCATGGTCTTGGAATAAAGCCTTCGTGGTTGACATAAAATATTAAAGAGTAGCTTCCAAGGAACTATTGTTCGATGAAGAGACTGAACCCTTGTTATCATTTTGCCATGGCATATTCTGCTGGAAACCTTGGGGTTCCATCTGATTGTGTTGCCTACTCGAGCTGCCAGCATTGTGGTTTCCTTAATTCCCCCAAGTAAGATTAGGATGCTAACGCCACCCTAGATTGTAAGTGTTTGAGTAGGGGTTGTGATTACTCCTGTTAAAGTTTCCCACATAGTTGGTTGACTCATGATTTTCAAGACAGTCGCTCACATGTTGGGTTCCATCGTACCGAACACAAGCAGTGACCACTTTTGCTTCCTTCACCTCACTTAGATGTTGGATATTATTTAGCATGGTGGTGATGGCTCACAATTGGGCTGAAACTAACTCGTTGTTGTCGAGCTCACGTGTCCCATGATTTCTCCTTCCTGTACTATGTCTCAAAGTAGGAAATTGGTAGTCATTGTTTGCGATCCTATCAACGATGTCAAATGCTTCTTAAGGTGACTTGTCCAGCAAAGTACCATTTGCTGAAGCATACAACATCATCCTTATGGGAGCATTGACACCATTGTAGAACATGACGGCTTGCGTCTAGTCTTGACATCCATGTTTTGTATGCTTGTGGAACAGTCCCTTATATCAATCCCAACACTCGTACATTGACTCGTCATCAGCTTGACGAAAGAGAACTATGTCATTATGCAACTGAGTGTTCATGTTAGGTGGATTATACCATAGCAAAAACTTTTTACACAAATCTGACCATGATTCCATAGAACCGACCGGTACTCCACTCAACCAAGCTCGTGCTTGATCACACAAAGAATAAGGAAATAGCTTGAGCTTCAATACATCATCATGCACACCTTGTTGTCGAAAAGAATCACATACTTCCAAAAATGTTCGAATGTGTTATCTTGCATCTTCGTGAGGTGATCCGCCAAACTGCCCAATGGAATTCAACATATTGAACATTACGGGCTTGAGTTCAAAATGAGCTGCTTGAATCTTGGGAGCTACAATTCCAAGATTGAGATCATCAAAGATAGGATTCAAGTGGTCTCTAATAGCTCAAGGTCGAACTATTGCTCCAGGATTTGTTGCAGCATTAAGGTTATCCATATTTTCATCTACTTGATTCCCTTGATTGCCACATATATACAAGGTTCTTAAGGCTTCTTGTCTGTGTTTTCTTTGGCGAAACAAGTGCTCAATTTCAAGTACTATAGGTGTTAAGGGTTCTTCAAGTCTTCCTTGGGTCATGCAACAACACAACACCTGAAAAAGAATAAACAAAAAATAAAACTAAACAAAAAGAAGAAATAAATTGGTGCAAAGGCTAAACTCTAAATAACCAATTGACAATCCCCGACAACAGTGCCAAAAACTTGTTGTGTGTTGTAATGTACTATAAATGATATGCAAATAGTGCAAGTATACACATCGAACAAGTAATAAAGTGATGAGTGAGTATCATCTCCACGAGGATTGGAGGCCAAGCTAGCTTAGTCAAAACACCCAAAAATTGCAACTTGAAAATAAATGCGATAGCAAAAGGAAACAAGTCAAAAAATGTTGTAGCAATTAAATGTAATGAAAACTGAGTTGAAATAAAGATAGTTCGAATGTCCTCTCAAGTGCACGAAACTCTCTAAGCCTAAATAATGTCTCAAACTATCTTTCCCGCAACACGCTCGGCAGAGCCTACCAAGATGTCTCTACATTGTCTCTAGCAAGAAACCTGATAAGAAGAATGTTATGGCAATACCTCTCAATGTAAACCCTAACATACAATTATCCTTTAAGTTCTACTCTTTTTAGCTGTTAAAACCCTTCCCTTACCTCTAAGGTGAGTTAGGGTTTTGCCTCTCAACATCAAACCCCATTGTCCGCGTAGATATAAGCCTAACTCTCTCAAATATTAAGCTATCAAACACCTAAGCAAAGGCTAACTCTCGAAACTCTTGCAAGCTTAAGGAATAAAAGAACAATGGACAAAGCATGCAAGGAACAAGAAAGCAACAAAACATTCATTCAAACTTGAAACATAAAAACCAAAAACAAGCCCAAGCCTCTTAAAATCAGTTCATGGTTGGGAAAATATCATCCATAATCATTCGTTTAAAACAACCCATCCAAATAATAGGAAATGAGACAACAAAAGCAGCTAAAGGAAGGAAAAAACTCCAAAGCCGCCTTGGTTTGCCATGAACCACACTAAGCTTGCTGCTTCTCTCAAAGGCCAGCAAGAACACCCATTGGAGCTTCAACAATAGAGGACACCATGATGGAGAAGATGAAGAAAGGCAACCGCCTTTTTCTCTATTTCTTAGCTCACTAAGTAACTTTTTTAGCTCCTTTTCTAGCCCCCTTTAATGTGGGTGTTTATATAGTGGGGGCTCCTAGGGTTTTGTGCCCTAAATTCCTATAGAATATTCCCTCCACATGTGGGAAGCACAACTAGCTGGTAGAATCACGTGTGGGGGCTGCAAAATATCTTTATTCCTTTGTCTTCTAGTGCGCTCAAAAATGCTATCCAAAATGCTATGGTATTTTCCCTGCCTTGCTCCTCTTTTCCCTATACGTCACCACACTAACCAAAACCTTCCCAAGCAGCACCATTTTTGCAAATAAACAAAGAAAACAAAACCAACAACACCAAATGCAACTATATGAACTAAATGCATCTATATGCGATGAAATTAGATGAAATTGGCTTGATTTCATACAATAACTTAAGTAAAAAAACATGAAATGTTAACCTTTTGCAAGGTTAACATAATGCCTGAAAACACTAACCCGTATGGATACAATCTCACACGTATTGATACACCCTAACCTCTAATGTCTAATTTTCCTGGTTTAACATACTTTTATGGATTCAAACATGTCCAATCATTCATAACCATAAACACAAATATTCTAGGGATCATTTCATGCCAGAACATCAAAGATACATGAAAAAATCATTGCAACATGGTTCAACTTGATTCTAAAGGCATGCTTCCTATAAACCATTTAGCTTAAAACCCAAAAAGAGATTCAAAGCATACTTGAAAACAAGCATAGCACCAACAGCCCTACTACATCATTTAAATCACGTTTGAACCCATAAGGACTTGATCATAAGCATGTACAATCAACATGCTTACTAAAGAGAAAACACAAAGCATAAGCTCATGGTAGCATATCATAAACATTCATACTTCAATCCAAACCATGAAAGCCATCAAACCACAACGAATAAACCATCGCAAAATGAACAAAATCCAAATTACAAATCCCCCGAAATATGGTAAACACATTGCCTTATTAACCGAATTTAAAACCAAGTTTCATACTCAAGTTATTCACTTGATCTTGGACCTTCCTTGCTGTTCCAATGCTACCCCACGACTTTAACGCTCTACATCAATGTGAAAAAGTGAGCGTAAGCACGATTGCTTAGTGAGGATGCTCATACACAAAGCATTGATGCATTTAAAAACCATTTGAAAACAAAAAACCTCTTTGTTCTCAAAACATGCTTAACTACCCAAGCATTCTCATTTGTTTACCAAAAACAATTAGTGCATAACAACCATATGTATCATCATTTATAAATCTCATGCTTAATTACCAAAGCATTATTAATTTGTTTCCACAACAAATCATACATAATAACCATATGTATCAAAATATTTATAAACATCATTTATCTTAATGAACCACATATATTGGCAATTAAAGTGACCTAGATGGCACTAACCCATCTGTGGCCCTATCCATACATGTTCGGATACACGGATTCCCTTGATGGCACTACCCCCATCAAGTCTCATGGTGGTACTACCCCTACCATAACTCACTTCGACCGGAATATAACTACCCCTATCCCATTTTGATATCACTACCCATACCACTTCACAATAGCATTACCCCTATTGTGTAACCAAAGAACTTCACACGATTGATTTTGCATTTATAGTACACTTTCATCCTATGGCTAGCCAACTATATCCAAAACTTTCCCATTACGTCACAAAGCTAATATATCATTTCCAAATACATTTATTTACTGTTTTCCAATGCATTTCATAAAAACGTTTCATATGCAATACCACATTGCCAAAGGCAACATCACATTCCTCTTGGGAACAATTCTCAATGCTCATATGCATTCAAATACTTTGATAAACATTGCATATTTATCCAAAATAATGCATTTATAGTAAGTAGATCAAACCATGTTTAAAACCAAAACATGAAAATCAACCATGTTTAAACCAACTCGGCAACCAATAGATTGCATTTATAGTAAGTAGATCAAACCATGTTTAAACCAACTCGGCAACCAAAACATGAAAATCAACCATGTTTAAACCAACTTGGAAATTATAATAAAGAAACTTGTATTAGAGGAGAAAACAAACCTCGCCTCTAATAGATTGCTTTCCCCCTTAATTGAGTTGATTTACATGAGAAAACACGATTAAAATAATAAGACTTTAATAGAAACCATCAAAATCCATTTGAAATAAAAAGATTAAAGAAAACAAGAATTTAGCTAAAGATTTTGAAGAGAGAAAATACTTTTATGGGAAGTTAGTTACGTGAAATTTGTTTAAGCAATTAATTATAAAATTAATTCTCACAGCCTATTTATATCTTCCAAAACCCTATTAAAATAGCCAATTAAGGGATAAAAGTATGATATTAGACTTTGGAGAAATAGCTCCTTAAGGGTTCAAAGTTTTGACCCCTTTTACAAAACAATCACCAAAACAGTTTTTCAACTTTTACATTTTAGTCACTAGATCAAAATGTCTGATTTCCAAAACTCGTTTTCCAAAATAGACTTTACCAAAATATCCATATATTTAATAATTATTTTTAGATATTTTCCCCAATATTTTCTTACTCAAAAATATTTAATTCAATTTTAATCTTGAATCTGAATCTCTAACCCAGTCCACCGGACCGTCTAACCAGCCCATAAACTGCTAGGCCCAAAACTGGGGTGTTACCTGAAGGAAACAAATGCAGATATTGCTTCAACATGTCTGCTTTGCTCTCCCACGTGGCCTCCTCAACTCGTCGATGTCACAACAACACCTTTACAAGTTCAATCTTCTTGCCACGATGAACTTTACTATTGTAATCAAGGATCTCTACCAGTTCCTCATCATAAGATAAATCTGGTTGCAACTCAATATCCTCCACCGGCATAACATGCAATTGATCTGACCAATACCTCTGCAACATCGACACATGAAACACATCATGAATCTTCTCCAACTCAGGAGGTAACCTCAAACGATAAGACACAAGAACAACACGCTCTACAACCTTATATGATCCAATAAACCTCATACTAAGCTTACCCTTACATCTGGACCTAATCACCTTCTTCCAAGGCGGCCCTTTCAATAACACACGATCACTAACCGCATATTCAATCTCCCTACGTTTCAAATCCGTGTAAGATTTCTGGCGATCTGAAGCTACTTTCAAGCGATCACAAATAAGTTTCACTTTCTCATTTGTATCCCTTAACACATCAGGCAAAGAAACATACTTTTCTCCTACCTCAGCCTAACACACAGGTGTACGACACTTCCTACCGTACAAAGCCTCAAACGGTACAATTTTGTATACTAGCTTGATAACTGTTATTATAGGCAAACTCCACCAAAGGCAACTACCTCTCCCAGGTTCTGTGGAATTCAATGATACAGCACCTCAACATATCTTGCAAGACCTGGATCACACGTTCAGACTAACCATCCGTCTGAAGATGATAGGAAGTACTGAAACTCAACCGTGTACCCAAAGCTCGATGCAAACATTCCCAAAATCTCACTGTAAACTGCAGATCTCTATCCGAAATTATGGACTTAGGTACATCGTGCAAACACACAATCTCACCAACTTATCCAAAGCATACGTCGTATGCACAGGCACAAAATGCGAACACTTCGTAAACCTATCAACAATCACCCAAATAGAATCCTTTTTAGTGGGCATCAACGACAACCCAAACACAAAATCCATGGTGACTCTTTCCCACTTCTATTTTGGTATTCTCAACGGCTGCAACAACCCTGAAGGAAACTGATGCTCAGCCTTAGCACGCTGACACAACATGCATCTAGCAACAAAATCAGCCACATCTTTCTTTAAACCAACCCAATAGTACTCTCCCTTTAAGCCTTGATACATCTTAGTACTACCGGGATGCATAGCAAAAGGACTAGCATGAGTCACGGTCAAGATGAATCCCCTCAACTCATCATCATTAGGCACCACTATCCGATCTTTAATACATAACATCCCATCATCATTAAAATGAAAATCCGTTGGATTCTCATCCATGATATTCTTAACATGCGGTACCAATGCATCATCATAAGGTTTCTTTTCTTTAATCAACTGTGACAAAGATGGCTTTACTTGTAACTCGTCTATCAAACCTCAATCCCTCGTGACACTCAACAGTATAAACATCGCCCTCAAATCCACCGCAACTTTCCTATTTAAGGCATCGACTACAACATTAGCCTTTCCCAGATGATACTCAATCGTCAAACCATAATCCTTAAGGAACTCCAACCATCTACGTTGCCTAAGATTCAAATCTTTTTGAGTCATCAAATACTTCAAACTCTTGTGATTCGTATACACCACACACTTATCACCATAGAGATAATGCCTCCAAATTTTCAAAGCAAGCACAACTGTGGCAAGCTCAAGATCATGGGTAGGATAATTATGCTCATGCACCTTCAATTGTCTATATGCATAAGCCACAACTTTTCCCTTACACCAACACGACCCAAACCAACATACGATGCATCACTATAAACAACAAACTCCTTACCTGACTCATGTTGAATCAAGATAGGAGCTTGCGTCAAAGCCTCCCTCAACTTTCCAAAAGCTCACTGCCTATCCTCCGTCCACTCAAAACGGTCATTCTTTTGCAACAACTTGGTCAAAGGAGCTGCAATCTTTGAAAAACCATCCACAAACCTACGGTAATAACCCGATAAACCAAGAAAACACCGAACCTCCTGTAGCGACATAGGTGACTTCCAACCCATCACCACCTCAATCTTATGAGGATCAACCCAAATTCCTTCGTTCGACACAACATGCCCAAGGAAAACAACCTCCCTAAGACAAAATTCACAATTGCTCAACTTGGCATACAACTTATTATCCAACAAATCTTGAAGCAAAATTCACAAATGTCTATCATGATCCTCCGCGATAAAAGAGTACACAAGAATGTCATCGATAAACACAAGCACAAATTGATCCAAAAACTCATGGAACACCCGATTCATCATATCAATGAATGCAGCATAGGCATTAGTCAAACCAAACGGCATCACCAAGAACTTGTAATGCCAGTACCTCGTACAAAAAGTAGTCTTAGGCACATCTACATCCTTCACCTTCAACTGATAATCCCAGACCTCAAATCAATATTGGAAAACACTGATGCACCTCTAAACTGATCAAAGAAGTCATCAATCCTTGGCAAAGGATACTTATTCTTAATCATTAACTTATTTAATTGCCGATAATCAATTCACATATGCATTGTACCATCTTTCTTTTTCACAAATAACATCGGTGCACCTCACAGTGAAACATTAGGCCGAATAAACCCTCGATCAAGCAACTCCTGAAGTTGTGTCTTCAACTCTTTCGGAGCCATACGATAAGGAGCAATAGACACTGGAGTTGTATTCACATACAACTCAATGCAAAACTCAACCTCTCTATTCGACGGCAAACCAGGCAATTCCTCCAGAAAAAACACCCAGAAACTCACACACTATGCGGATATCCTGAACACGCACTTCTTTTGGTCCCGAATTCATAACATAGGCCAAGAATGTCTCACAACCTAAATCCATTAAACGACTCGCTTCTAGAGCCGAAACAACATTGGACAAGAACTTAGCATTCTCACCCATGATTACTACCTCGTAATCATCAGCAAGTTTCAATATAGCTCACTTAGTTTCAAAATCAACCACAGCTCTATGCTTGGCCAACCAATCCATACCTAGGATTACATCAAAACTGTGAAACGACAACTTCATCAAATCAACCACAAATACATGACTTTGAACAGTCAAAGGGCATCTTCTAAACAACCTTCTTGTAACAACCATTTCACCGAAAGAACTAGTTACTTACATTCCCACATTTAACACCTCAATAGGTATTTCAAGCAAACATGCATGCTCACACAAGATATATGAATATGTAGAACCATAATCAACCAAAGAAAACAATGGCAAGGATTGCAAAGTAAATGTACCTACAATCACATCGGTGTCGTTGTGTCCCTTTTGATGTGCGAACACCCTCTCAAGACCACCACCCTCAGGTTGAATAGAAACAATATGAGTCACCATCCTCGGGCCCTCGTCCCTATGCTAAAACTACCCTCGGCCACGACCACGGCCTCACTATGGTGAAACTGTAGGTGCCCTAGCCTGTCCACCCCGAACCAACAATGGGCAATCGCGCCTCAGATGATAGATCGATCCACAAATCCAACAAGTGTTAGCAACAACAGCAGTAGGAGCCTATTCCTCACGAGCCAAACGCAGACAATCCCGCCTCAAGTGCTCACACGATCCACATACCCAATAGGTATTAAAAGTTGATCTAATCTGGGTACCCTAACCACGCGGTCCATGCCCAACACTACCTCCACCTCGTCTCAAATTAGAGGATACCTTTTATAATGGTGTTTCTTATACTAACCACTACCAAAACTAGAGTCTATAACTCATTTACACGAGCCAGCATATTAAACCATATGCAGCATGTATCATGGATCCACAACATGTCCGAATGCTAACTCTTAATTTAAGCCTTCTCGTGCATAACAACCATATGTAAAGCTTAAAGTGTAAAACATGTATAAACCAACATTATACATAAACTTCCATCAACATGATACATCAACAATTATATTGTCTTTCAAGTGATAATAAACCAAGTTACACTTTACAAAATATTACATCAGATACACGGATTCAACAAGTGTCCTCTCAACACTTTGTGCCATCTCAATCGGAATTATGGTACAACTTACAACCTAGAGACACCAACCCCAATCATCGGTTAGATGCACAATCCACTAACGGGAGTTTTCCATACCATATAACCCCCCAACTATTAGGGTACTTGGATGGAGTATTCGATATACCGTATAGACCCCTCGAAATCCAAGGCAACTTTTTATAGTGCACTATCAATCCTATGGCCAACCAACTATATCCGATAATATTTTAAACCACATCATTTGCCAATATAATTCATTATTAACCATGTACCTCGTTGCTTTTACATGCAACATTCCAAAACCATTTCCAAAGCATTGAACCATGCAATTACAAGTATTCCTCAAACTTACATGAATCATTTACCAATCCATCCATCATCAAAATATGATCAAAAACAGTATATAAAATACTTAAAAACATGCTTAATAGTAGGAACCATGTAATTCAAAACAAGTGCATAAAACTTTTTCATTAAAGCACGACCGGGAGAGAAACACCTTTATACTTACTTCTGAGTTTAAACCAGCATTTCAAGCTAAGTTTAAACTCCCATAAACCACCTTTAAACCATTTCAAAGATGAAATCCACGTTTCCACTCACCGGCAGACAAAGCTTTAATTGCCAAGGCGTAAATGAACGTCTGAAGCTTAGAAGCTTCACCGACGACCTTAGGATCACTCTCCCCTATTTTAATCACATAATAACAGAGGATTAATGAATCATCATGCATTAATAATCCTAGCAACACCACTCCTCAACTTCGCCTCACAAACATTTATCAAACGTCTTCCAAAAACAACAGAAAACACCTTCCAACTTAACCTAGACATAACCCAGCCATAATCTAACATTCCAATCCATCAATTAACATCAATTGACATTAAAAAATAATCCAAACCAATCCTTGTATCTTCAGCAAACATTAAAACTCCACAACACCTCAAAAACACATAACTAGTAACCTAGAACATTCGAGATTCAAATAGCTTCGGGATTTCAATGTTAAAACATATCTATTAAAATTATATAACATCAAAATATTGATTAAAACCAATCAAAAACCGAAAAAATAGGTCCAATTCGAAAATCACATAAACTCGTCAATTAAACCTTGATTTAACCATATTCCATAATTAAATCATTAAAACTCATTACAAATCATTTATAAGGAATCAAGAACTTGGGAATTTCAATAAAGAACCTTATATTAGAGGATAAAACAAATCTCACCGCTAATAGATTGTTTTCCCCCATTAATTGAGTTGATTTACATGAGAAAACAAGATTAAAACAATAAGGCTTTAATAGAAACCATCAAGAAACCATTTGAAATCAAAAGATTAAAGAAAGCAATAATTACCTTAGGATTTTGGAGAAGAACAGGGTTTTTGGCTTGAGAGAATTTGAAAGAAAATCTTTTTAGAGGAAGTTAGTTACGTAAAATTTGTTTAAGTAATTAATTATAAAATTAATTATCCCAACCTATTTATATCTTCCAAAACCCTTTTAAAATAGGCAATTAAGGGATAAAAGTCTGATACTAGACTTTGGGCAAATTGCTCCTTAAGGATTCAAAGTTTTGATGCCTTTTACAAAATAGTCACCAAAACAGTTTTTCGACTTACATTTTTGTCACTAGATCAAAATGTATGACTTCCAAAACTTATTTTTCAAATTTGACTTTACCAATAATATCCATATATTTAATAATGATTTTTAGATATTTTTGTCAAATTTTCTCACTAAAAAATATTTAATTCAATTTTAATCCCGAATCTGACTCGAATCTCTAACTCGATCCACCGGACCGTCTAACTAGCCCATAAACTGCTAGGCACAAAACTAGGGTGTTACAAAGACGGCTCTTAGGCTCTTGCATCTCATACATATCATATCACCTTAGGTTTTGAGATTTACGCACCTATGTTATTTGTTTTTGAACTCATATGCTTTATGTTTATTTGGTTTGGATTATGTCTTTAAGTTTAAGTTGGATTTTAAATCTTGTTGCCTTGAACCTTATGCTTTAAATTTATAATATCTATGTTGTTTCTTTTATGCTTGGAGCTATTTTTTATATCTTGTTTTATTTATCCCATTGATTTTGATCTAACAAAAAGGGGGAGAAGTAATAAGAATAAATTTTTCAAAGACATTTTTTAGCCTTAAAGAAAGGGAAAGTAATTTAGAAATTCTTAAAAATTTATTTTGGGTTTTGTTATATCAAAAGGGGGAGATTGTAAAACCAATATTTGATTTTGATATAACACTGATTTTAAAGGACTAAATTGTAAAATTGAATAAATTTTTAAGTACTCAAAAATGCTCACAAATTGACAAGGATTCAAACTTAAAATTGTTTCTAAGTGAAAAACTAAAACCCTAAATATTTTCTAAGTGTTTTCATACTCTAATAGACAACTTGGTCTAGAAGTACTGATACGCCCTTAGCCGTATCGATATGATTTTTAGCTACTGGAAAAATGTTTTATGCTAAATGGATATTGGGTACTGATACGCATATAGCCATATCGGTATGCCATTCATACCTGGGAACCAAATAAGCTTTGAGTATCGGTACGTCTTTACTCATACCCATACGGGGTGTTCAGATTTACAAAATCTTTTGTAATAAATTTTTGACCGTTGCCTTATCAGTTTATTGGAACCATAAAATTGAAAAGTAGTTATATTGTACCAATACACCCTTAGGCTTACCGAAACATTTTTTCACTTACTTTTTTCTCATATTCCAGTGAGCAAATCTGGTATTGATACAGTATGGATTGTACCGGTACGCCCTCATAAAATGAAATTCCCGTACCGATACTCCTTCTTGCTTATCGATACGACCCTCTGTACAACGACTCTTTCTTTTTATGGTAGGTACCGATACAGATGTTCGCGTATTGATACACCTGGCTACCTAACAACATTTATTGAAGGAAGAAAAGCAGCCCAACATCTATATTGATGATCTCTACTACCCAAACAGTTAGAAATCAATGAGAGGGTATATATTCAAGTCTCTAAAGCTACAACAACAACAATTCAACAAGTCTTAAGCATTCAAACACAAATCCAACCATCTAAGAGCTCTTAGAGTCAAATTCGTGTAACCCACTTGAGTGCTCTAAATTGTATTCATTTTATTCAAGTATTGGGTTTTGAGTGAACTTGTACTTGGGAAAACAAACTACCTTTGAGAGGATTTTTAGTTTGCTATTTCATTTCTTGTAAAATAGAGTGTTTGATTAAAGCTTTGGGTAGAAAGCTTTGATTGTGTACAAGATTGCCTCCTTAGCCTAAAAAAGGAGAATAAATTCAATAGTGAATTTGGAAAATCCTTAGTAGGAAGCTAAGGTAGTGGATGTAAACCTTGTTAGAAGGTTGAACCACTATAACTCTTGTGTCCCAATTCTTTTCATTTCCCAATTTGCTTCCAAACGTTTTTATTTGTTAATTAACCCCCTCATGGCCATTTCTACATTTAATTGATTGTCCTAATAGATACTCAGATTTCTGTTGTGGTTCCTTTAAACACACCTTTATATCCACCAAATGGAGAAAAAAATACAGTGGCATCCCACTCCTCGACGGTTGAGGTTCTCAATGGTCGGAGAAAAACACGGTGGCATCCCACACCCTCAACCAACCATGAGGTGACTTATTATATAGTCTACTTTAAACCCTATGGAATACCAAATATATTCGATAACATTTAATCCTTTATCACTAAGCCGATATATACTTTCAAACCATGTTACCTTATTGTTTTTCCATATTCACTAATCAAACCATTTACCTTTGCATAAACCATGTTCATAAACCAACATGTGTTCTCATTTCTGAAACCATTTGCGAATCCTCTTAGGCTACCATATATTATAACATTCGCAATGCATTTCTCATGGAAAAACCAAGTATAAAACATTATATAACAAATCATGTTTGACACCAAAATATATGCTTAAACAATATGGACCAAAACCGAAAGATCAAGAGAAAATTGCCATTTACTTACTTCCGAGTCTAACCAAGCCTGTTAGGCTTGAGTTAAACCCCCAAGATAATTTTTCAAACCATTTGAAAGCTTTGAAACACAGTTCCACTCACCGACTATGCAAAACTCTACGTGTCAATACAGAATCAAGCGTCTGACACTTCCAACTCTTCACCAAATGCTATCTGATTGATCTCCCTATTTTATTCCCATTATAATAGAGGACTATTGCATCATCATACATCTAAAATCCCAAAAACATCAATCCCTAGCAACCCAAATCCAAACTCCACCAAATGCCATTCGGTAACAACCAAAAACTATACAAAAGTTCACCAAAACAAAACCCAACCATAACCTAACAATTTTGTAACCCCCTAAACCTGGCTTAAGAGAACCGAATGAATTTAGAAAGCCACATTCATAACTTCTCCCTCAAGTATACAAATTTAAAATAATTAATTATAATTTTTAATAAAATAACGTAAAATGTTTTGACCTTTAATAAAAGATACCTTAAATCATTATTAAAATCACGACATAAATATTAATACCAAATAGTTCAAATAACATATTTGAATATAAAATTTTATACATGCTTACTGAAAATAACCTCAAATCCCAAAATAGTTCAAAGTCCAAAATACATCAAATCCCGATATAAATAATAATAATAACCAACGTCAGAAAATGATAAAATCCGTACTATAGTAAAAAAATAAATCTAAACCGTAAGAGGTTCTCCGAGTACCAATTCGCCTAGAGCCAAAGTATCTGAAAGACAAACTATATGGGAGTGAGCTATTGAGGCCAAAATGTCTTTAAATTGCATCAAAACATAGTCTCAATTTCACAATATTTCCACAAAGCATTAAAATCACATTAAATCACATTGTATGAAAAGATGTTATGCACAAAACACAAAATCCCAGCTACATACTCCAATCACAGTAATGGCAAAGCCAACCTGTCACGGAGGAGGTCGTTCCCCAAAACTCCTCACCCTTATTTCTCCAATCACAATGTGGTCAAACCACTTCTTCCTCTGTACTATCCCATCCCATGCATGAACAAAACTCTGTTTATAAAACAAAATATTATTACAGTCACATCGTACTAAATACAAGGATAACAGTTCTAATATTATGATAGTTTTCATTGAAACACAGTTTATCACAGTATGCATGGCATCTCAAATGACATTGATGTCGCATCAAAAAAAGGTAGACATGCAAGTTGTACAGACTAGATATAGCACAAAAAGAGAACACACCTCTAGTGGTCAAAGCTCTAACGTCGGTGATGACGCCTCCCAAGATCTAAACTAGCTTTAGGTCTAGCTGAGTTAGAACCTACGAGATGAAGCTCTATATTAAAACATATTCTAACATAATTACTATGCCATCTAACTCAATTCTAAAATAAACAACTACTCACGAGAAGGCCTCGATGTACGAGCGCAATTAGACCTAAGAGACGAAGGGGTGGCGATTCCTCTTCTTTAGAGAGGATGTCTTCTGAAACACACATATAAACCATATCATAACTCATACTCAATTTCTCAAAATTTACCAAGTACAAAATATATTGCAAATAGTTAATATGGATCCTCGGTCTGGGTTCGGTTTGAGTCGGTTGCATGTCTCGGGTTAGGGGTCATGTACAAGTTCAATTTGGGTTGGTAAAAGGTAACCAAGTCGAATATGAATCAAGTCGCGAATCGAATCGTTTAAATACATATATACATACACCTGACTTAAAATTGATTAAGAAACCATATAGATTTATTAATTGTAGCAATATATCTCTACAGAAAATATATGACAATGGCAGATCACATGTATGTAATAAAAACAATGTACTATAGATATTTTATATATAATAAAAACAATAGATGTTAGATCATATATACAAAGTAATTGTATATACATAAACAGTGGAATAGTCATACATATATTAAAATTATAATAATAATATCAAAGGAGATAATTACACATAAAATAAAAGTTAATAGACTAATATTTCTCAAATATAGGTAACACAAGTTATGGTGGATTTTTGAGCTGATGAGGTAGTACGGATTGGTGTGGAGTTACCGGTGATGAAAGGGTGCAAGAACAAGGTCGTGGTTTGGGGTCGAGGAGCAAATTGGGTGAACGAGTGGGTGTTGCGACAAGTCCATTAGAGGGTTTAGAGGAGCAGCCATGATGTTTTAGGGTCAGGATTAAATCATAGAGAAAAAGGGAACTTACCGAAGTGACACAGAGTTCTCTAGAGCTTGATCAAAGTATAACGCAAAAATGCGAATGAGAATATGATGTTCGGATTTGAGAGGGGGAGATAAAAGGGTTGAGAGGCAGAAGCGAAGTAAATTGAAAAAGAATGAATTATTAGGGTAAAAAAGTGGGTGTATATACTATATACAAGTGGGTAGATCACATGATAAGGGTCACAAGGTTTACCCCTATTTCAAAATAGACCTTAAATTCTGACTTTTCAAGATTTGGTCACTAAAACGAATTAAACTCACTTAAATCCCAAATTCTCAATTAGGGTTTTCAAATTTTAAATTCCCAATTTCTAGGGTTTACATATTAAAATTTTCAAATTAAATTAGGATTTTCAATTAGGATTTTTAGGGTGTTACAACTCTCCCACCCTTAAAAGAAATATTGTCCTCGAAAGTTCACACTTAACGATAGATCCTTAAATTTAACAGATATAGACATATACTTATTCATTTTAAATTCTTCATCCATCAAGATGAAAATAAGAACTAAATATATCATAAAAGTACCAGCTATGTCCTAGGGCTCATCATCATAATTCCCACGAGCTTCAATTGCATAAGCCAAACATGGTCGTCTAACCTCGGATCTAGCCAAGCTATCACTCTGGGAAGGTTTATCCCTACTACCAGTACCAGAAGCAGCTGACCTACTCTGCTCTTTACCACTAAAAGGTGCCTGAATTGATGCCTGTGACCGACTATACACGACTAAACCAGTAGGTGATTGCGGAAAATCATTAATAAAATGATCAAGAGAACCACTTCTGAAGCAAGCTCTAATCCTCTTCCTGCACTCTCCACCATGCCATTCTTACAAAAAGTACACTGAGTCACAGAATGAGAACCTGTCGATCTACCCACACTGCCTACCGGAACAGACGAAATGGTTGGTCTCTATCTCTAGCTACCCTACTGATCAGATTCCTCTCTAGCCCTCTTACCAGTATAGATGATTGAACCCTGTTGAACACTCAAAACTAGTTGTTTCTAGCCTCGATCTCTATCCTGAACTATTTGACTCTTCTCGAGTATTTCCATTCTCTCAATTATCTTGGCTCGGTCAACCAAACCACTTAACAACTTGTCTTTAAACGAAGCCACTTTCTCCTGAATCGTGAAATGAACACCATTGAAGAACTCTCGACATTTGTCCTTTTTTGTTTCCACCAATCTAGTTGCATACTAAGACAATTCTATGAACCGAACCTCATAAGTAGATATTGTTTGTCCTCCTGCTTAAGATCTATAAATGCTTGAGTTGATCCACTAGGTATTGCTCCCCCACATAACGGCTCTGAAATGCCAGACGAAAGGTCTCCCATGTCATCTGATCAGCTGTCAACAATCTTTGCTCAGCTTTCCACCAATGTGGTGCTTCATCATGCAGTATTGAAACAACAGCTCTCATTTTCTTACTAGCAGGGTATTCCATCTCCTTAAGGAGCCTCCCAAGATTTTCCATCCATATCTCTACATCAAATGGGAGTTCCTCAGACACACCTCAAAGATTCTCATCTTGGCACCTAGAAATAATGTAGATATAGGCTTCCTCGAACCCTTTGACTGGTCACGAAAATACCACAACAACTTTTGGTTAACAATAGCACTATCCAGATCAATAGTCTAACTTTCATTAGAGTCAAGCAGGTCATCATCATGTGGCTGTTGATCATGTGTGTCTCTATCACCAAACTGCTGACTCATAGTCTACTATCCCTTCGGCTGGGGGTTTCCTCTAGGATTCTATATTTCATTCTAATCATCCATGTGATCCACATGAGGCAAAGGTTCACTAGAGACAATAGCAGCACGGCCTCAGCCTCGACCTCTACCTCTACTCGAAGTAAGTCTAACACTCCTACGAGGCGGCATAATCAACTATCTACAAGAAATGATAACCTAATTATTAGAATTGATATTGGACTCTCAAATTCAAAACACTCTTAAAGTAACAATCAAGTAATGATTTCTCAGAAATCTTCCCATTTACCCTAAAATATTTAATGCATGCATATTTTCTGAAATTTTTTGAAAACAATTGTTTTGAACCTCACAGTCCGAGGATTAAACTCATCTCTAATACCACTAAATATAACCCTTAAACCCAGCTTAGAAGAAACGAACAAATATAGAAAGCCACATTCGTAACTTCTCCCTCAAGTACACAAATTTAAAATAATTAACTATAATTTTTAATAAAATAATGTAAAACATTTCACCTTTAATAAAAGATATCTTAAATCATTATTAAAATCACGACATATATATTACTATCCAATAGTTCAAATAACATACTCGAATATAAACTTTTATGCATGCTTACTGAAAATAACCTTGTTGTCACTAAATTTTTTCCCTTTCTTATCAATTATTTTATTTGTTTTGTTTTACTATTATTATTATTATTATGTTAGTCATATGTAATATAATATTAGTATTATAAAACCCAATAAAAATAAAAAAAGGATCCATAAATAAATAAGAGTCAAAAATATATTGTTGGCCCAATTTGGCCCCAAAATAAAACCCTAGCTAATTATTTTTATTCCATGTGTAGCCATCTATCAATCATTAAATACATGTAGTTTCCAACAGTCTGGATCTGTGGAAAGAAGGAGGGCTAGCGCCTCATGCGTGCGTGGTGGCCACGTGCCAGCAGACTAGTTCCCCTCTCTCCAGCTCGCAATTACTTGGCTCCTCAAGCTAAGGTTGTGATGGCCTCCGTTCTCGGGCTCACTCCAGCACCGCCAGGCTGAGCCGGACCACCAATGACCGCCTGCAACCGCCGCTGCCCCGCTCTAGTCTGGCCACCTACAAATAAACAAGAGAAAGGGGTTAGGGTTTGGTTTGAATATGGAAAGAAAAAAAGGGAAAATTAACCCTAAATTTTCTTAGATTTGAACCAAAATGAAAGCAAAATCAAACACAAAAGGAAGGTCAACCCGAATCAGCTCCAAATCTGCCTCGAATGTAATTAAAGGAATAATTTTACCCATTTTTTGGTATTTTAGGATTGAATTTCCTTGTATTTTAAGCATGAAAAAGCCTATAAAAACTCTATTCCCCTTTTTACACACACCGAAAATATACAAAAAATACACTAATTTCATAGCATATTGTACTTTGATTTGAGGTTGGAATATAAGCTTGAGTTTTTTTGAGGTATACTTCTTCCTTACTTTAATTTTTATTTCGAATTTAATATAATGCTTACATTGTTCTTGTTTTGAGACGCCATCGGTATTGCCCGGACTCCAATTTTTGGTTTATTTTAATAAAAGGGTTTTTTGTAATATATATATATATATATATATATATATATATATATATATATTGCCTCCGTTAGACGGTTGCCGACGCCAGTTGAAGGCGGCCGGCACGGCGGACCGTTCTCGGTGTTCTTCATTCTTGAAAAACACCAAGAACATTTGAGAAAAAATGAGAAACGAGTGTTTGATCTAAAATTTTAAAGTGAGAAAATAGAAAGGTGTTTTTCTAAATTGGGTTTTATACCCACATATTTTAAAACAAATTGGGCTAAATACACTCATTAAATCCATCCGGCCTACTTATTTTTGCTTCGCAAGTCACCGTATTTTCAGTTACTTCAAAATGGTCACTATGTTCGAAAATTTCCTTTTGATCTGATTTTTATTTTTTACAATTTGGTCATTTTTTTACCTTTTAATTTTTTTTAAAAACCCTTTTGGAAAGTCATTTTTAAAAAATATAATAATTAATTTTAATTTACATTTACATTTTCTTGTAAAAATTGGTTTGAATACTAAAGTGTTAACTCGATTCGGGAAAGGCACGCATTCTATTAAATAATTGTGCCTTATTTTTTTATTTGTTTAATTTATTTCCTATATTTATTTTATTTATTAAACTTTTATGTTGTATTTTAATTAATTTTTTTAGTTTAGATAAAGCCTCTAGGATTAAGTTCTTAAAAACTTTAGTTAGAGCATTAAAGTAAAAAAAAAAACTTTTTTCACATCAAAAATTCATAAAACACACTTAATTATATTTACACCCTAATAGGTAAAATTCACTTAGACAATTCCTTAGGCTAATAATCACTAAAATAGAATAAATAAAAGCTTCAACACACCAATTGTCTTTGATTGTTTGATTAAAAAGTGAAACATAATTAATGCAGTATCCTACCAAAATGAGATAACGAGTTAGTGCCAGAACTGTTGGCGGTGATTAGAGTTTACTCTTCGGATGGTCGAGCCGTTAAAATGGACTCATATTCATAAATGGACAATAATTTAAATTTTACATGAACTTAAAAATTCCGACATTAAAACTTTTTGTAATAGGCTAGGTACCAATTTTTGGGCGTTATGGGGGTGCTAACCCTTCCCCACACGTAACTGACTCCCAAACCCGTTTTTGAGTTTTCGCATACCAAAATGGTTATTTTAATAAAATAAAAATAATTTTTTAAAAATGACCCGTTTTTAGGTGATCCAATCACACCTTTAAAAAAGATAGGTGGCGACTCCGTTGTTTTGAGTTTTTTTTTAATTTAAACGTCGAGTTCTCTTGAAAAAGGGTTGCGACAGCTTGGCGACTCCGTTGGGGACATTTTTGTATTTGAGAAAAAAGAGAGTCAAGCTACAAGCCGATTATACTTTGTTTTAATGTCGAAATTTGTGAAGTTCGTGTAAAATTTAACTTGTTGTCCACTTATGAATATGATTCCATTTTACGCATTTAAAATTTGGTAATAAACTCTACACCTGAGCTTCGTCCCGTTCGTTTAAGTGGGGGGAACGTAATTGCTCTCGTAGGAATACTGATTCTTCACATGGGCCAAGTAAGTACCTCTCGGGCTCTTATGGCCTATGTCTTCATGAGGATACTGATCCTTCGTATGGACATAGGAAAATGGGTCCCTTGAATTGAACTTGATTCATTTGAAGCCTATAATGGGCGAGAATCAGGGGCCTTGTTACCCTTAGTAGGGGACAGCGAGGACAATTCGGGAACCCTTTTAGAACCAACCTTTGTGAGAATCTAGAAGCCTACCCCAAGAGAGCCATGCGAAAAACCCTAGGTTTTGAAATTTGGTCAAAATTACTTTGTAGGAATAGTTCGTGGAGACATTTCTAGAAGAGTTAGAATATGCTGTGCAGTTACTATTCATACAATAATTATTTAGGACCTTTTATGTTTTTCAAAGTATTAATCCTTTCCTTTTCTTTTCTTGTTTTTCATATTTGCATTCTCATTCCATATTTTAGAAGGGGTTGGTTCTCGAGACACTTGCTTGACTAGAAAACAGCTCTTGCCATGGATGTGAGCTACCTAAAAAAAGGAAGAAGACAACATGGATGTACATCACTGGTCTGAGGTCAACCAACAAGCACATGGCACATGGGGATAGTTTGACAGTTGATCACGAGACAGAGACATCAACGTATGCCCATATTAGTGTCAAACATAACAATGTACATGAGATGCAGGAGATATGGAGCCGTTTTGACCATGCAACTAAGCAGTTGTTCCTTGATACCTATAGCGACATAGCATATCTGCTGCATGTCGAGGTGGATGAACCATTCCTCAAAGCATTGATTCCATTTTGGAACCTCGGATATTGTTGTTTTACTTTTAATGGTGAAGATATGTTTTGCTTGGCAAAGGCGCATTTTATTAATATATTAGAAAAGATTACACGCCTTTACCCTGAATGCGTGCCTTGTTAAAAAACTCCTAAACCTATGTGGAGGAAAAGAGTACGCAGATTACAAGGCTTACAAGAAAAAACAGATTTAGCTCCCCTGTCCAACTATCCCAGCTCAAAAATAGCATCCATTACCAGCTCGGATATGACTGTATTACAACACAAGCAAAAACCACTAGAATCACAAAAAGTTCTACTGACCCTCACCTTACCACCAAGCTTTAAATAGATTAGGCTGGAGCATTCCATCCTTCGCCAACGCGTCTGCCACCGAGTTACTCTTCCTTCGAACATGAGCAAACCTCACCCTGCCAATTTCACGTACTAGTGTGTCAATTTCCATCAAAATTGACCACCAAAGCCATGGCCGTTGTTTTACCTCTTTTAGCCAGTTAAGAAAAATCATAGAGTCTGACTCCATGATCAACAACTCATCCCCTTTCCATCTTATTTCTATGAACACTTTTGGAGCTGTTTGAATGGCAACTAATTTTGCAAAGTCAACCCCAAGACACTCCACAGGCCTTGCAAAAATAGATCTCATAACACCTTCTTTTGTTCGTAATACACCCCCACACCCAGCCACTTCATTCTTCAACGCTCCATCTACATTAAATTTAATGAAGCCATTCCCAGGAGGTGACCAACCAGTATGAGCATCCTCGTTTAAAGATTGGCTATTCAAAATATTTCTAGGATTCTCCCACCATTCTTCTATAATTGGTAAGCAATCCTCCTTTCTCGTCTTGATCAGAATAATGCTCGGAGTTTAGTGAAGAAGAGAAGGTCTTTCGTATTTGTATCTTTCTCCTTGAACACTTTCTCGTTCCTTGTGAGCCAAAGACTCCAAATAGCCGCCCCAACTGACACTAGCCATAAAGATTTAACAGTACCTGTTAAAGATATCTCAAAACAAAATTGAAACAACATATTTAGACAAGATAGGTTAATCCAACTACACTTCCACCAAGCACAAAATAACCTCCAAAACTCATTCACAAAGTCGCAATCTACTAAAAGGTGGTTTGCGTCTTCTTGTGAAACTGAACACCAACAGCATCTACATTGTTCCTCATTTAAATTCACTCCACGTCTTCTCAAGAACATCTTCGTAGGGATTTTGCCTAGTTTAAGCATCCACAAAAAAGATTTAACCTTCGGTGGAACCTTTAGCTTCCAAATCTTTCCGAAATCAAATTCTGGTTCCACTATATTTTCATTTACTAGCAAATGAGTCAATTTCTTCACTGAGAACTCCCCTGCTTTATCATGAATCAAGACAATTTGATCTGGAATTTTGGGGTTTAATTTCACGTCCTTGATTACATCCTTCAAAGCCGAAACCATAAAAAATTATCTATCGAGCAATCTCTTGGAGAACATATTTTCCCATTCGATATCCTCCTGGCCTATTTCTCCCAACACCTCTTTGACTAATACACCTTTGTTCTTTGTTAGTCTAAACAAGCGGGGAAATAACTTACAAAGGGTATTCTCCCCGCACCAAAGGTCTCCCCAAAAAAGAGCTGACTTTCCATCACCCACCAGCCATCTAAACGCCTCACTATTTGTCCATCTACTCACATCTTCCTTCACCCAATTCTTCACAATACCTCTCCATAATAGTGACATCTTCTTAGTATTAGACACCTTTAATTTCCAACTCTGTGACAATCCCCCATACTTGTGGCAAACAACTCTCCTCCAAAGTCCATTACCTTCTTTTGCATATCTCCAACCCCATTTTGCTAATAGGGCATTATTTTTGGCTAGTAAGTCTGTTTACTCCTCGAAAGGCATACTCTTTCCCAGCTCACCTTAGCCATTTTCAACGATCCATTTTAGCTACCCCAGAGGAAACCTCTTCTGATTTTTTCTAGTTTCTCTATAACATTTCTTGGGATTTCAAAGAGTGACATATAATATAAAGGCAGAGAAGAAAGGAAAAAATTAATCAGTACTACTCTGCCTGCGAAGGATAAATTTTTGCTCTTCCACCCCCTGCTAGCTTTAATTCGAATTTTTCAACAATCGGATCCCACGTCATCAGCCTCCTTGGGTCTACTCCTAATGGTATCCCTAAGTATCGAAAGGGCAGCTTTCTAATTTGACATCCACACAAACGAGCTAATGCTTCAATCTTCAATGAATCCACTTCTATCCTAACTACACAAGATTTTTGAAAATTTATGCTCAAACCTAAACATCCTTCAAAGCATCTAAGTATATATTTCAAGTTTAAGAAAAACTCTTCCTCGGGCCATAAGAACAAGATCGTGTCATCCGTAAATTGCATATGCGAGATCGACTGTCCTGGAATTACATCTTGTATCCCTCCTATGACTCCTCTATCATCTGCTGTCTCGAGTAGCAAGTGTAAAGCTTCCGTTACCATAATAAACAAGAAAGGAGATATGGGATCGCCTTGTCTCAGCCCCTTTTTCATGTTAAATTCCTTTGCTGCTGACCCATTCACCAAGACCGAAACTCTTGTCGATGAAATACAACCCCAGATCCACTTCCTCCACTTCAAACCAAACCCCATTTTAATAAGAACCATTTCCAAAAATTCCCAGCGAACATTATCATAAGCTTTGGAAAAATCAAGTTTAACTATTACTCCTCCCGTCTCCTCACCCTTCCTCATCATTGATTGTATAACTTCATTTGCAACCAATATTCCGTCAAAGATCTACCTACCTTTTACAAAGCCACACTGTGTATCGCTAATCACCGAATCAATCACTTTTTTTAAGTCTAAGAGAGAGTACCTTGGATATAATTTTATACACCGACCCTACTAAACTTATAGGGCGGAACTCTAAGATGAAGGAGGCATTGATACTGGCAGCCAAGTTCCCTGAACTATGGAAATCTCCCATAAATTTACATAAGTCAACATTTAGGAGGCATTGATACTGGCAGCCAACTTCCCCGAACTGTGGAAATCTCCCATCAAGTTCAAGAAGAAACACATGTTGAAACCATCTGGTCCAGGGGCCTTGTTTTCATCGTAGCTCCACACCGCCTTTTGAATCTCTTCCTCTGTGAAAGGCTCCTCTAGTTTCATTGCTTCCTCTCCTGAGATCTTCTTGAACTTGAGGTTCAAAATGGCCCTCCACAATCTGTTCTTGTAGTCAAAGTGTCTGTTGAAATATTAAAAAAATTTCTGTTTTAGTTTCCTCAGATCCCCACACCATTTATCTCCAAACCCAAGGCCACCGATTATAGCTTTTTTTGATCTAATCTTAACTGACCAGTGAAAAAAAGATGTATTTAAATCCCCTTTTTGGGACCAATTTAGTTTTGCTTTTTTGCTTCCATAATTCCTCCTATAATCTCAATGTTTCCCAAAGTTCCAGCCTCGTCTCTTTCAGTTTTTTCTCAATGGCACTGTTAGAAGGGTCACCATTATCAAGAACTTCTAACTCACTAATTTTTTATTCAATCTCCTGCACCCTAGTGTTAAAGTTTTCACAAGGTTCTCGATTCCATTTCTTCAGAGCTTCTTTTAGTGTTCTAAGTTTCACCGAAACATCTGATTTATTCAAGTTACCCCTATCAAACACATCATTTATCATGTTCCTGCAACCTTCTTTCTGTAACCAAGCATTGATAAATTTAAAGGGTTTCGAACCCTAATCCACAACCTCATTCGAAAGCAAAATTGGTACATGATCCGAGAGTAAGCAAGGTATCCCTGTTTGCAGTGCATCCTTGATTAACATTATGCCATTATCATCGATTAGAAACCTATGTAATCTGCTTCTTTTTCCCTTCCGACCACACCACGTAAATTTCCTCCCTTGTAGCGACAAGTCTATCAAACCACATCTATCGATGAACTGATTAAACTGTTCTGCCCCCTTTAAGAGGCTTACGCATCCACATCGTTCACTTCTATCTCTAATGGCGTTGAAATCTCCCCCTATCACCCAATTACTCTACTCCGAGGCTTTTAACACAACAAATTCATTCCACAATGCTACTTGTTCTGTTACTCCACACGGAGCATAGACATTGACAAATGTAAACACAATTAAATTCCAACCATGTTCCCCGTAAAAGTATATAGTTTGGCTTCACCAATTCGTAGATCAGCTGAAACTTAGATTTATCCCATATCGACAACAAACCGCCTGATTTTCTTACTAATTCAGACACTCCGAAAACGCATTCATCATCAAGCCACAGCTTACTGGTTTCTTTTTCCAGCTGGGCAGCCCTCTTGGTCTCCTGTAAGAAAGCCATTTCCACCCTCTGTATGTTTAAACATCTCCTTATAGTGGCCATTTTCACCTCAGAGCCTAGACCCCTCACATTCCAGCTTAGCACTCGCATCCTGCTTCCTCGTCTTCGGTTTAAGCAGCTTGATTATTTTCTTCCAATAATGCTATCTCTTTTACAACTTCACTCTCATCTCCTACAATTTCCACTCCAAGCTTCTTACGTATTTTCAAGGCCTTTCTTGCCTCCCTAGTCAGCATCTCCACTTTATAAACCATATCTAAATTTGATAGAGATTTACCTGACAATTCTGGTGTTTCATTTCTTTTTAGTTTCTTCTTGTCCCTTTTAAGCGCTCGATCTCTCCTCTTTCGTTCTATTGCCGAAAGCACTTTGTCTTGAAGCTCACCCAGATTACCTACACATTGTGCTCTCTTCATACTCTTAGACTAGAGTTATATTACTGCTTGAATTTATTACCTGCTTGGCATTGCTGCACTGAGATACATGAGGACATAAATAGAGCCAAATTCTGCTTGCCAGCACTTTTTGGCATTATGACCAAAATTTTGCCGAGGTACTATTTTCACAATTTTTGTTTTTGTTTTTACTTGCATTACTTGAGGACAAGCAATGAGCTAGGTTTGGGGGAGTGTTACCTCCTCAAAAGTATGGTTTTATGCCAACTTTACAATGTCTTTGCTTGTTTTTTAGTACATTTAGCTGCATTTAGTTGTTAAATTCATGCATTTACATAGGGAGTTAGGATTTGTGTTTATGCCAGTGTGAAGGGTTGTTTCTTGGCAATATTTCATGCTTGGCATTGTAGTTGGCATAGCAGAGCAGAGCAAGACGGCGAATGAAGGAATGCCAGAGAGAATGCCGAGATGCTGTTGGCACATATGAACCAAATAATGCCAAAGCTTCGGTTGGCAGAGAAGAGGAATTTGATGCCAGGCCAAGTAGTTGTTGAACCCAAAAAATAGGACCAGATTAGGCTACGAGAAAATAGCAATTGGATCAATCTCTGAAAAATAGCAAAAAATAGTGTCGAGCTTGGTTGGTAGAATGATGCCAAGCTTGGTTGGCGAAGCAGTGATGACAAATGACGTCAACCCTAACCTTATCAGCTCACATTCAAAATTTGGATAAGAAGATCACATCCCATATCCCTTGAGCATTCAAAATTCAAACTCAAGAGCTTATCCTAAGTCTTCCTTGCACGCCTATTTAAAGATCGATCAAGCAAGCATTTGGCTGGATTTTTTTTGGAGAATTTTAGAGAGATTTTTTGGAGTGATCGATCACCGGCTACACCAAGGAGACGTTGTTCAACTAGCTTGACCGAGAGCCTAGATCTTGGAGGGCTGCATCGAGAGACCCCTTCTCGCCCATTCTCTTTGTTTAGTTGTTTTTTATTTTCTTTTAAATGATTATGTGTTTGCAAAACGTTGAAGGTTTTTGGTTGATACCCTCACCATGAACTAATTTAATAGTTGATGGGTGATGTTTGCGTTGAACGCTATTTTATGTTTTCCTTTTAATAATGAAAATGCTTCGGCATTATTTTCCCTATCTGGCATGTTCTTCAAAATTTTATCAAAACTGTGCCAAGTGAGAGTTGTCGTTGTTGGCTTATTGAACATTAATCTTAACATACTTAGGGGAAATGATATGTTGCCAGATACTAAGGTTAGATGCTTCGAAAGAAGATGTTCTAGTAGATGAGCTTACTTTTGAAGTGAATCTACCCCTTAGGAGTAAAGGTTGGGACTTAATCAAATTGATTTATGAAAAAGCATCACTATAGAGATATAGGGGTTTTTACATAGTTAATTTAGGGCTTTGACCATCAAGAGAGGCGATGCTAATTTTTAATCTACTCGTTAAACGATGCCAAGGCATTACATTATTAAAGGCTGGCATGGAATGAATAATGTGAAAACTAGGCATCCCTTGCCAATTGTCATTATTCATTTTAAACAATCTCCTTGCCAGCGCTGTTTTATTTTTATTTCTTTTCTTTTAAACTATTTTCAAACCCAATTTCAACTCAAACAACATCTTTCCTTTGACAAGTAACAATCAAAGCAATCAAATTTCTGGTCAATACCTTTGGGATCGATACTCAGCTTATTGTTGTATTACTTGTCGACTGTGTATACTTGCACGAAAAGACTAAATCTTGGCACTATTTTATTCATTTCCAATAAATTTTTTGCCCCTTTTACCAAGCTCTCTCACAGTCAAACACCAATACACCGACAACTTTTATGGATTTGATGAATCAGATTTTCAGGCCGTATCTTGAAAAAATTTGTAGTGGTATTCATCGACGATATCTTGATCTACTCTAAGAATTCTGCTGAGCATCGAGATCATCTCCGCATTGTGCTTCAAACCCTTTGGGAGAAGCCATTGTTTGCTAAGTTCTCTAAATGTGAATTTTGTCTCACCGAAAATGCCTTTCTTGGGCATATTTTATCATCTTCGGGTATCCAGGTAGATCTTAAGAAAATTCGAAGTGTATACTTTTCACCTTTTATGGTGAAGATATGATGCCTACATTCAAAGAGTATTTTGTACTTTTCAACCTACCCAAGGTGAAGAAGGACTGTGTCTATGCTAAACCTCCTAAAAACAAGAATGCTCACTTGAGGCTCAAATCTTTTGCTGGCATAAGAGATGGATGGGTTAAATGACTAATACAGAAAGGATGGGGTAGCTTTTTCTTCTCTTGGTGGAGCATCTGAAACATAATTCCCACTCATCCAGATATGGAAAAGAGAGTGGATCTCTTAGCTATATCAATCTACGGCTTGGTTATCTTTCCAAGAATATTGGGCAATATCGATGTGGCTATGCTTGATTTCTTTGAGCAGTTGAAAAGGGAAACCAATCTAGTGCCAGCTGTACTAGCTGAAACCTTCATCTTTTTGAATGTGTGCTAAAAGATGGATGGTGTGCGTTTTAGAGGGTGTGCTTTTTTGCTCAAGGTTTGGGCCCTTAGCCATTTCTTGAAGTGTCCGACCCTAGCTTTGCCTAACATACTCTTCCCGAACTTTTCTCCACTATGGGAATTTCTAGCAAAGAAGTGGTCGGTAGCTAAGAGGAACAAGTGGATTGACATCTTCAGGGATCGCCTTGATCAAGATATTGTTTGGGGAGTACCATGGTTGGGCCACACCAAGGTCTTGTATAAGTGTGGGGACTTTAATTACTTGATGTTGCTAGGTTTATGGGTGGAATTGGTTGTGCTCCCTAACTAGTGTCGTGGCAGTATGGCTCTCAACAATTTGTCCCCTTCACCATGGGTCTTGACTCATCAGAATTCGAGTTCCAATGGGAGTTTAGAAAGAAGATCCAAACTATCAACGATTCATGGAGGCATTTCTACCTCATTAAAGTGGAGCACGTCAGTGAGTGCATGTTCACCCCTGACTAAGATTTATGAAGGCATGTGAGGGTGAATGATAAAATTTTACCACCTATCGGACAAGCTAAGTCTGTAAAAGAGCATTTGAAGGTGGTCCCATCTGATGCTGATATTCTAAGGGTCAAACTCAAAAGGGCCAAGGCCAAGATAGAGTCCCTACAAGAATAGCACGCGAGAGACCTATACGAGGCAAGCCTAGATGTAAAAAAATACAAGGGAGTGATGGACCGGGTAGCAAAATTATACAAGGACATAGAAGGAAAATTTGAGATATAGAGGGTTGATTTCCTCAAGTTTCAAGCTACGGTTTGAAATGCATATTTGAGGAAAACTGCAGAACAATAGAAGTAAGAAATGGAGCAAGTTGTAGGGAAAGAAAGAGAGCACGACAAGAGAGAGGTTGAAAAATACAACTGGATGTTGAATGATGAGAAGAAGAAGGAAAAATAAGTATATGATAATGAGAATAACAAGCGGGCGCTCAGAAAGAAAGAGAAAATATGGTTGCATGGAAGACGAAGGCCTATGTTAACAAGATCTGTATGTAGTTGCAGTCTCTGTGTGATGCAACCAATGAGAAGCTAAAACAAACCCAGGCCCTTGTTGCTGAGTTGCAAGCTAAATTGGTAGATTTAAATTATTCGTTACATGCATTCCAGAACCATTACACCTACATTGAGCTTCGGGCCAGTCAAAGTGAGAATGAAACACTAAAGGAGCCAGTAGAGGCCATGGAAAAGATCATTCAAGAACATAGAATGAAGATTTTGGTCATCGAAGATATCAATAAAGGGGGAAACGACTATTGGTTCACTCGGCTTAGGGACAACGCCAGGAGGTTCCAAGAGCGAGATGAGTTTGACAAGAGCTTCATGGCCCAGATCCAGGATGTACCCAAACATATAATGATGTTAGCTAGGGAAGCTGCAACTCTTCATCAGTATATTAGGCCAACAGGGGAGGTGGGACCAAGACTCCTATGGCTGATTGAAGAAATGAAAGAGTTGGGTGCTCGGGCGGAGATGTATTCGTTGACATGTTTAAATCTTTTGTACTAAGGACCTTTGGCATCCAATATGAGCTAGTTCTATGAGCAATTATTTATGGAATTAATGGCCCTTCGCTTGCACTCATACATTTTTATTTCATTTGCTTGTCTTGCATTAGCTTAGTTTATACCATTGCATACATGCACATATAATAAGAAATTAATTAAAATAAATTACATGACAGAAATTTCAAAATAGCTAAAACTTCACTCAAGTACGATAATTATGCCCAAACAAAGCAATGGCCATGGAAGACAGATTGACGATATTGGAAATCAACCACAAGAACACTTAGGACATGCTAGACAAGATAAAAAGTGATTTGAAGCAGGAAATTGAATTACCACGCAAGAAAATTGTTAACCAAGTTGCAGCGATGTTAGGGTTCAAGGACCCAGATGAGGGTGAAGCTATAGAAAACATCAATACCCTACCACAGTTTCTTGGGACTGCTTATCTCCATCCAGGAGTTCAAAAGGGAGATGCCCCATTCAAAGACAATTTCCCACTCCATTTTGTAGAGTCTTATGTCCATGCTCCAAATGAGTTAGGGATCAACAACGAAGAAACTCACGATTATGAGGTACCTGACCTTGACGAAGTCACTGACAAGGCTATGGCAGACAAAATGCTAGAGGATCGTTGTGACAAATTGGAAGGAACCATTAGATCCTTCCAAGAAGGGAACATCCATGGGGGCATGGACACCAGACTTGAGCTTGGTGACTGATTTGGGGTTTCCTCCTTAGTTTAATACCCCTGAATTTGATAAGTACGATGGAACCACTTGTCCTACGGCACATTTGACCATGTATTGTCAAAGAATATCGATGTATTTGAACAATGAGAAGCTCTTGATTCACTGCGTCCAAGATAGCCTGATAGGATTTGCGTCCCATCGGTACACGCAGCTAAGCCATGAAAATATTCGAACGTGGAGAGATTTGTCGAGGGCATTAAGTGAGCAGTACAATTATGTCACCGATATGGTCCTAAACTGGCTCATTATACAAGGAATGGAGAAAAAAACACAATGAAAGTTTCTGCCAATATGCACAAAGGTTGTGGTCGCGGGATGTGGCCGGTCAAGTTCAACCGTCACTGCTGGAAAATTAGAACACCCATTTGTTTGTAGAAACCTTGAAAGGTGTTTTCTATGATTGCATGATACATCACACAACTAAGAGTTTTGCGGACATGCTGATGAATGGAGAGTTGATCCTAGCGGCTGTCAAGAGTGGGAAACTTTATGGAGGTGATACGAAGAAGTCGTATAATAAAAAGGACAATGAGGTCAGTATGACTAGCATCTACAACCCCAACTACTAAAAAGGGGTGGTCCTTAATAAGCCCAATGTTCTGACCACGAATCTGGTAGCCTTAACCCACCTAAGGATGAACGAAAGTACCAGAGGAACAAGAAGGCTTGCTTCCCTCCCATTCCTATGACGTACACATAATTATTCTCGAAACTGTTTGAGGCCTGAATGGTGCTACCACGACATTTCCCTCATTTCTCACCCCATACCCACCATGGTATGATGAGAAGGCACAATGTGAGTATCACGCCAAAAAACAGGGGGCATACCATTGAAAATTGCACCGCTTTTAAGAGGGTAGCAGATGATCTGCAAAAATCGAGCATGCTTGTAACACCCCATCCCCGGGTTAGCCGTAATTTAGTTCGGGAGCATTACCGAGGCGAGAACAAAGAAAAGAGATAGGTTACTTGTCGAACAAGTAACTTTGATATAGTTAACTTGCGACGCAAGTAACCCAAACACAATAATACAAGACATACAAGTAATCCACATTAATCAAAACAAACACACTTAGCATGCTAATTTAGGTACTAATTTGTTTCATTTCATACTTATATCCTAAGTTACCACTATCATAATACAATTTACCATTCCATGTCAATACACATACACCATTTGAATATCAATGACAAGTATGGCATACTTCATAATATGTTACTATTAGTCATGACCCAACTTACATTCTTATTACATGTTCATATACCCTATTCGAATAACTAGGTGGTCACTTAACACATTTCGATTGTTTCTTTTTCAAACAAGACATACTATTTCATGGCATCCTTAGCTAGTAACATTGTTAATGCATCCTTGTACATACCTTAGCTCAAATTCATAAGCATTGTTGAATCATACCAATGGCCACAAGAACAAATGCATGATCATACAATATTGGTCTAGTATTCCAATAATACAAGGTTTCAACAATCATTGAATTACTTTCACAGTTTGCACAACAAAATGCTTATTTATATACATATCAACATAGTTATATACATAGTTCAAGTCAACCATGTTTGTTGCATGATAGGCCCATACAAGTTATACCTAATTACAAGTCTTAAACTCACAACAAAATGCATGATCAAGGCTAAATATACAAGTTCTAGTGCCACCAAACTAGAACCATACAAAGAGTATGGAATCATACTTTCAAGCTTGCTTCAAAATGTTGCTTCGAGTTCAAGATATCCTCTTGAAAGTGTCCTTAATCTGTTATGGGAAGAATGAAGAGTAGAGTGGTAAGTACAAGTTATGTACTTAGTGAGGTAACACTAAACTAACAAATTTCAAGTATACATATCCAAGTTTACAAGTATTTCAAATAATTAAGATCATCACTACATGTCACGTGTCATTCAAAATTCAAGGAGTAGACATAGACAAGCATACAATTCACATTTACAACATAGCATCATCATCATATGATTACATCAAGCTATTCGAGTTATTGCTTGGAAGACAAGCAATCAAATACACCAAGTACCAAGTAGACATTCTTACACAGTAAACATCATCTATGCTTTTCTTTCATGGGAAGTAACAAGTTATACAATCATTCATGTGTTATCTTTCAAGACAAGGATGTTTATTCAAGAATCTTACAAGTCAAGTAATGTTCACATCACGCATACAAGACAAACAATGTTCATTTCAAGTTATTAATTCATCTTACAACACCCTTGGTAATTAGTTCACTAGATAATCAAATCTTTAACAATATGCACCGAAGTGACAATATGCACCGTAGTGCCAATATGAGCTCTAGACTCTAAGGAATGCCATCCTATCTATCCAAACTAGCTACCAAGGTTGTTTGATTATCAATTTCATTCAATCTTATTACAATTCATTAATCAAGACATGACTATGCCATTCAAAGGCCAAGCCTTTAGGCTTATGGAGTCTTAACTTCCAAGACAAGTTTATCCGTGCCATTCAAATGTCATGAACACAAGGTGGTACCATTGTTCATTTCATTTCAAACAAGTCATGCATATCAATCACAAACACATTCATATGTATGCAATGTGCGTACCTTATTCTCCAAGAAAGCATGTCATTTCTTACCTTTGGCATAAGTAGTGCAACATGACAAGCATTTCATTTCATTTGCTTAACAATCAAGTAAACAAGTAGAACATGGCATCAAACAAGTTGTCATTCATAACATTCTTCCCTTAATTAACCAAATATATTTTAGGTCATGTTACAGGGCAATGTCATTGAATTAACACAATAGCAAGATTGGTTACGACCTAAGTCCTAACCTTAAGGAAGGTTACACTCACAATACTCCTAGCTAATCACTTGTCTTGTATCCAAATCCCTTTGCCTCTTGCTTTGGGATGTTAACTCTTTTCTTCCTCTTCCACAACTTGCTGCCCTTGGTCTAGCAAGCATAACACATACAATTCATCAAAACATGGACATAATGTCACACATATGTAGTAATAATGTTACCACATTTGTACCTAACATTTAGCTACTATTTTTTATGCTTTCTTTTAAGCATTTCTTACTTGTTCATATCTATATTGTTATTACCTCATTTTAGGACATAATTGGACAGATTACAATGCCCCAAAACTGTTTTGGAAACAGTTTGCTTCTAGGTGCAAAAACAGTCCCAAACTACTCAGGACACTGCTGCCTGGCAGTTTGCACACTGTCCCTTTAAATGGTCATATCTTTTAATCCGTACGTCGGAATTTCGACTAGTTTACACCGTTGGAAAGCTTATTTAATTTAATTTCTAATGGTATAAGGCTTGAATTTTAGTTCTTATCCAATTAATACAGTTTTTTACTCAAATACAGGGCATCATGCTTTACTGGGCAGTTTGCACTGTCTCTAGTATTTCTACTCTACATTTCATTACACAACCTAGAGTTTAGCTCTGTTTTCTCCTAATGAATGTAAACATTCCAATGTGTTGTCCATAAAACTTTCAGCCTTAAATTAATTATATACAATTTTTAGTGATTTTTCAAAGTCACTGCCCAGAACAGAACATTCTGGGCAGATTACACTAGGTTGCATTTCTAGTTCTTGATTTCATTCTAGCAAAGTCCTAACATGACAATTTCATTCATGATCATGTTCATACATGTCTAGACCATCATAATTCACCTAACAATGTTCTCAAAATAGTCCCCTAATCTAGACTATTTTCTATCATGTTCATGTTTCTCAATTTTCCAGCAACTACACATGTTTTTCATTAGCAATTTGTTTACATGTATTCAATTTCCAGGTTCTAATTGCAACTAGCATAACCCTAGCATGTATAGAAATCATCAAGACAACAAAGACATCATTCAAACAACCATTCAACATGAAATTACAAGAGAACAAGTGGTTACCTTACTCACTATGCTACCTGGACTTAATTAGGAGCTAAATCAAGGTTGCATTGCCATGGATTTCAAACTTTCTCTCAATTTCCCTCTCTCCCTAATTTCCCTGAAGATGACATCCATCTTAATGGATTTATGAAATGTCTAAAATGTCCTTTAATTACTCCTTACTCTTAACTTAATCAAGGGCATTAGGGGAATCAAAGAGTTTAGCATGCAATCATCATCTTTTTCATTTAATTCAACTAGGTCATTCTAAATTGGTCACAATTTTCTTTTAATCTTTCATTTTGGCAATTCACTTTGTTAATTATTCAATTCAACCCTTAATTGGCTTTACTTAATTCAAGATTATTTAACTAATTAGGAATTCTAAATAGTGGTAACATTCTAAGCCCTATTAGAGGTGTTACAATGCTGTCATTTGACATGTCTGAAGAGAAAGGAAATCCCTTGCCAAATCACCAAAAAGTAGGGTGAATTTGGTAATCAAGGAAGAGGACAAATTAGTCAAGGAGTGTGTTGCAGAAGTCAAAGCAGCCGTGAGACGGGTATGAGCCAAGATGATTGAGGCCAGAATATTGAAGGAAGAAATCTAGGATATAAGATATGGCGATAAACTCGACTGTGAGTACCATAGAGTAGGAGGACATGAGATTCAACTTTGTCCAGAGTTTAGTCAGCTAGTCCAAACTAAGAAGGATAGCAAAGAACTTGAGTTCTTTGAGAAGAAAAACATGAACCACGTGTTGGATGCATGTGCATCAGAGGAATCTCTAGCTAGAAGAGACTTCATAGGAATTAAGCCATTGGTGATCAAGGCCAAGGTGAAAGTCCATGAATCATCGAAGAATGCAATCTCGCGAATAATAATAAGGGCACCAGCCCCTTTCCATATAAGGACAGCAAGCAAGTACCTAGGAACTACTATTGCACAATGACAACCCAAGAAGCACATCAATTAGGGAGGAGCCAAAAGAAGAGCCAGTCAAAGAGGTGGGCCACTTCACGAGGAGTGGGAGGAGTTACTCACCATAAGTGACCGAGGACAGGGACACAGCCCAAAGGAAGGCTACAGCTAATGAACCAGAAAAAAGGCTAAAAAGATTTATTTTTAGATCGAACCCCGATGTACCATGAGCTAGTGAAGGAATCAGAGGCTTAAGAATTCTGAAAGATACTCAAACACAGTGAGTATAGTGTGGTGGAACCGCTTCACAAGCTCTTAGCACGAATCTCTATGTTGTCATTACTGCTGAGCTCTGAAGGCCAACGTGATGCCCTTTTGAAAGTTTTGAACAAAACATTTGTGCAAAAGCAAATAACAATCGACAAGATGGGCAGGTTGGTCAATAACATTGTTGTGGATAACTTTATCTCATTCGGTGATGAAGAAATTCCTGAAGGTGGGAGAGGGACATACAAAGCTCTCCATATCTCCACTTGGTGTAAGGGGCATGTGCTGCTATGAGTCTTTATTGATAACGGGTCAACCCTAAATGTTCTACCCCTGGCAACCCTGAAGAAGTTACCGATTGATACCTCTCATATAAATGGTAAAAATAACCTCGAATCTGACCTGGAAGTTGACTTTGAACTACTCATGTGCTTAGAAGAGATTGAAGACTACAATGATGAGGAATAATATGATTTGCCTAACGATATGCTTAGCTTGATAGAAAGGGAAAAAAATAGATTCCACCCTAGAAGGAAGAATTAGAAGTTTTGAACCATAGAACTGAGGAAGAGAAACGTGAGGTGAAGAATGGTACCACCATTACCGCTAAGACACCACAGTTTGATTGAGCTTTTGCGAGAGTATAAAGACATATTTGCTTGGTCATATCAGGATATGTCTAGCCTGAACACAGATATTGTAGTGCACCGACTGCCCACAAAGACATGATGTAAGCCCGTACAACATAAGCTAAGGAGGATGAAACCCGAAATGCTTCTAAAAATCAAAGAAGAGGTGAAAAAGATGCATGACGTCGAGTTTCTGGAAGTGGTAAAGTTGTAACATCCCAAGACTGGGACTAGTCAAAATTTGATTCTAATGACAAGAAATTTCACATCAGAAAGTTAAAATCACAAAGTTGACTTTTGATCAAGTGCTCAATTGCTATATTATTGAATCCTAATTAAGCATTGATGATGTTACAGACTTTATTGCAAGCCTTGAAACTTGTTTTAGTGACCAAATTATAGAAATTGATAGTTTGGGGTAATAGCTTAGAACATCAAAGAGTCGAGGGACTAACCTTGAGATTAGCCCCTCCTCAAGCGTTCTCATCATATGCGTTGACATTTTATGTGAAGTTCCTTCACTCAAAGGAAACCTAAACAAATGAAATAATAAAAGAAAAGAAAGGAAAACTTACCCGGTTAATTTGAAAAGCCATCATCTTCATCATCTTCCTACTTTAGCTTTAAATAAGCAAGCACCTCCATTGAATGATAGGTCAAGCTTTGTTTTCCTTATGTTTACCTATCCTAAATCGTAGCTATGAATAGGGTAAGTATTTCCCCCCAATTGGATTATCAATTTCATGGTTAAACCATGTTTAATTTAAATGTTTAAGGATCATGGAACCTTATAAATTTTCTAGGGATATCATAGCTTAATTGTTATTGTTTTTCACAGTCATTGAGTTGCTATGAATCTATTATTGGTATTGAAATCCTTAGCTCAAGAAAATCAAGGTGAAGAGTCACCAAAATCCTCCCAATTCCACTAAATCCAAGAGCAAAGGGTTTGTCATCCAGGAGCCTTGAAAGCTTCAGAATCATAAGTTAGTGTAGTCGGCACCAAGGGATTGGCTAAGTGCCTTTCCCAAATTTATCGATATTGAGTTATTGCATCAACATCATTGACCAAGGTATGTTTGCATTGAAACTTCATAGGAGGTAGCACCGGTATGCTTTGGTGAGCTTATTATATTACCAAGTTGATTATCGAATCATTATACGATCTTTGATATCATTAAGCATTGAAGAAGGCAAATTGAGTATACTATATGATTATTGTCATTGTTATTGTATTAATATTGTTATTGCTATTGTTATTGTCCTTGACATTGATAAGTATTGAATCGTTAGATACGAATAGACATGTGATACAAATGGCATGCCACATAATTTATGAGCTCATTGGTAAGGAGTGGACTGCAGTCCTTGAGCTAAGTCTCTTATTGGCGATGTTAGCCGGATGTGGTTGAGTTGGTCTTATTGGCGATGTTGGCGGATGTTGACCATTCATTGTTGGTGATGTTGGTTAGGAATTCGCATATCCACATTACATGTCCATCCAAGGAAAACTTATGAATAAGTGTTGGCGTATTGCTATGATATGTTTTGAGATGCATTTTCATTGTTATACATGTCATGGTTTTCATTGATGTTCATATTGTTTTTTATGACTACCTCACTAGGCTAAGTAAGCCTAATGCATCTCATTTCCATGCATTTTTAGGTTAAAGTATAGTTGGAATCAAGGATCAGAGCAAGGAACGTTTTTGCAGCAAGTCACAATCCTCTATGTAATGTTAATCTAGTCCTTGAACTCCTAGAATGGTGGCGTAGGGCTAGACAAGTCTGTTTAGTCCCATTTTGCATGTATATATGGTCCACTATATTAAAAGGGTTAAAATGCTCATTTTGGTATTGTTAGCGTTTTTCCTAAAAGCATTAATTATGCATATCTGGCCTAACTAGTGAAAACATGGTAAATGGATTCATTTGATCATGAAATTTTGCATGCCAATCGTTCCTAGTGTTTAAAAGTTTATGGTAGAAATTCATTGCATTTGGACATCATTCAACAGGTTAAATTGATTAAAAATCATAAGAAATCTTTCATTACAGAACAGGCGTATCGATACAGGTTAAGCTATTTCGATACGACCTTGCATATTTGGTCGGTCAAAGCTTAAGTCAAGAAGGGAGTACCGATACGCCCTAGGACATTTTAGTACAGAGGTTGGCAGTAAGGTTTAGGAATTTAATTGTACCAATATAGATTTTGAGCGTATCGAAACTGGTCAACCATGGTTAACTCGTATCGATACGGCCCTAGCTGTATCAAAATAGGTATGAATTTTGATGAATAAAACTCAAAACTGTGCACAACGGTATCGATATGGCCCTAAGCATATCAAAACAATAGTCAATGGTCAAGTCAAGGTAGGTCAAGCCGTATCGATACACCCCTTAGATGTCTTGATACGGTGTCTATTGATTCTGTTATCCCGTATCGATACATGTTAAGCTATATCAAAACATAACTTCACAGTTTTGAATTAAGGTTTAAATCATGCAGACCCGTACCGATACATCCCTTGGTGTTTCGATACGATGCCAGTTAATTATGTTAATAGGCCAAGAACATTGTTTTAAATAGTTTATGCATTGGCCACTAAGTATTGCATGGTTTAATTAAACTAGTAAATGAACTCTGATTAAACTAAAAATTTTCTTGAATATTGATCATGGATTAAAATTTCATTATAGTATATTAAATTTTAAGTAAGGACCCTTGAATTATAGAAATTATGGTTTAGTCCCTAAACTTATATAAGTTTGAAATTAGTCATTGAATTGTAAATCCAAGCATAGTATTGAGTTTGTTGCCTATTGTACTGATTATGCATGGTTAGTCAAGCATGTTATTCGTTGATTATCAAATTATGATTAAATTTTATCACAACAATCACTGTACTGTTCACCGGTAACGTTCTCCAACCCAGTTTTCTACTAGGCCGGGTGGGGGATGTTATAATTGTGGTATCAGAGCTAGAGTTTAGTCGGTTCTAGGACTAAACTAAAGCATGTTGCATAGTTCCTTTTATAGTGTGACTTGCAACTAATCTAATCCTTATTGTGATTTGCAACTAATCCGATCCTTATTCTTTTTATAGTGTTAAGATGTCTGACTCCGATAAGGCTCACGAAGAAGTGGAGCACACGGTTGGCTCCTCAACTAATGGTAAGGAGAAAAGAGGGATAATCCTCCTAATTCGCAAGTACCCCCACAAGAACCAGTGAACGTTGAGCCTGTGTTACATGTCGCTCAATTTGAGTGCTATAAGAACATAACTAAGATGTTCAAGAAGTTCATGGCTACCCTCAAATCTGAGCAGACTGCACAGTCCTCCGTAGCTGCTACATCTACTAACCGAGCCCTTATCGACAAGTTAGCTCAGCATCAAGCTACTACCTTCTCAGGTAAGGCCGAACAAGACCTTGAAGTAGCGGAGCACTAGCTGGATAACACGATAAGAATCTTGGCCACACAATTATAGTGCTCGGATGAGCATAAGCTTGAGTGTGCATTAGCTTTGTTGACGGATGAAGCTTTAAGTTGGTGGGAAACCACGACTTTTACTGCTCCCGAAGAAGCAATAACTTGGGAGTTCTTCATACGAGAGTTTAAGAAGAAATACATTAGTAAGCACTATCTAGCTGAGAGACAGGATATCTTCTAACATTTGAAACAAGATGGAAGGCCAGTGGAGCTGTACATCCATGACTTCTATAAGTATTGCAAGTATGGGGCAGAATACATTAAGAAAGAAGAAGAAAGGTGTAGAATGTTCATTGAGGGTTTGAGTGATGAGCTACAACCTTTGTTTACTGCTCCAGATATCAAGGATTTCTAGGAGCTTGTGAATCAAGCGATCTCCACTAAAGCTGCTTAGAGGTCACACAGGTTCAACATGATGAATCAGGTTGAGAAGAGGTCACGACATGATTCTTGACCCCCTCTACCATATAAGGAAGACAAGCAACAGGATGGGTATAAACAATCGTACCATTAGCAATCTTTTCGATCGGGTGATTTTGTCAATCCACAATCTATGTCTTAGTCAGCCGCAAGAACCACCTCCGTTGAGAGTGCCGGAGGATCTAGACGGGAGTCACAGTACCCGACTTGCAAATTTTGTCAAAGGAGACATCCTTTGGGATAGTGCCGCAAGCAATCTAGAGCGTGTTTTTTATGGGGAACAAGGCCACTATATTAACGATTATCCAATGAATGCTAATAAACCTCTTGTATCAGTGGTTCCTGCGTCTCTTGCTTAGTCCTTCAGAGGTAAAGGGACAAAGGCAAGATGTGTTGAGAGCTTCTGAAAGACCTGGTGGCTCTGCAAGGGCTCCTAATCAAAAAGAATCTAATGCTTCGGCACAAGTTTACCATGTGAGGAGCTGAGAGGAGGATGAGGATCCTGATGTCATCGCATGTACTGTTGAATTGTATACTCGTCCTATTTATACATTGATTGAACCTGGATCAACTTATTCCTTCATAAGTACTGTATTGGTTAGAAGATTTAAGTTAACATCTGAGCCTATAGCATCCAAACTCACCGTAACAAATCCTTTAGGGGATAATGTTGTAGTTGGACTAGTATGCAAGAATTGTTCCCTTGTGATTCAAGGGATACCTTTTTCAGCCAACCTTATAGCACTCTCTATACATGAGTTTGATGTTATCTCGGGGCTTGATTGGATCGGGGAGCATCAAGCTTAGGTAGACTATTCAAAAAATAAATTATACCTTTGAGGTCTTTGCAAGGAGAGTGTGACTCTCATGGAATCCAGGGGGCAAAAGATCATTGATGTATGGAACCGTAAGCAAAGAAGAATCACAGTTGCAAGATATAAACACTGTGCAAGAGTTTTCTAATGTGTTTCTCGATTAGCTTCAAAGTTTACCACCTACCCGTGAGGTTAAATTTGGGATTGAAGTGCAACCTGGAACTACTCCGGTTTCCATTGCACCCTATCGAATGGCACCAATCGAACTCGTCGAGCTTAAAGTGAAAATTCAAGACTTGTTAGACAAGGATTTCATTCAACCGAGTTCCACGTCTTGGGGAGCTCCAGTCCTCTTTGTCAGGAAGAGAGATGGATCAATGCATCTTTGTATTGATTATCGACAACTAAACAAGCTCACAATCAAGAATAAGTATCCCTTGTCGAAGATCGATGACTTCTTTGATCAATTGAAAGATGTAACAGTCTTTTCTAAGATTGACCTGAGGTCTGGATACTATCAGATTAAAGTGAAGGAGTGCGATGTGCCCAAGACGGCTTTCCATACAAGATATGGCCACTTTGAATTCTTGGTTATGCCCTTCGGGATAACTATTGAACCCACTGCCTTTATGGACCTCATAAAATGGGTTTTTAGACCGTATCTTGATAAATTTGTGGTGGTATTCATAGATGACATATTGATCTATTCCAAAAGCCAAACTGAACATCGTGAACATCTTCGTATTGTGCTTCAGACCCATCGGGAGAAACAATTGTATGCCAAGTTCAGCAAGTGCGAGTTGTGGCTCACTCAAGTTTTGTTTTTGGGCCATGTGATCTCCGCTAAAGGCATCCATTTAGATCCAAAGAAGATCCAAGCTATAGTCGATTGGAGGCCACCGAAGAATGTGAGTGAAGATCCTAGCTTTCTCAATCTCGTTGGCTATTATAGGAGATTTGTTAAAGGATTCTCTATAATAGCAGCACTATTAACTAAACTTCTATAGAATGATGCTCCTTTCGAATGGACCGAGAAGCAACAAAGAAGCTTTGACCAACTCAAACAAGTGCTGACCCATGCACCGGTCTTGATCCAATCTAAGTCTAGGAAATACTACACCGTGTATAGTGATGCTTCGCACCAAGTATTGGGGTACGTTTTAATGAAAGAAGGCAAGGTTGTTCCTTATGCCTCAAGGCAACTTAAAACACATGAGATGAACTATTCTAATCATGATCTCGAGTTGAAGGCAACTCAAGCCGCCGAAGAATATGAGTGAAGTTCCTAGCTTTCTCAATCTCGTTGGCTATTATAAGAGATTTATTAAAGGATTATCTATAATAGCAGCACTATTAACTAAACTTATATGGAAGGATGCTTCTTTCAAATGGACCGAGAAGCAAAAAAGAAGCTTTGACCAACTCAAACAAATGTTGACCCATGCACCGGTCTTGATCCCATCTGAGTCTAGGAAGACTACACCGTGTATAGTGATGCTTCGCACCAAGTATTAGGGTAGGTATTAATGCAAGAAGGCAAGGTTGTTCCTTATGCCTCAAGGAAACTCAAACCACATGAGATGAACTATTCTACTCATGATCTCGAGTTGGCTGTAGTTGTCTTTATGTTGAAGATCTGGAGGTATTATCTCTACGGAAAAAAATGTCATCTATACACCGATCATAAGAGCCTTAATTATTTGCTGATACAAAAAGAACTCAATCTTTGTAAAAGGGGATGGATGGAACTCCTCAAAGATTATGACCTTGTCATTAATTACCATCCGGGCAAGGCCAACGTATTAGCAGATGCGCTCAGCCGCAGGCCTATGCCTACTCCTCAGGCTATTAATGCTCATTTCTGACTTCGAAAGCACAGTGGTTTCATAGCTGAACTTCAAGTTCAGTCCACCATTGTGATGAGAATCAAGACCCTACTAGACCAAGATCCTGAATTACAAGCCATTGCTTTTAAACTTCAGAATAATACTGACCTTGATTTCAAGATTAATTCCGAAGGACTCTTGTGATTCCGTAATAGAATATGTGTGTCCAACGATGAGTCCCTTCATGATGAAATTCTCAAAGAAGCCCATTGTAGACCTTACTGAGTTCACCAGGAGCAATAAAGATGTACAAAGACTTACGAGAATTATATTGGTGGCCTGGCATGAAATCAGCTATCATAGAATTTGTATCAAGGTGTCTCACATGTTAATGAGTTAAAGCCGAGCACCGTAACCCTACTAGATTGCTGCAACCCATTGAACCTCAGTGCACCGTAAACTAACTAGGAGAGTTACAAAATAGATTCGAAGTCATACTTCTAGCTCTGCTTGTATCTTGCTTCAAGCTCAAGGAAGATAGCTTTAAGATCTCTCTAAACCTGTGGTTTAGGAAGGATGGAAACAAGAGTGATAAGTACATAATGTACCTAGTGAGGTAGCAACTATTTACTAGCCAATTATCAAGTTTAGGTAGTCTTAAATCAAGTACAACCTAGCTAAGGTTTGAGCATGTGATGTTAAGTCTAACATAAGGTTTCAAGTGTTTCAAGACAAGTAGGGAGTCAAGTAGTCATGTATAGCTATTAAAATTTATATACATCATCACAAGCACAAGAACATATAATTAGGCCTCAATCTCAAGTAATATACATTAATTCATGCTTCAATACCATTCGAACAACAATTAACAAGAAGGTTGTTTCCATTTCAAGTTGGATCGAGTATTATATCAAGACAAGAGGCATGTTTAAGCATATCAATTCGAGTATGATCACTTTTCAAATATCATGTAAGCAAGAAAATTCAAGGTATCAAGTAAAGTATCATTTAAGCTTTAGGTCATGCATTTCTTTCTTGCTCATTCATTTTAGATTAGGCCTTGGTACATTGTTATGTCTAGGTAATCGAGTCACCAACCAAATTGTTGCCAAAACAGGAAGCTATTCATATTCCTCCTATTGTCTCCAGTGACCATAACACACATCCCTCCTATTGTCACCAAATAAGGCCTTGGCCCAGGACCGTAGTCCACCCAATCACAATGAGCTCTAGACTCTATGGCATGCCATCCTACCTATGACCAACTAGCAACCAAGGTTTTATTTGAATTACTTGTCAATTAAGTAAGCATCAAGATTTTAAGTCAAGGCAAGTACTTACAACAAGATCATGGCAAGTTAGTAGCTTATTCAAGCATCCCTTTCAAGTGTTTATATATCGAGATCAAGATAGCCCTTAGGCCTTTCGAGCCTTAGCTCAATATATCATGTATTCATTATAATTCAAGCAAGTTTGCATTTCAAGTTATCATAGCATCAAGCAAGATTATGTCTAAGCATATTTGATTCGTTCGATTAGGTCAATACAAGAAATCATAGAAGATCAATCCATTGATACATGATCCATTTGCATTACCAACTCATATATCAAACATATCTTACTACCAAGTTTCCATTTGAGCCATTCTTCCCTTAATTCATTTCCAATCATAGTTTAGATTCATTTCGTAACATAAACATATCAATGGAATAGTAATTGTGCATATTTGGTTAGGACCTAAGTCCTAACCCTATGTAAAAGCTACACTCACAATACTCTAAGCTAGTTTTGATCCTTGATCCAAATCCCTTTTCGCTTGTTACAAGGTTGCCCAACTCTATCTTCTTCAACAAGATCCACTCCTCATTCTAACATACATCCAATATAATGGAATCAAAATCAACAACCAACAATACATTTCAAGCAATCCAAGTTCACAAGAAACTAGAGTCAAGCATTGTATTCCCCACAATCAAATAATTTAAGCATTTCTATTTAGCATTTTCATTCATGTTAACTTAGCTATTGTATAACATGGCAAAACAATTCCACCATTTAAATCTTATTAAAACAGTTTTGTCCTGCTCTTAAACTAACCAAAACAGTCCCATTTTAACTATATTTACAATGTTATACAAAACAGTCCCCAACAATCCTAATTTTTGCTAAAACAGTCCACTAAAACAATTTGCAATTACACCCTTCTCTTTGTTCTACAAAACAGTCCAAATTGTGATTATCTCATACAATTCATGTTAACAAACTTTTAATCAACTTCTCCTGTTTTTAAGTCACTATTTCCAGCACCTAATTCATACAATTCAATCCCTAGATCATTCATGGTTTCGATTCTAGTCCCTATTTCACATACATCTCAACAAGCATCTTATAGTAGTCCAATTGATCATTATTCAAGAAATTCAATCCAGCAAGCATTTAGATTGACTTTCCCCAGTTTTAAGTTCATAAATTCCAGCCCTCAATTCTGACAAAACAGTCCAGCATTTATCAGTTCTTTCAAAACAGTCCCTAGTTAACCATTTAACAATCAAATGTGACTAGTTTCATCTTTAAGCTAATTTTTCACTATCCAACCATGAATTTCAATTGTTTAACATCTCAATTTAGTATGTTTCTAAATTTCCAGCAAGCTTTTTACTCAATTCAAGTCCCAATTCATACAATTTGAATTACCTTATCAAGTTACATGATCAATCAAACAATGGTTTCATTCATGTACATATACCATTCGGTCAAGCATAATTTCATCCTATTTTCAATAGCATTTCAACCATATTCAAGCTACAATTCAAGGTAGTTTCAAGCATAACATCTAACATACAATTCTATGAATCCAAGTTCAATTTCTATCATCAAACATTCATTTGAACAAGTTGCTAGGGAGGAAGGACTTAGAAATCACTTACAATCCTCCCAGCTTATCCAAGTTCATGAAAAATAGGATCACATGAAAGCTTCTATCTCTAAAATGGTGGATTTTCTTTCCCTAAAGGGTTGAGAGGGTTTTGGCCAAGGAAGGAGAAAGGGTGAGTGGAGAAGATTATAGGAAAATGGGCACCTATCCATGTTGTTATTCCTTTGCTTGATCGAATGCCTCCACATGGCAATTCAAGGGTCTAATTGCTTCACAAATCCTTAGTTATACATCCTAGTTGCATGCAAATCAACATTTAAACATTGTTACTATTTGATCCTTCATGATTCGGCTATTTAGTTATCAAATCCATTTAATTTGGTCACTAGGTTTAATCAATTCTTCTAATTTGTAGATTGTTTGTACAATTAAGTTCTAATTAGTTTGTGACATGTTACTAGGCCGTGATTTGGGGTATTACAGTTGGGCTCTGACCTAATGCGGGAAACTGAAGAACGAGTAACCATCATCCATGATTATTTGAAGGCCGCCTTCAACGGACAAAAATGCCTATGCTAACCTTAAGAGAAAAGATATACAGTTTAATGCTTTTGAGAAAGCATTCATAAAAGTCTCCCCATGGAAGAAGATTTTTCGATTCGGTAATAAGGGGAAGTTGAGTCCCCAATTCATTGGACCTTTCGAGGTGATTGAAAGAATTGACCCTGTAGCTTACAGACTAGCTTTGCCCCAAGAATTGAGCAAGATCCATGACGTGTTCCATGTATCGATCCTTTGTAAGTACAGATCTGATCCGTCATATATTATAGAGCCTGAATTTGTAGAACTCTAACCTAATTTGGTGCACAAGGAGGAACTCGTGCAAATATTGGCAAGAGAAGTCAAGAGACCTCGAAATAAGAACATCCCGTTAGTTAAAGTATTCTGGAGGAATAACAAGGTTGAAGAAGCTACATGGGAACCAGAGAAAAAGATGAGAAGTCAGTACCCGCATATTTGCGATTAAGGTAAAAATTCGAGGACAATTTTTTTCTTAAGGGGGAAGAGTTGTAACATCCCAAGACCGGGCCTAGTCGAAATTTGATTATGATGACCAGAAATTTCACATCTAAAAATCAAAATAGCAAAGTTGACTTTTGACCAAGTGGTCAATAGCTGGATTATTGAATCCCAATTAAGTATTGATGATGTTAAGGACTTTATTACAAGCCTTGAAACTTGTTTTAGTGAAGAAATTATAGAAATTGAAAGTTTGGGGGTAAGAGCTGAGAAAATCAAAGAGTTGAGGGACTAACCTTGCAATTCGCCCCTCCTTAAGAATTCTCATCATATACGTGGACATTTTAAGTGAAGTTCCTTCACTCAAAGGAAAACTAAACAAACGAAATAATAAAAGAAAGGAAAAACTCACCCGGTTAATTTGAAAAGCCATCATATTCATCATCTTCCTCCTTTAGCTTTAAACAAGCAAGCACCTCCATTCAAGGATAGGTCAAGCTTTGTTTTCCTTAAGTTTATCTATCCTAAATCATAGCTATCAATAGGATAAGTATTTCCCCCAATTGGATTATTGATTTCATGGTTAAACCATGTTTAATTTCAATGTTTAAGGATCATGGAACCCTAGAAACTTCCTAGGGATATCATAGCTTAATTGTTATTATTTTTCATAGCTATTGAGTTGCTATGAATCTATTTCGATATTCAAATCCTTGTAAATCCTTGTTTCATTGTATCTCAAGAAAATCAAGGTGAAGAATCACCAAATCCTCTTAATTCCACCAAATCCAAGAGCAAAGGGTTTGTCATCCAAGAGCCTTGAAAGCCTCGGAATCATCGGTGAGTGTAGTCAGATTCAAGGGATTGGTTAGGTGCCTTTCCCGAATTTGTTGATATTGAGTTGTTGCATCAACATCATTGACCAAGGTATGTTTGCATTGAAACTTCATAGGAGGTACCACCGATATGCTTTGGTGAGCTTATTATATTGCCAAGTTGATTATCGAATCTTGTTATGATTCTTGATATCATCAAGCATTGAAAAAGGGTAAATCGAGTATACTATATGATTATTGTCATTGTTACCATATTGTTATTGTTATTAAAATTGTTATTGTCATTGATGTTGATATTTATTGAATCCATGGATACGAATAGACATGGGATACAATTGGCATGCCATAGAATTCATGAGCTCATTTTTAAGGAGTGGACACGTTCCTTAATTTAAGGCTCTTATTGGTGATGTTTGCGGATATTGACCATTCATTGTTGGTGATGTTTGTTGGGAATTTACGTATCCACATTACATGTCGATCCAAGGAAAACATCCGAATAAGTGTTTCACGTATTGTTATGATATGTTTTGATATGCATTTTCATTGTTATACATGTCATGGTTTTCATTTTGGTTCATATTGTTGTTTATGACTACCTCACTAGGCTAAGTAAGCCTAATGCATCTCATTTCCATGCATTTTCAAGTTAAAGCATAGTTGGAATCAAGGATCAGAGCAAGGAATGTTTTTAGACCAAGTCACAGTCCTCTATATAATGTTAATCTAGTCCCTGAACTCCTAGAATGGTGGCATAGGGTCTAGACAAGTCGGTTTAGTCCCATTTTGTATGTATATGTGGTCCACTATATTAAAAGGGTTAAAATGCTTATTTTGTCTTGTTAGTGTTTTGGCTAAAAGCACCAATTATGCATATTTGGCCTAACTAGTGAAAACATGCTAAATGGATTCATTTAATCATGAAATTTTGCATGCCAATAGTTCCTAGTGTTTAAAAGTTTCTGGTAAGTATTGATTGCATTTGGACATCGTTCAACGGGTTAAATTGATTAAAAACTTGAAGAAATCTGTCATTACAGAGCAGGCGTATCGATAAAGGTAAAGCTGTTTTAGTTCGGCCTTGCATATTTGGTCGGTCAAAGCTTAAGTCTACTAGGGAATACTGATACGCCCTAGAACGTTTCGATACAGAGGTTGGCAGTAAGGTTTAGGAATTTAATTGTACTGATACAAAATTTGAGCTTATCGAAACAAGTCAACCATGGTCTACTCGTATCAATACAGCCCCAGCTGTACCGAAAAAGGTATGAATTTTGATGAATGAAACTCGAACATGTTCACATCGGTATCGATACTGCCCTAAGTGTATCGAAACAGTAGTCAATGGTCAAGTCAAGGTAGGTCAACCCGTATCGATACACCCTTAGATGTTTTGATACGCTGTCTATTAATTTCGTTATCCCGTATTGGTACAAGTTAAGCTGTATCGAAATAGAAGTTTACAGTTTCGAATTAAGTCTTAAATCATGCAAACCCGTATCGATACAACCCTTGGTGTTTCGATACGATGTTAGTTAATTCTGTTAATATGCCAAGAATACTGTTTTAAATAGTTTACGGATTGGCCACTAAGTATTGCATGGTTTAATTGAACTAGTAAATGAAGTCCGATTAAACTGAAAATTTGCATGAATATTGATCATGGATTAAATTTCATTATAGTATAGTAAATTTTAAGCAAGGACCCCTAAATTATAGAAATTACAGTTTAGTCCCTAAAACTTACATAAGTTTGAAATTAGTCATTGAATTGTAAATCCAAACATAGTATTGAGTTTGTAGCCTAACATACTGATTACGCATGGTTAGTCAAGCATGTTATCGATTGATTATCGGATTATGATTAAATTATATCGTACAGGTCACTGTATTGTTCACCGGTAACGTTCTCCAACCCGGTTTTCTACCAGGCCAGGTGGGGGATATTACAATATTATTCAGAGTGGGTGGCTAATATTGTTCCAGTCCTGAAGAAAGACGGGAAGGTGCGTATGTGTTTCGATTACAGAGATCTCAATAGGCCGAGCCCTAAGGATAATTTCCCATTGTTGGGCATTGATACACTGGTAGATAACACAACTAGTCATTCTCTCTTCTCTTTTATGGATGGTTTCTCAAGATATAACCATATCAAAATGTGCATAGAAGACATGGATAAAACCACATTTGTAACACTATGGGGAACCTTCTGCTATAAGGTGATACGTTTTGGTTTGAAGAATGTGGGAGCAACCTATCAACGGGCCATGGTGACTTTATTCAATGATATGATGCATAAAGAGATAGCGGTATACGTAGATGGCATGATCGCCAAATCCCGATCAGAAGAAGAGCATATTGTGAACTTAGAAAAACTCTTTCAAAAGTTAAGAAAGCTCCAACCAAAGCTCAACCCTACCAAGTGCACTTTTGGGGTGACGTCAAGAAAATTACTAGGTTTTGTCATGAGCAAAAGAGGAATTGAGACCAACCCAGATAAAGTCAAGGCCATACAAGAACTTCCTCCCCCTCGAACACAAAAAAGGTTTGGGGTTTCCTAAGAAGATTGAATTACATTGCCCGTTTCATCTCCCAGTTGACAGATAAGTGCGACCTCGTCTTCAGGTTGCTACGAAAGAATAATTCGGGGACATGAAATGAGGAATATCAAGAAACTTTAGAAAAGATCAAGAAGTAGTTGGCAAACCCTCTTGTACTGGTGCCGCCTGTCCCAGGGAAGCCTTTTATCCTATACTTTAAAGTGTATTAAAAGTCAATGGAGTACGTATTAGGGCAACATGATGGGACTGGAAAAAAGGAAAATTGCTATATATTATTTAAGTAAGAATTTCACTGATTGTGAAACCATATATTCCCTAATTGAAAAGTTATTTTGCGCTTTGGTATGAGCATCTAAGAGACTCTGGCAATACATGTTCTACCATACCACGTGGTTAATATCAAAGCTAGATCCATTAAAATTCATGATGGAAGTATAACACCCCTAACCCGGCTTAGGAATAAACTAAATTAGGAAGTGTTTTATAGCAAGCAAGAACAAACTTACATCCAAAATCATGAAGAATTTAAAACCAGTCACGCATATTTTGTTATACAACAATTAACATTTTATGTGTCTAAGTCAATCTTAGAATTTAATCAAGTAGTTACCACATCAGTATATCAAATTTAAAACTTGACTAATGTAACTCCTCTAATCGATATACATAATATAATGAGTTGAGGAGCATTACCAAATACTGAAGACAATCAAGCGTGACTTAATGGAAGCACTATGTATTATCCGACATGAATGCTAGATCTAATTAGCAAGATCATCAAAAGTATAGACCAAAATATTTACAATACACACATACAAGCAACAAAACATAATCGACACATCTCCCTTTAAAAGTTAGTATTACCATTTCATTAAGGTTCCCGAATTTAAGATTATCTATTTAAAACAATCTTAAAAGGATGCACAACCAAGTTCAACTTGATGACCCTTTTGACCTACTATCAAATGTTCTACCACTAAGCCATGGGCCCTTATGCTTGTCATATTCATTCTAAAACTCTAATTTCTTTTAACTCAATTATTAGAATTCGAGCAATAACCCTTCCTTAGCCTTATTTATCGTTTACCTATGTGATCACTTTACGAACAATTATAAATTTGTTATGCAAGTAATCACCTAACTCGTATAACAACTCATACATGGGCAAGATCTCATCCAATAACTAATTCATGATCATACTTAAATCACATCTTCCATATCATAACCATCAACCATGAAAACTGTAACACCCCAAAACCGGGCCTAGGAATGTTACCACAATTTAAGCTAATAGTTAATTAAAACTATGTCTTAACAAATGAAAGTAAATGAGTAAATTGTGAAGATATAAAAGAAAGGAAGTTGATAACAATTGATTAAGGACTAGAATGCTACAATTAGCATTTGTAGTTGCCGAATTAAAAAGGGCCAAAATGTGATAGTTAACACAGACTTGCCAAATTAAAAGGACTTAATTGAACATTAATTCAAATTAAAGGATTGCATGGCAAGGTGAGAATTTATAATGGACATTACACATGTCCCTTTAGTCATGCTTAGCCATCCACTAAGGGTAAATGTAATCCATTTCATTTGGCTACCTAACCGGTTGTGAGAGAGTGAGAAATGAGAGAATTTTTTAGAGAGAAAGCTTAATCCATGGGATGAAACTTGAATAGATGTCAAATTGAACTTGTTAGCAGCATAAGTAAGGTAATAACATGTTATTTCATTCGATTATATGCTAGAATTTCTGATTAGGTGATGTTGTAATTGTTTGATTCGAAATGTATACATACATGAACTTGTTGCTATGAGATTTTGGTTAAATTATGAGATTAGTAACAAGAATCGAACCAATGTGCATGTAAAGATGTTAAATTCATTGCTAGAAATTGTAGATGATAATCATGGTTCATATATATATGTACTAGTTGTTAGAAAGAATAAGCATGTTGCTGGAAATTGTATGAAAGGCTGCCTTGATAGAGTGATCGAATCTATTGATCACTAATGCCCTATTTTGATCACATTGATAAGTGAACTAAACTGACCTAAACTTTTAAGGAAATTTATATAATCTAAATTATCATGTTAGAATCATGTCCTAATGAATTAAGAAGCTTAAAACCTAACCTAGTGTAATCTATCCAGAAAACTCTGTTCTGGGCAGCAAGTTTGAAAAATCACCATAAATTGTATAGGTCGAATTAATGGCTGAAATTTAATATGTCTATTTTCATTAGGAGAAAACATAATTGAATTCTGGATTGTGAGCTGGAATCTGGAAATGAAAACCTCTGGACAGTGCAAACTGTCCAGAAATGTAATTGCCTTGTCTTTGAACTAAAAACTGTATTAATTGGCAAGACATTAAATGCAAGGTCTAAACTGTTGTAAAGAGGGTTAAATAAGCTTTCTAACGGTATAAACTAATTGAAATTCTGGCGTACGGAATAAAAGTTATGCATGTTTAAGTAAGTAGTGTACAAGCTGCCTGGCAGCAGCAGCCTAGGTACTTTGAGACTGTTTTGTTTACAGTTTGGTAAACTATTTTATAACAGTTTTGGGACAGTGCTTACTACAATGTTTTACATGAATAGAAATATAAACAATTGAAGTCATGTATGTTAATCTATAAAAATGAATATGCTACCAGATTCATGTATGTTAAGTACTAGTAATGTTGCCATGGTTGAATGAATATGTGAGCTTGTTTTGACATATGTATTTACTTGTGTAATGTGTTAGAACCAGGAGTGAACTTGGTGGAAGAGGAAAGGGTGGAACATCCTAAAGCTAAGAACAAATGAGTGTTGATCCAAGACTAGCTAAGCTTTGAGTATAGTGAGTGTAGTTTTGTAGGATAAGGACTTAGGTCCTAACCAAATATGCATGCTTAAATTACTTGCCATCCTTGTATTGTTTAAATGGGCTTAATATAGGCTTGATCATGCATATAAAGGGAAGATTGGCTAAGCTAAACTTGTAAGTAAACAAAAGCATGAAAGTTGACTAGACAATAAAAAAGAAAAGTGAAAACAAAAATGTGAATTATGTTCTTGAAAGTGGCTATTTGATTAGTAGCATATATGTACTACCATGATATACGATGTGTGATCTTTGTGTCTTGAATGCTATTTATTCGAATGCCTGCTTGATGCCTAAGGTAGTGTATGCTAAATGCTTATTTGATGAATAAGATGGTTATGTGAATGCTTGCTTTTATGTTCTCCATGGTGTAACATTTGCTAACAAGATGTGATTCATGAATTATAAGGTATTGCTTGATCTTTGTACCTTGATTGTGATCTACTTGACTTGCTTGATGCCAAAGATGGCATGTATTCGAAATGGCTTGCTTTAATTATCATGTGTACTTGACTTGACAATATGTAAGCATGAACTACTTGTTTCATGGTTGGTATACTTGACTTGTTACATGTCGATATTTGAATGTCTTGCTCGAATATGTTACTTGACTTGTGAAGTATGTATAATGTTTATACATGTTAAATGACTTGAATAGAGTATGCTAAGCTTGTATTCGAATGCTAGCTTGATAATACTCTATGATGTATATGTCGATAGTACGAATTGAACCATGAAATAAAGACATTGCTTGTTGCCTAAGGGCATATATTCGAATACTTGCTTGAATGACAAGATAAAAAAAGTGAATTGAAGAGCTAAGGCTCAACTAGCCTAAGGGCTAAGCATAATATTACTATAACTTCCTTGAATGTGATTCTTAAAGACAATTATCTTGACTTGAACATGAAAGCATAAAAATAAGAAACAACAACAAGCTTTAAAGTAAAATAAGAATTCTTGTGCCACAAGATATCTTCTAATGAAAGTTAAAGAGTTAAAAGACTTAAGTTGCCTTAAATGGAAGTCCTTGGATACATTGGTATGATGCTTGGTATTCTTGGGACTACGGTCCATGAGCTACAGCTCGGGGGACGCCCTTATTACATGACATGTTTGGCGACAGTAGGAGGTAACGAGGGAGATATATGGAGATTGGTGACAGTTGGTTGGACAGTTGAGAAGTTAGGATAGCCACTGCTTTGTGCTTTGGGCTACTTGTTTAATACGGACCACTGTCACTCATAGCCAAATGTGATCCAAGGCAAACAAGAAAAAGATATCTAAATACCAAAAGCTCGAATTAAAGAAAGTAAACAAGAATTATCAAAGGCATAAACTAAAGTAAACAAAACAAGAAATAATTGAAGCATAAAGCTTGCTTGCTACTTGGAAATACTTGCTACTCGAACTACTTGATTCTTGAAATTCTTGTAACTTGCTACTCGGATCACTTGACTTGTATACTTGAAATTATTTGTATAACATGATGGCTATGTTTACCGGGATTGCTTGTTACTTGAAGGATAAGTTACTTGTGTACATGATTCTTGTTTGAATGGATTATATGATTGCCTTGCTTGCCTTGCCTAGTACTTGTATACATGCTGCTTACTTGAGATGTTAAATGTAAATCCTTGAAATGAACACCTTGATGTACCTTGTATATTTTGAATATATGTTTGAACAAGTATAGTTGAGTTTACTCGAATTGTTGATAAGTAACCTTGAATACTTGAATGGCTTGATAATTGGATTTCTTGTTACTTGAATAACTTGATACTTGAACAATTTAAAAGTCACTATGGACTGTTTTTACTTGTAATTAAGTGAAAACATGTATAATGGACAGAATTGAACGAATTGAAAGTTCCTATGGACTGTTTTTACTTGTAATTAAGTGTGAACATGTATAATGGACAGAATTGAACGAATTGAAAGTTACTATGGACTGTTTTTACATGTAATTAAGTGAAAACATGTATAATGGACAGAATTGAACGAATTGAAAGTTACTATGGACTATTTTTACTTGTAATTAAGTATGAACATGTATAATGGACAAAATTGAATGAATTGAAAGTTACTACAGAATGTTTTTACTTGTAATTAAGTGTAAACATGTATAATGGACAAAATTGAACGAATAATGCTCAAAAATAGGAACTAATTTTTAGGTGATTAAATTATGTAAACATAACATGTTGTTAAGTATAACCTTGATTGATTGAATGTGCATTACTTGTAAACATAACTTGAATATGATTAATAAACCTTAAAATGAAATGTGGCTATACTTGACTTGGAATTGTTGTGAGTTACTTGAATATGTTATTGATTGTTTGAAAGGTGTTAAAGCTTGAATTAGGATCCACGTCCTTGCTTGTCATGTTATTCGAAGTGCTATAAACCTTGAATATGACTACTTGACTAAATGGAACCTGATCTAAGTAATTGGTTAAATCTAGATGCTACCTCACTAAGTACAAATTGTACTTATCACTCTTGTTTCCTTTCTTCCCAACCAACAGGTTAGGTGTTCTAAACACTTTCTTGATCCTAAAGTTAGAATTCTTGAGCCTGAAGCAAGACACAAGTGGAGCTTGAGTATGAATCTTTACTTGTTTTATATTACTCTTAGTTGTTGATGGCGCACCTAGTCTTGTTTATAGCTAAGGCTAGTTCATGCATTTTGTATGTTTGGAAGCTTGTATATAAATATGATTCGAACTCTAATGTTGTGTAAGACTATGATTCGAATGTTTACACTAAATGAACTTGTTTAGTTGAATCTACATGGAATGTTGCAAGTCTTGAATATAATAACCTACATGACCATGTCTAACTAATGTGAATTGAGTATACCATTGTAACCTTGTTAACTATTGTTATAAGATATACGAGCTGCGCATAATTGAGATCGAATGAGACAAGTGATTCATGGTGTGCTTGAGAATTATAATTGTGGAATGGTAAGGAATGAATCCTTACATGCTTGAATAGAGATGTTCGAATATATGTACACATGATTATGCTTAGTTAAACCTACATAAATTGGTACATGTCTTGAATGAAACGTGATGAAATGGAGTTAAAATGAACACATGCTAGTCTAGGTAAGCTATTCGAATGATATGATCACATGAACTTAGATTCGAAAATGAATAATTAAAGTGGTAACTTATAATGAATAAGAACTTGTCCATGCATGTGTAATTGAATGTGATGTCTATGTGCCTAGCTAGTTATCTACTCATCTAGGATAATCAATGATGATATCAATACTTGTAGTTTAAGTGTTTTATTTGAATACTCTTATGTATGATCATTTGATCAAGTAGTAACTAACCTTGAATGAATCTTGAAAGTAAACACTCGAATAAAGGCCTATAATGAATACAAAATATATATCCATGATTGTGTGATGAAATATTAGCTGCATATATAGGTAACTTGGAATGAAATGAACATGCTTGTTTGTTATGTCGTTCGAATGTTATTTGATAAACATTAATGAAAAATGCTAATGGTAAACTAAAGTGGTAATCTTTAATGAAACAAATGTGTGCTTGCTTGTTTGATAAGATATGCTTGCTTAAGTTACTTGCTACTCAAGTAACTCATCTAATAGGGTTGAGTCACGTTCTTGCTTGCATGATCAAATGTGATTGCTCAAGTTGCTTGCTTGCTAGTCACTCAACTTGTCTAATAGCGACGAGTTCAAAAAATTTTAAATTGTTTGTATTTCTAGTGTTCCCCGTAAGCTCCTCAACCGCTTTACTACTAAACCGGGTAGGGGTGTTTCAAAAACTAATTATAAACTACTTAAACAAATAATTAGAGAGGCCCTTTTATACAAAACACTTTCAAAGACAGCATATAGATCTCAAATTACACAATCTTTTAACATATATATGCTTCTAAATGCATTGCAAAACATGTGCCACCCTTCTAGGAGTATTAGACCAAAAGCTTACAGAATATACTAGAGAAATTCTTGTGATCTAGTCTGAGCTTTCGAGCTAACTCGTATTTCGAGTTATAACCTAGAATAAATGAAAGGATTGAATAAGTTTTCACTTAGTGAGGAAGTTTAAAGCTGATAAAACTTGATCAATAATTATTCCTTTCACTTAAATCCATCACTCAATTTATTAAATCTATATTTCTAAGCTTGGACAAGATATTACCCACTTAAGGGTAAGTTAATCAATCTAACAAGCTTACCCATATATGGTTATGTCACACTAAACTTATTCATAACTATACATTCATAAACAGATTTTCAGATAGAGCTTAACTTGACTGTGCTCATAATCCTTTGAGTAATACATCTACTTCCTGAATTAAATACTCCATGATCGATAGAGTGACATTTATTGTCAAGCAAAACAATTTTAATATTTCATGACTCAATCAATAAATTTCTTAGTCTCTTTTAATTATAACTTAGCCATACATAAGTCTCATGTCATGCCAACCACCAACCTATTATACATAGCACGAGTTATTTACGAATATGGCACGTGTTGCGCGTAATAAGTGCTACGCAAATGTGCAAGTATACACGTCGCAAGTTATAGTATAAAAGATATCGTCTCCACAGGGATTGGTGCTACTTCAAGAATCTAGTCTCTTGCACTGTAAAAATAAAAACACAAATAAAAGATTATAGAAGTTTAACTAATCTAGAAAGCAAATAAGTAAAAGAAAAGATGAATTCAATTGAGAGAGATAGGCCAGGTTATCGTGAGTTGAGGTGTGATAGTCGATTGGATCATTTTGGTAAAAGAGTGCACGGGCAACTCAATTGTTGTGGCAACTTGCACAACGGGGTTGCCTTGGCAACTAATTGATGGTTGCCTGGGTGACTAGTTGGGCAACTACTTGGGCGTCTGGGCAGCAACTTCAAGGTTCGGCGGAGCGTTCTTCAATGGTTTCTTCTTATCCCTAAGTCGAAACTCTAGCTACTTGTGCATGCCTTGATAATACATCCCTGCGTGAATCAAGGGTGAACAACAACCAATCTTGCGTTCCTCTTAGCCGTTGAAATCCTTAACTTATTCCTAAGCCGGATTAATCTTCACCATCATTGGATTGAATAAAGATCATATTCATTCGTTTCTTGAATCTAACTCTCCCGATATTAGATAAATGGATGAAATCACGAGATCCTCTCCCAATTCACTCAAAAAACAATAATAAGAACCAAGAATGAATAAACCTTGAAATAGAAAAGTGCAAACTCTTATTACCTAAACAAAAACCAATAGTTTCTCACAACCACAAAACACAATAACCATAGCCAAGTAGATTTAGTTCATGGCTAGGTTCCAAAGAAACACAAGATAATTAATCCCTAGCATGGACCCAATCGAACAAGGAAGAAAATATGAAGCTTGTCGAAAATCCCTTGCCCTAGAAGCTTGCCGAAAATTCCCCTTTGCTTCCTCTCTTGGACTTGTCGAATTTTGCCCTCTTGCTCTCCCTCCAAGTTGTCGAAATCTCATATCTATTTATAGGGCTAGGCCAAAGTCCTTCTTTGAGGAGGAGTTTGAGTTGGAATTAAATTATCTTTAAAGAATATAATTCTTTATTATAATTTTATTCCTATTAGAACTTCTCCTATCTTCTTGGAATTTAATTCTTCTTTAATCTCTGCATGGCAATCAAATTCCTTTGGACTTGGGCCTTGCTCCATGTCATCTTGGGCTTGTAAAGTCATTAATTTTGACATCCCTATTGCATTTTCTCTTTGTCGACAATTGCCATGGCATCTGGCTCGGCGTCTCCTTCATGCATTGCCCTGGAAACTAGCTCGGCATAACCTTCATGCATTGCCCTGGCAGCTAGCTCAGCATTGCTTTGGCAAGTGATCCTGCACATACACACACAAAGCACACAAAAGCAGCATCTTTTCCACAAAAACTACCAAGTTATGTAATCAAGCTCAATGATGGAAGGAAACATGGATTAATGAATGAATGGCTAACTGTGCAACTAATATGAGCCTAAGTCTAACAATAATATGAGTAAAAAGGGTAGGAAAAATAGTACTTTTGAACACTTATCACACCCCCAAACTCGAACTATTGCTTGTCCTCATGCATTGCAAACTCATAATTACCTGCCAAGACTTCAACTTTCACAAACTTAGCTTTGAACTTGATTTCAATTCTCTGAACCGGGGCACAAAGTATGATTGGCTTTTTATTTTTCAGAAAACTAAGGAATTACTCGGAATCAAACTATAATGCTTGTGAGTGTGTGCGGAGTTGTGTGCAAGTTGATTTTTCGGATCCTATGCAAACAATAGGTTTTCAAATTACTTTATTGGGTTCTTTTTAACATGTTTTAGCTAGAGCCAGTTTTGGGCACCTCTAGTGTTTTATTTTTAGTTTTCTTAAGTTAATTTAATCGACTAGAGCCGATTTCGGGCACCTATAGTTAAAATTTTTTAACACCTCCTAGAGCCAGTTTCGGGCACCTCTAGTGATCAATTTTTTTAGCATATGCTAGAGCCAATTTCGGGCACCTTTAGCATTCATACAATTTTTATTCTAATCCCCCAATTTGTTAATTATCAACCTAAGATTACTAGAACTCCTTAAATCAATCAAACCACAACAGTGTTTCATCAAATTTAGCATCATAGTAAAATTCTAAGTTTTTCCATGGTTATCCTAGAAAAAAAATTCTATCAATTAAGTGCATTGGCAAAGTCATCATCGAATATTCATCAATTCTAAGCAATTCTTGTTCCAATTAAGGGCATGGCAAGCAATTTATGTATCCTAAATGTAATACTTAAGATGAATGTAATTAAACATGGTAACTACCCCCCCCAAACTCGAGTGAGGCATTGTCTTCAATGCATGCAAAAAATAAAAAATAAAAATGCATGCGAGGACTTACTCCGAGAGTTCGTCATCGTAGATGATTAGTTTCCTTCTTGTCGGTGTCTTGATTCTCTTGCTTGAACGCGATGGTTGTTTTCTTGTTGCCGGTGGTGGAATCGATCCTCGTACGGGGTTGTCCTCATCATCCTCTTCATCAATATCAATGGCTTTTCGCTTGGAGGATTCAATTGGTGCGGTCTTTATTGGTTCAATGGAGGACTCGTACGGGCATAGGTGCTTTACCTTTGGCTTTTGCAGTGGTTGCCGGGATGTTTTTAGCTTTGGTAGCCATGGCATCTTCAGGGTTGGTTGTCGTGGCGTCAGCTTCCTTGGTTGCTGGGCCAAGGATCTCGGCGGGAAAGATTGGGAATGGCACGTGATTGTCCGGGTACTTTTCTAGGATTACTTGGGTGATGGCATTGTTGTGCTCCTTCATGTACCGCATGAACATTAGTTGCCGATCTTCAATTTGCCTTAGGTGGCTCGCCAATGGGTGCAAAAGTGCTTCAAAGTGTCCCGAGATTAATGGCCGAGTTACCCTGGCGTTAGGTGCTTGGGCATTAGGGATTGTCGTGGCGGCAGGAGTTGCCGTGGCAATTGAAGGCCTTGAAGAATCTCCCGGTGCCTCTCCCATTAGCTTCCGGATTAGTGCTTGATTCCAACCAGACTTGGGTAGGGCCTTTTCATCGGTGGACTCACTCGGGACATGCATCTCCTTGCAAAGATTAGAAATTAAGCAAGGGAAGAAAAGATAACCCTTATCTTTTGAGATGCATACAAAAATCTCATCACAAATAATTTTTCCAATGTTAATGATGCGATTATGCAAAATAGAATGTATGAGCAAAAGACGTGGTATATCAACGTAGTATTGTGTGTGGAGGGCATTAAAGAAGTTTTAACAAACTTATTCCATAGTTTTGCCTCTGGTTTAAGCCGAAGGCGATTTACCGTGCCCTTGTATTTACCGTCGTTCTAATGAGTTCCCGGTTGAGTGAGTTCTTGAAGCACCTTGTCGAGTTGCTTGGGATTGATTTGGTCAACGAAGGCTTGATGCTCGTCCTTCTCAATGTAAAGTCCGTAAAAGGTGTTGATGCTTTTGGGATTTATAAGTATGGCCTTGTCACGAACAAAAACAAAAGGATTATCCGGGTTAGGTGAGTGAGCATAGAATTCTCTTACCCATGAGATGTTACCCGGTTCCGGTTGATGGCAAAAGATTTGCCACTTTTGATGTGCAATCCTCTTGAAGATGAATGGTTCAAGGCCGAAATCTTGATGAGAGTTGGAGTATTCAAAGCCTTGTTCTCCGTGAATCTTCCGGCTTTCAAACTTGGATTGAAATCTTTCTTGAACCGCCGGTGTAGCAAACTTCTTGTATCTTGGTTCTTTGGAGGAACTTGGATGAACTAAAAGTTTAATCTTGGATGCCATGTATGATCTTGGTTGTGAGTAAAAACAAAGAAAAGAAAATAAAAGAAACTAAAAAGTTGCAAGATAGAAAGTAGGAATAGGTTAAGGGTGATGGGTTTTATAGAAAAGATAGGTGGTTGGGATTGGGGGAAATCAAAAAAGGGTTTAGGGTTTGGTAAGAATTTTCGACAAAGGGGTTTTGGTTAGGATGAATTGGAGGCTTTATATAAGCCTTAGATTCAGCCCATTAGTTTCCTTGTTGAAGATGTTTTCCTACTTGGTTTAGAATTCCTTCTTTATCTTGAACTTCCTTTCCTACAATTCAAAAACAAATCAAATAAGGATTAAAAGATAAACTAATAAAGAAAAAAATAAAGATGTGTAATAGGATTCTTAAACTAAAAAAAAGAAAAAATCTATCCTAAAACTACTTAATAATCGAAAAAAATAAAAAAATCGGAAAAAAAAGAAAAAAATAAAATACTTAAATAGTCGAAAAAAGTAAAAATAAAAATAAAAAAAAAAAAATAAAAATAAAAATATAAAAAGGGAGAGCATGCTCATGCATCTCCTAAATTGACCACTTCCTTGTTACGTTCCACATGGGCACCATTGTAGTGCTTCAATCTTTGTCCATTAACTTTGATTTCATGGTTGTCAGAGATGGACTTGATTATCACGGCACCATGGGAGAATGGTTTGACGACTTCAAATGGTCCCGACAATCTTGATTTCAGCTTTCTCGAGAAAAGTTTTAGCCGAGAATTTAATAGGAGAACTAGTTGCCCTGGCGTGAATTGCCGTGGCAATAGTTTTTTGTCATGCCATCGCTTTGTTTTCTCCTTGTAGATTCGTGCATTGTTATAGGCGAGTGCACAAAATTCTTCTATCTCATTGAGATCCATCAAGCATTTTTGTCCGGCACTTTCCTAATCCATATTCACGGTCTTGATTGCCCAGTACGCCTTGTGCTCGATTTCCACCGGTAGGTGACATGTTTTACCATAGACAAGTCGGAAGGGGACATACCTAAGGGTGTTTTGAATGCGGTCGATATATGCCCAAAGTCGTCATCTAGTTTTAATGACCAATCCTTCCTTGAGGATTTTACAACTTTCTCGAGTATTCCCTTCAACTCCCGGTTGGAAATTTCTGCTTGCCCGTTGGTTTGTGGGTGATATGCCGTGGCGATCTTGTGTGATATGCCGGCGTTGCAACATCTTGGCAATTAGTCATTTGTCGAAATGCTTGCCCCACATCGATAATTGCTCTCGGCATCCCAAACCGTGTAAATATGTTTTTCTGTAGAGAGTCGTTGCGGTCTTGGAATCGTCGTTGGGAACTGCAGCTGCCTCTACCCATTTAGACACATAGTCGATGGCGAGTAAGATGTAGAGGTTGCCGAATGAAGATGGGAAATGTCCCATAAAGTTGATCCCCCATACATCGAACAGTTTCCACCTCGATGATGTTCTGGAGTGGCATCTCATGTCGTCTCGAGATATTGCCCGTCCTTTGGCAACGATCACATTGCTTGTAAAAGTCTTAGGCATCTTTGTACAATGTTGGCCAATACAAACCGGATTGCAAGACTTTGGCATGATACGAGTTCCTCAAAAATGTCCTCCATAGGGTGAAGAATGGCATTGCGGAGTACATTCATTGTTGCTCTTCTTCGAGGACACATCGGCGTATAACTTGATCTGCACATTGTTTAAACAAAAGAGGCTCGTCCCAAAAGTAATGCTTAGCATCATGGCGGAACTGCTTCTTCCCTTGGTGAGTAATGCCATAAGGAAAAATACCACAAACAAGGAAGTTAACTAAATCCGCGTACCAGGGTATTGCCGAGGCATGTGCTGCCATGGCGACTACTCCCAAGATTGCCGAGGCGTGTGCGTCAAAGACTACTGCGGCGTCGAGAGTTACCGAGGCGTGTGCATCCATGGTTGCCGAGGCGTCATGGGTTGCCGAGGCATCTATGGTTGTCGAGGCGTCAAGGGTTGCCGAGGCAACTAGAATTTGTTCATCCGGGAATGCATCGCATATCTCTAGATCCGTGTCCTCCTCCCTATTGCTTTCCAAACGTGATAAGTGATCGGCCACTTGATTTTTTGTTCCTTTCCTGCCCTTAATTTCAATATCAAATTCTTGTAAAAGTAATATCCAACGAATCAAACGAGGTTTAGCATCCTTTTTAGCAAATAAGTATTTGATTGCCGAATGGTCCGTATGAACAATTACCTTTGTACCAATTACATAGGATCGGAACTTGTCAAATGGGAAAACTACAACTAGTAACTCTTTCTCCGTTGTTGTGTAATTCACTTGAGCGCTATTAAGAGTTTTACTAGCGTAGTATATCACATGGAAGGTCTTACCTATGCGTTGGCCTAGGACTTTGCTCCTACCGCGAAATCACTTGCATCACACATGAGCTCAAAAGGTAGCGTCAATCTGTGGAACGACAATGGGTGCCGAGGCAAGCTTTTTCTTTAGGGTTTTGAATGCTTGAGTGCAAGAATCATCAAAATCAAGACTTTATCCTGTTCAAGCATATTACACAAAGGTTTAGTGATTTTAGAAAAATTATGAATGAACCTCCTGTAAAAACCTCGCATGTCCGAAAAACTTGAATTCCTTTAACCGAATTTGGTGGGGGTAATCTCTCGATCACGTCCACCTTGGCTTTGTCTACTTCAATTCCCTTGGACGAAATCTTGTGGCCGAGCACTATTCCTTCATCTACCATAAAATGGCATTTCTCCCAATTGAGGACTAAATCTGTTTCTTCGCATCTTGCTAACACCTTCTCTAAATTGCCGAGGCAGCCGTCGAAGTCATTACCAAAAACTGAAAAATCATCCATGAAGATCTCAAGGAAGTCTTCGACCATGTCTTAAAAGAGTGCCATCATGCATCTTTGGAAGGTTGCCGGGGTGTTACACAATTCGAACGGCATCCTTCGGAAGGCATAAGTACTGTATGGGCATGTGAAGGTTGTCTTTTCTTGATCTTCTAGTGCTATGGCAATCTGATTGTAACCTAAATAACCATCAAGAAAACAATAAAAGGGTTTACCTGCAAGACGGTCAAGGTTTTGATCAATAAAGGGTAATGGGAAGTGATCTTTCCTAGTGGCTTTGTTTAGCTTTCGATAGTCCATACAAACCCTCCAACCGGTCCACAGATCTGGTTGGGATAAGTTCATTATTTTCATTGCTTACCACTTGTTATACCTCTCTTTTTCGGTACACATTGTACCGGCTTACCAACTTACTATCGGAGATAGGGTATATAATGCCGGCGTCAAGCCACTTGATGATTTCTTTCATTACAACCCCTTTCATGGCATGATTCAGTCTCCTCCGGGCCTCAATTGAAGGTTTGTGATCATCTTCCAACAAGATCTTGTGCATGCACACCGGGGCTAATTCACTTCAAGTCGGCAATTGTCCACCCTATTGCCTTTTTGTGTAGCTTCAACATCTTGATCAGCTTCTTTTCTGCTCAGGCTGTAACTTAGAAGAAATAATTACAGACAATGTATTATCGGTCCCTAAGTATACATATTTTAGTTGCTCGCAATTGTTTCAACTCAAGAATTGGTGGTTGTTCAATAGAGGGTTTTTCGAGCTTACCTTCCTTACCCGAGTAGTCCAAAGGGTTCAAAGTATGTACATGGTCGATTGACTAGCCAATTTGCCTCTTCTGGTTGTTCCTCATCGACCGGTTCTTCATACTCCTCATGTTCCTCTTGGTAGGCAATGTAGTTGCCGAGGCAACTAAATTCCTCATCAAAGTTAAACTCGTCGTGGCATGAAGTAGTTGGCATTCTTACGGATCATCGGCATGCCTTAGTGTTTGGAACACATTTAGTTTAACTTGCTGGTCATTCACCCTCATTGTGAGTTCTCCTTTTCAACATCAATCAAGGTTCTCCTGTTGCTAGGAATGGTCTCCCGAGAATGATGGGTGCATGCTCATCTACTTCACAATCCAAAACAATAAAGTCGTGGGAAAAAATAAATTTATCTACTTTTACCAATATGTCTTCAATTTTTCCCTCTGGATGCACATAGGATCTGTCCACCTAGCTGCAAAGATGATGACTATTGTAGGTCTTGTCTTCCCGATTCCTAGTTTTTGGAAAACCGATTTAGGCATCAAGTTTATGCTAGCCCCTAGGTCGCATAGTTCTTTCCCGACATAGTGATTTCCAATAGAACAGGTATTGTGAAACTTCCGGGATCCTTCAACTTAGGTGGCATACGATTGTGCAACATTGCCATGCATCCCTCTATCGCGCGTAATCGTTTCAAACTCTCCTAGCCTTGTTCTTTTGGACACAATGTCTTTAAGGAACTTGGCATAGTTGGGCATTTGTTCAATTGCTTCCACCAGTGGCAAGTTGATGTGGACTTGCTTTAGGATATCAAGAAACTTCTTGAATTGGTATTCT